>CM062815.1:736601801-737999871 GCA_031772625.1 Pinus tabuliformis
AATCTAATGTCGAATTTATGATCAAAAATTTGAATGTTGAACTTTTCTCAAATTTTAATCGAACCAGGTGACCAAGGCCCTAATGGCATGCTAGTGGAATGTTTTAAAGGATTCACAGATATTTTAGGGGATGGCTTGTTGAATATAACAAAGGAATCAAGAATCAAAGAGAAATTCTTTGGGGCTCCAAATACCACTTGTATCACAAACATTTTGAAGGTTTCAAGTCCTTCGAATTTTGATCAAAAAAACATATTTTCCTCAGTAATTGTATCTACACAATTATAGCAAAAACAATACCCAGCAGACTCAAGCCCCTTTTGTCTCATGTAGTTTCCAAGGAACACTTCACTTTTTGGGGGGTTAGACATATCCATGATGTGCTTGGGACTTCCTCTAGGGTTTTTCATGCAATAAAAATGAAGAGGAAGTAAGGATTAGCTGTAAAAACTTTGACAGAACTAATTGGTTATATATCCAATTACTCATTACTCGAGTAGGGTTTGCTTCTTGTTTTAATCACTTGGTAAAAGAACAATTGAACTTGACCAGTTATGACATCCTGATTTCTGACCAACGGGATTGTGTCAAAGTTATTTAAGGTCACTAGAGGGCTTCAGCAGGGATGCCTCATTTCTCCCTTGCTCTTGTTAGCAGCTTAATTGCCAATAAAATATATATCTAGAGAGAAATAGCTTAGAAACTTATATGGTACATGGGTTGTTGATTTAAATTGTAATTGATATCACCCATATTTCATTTGTCAACAACATTTGATATTTTGCAATGGATCGGTGAGAGAAGCAAAGGTATACAATAAAATTATCATGTTGTTCCATTCTATTATAGACATGGACATTAATTAGAGGAAATCCACCATCTATTTCAGCTTGGTTTCTTGGCACCAAGTTCTTCCTTTCCCCACCTCTAATTTTGATTCTATGGTGGTGTACTTATCTTTTCATCTAAAGCCAAATTATTATAACATATCAAACTGGAAATAGTTATTTGACAAGATGAACAAGAAAATACCCTTCTAGTGCCATCAATAAATTTCAATTTTCAAAATAGGGTTTCCTTGTTCTGACAAAAAATGTCTTAGATGAAATACCTATATATTGGAGTCTCTCGCTTTTATTCCCAAGAACACACTATTCAAGATTCAAAAACATTGTTTAAATTTTTGTTGCACAAAAATAAATAAAGGTATCACTTTGGTACCCGAAAGATATTTTCTATGCCTAGGTAGCATGGAGAATGGGGTTTTAAAGACAAGGAACAATTCTCCAAAGCACTAACAGTTGAGCGCTCATGGAAGCTCATTTCCTCTTAGGGACTCTACAAGAAAATCTTGGCGAACACTGTATTCACCCATTACATTGAAGAAATGCATTCACCCATTACGTGTAGAGGCTTGGTTTAGGACTACACTCAAAAAAAATTTGGAAGGAATTTTAATGTCAGACACCCTGGAATTGTAACTTCAGACACTCTCAAATCGAAATTGGCATGCAATAATAGGGTGTTCTTAACCCACTCTTAAGACCAACTCCCCTGAACAGTTGGTCCACTAGCAGGTCGGATGGGAGAGAGATTGGGTTCAACGAAAGATTGACTAGGGAATGTAATTTATTTAGAGCACATTTGATTATGGCTAAGATCAGACTTTCATATGCATTGGATCTGCTCAGGTGAGGTGCAAATCAAGACTCGAGAATATTATGTGCAAATAGGTTATGAAGCTTAATTATCCTAGCAACAACAAGAGAACCAAAAAATGGTGGCAGGTGGATCGGGAATGTACAGGACCAACATAAATAAAAAATACTCATGTGGCTTTCTCCTACAAATAAAGTGTTTACTTGGGAAGTGTTAGTGTCCTATATTATAGTAGTCAAAAACAAGTTGTCTTTTAAATTTATTTTGGCAATGTGTAAAGGTTTTGTTATGATCTCTTAGATATCAAGCTATTGGTCTTTGTAAAGAATTAAAGATTTCATTATTGATGTAATTATGTTAGAGTGTCTGAAAGATGATGTAAAGATAGTTATGGATTCCCTAAAGATTGAGTCAGGTAAGTCTAGGGGTTGATGTCTCATACAAGATCATGAATGAGGTCATAGTGATTCTTGTCTTATCATCATTGGAAAAAAATAGTGGGGTCAAGATAGTCAATTAGGTTGTCAAATCAAATTATGCCATGACATCACCACTAGTACAATGGTTATGAGACATGTTTTACATCTTTTAGTTGTTGCGCTTTCATGATTAAGGCTCAAAATCGCAATGATTGTCTTTGAAAGTCAAGTTTGGTCACCTTGGGAGTTCAAAAACTTGTTTTAGCATCTAAAATACCAGAGATCCATTCTTTCTTTCATCAAAAACATTTTGAACATCATTTGAAGTTCGTTGCACTAAGTCTGCAGGGGAGGTGTTGCGCTCAAGAGACATGCATTGTGCTTCTTCAAGTTGAAAGGTTATCGCTACTTCCAGGTTCCAATTTCTCATTTTCTTGGATGATTTGTCTTGCATGTTGTCTAATTTTCCCTTACCTGTCGAAGAAAATACTCAAATAACCTTGTAAACTTCAAACTTTTAGCTCATTGTGTTTTCTTTGTTGAGCCTGAAAAAATACGTTGCGCTTTCACACAGTCGCTGCGTTTTCTGTTTTTCTTATGTCAAATATTCAAAACTTTGCTTGCCACCTATATCCTGGAGTCTTAAAATTTCATATCAATGGTCTAGAGTTTCAACAACCTTGTTTCGAAAGTGGCACGTTCCATCCATGCCAGGGGACCAAGCAGGGCATAGCTAGCGGCATAGGAGCCGACTCGGCGTCAGCGGCTTCGTGTCACGCCACCTTTTCACGAGCTAATTTACCAGGCCTCTACCCCTCGGTACATCTCTTTTATTAATCCTTGCAGGTTGTAAGAGAAGATAGGAAGGGACTAATACCACTGTGAAACACAGACATAGTAGAATTCAACTAGCGTTGCTTCTCTAAAACAACAAGAAAGTTGTTTTCCTCATGCGTTGCGCTTTCTCGTTGCGCCTGTGTATTTGAATTTCCATTATAGGTGAAAACAAGTAGTTGTTGCATGTGGGTCTCAAAGTTTTTTTTTTTTTTACTGAGTCTGTTAATATAAGGATTTTCATTCTAAATATTCCATAAAGCCCTCATCTAAAGCCCTAATTCCTTAGTTGTTACACTATTGTTGCGCTAGTTGTCAAACACTAAAAATTGCATTAAAAAACCCTAGAATTCATATTTTGTTGTGAGTCATGAAAACTCCAGACATAAAGAAGCACAAAGGAGGAGACATAGTCAAATTTGAGCCTCAATACCTTGCCTTGATAAACTCAGATCCAGCAATTAGGGTTGCATTTGAACAGTTTGGTTGCATCAGATTTTGTGAGAAGATCCAGGGTTATAGTGTTCAATTAACCAAAGAGTTTGCTTTGAATTTCATAGGGGTAGGTGTTAATATTGGAGAGCTGAGTTTTCCAGTGTCAGATGTCACCATTTCAGATGCTAGAGAGATTCCTCTACAAGGAGAACAGTGGTTCAAGGGCATGCCTCTAGACATAGTCAACTACAAAGATTTGTTAAAGCCAAAGTAAAAGAACAAGGAATATGGAGTTATTGTGCAAAGAGAATATTTTTTAGAACCCTACAACAAACTTCTTAAGGTCATCCAGAGATATTTCACTTGTGAAGGCAGATTTGGGAGAATCTATCAGTCTCATTCTAGGTTATTGAGGCATTTCATTGGAAAAAAGTCCTTAGAATCTTCCTTTCTATTTGTTCAGGGGCATTAGTAAGATGGCAGATAAGGTTCAAGGTAAACAAAGTCAAGTAGAGCCCAGTCTCTTTCATTTCTCTCTAACTAAATTGTTAGTGGTGGAAGAACTAAGGAAGAGGAATCAATCATGGCAAGCATTCATAGATTCATCCAAGTTGACAACTGAGTTTCCAACTAGCCCTTGGAGTAAAAAGGATACACCTTCATCTGTGGCAAGGGATGTACAATCACCAGTTGAGAGCTCATTAAAAAGGCCATAAACTTCAGTTGACCTATCAGACAAGAAAAAGGGTAAGAAGCTTCATTTCTCTCCTGAGGTAGTGGAAGTTCCCAAAAATCCACTCACAAGCATTGCTACAAAGAAATTGCTTATGGAACAAACACCCGAGAAGTCAACTGAAGTTTTAGATACCATACCAGAAGATATTATTTCATATGATAAAGATAAGGAGATCCTAAACCTATAGGAATAGCTAAAAAGGGCTCACTTAATTATTGCCTAGCTACAACATGACAATAGAGAGTTGAAGAAGACTGCCTTGGAAAAGACACCTAAGATTGGTGAAACAGAACCAGTGATGAAGATAACTCCATCTGTCACTAATTCCAAAGGTAAAGAGAAGGTAGTAACAAAGAGCATTCAAGAGTTAGAGGCTTCATCAACAAGAATTCTTGTAACCAGGTCTTCAACAAGAAAGTTGTAGCTACATAAGGAAGAATCACTGCAAGAAGAGAAGAAGGTTGACATGGATGAAACGCATCATACTCTCCATAAGCTAAGGAAATAGTTGAAGAAATCCCAAAATGATATCACTAGACTTAAGAAACAAGATGAAAGGGTCAGGAAAAAGATACATGATCATTTGAACATGTGTGAGTTAGCATTTTCAAATGCTAAGTATATGCTAAAGAGAACTCTGCCTTTGCATAGGCAGCTCAAGAATATCTGTAGACAAAAATTCACCTTGAAAAAGGATCTAAGAGTTGCTAAAGAAAATTTACAGGAGACATTGCAGTAAATATAGGAGATGGTAGAGGAAATATTGATTTATTGGTTGAGGCCGCTAAAGTCTAAGTCTTGAAGAAAGTAATTGAAACAGTTTTATTTTTGCCATTTTTACCGAATATACTAGTTGGATAAGGAGGTTGAGAAGTTTATATTTTGCATGAAGTCCTTTTGATAGCACAGATATTTCTGAATCTTATGAATTTTTTTGCAAAGGGAACAATTCACATAGTAATGTTGCACTATTGACAAGGCATTAGGATTTGATGGAAATGTGAAGTTTTGGCGTATTTTTTGTGTGTGGAAACTTGAAAAGGGTTTACCAGACTATCAGCATCATCAACAAATTGTTTTTTTTATTCAGAAACCTCAGCACTAGTCAAAATTGTGAAGGAAAAATTTCGCTATGCTTTCACACAGGCGTTGCGCTTTTATTGTAGGTGGAGTTTTTGAAAGATGGAAGGTTTGAAGAATGAAAAGAGGTTTCTCAAGGGGAATTTGATGATGTCCAGGTTATTTTCTATATGCATGACTCATTCATAGGCTCATAAAGTGGTTAGAACAAGTCAAACCATCAAATTGATGCACTTCTGTGTTGCGTTTATGCTGGAGTAGGAAGTAGCGTAGCACCTGCGTTGTATTTCCACACAGTCAACTCTTTGACCGTAAAATTTATGTCTAAATTTCATGTAATTGATTTTTATGTTCATGGTTAATGCTTTGAGGTGTCTAAGAGCTTTGAAACTCATTTTAGGCATTGTATTCAATGTAATTTGTTTGAGAAATATTTGGTCAAAACAATTTCCTAGTTTTTAGAGAGTAGTTCTATATTCGTTGCAGTAGGGAGAAACAGAAATATTTTTGGGGAATTCAGTTCCTAAAGGAAGGAACGGATTGTTTTTTATGTATATATTATGTATTTTTTATTCATAAATGGTGGGTTATGGTTAGAAGAAGAAACACTATGCATTGTACTTTCTGATTTTTTTTCCAGTGAATGGAGACTGAGATCTGATTTTACAGGGATTCATGTTTAAATTTCTAATAGTGATTTGTTTTCTTGTGTTGTAAGTTTTCTCTCTTGTTATCATCGTGCTTGAATGCATGTCTTCTTTTTTGGTTAAGCAAGTATTTATTTCAAAAATCATTGTCAAAGTGCTTTGTTATAGCTTATTGAACAATTAATGTTTTTCTTCTTTAATGACATTTAGAATTCATACTTCAGTTAGATGCTTTACATGTCATTTTTGCACCATTCCATTGTTCACCCTTCTACAACTAATTTAATTGAAAACACCAAAAGGATTTCCTACCTTTCCCCTGTTGAAATATCCCTCATCTCTTCATCTTGTCACTGGAAAAACAATCAACTTAACATGACTCCATGCCCAATGGGTTTTCCCCTTCCATACCATCAAATTGTTGAAACCTATTCCCCTCTGATATCCACACCTAGCCTAAGACCTAAGATGTTGAATATTTGGATAGAGAGATCCCTCTCTGAAGCTGGAAGGGCTAGATTCCATTTTTAAAGTGGTTTGTGGTTACCATTGGGTTCCTCTCCTCAGCCTGGAGGAATTACAAAGTGCTAACATAGTGGCGTCGTTTCTGGGGAGAAAAAGGTTCCATCTTCCCGGGAAAGAACCATCAAATTTCATATTTGATTATTGATGGTGAAATGTTATTAGACACAAGAAGGTTGTGCATTATTCATCGGGAAACTCCATTGCCAAATAGTCCAGAGTTCATAATATCTATGGCAACTCCACTATCCAAAAATTTCATAGTTTAAAGCGCATATATAGTTTTCTAGCCAAACGATATGACAAGGTATGTTAAATATCTTTTTTCTATTGAAGGTTTTAGAGAGTATTTTGATATGTTTGATGATGATCAAGTGGAAGAAGCGTTCTCAGATTTTTTACCTAGGTATTTAAGATTATGCAAATTTTCTAAGGAGAATAATTATTTTTTAAAATCATTTGTTGAAAAAATTGAGAAAGATATTGAAGCCTTAAAGCGTCAAACTCAGTCCCAAAATTTCCAATGTCAAATCCAGTCCTTTGAGAACCTTTTCCAGCCAAAAAGTGTTGAAATATGGCAACAAGAATATTCCAATTTTACTTTGTCCTTGAATTAAAATTCGAATTTAGTCTCACCAGTTGTTTGAAAAATAATTAATTAATTCATCTTGAGTTAATTAGTTCGAGAAATTCAAACATGAAGTCTTTGTGAAGTCATGCAACAGTTATCCCTTTGATTGAGGAAGTTATCCCTTAATTAAGGATATAAGGATGAGTTGTATTTGATTTGTAATTAGTTAGCTCAGTTAACTAAGTTAAGTCCAGTTAAATTAGTTCCAAATAGTTGGAGGAACTAATTGTGAGTTCAGTCAGTTAATGCATGCATGCATGAAACTAGTGTACTCCAGATAACTGAATATTCTCTCATAAATAACTCATGCATGTCAGTTCAGACAAAGGCCCAGTTGAGATTAAAGGCAGGGATAGTGTACTCTCAGTTGCAAGAAGTTTCCTATAAGAAAATATCTTGCATGCAGAAGGAATTCATTCCTTGATATTTGCACAATGTTACATTGTGTTGGAGCAATGTGTGAGATCAGTGCCACACAAGGTTATAGTTGGAGCACCCAGGGAAAAATACGCAAGGAAATAGGAGTCTTGGAGGATAGAGGGAAAGGCATATGAGTTGTCTATTATGTCTATGAGCAGTAGTGAGGGATTGTACTGAGAGCTAAAGCTTTGTGTAATCCTGAGATATTTCCACTTGTATGATAATACAGATAGCGGGGTTTTTAGCTAAGGCTTTCCCCAGAGTATTCTTCTGTGTTTCATGTGTATTGATTCTTCTTCTCTGTTATATGTGTTCTGTTTGATCTTGCTCAAATCGATTAAGCTTCCACAAGTTTGATTGTAGAAGTAGATTAAGTATTTTGCTTTAGTCTATTGCATAATCAGGTTAATCTACAGTGAGAATTTCTACATGGTATCAGAGCAAAGGTGATCAGAGTTGTGAACAACATACTGAGAAGGGAAGATTCAAAGTTTGAAGTTCTTGATTGCAGGTACAAAATCGATTTCTTATCACACCTTAAAGTTCATCAATGGCGTTCAATGGCTTGAGACTCGAGTATGCCATGAATGGCAGCTCGAATTACATAGCATGGAAGGATCGCATGGAAGCGGTATTAGAAGACAATGGTTTGAAGGATTTATTGATCAAGAAATCCCCAACCAGCTACAGCTAATGCACAAGAATTGGCTGGATGGAAGAAGTGTGTGGTGAAAGCAAGTAGGATTCTTCTGGAGGGAGTTTGAAACCATATTGTCTCGAGTCTCCATGGGAAGGAGACTCTGTATTCAATGTGGAAGACATTGAAGGACCTATATCGGAACAGCAGCGACCAGAGGAAACTAGCGCTCAACGACAAGCTTCAGAAAATCAAGTGTGAAAAGGGCGACACTATTTATACATATCTGAATAAGCTCACCACTTGCAGAGATGAGCTAGGTAGTGTAGGAATAACAACATTCGATGATGATATGGTGAGCCTTGCTCTCCTCGGTCTTCCAAAGAGCTTGAATAGCTACCAGGACTCAATGAATGGAAGAGAGAAACTATCGGATTGGGAATGACTGTGGTTAGATTTGATGCAAGAGGAGATTAGGAGAAGATCAGGAGGAGCACTAGAGATGGTTCTTCATCTAAGCATGATGATGAAGAAAATCTAGCCTTAGCGATTAAGGCAAGGAAAGGGAAGTGGAAGGCTTCCCATTCCAAATCGATTTCTTCTCATGGTGGGAAGAAGATTGACAAATATAAAGTGATATGCTTTAATTGTCATGAGTTGGGCCATTATGCAACTAATTGTCCATTGAAGAAATCCAATAAGGGATCTTCGAAAGGATCAGAACGTGAGGCACTAGCCTCTCAGTTTGAATTGGATTTTACCCTCATCGCATGTATGGTTTCATCGATGGTGGATTGTGTTTGGTACCTGGACATTGAAGCCTCATTCCACATGACCAGCGATAAGAGTTTATTCAGTACCTTGGAGGAGAAAGACCTCAAGATGCACATAGAGATGGGCGATGATGGAAAGTACTATGTTTCAGGTGAAGTTATGGTTGTTTTTCAGAGGGAGCATGGAGCTCTTCTCACCCTGACTGATGTAAAGTATGTTCCTAGACTGAAGAAGAACTTGGTATCGGTCAAGATGTTGGAAGACAAAGGCTACGATGTTGTCTTCAGTAAAGGAAAGGCATTCCTGAGACACATAGCCACAGGTCAGACCAAGAGGATTGGGATTCGAGTGAAGAATATCTACAAGCTTGAGGTAGATGACTATGCTGCATTGAGTTCGAAAGCAGAACTAGTGCAAAGCCAAGACATTGGTGAGTTATGGCATAAGCGGTTAGGCCACTTGAATCATGGGGCCTTGAAGATAATGCAGCAGATTTATACTGGACTTCCCAAAGGTAAAATTGAGCAAGTGGACACATGCGAAGGTTGTACTTTGGGAAAGTACGCCAAGTCTTCCTTTCATGATCGAGACAGTCGAGCTGAAGCAATCTTGGAGCGAGTTCATACAGATGTGTGTGGACCATTCTCGACAACATCCGTCGCTAAATAAAGGTATTATGTGATTTTCATTTATGATTTTTCTCGTAAATGCTGGATCTATTTCATGTGGAAGAAGGATCAAACCTTCTTAAAGTTTTGTGAGTTCAAAGCTTTGGTTGAGAAAGAATCAGGGAAGAAGATGAGGGCCTTCAGAAGCGACAATGGTGGAGAGTATGTCTCTCAAGATTTTAAGGACTTCTGTGCAGCATAAGGAATTAAACGGGAGTTGACAGCACCTCATAACCCACAGCAGAATGGGGTGGCTGAGAGAAAGAACAGAACGATTGTGGGGGCAGCTCGGGCGATGCTGCATGACCAAGGCCTACCACTTCATTTATGGGCTAAGGCATGCAACACAGCGATCTATTTGCAAAATATAAGCCCACATTGCATTCTTAGGATGAAGACACCAGACGAAGCTTTCTCTGGGAAGAGACTAGATGTGAGTCACTTCAGGATCTTTGGCTCATTGGTATATTTCCATGTGACCAAGGATGCCCGGAAGAAAATTAAGCCGAAAATTGAGTTGGGAATACTTGTGGGGAACACTGATACACCTCACAACTATTGGGTGTACTTGCCTACCAGTCGAAGGACAGTGGTTCGCAAAGATCTTAAGTTTGATGAGCAGAAGGCCATGCGATTTTCCCTTGAGAGGGAGCTCCAACTATAGGTTGTGGAGGAACTTTTGGTTCCTAAGGAGGAGGAGCCTCAGACTAATGCAGAGTAGCCACATGCAGAGGTTCCAGGAGTGGAGACATCCACTCAAGCAGAGTCTTCCAGAGATGGGCAGAAGTGCACAAGAGAAGCTGAAAAATTGTTGTTGGATGCGAGAGAGAATGTGGGAGAACCATCTTCTCAGCACAGACAAAGGAGGTCACCTGATAGGTACACTGGATACATGGCCCTTGTTGGGGAATGTGTTGAGACTAAACCATCTTCCTTGGAGGAAGCAGTGCAGCAGCCAATTGGGTTGATGCTATGGTGGAGGAGTATTACTCCATAGTTTGGAACAGTGTTTGGGATGTGGTTCCAAGACCGGAGAACAAGTCAGTTGTGAGTTCATGTTGGCTTTACAAGGTAAAGCAAGCTGCTGATGGTAGTGTGGAGAAACATAAGTCAAGATTATTTACCTGTGGTTTCTCACAGGTCGAGGGGATCAACTATGATGAGACTTTTGCTCCTGTAGCAAGGTACTCATATATCAGATCGATGTTGGCACTATCAACACAGATGGGTTGGAAGATCCATCAAATGAATGTGAAGACTGCATTCCTCAATGGCAAGATTGAGGAAGAGGTGTACATAGAGCAGTCGGAAGGTTTTGAGACCTTCGATCATGAGTCGCATGTGTACCGACTTGTTAAGTTATGGTAAGTTCTATGCTTATAGCAATTTACTTTTCTTTCTTATTACTATTAATAGATTAGAAATCACATGTGCATAAGTAAATTGTAGATATAACATTAAACGATCAACAGAAAACAAGCCAAGACAAGAGACACAAGATGTGGTGGCTAGCTAGGGACAAACCCCACAATGTGTGGGGAAACCATTTGACCAAATCTTCTTTTATCTTCAACAATTCAGCATAGAGAAATAGTACAATAAATTTGATTTATATCAGTAGTAGAAAACCCTAGATCAGCAGCATCAGCATTAGCGGCTTCATTATCAAAACTAGGGTAGTCGATATCTCGCAAACCGACCGTCAGATCGGCTTGATTCCACCACCAAAAATTGCGGCCTTCAAAGGAGGTCTAGATGGACCTGTTAGCGCTTGAGATTTCACCCTAGGCTGAGGAAGGTAAATCTTCAAGGCTACATCAAACCATTTCACCTCGTAGCTAGCCCTACGAGGTATGAGAAGGCTCTCTCGGGTCAGATTCGATAGATCTTTCAATATGATTAGGCTGACCAATTAATAATAAATATTTTAGGCTAGTAAATTGATAAGGGGGGTTGATTTAATGGTTTTTGGGGTTTTTGGTGGCAATTGGTGGAAGTGCAATTCAAAGTGCGGGGATTGAGCACAGTTTTCACAGGGGGATCTAAGGGGCAAGGTAGGAATGAGTGCTGATGTCTTAATCTGAGATGGATGATCAGAGATGATAGAGGAGAAGCTAAAGAGGGCAAACACACAATTTGAATCCTCTCTACACAGTAGAAAACATTAAAATTGAACAAACTAAAAAGCTGAGCATGTCAAAACATGAGTTCAAACTTTACCACTTCATCTGTCCAATTTAGAAGCATAAGAGAGATGTGAAACACATAAACAAACTTACAAGAACATGTAGAGAACACACCATCAACAATCAGATCCACAAGAATCCTCAAAGATGTCTGTAAAACCCTGGCTTTCCTTGCCTTCAATTGCAGAAATAGATGCACAATATACAATAAAGCTTCCTTACACAAGAGTCCAACCATGAAAATGAGAAGGAGAGAGCATAATATAGACCTCCTAGACCATCTAACTCCTTTCCCCACCTCTAGGGGTCGAGCTCAGCTTCCTAGGAGCAGTTTGAACTAATTCTAAACTAAGAACTAGAAAATAGGCAGCCCAACAACTTGCCTCTATTACTTAGCTAACTCATCCATGCATTAATTTTTCACTATTTACATCAAAGAAGCTTCTAGAAGAGTAAAGAAAGATAAAACCTATCAAAGTGCCATGAAAATATTACATTCATCCATCATCTACAAGTAAAAATGGTCAACCATAGTCAAAACAGTGTTTTTTGACCGAAAATGGCAATTCTGGCAAATCTGGAAGTTCTGGTCGCGCCCCTGGAAGTTCTGGTCGCGCCCCTTCACAGCTGTTTTTGAGTGGGTTCCACTGATCCAAATCAGGTGCAAGATGGCTCATTGGAAAGCTTGGCCTGTCTACTTTCCATCCCAAGTGGAATTTCTGAATTTGGTGTTGATTTGACCCCTCAAAAATTGATTCTCCCAAGGTCACTTTCTGCAACTCAAAAAGTGGGCAGAAAGTCATTTTTTTGATGTATTTTGAGCTTTTGGAGGCTCAAAACTCAAAATCAGGCTTCTCCCAAGTATTGGTAATTTTTCTTTTTGCAAACCCTTTCCAAAAATGCCAAGTTTTCAAAATTTCGAGCAGTCCTCCAAAATGGTCTCACCCGGGGTGAGACCAAACCGTGGGCAAAACCTGTAATTTTACCAAAAATTTGCAAAATGCTCCAAAATTCTCAAAATTTTCAGATTTTGATGCTAGATCAAGGCTGATCAGTACCATGATGAGTGAGGGATGCCTCAGCCAAGATGCGGAGTGGATTTGTCCTTTTCTTCTTCTTCCGGGCCTCTGACAGCTCTCTTTGGAGAATTTTCATTTTAGCCTTGCAAACATGTAACCACTATGATGACCACCTTTGCCACCCTTACGAGGCCTCTGCTGTGTCTCAACCTCTGTAGAAGAAGACCGGTCATCACCTTGCTCATTAGTCTCAGTGGTTGACATGGTGTTATTGAGCAAGGTGGAATAAACAAGTCAAGATGACCGCTGCCCTGCCTGCAAAATGCTGTGAAGTATGCTGTTTTCAAGGGGAAACATCATGAGGGATATGTTAGGGGAGGGAATTTACATATAGGAAAGGGAAAAATATATACATAAACAGGGAATTCTGAAGGAAAACATCACATAATGCTAAACATGTCATTCCATCTCTCACCATTTGCAAATCAATACTTTATTTAGGAAAACTGTGATTTTTTTAAGCACCAAGGGAAAGGACAATGAAAATCTTCATCATGGAGGGGAGGATGTCATGGGCATAGGGGGATAGGGCAGCATCACTTATGTACAAGTAACAGGCAGCTCATTTCATTTTGCTTTTGCATGTCCTTGAGGAGCATACTCTGTTTTTACTCATGTGAAAATATCCATTTGATGCTAATAAAAAACAGGGGTTTAGGGTATTTGATTGCAAGATGATGGGAGAGGGGATTGCTGTGATTATGTTACAATGGAAGGGAGAGGGAATTGGTAACTTGGGAATTAGGGAAAAGAGAGGATATTAGGAATTAGGTTTAGGGGGACCATGAAACCCTCTTTACAAATCACTGCCAATCTAATTTACATAACAGCAATTCATTTAGAACAGAGGCAGCTTCATCATGCTTTTACCATGGGGAATTAGGGTTTCACTGTGTGCTTTGATCATAGGGAGGGACATTCAATTGCATAAGGAGTTTTAATGAAGGGAAATGCAATTGAATTAGGGTTTTAATATAGGGAATAGGTGGGGAAAAACAGAGTCTTAAGGATGGGGAAGAATACCATGTTAATGCAAAACCCTAATCACAGCAAAACTGGTCTTTTTTGATAGCTATGCAGCTGATACCTTTAATGAATTTTGTCATGACTTTATTCAGCTTTCAAGTCCTTGACATCATACAGCAAGATGACATTTTTCTTTATTTTTTCTAAGGCTATGCAAGTAGCAATTTTCACTGTTTTTTACAATTCTTGAATGTATGCCTTGTCATCACTTTTCTATTTGTTTTTTATAATGTCTCTTTTCATTCTTTTGCTGTACATTTGATATATAATTTGCTGTGTATACTAGTGTTTAGGTTTTGAGCATATAACATGGGGAAAAGGTAGGGTTTGAAATGATTAGAGGGGACTAGGGTTTGATAGGATTTAGGGGTAGGGTTGGTATGATTAATTTGCAAATGAGATCAATAAATATGACATGTTAACATATGTAATTTACATGGGAAAATGAAAGGAGGGACATAAGGGAAAAATTGCCTTGAAAACAAACAAACTGTCCATGCATATTGCTTGCAAAACATCAAGTCATTTAGCTTATTCTCTATTGATTCCTTGCATAAAATCATGACCATTACCTTCCTTTGCAACCACAAAACCATCACACAACACGTGGAAGAGACATACCTCAACAAAATCGAGCAAATTTGAGGGAGATTTGGCGTTTGGGTGAGTTTTTACAGCAGACAGAGTTTTTGGTCGCGCACCTCCGTTTGGTCGCGCCTGTGTAATTTAACACAGTGCGTTGGCCTGTTTTTGGTCGCGCACCTCCGTTTGGTCGCGCACGTTCACAGCCTTGTTTGAGGGCCTTTCCGGCATCGGAATCAGGCGCGGGATGGCTCGTTGGAAAGGTATTTGAGTCTAATTTCCAACCCAACCGGAATTTTTCAATTTGGAGTTGATTTGACCTGTCAAAAGCAAATCTCCCAAGACTGGTCAAAAAGTGTCCAATGAGGCTGCCTCAAGGAAGAGTGTTGTTGCAGTCAACCTTTGAATGCCTTCCTCAACCCCAAATTGAGCGCAGGATAGCTCATTGGAAAGATCTTCGTGTCTAGTTATCAATTTACCCATCAAGCAAGTCATTTGGCCAACCAAGCTAGGAGAAAACTTGATTTTCCCAAGGTCACTTCAGAGGTGCCTTTGATTCTCCTGAGGCAACGGTATTCTTGACATTTCTCTCAAACCATGACACCTGTGTAAAAAATGAAGGAGGTTTTTCTTCCTTGGCATGTTGTGGACAAAAACCTCTCTCAGTTTTGAAAAATTCATCTTTGATTGCTCAAAAACAGCTTTTGAGTGAAACTTGTCCCGATGTGTGAAACAAGGAATTTTGTCGAAATGAAGCGGAATGAAGGGGACAGAGGGCTTCTAAATTCTTGGGGAAATTTTTGGGAATGGGGAGGAATGTTAGGAAGCAGGGGAAAGTGGAATCTCAGAGATTGAGCGAGGGGAAGGGGTCCAAAAGGGAAAAACACAGGCCAAACCTAGAAAATTGCCAAGTTGTAGCTAGAAACTAGGGTTTGTGCAAAAATGAGGAATTTGGCGGATCTAAGGGATGGGAAGTGTTTGATAAGGTACATGAAGGATAGGGGAAGGTGTATTAACATCAGGAAACAAGTTTTGCCGGTAATTTGACCATCCAAGAGAAATTAGCTTTCAAAACCCTAGGAGAGGGAAATGAGCTTGCCTAGGCACAACTGAAGCATGAACATGGTGTAAAATGACCCATTAGACACTGACATGATAATGACAACCCTCTGAATGATGATAGGCTCAGCTGAATGATGACATAGGCTGACATTTGGGCAAACTTTGAAAAGAGTGAAAGCAAACCCTAGACCTAATACCTAGTGACCAAATTTTGCTTGAAGACTCACTGAAATGACAAAATTTGACCTTGACACTTCAAAATCACTATGTAAGAGCACATTTGATCACTGGAGGAAGGCTGTAAAGACTGACACTAACAGGACCTACAGTGCAGTTCAAAGGAGGAGATCTAATGGTCAACGCTGGTCAAAATTTGGATCTACAGTTGCAGCTTCAGGTTCAGTAGCTTCCTTCCACATGTGTGAGAGAGAGTCTCTTTTTTGTGCAGTAGAGAAGAGCCTCTTTTCTGCATAGGAGAGAGAGAGATGTGATGAGATGAGTGAGTGAGTATAAATGATAGAAAATTCCTCCTGTATTTATACACAACTGTTGATGTTTGAATGGATGCGACTATTGGGCTTCTGAGCCTACATGAGATGTAGGTCGGCTTGATAATAATTCCATAATCAAAAGAAATTCATATCTCCATAAATACTTATCAGAATCAAATGATCTTTAGATCAGTCCTACTCCTCTCGACGAGAGGAATCTAATAAAAATATTATCAGCCATGAATAAGATGACCCACATGGAGTTTGGCCCTAGTTTCCAATTTTAACACTCACTCTCAACTAGGGAGAACTTCATCTACAATTTGTCTATCGGTGGCTACTATTCATCCATCAAATGCACTGCCCTGTACAGCCTGACCCTTGCCCTGCTCTTCTCTATTCTACCTGATATGCTTTGTCTTGTTCTGCCCTGTACTGATCTGTATTGCTCTGCTCTGTTCTGCTCTTCTCTGCTTTGTTATGTTCTGCTCTTATTTTGTTTGAATTATGAAGAAGAAGAAATGATCAAGGATGTATCATACTGACTCAAATTCGGTCTCAGAGTATGTACCACTGATCCCAGACCAGTCTCAACCAACCCGAAGTCAGCGTCATAGTGAGTACAACTCCTACCACTAGTCCCAAACCAGTATCATCCTCCACTGACTCAAAGTCAGTCTTAGAGTGCATACCACTAGTCCCATACCAGTCTCAATCGACCCGAAATCAGCGTCATAGTAGGTACCACTCCTACCACTAGTCCCAGACCAGTATCGTAGTCTCAGAGAGTGTACCACTGGTCCCAGACCAGTCTCAACCGACCTGAAGTCAGCGTCATAGTATGTACCACTCTCACTGGTCCCAGACCAGTCTCAACCGACCCGAAGTCAGCGTCATAGTGGGTACAACTCCTACCACTTGTCCCAGACCAGCATCATTGATCCCAGATCAATGAAGGTCATCCTAGCGTAGGGAGTGCGGTAGATACAGCAATGCATCCATCGGTACTACTATGGTCCCTAACTTCATTTCCCTGCTCATTGATCAGATGAGAGGTACTTCCCATGAGTCCCTGACTGCATGGGTAGGATGCCTTGACAGGAGAACTTAATCAATCCTGTCCTCACAAGAGAACTAATCATCCTACTACACAATCACCATTGAAAACACATCATCCAGGCCTCACAGGAGAACTAATCATCTTGCTACATAATCGTCATGGAGAACACATCATCCAGACCTCACAGGAGAACTAATCATCCTGCTACATAATCGTCATGGAGAACACATCATCTAGACCTCACAGGAGAACCAATCATCCTACTACATAGTCGTCATGGAGAACACATCATCCAGACCTCATAGGAGAACCAATCATCCTGCTACATAGTTGTCATGGAGAACACATCATCCAGACCTCACAGGAGAACCAATCATCCTGCTACATAGTCGCCATGGGGTGTACATGTACACCACCAAGGGATAATGAATCACCCTGTGGTCATATGTCGCTCCAAGAAGTACCCCGCACCCCTCTGGAGCTCCCAAAGCTCAATGCATCATACAGGTCCCTCATCAGAGGGTGTTTGAACAACACCAAGTTGTTCTCAAAATGTCAGGAATTTGACTTTCCCTAGGGGCTTTGTCAAAATGTCGGCGACGTGTTCATCTGTATCGATATGTTGGAGCCTGATAGCTCCCTGCTGCACCATATCTCGAATATAGTGATACATGATATCGATATGCTTGGAGCGATCATAAAATACAGGATTCTATGACAGATGAATCCCACTCTGGTTGTCACATAGGATCACGGTGGTATCCAATGTAAATCCAAACAGCTCACTGAAGAGCTTTCGCAACCAGACTGCCTCACTAGAGGCCATGCTAGCAGCAATATACTCTTGTTCGGCGGTGCTTAAAGCCACCAACTTCTGCTTCCTACTCATCCAGGATATCGACACAGATCCCAAGGAGAAACAACACTCGGAAGTACTCTTACGGTCCTCCACATTGCCTGCCCAATCAGCGTCAGTGTATCCAAGTAGTCTCAGATCTCCGGCAGTGTATATTGACCCATAAGTAATTGTGCCACGAAGATATATCGACAGATCCTTGACACCAATCCAATGTATGTGGTGAGTGTTATCACTTAAGAATTCTAATGCCAAAATTTCTCATACTAGTTTGATGATAAAGGTCGGTGCTAGTCTAAGTTTGATTTTTGTTTTTCCTTAGAGTCTGATTCTTAGGAGTCTTGAGTCAAATATGCATTCTCATTCATCACTGGTCATTCTCATTCATCACCAGTCTCATAGCCATGTGTCAATTTTGTTTAAAAATTACTATGTGCCACAAAGCCCTTAGGTGATTTCGTAGCGCATATAACCATTTTGAAGTGTTTTCGCAGCGCATAAATCCTTTTTCGCAGTTTCGCAGTGCAACATATTTTAGGTGATTTTGCAGCGCGACACGTCTTAGGTGATTTCGTAGTGCATAATTCAAAATTTACACTGACCGCGCTACGAAATCGGAGATTCGTGCACTCCACAGCGAATCTTTCCTAACTGTCAAATCTATCAAGTTAAGTTATAGTTGCGTCATTCATTGTCAGTTTATGCACTCCACATATCATGTCCAACCACTTATTTCGATTATTACAGCCACTAGGTACATTGGTACACACGGATTGCAAGTTCCAAGAAAAGCCAGGTATCCACAGTCTTAATGATGATTGTATTCGTTGCATGAGGAACAAGTCTGCAAGTTTTCAATTTGAATACATTGTTATCAAGAGAGGCAGCCATTCAAACAAGGCAGAGATTGAAATTTGAGCAGCGACAGTGTTTCAAACCTTCATGGAGGGATCGGCAGAAAGGAAAGACCACAGATCAAGAAAATGTTTGAGAAACGAACCTGAAGGTTTAGACATAACCTTGAAGAACAGAGAAGTCGAGCATGCGTTTAAACAAGCTGGATGTTGGAATTTTTGCAAGAAGCTCCAGGGAGGTCATGCACAAGTTACTAAGGAATTTTCCCTGAATTTCACAGGACTAAACTCAAAGGTTGGTATGTTGGAATTGCAGGTCTCACTAGACATGATATCCACAGTTACGGAGATTCCAAGAGGGCAAAAAAGTTGGTTCAAGAATTTCAAATTTGATATGACCCCATGCAAAGAATTTCTAAAGCAGGAGTTCATTAACTCAGATTTAAGCAAGTCTGTTCCTAGAAGTTATGTCAAAGAGTCATATGCCAATTTGCTTACTTGTATACAGAAGTACCTTACCTGTGAAGGGAGATATAACAAGGTGTATTCATATCATTTTAAACTTCTGTTGCATTTCACAGGAAAGACATCTATTGATCTACCTTTTTACTTATTTCGCAGCTTAAGCAAAATGTGTGACAAGGTGCAGCTAAGAAAAGAAGACTGTGAGACTTCATTGTTCCACCATAGCTTGGTTAAGTTGATTGTTCTGCATGAACTCCAGAGGGTAGGTAGGGATTGGGACACATTCATATTCATGTCTAGTTTCAATAACAAGACTGGTCTCAGCCCTCAAGCTACAAAAGATCTTTCAACAACAACTAGTCATCAGGCAGAAACAAGATCCAAGAGGTTTTCAAAGTTAAAGGCAAGGAAACAAGTAATAGAATCCACCAGGCCACTGACTATCCAGGATACACCCCAGCAGTCCCTTAAAGAGAAAACTCAGGTCAAAGAAACTGCACATGAATCAAGCACAGGTGAAGGAGTTCAAAGAAGAAGGACTAGGATCCAGGTGGCTAAAGAAAAAGATAAGTCAGTGAGTATTGAAGAAAGCCCTGTTTCAAAGGGAGACTTAAATGACTTATTGCAAGCCATTGACATTGAAGAGTCTCCACTAGTTCAAGCAGATTTGATAGAGTCAGGAAAAGACAAGGCTAAGAGAGTCAAAGCCTCGAAAAAACTCAAGTTTGATGATCAGGTTGAGAAATTCGTTTTTAAGCCCAGGAGACCCATAACGAGGAAGTTTAAACAAGTACAGGAGGTACTGCCAAGAGCAGATGAAACAGGGGAGGTGACACGGCATCATGAAAGAAAGGATAAAGGCAAAGCAGTTGCCATTCAAGAAGAAGATAGTGTGGAAAACTTGAAAAGGAGATTGGAATCGGCCAACTTTGAAATTGCCAGATTGAAGAAAGCTGCCAGGAAATTTGCAGTTAAGGAGGCTTATTTTAACCAAATGCAAGCTCGGTGGGAGGACCAAACATTTCAAATTCCTGAAGTGGTTGATTTTAGTGTTCAATTCCGTAGCTGGATTGTTCCTGCAATAAAGGAAGCTCAATTTATCAGAAAGGTCAATACAAACCTCAGATCTGGGATCAAGGTCATGAAGAAACAAATTGAAGACTTAAAGATACAGTTAAGCCAGCTGAAAGAATCTCCTTAAAGAAATCTCACTTCAAGTAAGGCTATGTTTCAAATTTTGATGGTTTTTCTTGGTATAATCTTTCTTGAAGAATCATACATTTCCATTCAATTTTGAAAGGCCTTGGAGCAGTTGAAAGAATGTTCAAATAGCAAAAGGCTCAAAATGGCAAAATTTTGGTTGAAACTGTGTCTTTTGGAATAACACAGCAGTTTCGTAGCGTGCTACGAAACTGCTGAAGATGATGACTAACGCTCAGCAGTTTCGTAGCACGCTACGAAACTGCTGAAGCTACACAATCTAATCTCAGTCAACCGGTTTTGAAATACAAGCGGAAATTTTGAAAAGGGAATATCTTCAAGGGGTCATCTGAAGCTATCAACTTTCAACAAGGTCAAGACAGGTGGAGGAAACATGTATCCGAATCCAACTCTAAACTTTTTGTCATAAAGTGAGCACATTTACTACAGTCCAAGATATGTCAGACAGCTTGGAAGAGCTTTTGCCTTCACACATGAAAAAGGTTGATAGCACATCAAGGACGTGGCAATCTGATATATTTTGGATAATCAAAGGTGAAGGGCATGGTTCTTTGGATTCGAACATTTTGAGGCAAACCAAAGACCGATAAACAAGCGTAGTTTCCTATGTTTCAAGGGCAATGGAGAAGATGTGACATTGAAGACCAGCATGGAGCTTTGAACATCCACCACAGCCAAACTAAAAAGGGACCAGATGTCAAAGAACGAAAATGATTGTAATCAAGGTTATTATTACCATAATATGGAGTTAGACTCCTACTTGATTTAGATCTCTAGAAAGTCTAGTTGCAGTTTGTTACATTTCATAGGCAGTTAAAAGTTGAACAGGTGTCATTAGAAGTAGATTTTGAGTTCCCCTCATGTTTGAGGAGGAATCTCAGTCAGGTACAAGAACTCTATATATAGGAGAAATGGAAATGTAATGAGGGTTGGAAATTTATGTAAAAAAGCTCTGTTATTAAGCTTATGTAAAGACTCTGTTTCTTTTGGTAATACAGTACTGGCTTCTGCTACTCAAGAATCATAGAGAGTTCAATGTATGAGTTCCTTTTGTTGTCTTTTCATGTTTTCTACAGTATTATGAGTATTTGATTACTTAGAAATCACTTGTAGTGTTCTAATTTCCTTCATATACTCGTAAACTGTCCTTTTTGTGTTTGGTGTACTCTACCTATATTGAAATCTGAATGCCTTGATTTTATTGCAAAGTCAATTCTACTGTTAATGCTAAATGACATATGACTCCATAAGCCCAATGGATGCTTACTAATTTTGATTCCACCAGCTTTATTCCTATTTGTTTCACAAAGAGTTAGCCATCTTAATCATAATCCAAAAACTTTAATCCTTTGAGAGAGCCCTCTCAGGCTAAGGAGGCTAAACCTTAGCTAAAAGATTGGTTTGAAACAGTTACTTGAAGTCTTCCTGGTCTGCAGCCTTCCAGGGCCTGATTTTGAGATAACAGTGAGGTTCAACCATATGTTTACTTAACGTGTTGACTGCAAAGCATATATCTGGACGGGAATTCACTAAGAACATTAATGCTCCGACGAGTTGTCGATACTCGGTGGCATTTCGTAAAACAGGTCTAGCAACACTACCGCTTAACTTCTTGAAGTCAAGCTCCATCGGGGTAGTCACAGGCTTGCATTCCACCATACTGAATCTTTCCAATATCTTCACCACATATTTTCCTTGAGATAGGAAAATTTCCCCTGGCTTATGCCACACTTCAAGTCCTAGGAAATAGTGCATCGGTCCTAGGTCCTTCATTTCAGATTCAGAAGCCAACTCCCTCTTACATTTGTGAATGAGAGGGTCTGCACCTATTAGAAAGAGTTCATCCACATATAGCACCAATATGAGAGGTTTTTCATCTTCAACCTTAAAGTAAAGGTTAGGATTGACTTCACTCCTAGTGAATCCCAGCTTCATCAAGTAGCTATCAATCCTCTCATACCATGCTCGGGGTGCTTGCTTCAGCCCATAGAGAGCCTTCTTCAACCTTCATACATGAGATTTTCGATCATAAATCTCAAATCCTTTTGTTTGCTCCACGTAGACCTCTTCTTTGATCGAACCATGCAATAACGTGGTCTTGACATCCATCTGATGTAGGTTCCATCCTTGTGAAGCCGCAAGGGCTATGATCGAGTGGATGGTCGTATATCTGGCAATAGGTGTAAATATCACATCATAGTATATACCTTCCTTCTAGGAGAAACCACGAGCAACAAAACGAGCCTTATTCTTTTCAGTACTTCCTTTTGTTGCATGCTTTATCTTGTAAAGCCATTTAGAAGTGACAATTTTCTCGTCCGGGGGTCTGGGAACTACTTCCCAGACATCATTCTTCATAATAGACTCATATTCTTCGGTCATAGAATCCTTCCATACTTGATGCTTGACGGTATCTGAGAATGATGAAGGCTCATTTTTTATGATTGTGCTCATGATGGTCAGGCATCCCTGATACTTGTTAGGTTTATTACTTTCACGGAAGATTCCTCGGGGTGCAGCATGTCCTTCAACATCATCAAGTAGCCCCCTAAGCCATGTAGGCCTCTTCCTAGAAGAGGAAGGCTCAGGTGTATAAATAGGATCCATAGGTTCCTCCACATCAGGCATTGTTACATCATCTACCCATAGAAACTTCGGAAGTCTTTGATCATGGAGCATGGCACGGACAGCTTCCACAATCGTACGGTTCTTCGTTTCCACCACACCATTCTGTTCAAGAGTATGTGGTGTAGTAGTCTCCCTCTTAATGCCAGACTCAGATATGCCTGAGTGAACCAACTGTAATATATCAGAGGTCTTGCTTTGGCTTGAGGGGAATGGTCCCCTTTTGAGCTTTCCTTCGGCACATCCTAGACATACACCTTATTTCTCTACTCAGAATTCGGGCATCCCTGTCACCATTTGTCTTACATCGGGTAGAGCTTTATAATGAAGGTGGGCAAACCTTTGATGCCAAAGTTTGAACTGAAGAGATGTGTCATAAGACATGACACCTAGCGGACTACCATCGACCTGATATAATGAATCAACAGGAAACCCAAGAGTAAAGGCATCTTTAACATTATTTTTCCATACACGTACCTTGCCATTGTTGAAGGTCACCTTGTAGCCTTTGTCTTCCATTGCCAATATGGACACCAGGTTCTTTTTGAGGTCAAGTACATGTAATACATCCGGTAAGTGGATCGTATTACCTTGATTCAATTTGAGAGAGACATTGCCTGCATCTTTCACGGGATATTTCATATTATCTCCAAGGATAATTTCCAGGTTAGTTTCTTCTCTATCAGATTATGGAGAACATCTTTGTAACCAGTGAAGTGCCTTGAGGCACCACTATCAATGAGCCAAATTCCCATTGAGTCCGAAGGAGCAGAGGTAGATAGAGCAGGTGGTAGATAATATTCATCCTGCTTATTTTCAACAATGTTGGATTCATACCTAGAATTTCTAGCCTTCTTGAATGGTTGTCCTCTTCCTTGATTTCTAGCATTCCTTTTACCTTTTCTATTGAATTTTCCATTCCTTTGATTGCCATGAGAGGGATTTTGATCATCGCCCCACTGTGAGTCCTTTCTATCAGGGCACTCCCTTGCATAGTGACCTTCTTTATCGCAAATGTAACATCGTCCTTTTCTTCCTCCCTTAGGTCTAGCCTTTTTTTTTATTTAGTCCCGGAATTATTTATTTTCTTAGCATGATAAGAAAAGGCAGCAGGAGGACCTTTAGGCATGGGCATTTCTTGCTCTTCTACCCTTGTTTCTTCTTGAATGCATCTAGCCATTAATTCCTCGAAACCAGGAATTACATTATTGTTCAGAAGAGTAGTTCTGAACACGTACCATTCGGATGGTAATCCTCCAAGAGTCATGAGTGCCATTTCCCTGTCAGTAATAATCTCCCCAATAGATAGGAGATCGTTCCTGATTTTGGTGATCCTTAAGAAGTATGCTTGCATACTCTCATCTTTACCCTTCTTAATTTCCTTCAACTTATTTCTAAGAAACAAAACTTGATTTTCATCAATAACTTTAAATAAACTCACCAGTCTATCATAGATTTCCTTGGAGATGTTCAGGTTAGAGATGTAGGCCACCAAGTGCTTGTCAATCGAGTCCAAGATGATCTTCTTTGCTTTTACTTCTCTGGTTTTCCATTTGTTCCTGGCAGCAGCAGATGCATTTGATGGAGGCTCAACAATATTTCCTTTCACATGGTCCAACACTCCTTGATCTTCTAGGGTTAGATCAATAGACATCATCCATCCATGATAGTCAGCTTTCTCACAAATCTTTTCCCCGATAGGAAAGAGTGATGAGGACCCCATAGTTCTTTTAGGATAGCCTTGCCAATATTCTCTTCGGTGATTGATCTTGCTTTTGCTCGGGCTTTGTCTTCACCTCAGCTTCGATACCATGTTAAGTTATGGTATGTTCTATGCTTAGAGAAACTTTTCTTTCTTATTATTATTCATAAATTAGCAATCACATGTGCATAAGTAAAGTGCAAATAGAACATTAAACGATCAATAGAAAACAAGCCAAGACAAGAGACACAAGATGTGGTGGCTAGCCAGGGACAAACCCCACAATGTGTGGGGAAACCCTTTGATCAAATCTTCTTTTATCTTCAATAATTCAGCAGAGAGAAATAGTACAATAAATCTGATTTATATCAGCAGTAGAAAACCCTAGATCAGCAGCATCAGCATTATCGTCTTCATTATCAAAACTAGGGTAGTCGATATCTCACAAACCGATCGTCGGATCGGCTTGATTCCACCACCAAAAAATGCGGCCTTCAGAGGAGGTCCAAATGGACCTACATTGCATGGGGCTAGGAGGGATAGATGGACAGATCAGCCTAGAGGATGAGATATGATGGTCAATGTTGGTCAAACTTTGGATTTGTAGTTGCAGCTTCAGGTCCAGCAGCTTCCTTCCACATGTGCGAGAGAGAGTCTCTTTTCTGCGCAGTAGAGAAGAGCCTCTTTTCTGTGCAAGAGAGAGATAGATGTGATGAGATGAGTGAGTACAAATGATGAAAATTCCTTCTGTATTTATAGACAACGGTTGATGTTTGAATAGATGTGATTGTTGGGCTTCTGAGCCTACATGAGATGTAGGTCGTCTTCATAATAATTCCATAATCAAAATAAATTCATATCTCCATAAATACTTATCAGAATCGGATGATCTTTAGATCAATCCTACACCTCTCGGCGAGAGGAATCTAATAAAAATATTATCAGCTATGAATAAGATGACCCACATGGAGTTTGGCCCTAGTTTCCAATTTTAACACAACTCAAGAGATCTTTGTACAGGCTGAAGCAAGCACCTCATTCTTGGTACACCAGGATCGACAACTACTTCACCGGGTTGGGCTTCACAAAGAGTGAAGCGGATGCGAACCTGTACCACATCATGGTAAAAGGTAAGCAGTTGATCATTGTTCTTTATGTTGATGATTTGATATTGGCAGGTGATGATCAGTTGATCATGCCTTGCAAGGAGGACCTTGCAAGAGAATTCGAGATGAAAGACATGGGTCTCATGCACTACTTCCTTGGCATGGAAGTATGGCAGAAGGATGGGGAGTTGTTTGTGTCTCAAGGCAAGTATGCCAATGAGATACTCAGGAGATTCCACATGGAGAAGTGAAAGCCCATGCAGACTCCTCTAGTAGGTAACTGGAGGAAGGAGGATGCTACTTCAGGAGAAGTAGTAGAAGCTACTATGTATCGGCAGCTTGTGGGTTCACTAATGTACTTAGTGAACACACGACCAGATTTGTGCTATGTGGTGAACCAGCTGAGTCAAGCTATGGTTCAGCCTACCAAGATGTTTTGGAAGGCAGCTAAGCATGTTTTTAGATACCTCAGAGGCACATCTCAGTATGGATTATGGTACAGACGGACAGAGGAAGTGAAGCTATAGGGCTTCACAGATGCAGATTGGGCAGGGAGTCCATCAGATCGAAAGAGCACATCAGGAGGAATTTTCAACCTTGGGTGAGTTGCAGTTTCTTGGTACAGCAGGAAATAGAGGTCAGTTGCACTCAGCTCAGCAGAGGTTGAATACATGGTTGCAAGTCAGGCACCATGTGAGGCCATTTGGATGCAGAAAACTCTAGTTGGTTTGTTTGATCAGAGGATGGATCCAACTGTGATCTATTGTGATAATCAGAGTTGTATCAAACTCTCTGAGAATCTAGTATTTCATGACAATTCTAAGCACATTGGCATTTGGTATCATCATCTCAAAGAATGTGTGGTGAGGAGGATCATATTGTTGCAGTATATTTAGATCGAGGAGCAAGATGCTGACATTTTGACTAAGGCATTGTCAAACTGTAAATTCGAGTTCCATAGAGACAAGATCGAGGTGGCTGATAATCCCTTTCTTGTTGAGAGGGGGGGTTGAAATATGGCAAAAAGAATATTCCAATTTTAATTTGTCCTTGAATTAAAATTCGAATTTAGTCTCACCAGTTGTTTGAAAAATAAATAATAATTCATATTGAGTTAATTAGTTGGAGAAATTCAAACATGAATTCTTTGTGAAGTCATGCAACAGTTATCCCTTTGATTGAGGAAGTTATCCCTTAATTAAGGAGATAAGGATGAGTTATATTTGAGTTGTAATTAGTTAGCTCAGTTAACTGAGTTAAGTCTAGTTAAATTAGTTCCAAACAATTGGAGGAACTAATTGTGAGTTCAGTTAGTTAATGCATGCATGCATGAAACTAGTGTACTCCAGATAACTGAATATTCTCTCATAAATAACTCATTCATGTCAGTTCAGACAAAGGCCCAGTTGAGATTAAAGGCAGGGACAGTGTACCATCAGTTGCAAGAATTTTCCTATAAGAAAATCTCTTGCATGCAAAAGGAATTCGTTCCTTGATATTTGCGTAGTTTTATAGTGTGTTGGAGCAGTGTGTGAGATCAGTGTCACACAAGGTTACAGCTGGAGCACCCAGGGAAAATTGCGCAAGGAAATAGGAGGCTTCGAGGATAGAGGGAAAGGCATATGAGTTGTATATTCTTTCTATGAGAAGCAGTGAGGGATTGTACTGAGAGTTGGATAGCTGTGAGATTTAAAGCTTTGTGTAATCCTGAGATATTTCCACTTGTATGATAATACAGATAGCGGGTTTTTTAGCTGAGGCTTTTCCCAGAGTATTCTTCTTTGTTTCATGTGTATTAATTCTTCTTCTCTGTTATATGTGTTCTGTTTGACCTTGCTCAAATCGATTAAGCTTCCGCAAGTTTGATTGTAGAAGTAGATTAAGTATTTTTCTTTAGTCTATTGCATAATCAGGTTAATCTACAGTGAAAATTTCTACAAAAAGATACGAGGTAGTGTTGCCCTATGATTTTCAAATTGATGAATGTTCTGATTTTGAATGCAAATTTGACAATGCACATTTGAATTCATGGTTTGACATAGTGAATACATCTGAAAAATTCAACCCTGACAAGCCGGCCATTGAATACCTTGAGGATCATCGAACAAATCATGTCTTTTATGATCCTGTAGATCATTATATGGAAGGGTTTTTTAGCTTGTGTTTTCAATCATATTTTCAATATGGAGATCGGATGCATCATGAGTTACCACTGCCATTACACTGTTCAATTTCCATATGGTGCAAGCACAGTCAATCAATCTACTTATTTCAGCAGCTACTTGATTGGATTCAGTTTCCAGCATGTGCAGTTTTGGCCAGTTAGATTGCAGGTCACAATTTTCCAGGTTGCAGTCTTTGAGGTTGGGAGCAGCCTAATGGATTAGGCTACTAGTCTATGGTGTTCTTTGGCACCTCATAGGGAGGATTCCATTCCCATTGGAGCCAATATAGTTTCTTGTTATCACTCAGGTTGTGCCTTGGCTCCTTAAGGGATACGGCCGAGGTAACCACAAACCAATCTTTGGGCTGCAGGTCCTAGCCTACCTGCAGTCAGAGAGGGCTCTCTCTTTAAAATTTAGCTTTGTTTTGGGTTGATTTTAGGCTAGTTATGGTGTACATGGGTTTTGTTTTGATTTTGGTTGGAAGGATGATGTTTTCAAGCAGAGTTGGGATGCATAGAGTGAGAAGTTCAAACCATTGGGCATGGAGTCATGGATTAGGGCTTGTTGTTGCGTTTTCTTGGTCATAAGAGGAATACAGAGCAGGATAGCTACACATAGAACAATATCAGGCTGGAATAAAGATGGAATGAAGGTCAGAGATGAAAGGCAACTAAGAATCATTCATTAGCTAACAGAGAGGGAAGGTGGATGAAAGTCTATCTAGGAGCAGTCAAGAATTCCTAAATAACAGTCATATGTGAAAGAAACAGGGTAAACATGATCATTTAAGTATGCATATTCATAACCATTTCTGAAGAAAACATATAGAAATAACAAGAACTGAGCATAGGGTGCAGTCAAGCAAAACCTAAGCTATTCTTATTTCTTGCTATTTAGATGGTAACACGATGGTGCATAAACATATGTAAACTGTAAACAGAGGTAGGAAAACACTTATTGAGCCATGTAGTAGCACAGGAATTCCACAGTCACTCTTTGGCCATTAAATAACACAACAGTCCGTTCTTTATCCAAAGCATTCCAGCAGTATTTGATTATAGAGCTCTCAAAAGATACAGCGCAAGTCTCGAATGAGGATTATCAACCAACCAACCCTTTAAAAAATGAATTAGGGTGGTTTATATAGAGAAAATATCCAAAAATATCTATTACAGCAGATCTTAAACAGATCTGAGGGAAATGAGTTCTTTAACCTAATCTTGTCCTGAAGTCAATGCAAGAAGATATTTATTTGAGCTGCGCTGGAGGCAGCTGCATCAAAATGAGTTAATATGGTGTCCTTGGTGGCTCGGTACAGTGTTTCTGCAATAATTGTGTCTTGTCTCTTATCTGCACCTCTAAGGTGGTTATGCTGCTTTTCAAGTGGCTTTAATGTGCACTAATCCCGATCTGATGAGCTTTGAATGGCCTTTACTGCTTCTTTGACTTGGATGGAGGCCTTTAATGTTCACCTGCTTTGGTATTGCCAATCTGATACTCTTTGTCGCTTCACTGATACTCTTTGATTGAATCTGGGCTTTATCTTTCCTCTGATACTCTTTAACACTTGAATCGGGCCACTTTCTCTCCCTTGATGTGCTTGAAACTGTCAAATCGCCCCTTTTCTGCTCTTTCAAGGCAAAAATAGCTGTTGTAAATGCTTTTCGTGGCCTCTAGAATGTTATCGGCGCTGGCCAATTGAATATGATCATACATGAAGAAATCCTATTGCCTCCCGCGAATTTTTTGGTTTTGTAGGTAGCCAAGCCATGAGAGGCCCTCCATTTTGAGCATTTTTTTCTTAGCGATCCGCGATTAAAACTACCTCAGTTTCTCATTCCGGGCATCCTTTGTTGCGATTTTCGCCCTTCGCGCCCTTTTCGGGGATGACGTTAGCATGATGTCAACGGTGGGTCCCGGTACGGCAGGGTGACGTGGCAGTACGGCAGGGTGACAACGTGGCACAGGACACGATGGCGGGGTAGGGACGGAAACAAAAGCGGTGGCAGTGGCACGTAGCAGTGGGGGGTTGACGCAGAGGTGACGTAGCGGCGACGTGGCGCTGACGTCAGGGGCGGAGAGACAGAAAGCGGTTTGTGGTTTTATCGGACCGCCTTCTGTACGAGGGCGGTATTTGTCAAAGCCCGCCCGATATAATCGCGTGGAGACACGTGTCCTTTGGTACGGCGGAGAAACCGCTAGCCTATCGGAGGCTAAGCGTCAGATGTCGGGGCGGCTCTGAAATCACCGAGAGCCGTCGGATCTAGGAGGGCGGATCGGAAGGCTGACGGAGTGCGGAGCTGGCAGCAGGTTTATGTGCGGGGGCCCGCCCGAATATTAAATTAATATTGCGCGACGGGGGGTTCAAACCTTTGGAAAGCGGGTTATGGTATATGCATCGGGGGTATAGTTTGACTATTTAATCAAATAAAAACCCGAAAATGTGAGTGCACAGGGTAAAACATTAAGGGTTATGGGTGAGAAGGGGGAAGGGAATGGTTATTAGTTTAACCAAAGGTTAAGCTAACTCCAGGTTAAGACACGGAAGGGCTAATGCTAAGCCCCAAATGAACTCAGCATTCCCCCAAACTGATGTTATAGGGCTATAGTGCCAAGGGATGGGAATATGTACATAGGGGAGCTATTTAGTGCTTTTTAGTAAGGGGGAGGGGAAATAGATAGGGATTTACATAATAATGTTAGAAGTTAATATGAAAATGACAAGAAAGCGCTAAGTTCAGAGATCTTAGGCCACTTAGGGAAAATAGGACTTACAGAAGAGATATGAGCACCTTTAAGCAAAGCAAATCTTTACTTAGGCAAATGTTATGACAAATGATGAAACTTAAGAGATATCAAGTAGATATTGACCTCTTTGGGGAGGTTAGTGAATGATTTGGGGAATAAGAAGAAGGGGGAGTTAGACATGCCTCGCTTGAGCTCCTCCAAATGGTAAATTGCCTCATAATTGTGATCTGAATAGATATAACACTTGAAAATATGAAATGGATCACATAACTTGATTCTGCAACCACAAAACTACTTACCTAGCATTTTTTCTTCTTTTTGCATGGGTGCACTTAGACTTGTAGGCCCTGATTATCTTCTTTTCTTTTAACTGCCCTCCTATCTAAAATCAACCCTTATCTCTTCCAAGGGCCCAGATTAAGCAGTTAGGCTCCTTCATTTCTCTACCTAGCTACTCATCTGCCAAGCTTAAGCTGTTTGGATAGATATTCATTCTCTATCTTCTAAAACAAGCAATTTAAACCTAGGGAAGCCAAGATTAAGCTGTTTGGCTTTCCCTTAACTATAAAACTCTTCGAAAATGGTATAATTCTTCAAAATGGAACTTCTTGGAAATATGGAACCTTGCAGCATGCAAAGATGACATATTTGGCATGTAAAACAGTCAATCATGAAATATGAAACCTATTGCAATAGGAGGCTAACAGTGGCTCCACTTGGGGATGGTTTTTCAGGATGAAAAGCCAAGAACAGCAGGTAAGAATGCCTTGATCTTCACTTGTTGCTGTAAACTAAAATTCTCCTTCTTTTCAATTCCTTTGACTGAATTGTTATAAGCTGATATGTAGTATCCTTTTGAGCTGAATTGCAGAAAAAATTACAGCTCTGCTTCTTGCCTTTTGGGTGCTTGTAAACATATTGAAATCTGCTTGAGCACTTCTTTGGATTTATTTCAAAAACAGAAATCTGAAATAGAGCTTTCTTTGATCTTTCCTTCAAAATTTGTTGCGTTGTTCCCTCTTATTGGCCTACTATAAGAAAAAGTGCTGAAAATACAAATATTAATGTACATATAGTATACAGAGCTGTGTTGTGTTCCACAAAATGGATCATGATAGTGCTTTAGCATTCGGCCATTGACAGGGCCTTCTTCAGCTGTGCTGCCATCCAAACTCTTCAGAAAATATGTGTTGTTGCCTTGAACAACAAAAATGATAAAGGGGCCTTTCCACAGGAAATCAAACTTGCCATGCTTTCCTTTGTCCTCTTTTCTTGAATCCCATCTTAAGACTTTGTTGCCCGTGTAGAAATATTCAGCCTTGGTTCTTTTGTCAAATATTTTATTGAGCTTCTCTTGTAAAATTTGAGCTCTGTCGTACACTTTCTCTCTTGTTTGCTGCAAATGGATGGTTTGGTTTATTCTTCTTTGGATATCATTTGGTTCTGCCTGAATCTCTTGCAGCAATTTGATAACAGGGATTCCCAAAGAAGAGGGGAACTTGGCCTCCATGCCATAGACTAACTCATATGGGCTCATCCCAATGGATCTCTTGGTTGACAATCTGTCTGCCCATAGGGCATTTACAAGCTTTTTGTGCCAGTTCTTCTTGTTCTCCTCCAACACTTTCTTAATGATGTTAATCAGACTTTTGTTGGATGATTTGGCCAAGCCATTACCTTGAGGGTAATAGGATGTGGAGTGACCTAAGGTAATGTGGAACTTGTGGCAAAAAATGGTCATTTTCTTGGATTTGAAGGCAGCAGCGTTATCTGTAATGATCTTCTCAGGACAGCCAAATCTAGACAAAATGTTGGTTTCAAGGAATTGGATGATGGTGGAGTCATTGGCTTGCCTACATGGGATGGCTTCAATCCACTTGGTAAAGTAATCTGTGGCTATTAGAATCCTCTTATGTTGGCTAGAAGAGGATGGATGGATTTCTCCAATGAAGTCAAGACCCCATTGTTGAAAAGGCTTCTCGGTTGAAATGGGCTTAAGGGGCAAGGGAAGAAGCTTTATTTTGCCTTCACAGATTTGGCATTTGTGGCATGAAACAGCAAACTTTCTCACATCAGCAAACAAAGAGGGCCAATAGAAAACAGCCCTGAGTATCTTATCAGCAGTGGACTTCCAATATAAGTGCCCTCCACAGTCCCCTGCATGGAATTCTTTCATGACACTGTCAGTTTCATTCATAGTTAGACAATTCAGCAATATTCCTTCATGATTTTTCAAAAACAGGGCACTATCTAAGACACAAAACTTTGATGCTTTTATCTTTAAAAATCTTTTTTTGGTTCTGGAAAACCCTGGAGGAGCACACAGGTTTAACAATATAAAACATATATCAGCATACCATGGGGATTGCAAAAAGGCTTGACTGATATGTGGAGTCGCCAGCTCCTGTTCATTGTCCAGTTGATTAATGTCTAAGGCTTGAAAATTGGTTTCGGACATCAGTTTGGCTAAACCTTGTCCCTTTATCAGCTTGGTGGGTTTTATCTTAATGTCATACTCAAGGATATTGGCAATCCTTTTGCCTCTTTTGCCTTCTATGCCCTCTTGAGTTAATATGTCTTTTACAACAACATTTGGTACATAAGCAATCACATGTGAATATAAAATGTAAATTCTGAAATCATTGATTGCTTTAACAAGGGCATATGCTTGCTTCTCCATGATTTGGTACTTCAAGGGTGCATCTCTAAGGGCTCGACTGAAAAATGCAATTGGCTTTTCATTTCCCTGATCATCTTTCTGCAAAAGGACAGCAGCAATGGTGTGTTCAGATGCAAATGAAAAAATGATGAAATCCTTATCAAATTGAGGACTTGTGAGGACTGGGGCTTGGGTTAAGGCAAATTTTATGCCCTCAAAGGCTTGCTTGGCCTCTAAAGTCCATTTTACCTTGGAATCCTTCTTTAACATTTTATTTAGCATTCTTATCAGCTCGACCAAGTTTGGGATAAATCTCCTTAGGAAATTGATCTTTCCTAGGAATGCTTGCAATTCTTTGATGTTTCTTGGATAAGGGATTTGAAGGATGCCTTGAATTCTTTCAGGATCTATTCTGATTCCATCTTTTGGAATGATATGGCCTAGCAATTTGCCTTCTTCTAGGCCGAAGAGAGATTTCTAGGATTTAAGGAAATGCCATATTTCCTACAGGTTAGGAACACTTGCCTTAGGTGTTTAAGGTGTTCTTGATCAGATTTTGAGAAAGGAGTAAGGTCATCAAGGTAAACCACTAGGAAATCATGGATTTCCTTGGCAAATGCAATTTCCATGGCCCTTTGAAAGGTGGCACTTGCATTCTTTAGTCCAAAGGGCATTTTCACATATTTAAAGGTTCCCCACGGTGTTGTAAATGTTGTCTTGTCTTGGTCATCCGGGTGAACAAGTATTTGATTAAAACCTGAAAAGCCATCTAGCAAAGAGATTCTAGATGACCCCACTACTCTTTGTAGAATGTGGTCCATTTTTGGTAGTGGGTAGTGATCTTTAAGGGAGACTTGGTTCAGATTTCTTAAGTCCACACATAGTCTAATCTCCCCTGTTTTCTTCCTTGTGGGAACAAGATTGGATACCCATTCTGAAAATCTAATGGGTGCTATGATACCGGCCTCAAACATTCTTTTCACTTCTTTCTCAATCAAAGGGAGAAGCACAGGATTGATTCTCCTTAGTTTCTGTTTGAAGGGCTTTTGATTTGGCTTTAAGGGAATGGTATGTTGAATAACAGAGGTGTCATAGGACTTAAGGTCCTCATAACTCCAGGCAAATACATCTTGAAAATCTTTAAATAAATCAACATATTTTAGTTTTTGATTGGGAGGCAAAGACTTGGACAGTTTAATCATTTCGGGCTTCTCTGTTGTCCCAATATTACAGTCTTCTACAGCAACGTTTAAGGGATGCATATTTGGCTTTTTGGGGACATCGTTTGAATCAAATATGTCTTCTAATGGAGTGAGGCTAGCAGGTAGAAAATTGTCTTTTAAATCAATCACTTCGGCCTCTGCTTCAGCTATCTCATCTAAATACATTTTCTTCAACTCTTGCATGTTTTTCTCATCAAAAATGGTTGGGTGCAGCATTTGATTTGCTGCTTCAGCTGTTATAGTTTGCTCATTTTGGTTCATTTGTTGTTGTGGGTCATCCATGGCATCTTCATCAATGTTTAAGCTTGAGAATTCTTGCTGTAAGGTAAGAAAATTGTTGATTTGAGCATCATCCTCAAACACTTGCCAATATTTGATATTGTTAGGGACAGCAGGCCTGTGCTTTATCTCAGCAGTAAAGTGGTAATTGGGCTCAAAGGGCAGCTTGCAAGTGCTAGCAAAAGTAGCTAGACTATGAGCATGCATGCTATGGCTTCTAGAAATTTTAGCAAGCTTGGATTCGGTGAAGGAATTGAGTATTTCTGTGGCAGCAAACCTATAATCTCTTAGCCTATTGTCATTAGTAACAAAGTTACCTTTCATCTGTTGAATGATCAAATCGGAGTCACCTAGAATGGACACTTTTGCAGCTCCTAGAGCTTTGAGCAGTTTAAGGCCTAAAAGGAGAGCCTCATACTCTGACATGTTGTTGGTGCATTTGAAGTTTAGTTTGTAAGCATGACCCTCTGCATGGCTGTTATGTGTATTGTGAATCCATATTCTTGCCCCTGCTCCTAGCTTATTAACATAACCATCAAACTCTAAATACCATGTGATTTCTTGCGTGTGGTTAGTATTGAGAGTTTCAGTCATTTTAGGATTGGGCGGACCTAGATTTTGTGCTTCATGTGGTTCTTCTTGTATGTTGGTTGCACTAATTGTTTTAACAGTTTCATGGGTATGGGAAACTGACTCTTGATTGATGCATGTTCCTTGTTCTAAAGGCAAAGGCTTCTCATCAGTGGGAAGGCAGCTATCATCATTGAACTAAAGGAATCCATATTAGAATGGATTGAGTAAATGGGAAAGTTTTGGGGTTTTTCCTCACTACTTACCACATACTTCATCAGTGTTTCTCTATATAGTCTCTTTGGTTGCCCAAAGACTGAAATAGTGGCATAGGAGAGGTCTAGTTGGAGAGATCCTTGGAGTTTTGCTCCCTAAGATCTTGATAATAGCATGCCATACTTTGGTGGAATGTCAGCAACCACCACGTCCATTAGGATCGTTTTGTTGGGAAATTGTACTAAAGACACACAAAGGTCTTTGATTAAGCCTAAACACTTGACCTGACTAGAATCAAATGAGAATAAGTCTTTGTAGGGTCTAGTGACATCAAGGTTTAGCTTCTCCATTACAGCTTTGGGCATTAGATTGTGTGAAGCACCTGAATCAAACATAGCATTGTGCAACACTTTATCATGAATGTGCAAACTGACATAAAAGGGTAGAACAGCTCCATGTCCTGATTTACCATTGACTTCAGGACCAAAAATTAATTCAGGTTGATTATCTAAGACATTAATATCATCCCTGTTCTCTGGCATTTGCAGCAGTGATCTTTTGATTTGCTATCTGTACACAACATGTTTGGCAAGCTCAGAGAGAGGAATAGATATCTTTAATTTACCAATTTTTGCTTCTAAATCAAAAGGTTTTTCTGACTGTGTTTTAGTATTGTGACTGGCAAATTTTCCCTTTTCAATTGTATCTTCAGTGACCTTCTCTTGGTTATCAGTGATTTTTTGAGATTGTTCTGTTTTGGGAAGGCTTTGAGGAGTGCTATTTACATTGTCTTTTGAGGGAAAGGATACAAAAGGCTGGTTATTAGAGGGTTGCATGTCAGATACATCCCCTATGGTCACTTCTTTTAATTTTGGGTCTGTTTTATCAGCAGGTTCTGTGATAGCGGCCTGGTCTTTTACTTTCTTAGGCTGCTTGGCATCCTCTAGCTTGATGGGATCAGACACATCAATGGTTCTTGTTCTCAATTTGTATTGTTTATGGACTTCGTAGACAGCTGAATCACAACCTTGTTTGAAGTCAAATGACTCTCCAGACTTGGTCTGAAATTTCTTTATATCATGGTCATCTTGGTCTTCTTGGGTTAGGAATACTTGTTGTTCACTCTTCAAACCCATCAAGTTTATGTGAGTGTCCTCTATCTGCTCACTAGATGTGGATGCTTCAGCATAGTTTTCATGAAAAGGAGGTCTTATATCATGGTCAGGACTTGCCCTTCCAATGTTTGGGTTCTGATTTTTTCTAAAGTTTGGATTTCTGATAGGATTGTTTTGTTGTCCTTCCCATGAGGCTTTTCTTTCAATAGTTCCCATTCTATTTTCAAATTTGTCCATGCCTTTGATGATTGTGTCCAATTTTTTCTCAAAGGCTGAAGGTTCATCTTTAAAAGTGGTTCTTCTCTCAGCTCTTGCTCTATTTCGCTTGGCAATCAGATTTGCCTCCACACTAATAGCTACATTATGCATGTCTGCTAAGGTTTGAGGGGCTCTTTCCCTTAACTGATAAGCCATGTCTGAATCAAATCCATCAGGGAATTTGTATAAAGCAAGATCAGGTGGAGGTCTAAGTTTTTGTGGAATAGCGTTGTAAACATTGTTAAACCTGGCACAATAGTCCGAGATAGCTTCTTGAGGGCCTCTTTTGATAGTGTCATACTCGGATAATATGTGCAGAGGGTCCTTCTTCTTCTCCCATCTGTTAAGAAATGTTTGGTAAAGGGCCTCCGGGTCAGCTATGGAATTTGCAGCAAGTGCTCTAAACGAAGGCCTTACATCTCCTGTTAAACTTTGGACAAAAATCTTCATTCTTACACTATCATCATCTATTTCATAACTCTCAAAATAGTCCTGCATTTTCTTGGTATGTTGCAGGGCTGTGCCAGAACCAGTACCTTCAAAATATGTGATTTTGGTTTGATAATCCTGAGGCATAGCCCCTGGATTTGCAGGTAACTGTAAAGGTGCATATCTGTTAGCCATATTTACAGGGATAAGTGGAACGGCTGGAACAGCTGGGACAACTGTAATAACAGTGGTGGTAGTGGTAGTATGCGCAGTGAATGGAGGTGTGGAAAAGGTGCTTGGAGAGGTGGATGATGAACAAGGGGAAGTAGGGGTTGAACGAAACAAAACTTTAACAGGGGTTGGAAAATAGCTTGGCTGAACTGTTTCAGGACTAGAATCAGCAACCTCTTCTTGTTTTTGTTTGCTAATGTTTCTAGAGATTAAATTGGGATTTTCAAAAATAGCTGGTGGATTTGGGTCTGGATTTGACCTAGTATTATGTGTTTTCTTCTTGGGAGCCATCTTCTAACTTGTTTTTTTTGGAATTTTCTGAATAAGTCCCCAGTGGAGTCGCCAATGATGTTATCACTCAGGTTGTCCCATGGCTCCTTAAGGGATACGGCCGAGGTAACCACAAACCAATCTTTGGGCTGCAGGTCCTAGCCTGCCTACAGTGAGAGAGGGCTCTCTCTTTAAAATTTAGCTTTGTTTTGGGTTGATTTTAGGCTAGTTATGGTGTACATGGGTTTTGTTTTGATTTTGGTGGGAAGGATGATGTTTTCAAGCAGAGTTGGGATGCATAGAGTGAGAAGTTCAAACCATTGGGCATGGAGTCATGGATTAGGGCTTGCTGTTGCGTTTTCTTGGTCACAAGAGGAATACGGAGCAGGATAGCTACACATAGAACAATATCAGGCTGGAATAAAGATGGAATGAAGGTTAGAGATGAAAGGCAACTAAGAATATTTCATTAGCTAACAGAGAGGGAAGGTGGATGAAAGTCTGTCTAGGAGCAGTCAAGAATTCCTAAATAACAGTCATATATGAAAGAAACAGGGTAAACATGATCATTTAAGTATGCATATTCATAACCATTTCTGAAATAACAAGAACTGAGCATAGGGTGCAGTCAAGCAAAACCTAAGCTATTCTTCTTTCTTGCTATTTAGATGGTAACACGATGGTGCATAAACATATGTAAACTGTAAACAGAGGTAGGAAAACACTTATTGAGCCATGTAGTAGCACAGGAATTCCACAGTCACTCTTTGGCCATTAAATAACACAACAGTCCGTTCTTTATCCAAAGCATTCCAGCAGTCTTTGATTATAGAGCTCTCAAAAGATACAACGTAAGTCTCGAATGAGGATTATCAACCAACCAACCCTTTAAACAATGAATTAGGGTGGTTTATATAGAGAAAATATCCAAAAATATCTATTACAGCAGATCTTAAACAGATATGAGGGAAATGAGTTCTTTAACCTAATCTTGTCCTGAAGTTAATGCAAGAAGATATTTATTTGAGCTGCGCTGGAGGTAGCTACATCAAAATGAGTTAATATGGTGTCCTTGGTGGCTCGGTACAGTGTTTCTGCAATAACTGTGTCTTGTCTCTTATCTGCACCTCTAAGGTGGTTATGCTGCTTTTAGGTGGCTTTAATGTGCACTAATCCCGATCTGATGAGCTTTGAATGGCCTTTACTACTTCTTTGACTTGGATGGAGGCCTTTAATGTTCACCTGCTTTGGTATTTTCGATCTGATACTCTTTGCCGCTTCACTGATACTCTTGATTGAATATGGGCTTTATCTTTCCTCTGATACTCTTTAACACTTGAATCGGGCCACTTTCTCTCCCTTGATGTGCTTGAAACTGTCAAATCGCCCCTTTTCTACCCTTTCAAGGCAAAAATAGCTACTGTAAATGCTTTTCGTGGCCTCTAGAATGCTATCGGCGCTGGCCGATTGAATATGAACATACATGAAGAAATCTTGTTACCTCCGCGAATTTTTAGGTTTTGCAGGTAGCCGAGCCATGAGAGGCCCTCCATTTTGAGAATTTTTTCTTAGCGATGCGCTAAAACTGCCTCAGTTTCTCATTCCGGGCATCTTTTGCTGCGATTTTCGCCCTTCACGCCTTTTTCGGTGATGACATCAGCGGTGGGTCCCGGTACAGCAAGGTGACGTGACAGTACGGCAGGGTGACGATGTGGCACAGGACATGGTGGCGGGGTAGGGATGGAGATAGATGCGGTGGCAGTGGCACGTAGCAGTGAGGGGTTGACGCAGAGGTGACGTAGCGGCGACGTGGCGCTGACGTCAGGGGCGGAGAGACAGAAGGCAGTTTGTGGTTTTATCAGACCGCCTTCTGTACGAGGGCGGTATTTGTTAGAGCTCGCCTGATACAATCGCGTGGAGACACGCGTCCTTTGGTACGGTGGAGAAACTTCTAGCTTATCGGAGGCTAAGCGTCGGATGTCGGGGCGGCTCCGAAATCGCCGAGAGCCGTCGGATCTGGGAGGGTGGATCGGAGGACTGACGGAGTGCGGAGCTAGTGGCAGGTTTATGTGCGGGGGGCCGCCCAAATATTAAATTAATATTGCGCGACGGGGGGTTCAAACCTTTGGAAAGCGGGTTATGGTATATGCGTTGGGGGTAGATTTTGACTGTTTAATCAAATAAAAACCCGAAAATGTGAGCACGCAGGGTAAAACTTAAGGGTTATGGGTGAGAAGGGGGAAGGGAATGGTTATTATTTTAACCGGAGGTTAAGCTAACTCCAGGTTAAGACGCGGAAGGGCTAATGCTAAGCCCCAAATGAACTCAGCATTCCCCCAAACTAATGTTATAGGGCTATAGTGCCAGGGGATGGGAATATGTACATAGGGGAGCTATTTAGTGCTTTTTAGTAAGGGGAAGGGGAAATAGATAGGGATTTACATAATAATGTTAGAATTTAATATGAAAATTACAAGAAAGCGCTAAGTTCAGAGATATTAGGCCACTTAGGGGAAATAGGACTTACAGAAGAGATATGAGCACCTTTAAGCAAAGCAGATCTTTACTTAGGCAAATGTTATGACAAATGATGAAACTTAAGAGATATCAAGTAGATCTTGACCTCTTTGGGGAGGTTAGTGAATGATTTGGGGAATAAGAAGAAGGGGGAGTTAGACATGCCTCGCTTGAGCTCCTCCAAATGGAAAACTGCTCATAATTGTGATCTGGATAGATATAACACTTGAAAATATGAAATGGATCACATAGCTCGATTCTTCAACCACAAAACTACTTACCCAGCCTACTTGCCTAGAATTTTTTCTTCTTTTTGCATGGGTGCACTTAGACTTGCAAACCCTGATTGTCTTCTTTTCTTTTAACTGCCCTCCTATCTAAAATCAACCCTTATCTCTTCCAAGGGCCCAGATTAAGCAGTTGGGCTCCTTCATTTCTCTACCTAGCTACTCATCTGCCAAGCTTAAGCTGTTTGGACAGATATTCATTCTCTATCTTCTAAAACAAGCAATTTAAACCTAGGGAAGCCAAGATTAAGCTGTTTGGCTTTCCCTTAACTGTAAAACTCTTCGAAAATGGTATAATTCTTCAAAATGGAACTTCTTGGAAATATGGATCCTTGCAGCATGCAAAGATGACATATTTGGCATGTAAAACAGTCAATCATGAAATATGAAATCTATTGCAATAGGAGGCTAACATGTCCTATATTATAGTAGTCAAAGACAAGTTTAGCCTTTTAAATTTATTTTGGTAATGTGTAAATATTTTTCTATGATCTCTTAGAGATCAAGCTATTGGTCTTTGTAAAGAATGAAAGATTTCATTATTGATGTAATTATGTTAGAGTTTGTGAACGATGATGTAAACATAGTTATGGATTCCCTAAAGATTGATTCAGGTAATTTTAGTGTCAATGTGTCATACAAGATCATGAGTGAAGTCATAGTGAGTCTTGTCTTCTCATCATTGGCACAGATTAGTGGGGTCAGAATAGTCATTTAGGTTGTCAAATCAAATTATTCCATGACATCACCACCAGTACAATGGTTATGAGACATGTTGCACATCTTTCAATTGTTGCACTTTCATGATTAAGGCTCCAAATCGCAATGCCTGCCTTTGAAAGTCGGGTTTGGTCACCTTGGGAGTTCAAAAAATTGTTTTGACATCTAAAATATCGGATAACCTTTCTTTATTTCATTGAAAGCATTATGCACGTCGTTTGAAGTTCGTTACGCTAAATCTGTAGGGGAGGTGTTGTGCTTAAGAGACAGTCATTGTGCTTCTTCAAGTTGAAAGGTTTTCGCTACTTCCTATTGAAGAATCTAAGGCAAGCGAATTTAATGAGATTCTTCTAGCGTGATAACTACTTGTGAGGTATTTTAACTTTTATTCTTAACACAATATTCATTTGTTCTTATTAGAGTGTGTCTTCTTATATTCATCAAATAGTTACCAAAAAAAAAGACAAGAACACAAGATGTTTGGCTTTCTGCTAGGGCCAAAACCTCTCACTCTTTGAGAGGAAAACCCACACAAAATTCTTCTTATAGAGATTCCAATTGATGAATACCAAGACCATGACCCTTGACCAATTAGGCCACTCCAAGACCAAGACACCAATCCTCTTCTTTGTCACTTCTGATATCATCTTCATCACTGCTGCTATATAGAGGTCAACTTTATTTCTTCACTGAGGTCATGATAGCAACACCATCACTGAAATCATCACTGTACATTTCTAAGATCATCTTTGTACCTTCACTGAGATTTACTACACCTTCACTGAAATCATTGAGATCATTACTGAGAACTTCTCTGTGTCTTCACTGAGATCACCATCATACCAATGAGATCTATATTGAGATATGTATATATCCATGAGAGTTGTACTGAGATTGTGATCTTGTAGTTATGCCTTCATTAAGGTCATGATTTTGTTTACATGATTACTTGTATGTCGAGACAGAGATTATTACTGTAGAATCACCGAGATCATTATCATCATAATTAAGCCGAGAGTGTATGATCCTCTTCATAACAAGTATGTCGAGACTGTGTGTACTTCTATGTGATCATCTTCAAACATGCTGAGACTGCAACTGTGCCACTGTAATTACGTACAAAGTTTTAGAGACATCTGAAATGTTTCCTCCTATAATGTGGATTGCAGACTTGTACCCATCCGAAAATCACCCTATGACAGACCTCCAAAAATCTCAAACAAATCTGAGTTCTTCACTTTTTCTTTGTAGATACCCTAGCTGGGTATTTATAGTAGTTATGTATCCATAATAAGTTGACTTGAACCAACAAAGATGTGTCATTTATGCAAGCCGACATGACTTCTTTTAATTCGATTTGTTGGCCGACATGATGAAGAGGATTGTGCTTGTCATTTGGAGGTCTTCTTGACATTGTTTATGACTCAAATATATTTTTCTTATGCTCAAGAAGAGCTTCTTCATACATGGCATTGACTTTTTGACATATTAATAAATCCTAAGGATCTCAATGGGAGCCACTAATAAATAAGCCTCTTGCTCATGAAACCCATGGAGCAAGGTATACAAAAATATTTTTATTCTCTTTATTATGTCATTTACATCAATCATAATTACATGTCATTATGAAGACCGAACCTAGTTACACGTTTCTTCAACACTCCCTCTTAACTAGGGAGGTATTCATAATGGTACTTGGTCGTTCTCAATCTGAATAATTTCTCATAAGAAGAATCAAATCGGTAACCCATCTTTGTCATAGTAACCAACATTGTTTCCACAGCAAGGCCTTGACTGACAGCTCTATCTCTCATCAGATCAGAGCACAATGTTGGAAAGATCAATGACTATATACACCTTCATCATTGTCTCTCAAGGTACATATCCACCCAAGTGTTCACTGAGTATGATCTCTTTGGTTCCCAACCCTCAAAGAATATCGGTCCTCTTTCATACTCTTATCTTGGATTCCCTACACATCCTCAAAGATCATCAAATGCCATATGATTACCTAATCCTCCATTCTTTCTTCCAAGTGAAGACAAGAATGTTGTGTCTATATCTCCCTCTCAATTAGGGAGGATACATCCATAATGTGTCTACATTCCTCTTCATGGCCTTAACTAAGACTTACGGTTGCTATTCCTGGTCTAGTGCATGACACGTGAAATAGAAAACACAACTATCACTCCTTTTTAATCAGGGGTGACCCAATCCAAGCTCCCTCTTAATCAGGGACTTGTCTTTTCATCAGCGTCTTCTTCTTCATGGGTCCTTCAGCTACTTGATCAACTTCTTTCCTTGATGTCATGAAATTCAGTTGAGCTTCTTCCTTGCAGGGAATTAGCCATCGATCACTTTCCTTCTTGGTTCGTCATGCCATTCATTTCTTCATGGAAAGTGACCTTCTTCATATCTAGAACCCTCGTCATATGGATACTTCTTCCTCATCATGTTTCTTTCGAGAGTTTCCATCCACCACATGAAAGCTAGTTGTACTTGTACTTACAATTCTTGTTCCAGTAGCCCTGCATGAACTCATCCAGATATTATTCAAGAAATCATAACTTTAAATGAAATCGTACCTTTTGAGATGGATATTTATCATGACATCTTCCTATAGGTATCAGCATCCTGCATACATGTTGACATATCTCCCAAAGATATCCATTGTCAAGGGTCTTCATCTTTTCCATCAGAGCCTTCATATCTTTTTGGGACATTTCCTAGTCAAGTCTTCTTGGTATTTTGGATGTTGATCACCTTCATCATGGTTGCAAAAGGTTCCATGTGTAGAATTTTCTCTACAAATCAGCTAGCTCACTGATATCATGTATAAATTTCACATGTAGATCAAACTAATATATGCAATGTACTAAAGCATAATACTAGATCTACATCTATCATAAACTTTGTGGAAGCTTAATTGAACATGAGAAACATCAAGCATGAACATATATAACTGAGAATGAGAAGTAATCAACCATAACACAGAAGATATAACCTAGGGAAAGCACCAGCCTAAAACCCCATCTCTGTATTATCAATCAAGTGGAAATCCTCAACAACATAAAAAAAGAATCAGCTCAAAAGCTATCCTGCTCTCTCTGTACTCTGATGATGTAGCTCATGGACTATCTAGGCCTGTATATATAGGCTCCACAAGTCCTCCAAGCCCCTATTTCCTTGCGCAGTTTTGATTGGGGTCCAATTACATAACATGTGTGAATTGTCCCAAATCATACCTGCTATCACTTCAGTCCAACTACGCAGTACTAGAAGGAATAATATTCCTTCCTCATGCAAGGAATATTCACTAGGAATATCCTAGCAACTGATAGTACATTGTCCCTCATCTGATCTCAACTGGGTCTCTGTCTGAACTGACATGCATCAGTTATCCATGAGTGAATACTTAGTTATCTGAAAATACCAGTTGTCACATGCATGCAAGCATCAACAAATTGAATCTCATTAATTTAAAAACTTGTTAAATTAATCTAACTGGACTTGACTAAGTTAAACTAAGTCAACTGATCCTCTCAATATAGAACTCATCCTTAATTCCTCAATCAGTGGAGAAATTATTGCATGTTCTCACAAAGACTTCAAGTTTGATTTTCCTTAACTAATTAACTCAAACTGAATTAATTAATTAATATTCAAACTGCTGGTAAGACCAAATTCGAATTTAACTTCCTATTTCTAGTCCAGGGACTGACTAAAATAGAAATCCACACTACACTGCTAAAAAAGAACTTCTATTTTTAGCACTTCCATTTTTATTCCCTGTTGCCCAATCCAACACTGATGCCCAAACTACTATTTTTAGCAGTGATATACTGACTAAAATAGAAATCCACACTACACTGCTAAAAAAGAACTTCTATTTTTAGCACTTCCATTTTTCATTCCCTGTTGCCCAATCCAACACTGATGCCCAAACTGCTATTTTTAGCACTTCTATTTTTAGCAATTTCTTGTTGCCAATTTTCAACACTCCCTCTCAACAAGAAAGGCTTCCTCTCAAACCTGATCCTGTACCTCTAGAATGTTCTGCATGCAACACTTCTACCAAGTGTGGTTGCTCCAACAACTCTCGGAACAAAAAAAAACTCCCAACTGACCTCTTTGTTGGGCTAGAAACATACTCTGATGTTGAAGCTCTACATGCTGCTGACAAGTGCTCCCTCTCTGACCTCTGCACTACCGCAACATCTCCATGCATCTCGCATTGTTGCACCCTTCTCTATGCTACCTTGAACTGTGCAACACACTTGTGCCTCTCGCATTGTTGCAGCCTGCATGCTCTGCGTTGTCCTAGGATTCCCTGCACTGTAGCTCTCTCTACCACTCCATCTGCATCTCTCTCTACCCAATTAGTCAGTTCTACTACTCCTCATTGGGGCTCCCATAGCAAAGTTGAATAAAAGAGGTTGGGTACCTCAAGGATCCTACCCCTCCTCCTTGGGACGATCACTCTACATCGCCCCCCTCCTACTTGGAGGTATGGCTGCGTGTGATCCCTCAACCCTCCTGGCTCGAAGTTTCCCCCTACTGGAGGTCTCTGCATGAGTAGATGTCTCTACTCGATCTCCTCTCAGCTTCTCCTATTGTGGCTGCTCCACAACCTCCTGAAGTTGTTGCACCAATCGTGGCTCCTCCACAATCATCTGAGACTTCTTCTAGCGCTGCATGTTGAGAGGTAATATACCCTCCCTCTCAACCACCAAGTCTCCATCAATTGCCTTGCTTCTCAAGGCTTTTCATGCATCTTGAACCTCAAGAGCATACAGGTTCTTGACCCGTGAACCAATCTGCTTCCCCTGTCTAGTGATGATGTGTCTAAGGAAAACCTTTCCCTTACTGAAGACTACATCATAGCCTTTATCTTCCAGCATCGCAATTGAGACCAAGTTTCTCTTCAGTCCTGGTACATACTTGACATCGGTCAAGGTAAGGTGAGCTCCATGCTCCCTCTGAAAAATAACCGTGCCTACACCTGAGACACTGTACTTTTCATCATTACCCATCGCTATGTGTATCTGGAGATCTTTCTCCTCCAAAGTACTGAACAAACCCTTGTCGTCGGTCATGTGGAAAGAAGCTCCACTGTCAAGAAACCAACCACTTCCCACCATGGATGAAACCATGCATGCGAAGAGTGTGAAATCCAACTCGAACTGTGAGCATGTGCCTCACCTTCAGATCCTTCCCCAGATCCCTTCTTGGATTTCCTCAGTGGACAATTTGTAACAAAATGGCCCACCTCATGACAACGAAAGCATCGCACTTTCGATTTGTCAAACTTCTTCACACCATGGGAAGAATTGGACTCGGAAAGAGAAACCTTCTCTTTCCCCTTCTTCGCCTTACTCGCTCAGGCACAGTTCTCTTCATCCTCCATGGATGAAGAACCATTTCTGGTGCTCCGTCTGATCTCCTCCTGCATCAAATCCGACCATAGTCGTTCCCAATCTAGTAGTTTCTCTCTTCCATTAACCGAGTCCTGGTAGCTATGATAGCTCTTAGGAAGTCCCAAGAGTGCAAGACTCACCATGTCATCATCAGCAGTCATGACCCCTACACTTGCAAGCTCATCCCTGCATGTGGTGAGCTTGGTCAGATACATAGAAATCGTGTCGCCCTTTTCACACTTGATATTTCGAAGTTTTTCCTTCAGTGCCAACTTCCTCTGATCACTACTATTCTGATAAAGATATTTCAATGTTTTCCACATCGAAAATGGAGTCTCCTTCCCATGAAGGCTCGAGACTATGTGATCTCGAGCTCCCTCCAGGATGATTCTCCTAGCTCTAGCCACACACTTCCTCCATTCTGCCAACTCTTGGGCATTAGATCCTGAGGGCTTGGGGACTTCTTGATCAATGAAGTCCTTCACCCCGTTATCCTCTAATACTGCCTCCATGCGATCCTTCCAGGCTATATAGTTTGAGCTGCCATCCAATGCATACTCAAGCCTCAAACCATAGAACGCCATTGGTGATAAGAACTCAATTCAATATTCAAAAACCACAAACTTCAACTTCTCCCTTCTTGTATATTGTTCTTCCTTGATCACCTGTGCTCTGATACCATGTAGAATTTTCTCTACAGATCAGCGAGCTCACTAATATCATGTAGAAATTTCACCTGCAGATCAAACTGATATATGCAATGTACTAAAGCATAATACTAGATCTGCATCTACCGTAAACTTTGTGAAAGCTTAATTGAACATGAGCAACATCAAGCATGAACAGATATAACTGAGAATGAGAAGTAATCAACCATAACATAGAATATATAACCTAGGGAAAGCACCAACCTAAAACCCCATCTCTGTATTATCAATCAAGTGGAAATCCTCAACAACATACAAAAAGAATCAGCTCAAAATCTATCCTTCTCTCTCTGTACTCCGATAATGTAGCTCATGGACTATCTAGGCTTGTATATATAGGCTCCACAAGTCCTCCAAGCCCCTATTTCCTTGCGCAGTTTTGATTGGGGTCCAATTACATAACATGTGTGAATTGACCCAAATCATACCTGCTGTCATCTCAGGTCCAACTACGCAGTACTAGAAGGAATAATATTCCTTCCTCATGCAAGGAGTATTCACTAGGAATATCCTAGCAATTGATAGTACATTGTCCCTCGTCTGATCTCAACTGGGTCTCTGTCTGAACTGACATGCATCAGTTATCCATGAGTGAATACTTAGTTATCTGAAAATACCAGTTGTCACATGCATGCAAGCATCAACAAACTGAATCTCATTAATTTAACAACTTGTTAAATTAATCTAACTGCTAAGTTAAACTAATTCAACTGATCCTCTCAATATAGAACTCATCCTTAATTCCTCAATCAGTGGAGAAATTATTGCATGTTCTCACAAAGACTTCAAGTTTGATTTTCCTTAACTAATTAACTCAAACTGAATTAATTAATTAATATTCAAACTGTTGGTAAGACCAAATTCGAATTTTACTTCCTATTTCTAGTCTAGGGACTGACTAAAATAGGAATCCACACTGCACTGCTAAAAATAGAACTTCTATTTTTAGCACTTCCATTTTTCATTCCCTGTTTCCCAATCCAGCACTCATGCCAAAACTGCTATTTTTAGCAATGCTATTTTTATCACTTCTATTTTTAGCAATTTCTTGTTGCCAATTTTCAACACCATATTCCCCGGGAAAGAACCATCAAGTTTCAGATCTGATCATTGATGGTGAACTGTGATTAAACACAAAAAGGTTGTGCATTATTCACTAGGAGACTCCATTTCCAAATAGCCCAGAGTTCATAATATCTATGGAAACTCCACTATCCAAAAATTTCAGAGTTTAAAGTTGCCGGGCAGCAAAAGGTTCCATCCTCGCTGGGAAATAACCATCAAGTTTCAGATCTGATCACTGATGGTGAACTATTATTAGACACAAGAAGGTTGTGTATTATTCACCAGGAAACTCCATTGCCAAATAGTCCAGATTTCAGAATATCTATGGCAACTCCACTATCCAAAAATTTCAGAGTTTAAAGTGCATATCTAGTTGCCTAGCCAAATAAGATGACAAGGTATGTTGAAGATCCTTTGTCTATTGAAGGTTTCAGAGAGTATTTTGATATTTTTGATGATGATCAAGTGGAATAAGCTTTCTCAGATTTTTTACCCAGGTATTTAAGATTATGAAAATTTTCTGCGAATAGCCATTTTTTAGATTCATTTGTTGAAAATTTTGAGAAAGATATTGAAGCCTTAGAGCGTCAGACTCAGTCCCACAATTTCCAATTTCAAAATTAGTCCTTTGAGAACCTTTTCCAGCCGAAAAGATACAAGGTAGTGTTGCCCTATGATTTTTAGATTGATGAATGTTCTGATTTTGAACACAAGTTTGACAATGCACATTTGAAGTCATGGTCTGACATAGTGAATACATCTGAAAAATTCATCCATGAAAAGTCGACCATTGAATACCTTGAGGATCATCAAAAAAATCATGTCTTTTATGATCCTGTAGCTCACTATATGGAAGGGTTTTTCAGCTTGTGTTTTCAATCATATTTTCAATATGGAGATCGAATGCATCATGAGTTTCCACCACCATTGCACTGTCCAATTTCCATATGGTGCAAGCACAATCAAGCAATCTACTTATTTCAGCAACTACTTGATTGGATTCAGTTTCCAGCATGTACAGTTTTGGCCAGTTAGATTGCAGGTCACAATTTTCCAGGTTGCAGTCTTTGAGGTTGGGAGCAGCCCAATGGATTAGGCTACTAGTCTACGGTGTTCTTTGGCACTTCACAGGGAGGATGCCATCCCCATTGGAGCCAACGTTAGTGTCCTATATTATAGTAGTCAAAAACAAGTTTAGTCTTTTAAATTTATTTTGGTAATGTGTAAAGGTTTTGCTATGATCTCTTAGAGATCAAGCTATTGGCCTTTGTAAAGAATGCAAGATTTCATTATTGATGTAATTATGTTAGAGTGTGTGAACGATGATTTAAAGATAGTTATGGATTCCCTAAATATTGATTCAGGTAAGTTTAGGGTCGATGTGTCATACAAGATCATGAGTGAAGTCATAGTGAGTCTTGTCTTCTCATCATTGGAACACATTAGTGGGGTCAGAATAGTCAATTAGGTTGTCAAATCAAATTATGCCATGACATCACCACCAGTACAAAGGTTATGAGACATGTTGCACATATTTCAGTTGCTGCACTTTCATGATTAAGGCTCCAAATCACAATGATTGTCTTTGAAAGTCGGGTTTGGTCACCTTGGGAGTTCAAAAACTTGTTTTGACATCTAAAATATAGGAGATCCTTTATTTCTTTCATTGAAAGCATTATGCACATCGTTTGGAGTTCGTTGCACTAAGTCTGTAGGGGAGGTGTTGCGCTTAAGAGACAGTCGTTGCGCTTCTTCAAGTTGAAAGGTTTTCGCTACTTCCTGTTGAAAAATCTAAGGCAAGTGAATTTAATGAGATTCTTCTAGCATGAAAAATAAATAAATCAATCAATCAATCAAAAATCAAAATCCAGCCACACCTTCCTCCTCCTCCCTCCACCCCACCACCTCACCTTCGCCCCCCTCACTCCCCCAACCCCATCCCCCTCGCTCCCCCTGACCTCCTCCCTTCCCGCTCCACCCCAGCCCATCCCACCCCACTTCGTCTCCCAACCCCCCCCCTCGTCGCAGCGCACCACCTCCCTCACCCTCCCCACCTAACCCGACCCCTCTCGCTCCCCCTCACCACCTCCCTTACTACCCCACCTCACCCCACTCCCTCCCCCCATCGCAGCCCACCACCTTCCTCCCCCCTACCCCTCTTAATTTTTTTTAGAAATTATATAGTTTAATGAGGTTTTTATTTTTTAATTTCTTTTTAACTTAAAAATAATGGTTTAGATTTTTTTTTGGTTTAATTTGTTTTTCCTTACATTATATTTTTTTTGGAAAAAAAATACATTTTTTATTTAAATTCATTTTTTTCCGTTAATTTTTTATTTTTACAAGTTAATTTTGGTTTTTGTTTACATTTTTATAGGTTTTTTTTATATATTTTTTTGTATTTGATTTTTTTGTCATGTTTTTTTAAAAAAAAAATTATGTTTTATTACAAACATTTAAAAGGGTTGATGTTCATCAACACTTTTCAAAATCAAGATGAAAATCACTAACAAAAAAAAATGTTCACATTTGATACATAAAAAAATTTAGTGTCAAAAATAAGCCTTCTAAAAAAATGTTGATTATTATGAGACAAGTGGGTCATCGTGAAAATCAACATGAAAATCTTTAACATTTAAAAAAAATGTTCATACTTGCTACATAAAAAAATTTAAGTAACAAAAATATGCTCCAAAAAAGAGGTGTATTTTGATTCACCATTTTTCGAAATCGAGTGATTTTTTGCTACCTCAAAAAAACGGGTACTAGGTAATTTTCTCGTTTGATCGGTAGCTATGTTTGGCCTTTATCTTCAGCTTCTTCCATCTATCTGGTGATATGAGCTTCCATTGAGGATCAAACTTCTCTTTCCTTTCTGCACATGTTTGAGTCATTTATCCTTCAATACTTTTGCCATCAACTTGTCTTTCTCTATCTAGCATAGAGACCACAAATTGTTGAATGAGATAACCTTCTTGTTCATGGACATTTGTTAGCTTGCCCATCAGTTAGAAAAATTATGATTATCTTATTATCATATTTCCCATATCTCTCAATTGAGACCTTATGAAGACATTCCTTCATTCTTTTGATACCTTCAATCAAGTCTAAGTGATATGACCTTCTTCACTTCATTTCAAAGAGTATATCTTCCACCATTTCATATATCTATTTTATGTCTCCTTTCTTTCTACATAGGGATGAGAGGACCTTAAAAGTTCCCTCTCATGAATTCAAAGGAGACATTGATATGTTTACTGACTTCTCTTGTCTATGAGGATTATGCTAATCACAATCCTCCTTATTCCATGCAAGGACCTTTGATGACCCATCCAACCTATAGATCTCCTTGCAATGAAGACCTCTATCTATCTCCTTACTTTCATGGAAAACCTTGGATGAATACAATATGCTCTACTCAACCTGCACAAGTATTTTCTATCCTCTGCTTGACTGACTGACTTTGGCCAATACTTAGCCAAATTCCTAGCCTTCCAAGCTCCTACTTCCTTATGTTGTTCCCTTGGGAATTAGCCCCTATTTAATGTGGAAATTCCTCAATTATGAATTGTCCAATCCTCAAAGGTATTTCTCTGCCGGCATGCACCACCTGTGTAATTTGGATGATTATACAACTAATCGTACAATGTCCCTGAACTCCAATCTCAACTGGGTATTTCTCTGATCTGACATGCATGAGTTAATTATGAGTGAATCTTCAGTTTACTGGTTGAGCAGTGTTGGTTACACCCCACTATTGCAAGTTACACCCTACTACTAGATATATCTCTAATTCCTCCATCAGTTGGAACTAGTTTAACTAAATTTAACTCAGTTAAACTGAATTAAAGAATTACAACTCAAAATAAACTCAACCAGGGATCCTAAAAAGTAGGAGACACTCTACATAACTCTATTTAGATTCCCAACTTGAATTAACTGACCCAACTAAGTCAAATTAACTTAGTTAACTATTACAAGTTGATATGAGAAATGGAATTACAATTTAATTCCTAATTTAATTGAAGGACAAATTAAATTCGCATTTTTTTCTTAATGTTATTTTTAACATTTCTTCTTGTTATTCTCAACATGAAACTTGGGCTAAGATCTTGGACATGTGAGATAGGAGAAGATGGTGGTGTAGATTGACAAATGGACTGTCCAATTCTCCAACATCAACCTGCGTACATGGAGTTGTTTGATAAGGAAAATAAGACGGAGAGCTACCTGGGACAACTACTTCTTTCGTTGCAGATTTAAGAGCTCTATAACCTGAATATGTTGGGAGGCTTTCGAAAAAATCATATTCTAATGGATTTAACGGAATATGAACAAGAAACTCAAACTTCTCTTTCATGAAATTCCATTCGATGTCATCTTCAGAAAATTCGAAATAGAAATGAATGAAACCATTGTGAAAATATTCAAGAGATTCATCAGGTGCTTTTCTAAGACACGTGATTTTCTTGTAAACATGTTTATAATCATACATGTCAAAGGCGCGATAGAGCTCCTTAATAAGATGTTTGAAAGAGTGAATTGAATTGGTCGGAAACATGACACACCATTCCTTAACATGTGCTTTGAATGTAAGGGTGAACAACTTGCAAGAGGTGTCTTCACAATGGATTTTATAATGAATGCAACATTCAAGAAAACAAGTTGTGTGCTCGAGAATGGTTGTTCCACTCCCGCCGTCAAACATTAAATTAGACAAGTCATGAATTATTCTCGTATGCACTTTCAGATTTGCAGTTCTGGAAAAACATACCTAGGTTAAGATTTGGGAAGAAGCCATTTAATGATAAGGAAAGTTCAAACAAACCTCACGGGCTCAACATGTCATTTGGCCCTCCTTCGAGCACTAGAAATATTGACAGTGTTGGACCCGCCAAAATTCAGGGGGTCTCCCCAATATGAATCTGAATTAGACCTCACACAGTTTAGAGTAGGAGCCCCATTTGGAATATGACCCAGTTGCCGAAAGAGTGGGTTTTAGTGGTATGCCTTGGCTGCGATGACACATAGAATAATGCACTCGTAAATTTGGTGAAACAAGTGTATAACCTGTGAAGAGTCAAGTGCAATGCATGAGAGATTCTAACACAACAAGGGGAAAGTGAGTGAGCCCCTTAAAAGTCTGTAATAGTACGTATCTTGAAAAGAACACACAAGCATAAAGGGAATCACAAGTTAGCCTGCAAAATAGTTCACAATATAACCATGACTTTCAATACATTACAACAAACATTCAATAAGATTCATACTAATGCAAACAAATTAGTTCATAAGCCTTCGAGCTTTTATTAAAGTGAAAGTCTCAAACATACATATACAATTAACAAACCACTAGCTTCAATAGTGGAACATAAAGCCAACACCTACTCCTCCAAAGAAAGATACTCTCTCTATGCTAAAAGAGAAGCCAAGCTTCTCAACAAAACTCCCTAGCTTTCAATCTTAGCCAAACACTGGCCAAAATCCATTTACATGAGTTATGAGGGGATATTTATAACAAATGAGATGACTAATCATATCCCCTTTGTGACTCTTGGACTTCCCTCATGACTCTTTGACTTCTTTCAACCATGACCTTTTGACTTCCTTACAAAATGACTTTTCACATCCCACAATTGACACTTGGAATTTCACTTACAAATTAATTACAAATAGAATATTACAATATTGCTCATACCCATATAAGACAAAATTGGGTAGAGTCAACTAAACAAACCTAATAAGACAAACATGTCAAGCTTAAGTTTGGGGAAACTCCATCTTGGCCACTTCAACTTATAGCTTCTCAGTCACATAGTAGTGCCAAGCTTTGTAGTGCACGATGACTTCCCCAAAAATTGTGATAGGATCAAGCTAGAAGCAAACTCTTGCCTCCATTGCATCTGGGTACACGGTCTTGGAGCCAATTTGTGTTTCTTTCTTTAACAAGAACAACATGGTGTTTATCTTGGTAGGGCCACCAATGTATTTATGCATATCACGTACGTTTACTTCTATATCTCCCTTAGTAATGATTTGCTTGAACTGGTCCAAGTATTCCTCCACTACCTGTTTGACCTTGTTTCTACCTTAGCTTCAATGAGTGAGCAGACTAAAGGGATCTTGTGTGACTTCACCATGAAATCCACATTGTTGTACAGTTGTGCATAAGGTGCCTGAATGTTGGCAATGAAAGAGCTAAGTTGTTTATTGTTTTGGATAAGCATCTGAACTCCTGCCTTCTCCAATTCGGCTTGTTGCCTTGTCTTCTTTACCAACTCAAGAGGTGCGACTTTATACTGCATTCCCCACTCATGCACAACAGTGATTGTTGCATGGACAATGTTGAGAGCTTTAGCATTGTCTTTACATTTCTATTGCATGTCGTGCAAGGAGACAATTTCTTTGTGCACGATGACTAGCTCTTCATAGAGGTTCCTCATAATGTCTCCCAATGTCGATACTTCACTAAGTATAGTTGCCTTGAGTTCTTCTAAGTACATATGTGCGGGTGTTGCTTTCTGATCTTCTGCCTTTAGTTTCTCAATCTATTTCTTTGCAACCTCTAAGTTCTTTTCCATCTATTGGTTCTCGGCCATCAAGTACTCTGTGTTTGACTTGGAGGCTCCTACAAAGGCCAAGTTGGTTGTGACAATAGCTTCTGGATTCTTCATGGTGTCTATCACGATCACCTTTTCTTTGATAAATTCAAGATGTGTGAAGTCGTCCGGGAAGTGCTTCTTCCTTGTTTGTACAATCTTCTTTTGCAGCTCATCATAAGTTAAATTGTAGATATCCATCATGAGACCTTCATCAAGAGGAGCAATTTCCTCTTCCTCACCTAGAGCTTGCCCTTTTGCAAGAGGAGATGGAGGATGAGTGGTGATCTGTTGCGTGTGAGGCATGAGATCATCATCTTGGTTTTACTGCTCTGACTCTACCTCCATGTCTTGGATCACTATCAAATCCTCGATTTCCTGGGAAATTTCTTTGTCTTGCAGCTTCTTGCTTTCTTCTTCCAAGAGCCGACTTTGTACCTCTTCTTCGACTTGCTTCATTGTTGTTTCTTCCTCCTCTTTCTTCTGCCTTTCTTCTTCTTGTCTTTGCCTCTCCTCTTTTTCTTTATGTTATTTCTCTTCCTCTTGCTTCCTCTTTCTTTCCGTTGTTATGGTTGCTTTCAAGATCATTGGATCTGCTTTCCATTTGCAGCGTTATTCTTCTGTTGAACTATGCACAACCTTCCGCTTCCCCTTTTCGCGCATTGGGTTATGCCTCACTAATGGCTCTGCCTCCGGAGTTGCTTCCTACTAATGAATAATCTACAATGTACTTGCAAATCTACCTGGGGAACGAGGCTTGGAGGCATTATAACAATTCTTAAACTTTTCCTCCTTGCGTCTGGAATAAGTCTCGCTCAGCCAATTGAAATGTATCTTTACACAGTGTTGCTTACAAACACTCCTGGGATCGTACACATTGTAATCCATGCGACTAAATGCATATTTCTCTCTCTTTGCCTTCAGTGTGAGCAACCTTCAGATTCTTGATCTCATACAATCCAATTTGCAAAGGAAGAGTGAGCCAAGGTGCTTTCTTCTTCCTCTGCAACACTCCTGATAAACCTGTGGAAAGATGATAAGCTACTTCTTGCATGACCAATTTGTCGATGGCATACTTGGGTAAAAAATGTGGAGACTTCTGACTACCAAACACTCTAAGGTAATTGTTATCTGGTGAGGCAAACCAATCAATCAATTCTAACACTCTTTCCATTGCCTCACGGGACATGCAAGGTGGCTCTTCCTCAAAGATCATCTTGTATAATGGGATGAGGAAGTGATCAATAAGCTTCTCCATGACTCCTTTGTAGCTATACTCCAAAAGCATCTTGCAATGAATGTGTACAACAAGCTCCTTTGGTGACCATGTCCAACTCATGCCAGGAAAAGCGTTCTGAGCACATATCGCATCCAGCAAGTAAGCAGACATGTAGAACCTGGCTTGCTTACCCTTGGGAGGGTTCTTAGCATTGGTTACATGGATCTTTAATTGTTGAGCCAACAAGCCCAACCAGTTAAATGGTTTTCTTTCTTTTACAATCTAATGCAGCAAGAATGCCTAGCCTTCGGGAAAGGTCTCGATACCCTTTTGACCATAGATCCAGCAACATAGAACTATCAAGTACTAAAATGCCTTCTTGAGAGATTTGGTCTTATAAGTGTTGTTGGGTGTCTAGCGGAATTTGGATGGCTCTTTCACCCAACCTTTGACGACATCTTTTGTACTCAGGTAACTAGTGACTACATAGAAGTGGGAATCCATGTAGGCTTTTGGCAGCGACAAATGATACATATGCTAAAAATCATGTGCAATAAAAGAGGCAAGCCTTTGTCCACTAACACTATTAAGGGTCATGCTCTTTGCATTTGTGTGTGATAGGATCCAAATGAAAATGTTTGCACAAGGAAAGGTCGAAAACCTGCATGCAACCTTGTGTAATCCTAACTTCTAGACATTAATATAAACCTGTCTGTCTTCAAGATCTGCTTTGTAATCAATTGTCGTGAATGCATCCTTCATTGCGTGCCATGTTATGTATGAATCTTTCTCAATGAATAGTTAAGTATCTAAGAAGACTGGCATAGTGACAAGGACACTCTCAACTATTTCATGGATGCTGCTCTCTGTGGTGTCTTTTGAGGCGGATCTCTTGGGTGCCATGATGATAACAATCTGATGGAGAGAGATAACCTCAAAAAGTTGTAGTGCCTCTATGACAAAATGCACTAATGGCAAACACAAATTAGCTCAAGCAAAATAGTCTATTCAACACAATCAAGGCAGCAACTCAAAGACTGAGAGGAAAGATTGCACAATTCCTCAGCTGAAGGTGAGACACTAAGCCCTTGAACTGCGCATTGTGTAGTCTCAGCAGACAAGGTGGCAACTAGAGCTTAAGATTGCACAATGCACAGTCTCAGCCAGACAAACTGAGGGAAGGAATTGCGCATTGCGCAGTCTTTATGGCCAGGTTTGAGGCTTGAGGCTTGGGACTCTACAATGCGCAGTTGGGCAAGCTAGTGGCTGCGCATTGTGCAGTTTCAGAGGCCAAGCTCGAAGCTTGTCTCTTGAAGATGCAAATTGCGCAGTTGGGAAAGACAATTGTTGGCCATGATTGCATATATCTACTCAAGAAGGGGAGAAAACAATGATAGATCTGAGTGTTGGGGCAGGAAGGAATATAGATCAGGCCAAGGGAAAAATAGATCAGTGAAAATTAATTGCCAAAAACAAGTATGTAAGAGGAAAAACGAACATGCTAAAAGATTATCCAGTGGTCGCAACTGCTGATGGGCAAAAAGCAAGAACTCAATGCGACACTTGGAAAATGTGAACGACAGACCGAACCAACACTTGTACAAGCTAATACTAGTTAAAATGCCAACTACTATGAAAATAAATAGACAAAATAACACTCATAGAAGCAAAAACAACAGAAAAAACGAATAAAAAAAAGACACATGCAAAACTTGAACAAAAACACCGCAAACTCGACCGAAAGTTCCTTGATCTCGTTGAGAAGGTAGATCTCCAAGATCGAATGTGAAAATGAGCTCTAGAGGCATCTATTATATAGATCTAGTCGGGTTAGGGTTTTTGATGCACATGCCTAAAATCAAGGAAAAAAACACCACTTGTCTGAAAGTCATAATTAGCAGCTTAGTGGACTTAACCAAACATTAATTGGGCAACTCCTATTTTTTAGGAAGGTTAGCTATGCTTTTTCGAGAAATAGCCCATTCACAATGGTAGAAGGGATTGCGCAATTCCCAGGCTCAAGGGCTTGTGCAATTCCTTACCTCAGTGAATTGCACAGTTTCTAAGGAGAAGAGAAGATTTTGCGCAGTTTCTGAGCTCAAGACTAGTCTGCCTTCCATGATTGCACAGTTCAGATCCTCAAGGCCCAGCGCAATTCCCAGAGACAGTGGATTGCGTAGTTCCAAAAGGGAAGACCGACAATGCTTCAAGGTTAAGGCAAGAGATGGCTTGTGTTTGAAAAAGTTCAGATCAAGGTCAAAACAAGACATCACAAGCACTGCACGGAAAGACATGTCTCATTAACATGAATACTTGATGACATTGAAAGATGAGTCCTTGTAGACAAAAGGTAGGCTCCAAAATCAATGCATGGTCAAAATTTTGGATGGGTGGTTGTAGCAGCGACAACACAAATTAAAAACAAACAAAAATAAAAAATTCTATTAAGTTTATTGAATTCAAGATTGTCCCCCAATGATGACACCAAGATACCATCCGTTGCATGAGTGGCAACATTGTAGGCACATGGGGGATAGGATTGACAAAAGGGAATTGAGAAGTTTTGTCTCATTTTGGGGAATTATATATATATATATATATATATATATATATATATATATATTATTATTATTATTATTATTATTTTAAATCTACGACAATCGGTAACTAGTGAGAGTTATCCTGAACAGACCTAGGATCAAATCTAACTGGCTGCCACTATAAACCTAGGCTACGTGCAACCGCCTGCAAGCCGCACAATAGCAGGAAACTTATGCCTCAACAAGAGCCGAGACGTCCGCTATGGGGTCGCCTACTCTTCTAGCCAAGACACTATCCAATTTTTAAGGTCACAGCCAAGCCAGACCAAATTGGTGTATGAAACCCACTTGTTTGTGGGACAAGGGACCCACCTCCACGTAGCGATTTCACTACTAAGTCTACGAAGGCATACATACTCTAGCCCCCTCTAGTTTTGAACTTATGACCTCTTAAGACGAAACACATACTCTTAACCATTAGGCCCACTCAAGTTGTATATATATATGTCATTGGGGAATTATAATTCATTTAGTACATGTCATCTCATAAAAATATGTTTTACAAATATGCTACAAAGAGATGACATAAAAATATGTTTTACAAATATGCTACAAAGAGAACAAGGGCCTTAAGTTGTAACTTGTTCTTCACTTGTGATGCCTTGTCAAACACCTAATTGATTTTAAGCTATCTTCTAACAGTGCATTTGAAGAACACTTGATTTTAAGCTATCTTCTAACAGTGCATTTGAAAAACACTTGATTTACTTGATTTTAAGCTATCTTCTAACAGTGCATTCGAAGAACACTTAATTGATGATTCTAGTAGCTTCCACTTCAGGAACAAAAGCAACTAGAACCTATGCAATCTTCAATTCCACTACGAACAGCCCATTTTACATCCAAACCACACTTGATTTTAAGCTATCTTCTAACAGTGCATTCGAAGAACACTTGACTGATGATTCTAGTAGCTTCCACTTCAGGAACAAAAGCAACTAGAACCTATGCAATCTTCAATTCCACTACGAACAGCCCATTTTACATCCAAACCACCACTTACCCGTGCTTGAAAGACTCGTAAAGTTTTCACCAAATTTTAATTTACCTAAAAATATTTGAATTTCCAAGTTGACCCCATTTCGTTTACCAAGAAATAGATAATATGAGTTGGAGTTATGGGTTCCTCAGGTTTAATTTACCTAAAAATATTTGAATTTCCAAGTGGACCCCATTTCGTTTACCAAGAAATAGATAATATGAGTTGGAGTTATGGGTTCCTCAGGCTGCAGTGCAACACCCAGATGGATCACTTGCAGTGATGATCCAAATTCAAAACTCGAAAAGCTTGCTTCCCATGGTAACATATGGTTGGGCAAAATCCTTTGAGATGTGGGTCATTCAAAAGTGGCAACACTAATTCTTGTTCGATATGCTTTGATGCTTCTCCCTTCATGATTTCAGCCCATTGTAATATACTAATGTCTATCATATTATGGTTGAGTGACACTGCAAAATACCTAAATATTATATCATATTATGGTTGAGTGACACCGCAAAATACCTAAATATTATATTGTGTGCCTGTTTTGTTCATACAATGAGAAAGATGTGTGGCTCTGAGTTCGTCAGTTTTTCCAATAAAGAGTTTACATACATTCTTGTGCAAGTGTATATGTGCCATTGTTTACTTGCTATTTTCTTAAGAGTCTGTTAGTATTAATTTTCTTGCATAGGTTTACCAGTCACCATTTTCTACATTTCTGTATTGATGGTGTTGTTAGAGGTGGTCACTGTGCTAATGCAATCTTCCATGTAGATGATGAGATGTGGCTTTGGAAGAATACATACTCCTTAGTCACAGCCTTTCAACAAAAGCGAGCCAACCAAATTGTAAGACGGATCCAAGCGTTTTGTACCCTCTCCAATCACAAGGCTTAATTACAGAGTCCACCATTAAAAATTTCCAAGTTTTCCGTAATTGCCTTTGAGATATGCATCAACAAACATCATCAAAATAACAATTTCATGGCATGGCCTCTAACGAGTTTAAGCCTACTAGAATCTTCTAACAATTTTTCCTGTTCAATTTCTTCTTTTCATTAAAATGTGCCTCTCAAAAGCATCCCAGAGAGCGACATTTCCAAAAAGATAAAGGTATCTTGTGCTATTTCATTAAGTATCTCAAATATATACTTAGGTTTTTCGATTTGATATTAAACAGGCCATGCATTTCTGCATAGGAGTTGAGCTGACGAGGGAATGAGAGAAAACATTGGCTGAAAAATGTAACACAAAACATAACCAAACATAGTCGGAGCAGAATAGTATCGATACCAATTAACAACTCCAAATCATGAGTGCTTGGATATTACTGCAACACAAAACATTGCTGGCTTCACCAAATTAGAGACTATATAAATACAAATACTATCCCCTGCAAAATCTTGAATTGAAGAGCTAAAATGTTCTAGAAACTATGTAATCTACATTTCAAGAACAGCATAGAAAGATGCTTGCAGACTTCAAAGAACATTTGAAAATTCAGCGTCAACCATCTGTGAATAAAAAGAACATACTGCACAAAATGCAAAGCAAAAGAAACTAGCTTACACAAATAAAAGAGATACCATTCAGAATAAACGCAATAATCTTCAGTACCTGTGATATCATAGGTGTCCATTTCATTTCTCAGAAGATAGACCGTATAAGATAATTCTATCACAAAAATAAACCCCACAAATTCATGGGATTTAAACAAAAAATCATGATTACACAAATCTGTTTTGTTAAGAGTTGAACAAACCGTGCTCCTAAAAGTAACTCTCAGGAGTCAGATATATATATTACATTTTCCGAAAAAAATCAAGTACTGAAAACTATGTAGTTTACATTTTAGAAATTGCATAGAAAGATGTTTGCAGACTTCAAAGAAGATTAGAAAAATCAGCGTCGACAATCCATGAATAAAAAGAACTTACTGCACAAATGAAAACAAAGCCTAAATATATAAATAAAGAAGAGACCATTCAGAATAAATACAAGGCTCTTCAAGATACAATGTGTACCTATGATATCATAGGTGCTCATTTCATCTCTCAGAAGATGGACTTGTGAGATAATTTACTCACTACATTAAACCCACAGATTCATGAGTTTGAAACAGAAATTCATCATTACCTAACTTTGCTTTGTTTAGATTGACAAACACTACCCGTAAAAGGAACTCTCAGATATATATTACAATTCCGAAAACAGATCAAGTACCGACACTTATTTGAGATGAGCATCTTATATCACAAAAGGCTTGTCCATCCATCGAATATTGCACCCACGGGCTTCCAACATCTCAATCACAACTCGTGGTAAGTTGTACTTTAAGGATTGAATAAGCTTGAGTTTTTTCAAACTCTTGCAAGCCAGCAGAGCGGACATGAAACCATTGATCGTTACATTCCTCAAATAAACTAGCTTTATGTTCTGTAAGCATCTAAGACTCGCCAATGCTAACAACCCAACATCTGAGATTGAGCAATATGAGACATTCATCTGCACAAGTACAACAGGTTTCAATGTTAAAGTTGTCTTTCAACAGATATACAGGGGAGGATGAATGGAAATTTAAACCTCCCTGATTCAAAATGTCTTACCTGTCGCAGATTTTGACATGACCTGGCTACAGCCAATATTCCAACATCATCAACACCATAGCACCTTTTGATATCCAATTCAACGATACGCTTACATCCTAAAGCGATTGCAGAAAGACCAGCAGAGGAAATCCCAGAACAACCTCGGATTTCAAGCTGGTGAAGTTTTTGCAATTGAGCGAGAGATGTCAGACCATTGTCAGTGACATGTATGCAATAAGAAATATTAATACTCTTTAACCTTGGGCAACCATTGGCAATTGCTGCTAATCCAGCATCCCCGACTCCTACAGATCTGGATATACATTTCCCATCAGTAAACTGCAAACATCTTCAAATGAAAAGTGCAGAAAACATCATTTTGATAAACAGATTTTTTAATAAAATGTTGGGTTCATTTGAATAATGACGTGTACCTGTACAAATCAAGTTCTTGGAGAGATGAGCACCGGGCTCCTATATGGGCAATTCCTTCGTTGGATATATTTGGGCAGAATCCTAGTTTCAAAGTTATCAATTCCGAACACTTAGAAAGGGATTTCAATCCTGCATAAACGGACAGGGTAAATACAAGAAGCACAGAAGACAATAAAACAATCTCCAAAACTAGTAACAATTACTATTTACATCATTACTGTCAAAATTCTCTTCATATATAAACAATGTACGGAACCTGTATTGTTTATGCTACAGTCGGTGAAGTCAAGCTCCTCCAGGAAAGGACAGCCGTCTCCTAACATAGTCAAACTTGTTTCTGTGACCAAGCTGCACGATTCCATCTTAAGAGATGAAAGATATCTGCATGATGTTGCAATGGCCGAGAGAGCAACGTCAGTTAGATTACGGCAACAAGTGAGATCTAACTTGTTCAGCTCTCTACAGCATGCCACAAGTGCAGTCAATCCTTCATCTGTAACTCCAATACACTTGCTTAAGCTTAATTCCCTCAAAGACATGCAATAGCTTTTCCCAACTGACTCCAACGCTCTGGGGGAAATTACACAACCATCAAATTTGATCGTTTGCAGTCTATCCAAGTTTTGGAAGCTCTTAAGAAGAGCGTCAGAAACCTGTAGTACATAACACACAAAAATATTAAACAATGTATCACTTCGAGAATTAAGTTTATGAACTTCAATACTTCACAACTGATGAAGTCAAAATATTCAACAAATTTTAGTCGGATAATTACTGGTATACAATAGGCAAGAGTAAGTTGACGCAAGTCTGAGGAACCACTTGCAAGGGAAATTATTCCCGTGCAGCTAACATTCTGACACTTCGAAACATCAAGTCTCTGCAACATAGCAACAATTGAGTCAGATGTCACTGTAAATAGGAGAGAGAGAGTCAAAAATAACAACTCTTCTCCACGATTTAATCTATGCGTTTCAGGTTTTCATGCCTTTAGAAAAAATATCAGAAAGAGAACATAAATGGATGAAGTAAATTGCCTCCAATTGCACAATCATCAATCGCTAAAGATCCTATGGGACCTTTTTTCCAACTCAGTAAGTAAAAAGATCTTAACAGATAAAACAATCATAAATATAGGCTCAGAAACCTTCTGGAGAATGGAACAAATGTCATGAGAAGATAATTTTTACATGAAACAAGAAAAAGACGAAAAGGATCAGTAAACTCCACATTGTGAGACCTGCTAGAACCTGAATACTCAAGAGCTTCTTCAAAGACAAGACTACAAAGTACGATTTTCATGTTTCAGCAACACAGTATGCCAATTATTGCTTATTTATGTTGAGTGTCTCAAGCACCCGTTATGGCAACTGCTATACCTGCCCCGTATTAAGAAAAAACTAGTTCCATAACGATAATTCTGAAGTTTCAATACAGATGATCTTGTATTGTTGCCTTGACAAATATTCTTTTGGAGCATACTCAGGAAATCATCAGAAATTTTTACCTAGCAATATTCTCTTGGAGCATACTCGAGAAATCATCAGAAATTTTCACCAAGAAGCATTCCAATTTCCACCCCGTGCTATTATTCCAATAATTGCACTTTCCTTGACATCCAGAAAAAATTTAATATTCCGAATAACAAATATGACCCTCAAAATATATTGAAGAGCCATCTTGCAACGGCAAAATCATTTCCTAATTACAAGGACTGTGTCTCTATGGAGAATCAATAGGAAATCAAAATCAAATTGTCAAATATAACGGATATGAAACAAAATCAAATTGTCAAATATAACAGATATGAAACAAAAGATGCAAGCACCTGAGCAGGACATATACCATTGAGATCTTAATGCAAAAATAACGCAAATCTTTCTGAAAATTAAAGATCTGCTAAAGTTGTCAAGTCCCGCTAGCACAATTGGTTGAGGATGGGCCTTGTTAGCAAGGCGACCCAAAATCAAATCTCATGGCCGGTGGTTGTGCCCTGCGCGAGGGGGAGGAGACATGCTAAAAAAATATAGTCAGCTTAGGACAGGCGTGGCCCAGGACCCTGTGCTGGGGGGAGGAGACATGCTAAAAAAATATAGTCAGCTTAGGACAGGTGTGACCCAGGCCGGGTGCGATACCCGAGTGACTTTGATGGATTAGATGCCCATGGGTCGTGGCGCCTCAACCCACAAATCAAGCCTGGAAGATCACAGACAACTGACAAACAAAAAAAACTGCTAAAGTTAGAACAAGAAAGACAAGAAGACAAAGTATTCTAAAAGGACATTCTACTGAAGGTAAACAATTTCCATGCCAAAACTTGTTCTACTCACAGTCAATGATATAATGAATTATTTACTCATTTCATGCTAATGCATATAGCATCAGGCAAAGAAGTTACTAAATCGATCTTCCATGGTGCAAAGATATATAAACTCTCAGACTTACACCAAAGTCAATTTTAGATATGATGCTTCTTACTAGGAAAATGTTGACCCAGCCCACAAAAAAGTAGCACGTATAAATGAAGTTTAAGGCTATATTTTATTGCTCCCTTTAACAAATAAATAGAGTCTCCCGTCTCACCTCTTTCATCCCCACTTCTCTATAACTTGGTGTAACTTAGCTTTGGCATGAATTATAAATGTCTCGCTAAAAAGGATTTCCTTCTTGTACTGAATAGCTATTTCTATTTCTCAACCTCACAACTGAAGATTCTAAATTACATTTGATTTTGCAGATGAGTCGCAACTTCTTGTTTGTTTACATCATATTTCAAGTATGTTTAAGTTTTCTAACGTGGATGTTGATATATTTTCCAGTATAACACAAAACATTGCCATTTTCCGTATTTTAAAGTCGTAATTTTTCATCTCTGCTGAACATAGAGTTTGAGAATTACAACAAGAGGCATTCTCATTCAGTTGTCATACCTGCAAAGATTTTTTGAGATACGTAAGGCCATTATCACCCACACGAACACATCCAACCAATGCTAAATTCTCAAGATGATTTAGATGGTTAATTGAAGCAAGACATTTGTTTGTTATCTGCAGCAAAAACAAATTTGCTCAGTATAAAAAAAATCCATAAAACTGCTCTGCAAACAATTTGCTATAAGTAGCCAGTTTTGCAAGCACCACCTGATGATTAAAGATGACATAAAACAACAGTGTAACTATATTTATTTGGCACCGTCTAACTATTTGGCGCTTATGTCTTTTTCATCTAAATTTAGGGATGCAATTTTTCACAAAATAATGATTTTAATTGTTTAAAATATATTCTTGAATGCACAAATGAATTCAACCCCTGAAAAATCAGGACACTGGAATTCTGCATATTACAACACAGAAATTTAAGATTCCAAGAAAAATTGACCGGAAAACATGCCCAGAAAGGGGAAACTATATCTATATCTAACAGTTAGATTATGCATATTTATTCACTACCTAGCTTCCTGTGCAATTACTCTTTCCATTAGAGCCATAATTTAACCCAACCCACTATTTGCCACAATTAAAATGAGCGAATGGAGTTTTTAAAAGATTAAAAGTGTAGCCAAAAACGATTGAAAATCATCTAGGCTTAATGAGTTCTGCTATGAGCTAAAGAGAGAATGGATGCAATCAATCTCCCAAAACTCATGCGCTCTCCATAACGATTTCTTTTCATTAAACAGGAAATATAATGTACCCTGAGACTTATCATGACATGGAAGAGCTGAATCATTCTGAACAAGCTGTGAAGAACATTAGTAGTTAAACTCAGTGGCGGGAGCATACCTGCGTGTAAGAGAGATCAAGACTACGTAACTCCTTGCATTTCATAGCAACCAGCTCAACTCCAAGGTCTGTGACCCCCACACACCACCTAAGATTCAAATTCTGTAATTTACTACATCCTACAGCTATGCATACAAGACCCATGTCAGTAAGCTGTTTGCATTTCACTAGATTCAATGATTCCAAATTTCGGGCGTGTGCTATGGCTTCTGCTGCATGATCTGTGATTTCAGTGCAATTGGAAAGATCAAGTTCGACTAAAGACTGACAATTTTTAATCAAATCAAGAAGACCCAGATGAGTGAAAGTCCACAACCTAGAAAGGTTGATGGAAACCAAATGATTTCCGAGGATGCCTGCTACATGCCCCAGACTCTTATCTGTGATCTGAGAACACAGAGATAAATCCAAATGCTGAATCTTACTGTATCTTCTCAGAATCCTTGGAAGTAACTCTGATCGCATCAGCTGTACTTTCTTCCTGTAGTTGGCCTCCAGATAGAAAAAATGCTTGCAAACCAGGCACCAGGACTTCCTATCTATAGGATCCTGCAACTTATCAAGAATAGTTATGAGGATCTCATCACCAAGGATGTTGATTTCCGCATGAGAACGGACTGATTTCCTCTGCATTGTAAACGTTTAAATTATAACACAACAGGGGTTTTCTATCCACAAAGAATGCTCTGTAATTTGAGATGGTAAAGATCTCATGTCAATCTTAACTCCTTCATTATTAGGCACCCATGTTCATGCCCGCACTAGCTGCTTACAATTTTTTTACCCTCGCAGTATATCTGATTTTGATGGTGCAAGCCACATTGACTAAACTCTTTTCTGCAATGCAGGAACAGAAAGACTTGAATCACAGAGACAAATTGAGATAAAGAATCTCACCACATCCTTGCAATGATATTAAGAGAGAATCCCAGAAAAGACCACAGCAGAAAAGGAATATTAAAGAACAGAAAATTTTCTGAGCATGAAGTTTTGTACCATTCCAGCCATGCCCAAAGTCTTCTTCCCGAATTCAAACTGAATTGCAGAAATCAGCCATGGCTGAATATTATCTCCGAAGCCCAACTCAGATTTCATAGTTCCATACAAACCCAATTGCCCCATTATGTTCCTTTGTGAAACCCAAATCACATATCCTTTCCAACTGACCTAAGATACAACAATTTCCGGACACCCAAATAAAATCACAGATCTAGCCTTACCCAAATGCACTATGCAGTAGCCTTCGATTTTATTCCCCCATATCTACCCCATCCAGAGCTCGACGAGTAATGTTCGCTACCCTGCACTGTTTCCAACGCCTGCTTGTTGCTTTCATTATACAGATAAACAGTTTCATAAATTCACCTCCCCCACATTATTGTATTTAGTCAAAAAGCAACCCTGAAATTCCTCAACCTAAAAACTGGGGGGAAATAATTAGAAATTTTTTTCAGCTCCAGATGATTCTTGCCCGCTGAATATATACCATGATAACATGGCGTGGGGTCACATCAATAAAGAGGTACCGTCCAAGTACATAATTTCGTAGTGGAGGTGAAGTTATAAAACGGCCGTACCTGCTCGTGGTGCGACCCCTTCGAGCATCTTCCTCGAACTTTCGACCATTTGTGGGGTCAATTAGTGGATAGCTGTATATTTTTCGTATCGGCTTCTTCCACTTGTTCATTTGACTTGAATGTTAAAGCTAAAACGCTGGTCAGTGTCCACATTAGGTGGGTAGTGTAAAGGAGCTTCAAATTTGTCTGGAAAATAATGGAATTTTTGAGTGTTCTGAGGGTGCTAAATTTATATTCTACTATAAAAACAAGATTTAAGCGTTTTTGTCAAAGATAGTGCTAAATCTATTTCTATCATCGAAAACAAAATTTAAACACTTTCAAATTTATTGAAAAAAAAAATCAAATTCCCACATTTTTTTACCTAAACAATGCCTTATTGATATTATTTGGGAACAGATAAATTGAAATTCTTAATTTACTATTTTTTTTATTTATTTATTTAAAATATGTTCGAAATTTAAAAGTTAGAGTTAAGTTGGTTATTTATTTTTTTAAATATGTTTAAAATTTTGAAATTATAGTTAAGTCAAATATTAAATTAGTATAGTATATTTTTTAATAAAATAATATAAAATTTAGATTTAGTAAGATAAGGATATTTCTTAGAGGCAACATTACAGAAGAGATACACCTCTTGTGCTAAAATCTATGTCGAAAGGGATGTTTCGGGGACTTTGCATGAGGGTCTGTGGTTGGAATACAAAGATGAAGTGTATTTTCAAGCTATAGATTATGAGCAAATCCCTTTTCGATGCAGGAAATGTCATGAACATGAACATTTGATCAGAGAATGCCCAATGAACAAGACATTGAAGAAACCCAAGGAAAACACAGGGGGTAAGAATAAGGAGGCTTTTATTCGACCTCATGCTAAATAGTGAGCAAACAAAAGGCAATATAATAAAGCAAATACATCCATCAGAAGCACAAGCAATGCATTTGAGGTATTGGAATCGGAGACGGAACCAGAGGACACCAATCAAGAGCAAGAGCCACTGCAAGATAGCCAGACCACAATCACACCAAGGGCACAAGACCCCAATTCCAATCCATCAAGCAACATTCCACTTGCTCCTGGCCCGACAGAAGAACTGGAAGAAGATTCAGAAATGATGACTAGCGAAATGGGGCTCGAGGATATGGAGCTAAGCGATATTCTAGGACAGGAAGGAATGGATCTACCAAACATGGTAAAACAATGGAAAAAGAAAGGCATAGAACACATATCTGAAGAGGAGGTGAACAGAATCAACACGTTATTCATAGCAAGACAACAAGCAGAAATGGACATGCAGAGAAGAAGCTTGGGAACAGCAAAAGGTCTAGGGGTGAGAGCTCAAGCATTGCATCAAACCACAACCAACCCAAAGCACCGGAAAAAACAGAGAAGAAGAACAAACAATGAAGCATTACAAGAGCTCGGTCAAATGCTCCTAAACTCAGGTAAGATGAAAGCCCTTGAGGCGTTCACACTCACTTCCTAAAAATTTGTTAATTATGAAAGTACTTTCTTGGAATGCTAGAGGGTTAAATAGCCTAAAGAAGCAATGGTTATTAAAGAGAAAAGTCAAAAAGGAACAACCAGATATGATTTTTTTTGCAAGAAACTAAATGCTCGAGCAAAACAATGGAAAACATCAGTAAAAAATTGGGCAAAAGAATAGACTGCCTAGAAACAGAAAGTAATGGAATGGAAGGGGGCTTGACCATTCTTTGGAATCCTCAGGTTCTCCAGCTTTTATCTTCTGACGCTGCCAGATTTCACATCTCAATAGAATTCCAAATGGTAGGGAATCCAAATACCTATCTTTGCACAAATGGTTATGGCCCTCAAAAACTAGAGGCGAATTGCTAATGCTCAAAAGTCTATCCAACTTGCAGCAGAGATATCCCCAAGAAAAAGCAATTTTCGGAGGGGATTTTAATATGATCACTGCGCTTACAGAAAAAAAGGAGGTATCAGAACGCTCAACCGGGATGCTAAAGCTTTCAAAGATTTTATCAAGTCAACCATGCTTGTAGACATCTTCCCCAAGAGCGGGGCTTTCACATGGAACAATAAAAGAGGAGGTGATAGGCAAATGCCTCTAGACTGGACAGGTTCTTAGTGATAGAACCATCCTTTTGGAAGGGATTACTGTGGATTCGTACATACTACCAAGTGGAGGTTCGGACCACTGGCCCATAATAATGAATGCGGCCATCCTTGGCACCCCAAGGAATAAACCCTTCAAATTTGAAAAGTTTTGGCTTAGTCATCCATAGTTCACATCGAAAATAAAACAATGGTGGAGCGAACCGACAGGTATAAGAGGAACCAAGATGTACATTCTCCAAGCTAAACTTAAACATATCAAAAACAGGTTAAAATCCTGGAATCAAGAAGTCTTCGGCAACATATTTAAAGAAAAGAAGGTGTTGGAGGAGCAATTAGAACAGATTCACAAGGAATGGATACAGGGGAATATAAATCAAGAAACAATGAATACCGAACAAACACTCATGCAGAATTGGCAGGCCAGATGCCAACAGGAGGAAACTTTGTGGAAGCAAAAATCTAGAATTCAGTGGCTTAAGGAAGGTGAAAAGAACACAAAATTCTTTCATCGATCGGCCATTGATCACAGGAGTGCTAATAAAATATTAAGAATAAAGGATGAAAAGGGGACCTCTTTTCAAACACATCATGAAATATCAGCCCTCCTCATAAACCATTTTAGCCAAATTGCTTTGGAACCCAACATTAACAGAGAGGATGCTATTAGGGATTTAATGACTTCTATTCCCAAGCTTATCATAGAGGATCAAAACAAGGCTCTAAATCGAGCGGTAACCTTGGAAGAAGTGGAAGAAGCAGTGAGAGATATGCCCAATGGTAAGGCACCAGGACTGGATGGTTTCACCATCGACTTTTACAAAGCCTGCTGGGAAATAATCAAAACAGAGGTTTGGAAAGTGGTGGAAGATTCTCGACGCTCCTCATCCATCCTAAAATCCCTCAACTCCACCTTCATAACCCTTATACCAAAGGAGGAGGAAGCAAATACACTGTCGAAGTTTCGGCCAATTGCATTATGCAATGTTTTGTACAAGATTATATCAAAAGTCATAGCTAACAGATTAAAGCCAATTCTTCCAGGGATCATTTCAGAAGAACAATCTGGCTATGTAGAAGGTAGACAGATTATGGATAACATATTGCTAGCTCAAGAGATGATTCATACTCTCCAAACTCAGAAAAAAACTGGCATGCTAATGCAGCTGGACCTCTCGAAGGCTTATGATAAAGTCAGCTGGAACTACTTGGAGGCTATTTTAGATGCCTTTGGCTTTGCGAAGAGATGGATAACTTGGATCCTAGCCCTAATTAAGTCCACCAGATTTTCCATCCTCGTTAACGGAGCTCCCACGGCCCAATTTACACCGACTAGAGGTATACGGGAAGGGGATCCCTTGTCCCCTATTTGTAATACTAATGGAAAGTCTTAGCCGGCTTATCAGAAAGGCTAAAGAGGATAGCTTGATTCAAGGGCTCCAACCCTTGCCCTCATGCCTAGCAACCACTCATCAGCAGTTTGTTGATGATACTATGTTGCATGGCACTCCTTCCGTCAAAGAAGCTCTTGGTTTCAAAAGCATTCTCAATCGTTTCAGCCTGGCTTCAGGTATGGAACTCAATCTCTCTAAATCTTCCATATTATTTTTTAACACGCACCTAGCAGTCCAAAAAAATCTATCTAATGTCCTCGGGTTCAAGAGGTGCAACCTCCCTTCCAGATACCTAGGCATTCCGCTGACAGACAAACCCTGGCAAAAAATTCATTGGGAGAAAATGATAGCCAATCTAGAGAAGCGTTGTCAGCATTGGACCCATAGAACCCTGAACTTTGCAGGCCGCCTAGTCCTCACCAAAATTGTACTCCAGGCCATTTCGCAATTCATGCTTTCTATTCTCCCGGTGCCTAAATGTGTGCTGCAAAGAATCCGACTCATCCAGAACGCTTTCCTGCGGTTGGGAAACTCAGTTAAACAGAAGTGGTCCTTAATGGCATGGGACAAAATTTGCAAGCCCAAGCACCTAGGTGGGTTAAACCTTCAGGACCCTTACACCGTCAACCGAGCTTGTGGAGCCAAGTTATGGTGGAGATGGATTAAAGAACCGAACATTCCCTGGGCTAAACATTGGAAAGCCAAGTATGCAGCTCATTGTAGCGCGCAGAATATGATCAGGATGCAGGAACCTCCAGAAGGATCTCCAATCTGGAACCCAACAAGAGCTAATCGAGACATAATTCAGGAACACAGTTTTTGGGAAGTCTGTAATGGACATACTGCTCTATTTTGGGAGGATGCTTGGCAGCAATTAACTAAGCTTGAAAGCCCAGACTTCCTGACCATCCAGAGAAGATACCAGGAAAAAAGGAAGATAACTGTGAATCATTATTGGAAGCCTAACACTACTAATCAAGCATGGCAACAATGGATCTTCAACGATACTTTGCAACCAGAAGAGAGGGACAACAATATGATGGCGCTACAAATAGAGCTGGCTAAAAGGAAAATAAGAAACGCTCATGATGCAGATCAACTGCGTTGGGGCAAGCTCGAGGGGGGTACCTTCTCCCTCAAAGAAGCAAGAGTCTATATTGAAGAAAGAGACCAAGGGGAAAAAGTCAATTGGTATAACAGAGTATGGGATGCTGAACTATGGTCGAAGATTAAAACCTTTCTATGGCTCTTGATGCACCGAAGAACTCTTACCTGGGAGAACCTTCGGAAAAAAGGGTTCATAGGCCCCTCACGTTGCCCCCTGTGTGGAAATGAGGAGGAATCAATGAATCACCTCCTCAATATTTGTAACTGGACAGAAAGTCTTTGGAACTGGATGGAAAACATCTTCAAGAGTACGGACAGGAATAGAGACTCAATACAGGAAAGCATAGCAAATTGGCGAAGTAATTTTTCCAAATCCCAAACAGTCAATATATTATGGAAACTGATCCCTGGGTTCATAGTATGGTCTGTATGGAAAGAACGAAACAGAAGAGTGTTTCAAAATGAAGCTAAAACCATTGAGTTTATCAGAGCCACCATAATGCAAAACATGAGGGAAACGACTCTCACCAGATGGAAAGCGGAACAAAAAAAGGATTTATTGGTGACCGACTTACAAATTCTCCAGACATTTGGAATTGAGGCAGGTACCATCTCCATTTTGTCTAAACTGCAACAACAGTAAGGCACTTCCACGAATGCTTGGCTACCGCCACCAACAGGCTTTCACAAACTGAATTTTGACGGTGCCTCTCGAGGCAATCTGGGACCAACAAGTATAGGCGGTGTCCTCTGAAATTACAAAGGTGACATTCAACATATTTTCAGTCAATCTATAGGAGAAGGAACCAACAATGAGATGGAATTCGCGACTTTAGAGCAAGGGCTCTGAATACTAAGTCGCCTGGGAACTAGAGCTAAAGTGGTGGAAGGGGATTCTCTTTTGGCTATCAATGCCGCAAGGAAAATGCAGATGGGTTCGAAACCGGGTAAGGTAACGAAGCATTGGAGGTTGGCCAAGGTCACAGAGCTCATAGCAGAGCACCTCTCAAGCCTCGACGGAATCATTCTGCAAGCGGTAAGAAGAACGGCAAATGCGGTGGCTGATTGTTTGGCCAACTACGGGATCAATCACCACATTACTTACCCGGACACCTGTTGGCATGATGTCACATGCACAAAACTTCGGGATAAGTGTTTACATCTTTCAAAGAAAGACATTCGGTATAGGGAGGAGGGATGCAGTAGTACGACGGGACACGCCTTAATAACAAATGAAGATAGCCATTAAGGCTTGCCTCCTGGATCATTATACCTTGAAATGGATTGGGAAGGGTAGGTACCATCACCCACAGTGGAAGATGAAGGAAATCTTGCAGAAAAATGATTGTCAGAGAATGCTAGGCCCAGTGGATGACACGTGGCCCATGACAAGAAACCTCAAGCATAACAAATCCGTTGCTCTGGATCGCAGGTAGGGGAAGGCACGCCGGAAAAGGAAGAGAAGTAAGGCTGCCAGAATTCGGAGATCAACGCAAACCTCGCTCAACCTCTACGCTCGTCCCTCCACTATAACTATAGTGGCTTACCAAAAATCTTTCGCATCTTATGCTCCTAGCCCGACTCTTCGTCCTGAGCCCTCTACTTTGTTCTTTGTCTGTTTCTCTGAAGTGTATCCATCACCCGTTGTTACCTACAGAAGCACTATGTCTTCTGGGGGTTGTCGCAATGAGTCAGCGAACAGAGAGTTGAAAAGAGCTAGAGAGGCTTATGAAACTCAAGTCTCGGCCAGAGGGAAGAAGATAATTGATGAGATGGAAGCCGAAGAAGCTAGATATGCAATCAATAGAGGAGGAAATTGAGTGGATTGCAGATCTAGGAACCCCGTCCACTAGAGCCACGCAGTTTGTTAGGACACAGGTTGAGGCTTGGAGAATGAAGACCATACTAGCCAAAGCTCTCATTAGGCAGGGGGAAGCCATGAAAGAAGCATACTACACCACTACGCTGGCTTCGGCTAAAAACTCTGCCAGACTTGACGCTTTGGAAATCTGCCTGAAGTCGCTCACAGAGGAAATCAAAATGCTGGCAGAGGATCTGAGGGCCTTCACCAGGCTCTTCAAACTCTCTGTCCAACGAGGTATGAACATTGCTGTTGATTTTCCAGCGGAAGATACCAACGCTCCTGAGGAGCAACGCTAGAATACCCAGAAGGCCCTGAAATCGGGACATGTTAAAGTAGCTGCTGGCCCTAGTGCCACCTTCAAAGATTATGTGGAACTTGAGCTATAGAAGTTGTCTTCACACTATGCTCTACATCCACCAGCCTTTGACGTCTTCTTGTCTGAATTTTGATCATGTTTCTGGGTCTTATGTCATCCTAGTCAACCTATAGTTTTGTCTCTGGGTTCTGGCAGCCCTGCGTGGCTAGCCCTTCTAGTTTTTCATACTATATGGAAAGTTTTGTTAGTTTGTTCTGTTTGCATCTGGGTTAGGCCTGCCTTTTCAGTTTGCATGCCAGTTCTCCTACAGTGTTCAGTACAACTTTTGTTCGACCAAGCGATAAGCGGAATGGTCTGTCAGGTCCTATAGACCTTTGTATTTTATTAACTTTGTGAATTAATATACTTTTCTGACTTACAAAAAAAAAAAATTCTTTATAAAAGTTACTCTAGAACAGACCCCACACAGAGGATCACGACATTTTTCAGGGTACTATCTTCAGACAGGGGCACCAAGAGATCAATTGATACCAGTACGTATCCAAACTCCAGATCAGTGAGGATCCGTGGGACCTCACCTTGCCACACGAGATCTCAACAGCAGTTCCGTCTCAGATCTGTTCCTGGGAGACAGACTAGGTCCTCCAACATTCAACAGCGTGTGAAGCCCCTAGGGCATGATTTAGTGGACAGTCTGCACTTGCCATCGGCTCTTCATCAATTCAACAGACATTGTTGAGTTTCTTCAGCGTTATTCATTCAGCCTCAGATGTTAGGAGAGATGGGTCTGATCCTCAGACCTATTGGGTTGATTTACTTCATGCATTGTATCTTTTATAGGAGACTATTTGGTTCTCCCGCTTTGTAAATACATTAGTGTACTCAACAATTTCTTTGACCTACTTTGTGGTCATTAGTTAGACATAAATATAATTATCTTATCTTATCTTATACAAATTCTATTTTAATTTGAAATTTTAAAAAAAATTGCCAAACATATATTTTTAATTAATAATACTAATTTGTTTGGATAGCTCAAGTGATAGTGGCTATGGAAATGAAGTCTCACTCAACCAAAGTCTTGAGTTCAAATCTTGTACTACCCTCTCTTAGTGAAATGAATAATAAACATGTAAACACAAAAAATCCTACCAAATTTACAAAAAACAATTATTATTATTAACTATCTATATATATATATATATATATATATATATATATACGACTTGGTAAATGTTAATAATTTGTATTCAATTAGTTATATTTGACATTATAAAAGTTAAATTGATTTAATATATTTTAAATGTGTTATGCGTTATTCATTCAGCCTCAGATGTTAGGAGAGATGGGTCTGATCCTCAGACCTATTGGGTTGATTTACTTCATGCATTGTATCTTTTATAGGAGACTATTTGGTTCTCCCGCTTTGTAAATACATTAGTGTACTCAACAATCCCTTTGACCTACTTTGTGGTCATTAGTTAGACATAAATATAATTATCTTATCTTATCTTATACAAATTCTATTTTAATTTGAAATTTAAAAAAAAAATTGCCAAACATATATTTTTAATTAATAATACTAATTTGTTTGGATAGCTCAAGTGGTAGTGGCTATGGAAATGAAGTCTCACTCAACCAAAGTCTTGAGTTCAAATCTTGTACTACCCTCTCTTAGTGAAATGAATAATAGACATGTAAACACAAAAAATCCTACCAAATTTACAAAAAACAATTATTATTATTAACTATATATTACCACTTGGTAAATGTTAATAATTTGTATTCAATTAGTTATATTTAACATTATAAAAGTTAAATTGATTTAATATATTTTAAATGTGTTATTAATTATTTTAGCAATTATATTTTAATATAAAAATATTAAATTATTACCACTTGGTAAATGTTAATAATTTGTATTCAATTAGTTATATTTGACATTATAAAAGTTAAATTGATTTAATATATTTTAAATGTGTTATTAATTATTTTAGCAATTATATTTTAATATAAAAATATTAAATTATTACCACTTGGTAAATGTTAATAATTTGTATTCAATTAGTTATATTTGACATTATAAAAGTTAAATTGATTTAATATATTTTAAATGTGTTATTAATTATTTTAGCAATTATATTTTAATATAAAAATATTAAATTATATATCGATTTAAAAATATATTTAGGAAAAACTTCCCAGTTCACAATAATTGCATGTGTCTTAGATATGAAAACTTTTGTGCAGTGTTCGTTGGTTATTCATTATATTGGTAACCGCACTTATATTAAATTATATATCGATTTAAAAATATATTTAGGAAAAACTTCCCAGTTCACAATAATTGCATGTGTCTTAGATATGAAAACTTTTGTGCAGTGTTCGTTGGTTATTCATTATATTGGTAACCGCACTTCTGTAATTTAAAATAAAATGTAATTGAAAATTAACAATGTCCTTTTCACGTTAGTTTTATTCCATTAATATTTTAAATGTGTGTGTTTTTGTTTTTTTGGGTTTGTTTTGTTTTTTTTCTTTTTTCAGAGAAAATCAATATATGGCCGAGGCCAAGGCCAGCAGATATTACAGCATATGGCCGAGGCTGTTACAAATATCCTTCATAAGGCCGAAGCCAGCAGATGACGAAGGATACAACATATGGCCGAAGCCGTTACAAATATCCTTCATAAAGCCGAAGCCAGCAGATGACCAAATATCCTTCGTGGGGACCTCATCAAAACACCGCCGCAGGAATCGATCCCGGCTGGGGGGAGCGAAAGCCATCCGCCCCAGCCGTCATGTCATGCACATCGCGTGCATTTTAAATGTGTTTTATATGGAGAGATTTTTTTAAAATGTTTTTTCAAGTATTTAATTGATCCCAATGAGTATATGGAGAGATGTTGTTAAATTTATTTTTTAATTTTTTTATTTAATTGATTTTAATGAGTTAATCACATTATATTATAAATTATCTTTTATTTTAAAATAAATTAGATATTATTTGATTTTATATTTTTGTGATTTATATTGATTTTTTATATTTTTGTGATCTATATTGATTTTGATAATGTCTTTCCGATTAATCATGTTATAAGTTGTTGGTCCACATTTCAAATCATCTAATGTAGTTTATACTCAGGATAAAGATGAAAAAATCAATCAATCACAATGTTTAAATAGCGGAGATTAATCATGTTATAAGTTGTTGGTCCACATTTCAAATCATCTAATGTAGTTTATACTCAGGATAAAGATGAAAAAATCAATCAATCACAATGTTTAAATAGCGGAGATGCGTCCACTTTGAGATTGACTTAACCATTAAAAATGAGTTGTTGAATAAATTTGTATATTTATTATTATTATTATCATTTTGTTTTGTTTTGTTTTATTTTTAATTAAAATAATATTGAATTCAAATCAGTTAAATTAAATTAATAATAATAAAATAAGAAATGTATATTCATAATTAAAATAAGTTTTATCTATTATCAAATAGTTTTTAAATAAGATTAATAATATTCAACAAATAGTTTTAAATGTTATTATATTAACATATTGGAGAATATTTTAATACGAAAGTCAAAAAAGATATAACATAGGGATCCAACCTCTACTTAACTTCCAACCATCGTCCATGTTAAGATTAATAGCATGCTTTTTTATTTCAATGGTCTCTCTAAGATTTTCATGATGGAAGTAATCAACCCTAGCGATGACCCGAGAATCCTCAATGCAGAGGTGGTGAACTCCAGACATGGTGTTTAGATTTCACCACAAGTTCAGCTAAAGTTGAGGAACGAGAACAATTGTGCTTAATATATGTTGCATGTTCTAGGATTCTTTGGTTAATAGAGCGACCAATTTCCCCAGTGTAGGGAATCCCACAAGAACAAGGGATGGAGAAAACCCCTTTCATGTCTTTAGGGATTTATAGGGCCTTTCACAGATCTAAAGAGAATTTATAATTGTATTAAGGGGTTTGAAGGTAGCAAAAACTTTGTTCTTTTTGATAATATGGGAAATCTTATCAATGGTCCACTGGATAAATGGAAGATGAACACTGGATATTATATCATCATGAGAAGGTTTAACCCTTGATTCTTTACTAGCCCTCTGAAAAGCTTTGAGGACTTGTTGCCTACTATAGCCATTATTTTCAAAAACTTTAGGAAGATGAGATTTTTCCTCTTTTAAATGATTCTCATCAGAAATTCTTAGAGCACGGGTGGCAAGGGTGTTGAGAACCCCCGAGTTCTTGTGTTGGAAATGATGAGAACTGGCATGAATATATTGTTCCGTGTGTATTTTTTTTGCGAAAAACTTGGTGAGAAATGAAACCATCATTCATTCTAGAGAGGAGAATATCAAGAAAATGAAGGCTTTATATGACATAATTCCCCTGGTGGAGGGGAATTTATTTTCAATATTTGTAAGTGCCTCACAAATCATTTTAAAATATAAAAAAAAGACTAATTTTGAGAATGGTCATTTCGTCGGTGAGTGCTCTGACACTATTATGCCTAAGACTCCTATTTCTCTATCCAATGATGATAGAAATGACGGGGATACAGGTCTCTTACATAAATGGGGGGGGCTAACTACTACTATTTTGTTGTGCGGAGAAAAGGTGTGCGGGTAGTGCGGGAGAAAGGGTGTGCGGCGAAATTGTGTGCATGGGAGTTTGTAAAAGAGTAGAGACTATATCGAATCAAGCTTTCTCCCTCTGCACTCTTCATAAAGCTAATTTAATATGCGAAGTCAAGGCATGGACAAAAAATACTAATTTTGTGATATGCGAAAGAAGGTGAAAGATTTTGGGAAAAGTGTGTGTGGAAAAATTGGGTGCGGGGGAGTTTTTTAAGGAGCAGGGACTATATCGAGTCAAGTTTTCTTCCTCCATAATGCTTATAAAGCTAATTTAGTATGCAGAATAAAGGCATGGACAAAAAACATTAATTTTGTGAGTGGTAATTTCGTCAGTGAGTGCTTTGACATTGGTATGCCTAAGATTGCTACTGCTCTACCCAACGATGCCAAAGTTGACAAGGATTCCAAGTGCCTTATGTAAGGGCGAGGGGTGGGGGTGTGAAGAAATGTGCTTTAAATATTAATTTAATAAACAACTGCTATGATTTTGTTGTGCGGAGAAAGGGTGTGCGAGAAGTGCGGGAAAAAGGGTGTGTGGAAAAATTGCGTATGGGGGAGTTTGTGAAAGAGCGGGGACTATATCGAGTTAAGCTTTAATTTAATATTTGGAGTCGAGGCATGAACAAAAAATGTTGGTTTTGTGATATGCATAGGAAGGACAAATGTTGTAAAGGAAGCGTGGTAGAAAAACATAGTTACCGATCAAATGAGAAAAAGGCCTAATACCTGTCTTTTTGAGGTAGCAAAAAATCACTTGATTTTGAAAAATGGCGATTCATAATACACCTTTTTTTTTGGAGCATATTTTCGCCACTTTAAATTTTTTTATGTATCAAATATGAACAATTTTTTTAAATGTTAGTGATTTTCATACTGATTTTGAAAAGTGTAGATGCAGCATCAACACAGTTTTTTAGAGTGCTTATTTTTACACTTCCAAATTTTTTTATGTATCAAGTGTGAACATTTTTTTTGTTAGTGATTTTCATCTTGATTTTAAAAAGTGCTCATGAGCATCAACTCTTTTTGTTTAAAGAATTTAGTTTTTACACTTTAAATTTTCTAATAAATTAAGTGTGGATAATTTTTTTTAAAAGTTGGTGATCTTCATGTTAGTAATAAAAAAAAAAAGAGGACCAAAAAAAAAAAAAAAAAAAAAAAAAAAAAAAAAAACCTATAAAAATGGAAAAAAAACCAAAATTAACTAATAAAAAAAAAAATATTAACGAAAAAAATAAATAAATAAATATCAAAAAATAAATAAAAAAATGAAATTTTTTCAAAAAACATATCTAATTAAAAAAAAAAAAATTAAACCAAAAAACTAAAAACAATTTTTTTAAGTTAAAAAACAAATTTAAAAAAAAAACCATCTAAACAAACTTAAAATAATTATATATATATATATATATATATATATATATATATATAAATTTAAATAAACAAATTAAAATTAAAAAATAAAAAATAAAAATTAAGAATTATTTTTTAAATTAAAATTATAAAAACAAAGAAATAACATTAAATTTTTTTATAAAAATTCAAAAATAAAAAATAAAAATTCAAAATTCAGAACTATTAAAAAAATTTATAAAAATTTTAAAAATAAAATAAAAATTCAAAACATTAGAATTAAAAAAAAAAAATTTAAATATAAAAATTAAAGGAAAAAAAAAACATTTAGAAAAACATATGGAAAAAACAATAAAAAAAATTGTATTAAAAAAAAACATTTAAAAAAAAAACATATTAAAAAAAACAATAATAAAAATATTGCTCCCCCTCCTCCGCTCACCACCCTACCTCGCCCCTCCCCTCGCTCTCCCCCTCTCACCGCACCCGGCCCTCTCCTCCCCCTCCTTCCTCCCTCCTCCCTCGGCCCTCACCTCTCCCCTCCACCACCCCCCCCCCCCGACTCTGCCCCCACGCCCCTCCCTCACGGCCTGCGGCCGCCGGCTGGGAGACCGGGCGGGTGGGGAGAGCCGCGTGGGGGGGAGGAGAGGGCCAGGGGCAGGGGGGAGGGAGAGCGAGGAAAGGGGCAAGGTGGGGTGGTGAGCGGAGGAGGGGGAGGGGCGAGGTGAGGTGGTGAGCGGAGGAGCAATTATTGTTTTATTGTTTTCTATTTTTTAATACAATTTTTTATTTTATTTTATTATTTATTTATTTTAGTTGCTTTTTCATATGTTGGTTGTGACAATAGCTTATGGATTCTTCATGGTGTCCATCACGATCATCTTTTCTTTGATAAACGCAGGATGTGTGAAGTAGTCCGGGAAGTGCTTCTTCCTTGTTTGTACAATCTTCTTCTACAACTCATCATAAATTAAATTGTAGATATCCATCATCAGACCTTCATTAAGAGGAGCAATTTCCTCGTCCTCACCTAGAGCTTGCCCTTTCGCAGGAGGAGATGGAGGATGAGTGGTGATCTGTTGCGTGTGAGGCATGAGATCAACATCCTGGTTTTGTTGCTCCGACTCTACCTCCATGTCTTGGATCACTATCAAATCCTCGATTTCCTGGGCAAGTTCTTTGTCATGCAACGTCTTACTTTCTTCTTCCAGTAGCCAACTTTGTACCTCTTCTTCAACTTGCTTCAATGTTGTTTCTTCCTCCTCTTTCTTCTGCCTTTCTTCTTCTTGTCTTTGCCTCTCCTCTTTTTCTTTATGTTCTTGCTCTTCCACTTGCTTCCTCTTTATTTCCGTTGTTATGGTCGCTTTCAAGATCATTAGATCTACTTTCCATTTGCATCTTTGTTCTTCCGATGAACCATGCACAACCTTTCGCTCCCCTTTTTGCACAATGGGTTATGCCTCACTAATGGTTCTGCTTCTAGAGTTGCTTCCTGCTGAGGAATAATCTACGATGTACTTGCAAATCTACCTGGGGAACGAGGCTTGGAGGCATTATAACAATTCTTAAACTTTTCCTCCTCAGGTCTGGAATAAGTCCTCGCTTAGCAAATTGAAATGTATCTTTGCACAATGTTGCTTACAAACACTCATGGGATTGTACACATTGTAATCCATGCGACTAAATGCATATTTCTCTCTCTTTGCCTTCAGTGTGAGCAACCTTCAGATTCTTGATCTCATACAATCCAATTTGCAAAGGAAGAGTGAGCCAATGTGTTTTCTTCTTCCTCTACAACACTCCTGATAAACTCGTGGAAAAATGATAAGCTACTTCTTGCATGAACAATTTGTCGGTGGCATACTTCGGTAAAAAATGTGGAGACTTTTAACTGCGAAACACTCTAAGGTAAGTGTTATCTGGTGCAGCAAGCCAATCAATCAATTCTAACACTGCTTCCATTACCTCACAGGACATGCAAGGTGGCTCTTCCTCAAAGATCATCTTGTACAATGGGATGAGGAAGTGATCAATAAACTTCTCCATGAATCCTTTGTAGCTATACTCCAAAAGCATCTTGTAGTGAATGTGTACAATAGGCTCCTTTGATGACCATGTTCAACTCATGCCAGGAAAAGCATTATGAACACATATTGCATCCAGCAAGCAAACATGTAGAACCTGGCTTTCTTACCCTTAGGAGGGTTCTTAGCATTGGTTACATGGATCTTTAACTGTTGAGCCAACAAACCCAACCAGTTAAATGGTTTTCCTTCTTTCACAGTCTAATGCAGCAAGAATGCCTAGCCTTCGAGAAATGTCTCGATACTCTTTTGACCATGGATCCGGCAACATAAAACTATCAAGTACCTGAATGCCTTCTTGAGAGATTTGGTTTTATAAGTGTTGTTGGGTGTCTATCGGAATTTGGATGGCTCTTTCACCCAACCTTTGACGTCATATTTTGTGCTCAGGTAACTAGTGACTACATAGAAGTGGGAATCCATGTAGGCTTTTGGCAACGACAAATGATACATATGCTGAAAATCATGTGCCATAAAAGAGGCAAGCCTTTGTCCACTGGCACTATTAAGGGTCATGCTCTTTGCATCTGTGTGTGATAGGATCCAGTTGACAATGTTTGCACAAGGAAAGGCCAAAAACCTGCATGCAACCTTGTGCAATCCTAACTTCTGGACATTGATATAAACCTGTATGTCTTCAAGATCTGCTTTGTAATCAATTGTCGTGAATGCATCCTTCATTGTGTTCCATGTTATGTATGAATCTTTCTCAATGAATAGTTAATAATCTGAGAACACTGGCATAGTGACATGGACACTCTCAACTATTTCACCAATGCTGCTCTCTGTGGTGCCTTTTGAGGTGGATCTCTTGGGTGCCATGATGATAACAATCTGATGGAGAGAGATAACCTCAAAAAGTCGCAATACCTATATGACAAAATGCACTCATGGCAGACACAAATTAGCTCAAGCAAAATAGTTTATTCAGCATGATCAAGGCAATGCTGAGAGGAAAGATTGCGCAATTCCTGGGCTAAAGGTGAGACACTGGGCTCTTGAATTGCACATTATGCAGTCTCAACATTCAAGGTGGCAACTAGAGGCTTAAGATTGCACAATGCACATTCTCAGCTGGGCAAACTAAGGGAAGGAACTGCGCATTGTGCAGTCTCTGTGGCCAGGTTTGAGGGTTGAGGCTTGGGACTGTGCAATGTGCAGTTGGGCAAGTTAGTGATTGCGCATTGCACAGTTTCAGAGGCCAAGCTCGAATCTTGTCTCTTGAAGATGCAAATTGCGAACTTGGGAAAGGCAATTGTTGGCCATGATTGCGCATATCTACTCGGGAAAGGGGGAAAACAATGATAGATCTGAGTGTTGGGGCAGGAAGGAATATAGATCGTACCAAGGGAAAGATGGATCAGTGAAAATTATGTGCCAGAAACAATTATGTAAGAGGAAAAATGAACATGCTAAAAGATTATCCAACGGTTGCGACTGTTGATGGGCAAAAAGCAAGAACTCAATGCAACACTTGGAAAATGTGAACGACAGACCGAACCAACACTTGTACAAGCTAATACTAGTTAAAATGCTAACTACTATGAAAAGAAATAGACAAAATAACACTCATAGATGCAAAAGCAATAGAAAAAAAACGAATATAAAAAAGACACATGCAAAACTTACTCAAAATAATGCCACAAACTCGACCGAAAGTTCCTTGACCTTGTTGAGAAGGCTAGAGCTCCAAGATCAAATGTGCAAATGAGCTCTAGAGGCATCTATTATATAGATCTAGTCGGGTTATGGTTTTTGATGCACATGCCTAAAATCAAGGAAAAAAACGCCACTTGTCTGAAAGTCATAAGTAGCATCTTAGTGGACTTAACCAAATATTAATTGGGCAACTCCTATTTTTTAGGAAGGTCAGCTCTGCTTTTTTGACAAACAACCTGTTCACAATGGTAGAAGGGATTGCGCAATTCCCAAGCTCAAGGGCTTGTGCAATTCCTTACCTCAGTGAATTGCAGTTTTTGAGGGGAAGAAAAGATTTTGCGCAGTTTCTGAGCTCAAGACTGGTCTACCTTCCATGATTGCACAGTTCATATCCTCAAGGCCGAGCGCAATTTCCAGACACAGTGGATTGCGTAGTTCGAAAAGGGAAGACCGACAACGCTGCAAGGTTAAGGCAAGGGATGACTTGTGTTTGAAAAAGCTCAGATCAAGGTCAAAACAAGACACCACAAGCACTGCATGGAAAGACATGTCTCCCACATTAGCATGAATACTTGACAACATTGAAAGATGAGTCCTTATAGATAGGAGGTAGGCTCCAAAAGCAATGCATTGGTAAAAAGTTTGGAGGGGTGGTTGTAGCAGCGACAACACAATTTAAAAAAAAAACTTTGCATTAAGTTTATTGTATTCAAGACTTTCCCAAATGATGACACCAAGATACCATCTATTGTATGAGTGGCAATATTGTAGGCACATGGGGGATGGGATTGACAAAAAAGGATTGGGAGGTTTTGTCTCACTTTAGGGAATTTTATTTATATATATATATATATATAAAAGTCATTGGGGAATTATAATTCATTTAGTACATTGCCATTGCATAAAAATATGTTTTACAGATATGCTACAAAGAGAACAAGGACGTTAAGTTGTAACTTGTTCTCCACTTGTGATGCCATGTCAAACACCTAATTGATTTTAAGCTATCTTCAAACAGTGCATTTGAAGAACGCTTGATTGATGATTCTAGTAGCTTGCAGTTAGGAACCAAAGCAACTAGAACCTATGCAATCTTCAATTCCACTACGAACAGCCCATTTTCCATCCAAACGACCACTTACCAGTGCTTGAAAGACTCTTAAAGTTTTCACCAAATTTTAATTTGCCTAAAAATATTTGAATTTCCAAGTTGACCCCTTTTCGTTTACCAAGAAATAGATAATATAAGTTGGAGTTATGGGTTCCTCAGGCTGCAGTGCAACACCAAGATGGATCACTTGCAGTGATGATCCAAATTCAAAACTCAAAGGGCTTGCTTCCCATGGTAACATATGATTGGGCAAAATCCTTTGAGATGTGGGTCATTCAAAAGTGGCAACACTAATTCTTGTTCGATATGCTTTGATGCTTCTCCCTTCATGATTTCAGCCTATTGTAATATATTAATGTTTATCACATTATGGTTGAGTGACACTGCAAAATACCTAAATATTATATTGTGTACCTGTTTTGTTCATACAATGAGAAAGATGTGTAGCTCTGAGTTTGTCGGTTTTTCCAATAAAGAGTTTACATTCTTGTGCAGTGTATATGTGCCATTGTTTACTTGCTATTTTCTTAAGAATCTGTTAGCATTAATCTTCTTGCATAGGTTTACCAGTCACCATTTTCTACAGTTCTGTAATGATGGTGTTGTTAGAGGTGGTCACTGTGCTAATGCAATCTTCCATGCAGATGATGAGATCAAAGGCAAACTTTGGTGACTTTGGAAGAATACATACTCCTTAGTCACAGCCTTTTAACAAAAGCAAGCCAACCAAATTGTAAGACAGATCCAAGTGTTGTGTACCCTCTCCAATCACAAGGCTTAATTACAGAGTCCACCATTAAAAATTTCCAAGTTTTCCGTAATTGCCTTTGAGATATGCATCAACAAACATCATCAAAATAACAGTTTCATGGCATGGCCTCTAACGAGTTTAAGCCTACTAGAATCTTCTAACAATTTTTTCTGTCCAATTTCTTCTTTTCATTAAAATGTGCCTCTCAAAAGCATCCCAGAGACCGACATTTCCAATAAGATAAAGGTATCTTGTGCTATTTCATTGAGTATCTCAAATATATACTTAGGTTTTTCAATTTTATATTAAACAGGCCATGCATTTCTGCATAGGAGTTGAGCTGACGAGGGAATGAGAGAAAACATTGGCTGAAAAATGTAACACAAAACATAACCAAACATAGTCGAAGCAGACTAGTATAGATACCAATTAACAATCCCAAATCATGAGTGCTAGGATATTGCTGCAACCCAAAACATTGCTGGCTTCACCAAATTAGAGACTATAATTATATAAATACAAATACTAGCCCCAGCAAAATCTTGAATTGAAGAGCTAAAATGTTCTAGAAACTATGTAATCTACATTTTACAAACAGCAGAGAAAGATGCTTGCAGACTTCAAAGAACATTTGAAAAGTCAGCGTCAACCATCTGTGAATAAAAAGAACATACTGCACAAAATGCAAAGCAAAAGAAACTAGCATACAAAATAAAAGAGATACCATTCAGAATAAACGCAATAATCTTCAGTACCTATGATATCATAGGTGTCCATTTCATTTCTCAGAAGATAGACCGTATAATATAATTCTATCACTAAATTAAACCCCACAAATTCATGGAATTTAAACAAAAAATTATGATTACACAAATCTGTTTTGTTAAGAGTTGGACAAACCGTACTTCTAAAAGTAACTCTCAGATATATATATTACATTTTCCGAAAAAAATCAAGTACTGAAAACTATGTAGTTTACATTTTAGAAATTGCATAGAAAGATGTTTACAGACTTCAAAGAAGATTAGAAGAATCAGCGTCGACAATCCATGAATAAAGATAACTTACTGCACAAATGAAAACAAAGCCTAAATATATAAATAAAGAAGAGACCATTCAGAATAAATACAAAGCTCTTCAAGATACAATGTGTACCTATGATATCATAGGTGCTCATTTCATCTCTCAGAAGATGGACTTGTGAGATAATTTGCTCACTACATTAAACCCACAGATTCATGAGTTTGAAACTGAAAATCGTCATTACCTTGCTTTGTTTAGATTGACAAACACTACCCGTAAAAGGAACTCTGAGATATATATTACAATTCCGAAAACAGATCAAGTACCGACATTTATTTGAGATGAGCATCTTATATCACAAAAGGCTTGTCCATCCATCGAATATTGCACCCACGGGCTTCCAACATCTCAATCACAACTCGTGGTAAGTTGTACTTTAAGGATTGAATAAGCTTGAGTTTCTTCGAACTCTTGCAAGCCAGCAGAGCGGACATGAAACCATTGATCGTTACATTCCTCAAATAAACTAGCTTTATGTTCTGTAAGCATCTAAGACTCGCCAATGCTAACAACCCAACATCTGAGATTGAGCAATATGAGACATTCACCTGCACAAATACAACAGGTTTCAATGTTAAAGTTTTGTCTTTCAACAGATATACAGGGGAGGATGAATGGAAATTTAAACCTCCCTGATTCTAAAATGTCTTACCTGTCGCAGATTTTGACATGAACTGGCTACAGCCAATATTCCAACATCATCAACACCATAGCACCTTTTGATATCCAATTCAACGATACGCTTACATCCTAAAGCGATTGCAGAGAGACCAGCAGAGGAAATCCCAGAACAACCTCGGATTTCAAGCTGGTGAAGTTTTTGCAATTGAGCGAGAGATGTCAGACCATTATCAGTGACATGTATGCAATAAGAAATATTAATACTCTTTAACCTTGGGCAACCATTGGCAACTGCTGCTAACCCGGCATCCCCGACTCCTACAGATCTGGATATACAGTTCCCATCAGTAAACTGAAAACATCTTCAAATGAAAAGTGCAGAAAAAATCATTTTGATAAACAGATTTTAAAATAACCTTTCTAATAAAATGTTGGGTTCATTTGAATAATGACGTGTACCTGTACAAATCAAGTTCTTGGAGAGATGAGCACCGGGCCCCTATATGGGCAATTCCTTCGTTGGATATATTTGGGCAGAATCCTAGTTTCAAAGTTATCAATTCCGAACACTTAGATAGGGATTTCAATCCTGCATAAACGGATAGGGTAAATACAAGAAGCATAGAAGACAATAAAATAATCTCCAAAACTAGTAACAATTACTATTTACATCATTACTGTCAAAATTCTCTTCATATATAAACAATGTATGGAACCTGTATTGTTTATGCTACAGTCGGTGAAGTCAAGCTCCTCCAGGAAAGGACAGCCGTCTCCTAACATAGCCAAACTTGTTTCTGTGACCAAGCTGCAGGATTCCATCTTAAGAGATGAAAGATATCTGCATGATGTTGCAATGGCCGAGAGAGCAACATCAGTTAGATTACGGCAACAAGTGAGATCTAACTTGTTCAGCTCTCTACAGCATGCCACAAGTGCAGTCAATCCTTCATCTGTAACTCCAATACACTTGCTTAAGCTTAATTCCCTCAAAGACATGCAATAGCTTTTCCCAACTGACTCCAACGCTCTGGGGGAAATTACGCAACCATCAAATTTGATCGTTTGTAGTCTATCCAAGTTTTGGAAGCTCTTAAGAAGAGCGTCAGAAACCTGTAGTACATAACACACAAAAATATTAAACAATGGATCACTTCGAGAATTAAGTTTATGAACTTCAAATCTTCACAACTGATGAAATCAAAATATTCAACAAAGTTTAGTCGGATAATTACTGGTATACAATAGGCAAGAGTAAGTTGACGCAAGTCTGAGGAACCACTTGCAAGAGAAATTATTCCCGTGCAGCTAACATTCTGACACTTCGAAACATCAAGTCTCTGCGACATAGCAACAATTGAGTCAGATGTCACTGTAAATAGGAGAGAGAGGGTCAAAAATAACTATTCTCCACTATTTAATCTATGCTTTTCAGGTTTTCATGCCTCTAGAAAAAATATCCGAAAGAGAACATAAATGGATGAAGTAAATTGCCTCCAATTGCACAATCATCAATCGCTAAAGATCCTATGGGACCTTTTTTCCAACTCAGTAAGTAAAAAGATCTTAACAGATAAAACAATCATAAATATAGGCTCAGAAACCTTCTGGGGAATGGAACAAATATCATGAGAAGATAATATTAACATGAAACAAGAAAAAGATAAAAAGGATCAGTAAACTCCACATTGTGAGACCTGCTAGAACCTGAATACTCAAGAGCTTCTTCAGAGACAAGACTACAAAGTACGATTTTCATGTTTCAGCAACACAGTATGCCTAATTATTGCTTATTTATGTTGAGTGCCTCAAGCACTAGTTATGGCAACTGCTATACTTGTCCTGTATTAAGAAAAAACTAGTTCCATAATGATAATTCTGAAGTTTCAATACAGATGATCTTGTATTGTTGCCTTGACAAATATTCTTTTGGAGAAATCATCAGAAATTTTCACCAAGAAGCATTCCAATTTCCTCCCCGTGCTATTATTCCAATAATTGCACTTTCCTTGACATCCAGAAAAATTTAATATTCCAAATAACAAATATGACCCTCAAAATATATTGAAGAGCCATCTTGCAACGGCAAAATCGTTTCCTAATTACAAGGACTCTGTCTCTATGGAGAATCAATAGCAAATCAAAATCAAATTGTCAAATATAACGGATATGGAACAAAAGATGCAAGCACCTGAGCAGGACATATACCATTGGCAAAAATAATGCAAATTTTTCTGAAAATTAAAGATATGTTAAAGTTGTCAAGTCCTACTAGCACATTCGGTTGAGGATGGGCTTTGTTCGCAAGGCGACCCAAAATCAAACCTCAAGGCGGGTGGTTGTGCCCTGTGCTAGAGGGAGGAGACATGCTAAAAAATCCAGTCAGCTTAGAACTGGTGTGGCCCAGGCCGGGTGCGATACAGGAGTGACTTTGATGGATTAGATGCCCCTGGGTCACAGCACCTCAAGCCACAAGTCAAGCCTGGAAAATCACAGACAACTTGACAAACAAACAAACAAACAAAAAAATCTGTTAAAATTAGAACAAGAAATACAAAAAGACAAAGTATTCCAAGAGGACATTCTACCGAGGGTAAACAATTTCCATGCCAAAACTTGTTCCACTCACAGTCAATGATATCATGAATTATTTACTCATTTCATGCTAATGCATATATATATAAACTCTCAGACTTACACCAAAGTCAATTTTAGATATGATGCTTCTTACTAGGAAAAAGTTGACCCAGCCCACAAAAAAGTAGCACGTATAAATGAAGTTTAAGGCTATATTTTATTGCTCCCTTTAACAAATAAATAGAGTCTCCCGTCTCACCTCTTCCATCCCCGCTTCTCTATAACTTGGTGTAACTTATAGTTTTGGCATGAATTATAAATGTCTCGCTAAAAAGGATTTCCTTCTTGTCCTAAATATCTATTTCTATTTCTCAACCTCACAACTGAAGATTCTAAATTACATTTGATTTGCAGATGAGTCGCAACTTCTTGTTTGTTTACATCATATTTCAAGTATGTTGAAGTTTTCTAACGTGAATGTTGATATATTTTCCAGTATAACACAAAACATTGCCATTTTCCGTATTTTAAAGTCGTAATTTTTCATCTCTGCTGAACATAGAGTTTGAGAATTACAACAAGAGGCATTCTCATTCAGTTGTCATACCTGCAAAGATTTTTTGAGATACGTAAGGCCATTATCACCCACACGAACACATCCAACCAATGCTAAATTCTCAAGATGATTTAGACGGTTAATTGAAGCAAGACATTTGTTTGTTATCTGCAGCAAAAACAAATTTTCTCAGTATTAAAAAATCCATAAAACTGTTATGCAAACAATTTGTTATAAGTAGTTATTTTTGCAAGCACCACCTGATCATTAAAGATGACATAAAACAACAGTGTAACTATATTTATTATTTATTTGCCACAGTCTAACTATTTGGCGCTTATGTCTATTTGGCGCTTATGTCTTTTTTGTCTAAATTCAGGGATGCAATTTTTGACAAAATAATGATTTTAATTGTTTAAAATATATTTTCGTTTAAAATATATTTTCGAATTCAACACCCTGAAAAATCACAGGACACTCGAATTCTGCATATTACACCACAGAAATTTAAGATTCCAAGAAAAATTGACCGGAAAACAAACCCAGAAAGGGGAAACTATATCTAACGGTTAGATTATGCATATTTATTCACTACCTAGCTTCCTATGCAATTACTCTTTCCATTAGAGCCATAATTTAACCCAAACCACTATTTGCCACAATTAAAATGAGTGAATGGAGTTTTTAAAAGATTAAAAGTGTAGCCAAAAACGATTGAAAATCATCTAGGCTTAATGAGTTCTGCTATGAGCTAAAGAGAGAATGTATGCAATCAATCTCCCAAAACTCATGCGCTCTCCATAACGATTTATTTTCATTAAACAGGAAATATAATGTATCCTGAGACTTATCATGACATGGAAGAGCTGAATCATTGTGAACAAGCTGTGAAGAACATTAGTAGTTAAACTCAGTGGCAGGAGCATACCTGCGTGTAAGAGAGATCAAGACTACGTAACTCCTTGCATTTCATAGCAACCAGCTCAACTCCAAGGTCTGTGACCCCCACACACCACCTAAGATTCAAATTCCGTAATTTACTACATCCTACAGCTATGCATACAAGACCCATGTCAGTAAGCTGCTTGCATTTTACTAGATTCAATGATTCCAAATTTCGGGCGTGTGCTATGGCTTCTGCTGCATGATCTGTGATTTCAGTGCAATTGGAAAGATCAAGTTCGACTAAAGACTGACAATTTTTAACCAACTCAAGAAGACCCAGATGAGTGAAAGTCCACAACCTAGAAAGATTGATAGAAACCAAATGATTTCCGAGGATGCCTGCTACATGCCCCAGACTCTTATCTGTGATCTGAGAACACAGAGATAAATCCAAATGCTGAATCTTACTGTATCTTCTCAGAATCCTTGGAAGTAACTCTGATTGCATCAGCTGTACTTTCTTCCTGTAGTTGGCCTCCAGATAGAAAAAATGCTTGCAAACCAGGCACCAGGACTTTCTATCTATAGGATCCTGCAACTTATCAAGAATAGTTATGAGGATCTCATCACCAAGGATGTTGATTTCCGCATCAGAACGGACTGATTTCCTCTGCATTGTAAACCTTTGAATTATAAAACAACAGGGGTTTCCTATCAACAAAGAATGCTCTGTAATTTGAGATGGTAAAGCTCTGAGGTCAATCTTAACTCCTTGATTTTTAGGCACCCATGTTCATGCCCGCACTAGCTGCTTACAATTTTTTTACCCTCGCAATATATCTGATTTTGATGGTGCAAGCCACATTGACTAAACTCTTTTCTGCAATGCAGGAACAGAAAGACTTGAATCACAGAGACAAAACGAGATAAAGAATCTCACCACATCCTTGCAATTATATTAAGAGAGAATCCCAGAAAAGACCACAGCAGAAAATGAATATTAAAGAACGGAAAATTTTCTGAGCATGAAGTTTTGTACCATTCCAGCCATGCCCAAAGTCTTCTTCCCGAATTCAAACTGAATTGCAGAAATCAGCATTTCATAGTTCCATACAAACCCAATTGCCCCATTATGTTCCTCTGTGAAACCCAAATCACATATCCTTTCCAACCGACCTAAGATACAACAATTTCCAGACACCCAAATAAAATCACAGATCTAGCCTTACCCAAATGCACTATGCAGTAGCCTTCGATTTTATTCCCCCATATCTACCGCATCCAGAGCTCGACGTGTAATGATCGCTACCCTGCACTGTTTCCAACGCCTGCTTGTTGCTTTCATTATACAGATAAACAGTTTCATTAAATTCACCTCCCCCACATTAGTCAAAAAAATAACCCTGAAATTCCTCACCCTAAAAACTGGGGGGAAATAATTAGAAATTCCCAGCTCCAGATGATTCTTGCCCACTGAATATATACCATGGCGTGGGATCACATCAATAAAGAGGTACCGTCCAAGTACATAATTTCGTAGTGGAGGTGAAGTTCAAAAACAGCCGTACCTGTTCGTAGTGCGACCTCTTCGAGCATCTTCCTCGAACTTTCGCCCATTTGTGGGGTCAATTAGCGGATAGCTGTATATTTTTCGTATCGGCTTCTTCCACTTGTTCATTTGACTTGAATGTTAAGCTAAAACGCTGGTCAGTGTTCACACTAGTGGGTAGTCTAAAGCCGCTTCAAATTTGTAATGGTATTTTCCTGTAGAGATTTTGGTAAAAAAAATGGGAGATTTAGGTTATTTTGAGTGTTCTGAGAGTTTAGATAGTGAGAGTGATTTAGGTTATTTTGAGTATTTGAGAGTTTAGATGGTGCTAAATTTATAGATTTTTATTATGGAAATTAGATTTAAGTAGTGATGTCAAAGATAGTGCTAAATTTATTTCTATCATCGAAAACAAGATTTAAGCACTTTTGTCAAATTTGTTGAGAAAAAAATCAAATTCCAACCATTTTTTTTGACCTCAAGCCTGGGTAAACAATAAACAATACATATTGATATTCTTTGGGATATTTCTCAAGATAAATTGAAGTTCTGAATTTACTATTTATTTATTTATTTAAAATAAGTTCAAAATTTAGAAGTTATAGTTAAGTTGGTTATATATATATATATATTTAATTAGTTTAAGATTTTGAAATTATAATTAAGTTAGATATTAAATTAGTATAGTATATTTTTTAATAAAATAATATAAAATTTGATTAGTAAGACAAAGATATTTCTCTATAAAAGTTATTTATATAGTATCCAAATTTCTATTTTAATTTGGAATTTATAAAAAAATTACTAAACATATATTTTTAATTATTAATATTAATTTATTCCTTTGGGTAGCTCAAGTGGTAGTGGTTATGGAAATGAAGTTTCACCGAACCAAAGTCTTGAGTTCAAATCTTATACTACCTTCCCCTTAACGAGATGTATAATAAACATATAAACGCAAAAAAAATCAAAAAATCCTACCAAACTTACAAAAAAATTTATTAATACTAACTTTATATATATATATATATATATTAAGACACCAATGTCCCAAGAACCAGAAGAGATGAAGGAGATGCAAGATAAAGGAAGTTGGAAGACTGTAGAGAAAAAAAAGAAAGCTAGAGCACCAATCTCGCCAAGAATGACGAGAAACCAAACAATTAAGAACTAAGAAAATTAGGTCCAATAGACCAATTTGGTCTTAGTGGACGTTAACCATCATCATCATCATATATATATATATATATATATATATATATATAACTATGTGATGCACGTGGTTATGTAGCCCGAGTGGTTGGACGGACGGCTTACTGCCTCCCCACCCGGGATCGACTCTTGCTTCATGTTGGCTGCTCCACAGCATATTGTTCACCATTCTGCTTCGTTGTTTCCATCATCATCATCATCATATATATATAACTATGTGATGCATGTGGTTATGTAGCCCGAGTGGTTAGACGGGCGGCTTATTGCCTCCCCACCCGGGATCGACTCTTGCTGCATATTGGCTGCTCCGCAGCATATTGTTCACCATTCTAACCCGAGTGGTTAGACGGACGGCTTACCGCCTCCCCACCCAGGATCGACTCTTGCTGCATATTGGCTGCTCCGCAGCCTATTGTTCACCATTCTACTTCCCTATTTCAATAGTTTATCGCATCCTGTACATATGATTTAATGTAAATATATTGTGAAAAATGAGTTACATATAACTTCTAATGAGACTCCCCCACCTTCTAAAAAATATTGTGAAAAATGAGCTACATATAACTTCTAATGAGACTCCCCCACCTTCTAAAAAACTATGTGATGCCACTTGGTAAATGTTAAAAATGTTTTAAATTTGTATTCGATTAGTTATATTTAATATTATAAAAGTTAAATTGATTTAATATATTTTAAATTTGTTATTAATTATTTTATCAAATATATTTTAATATAAAAATATTAATTATCTATCGATTTAAAAATATATTTGGGAAAAATCTCCCAGTTCACAATAATTGCGTGTCTTAGTCCATATATTTTAAACTTTTGTGAAGGTTCGTCGGTTATTTATTATATTGGTGACCGCAATTCTGTAATTTAAAAATAAGAAAATTAACAATATTCTTTGCACGTTAGTTTTATTCCATTAATATTTTAACTGTGTTTTATATAGAGAGAGATTTTTTAAAATTTGTTTTTTCAAATATTTAATTGAGTCCAATGGATATATGGAGAGATGTTTTTAAATTTGTTTTTGTTTTTATTATTTAATTGATTCCAATGAGTATATGGAAAAATGAGTATTACGGAGAAATGTTTTTAAATTTGTTTCTGTTTTTTATTATTTAATTGGTTCCCATGAGTATATGGATAAATGAGTATACGGAGAAATGCTTTTAAATTTGTTTTTGTTTTTTATTGTTTAATTGATTCCAATGAGTATTTGGAGAAATGAGTATTCGGAGAAATGTCTCTAAATTTGTTTTTTGTTTTTTTATTATTTAATTGATTCCAATGAGTATGCGGAGAAATGTTTTTAAATTTGTGTTTATTTTTTATTATTTAATTGATTTTGCTGAGTTCATCCCATCCTAATATAAATTATTTTTTATTTTAAAATAAATGAGGTATTATTTGATTTTAGATTTTTGTAATTATATTGTTTTTTTTTTTTTTTGTGATTTATACTGATTTTGATGATGTTTTTTGGATTAATCACATATTACATTATAAGTTGTTGGTTGATGTTTCGAATCATCTAATGTGATTTATGGTTGAGACAAAGGTGAAAAAATCAATCAAACACAATGTTTAAATAGCAAAGATGCATTCGCCTAGAGTGACTTAGCCATTAGCGATTAAAAATTAATTGTTGAATAAATTTATATGTTTATTATTATTATTATCATTTTGTTTTGTTTTGTTTTATTTTATTTTTAATTAAAATAATATTGAATTCAAATAAGTTAAATTAAATTAATAATAATAAAATAATAAATGTATGTTCATAATTAAAAATCTATTATCAAATAGTTTTTAAATAAGATTAACAATATTCAACAAATAGTTTTAAAGGTTATTATATTAAAATATTGGAGAATATTTTAATAGAAAAGTAAAAAAGGATATATATATATATATATATTAACTAAAAAAAATTATGAAGAGAGGGTAGGGATCCAGCGTCTACTTAGCTTCCAACCATCGTCCATTTTAAAATTAATAGCATGCTTTTTTTATTTCAATGGTCTCTCTAAGCTTCTTATGATGGAAGTGATCAACCCTAGCAACAACCCAAAAATCCTCAATGCAGACTTGGTGAAATCCAAACATGGTGTTTGGATTTCACCACAAGTTCAGCTAAAGCTGAGGAACAAGAACGGTTGTGCTTAATATATGTTGCATGTTCTAGGATTTTTTGGTTAATGGAGCGACCAATTTCCCCAATGTAGGGAATCCCACAGGAACAAGGGATGGAGTAAACCCCTTTCATGTCTTTAGGGGTTTATAGGACCTTTCACAGATCTAAAGAGAATTTATAATTATATTAAGGGGTTGAAGGTAGCAGAAACTTTTTTCTTTTTTATAATATGAGAAATCTTATCAGTGGTTCATTGGATAAATGGAAGTTGAACACTAGATATTATATCATCGTGAGAAGGTTTAACCCTTAATTCTTTACTAGCCCTCTGAAAATCTCTAAGGACCTATTTCCTGCTATAGCCATTATTTTCAAAAACTTTCAGAAGATGAGATTTTTCCTCTTCTAAGTGATTCTCATCAGTAATTCTTAAAGCATGGGTGGCAAGGGTGTTGAGAACCCCGAGTTTTTGTGTTGGAAAATGATGAGATTTGGGATGAAGATATTGTTCCATGTGCATATTTTTGCAAAAAACTTGGTGAGAGATGAAACCATCATTCATTCTAGAGACGAGAATATCAAGAAAAGGAAGGTTTTATGTGACATAATTCCCGTGGTGGAGGGAAATTTATTTTCAATATTTGTCAGTGCCTGACAAATTATTTAAAAAAAGAAAAAAAGACTAATTTTGTGAGTGGTCATTTCGTCGATGAGTGCTCTGACACTGTTATGCCTGAGACTATTATTTCTCTACCCAATGATGATAGAAATGACGGGGATGCAGGTCTCTTATGTAAATGGGGGGCCTAACTGCTACTATTTTGTTGTGAGGAGAAAAGGTGTGCAGGAAGTGCAAGAGAAATTGTGTGCAAGGGAGTTTGTAAAAGAGCAGGGACTATATCGAGTCAATTTTTCTCTCCCTGCACTTTGCATAAGGCTAATTTAATATGCGGAGTCATGGCATGGTCAAAAAAGGTTAATTTTGTGATATGTGAAAGAAGGTGAAAGATTGTGGGGAAAGTGTGTGTAGAGAAATTGGGTGTGAGGGAGTCTTTTAAGGAGAAGGGTCTATATCGAGTCAAGTTTTCTTCCTCCATAGTACGTATAAAGCTAATTTAGTATGCGGAATAGAGGCATGGACAAAAAAGGCTAATTTTGTGAGTGGTGATTTCATCAATGAGTGCTTTGAAATTGGTATGACTAAGATTGTCACTGCTATACCCAACGATGCCAAAGCTGATGGGGATTCCAAGTGCCTTATGTAAGGGAGAGGGGTGGGGGTGTGAAGAAATGTGCTTTAAAATATTAATTTAATAAACAACTGCTACGATTTTGTTGTGCAGAGAAAGAGTGTGCGAGAAGTGCGGGAAAAAGGGTGTGTGGAGAAATTGTATATGTGGGAGTTTGTGAAAGAGTAGGGACTATATCGAGTCAAGCTTTAAATTAATATTCGGAGTCGAGGCATGGACAAAAAATGTTGGTTTTGTGATATGCAAAGGAAGGACAAATGTTGTGAGGGAAGTGTGGTATAAAGGGTGTGTAGAGAAATTGGATGTGGGGGAGTTTGTTAAGGAGTGGAGACTATATCAAGTCAAACTTCTTCCTCCATAGTGCACATAAAGCTAATTTAGTATGCGGAGTTGAGGCATGGACAAAAAAGGATAATTTTATGAGTGGCCACTTAGTTAGTGAGTGTTTTGACACAGTTATGCCTGAGATTGCTATTGTTCTATCCAATGATGCCAAAGTTGAGTGCCAAGTTGCAGAAAAATATTTCAGAGCACTAATATTGACACTGGCACTATACAACTACTACTGGTTTATTTCACTCTTATTTCATTTAAAGTTTTTTTCCATCTTAAAATTGTACAGATTTAGTTGTGCAGGAGAACATGCACATAGAGTTGTGAATCTTTTCAAAATGAAAGATTGTGCAAAGGTAAGGAAGTGTTGTGAAGCACCTCCACAACTAGACAGGGATTGTACGAGAATATGAGAGAACATGCAGGTTCTTAACTTTAATCAATTGTCTATTTTGTTTAATATATGCAAAGAAATTATACATACCAGATTTGAAGGAGACGAGGCAAATTCTGGAGTGGCAAGACTTTTTTCCGTTTTCAAGAAACATGTAACACTTATGAGCCAATATGCATAATTAATTAATACTAATAGCAGGTTCGAAGGAGTCGGGGCAAGTTCTAGAGTGCAAGACTTTCAAAGGAGGAAGTACTCATGGAGAACTATTCAGGAGACGTTGAGGTTGTTGCATGTTTTTTAACAAGAGTTTCACAAGGCTATTGAAGACTTTAAATTTTCTATTGCTTGTCAAGAGTGGAGTGACGATTCTTTATTCACAAATTTACTCAATATTAAGTGAAGTGTCTTTCTTGTGAAGAAGAACGGTAATGTGGAGCGGGGAACAAAAACGTTGTTTCACAATGTTTCTTATGTCCTAATACATTTTCACATATCTTCTTTTATACAACATTACATATTAATCGACGAGGCAAGCTCTAGAGTGACAAGAGTGTAATAGCCTTGGTTAAAAATCCATGTAATAAAGTTAATAAAGGCAAAATAATAACCAAGGTCATGGGACATGTATTCCAATATGAATGTTGGGCAAAACAGCCTAGTGGGTGTTCATTTCGGTTTAATATGGCTAAGGGGAAATTGGACAAGGCAATGACAAAGGCATTGAAAAGGCAAAGAGGCATTAATTGGCATTTTATTTATGAAAATGATGAAAATTTAGAGAAAATGGAGGTGAAAGGTCATAGGTTACATGTGAGGAAGAAATTGAAGAAAAAATAAGGAAAATGAAGAAAATAGAGGCTTAAATGATAAAAAGGCTTCTGAGGATCAGTTCATGGCTTCTGTCAGTGTTATCTTTTTGTCAGTTCAGTTTTGGAGCTCTCAGTTTCTATTCTCTCTTTCATACTCTTGGACACTTAGAGTTTTCTTAGAGCACTCTTGAAGGAGTCTGGCATACTTTGGCTTTTGAGCAAGAAGGAAAAATAAGAGCAGGAAAGTGCAAGAGGACATTGGGATTAATAACTACAACGAGTTTTTCTTGTAGGTACCAAGTTGCATGTATGATATCCTTGCTAGTTTTGGCATGCATGGCACATGCATGTGGTTTCTTGGTTATGATATCTCATTGGCATGGAGGATTGTCTGGATTGATAGTGGTTTTTCCTAGCCTTGCGATTTCCTGGATAGCCTTGGTATTGTGAATTTCTTTCCTTTTGTTTTCTAGTTGGTTCTCATGTTCCTTATGGTTGTGGGTTGAGTTACTAGTTCCTGGAGCTTTGGTTTGCAAACACTCTAGAAGCCCTGTAACAACTTGGGTTGAGTTACTAATCCTCAAAGCCTTTGTTGGAAAAACGCTCTGGAGCCCTTGGTGGGTTGAGTTACTAGTCCTGGAATCCCTAGTTGGACAAATTCTCTAGAGCCCAACAACAATTGTGGATTGAGTTACTAGTCCTCGAAGCCTTGGTTGGAACAAATGCTCTGGAGCCCTATACAACTTGCATAGAGACCAATCTGGTGATGGCTAGTGATGTTCGACCGTGAGGTGGAATCATTGGTGGAGGGTTGAGGTGGTTTGGCCTTTGGAAGCCCTAGTTTGGTTTTGTTTGATTTGTTTCATGAGATCCCACATTCATGCTTGGAATATGGTGTGAGGGTGTGTAACACCCTCCTCCCACATTTACCAAAATTAACTGGTTTGCTGGGGTAAACATGTGACAAGAGGCTACTAGGATGTGATTCAACTCCCCATGTACAGTTAAGAAAGTGAAACCGATGAAACAAAACCAAGATGACCTTCCACACATGCCACAGAACCTTCAAGAGCCAACCAACCCTTCTAGATGACCAACCCCTGAGGCAACTTGACATTTCACTGATTTGAACCCCCAACCTCTCCCATGACAAGCCATGCATGTGAATGATGCCTTCCAGTCGCTCCCACGGCAAGGGCATACCAACGACTATGGAATTTTTCAGCTAGTCCTGAGCTAGCGACCCCAAATTTTGTGCCACTTTTCCAGGGCCAAGACTCAAGACACTGCCCAGAATTTCATGAAACTATTAGAAATGATAAATAACAATCCTTGGTAAAGGATTAACAATGCCTATATTATGCATATTGATATTATTTGGGAAATTTCTCAACAGATAAATTGAAATTCTTAATTTACTATTTTCTCTTATGTGATTTCTACCGAAAGACTTTGCTTAATTCATTAGGTATCGCAGAAGCTTGAATACAGAAATTATTAATTTTCTTTTATTTATTTATTTAAAATAAGTTCAAAATTTAGAAGTTACATTTAAGTTAGTTATATATATATATATATATATATATATATATATATATATATATATATATATATATATATATTAATTAGTTTAAATTTTTGAAATTATAGTTAAGTTAGATGTTAAATTAGTATAGTATATTTTTTTAATAAAATAATAAAATAATATAAAATTTAGATTTAGTAAGATAAGGATATTTCTCTATAAAGTTACTCTAATTTATATAGTGTACAAATTCTATTTTAATTTGGAATTTATAAATTTTTTACCAAACATATATTTTTAATTATTAATATTAATTTGTTCTTCTAGGGTAGCTCAAGTGGTAGTGGCTATGGAAATGAAGTCTCACCGAACCAAAATCTTGAGTTCAAATCTTGTACCACCCTCCCCGTAGTGAAATGAATAATAAACATGTAAACACGAAAAAATCAGAAAATCTTACCAAACTTACAAAAAATTATTAATGTTAGTTTAATATTAATATATTATATATATGTGAGATACTACTTGGTAAATGTTAATAATGTTTTGAATTTGTATTCGATTAGTTATATTTAAGATTTAAGTAGGTTTGCACTAAGTTCACCACTTGTTCACCAAGAGTTGTTTTGAAAAGACAAACGAAGAGGCGTAGTAAAGCCAAGAGTCAGAGCAAGCTTGTGACAGAAGCCCCTGCTATAAAATTGGTATCAGAGCCAGTAACATCTGGTTCAAGAGGTCGGTATTCTAATCATCACTCATATTAGTAATGGATTCATTCAGGAAGTCTGTTTCCTTCCGTGAATTAGAAGAGAGAGAATCATCTGCAGAAGAAAACCCTCTTAGAGATATGTTTGCATCAAGTTCTAGCCGAGTCCTAAATCAAGCAGAACTTGAATATGAAGAGCCACAGCCTTCTGCCCGCTGGCAATTACCTGCTATTTCTCCCTCAGAAGTCTATAATGATTTATCTGTGTTTCACTTAAAAGCTGCAACTAGAATTAGTATTAAGGAATCTATAAATTAGATTCAGGAAAACTCTGATAATATCCAGTCTATCCCCTTATTGGATCCTAAAGCCCTACAGGCCGAGGCTAAAAGACTGAAAACAAAATATTTGCATTTGGGATGCATCAGAATAGGAATCAGCCCATTAACCCATCAAGGGTTAAATACTTTTGTGTTAGCCATTGTTCGTGATCTTACTCACAATAAGTATACTGATTCCCTGATTGGCGGTATAGTAGCCCCTTTATCTCATGGCCTCGTATATTTTGATTGTTTTCCAAACTTTTCTGTTTATGTCTTCGATGAAACCATTGATCAGATCCTACAATTGCAGATTCAAACCTCAGGGTTTGATATGCATCAAAAGAGAAACAATATAGCCATACAGTCCTGGGGATGCTTTCAGCATACTAATACCTTATGGCCAGCAATCAGACATACTCCCAGTCGTGACTCTAAATCTAGTGTTGTTGTTCTTACTGATTCAAAGAACCAGAAAATAGAACACCAAACCATCAGATGGGAAGAACTTACCTTTCCTGAACACTGGATAGTCAATAATCTCAAGCCTCCTATTCCAAAAAGAATAACCTTTGCTGATATAAAAGAAAATCAGTCTTCTGCAATTTTGTCTTTCCCTAGAAGATCCACTATTGATTACAGAGGTATTGAGAAAGCCTGTAAAAGTTCAAAATATTACAGAGATCCTGCCATTGTTGATACCACATGCTCTAGCTCCACTTCTTGTAAACATATTTCTCTTTTTGAATTTGCCCAGATTGTCAATTTCAGTTCTTTAGAAGTTACTTGTCCAGAGTGTAAGGCTGTTGTAAATTTATGTATGCTTGCCGAGTCTGTCATTCATGAAAATCATCATCCCAGAACAGGACAAGCTCCTCCTTCCACTTCTGTAAATCCATGCCCAAATCCGAAATGTTCAGACATACCTTTTCCACATGAGCCAGAGTCTGACCATGTCTTGATGATGCATGAGATTATAACTCTTGAAGGAGAAGATCCAAGGTTGACAGAGATGTTCAGTGTCATGAGGCCAGCCAAACCCAAATATGGCTTAGGATATCTTGAGCAAGCCAAAGGCCTGATTCCAGCCTGCAGATTTGGTCCTATCCCTGATGACTGTAAAAAGCCTGCAGTCATGGAGATGCACAAATTCTTTACTCTTATGTCTGGTTGTCTAAAATCAGAAGTAAGTTCCAAATGGATGAAAGCTATGCTTAATTGGGACTTATTCACTAATCCAGAAGCAGAAGAGTTTGGCATAAGCCATACTATTGATGAGAAAAGAAAATTAGCTGAAGATTGGAAACATTATATGGAAGTTAATAATTCATGGATTTCCTTCTATGAATGGAAGAAAAATGTTTCCCCATTGAGTGTGTTAACTGGTTCATCATCTTCCTCTTCAGTTAATAAACATGCTTGGACTGCACTGGATGGTACCAGAATAGAGACCCCATCTACATTTCCTCCATACAGAGGAATTATCATTGGAGAAAATCAGAATGCAGCAAAGGCCATTCCTTTGGTGCAGAAAGATGACAATGCTTTAGGCATAGATGGGAGAATCCAGAAAGCAAGTGAACAAATAAACTGGACCAATACAGCCATCAAAGGTCTGGAGATAAATTCAGCCAAAGCAACAGAAATAAAAGAACAGTTTGATATTGTTCAAGTGTCAATAAATGAGGTAAACAAATGCCTCAATGATGTACAGTTTAATTCATCTGTTGTTCGTTCATATGCCAAAGAATATTTAATCAAAATAGAAGGAGTAGAAGAAAAGTTAGTAGATCATCTTGATACTACTAAACATCTCATATCTGGTTTAACTGAGAAAGTTGAAAACATGAGTATATCCAAGACAGAAAAACCAGTTCCTACTTCTTTCTTGTATAAAAGAAATATAAAGATTCAGGATCCTATAAAGCCAATTCATAGGTTCCCGACATTGTTTCCAAAAGAAGTAGCCACATCTTCTGAATCTGAGGCTACAGAAAAGATCACTATTGCATCCTTATTTAAGGATGAAGAAGAAGAAAAGAAAGATCCTGACTCTCAGATCTTTCCTATCTATGAACCTCTTGAAAGCAGGTTCAGCAAATATCCAACACCTGATTTAGAAGGAAAAGGCAAGCTTCCGGATGCTCACACCTTCTTCCCTGAATCACACAGGGAATGGAACATTGATAATCTGAGCGTTGGCCAGATTAGACAGTTAATAGACATGATGTTTACAAAGTATAAACTTATGTGCCTAAGAGGCAAGAGTGAAATTGAAGCTTGCAAAACTATCATTCAATGTTTCACAGGAACACTACTCAGGTGGTGGGAAACAGAATCATCTCCAAAGCTGCTTGCAAAAATGGAAGAAGAAGTACTCAAAGACGAAGCTGGAGATATAATTCATAATCCAGATGGCTCAACCATCAGCAACATGATAGGTGCTTTGACATCTATGATTCTTGAACACTGGTGTGGCAGTGAGACTGAAATTGCAGATAAGAATGAAGTCATTCTTATGAATCTAAAATGCCACAAGATGTCACAGTACGAAGACTTCCACAGAGACTGGATGCAGAGAATCTATGAAGTAAAAGATTCAAAAAATCTGTTATGGAAACAGGTTTATCTTGCTGCACTCCCATCCAGGTTTGTAGATTATATCAGATTACAAGAAGTCTTCCAGTTGCCATTTGAGTCCTATACTTGGGGTGAGATATATGCCCACATTACAAAGACTCTAGTGAGTCTATGCACTAGTTCAAAAGTGAACAAATCTCTGGAGAAGCTTTCAAAGCTTCCTGATAAAAAGTCCATCTGCAACAAGTATGGGCTTACAGTAGATGACCCTTTGGTCAAAAGGAGGAAAGCAAAGAAAAGGGCCAAAAAAGAATATAAGCAAAAATTCATAAGCCACAAAGATTGGAGAAAGAATCCTCAGAGGTCCAAAGGCCGCTCCTCCAAAGCCCAAAAGGATTATTATAGATATATCCCTAAACTCATTATTACAAACCTTCTGACATCCATCTCCATACATCAAAACAATAAAAATGGAACAGCCTGACTCGCTGGCTGTGTGGTAATTTAATATTATAAAAGTTAAATTGATTTAATATATTTTAAATGTGTTATTAATTAATTTATCAATTATATTTAAATATAAAAAATATTAATTATCTATCGATTTAAAAATATATTTGGAAAAGTCTCCTAGTTCACAATAATTGCGTGCGTCTTAGTTCATATATTTTAGATATGAAAACTTTTGTGAATTGTTCGTCGGTTATTTATTATATTGGTGACCGCACTTCTGTAATTTGAAATAAAATGTAATTGAAAATAACAATGTCCTTTGCACGTTAGTTTTATTCTATTAATATTTTAAATGTGTTTTATATGGAGAGAATTTTTAAAATTTGTTTTTTCAAGTATTTAATTGATTCCAATGAGTATATGGAGAGATAGATGTTTTTAAATTTGTTTTTTTTTTAATTGATTTTAATGACTTCGCCGTATCATATATAACTTATTTTTTATTTTAAAATAAATTAGATTATTTTTTATTTTAAAATAAATTAGGTATTATTTGATTTTAGATTTTTGTGATTTGTTGATTTTGATAATGTTTTTTGGATTAATCACATTATAAGTTGTTGGTTCATGTTTAGAATCATCTAATCTGGTTTATAGTCAGGATAAAGGTGAACAAATCAATCAATCACAATGTTTAAATAGCATAGATGCATCCGCTTCTAAGAGTAACTTAGCCATCAGCCATTAAAAATTAGTTGTTGAATAGATTTATATATTTATTATTATTATTATCATTTTGTTTTATTAATAATTAAAATAATATTGAATTCAAATCAGTTAAATTAAATTAATAATAATAAAATAAGAAATGTATATTCATAATTAAAATTAAGTTTAATCTATTACCAAATAGTTTTTAAATAAGATTAATAATATTAAACAAATGGTTTTAAATGTTATTATATTAAAATATTGGAAAATATTTTAATAGAAAGTAAAAAAGTTAATTAACTAAAAAAATTATGAAGAGAGGGCAGGGATATAGCTTCTATTTAACTTCCAACCATCGTCTCTATTAAGATTAATAGCATGCTTTTTTATTTCAATGGTCTCTCTAAGCTTCTTATGATGGAAGTGATCAACCCTAGCGATGACCTGAGAATCCTCAATGCAGACATGGTGAAATCCAGACATGGTGTTTAGATTTCACCACAAGTTCAGCTAAAGTTGATGAACAGGAACAATTGTGCTTAATATCTGTTGCATGTTCTAGGATTCTTTGGTTAATGGAGCGACCAGTTTCCCCAATGTAGGGAATCCCACAGGGACAAGGGATAGAGTAAACCCCTTTCATGTATTTAGGGGTTTACAAGGTCTTTCACAGATCTAAGAGAATTTCTAATGGTATTAAGGGGTTTGAAGTAGCAGAAACTTTGTTCTTTTTCATAATATGGGAAATCTTATCAGTGGTCCACTAGATAAATGGAAGTTGAACACTAGATATTATATCATCATGAGAAGGTTTAACCCTTGATTCTTTACTAGCCCTCTGAAAAGCTCTAAGGCCCTGTTTCCTGCTATAGCCATTATTTTCAAAAACTTTCAAAAGATGAGATTTTTCCTCTTCTAAGTGATTCTCATCATAAATTCTTAGAGCACGGGTGGCAAGGGTGTTGAGAACCCCGAGTTTTTGTGTTGGAAAATGATGAGAACTGGCATGAAGATATTGTTCCGTGTATATTTTTTTGCAAAAAAAATGGTGAGAAACAAAACCATCATTCATTTTAGAGAGGAGAATATGAAGAAAAAGAAGGCTTGATGTGACATAATTCCCCTAGTGGAGGGAAATTTATTTTCAATATTTGTCAGTGCCTGACAAAATTTTAAAATAATAATAAAAAACACTAATTTTGTGAGTGGTCATTTTGTCGGTGAGTGCTCTGACACTGTTATGTCGAAGACTACTATTTCTCCGCCCAATGATGATAGAAATGATGGGGATGCAGGTCTCTTACATAAATGGGGGAGGGGCTAGCTGCTACTATTTTGTTGTGCGGAGGAAGGGCGTGCGGGAGAACGGGTGTGCAGAGAAATTGTGTGCAGGGGATTTTGTTAAAGAGCAGGGACTATATCGAGTCAATTTTTCTCCCTCTGCACTCTGCATAAGGCTAATTTAATATGCGGAGTCGTGGCATGGACAAAAAAGGCTAATTTTGTGATATGCGAAAGAAGGCAAAAGATTGCAGGGAAAGTGTGTGTGGATAAATTGGGTGCGGGGGAGTCTGTTAAGGAGCAGGGACTATATCGAGTAAATTTTTCTTCCTCCATAGTGCGTATAAGGCTAATTTAGTATGCAGAATAGAGGCATGGATAAAAAAGGCTAATTTTGTGAGTGGTGATTTTGTTAATGAGTGCTTTGACATTGGTATGCCTAAGATTGCTACTACTCTACCCAATGATGCCAAAGCTGATGAGGATTCCAAGTGCCTTATGTAAGGGCGTGGGGTGGGGGTGTGAAGAAATGTGCTTTAAACTATTAATTTAATAAATAACTACTATGATTTTGTCATGTGGAGAAAGGGTGTGTAGGAAGTGCAGGAAAAAGGGTGTGTGGAGAAATTGTGTATGGGGGAGTTTGTGAAAGAGCAGGGACTTTATCGAGTCAAGCTTTAATTTAATATGCGGAGTCGAGGCATGGACAAAAAATGTTGGTTTTGTGATATGCAGAGGAAGGACAAATGTTGTGAGGGAAGTGTGGTAGAAAGGGTGTGTAGAGAAATTGGGGGTGGGGGAGTTTGTTAAGGAGTGGGGCCTATATCGAGTCAAGCTTCTTCCTCTGCAATGCGCATAAAGCTAATTTAGTATGCGGAGTTGAGGCATGGACAAAAAAGGATTATTTTATGAGTGGCCATTTTGTTAGTGAGTGTTTTGACACAATTATGCCTGACATTGCTATTGTTTTATCCAATGATGAAAAAATTGAGTGCCAAGGTGCAGAAGAAGCTTTCAAAGCACTAACATTGACACTGACACTATCACAACTACTACTGGTGTATTTCACACTTATTTCATTTAAAAGTTTTTTTTCCATCTTAAAATTTTATAGATTTAGATGTGCGAGAGAACATGTGCATAGAGTCTTGAATCTGTGCAAAATGAAGGATTGTGCAAAGGTAAGGAAGTGTGGTGAAGCACCTCCGCAACTAGACAGGGACTGTACAAGAATATGAGAGAACATGCAGGTTCTTAACTTTAATCAGTTGTATATTTTGTTTGATATATGCAAAGCAATTGACCATACCAGATTCGAAGGAGATGAGGCAAGTTCTAGAGTGGCAAGACTTTTTTCCGTTTTCAAGAAACATGTAACACTTATGAGCCAATATGCATAATTAATTAATACTAATAGCAGGTTCGAAGGAGACTGGGCAAGTTCTAAAGTGCAAGACTTTCAAAGGAGGAAGTACTCGTGGAGAACTCTTCAAGAGACATTGAGGTTGCTGCATGTTTTTGATCTAGAGTTTCACAAGGCTATTGAAGGCTTTGCATTTTCTATTGCTTGTCAAGAGTGGAGTGGCGGTGCTTTTATTCACAAGTTTACTCAATATTAAGTGAAGTGTCTTTCTTGTGAAGAAGAACGGTTATGTGGAGCAGGGAACAAAAACTTTGTTCCACAATGTTTCATATGTCTGCATACATTTTCACATATCTTCTTTTATACATATTAATCGACGAGGCAAGTTCTAGAGTGACAAGAGTGTAACAACCTTGGTTAAAAATCCATGTAATAAAGTTAATAAAGGCGAAATAATAACCAAGGTCATGGGACACGTATTGCAAACTAAATGTTGGGCAAAACATCCTAGTGGGTGTTCATTTCAGTTTAATATGGCTAAGGGGAAATTGGAAAAGGCAATGACAAAGGCATTGAAAAGGCAAAGAGGCATTAATTGGCATTTTATTTATGAAAATGATGAAAATTAAGAGAAAATGAAGGTGAAAGGTCATAGGTTGCACGTGAGAAAGAAATTGAAGGAAAAATAAGGAAAATGAAGAAAATAGAGGCCTAAATGATAAAAAGGCTTATGAGGATTAGTTCATGGCTTCTGTTAGTGTTAGATTTTTGTTAGTTCAGTTTTGGAGCTCTCATTTTCTATTCTCTCTATCATACTCTTGGACAAAAAGTTTTCTTGGAGCAATCTTGAAGGAGTTTGGCATACTTGGGATTTGGAGCAAGAAGGAAAAAGAAGAGCAGGAAAACATAAGAGGACATCGGGATCAACAACTACAACAGGTTTTTCTTACAGGTACCAAGTTGCATGTATGATTTCCTTGCTAGTTTTGGCATGTATGTGGTTACTTGGTTATGATCTCTCATTGGCGTGGAGGATTTCCTGGATTAACAATGGTTTTGCCTAGCCTTGCCATTTCCTAGATAGCCTTGGTGTTGTGGGTTTATTTCCTTTTGTTTTTTGGTTGGTTCTCATGTTCCTTATGGTTTTGGGTTGAGTTACTAGTTCCTAGAGCCTTGGTTGGACAAACGCTTTCGAAGCCTTGTAACAACTTGGGTTGAGTTACTAGTTCCTAGAGCCTTGGTTGGACAAACGCTTTCGAAGCCTTGTAACAACTTGGGTTGAGTTACTAGTCCTGGAAGCCTTGGTTGGAAAAATTCTCTGGAGCCCTTGGTGGGTTGAGTTACTAGTCTTGGAAGCCCTAGTTGGAAAAATGCTCTAGAGCCCAGCAACAGTTATGGGTTGAGTTACTAGTCCTGGAAGCCTTGGTTGGAACAAACACTTTGGAGCCCTATACAAATTGGGTAGAGACCAATCTGGAGATGGTTAGTGATGTTCAACCATCAGGTGGAATCACTAGTTGAGGGTTGAGGTGGTTTGGCCTATGGAAGCCTTGGTTTGGTTTTGTTTGATTTGTTTCATGAGATCCGACATTCATGCTTGGAATATGGTGCGAAGGTGTGTAACACCCTCCTCCCACATTCACCCAAGTTAATCAAAATGATGGGGTAAACATGTGATGAGTGGCTAATAGGATGTGATTCAACTCCCCATGTACAGTTAAGAAAGTGGAATCAATGAAACAAAACCAATATGACCTTCCACACATGCCACAAAACCTTCAGGAGCCAACAAACCCTTCTAGGTGACCAACCCCTAAGGCAACTTGACATTTCACTGATTTGGACCCCCAACCTCTCCCATGACAATCCATGCATGTGAATTATGCCTTCCAGTCGCTCTCACAGTAAGGGCATACCAACGATTATGGAATTTTTCAACTAGTCCTAAGCCAATGACCCTGGATTTTGTGCCACTTTTTCAGGGATAGGACTCAGGCCACTGCCCAAAACTTCATGAAATTATTAGAGTTTATAAATAACAATAGAATAAGGCTACTAATGCAATCACTTGATCAATGACTTGACTGGACCCCTACTAGCCATGACAACCATTTCATCAAACACATCACAAATATGCAATCTACAGGTCATAATGACATATCTGAGCATGAAGGTCTCATACTTATCTGATATTCGTAAAAAAGCATTGTTGCATTATCATAATAGTTGAATTATCATCTATTAGGTCATATATTCATTGTACGTTCAATTGCAAAGCAAAACATGATGAGAGTGATATTGTAACAACCCTGGTGAAAATTCCATGTAATAAAAGTTAATAAAGGAAAAATAAGACCACAAGTAAGGGGCACGTATTCCAAGTTGAATGTTGGGAAAAAAGATCTTAGTGGACATCATTGGATGTGTTTATGGCTAAAGGAAATTGGCAAAGGAAAAGGCATTAAAAGGTAAAAAGGCACTTTTGGCACATTTATTTATGAAAATAAAGTAAATTAGGAGAAAAGTAAGGTGAATGGTCATAGGTTGCATGTGAGGATGAAATTGAAGGAAAATAATGGAAAATAAAGAAAATAGAGGCCTAATTGATAAAAAGGATTTTGAGGATCAGTTGGCAAGCTCTTGGCTCAAGTTTTTGCTCAGGTTTTGGAGCAAGCAAGGGAAGAACAAGGAAAAGAAAGGAAGGAAAGCAAGGATCATGGAAGGAAAAGAAGGATCAATCAACTTCATCGGGAATACTCGAAGGTAACATATTGCACGTGTGATTTCCTAGCTTGTTTTGACATGTATGGATTTTCATGTTGGTGTATGGTTCTCTTGCTATCGATAGCATGGTTTTGTTGAGTTATGACAATGGTTTCAAACCTAGCCTTGCCTTTTTCCAAATGCCATGGTGTATTGGGGTGCTTATCTTAGTTTGGAGCTTGGATTTGCCGGATGGATTGTGGAATCCAGGGTGAAGATGGTCTCAAGGTTCATTCCCAAAGGCCTAGGAATCTCTTGACTTGTTTTGTCAGGATACATGGTAAAGCCCAAGGGAGGAGTCTCGGTTTAGGGCCTAGTGATCCGGTGTGGATTGCGATAAATCCCGAGAGGTTGTTGTATCAGTTTAGGGCTTAGTGATCCGAGATTGGATTGTGGTAAATCTCGAGAGACAAGGAGACGAAAAATTCCTCAAGGATAGTGATGGATTCTGGATGGCATTCCAAGTTCAGTTTGGTTTTGTGATTAGAGCACCGGTTTTGGTGTGATCATGGTTTGGTGAGGGTGGAGGTAGTTTAACCTTTGGATTCCCTTGGTTGTTTTTGGATTGGTTTATCCATGATATCCCACATTCATGCTTGGAATATGGCACGGGGGGTGATTGGATGAAAGAAAGATTTGGTTCAGCTATGTCTATGGTCGGTTGGTACGTGGAAGTCCCAAACCTGGTTAGATTTGTGTATGATTAATGAAATCTAAGTTCTCTTGCTTTTGCACTTGTTTATATGTGGATTTAATAGTTGTTATATCTATGTTATTTCCATGGTTTTATGTTGGTTATAAGCATGGTTAATTGATTGGTTCATGTCATGGTTAATTCATGTATTTACTTGTAATTGTTAAATGATGGATGCAATACCTAATTGATGTCATAATAGTTCAAGGGAGAAGGTGGTGATCCTTCTTGTCATGTTTCAAAAGAGTTTTCAGTCATTCATGTTTTGTCTTGTATCCTATACATGTAGGTTGCATTGATGCCAAGTGTTTGGCAGAATGTCAGTTCTGGTTGGGGATGGTCATGCCTAGTCCTAAAGTTTATTTTTGGTTTATTAGTCTTATCATCATGTCTTTGATGGATTCTGAAAGTTACAATAAGTTCTAAGCAATGGTCGGAATTCTGGGCTAGAAAAGTGCCTTAAATTCCACAGATGCTAGCACATGTCTGCTTGGAAAAGTCCCTGGATGCATGCATGCAAGCTTGTGAGAGCGTCCAAAGGTCCCTAGATGCTGGCATGCCCATAACATGAGAGCATCTAGAGGTCAAGAGGTATAAAAACTCAATGGGACCCAGGGGCAGGATGCCTTAGTGGCTGGGTTGCCTCCCGGGAGTGTTGTTGGTGATGTGGAAGGTATGGTTAATGTATCTCCATCGATTCCATTTCCTTAAGGTCACCAAGGAGGTTGAATCCTATCATAGTAGCCTCTCGTCACATGTTTACCTCGATTGGCTGGTTACTTGGGTAGATGTGGGAGGAGGTCGGTTACAGAGTGGTATCATAGTGTGGTTGTGCTCTCCTTGGGTGAAGGTGTTTGTCATGCATACATGTTGGTTGCATATGTGTTCCATAAGTTTGTGGATTATGTGCTTTTTGTGTATGCATGATGGTGGTCATTGTGGAAGTTGTGTTTCCATGTGGAATTTGGTGGTGTTATTATTGGATGTGATTTTCACGAGTGCATGTCGGTTATGAATTTGTTATGAATGTCAGTGTCTATATGTTGTTATGCATGCGTTGTCATGGTGAAGGTTATTATGCTTGAGGTCATTGTACACAATTAGGTCAACATGATGTTATTGGTATGTTATGATGCTAATGTGTTGGTTGAGATAGAGCAGGATATGCAGACCATCAAAGTGAAGTTGCAGAGTTGGACCTCAAGGCAAGAGCATGTCGTCCTATAGGTGGTATGTTGGGCATGCAGGTATGTAGGTCAAGGATTGTTGTCTGCATTATAGTTATGTGTATGCCTTTCATTCTATTGAGGTTATGATTACATACATGATAAATGCTAGTTAATTAATGTATTCATATGCACATGTGTCAGACAATCATGAATGATAGTAACTTGTGGTTGTATGTATTGTTATTGTTGTTTTATGTTAGATAACTTGATGATTATGTTACAGGGTGTTGTTGAGAATGTTATAGGTTAACTTGTTCTTTTTATATGATAGTTAGCTTGATTATTAGGGTTATTACATTAAGATCTTGATGTTATATGTATCATGCTAAATTGGATTGGCCTATGTAGACAATTAGGGTTATGACATTCAAGTATGAGTTGACTTATTTGTGACATTGTGTTGTACTAATCTAGACTAATCGTACACATGTGATGTCTATGCATAATTGACAAATCTTTATGAGTTTATGATGTGAACATGTTAGCTAGTGACTATTATGGATATCATGACCTTATTTATTTTTTAGTGGTATATATTGTGAAGTTATATCATGCTAATCTAGATTGATTGTCTAGACAAGATAGCCTCCCCTGAGATACATTAAGGTGTGAGTTTGCTTATGTCGTATATTTGGTGCTTGTTTGTTTGATTATGTCATCTAGTTGATTAATTTAACATGGTATGTTTGCAAGTTGGTTGGATGTTTGATGAATTGCATAATATGAGTATGTGTCTATAAGATTTCTTGCCGAAATGATATTTTTTTAAGATGGTTGTACTAATACATGTGTGTTAAGACAACTGAAATGTACTTGAGTGTAAGTAGGTGATAGTTTTAGCATTATGTATTATGATTAGTGAATGTGAGTTGATTGTGGATTATGACTTGGTTGTTAGACTTGGTAAAGGTTGATTTCAAATTGATAGAAATGATTGTCTTGATATTTGGAGCATGTGGTTGACATGTGTAAGAATTTGCAGTGTAACATGCTTGGTATTAGCATGACAAGGTAACAATTGATGTGTTTATATAACTAACAGTTGGGTGATGTGACAGTACATAGTAAGCCTCGATTGCAACAAGGTAAAAAGGTAAAAGAAAGGAATTGGGCAAGAATTCCTTTGGCTATGTTTGGAAACCCTAATTCCAAACAAATGAGTGCTTTGCATACATGAAGTCTTCTTAACCTTGATTTCGTCTGACATTATGTGGATATGTGCTAGATTCATGAACATGTATTTGACAGGTATATTAGCTAGTCTCTAGTGATAGGTGGATATGTCGAGGGAATTGGAATCCCTTGAGAGATGGTGTGGATGTGCTCATTTGCAAACAACATGCTTGGCACAACAAGGTAAGGTAATCAATGTATTGTTATATTTATTTATGCACTGACAATTATTTGTTGATGGTAGTATGATGCAGGGGATTACATGGCAAAGAGACTGCCATGAAATCTTGAAGAAGGCTTAGGTTGAGATTTCCTTTGTAAGCTTTGGGAACCATGGGAATTGAGTCATGGTGTTTTTTGCTAGTACTGTGCTTTTGTTCTTTTGTGATTCCTTGTGCTTGATTTGTAGTTTTGTTTATGTCTAGTACAAGGCCTTGCCACTTTGTTTGTCGTCTTGTATCGTTGTTGGTTTTCCATGGTTTTCTTCTTTGCTCCTCGGTCTTGCCTTTATTGTTTGGAGAGTCTTGGGAATTGGTTTGGGAAAGAGGAAAGTTAATGGAGCTCATAGAGAGTTGTGTGGTACCCGACGGGTAAGATAAGACCTGGATGAAGCTTTGTGCATGTATAAGGGAAGTTGAAGGCAAGAGTATGACAACTAGTTAGACTGGTTGGGTCCATTTGTGCAAATGGATGATGGTGGGACAGTAATGAGAAAGTAATCTGGAAAGGTGAAGTAAATGGATCTGAGGTGTCAGATGCCTTGGACTTGTTGGGAACAATTGTTCTCAATGTTGTGCATGGTGTGCATAAATAAAGGGAGTTCTCTTAACCTTGACCTTATGCTCTCTAGTAATTATGTTATGATCATGATTATGTTGATGTTTATATATGTATACATGTATATATGTATATATGTCACTATCTAAAAGGGTCACTAGGAATCGTTCTTGTGGAGGAATGATTGCTTATGCAGGTGAATGGCATGAAGAGATTCCTGGTTCATGAGGAATCAAGTGAGAAAAGTAGCATGACAGATCGTTGAGGTCAATATCATGTGGTTATGAATTGATATTGTATGCTTGTATTATGCCTATGTTTATTTTATGGTAGGTGATGTTGAAGGATACATCAGTGGAATGAAAAAAATGTGCTTTGTGACATGCTAGGATAAGCATGGATGGCAGAGAGACACTGGAAGCAATGTTGATTGGTAGAGATAGTGTGGTTTTGGATGTGTGGTACTATTGTTGTGCATATGTTGTATATGTTGTACATGTTGTATCCATGATGTTGTGCACATGCAGTGTTGAGTATATATAGTGTGTGTACATGTTCTTTATGTCATGTTATGTATAGGGTGGTACAGATAGTGTTGTGAAAATATTGCATATGCAATCTTGGGTATAGATTGTGCTATTTACATGTTGGATATGCAGTGTCGTGTACATATTGTATTGTGCACATGATGTACATGTGGTGTTGTGCGCATGTTGTATATGCAATGTTGTGTACATAGGGTGTTATGTAGATGTTGTATATGTAGTGCTATGTGCATATGGTGTTGTGTGCGTGTTGTACATATGGTGTTGTGTGCATGATTGTACAAGTGGTTTTGTGAGCATGTGGTGTTGTGTACATGTTTTACGAGTGGTGTTGTGTGCATGTGGTGTTGTGTACATGTCATGCATGTGATGTTGTGTAGATGTGGTGTCGTGTACATGTTGTGCATGTGGTACTGTGTACATTTGATATTGTGTACACATTGTACATGTGGTGTTGTGTACACGCTGTGTAGGGGGTGTCGTGTACATGTGGTGTTGTGCACACGTTGTGCAAGTGGTGTTGTGTAGAGGTGGTACTGTGTACATGTCGTACATATGGTACTGGTGTATGTGCGGTATTATGTGCAAGTCATACACGTGTTGTGCATATGTGGTATTATGTATGTGCATGGTGTAGTCGTGGTATCATGACATGTGTATTCAAAATGTTATACTCTATGTACATATATGTATTGTGTGGGGTTGTACATCAGGTATAGATGTATGTATTGTGTTGTACGTCGGATTTAGATATATGTATTGTGTTGTATGTCGGGTGTAGATGCATGTATTGTGTTGTACACTGGGTGTAGGTGTATGTGTTGTATGTCTGGTGTAGGTGCATGTATTGCATGGTGTTGTATGCCATGTGTGGTTGTATGTGTGTGATGCACACTATGTGTATGTGCTCATGGTTGAGGAAAAGGCACTGGGTTTTTGTCGGGTGTGGCAACCGATCTGGAGTGCGTACAGAATAGTGACAAAGGTAGAATTAAGAATTGATTGAAGGATAAGTATCAATATTTTATTTTAGTCTTATTATGCATGTGATTTATGATTTTTGTAATATGATGATTGCATGTGATCTATGATTCTGGTTTATGATGGCTACATGTGATTTATGATTTTGATCTATGATGGTTGTGTTTTGAGCCAACTTGATGTGATATGTTTATACATGATGATTTGGCCAAAGACGCTAGTTTGACTTGTGGTGACAGGAAGTAAACATGATTGCAAGTGTACCTTATTGACGAGCTACCAATGAGGTATGATTTGAAGTTATTTCAATTTATTTGAATCTAATGGAAATTTTGTGCTTGGTACAGGAAAGCATGAAATGCCCGGTTGGGTGTTTGAAATTGACTGCAAGAATTAACGACAATGGCAAAAGGAATTGGAACATGCAGTGGTATGATGGTAAAGCACTTCACGAGTAGGGCCATTGTGGGACACTGGTACCCAATAGTGTCCATTGATTTCCATGAGCATGCTATGACCGGTATGATGGTTTTGAGGCGGGTATATGCTTTGGTTATCGACCTTCCGATGTTTGGAAACCTTGCCAAGGGATGGATCGCTCGGATAGGGGATATTAGGGAACTTGGAAGGTGAGTGACTACACGGAAAGGGGTGACTCGATTTCTCGAGGGACTGCGTAGCAGAGAAGGGTAGGTCAAGGAAATATTTTTTTGGTCATTAGCATTGCCAGATGGAAACACGTGCACATTGGAAGTGAGCCTAGGAACAATGAGTCGATAACTATTCATTGAAAGGACAGGTAGCACAGGATTATAGCGCTGGACATTGGATGTAGTTTAACTATGGCAGTGGATTCTGACTTCTTGGGAAGGAGATGAATCCTGGTATTACTTTTAGGGTGGAGGTGTGAGCCTTTGGATTCCATTATTGATTGATACAGGAATCATATCCTTTTATTTGTTTTTTTAGCAAATGTACATATGTGTATATGTGGTTATTGTAAATACTGTAATGAGATATGCTATAAAGCTCCAGTAAGCAGTATGGTTGTCATTTGGTCATGTTGTCAAGATGTTTTTCTTTTGAGTAGGCCATTCATTGTAAATAATGCAACGAGATAAGTTATAAAGCTCCATGTGAAGTAAGCTTGTTTTCAATGGTTTTACTAGGCTCTTGGTTTCATTTAACACAAGGATGGTGTTCCCCAAGCGAGAGGGTTATGTAACAACCTTGGTGAAAATTCCATGTAATAAAAGTTAGTAAAGACAAAATAAGACCACTAGTAAGGGACACATATTCCAAGATGAATTTTGGGCAAAGATATATTAGTGGGCATCACTGGATGTGTTTATGGCTAAAGTAAATTGGCAAAGGCAAAGGCATTAAAAGGAAAAAATACATTTTGGTACATTCAGTTATGAAAATAAAGAAAATTAGGAGAAAAGTAAGGTGAAAGGTCACAGGTTGCATTTGAGGAGGAAATTGAAGGAAAATAATGGAAAGTGAAGAAAATAGAGGCTTCATTAATAAAAAGGCTTCTGAGGATCAGTTGGCAAGCTCTTGGCTCGAGTTTTTGCTCAAGTTTTGGAGAAAGGAAGGGAAAAACAAGCAAGGGAAGGACAAGGAAAGGAAAGGAAGGAAAACAAGGATCAAGGAAGGAGCGAGATCAAGTAGCTTCATCAAGAAAACTTGCAAGTAACATATCACATGTGTGATTTCCTAGATGGTTTTGACATGCATGGCTTTGCATGTTGGTGTATGGTTCTCTTGTTGTCGGTGGCATGGTTTTGTCGGGTTATGACAGTGGTTTCCAGCCTAGCCTTGCCTTTTTCCAGATGCCATGGTGTGTTAGGATGTTTATCTCGGTTTGAGCTTTGGATTTGTCGAATGGATTGTGGAATATGAGGCAGAGGTGGTCTCAAGGTTCATTCCCAAAGGCCTAGGAATCTCTTGATCAGTTTTGGCGGGATACATGGCAAAGCTTGAGGGAGGAGTCTCGGTTTAGGCCCTAGTGATCTGGTGTGGATTGTGGTAAAGCCTGAGAGGTTGGTGTCTCAGTTTAGGGCCTAGTGATCCAAGATTGGATTATAGTAAATCCTAAGAGACAAGGAGACAGAAAATTCCTCAAGGATAGTGATGGATTCTAGGTAACATTCCAAGTTCAGTTTGGTTTTGTGATCAGAGCACCGGTTTTGGTGTGATCACGGTTTGGTGAGGGTGGAGGTGGCTTAGCCTTTGGATTCCCTTGGTTGTTTTTGGATTGGTTTATCCATGATATCCCACATTCATGCTTGGAATATGGCATGAGGGTGACTAGCTGAAAGAAAGATTTAGTTCAGCCATCTCTATGGTCGGTTGGTATGTGGAGGTCCCAAACCTGGTTGTATTTGCCTATGATTAATGAAAGCTAATTTCTCTTGATTTTTTACTTGTTTATATGTGGATTTAATGGCTATTATATCTCTATTATTTCCATGTTTTTATGCTAGTTATAAGCATGGTTAATTGGCCGGTTCATGTCATGGTTATTTCATGTATTTACTTGTAATTGTTAAATGATGGATGCAGGACCTAATTGATGTCATAAAATTCAAGGGAGAAGGTAGTGATCCTTCTTATTATGTTTCAAAATAGTTTTCAGTCATTCATGTTTTGTCTTATATCCTAGACCTGTAGGTTGCATTGCTGCCAAGTCTTTAACAAAATGTCAGTCTCGGTTGGAGATGGTTATGCCTAGTCTTGAAATTGATTTTTAGTTTATTAGTCTTATCATCATGTTTTGATGGATTATAAAAGTTGCAGCAAGTTCTGGGCAGTGGCTGGAATTCTAGGCTAGAAAAGTGCCTTAAATTCCGCAGGTGCTGGCACAAATCTACTGGGAAAAGTCCCTGGATGCAAGGCATGCAGGCTTGTGAGAGCGTGTAGAGGTCCTTGGATGCTGGCATGCCCATAACATGAGAACGTCCAAAGGAAAGAGGTCTAAAAACTCAGTGGGACCTAGGGGTAGGTTGCCTCAGTGGTTGGGTTTCTTAATGGGAGTGTTGTTGCTGATGTGGAAGGTATGTTTGATGTATTTCTGTCGATTCCATTTCCTTAAGGTCACCAAGGAGGTTGAATCCTATCATAGTATCCTCTCGTCACATGTTTACCCTGATTGGTCGGTTACTTGGGTAGATGTGGGAGGAGGGTGGTTACACATACATCAATTCTATCATGAAACATACTCATAACCAACATATAACCAACATAAATAACAAGGATATAACAATCATAAAATCCACATATAAGCTAGTACATTTATACATGAAATACCAAGGAGAAAGAGATATTATTAATGAATACAAAAGCCAACCAGGTATGGGACTACCATGAACCACCCGACCATAGATTGCATGTACCAAATGTTTCTTCCAGCCAATAACCCCCATGCCATATTCCAAGCATGAATGTAGGACTTACAATAAAACGAACCAGGGCTTCCCAAGGCCAAACCACCTCAACCCTCATCAATAGAACCATGATCTACCACAATACCCATCGGATCACTAGGCCTTAGACAAGCATGGATGCCTTCGGATCTCTCCACCAAAACCATGAGGAATTTGTTCGTCTCAACCTCTTAGCTTTACCGTGTATCCCACCATTCACTGGTCAAGGGATTACTAGGTTTACAAGGTATCCACCCTTTGGGATTTACCATGTATCCCGCCTTTGTCGGTTAAGGGATTCTTAGGCCCAATCAAGGGTATTCACTACTGAGTTTTACCATGTATCCCTCCATTCATGGTCAAGGGATTCCTAGGCTTAATCAAAGTGTTCACGTCCATGTTTCACTGTGTATCCCATCTCCGGATTCCTAGGCCTTGTGAATAATCCTGAGACCACCTCACTTAGATTTGATTCCATATGGTAATCAAGCTCAACCAAATTAAAAAGAACCCACTACACCATGGCTATCTAGAAATGGAAAGGCAAGGCTGAAGAACACTGTCACAACTGGAAAAACTCATGCCAATGGCAACAAGAAAACCAAATACACACATGCATGTACCATGCATGCCAAATCTAACAAAGATTTCACACATGCAAATTGATACCTGCAAGTAATCCCATTGTATCTACTTGATCATGCTCTTCCTTGCTTGATTCTTGCTTTCCTTTGCCTTCTTTGTCCTTCCTTTTCTTTCCTTGATATAATGCTAGAGTACTCAAAGAAAACTCCTAGTGTCCAAAAGTGAGAGAGAGAGAGAGAGAGAGTAGAGAGAGAGCTCCAAAAATGAACTAACAAAATGGTACCAAATGATCCTCATAAACCTTTTTAGTAATGATACCTTTATTTTCTTCAAATTTTCATTATTTTCCTTCATTTTCCTCCTCACATGCTACCTATGACCTTTCACCTTCCTTTTCTCCTAGTTTCCATTTTTTTCATAAATAAAATGTCAATTAATGCCTCTTTGCCTTTCCAAAGCCTTTGCCATTTCCTTTGCCAATTTCCCTTAGCCTTAATAAACCAAATGAACACCCACACTAGGATGTTTTTCCCAACATTCAACTTGGAATATTTGTCCCATGACCTTGGTTATTAGTTTTTCTTTATTAACTTTATTACATGGATTTTTGAACAGGGTTGTTATAGAACTCTCCCCCTTGGGGGAACACCATCCTCAGTGTTCAATGAAACCAACAACCAACAAGACTTTTGAAAGAAAAACATACTTCCCATGGAGATTTATAACTTAGCTCATTGCAATATTTACAATGATCAACCTGCTAAGAAGAAAACCAACATGACACATAAAAACATAACAATCATAACAACATGACACCCATACCACTTATTGGAGCTTTATAACATAGCTCATGGTAGTGTTTACATCCATATACATATGTGCATATACCAAAAACACCACACCATAACATATACCAAAAAAATTCACTCAACCAATGAATAGAGAAGGATACATAGCCCACATTTGATCCACCATCTCGTATGTAACTTCATCAGGCCCAAAGTTCTTCCACTACACTTTAACTTGGTCGATTGCTTGGTTTCAGAGCATGAGCATATTTGTCTAAAATATACACTTAGGTTCCATATGGAATTCTCTATCTAGCTCCACCTGCAATATAGACCAGTCAATCACATGATCAACATATTTAACATACTTCTTAAGTAAGGACACATGGAAAACATCGTGGACTTTCACTGTCAGAGGTAGTGCGAATCGATAGGCTACGGATCCAATCCTTTCAGGAATCTTGAAAGGTCCACAAAACCGAGGTGCTAGCTTAGCACATGATCCGATCCTCAAGGAGCTCTTCTTCAACTTGATTCACAAGTACACATGTTCCCCGACCTGAAACTCCTTAAACGACCTGTTCCAATCTGCATAACTTTTCTGTTTTTCGTGTGTTGCCTTTGGATTCTTCTTGATTACTTTAATTTCACATTCCATATCTACCAACATATTCGGTCCAATCCACACCCATTTAACTGGATCACTCCAAATAATGGGAGTATTACAATTCCACCCATAGAGTGTGTTGGGTTAGGGTCCCTAGGGCTAGTTGTGGAGTTAATTCAACCCAATTTTGTAATTTTTTTTGTAAAATATGTAAAGCCTCCGTGAAGTGTGGATGTGGAGCACACAGATAGGAAAGAGTCAAAGGGGACTTAGCCCCTTGTTTTGGTCGATTTTAAGATTTTCTCATGGTCTGCAAACCATGGTATTGTATGGAAGGAAGCTATAAATAGTCGAGTCATATCAAGTCTTAGGATAACTTTCGATAGAGAATTGGGTATGCTGAATGGTTTTATTGTCTTGGGCAAGTGATAAGGCAGGAAGGCTATGCTTCCTATACTTAGGTGAAGAAGGGAAGTCTCCTGCAGCTAAGTGAGTAGGAGGCCTAGGTAGAGTCCACAGCTAAGTGCGCGGACCCCTGCAGCTGAGTGCGTAAGGTAGAAGAGTTTGTAATCTGAAAGTGGAAGATTAATAAAGACTGACTTTGAAGAATTACTATGTGTTTCTGATTGATTTTTTTTTATGTTATATTTTGTCGCTTAATGATATCGTTTTATGAAATAATAAATGAATGCTGCATGGAATTACTAGACCTATTTTAATGATACTTGATATGAATAATTATATATTTTCGCGAAGTTAAAAAGATATTTTTATTATGTTTATGATAAATTGATATATCTACGCGAACTTAGATCAAGAATTGTGTATCGATGCACGTAAGTAGCTAAAATGTTTGTTTAAGGTCCGAAAATACTGATCGTAGACCTTCATGACAGTCTAGAAGCCATCTTGCCCTAGTTATAGAAACAAGCCTTAGGAAGGCATCAATATGCTCGAAGGCAGATCTGAAGCTATGCAGACTTAGAAACTGCTTATCACATATCCCTGGATGTATAAACTTGGTTCTAGAATCCCCCAATACTGCGTCAGGTGAGATTGCAACCTGCGTTACACATGTTGTTGCCGAAAGGGCTAGCAATTGAGGGTTTTGTTTGTTGGCGTGAACAACTTTTAACCTGGGTTAGGCCCCCTTAATCCAACAAATTGTTCTGTTGCCAGGACCAGGATCTGCTTAAGAGATGTGTGATGTCACATCATTGGAATTTGACTAAGAAAGAGATTGAAAAGTGGTTAGATAAGAAGATTCACGAGTTTGTGCCTCAAGAAAACAGGAATCCACACCTGTCGAAGGAGGATTTGTTGAATAGATATCTATATACAGAGGTACACAAAATTTTCTTTTGCACTTTTCCATGCAAATTATATGAGTGGTTAGCTAAATTGGCAGACAATCAAGGGAGGTGGAAGCTCGATAGTCCTATAGTGTGGACTCCAGAATTGGTGTAATGAATAGAGGCATCTGAAAACAAGATCGCGCGGGCTGTCGATCATTGGCTTGATTGAATTCTAGGAGGATTTGTTACTGAATTTGCAGTTGACACATCAGTTAGCTATAGTGAAGCGGAGTGAAGATTCTTCAAAGGACCGTGAGGTAAGTACTTAAGGTCATTGAATACTTGGATTAAAATGCTATTATGTGAAAAGCGAGTAATGCCATTACCTTAATGTTTGAAGCTATGTGAAGTGGATGATTCTTTAGAAGTCGTGACAGATCAGGTCCAGAGTATAGTCCATTAATTGAACCTCCTTCAAATGACAACGAAGGGGCAGTGCTGACTATGCCACGAAGCGCTGTTCAGTTAATAACTCAAGGTATTTCAAGGACATCTCATCCATCCACTCCACCTCTTCCCCCACCTCCACCTCATACACCTACGCCTTCACCTCCTCCACCTCGACTTCCACCATTCAATATGGTGAGCGCGATGAAGATGCTGATCTTTAAAGGAATGAGCGATGAAGATCCAGAGCAATTTTGGTTTGTTGCGAGAGCTGTGTGGAAAACACAACAGGTTACCGATGACAATATTAAGAAAGCATAGTTGGTTACAACTTTGCAGGACCATGCATTAACTTGGTATATAAAGTATTGCAATGATAACCCCAATGCATCGTTGGAAGATACCTAGCTAGCTTTAAACCAGGAGTTTAGTAGACCTAAGTCAGAGGCGTAGTTAGTAATTGAATTTAAGGGGATCCAAATGAGAGTCGATGAGACACCGTGGGACTTTGATCATAGGTTGAAGTGTCAGATCAAGTAGGCTAATATGAAAATATTAGATACCCAGTATTGTGACTGGTTTATAGCATCTCTTTTGTCGCACTTAAGAATACCTGTATCACAGTAGAAGATAGCAACACAAGTAGAAGCCTTGGAGATCGTAATGAGCCTGCATGCATCACCTATCCCAGATATGAAACTTCGGGTACAACAGATTCATTCGCAGTTGGAGAGCCTGCACTTGGAGTTGCAGAGCCTAAAGAAAGGACGGAAAGCTCAGCCGAAGGTCTGCATTGAGATCTGGTTTCTAAAATGTAAAAGCAATGGACATGATAAGGGTCATTGCCTGTATTTAAGAATTATATTATAGGGGGAGGACCTGTACCCCTAAAACCATATATTAATATTGGGACGAGCACAGGAGCTGCGCTGTGGTGTGCTATTTTTCAAGTCACAAGACAACATGCTATCGATAACTACCATCTATTGTAGAAGTTTGTATAGACCCCTCATCAGTTATTTTGCAATTTCTATAAATCTGTGGGCCATGATGAGCGCCATTTTTGAAGTTATGAGCTAATGATGTAAAGAACCCCTACTTACCATATGCAGGCAGAAAGTCGGCCTCAGGATCCAGGTGCAGGAGCACCGTGCAGGGGATTCCAAGGTCGAGGATTAGGAAGAGGCCCTGGACCACGGCGAGGGCGAGGGCGTGCGTAGATAATTTTCTATAACTGTGGTGAAGCAAGGAACTTCATGTGCGATTGTCCAAACTCCACACATCCCTCATGTCAGTATTATCAACGATTTGATCACATCATAGAGGAATTTTCGGTCCTTTTAGCGAAGATGCAAGAAAAGAAGGCACAACCTTAGCACCTACATAGAATATTCAGATGATGAGGGCGGAATCCCGCGAAGAGGATCAGAACGTAAACATTGTGCTGAGAAGTGGCATAATGACTGGTGCGGATAAAGGAAAACAGCCTAAGGAAAGCGGATGGGTACGCAAATCTGCTGAGAAGGAGGCAAATTTTGATCTCAATCAGGTTAAGGAGATCTTTATCGAGGCTAAGAAGAACTTCGCTGAGGCCTCTACCTTAGGAAGTCAAGAGAAAGCACCTGAGACTGGTGCGATGCTAGAAGTAGATCCTTCTGTGCTAGCTACGTTTCTGGAGACTTGTATGAAGTTATTGCGTGATCAGAAAGTAGTAGCAAGGTTATAAGAATTAATCGAAAAATGTGCCAATAAGGAAAAGACCCCTACAGAATAGCACCCACTAAGGAAGATTGGTAAACAGAAGGCACAGATGGGATGCAAAATGAGGCTAACTGCGCAGATAGGTGAATATGAAATGGACCAAGTAATCTTGGATTTAGGATCTGATGTGAATGTTTTGCCTAAGCAGACATGGGAAAGGATGGGGAGACCCGCACTGCAGTGGTCTCCTATTCAGTTGCGCATGGAAATTCAACAGAAAATTATTCCGATGGGGTGCTTATATGGTGTTACGATGGACATTGAAGGAGTGATCATGTTGGCTGACTTTGAGGTCATCGAAATAGTGGATGAAAATAATCCCTACCTTGCGCTGTTAGGGATTTACTGGGATATTGATATGAACAGGGTAATCAACTTAAATAAGTAAGAGATTTCATTTGAAAGGAAGTCACTAAGGGTTATAGTACCAATAGACCTTACAGAGGGAGCACAGTATGCTAAACTGGTTCACGACTATGTAGAAAGTGATGACGATCTCAATCAGATATACAAGATAATGATGCAAGACGAGGATTGGATAAATCCTACCACAGATGGATGAATTGCATGGGACAAGGATAACTCTCGCACCTCAAATTTCGATGAAGAGCTTGAGAATTGGCAGAATCAACTTCATGAAGTGTTTATGCTGCATTGCAACATGATGACCAAGCCGTTGAGGTGTGCCTCGTCTGAGGTAAGGAACCTTCCACATTACGATGGTTTGATTGATTTGGAACTGTTTCTGGATGAATTTGAAAAGGAGGTACCAGAAGAACAACGGTTCCAGGCACTAGAATTGGCGATGTGCGCTACGCCTTCCCGTTGGTGGGGTACGCACAAGGAGAGCTTTGCTGGATGGAGAGAATACCAAAGAATGATGAAGTTGAGGTTTGGGCATGTTAATACTTGAATGAGAGAAAGATACAATGAAAAGGATGATCCACACGATCATTTAGAACGATGGAATAAGGCCTAGGGAACGGAACATCAACCAAAATGGGTGCATATATTTTACCATACGGTAGATACAATCCCAAAGAACTGGTATTTGGAGATGGAGCTTCGCCATGGAACTGCAGAATGGGGCATTTTAAGGGAGAGATTTTTATTAACATTCAGCTTCGAGGATGGGTTTGAGAGAATTGATGAAGCGCTACAAGAAATTAAAGCAACTATATTTAGAACGCCGAAGGAAACTATCGAATGGACTCAGCCAGATTGAAGTACACAACTGTGCCACGCTCTGTAATGTTACAATGTGACTGCTGAAGAAGAGGATGATCCACAGAATATCACAATTCCTAAAACAGAAGGAAAATGTGAGGTCGAAGGTACTAAGGTGGCAAACCTAGAGATATCAGAACCTTTGAAAAATCGGCAGGTAAACATCGGATCTGAAGAACAACCTAAGTTCGTGAAGATAGGAGATCATTGGGACGAAGATACAGTGGATAAGGTAGCTGAGCTGCTGTGTGAGTACCAGGATTTATTTCCAATGAAGTTCTTAGATTTGAAAGGGATTGTCAAAGATTTAGGCATTATGAAGATTACATTAAAACCAGATGTGAAGCCTATTAAGCAGTAGCCTTATCGATTGAATCCACAACTCTTTTATTTTGTCAATAACGAAAGGGAAAAGACGTACAAATCTTCCATGCCCAGGTTCTTGAGGGAAGGAAGAGGTTTTCCAGATGAATCACTTGGCTTGGCCTTCAATGAATGGGAAAAGGGAGGAACTTTAGTTGCTCGACTATTTTTTTTACTTATTTGGGGGGGCAAATAAGTAAATTGAAGTGAAAGCGCTCACCCGACCTAAGAAGGGTGAGGTAATATCTCATTAGTCGAATGAGGACCGGTAGGAGAAGGTGCACCTCGAACTGCATAAGATACTAGAAGATGGAATTATTGAGCTTGTAGAAGAATCCGATTGGGTAAGCCCAATGGTAATCCAAGAAAATAAACAGAAGGGTGAAATATGTATATGCGTAGATTTGTGAAAGCTGAATGACGCTTGCGTGCATGATCTGTTTCCAACACCATTTACTGACGAAGTATTAGATAATGTTGGTAGACAAGAAGTGTATTCATTTACTAATGGATTTTTGGGTTATCATCAAATCAAGATCACGCCAGAGGATAGAAGCAAAACAACCTTCACAATGGAGTGGGGTTGCTTCGAGTATACAGTTATGCCATTCAGATTGAAGAATGCACCTGCTATCTTTTCCCGTGTAGTGATCTCGGCGTTCAAGGAATTTATTCATAAGTTCCTGGAAGTATATTTCAATGATTGGACTATGTTTGGATTGGTGAAGCGACATATTGTGGGTTCGTGCCTCATGTTGGATACATGTCGAAGATTTCAGATCGCGTTGAACTTGAAGAAGTGTATATTTTGTGTGCCTTTTGGGATTTTGCTTGGCCACATTGTATGTAAGTAGGGATTGATGGTGGACCCTATGAAGATCGTCGTTATTGTAAATTTGGAACCTCCTAGGAACGTGAAACAACTACGCATGACATTGGGACACACTGGGTACTACAGAAAGTTCATCAAGGCGTATGCCCAGATAACCGTGCCGATTGATTTTTTTTTAAAGGAGGACGTGATGTTTTGCTGGGATGAAGACTATCAACACAGCTTGGATGTCTTGAAGGAGAAGATGGTGACAGTGCCCATTTTGGTGTTTCTGGACTGGAAAAAGGAGTTTCATGTGCATGTTGATGCCTCCTGTATTGCGCTAGGAGCAGTATTAACTTAGGCAGGAGAAGGCAAGATTTACCATTTGGTAGCTTTCACGAGTAGGAAGTTATCCAAAGCTTAGAAGAATTACTCCACTACAGAGCGTGAGGGGTTGGCGATTGTCTACGCATTGCAGAAATTTAGCCATTATTTGTTAGGTGGACAGTTCAAGGTGTATACAGATCACTCCACGCTGAAGTACCTGGTTAATAAGCCTATGTTGGGGAGGAAGATATGCTGATGGTTGCTATTGTTCTAGGAGTATGACTTCGAAGTGATTGTGAAGCCTAAAAGGCTGAATGCAGGCTCGAACCATCTCTCTAGGATTGAAATAGGCGAAGAATCTAGTAGTTTGGAAGGACTGGCAGATGCACAGCTCTTTGCGGTGCGTGTCGCCGATGATCACTTTTATGATATTATTTAGTTTTTAATAATGGGAACAACTTTGAAAGGCTATTCCACTCAACAAAAGAGGGAGTTAGTAGTTCGCGCCGCAGATTCTTCTGTAATTTTGGATCATTTGTATAAGAAGGAGTCAAATGAGATATTGCATAGGTATGTTCCAGATTTTGAATGCGCCAATATCTTTGCTTAAGCTCATGGAGGAGTGGCAGGAGGCCACTATGCAAGGAAAGTGACTACTCAGAAGATCTTATGCATTGGGTTATGGTGGCCAACGTTACAAAAGGATTCTAAGGCATATTGCAAGGCGTGCAATGCTTGCCAAAGAATGGGGCAGCCTTTGCGAAAGGATGAATTTCCTTTAAATCCCCAAGTTTCATTGCAAGTCTTTGAGAAATGGGACATTGATTTTACAGGTCTGATACAACCACGAGGAAAGAAGACAGACACGTGGTATATTATTACTGCAATAGAATATTTAACCAGATGGTTAGAAGCGCAGCCAGTGAGGGACTATACAACTGCCACTGCTGCAAAGTTTCTCTTCGAGTACGTTTTAACAAGGTTTGGATGCTCAAAGATTTTGATGAGTGATAAGCGTACACATTTTTTGAATGAAACGATCAACCCGATGTTGGAAGAATTTTAGGTATATCATCAGAAGAGTACACCCTATCACCCACAGGCGAATGGGTGGAAGCTTTTAATAAGATTTTGGAGCATGCATTAACCAAGATATGAAACGCATAGAGAAATGACTGGGACATGCATGTACCTGTTGTGTTATGGGCTTATAGGATGGCCTGCAAGAATTTAACAGGAGAAAGACCATTCTGGTTGGTCTCTGGGATTGAAGCAGTAATGCCGATGGAGTATATTGTGCCAAGTTTAAGGATTGTAGCCTTGACTGAGATGGCAGACTGCAAGACCTTGGAGGAACGACTCGCGCAGTTGTTGGAATTGGAGGAAGAACGCTTTCTTGCAGGATATCAGTAAGTGCAAAAGGAGCATGACAAAGCCTTGCACGATAGAAATATGAAGATGCGCACGTTTAAGGTGGATGACTTAGTGCTATTATATGATAGCAAGCATACAAAATTTCCAAGAAAGTTTCAAATGCATTGGTTGGGGGCATATGTTATCAAGGAGATCATGGATGGTGGCGCAGTTCAGCTCGCGAAGCTGAATGGGGAAACCTTTCCTGGGCGAGTGAATGGAAGCAGGTTGAAGCTTTATACATGGGATCCCGCCCTTGTGCAATGGCTATATGGCAGCAAGACAGTCTTAGTAATCTAGGCAGCTGAAAGGGATCGTGAGACTATAAACTATGCTGCCTGATGAGGTATAAACGTTGCGCGATGGATGACAGGGTTGCACCAAGTGAAGCTGTGCTGGATAAGCTATACCATGGAGGATGGTGCTGCAAAGAAGAGTCAAAAGGTTGCTGTTTAGGTTACTATTCATGAATTGATGGCCGAAAATCAGTTAAGAGCAACGCGTAGGCGCCATTTATGGTGAAAATATTTGAAGATCTGCCACCAAAGAAGTATTTATTATCAGGATTTGGGGCGAACGGTCAGATTCGAATTCAAAAATCCCTATAAATATCGTATGATGGACCACCAAAGAACACTTTGGATTCTGAGACTTGTCTAGGCGATTTTCTGTCTGAATTTTATGCGTCAGAAGTTCTGGGAAGATTTTGTGGCAAGCCCAACATTTTCTGCCTTACCTACATGGAATCAGAAGGTTATTCTTTGGCAAATGACTCAACCAACCCCGCTTAAGCCGTGAGCTTGGAAGATGTTGTATCTGACGCACCTAGCAATGAGATTTCGAGTATGGAAGCTTCAACCTCTGTGTCTACATTGCCAAGGTTTCCAAGGCCACATCAATCTTCCGCAAGAGAGAAACAGTTAGGCGCAAAAGAGAAGCAACCAACCACGAAGGAGAAGCAAAAGAATCCAGTGCTAGTGGGAATGTCACCAAGGGAGAATCCGGAGATGCGGTAGAAGGAAAAAAAAGACAAACAACCGGAGAAAGCAGTGGATTTAGAAGAAGAGGAGTACCAAGGTGTTGAAGAAGTTGATGCCAAAGAAGTTGAGCTTATATCAAGGCTTCCTAAGTATATCCCTATGCGGAAAGGGAGGACCAAAGTGACTAAGGACCCAAATTCTAGAAAGTTTGTGGTGATGAATCCTCTGCTGCCTGAGCAGGTCAAATTTGAAGGTCCCAAGTTAGTGCAAATTCCGGTATTGAAAATGGAGGAATGGGACCTTGCAGATCATGTAAAGTTCCCGCATTTAGTGACCCATAAGTATATGACAAAGATTTATTATGAGGAAATAAGGGTTACGGAGTTGGAGCCCATGAAATGGGTCTGCGACATTGAGCAGGTGGGACTACTGAACATGCTCTTAGTGCCGCATTATCATCACTCAACTATCAATACGATCTGTGTGTGCCAACTCCTCACGCTGGTGCACGACGGGATTCTGTGTCTTGGGAAACCCATTCCAATAATTGACATGTTGATCCACAGGATAACGAAGTTGCCTCACAAAGGAGCGAACCCTCCCAAGGAGTTTGGAGGGAAAACCAGGGAGAAAGAATTAGCTGACAAAATGAAGAAAGAGTATGGTCTTGTGAAAAAGTCGTGCGGATACTCTATCCTTTCAATTCAAGTCCAGGAAGTATAGTTCGATAATCAAATTCTCGGGGGCAAGATCATGAGGAAGTGCTGCGTGGATGAAGTTCCGGCACCGGTAGTGTCACTTGCTGCACAATGCGCGAAGGGTGTGTAGTATAATTGGGCCAAATATCTATGTCAAGAGTTCCTTGTGAACTGCCAAGAAGCCCATGAGGAAAGCAAGCCATTTCATTATGCTTGGCTTTTATTGTCTATAGTCTTAGTTGCTTGGAAATTACCGGAGGATAACCAATTTCCTTCGCACAAGAATGGTTTACCCGAGGCAGCGCAGTTCACCTCGCTATGGTCTATAAAGGATTCAGCGTGAATTAGGGTGCCGAAGATTTTCTGGGTTCAGATGGAGATGGATCTTCGAATGGTGGTTAATCAGAGGCCAAGGTTGTCCCCAACCTTGTTCGAACAATTGACAACCTACGCGGAGTTCAAGGCTGACTTTCAATGTGTTAATCAGTGCACGGAAGGACCCAGAGAAAACATGGCATCTTTTGCCTTATTTGGTGTCTGAGATGGAAATTCAGGAGGTTGTCGCATATTGGCCACCAGAGTGGTGCGAACCTACAAAGGGTGATGTAGGCACTAGTAAAGGTGCGGAGAGTTCTACTGCACAGAAGTGAAAGGAGGCCACTTAGAAGGCTGCGGAAGCTCTCTCCAAGTAGAAGAAAAAAAAAGTCATTGCTAAGGTAGCTGTGTAGGAAGAGCGGCCTATGGAGGAAGAGCGACCAGGGAAGGAGCGTGCTGCTAAAGATCAGGTTGAGAAGGAAAAACAAGATACTGAAGAAAGCAACAAATCAGCTTCGCAGTGCACTAATGAGCAAGATATGTCAGAGCAGGGAGGAGGCGATGGTGAAGGGCAGACCACTCCTTTAATCTTGAAGAGACGCGGGGGCAACATAAAAAGCACAAGATCGAAAAGAAGACACATTTTTACCCAATGATGCTAACAGAGGGAAATCTCGATGTGATCGACGATAAGGTAAGGGACACGACAACGGAGGTGCTACACCAATTTGAGCAGCATTATATGCAGATGATGGGGAGCATCCAAAAGAATATACACGAGCTATAGATCCAGGCAAACAGGATCCAATTGGGCGTCGGGAAAGCGAGTGGGGTGCAAGCGAGCCTGACCTATGAAATTGGAATAGTGGCAGAGCTAGAATAAACTCTGGAACTTAGAGTCATATCTTTTCTAGAGGGGGTTATTCGCAAAGAATCAGAAGAGGATTGCACTGTGATTAATACAGTAAAGGACATGGGGTTGAATTTGGCCACGCTACCACTCTAGACCCTCCATGTGCTACATCAGGGGGTGTCAGAAGAATAGAGGATCAGGGAGAAATGCGCCCTCATTGTCGTCAATGAGTTTAAGGTCAACAAAGAGCAGTTGTTCGCGAATAAAAATCAGGCGCTGAAGGAAAAGGAGGAGTTGCAGGCAAGACATTAGAACTTGGAAACATGATCGAGCAGGCATGCAAGTCGGTTCCTGAATCAAACATCTCGAAGGATGCAGAGGTCTCAACCAAAGTAAGGAAATTGGTTGTTACAGTATGTGCAACAAAGGAGGAAGTCGGTAGGGTTACCTTTGATTTTTGGATGCAGATAGTAGAGTTGTAGTTGAAGTTTCATCCTACAACTCCGCCAGAAGTACGAGAGCAGTGCGTAGCATCCATCAAGGAAAATATGAGTGCCTTGGATGCCGCACTAAATGACTGCACAACTATGTTTGATGCAGCAATGGAGCTATGGACCAATCTGCAGGAGGAACCAAATCTATACAAGTTGAACACTGATGTCCGAGAGACGCAGCAGAAATATGATGAGGTTCAAGCAACTGCGCACACTTTGGCGTTAGTGCAACGCCTCGTGAAGCTACAAGAGGGAAAGTAGCTGCAAGCCCAAGTCGAAGAATTGCAGAAGAAAGAGGCATTGCTAAAGACCAGACTACAAGTGTGGTTAGAGGAGGCTTGTCAACTTACTCTGCCATTGGAGGAAAAGATAAAGGTACTACAACAGACATAAATTACAATGCGCCTGGCAGTAGAGGGACCAAGGACTGAGAAGTTAGTTGAAGAGGTACAACATGCAGTGAAGTAGGGCATTGCTGAGGTTGCAGTGTTGCAGGTTGAGTTGGATGGTCTTCGCAGCACAATCGAGGTGCCAACAGAGTGACTCGAGGGCGTGTCACGATCTTTTTGTTGGGGGCCCGATGGGTTAGGGTCCCTAGGGTTAGTTGTGGGGTTAATTCAACCCAATTTTGTAAAAGTTTTTGTAAGAGAAGTAAAGTCTCCTCGAAATGTGGATGCGAAGCACACAGATAGATAGGAGTCAAAGGGCCCTTAGCCTCTTGTTTTGGTCAGTTTTAAGATTCTCCCATGGTCCGCGGACCATGATATTATATGAAAGGAAGTTATAAATAGTCAAGCCATAGAAAGTCTTAGGATAGCTTTTGATAGAGAATTGGGTACGATGAATGGTTTTTATTGCCTTGGGCAAGTGCTAAGGCAGGAAGGCTCTGCTTCCTATACTTGGGCAAAGAAGGGAAGGCTCCTGTAGGTGAGTGCAAAGGAGGCCTAGGTAAAGTCCACAACTGAGTGAGTGGAACCCTACAGCTGAGGGCACAGGGTAGAAGAGTCTGTAATCTGAAAGTGGAAGATCAATAAAGACTGATTTTGAAGAATTATTATGTGTTTATGATTGAATTTGTTTATGTTATTGTTGTATCAGCTACAACCACCTCCAAAATTTTTCCTTAGCCTCATTTTGGAGCATCCCTTCCAACCTTCACAACAACTTGCCTTGCTTTGTCAAGTTCACAAGATTCAGTGTCTTTCTTGCATAAAGGAAGTCTGTCAGTCACAACTTGATCCATTCCCCTCATAGGCTATTCACTGGACTTTGTTCAGCTGCAGGCTCAGCAGCTTCCCCTTGAAAATTGCGCATTTCTGGAGGGCAACCAGCCCTCCCTCCAGGAATTGCACAATCCTCTCTGACAGCCTGTTGGGCTCCAGGATTGCTTAATCCTGCCAGCCAACCCTCCAAGAAGGATTTGCACAAATTTTCCCAGTAGCAGGCTGTTCAGCCTAGGATTTGCGCAAATCTGGGCAACAGTCACCTTCTCTGCCTAAAAATTGCACAAATCTCCTAGGCAGCCAGCCCATCTCCCAGCCAGAAATGCGTATTTTTCTGCAGCAGTCAAGCAGTCTCTTGCATGTGTAGCTGAGTTGACCGGCTCCCTCCAGGACCGCGCAAAACTGACTTGCATGCATGGGATACTTCCACCAAGGTCGCATGCAAAGGCATCCCTTGTTTCAGGGATCTATGTTTAGCAGTTGGAGGTTACATGTAAGAATCATTTCATAAACCTCCCGCCAAGTGTCTCTTCTGATAGATTTGTTGCATGCGTGTCACAACCTCGATGTTGTTGAAACTCATCAATCGGATGTTGCAGAGCTCATTCCTCACATCAACCTTATAGTTATGACATCCCACATCACATCTAGGAGCAGCTGGCACATTCATCTCAACTATTTTTGGGTAAGCCCACTTCCCATGCCTTGTGCGGCATTTCTGTCGCTTTTTGTGTTTTTGCTTGTGGGAGTATTGTTTTCTTGATTTCTTTGAATACTTGTTGTCATTTACATATATAATAGCTTGTCCTAGCTCTATTTTAGTTTTCGTTGCTATCTCACTGCCGTCACATGCATGAAACTGTTTTTCACGGACATTCGCTCAATCGACGAACTGCCTCACCCACATGCATGTTGATTTATTTGATGAATATTGCATGCACTGTTAATCACTTCTGCTATCACTTAGTGTCGCCATGCATTCATTAACTTACATGCTTTCAGTTGCTCATCGATGAATCGAGCCAACCTTGGCCCAGGCTTTGCCTTCACCAAGGCTGCATTGCATAATCTAGGAAAGGAATGCTCACCTTCCTCTCTAGATTTGCGCATTCCTGCCAATCACTGGCCTCTAGAACTGTTTTGCGCATTTCTGGAGGACAGTGGCTGCTTGGCCCAAGAAATTGTGCAAATTTGTCCCTGGGCCAACAATCCTTCCCAGCTGGAATTGTGCATTACGTAATCCCAGCAGTAAGCAGTCAGACTGGATTGTGCATTGCGTAGTTCCAGTAGTTAGTCAGTCTCCCAGTAGTCTGGGCTGTGCCTTGTGCAGTATTGGTAGTCGGTCTCCCGACCTCATGATCATTCACCTAGGTATATTACAAGTCAGTTCTCATGTTCATTTTGGTTTTCAACTAACAGATTTCTTGCCATGAGTGTTTCCATATCTCCAGGTATCGCAGGTGTTCATCTGCCTATCAACAGTACAGGTACAATGGTTTCAAGGAGAGAAAAGATGAAGACATCATTCAGAGCACACTTGGAGATGTAGTCGATCAAGTGTCTATGAGCTTGCATACTTGTGAAGGCATCAAGTTGTTCATAGACAAGGACATCAAGCAGCAACATCACAGTGAGCATCATCATGAACATCAGCTGCAGGCAACATACCAAATGCAGCGAACGCAACGAATACAACGAATGAAAGAGGAAGGTTGTTGGCAACACAGAGGCAGAACAAAGTTGCAAGGTCAAGTAGATACACTAATAATGAAAGCAACTTTGGATACTTAGGCTCTGAGGTGGTGACGTGACATGAAGATCGTGCGAAGATAGAGAATGGAACGAAGAAGAAGTTGCATGTGTTGAAGAAACAACTCAAGGAAGAACATGAAGTTGCATAGGCAGACGAATGAGTTGCAACAAGATTAGGAACAACAGTGGGCACAACATGCACTCACGGATGCAACTGTGCCCGTACAAGTTAAAGATACATCCCAACAGCTGACATGGAGTAGACATGGTGAGAAGTGTTGTTGATTGCATGCAAGGGATTCACCAGCATGCATGTTGTTGAGCGCACACATACAAGCCAACCCATTCAACACACTCAACAAGGCAAAGACAAGAAACAAGTCCAACTGGAGTTGAACATGTACTTCGGCAAGTTGATGCACATGATCACCAATACACACTTGAAGATCAGCACTGACACCATGCATCAGTGTGTTTCCGGTTCAACCACACCCAAGAAGACCATGCGCATGTTAGCAGACGAGTTGGATGAAGGGGCTGAACCAATGCACTGGAGGCAAGAGTTCGCCAGGAAGATGCCACCATGAGGTGCATGCACACCATCATGGATGAAAAAGCTTGGCATCAACTCACCACCTTCACCATCACAAGCATGTCAAAGAGTTAGTCTCATCACAACAGACCGAGTGTCAGTGATGTCTTGCAAGGCTTTCTCAAGCCATGTTGGCTCACATGAGTACATGTGCATTGTAATGTTTAGTCATGTCAAGTGTAAGTCAAGTGTCAGTGGTTGAATGTAACAGCCATAGAGTAGGTGAAGAGTCATGAGAGTAGTTGAACTGTCACAAAGCGGAATGTCAAGGGTCACCCCACCCTTTGCTATAAATAGTCCCTCATAACTCATTGTATAGGCCTTTAGTCAGCCAAGCTTCTACTAAGACTATCTTGAAGAAGGCTTGGACAATATTGTAACGCGCCTTGGCTTCTCCACTGCATGGAGCTAGTACATCTCTTTGGAGGAGCAGGCGGATGTGGCTGTAACGTTCCACTGTTGGGGCTAGTAGGTTTACATGGATGTATTGTATGATTGCGACTTATACTTCTTTATATAATAAGAGCCAACATATTTTCATGCATATTTTGTTATTGTAGTTGGATTGTTCCGGTTGCCTTAATGATATATTTTGTTTAATTTACGTACTTGTGTATGAACTGATTTATATGAAATTATATGAATCTTGTTGTTAATGTGTTGCATATGTAATTAATGCTGTCACCGTCCGTGTTGACTTCTCTATCGGACACCAGACAAACCTTTCCTATGAACCTTGCTATATCAATTGTCACACTCGTCTCGGACTGATCCATGAGTGTTGTTCGTGTTATCTTACCTTGTATGTTGTGACTGCCGCATCCGAGTGGACTGCTCTGCCAGAAGCTGTGCAGTTCCTTTGAGTGGTGTGTTCCTAACCGAGTTGGGACTGATATCTTTCAATCTAGAACTCACCTGCACCTTCCTCTCCCTTCGAAGTGTTGGAACCTCTCGTACACATTCCTTGACTCTTTGCATCAGTCACACCCTTGCTACTAACAGAGTTATCTTACTTGCCTCTGTGCAACATCGCAGTCAAGGCATTAACTTACGACCCACTGTTGGGAATCCTACATGTCATGCGGAAAGAGTCAATTTTGCGGACAAAACCGACCTCCCTAGAAACTAAGGCGTTTCTAGTGACAAACAAAACAATCAAGCACTATCTTTCCCTAAATATGCATTTAAAATAAGAGCAACCAGGTGTTTAAGACTTACCTTTAGTCCAACGCTGTTTGTAGCAGCCAAGCCTCTTAGATCCAGATAAGCTCCTCTCCTTGAAGGCTGCATACACAAACAAGCAAACGATTACATAGCACGTAAATAACTCATATAATAAAACATATTCATCATAAAGACCAAGGAGTTTATGAAACAAATTATATATAACAATTTGTTGAGAAAAATGAACTTAATTGTATTAATTGGAAATAAAAGAAACCTTACAACCAATGCCTTGGTGTTGTGCAGGTCCCTCCCAGGGTCCAACAAGAGTTCTCCTCTACTTTGATCAGCTCACCCACTTCCAAATGAAGCTAAGAAAGGAATGTGATCTCTCCTCTCAAGCTCTATAAGGGAGTCCTAATTTCAGTAGCATCTACCCTTAGGAATGTTCAGTTTTCAACCTCCATTGCCTCTGGCCCAATGCCTGTATTTATAATGCTTTGGAGGAAGTTAAACAGGTCCACCATCAATGGGATAAGCCCCTCTTTCAAAGGGATAACTCCCCTCTTCATGGGATAAGTTCCTCTTTCATTGGGATGCATGAACCATCTGGAGGTGCTCAATCCACGTCAAACCATCTTCTAGAATGCTCTAGAATCGACCGCAAGTAAGTTTTTTGAAGTAAAACTTGCGCCTTTTGACTTTTACAGGGGTACGCACCCACCCCTTTACAGACAGAGCGTACAAGTACGTAGGTATTATGTACTTGAGGTGCGTGCCCGCAGGTAAGAGTAAGAGAAAGTGCGGAACCAGAGTTATATTGATTTTTAAAGGCTTTCTCTCTTTTTTGGAGTTTGACATGAGGAGCAGAGGTATAAGACTTGCCAAGGAGGACAGTATGGTTATTGATGGAGCCATACTGACTGCAAATAGTCATGGTGACAAATTTTAGTGTAACAGATTGCCCCCTAAAGTGCGAGGTCTGTAGTAGATTAGGGTTTTATATCATCTAGGAAGGGTGAAGCACTTTATTATTTCGAGGATTATCTTGTGGAGAGCCTAGTCGGAACATGCAAATATTCAACACAAAATACATATATGAGATCATATCATCGCTGAGGTAGGCATTCACATACTCAGATCAAAAACTTAACTAACAAACTAACTACTGCTCTGATGTAGGAATGATTTTGCAATACATCATAATCATAGACATATGTAGACACAGTATGGACACAACCATCTGTTTATAATTAGTCTACTATATAATGAATACAAAACTCCTCGCAGCCTGGATGGCGGAAACTAGATCCAGGATCTTCATTTCTGCTTCCCGAAATAGTACGATTCTATCCATGCGAATAAATGAGTTGATGTCGAACATGGTAGAAACCACTTGATTACTAGTCAATGATGTAAACTGTTAACAAGTGTGAGAGAGACCACCAGTGATGTCAATGGCTCTCAAAGTACCCAGTACAATTCGTGAGATGTGAATGAATGTGTTGATGTCGAACATGTCACAGAATCCCTTGATCGAAGGTCATTGATGTAACCTGTCGTCAAAGGCGAGAAACCTGCCATTGAGGCATGCAGATCCCAAGGTACTGATGATTTCTATATCATCTTTCTAGATAATGTGCTGATGTCGATAGAAAGCGATCCGTCGTAGGCAAGCCCACAACACGAAATCATAGATCAAGTTGAAGAAATGTAGCTGTAAGGACTGACTCAGGGATGGTCAAGATGGACGACAGATATTTTGCAGATGAATGGTTTATTTACAAGACTCCTCTTGAACACATAACAACACTACAGATGGTTTGGTGACAATTGTCCCAAAGTTAATACCCGGAAACCGGCTGAAGACTTTCAATGTGGTTTGATCAACTATTAGGCAAAGGATTTCCCAACCCAGGTGAATGAAAAGTGTCATGTTCAAGAGTGGTGATAAGGTTTTTCCGAGACAAAGTATAACAAATAGGCTCATTTTCCTCTCTTTTCCCCCACCATTTCTGGCAAGTACCTCTTTATTTTTAACAAGCTTGAGGAGGATAACATTTGCTTGATTATAAACTCATCCTTCGGATGAGTCCAACTTAGTTTAGATTCGAACCCTAAGAAGGAGTGGTCCGTTCTTGTTTGTAATCGAACAGGTCCTTTACTGTGAAATTTTAACGAGTCCAGTATAGGAGAAACTCGACGTTTTTCAATTTTAGAGAGTCTGAAAAACTTAAGAAGACTCCAGGGTTGACCTTTTTCGTAAATTTGTGTCTCCCAAGCCCGAAAAAGTATAAAATAATACTTGAGAGAACCGCTTGATCTTTACGACCAAGGAGTACTTTCATGATTAGTGTCTCTGATCTGAAAAGTAAAAAGTGATCAAGGACACGTCGTTTTATTTCCAATATCAAATTTGAAACGACAAAAATCCGGCAATCTTTTCATGTTTTTACGGTCAGAAAAGGGCTGTAAGAGGACCGTCTTTTTAATTCCATTTTAATGAGCTAAAAAGAAAACTCGGCAATCTTTTCACATTTTAGGAGTCAGAAAAGAGCTTAAAGATGACTCTGATGTTTTTGTTTGTAAAAAATGACAATTTTCCCTGAAAATCCTTTATCCTCCACAAAAACCAACACATTACTCATACCTGTTGAAGATAGATAAAAATACTTTGAAAAATACCTTTTCATGGTGAAAAATAAACAAATTTACCATTTATTTACCCAAAAAACCTATAAAAAGGGCTTTTACCAATTCATTTTTACCATTTTACTATTTGAGGAGAGAAAAAGGGCTTTTGGCAAGAAACTTCCCGTGGACATTGCGGAGAATCTGACCGTCGAAATCGAACGGCGCCTCTTCCAGGTAATCTACAACATCCTCCTCTTCAATTTCATCCGTTTAGAATTCTTTTTTAGGCCCCAGATTTCATTTTTGGGAGGTTTTAGGGTTTCAAAAACCGCCTCTCGGGGTACGCATGCACCACACTAGGGACCCGCGTACCCCGACATTTTCTCAGTTGGAAAAATGTCAGGGGTACGCACCTTGCCTTCAAGGACCCTGCGTACCCACGCTCTGTTCCTAAAGGCGGGGTGCGTACCCCGCACAATGAGTTTTTAAAACCTAAATTCTCCAAAATGGACCAATTTTTTTTGATTTTATGGAATCTAATGGATGTTTCATGGCATGTAGGTTGTTCACCATGCTTGATTGGCGCGAGAGAGAGCATGAAGATGTTGATTTGGCCACCATTAATCATCAACCGTCAATTGATGCTTTGAAGGCATGCGGCCTTTATAAATACTGGGCCATACCTGGCATGAGGGCCCAAGTGAGCTTTCTAGAGTGGCTGGTAGAAAGATGGAACGTTCAGGACCAATGTTTTTATATTGGAGGGCACCAGCTTGAGATGGAGCCGGTAGATATCTACTTTCTCACTGGTTTGCCCAAGAGAGGCGAACACTTGACTCTGTTCGGGACTAGGGCAGGTGGCCAGTCTATCGCTAGTCTCCGACTAGAGTGGTGTAACACTCAGTCTCAGGAGAAGGGGATAGAGATCAAAACTATATCCCGTCCTGAACTTATGGTGATTGCCTTTACAGTTACCAGACTTTGCGGGGCTGCCGCTTTACACATTGCCACTGGATCCCAGATGTGGATGGCAATTGATTGCTATCGAGGTACCATTTTCAACTGGTGTGATGCTGTGTTGGCCAATGTAAAAGGCCAACTGACTAGAGCCAAAAACGGACAGCTAAAGACCTTTGGTTATGGGGCTTTAGTTGTGAGTTTTGGCTTAGAGAGGGTTCCGATGCTGATCCCACAGCATCTCACTGTTGAGGTTGGGCTTCCTCGAGAGCCCAAATTGATGCGATGGGTTGCGGTTATGGCCCGTCATTCTGATGAGGGGACGGAGGTTGTCCGATTTACTTCGGAGTACTTTCGCTGGTTAGAAGACCAGGTCTTTTCTATACAGGATTTTCCTTATGCCGGAGTTGATTTTCGTGGAGATCCGGACATGGTTCTTCCACCGGGAGAACAATGGGATGATACAGGTAACTTAATTTTTCACAAGTTTTTTAAACTATCTATTATTTTTGTTTGTTTTATATCGTCTCAAAACTGATAGTAATAATTTTCAAAATGCAGATGTAGGCCCACGACGTCCAGCTAATCTCCAGCCTTACGAGAGGAGATTACCAGCTGCAGCGGCACCGGCCCCACAGGACGAGGCCACAGAGACTTTGGCTGAGTTGGAAAGTGACCTAGAGCGTCTTACAGCAGATATACTGGAGACTACCATAGATGATATTCCGATCAGGCTTCAGGGCTATGTAGTCGGGGTCCCAGGACCTTTTAGGAGGTTCTTGTGTAGGGTGGCCCGTGCAGTGGTGTCATATAGAGATCATCACCAGTGATTGGATGGTCGTTTTGTAGACACATGTGACATTTTGGTTTTTTGTACTTATCATTTTTGCCGATCATAAGGTGTTTTTCAACCTATGATCGAAGACGATGTATTTTTTGGCACACTCCTATATATATATATCATTATTACCGGCTTATCTTGTAAATCATGTTATGGAATGGTTTTAAATTTACATGTATGATTATTGCAAATGTCTATTTAACATTCGAGAAGCAATTGCATCTGCTAATGTATTTAAAGACCTTGGAATATGTTGATATTCAATGTAATCAAACTCACGTTCCAAGAGATGCACTCTCAAAAATAATCGTAATAACACTGGATTTCTAATGGCATACACTCTATTAAGCTGTAATACAACAAGTTCAGAATCTAACCTCACTATCAAACTCCGAATCCCAAATGAAATAGATTCAGATAATAACTCAATCACTACACTATACTCGGCAATGTTGTTTGTTGTTTGACCGAGGCTTACCCCATGCATAGAAACTAACTCGTCAGAGGGCGAATAGATAACCCAAGCTGCGGAAGAAATGTTCCGTGTACTACGACAAGCACCATCAGCAAATCCAATGTATGTTTGGAGAGGCATCGATATCTGCAATATCAAGAGTAAAACCAAGATAAGCCAGAATAACGACGAAAAACACTCTCTAAGCTAAGCACACTTTTTAAACTAAAACACACTTGCTAAAAAGAAAAACTAACCTAACTAAAAATCTCCATACCCTTTCTTTTAAGCATAATACCTCTTCAAGTAAAGACCATTTCTGGGTTTACCTAAAGAGTCATCGTCAAAGTCTACCAACTCATAGGCCCCTTTTGCTAGCTTTCGCTTGACAATATAGGGCCCATGCCACATAGGAACGAATTTTCCAGCACCTAATTTATCATTAGCTTGATCATATAATAACACTAGGTTTCATTCCGAAAAATTTCGAGGGGTCACATTTCGATCATACTGAGCTTTCATACATTTTGCGTGAGTCTCGATCGCCAATGCAGCATCACGTCAATTCTCATCTAATTGGGCTAAGTATAATAAACGCTTTTCTTCTTCGGAAGTAGCTGGAAGTAACTCGATGGCCATTTGCAGTGACGAGATTTCGCATTCAATGGGTAGCACAGCTTCCAAACCATAAACTAGTTGGAAAGGAGTGAACGCTGTTGATGTTTTCATTGAGGTTCGGTATGCCCAAAGTGCTGAAAATAACATGTTGTGCCAATTCGAACGATGAATACCAATGATTCGTCGGATCATGATAACTAAAACTTTGTTGATGGACTCAACCAGACCATTCGCTTGTGGATAATAAGGAGTTGAACTATCGTGACGCAAACCAAGCTGGCCTGTAAGTTCTGTCATCATAACCTTTCGAAAATGGCGCCCATGGTCAGTGATTATCACTTGTGGGACACCAAACCTAGCAATTATATGATTGAACACGAAAATTGCAGCTGTCTTGCCGTCTGCCTCGAATGTAGGCATCGCCTCGGCCCACTTAGTAAAATAATCTACCGCAAGGATGATATATGCATGCCCCCCGGCTGAGTGAGGGTTACATGTAATAAAATCGATACCCCATTTGGAAAAAGCACCAACGGCAATTATAGGGTGGAGAGGTGCAGGTGGAGCGCGCATATTTCGATCAAACACTTGACAGTTGTGGCATTTTCGAACCACAGTAATACAATCTTTAAACAAGGACGGCCAGAAGTAGCCAGCGCGCAATATCTTTTGGGCTGTGGCATACCCATACATATGACCACCACACACTCCAGAGTGACAGTCATTTAGAACCCTTTCAGCCTCTTCGTGAGTTAAGCAACGTCGAAAAATAGAGTCCGCCCCACGGTGATAAAGAGTATCTCCAATAATCTTGTATTGTTGGGACTAGAATCGAATTTTCCGACGTTCCGACTTTAAAACTTCGGGCGGAAAGGATTGGGTCTGGAGATAGACGATGATATCCCCATACCACGGATCTAAAGTGCTGATTAGAAACAAAGATTTATCCGCAATGGGCTCTTCTGCCACAGTTTCCGTGTCAGCACGCGGGAAGTCACACATTAACTCTGCAAAAACTAAAGATTTCTTAGACTTAGATTTCTCAAACTCCAAGTTGAACTCCTGCAGGATAACAATCCATTTAGAGTACTTGCCCCCTAGCAATTGTTTGGTCAAAATGTAGATCATAGGGTTGCAATCTGAAATGACTGTAGTTTTATGTAGTAAAATGTAGTGACGAAAACGTTGGACAGCTTGAACGGCTGCCAATGCCAATTTCTCCACATGTGAGTATTTTAGCTCAGTTGGATTTAACGTCCGACTAAGGTAATATATCACATGTTCCGTTCCGAATTCATCTTCCTGAACTAAGACCATTCCAATGGTGGAATGGGAGGCGGCGAGATACAAAAAGTAATCCTGGTTGTAGTTGGGAGGATGCAACAACGGTGCATGGGTCAACGCGTGTTTGAGTGCATCAAAAGATTTCTGAGCTATCTCATCCCAAGAGAATTGAGCGTTTTGTTTCAACAACCATGTAAAACCCTTTGTAACCTCGGCGTAGTTAGGAATGAATCGTCGTAAAAAGTTTGCTTTCCCCTGCAAACTTTGGAGTTGGCGAAGACTCGAAGGAGGAGGCAATTTGATGATAGCTTCTACCTTCGAGGGATCGACGCGAATGCCGGCTTTCGAAACTACAAATCCCAGTAATCGACCCATTTCTATACAGAAGACACATTTGTGTGGGTTCAACTGAATACGATAATGTCTGCACCTCATGAAGATTGCACGTAAGTGGACGAGGTGATCAGCTCGATGTAATGAATGAGCGGGCAAATCATCGAGATACGGTTGCACAATGTGTTTGATGTCATGAAACGCATAAGACATCGCCCTTTGAAAAGTTGCTCTGGCATTCTTGAGCCCAAAAGGTAATTTACAATAAGCAAATGTTCCCCATGGACAAATGAAAGTCGTTTTAAGTTGATCGGCAGGTAGAATATTAATTTGATTGTATCCGGAAAAACCGTCCATAAAGGAAAATATTTCACTGCCGGCACAATCATCAATGATTTGATCGATATAGGGAGTTGGGTAGTTGTCCTTTGGACAAGCTCGATTAATGTCCCTATAATCGATGCATATTCTTATTGTTCCCTGTTTTTTGTTAACCAGAACAATATTCGATACCCAATCCGTTAACGGGATCGGATAAATGAACCCTGCTTTCAATAGTTTTTCAACTTCTGCTTTAATTGCAGCAGCTTTTCGTGGGTGAATCTGACGCAAACGTTGCCGGACGGGTTTAGCGTCCGGGTAAGTCTTGATCTCATGAACAACAGTCGCGGGATCAATTCCTGGCATTTCCTCATAGGACCAGGCAAACACGTCGCAAAATTCTTGAAATAGGGCCTTGTATGTTTGAATTTCGTCATCTGTACACGAGGCACCTATATGAATGTTCTCAACAATTCCAGGTTTAACCGAAATGTCAATGGGAATAGTTCGAGAGATGTTTCCCAAATTTAACTCTGAATCGGGATGTTTCATTGGATTCTGAGGTTCCTTGACATATTCAGTCGTAAAGATTGATGAGAAATCATTTTCAAAACGATCATCCTCAGGTAAAAACGAAGATCTATGATGAAGATCGTCCCATGGTAAATCATCTATACACAGGACTTCATGAAGTTGCTCGTCAGATGAAACAACTTCGGGAAACGCTATTAACTCCGAGGTTGATGTGAAAAGTGATTCCTCACGGACCACATTCATTAGGTCAATTTCGGTTGAACATGGGTCGGTAAAAGACTGCACGGCTTCATAAGCAATTTCATATGGACTCAAAGGCATAAAATTACCAAACGAGTCTATTTCAGATTCAGAAGGAACGATCCAAGGATCGTCAGAAAAAATAGTGTCTGATGTAATCATATGAATGGTTGCAAATGAAGATGATGCATTGAGTGGAGGAAAAGGAAAAGTTCCCAGTAAACCGACATCTTTAACTAATCCTACTCCAACATCCTTATATGGGATAGTCGTTTTACTGACATGATGAATATTCTCTGAAGAGGCTAGGTAGGATGAAAAGTAAGCTAGCTGGTCTATTGTTACGATCTTTCCATTATGTGGGAACTTTATTACTCGGAAGACCGATGAAACGACCGCTGTCATAGCGTAAGTCCAACTTCGACCCAAGAGAAGGTTGTAGTCTAGAGGGGCATCAACCACCTCCACCTCTAGACTAATAGTTTTTCCTTCAACCCCTATAGGCAAATCCTGGAGAATGCCAAAAGGATGAAACCCACAGCCATCAAAGGCCTTAAGAATTGTCGGGGATTGATTTAGTGAAGGAGAACCAAGCGATCTCCAACACTGTATCGACATAATACACGTTGAAGCTCCCTCATCAATTACAGTCCGATGAATAGGCCTATTTTTTACTATCACTAGGATCTGGAAAGCCATTTGATGAGGCAAACGCGGTGTACTATTTTCTAGATCAAAGATTATTAGGTTCGGGTCCTGAACATCAACAGCTCCTATAGCCGACAAAAGTAATTTACGCTGTGCTGGGCATGATTGCAACACTTCCAAAGCCGACATTGCTGAGGGTGAAACAGCTAAGTCCTCAACAATGTTATAATTCTGGGCCGCTCTCGCATGTGGATTGAAAGCAGACTTTCGAAGTATACCCTTGGCAGGCAGTTTGATTACTAAGTCTGGATTAGGCTTCTCGATCTGTAGTGGATCAGAACCGGGAGGTGAGGTTGATGGATTCGAATGAGAAGATTTTGCTTCTTTGCCATCAACAGGACTTTTACTACCATAATCTTGCGATCGAGTCGCAATCCTTACATGGGACATCATCAATATGGGTTCTTCATTGGCACTCGAGGAAGAACCTATCATCTTGCTATCTTGATTTGGAAATGGATCCTTCAAAACAGCAGGAGTTTGGGAACCTTTGACGATTTTCGCAACCTGTGCTCGATGAGGGTAGTCTCTTGTAAAATGTTCTTCTTCACAAATGAGACATAGATAACGAGGTTTACGTTTTTCATCATTGGATTCCGCCTTTTCGGATTTCTCTTTTGAACTCTTGTCCGTTTTATTCTTCTTTTTTCCTTTCTTCTTTCCACCGGATTTTGATTTAGCTGTAGATGACTCTACAACATGAATATCGATGGAGAGTTCAGCGGAAGAATCTCCTGTCGGGGAATCAGGCAAGGTTATGATAGGAGAAGAATTCTTGGAAGACTTCTTCTTACTTTTAGTGTTAACTGTACCAATCATACCATCAGCGACATGAGATCCCGAAGGAGCTGCAGCGATTTGATTTGACTTGGGAAGATCAGGGATTTTTTCGTGTAACGTACCTGACTGAGTATAAACTAAGTCAAGGTACTATGCTTGAGAAATCACTTGCTCCTCAGTAACTACTCCGGCCTTAGCTACGTCTTCAGTAATCTTCGGTAACAATGATTTAACAAACCATTCAGCTAAGATCTGGTCCGGGATAAAAACTTTCACTAACCGCCTTCGACGTCTCCATTCATGAATATGATCGGAAATATAAGTGGACGTCGATTTCTTTAATGAAGTTAGTAACTCCGTGCCATTATCATATCTGACCGACAACTGAAAATGAGTTAAAAACGAGGTAGCTAACTGGCTAAAATTATAAAAAGAGGCTCGTGGTAACTCAATATACCACTTGGCCGCAAGACCAATGAGAGTGCGTTGGAAAAGACGTAAGCGGATCGAATCATCCGAGATGGAATTAGACGCACACCAGAGGTGGTAAGTCATCACATGGTTGGACGGGTCCTCTCCAGATTTACCTTCGAACTTGGGAATGTCACTGGGCAACTTATTTGGCATTGGCGGCCAAAACGGAAGATAATTAATTGGATCGTTCGTTAGGCGCGACAAGTCTGGTAAGTCCAAAGTTGCGATAAACGGTAGCTGCCGATTAGGATCCCTAAAACTCTGGGTCATGAGACCAGCCCCAGGAGGAGGATATCCAGGATAACTAGGAATAGGAATCGCGTTCGGGATATTTTATCCTCCTGGAAAACCAGGATTAACCGGACCGTACTGGGTTTGTTGATAAGTGTACCCAAGATACGGTTGATACTGATAAACTGGCTGCTAGACAGCAAGACCGAATTGGTACTGTCCCTGGTACGGTTGATAAGTGAATTGTGGTTGACTTGTGACAACCGTACTTAAACTAGGTTGTCCTACAGGCATCTGAACCGTAGTTTGAATCGTGGATCCAGACGATGATAAAGATGTCTGAGGAGTAGATACAGGAACAGTAGAAACCGGAGTTGTCGATACTCCAGAAGTAGGTGGGGTAGATTGAACAGATGTTGTGGCAGTTGCAGCAGTCGTTTGAGATGGAGTACGAGGCGCAGTAGGCCCAGACTGAGAAACTACCAAAGGTACAGAAGTTTGAATATTAGACTGGACTAGTTGTTGGGGTGAACCAGAAACTAAGGGTTGTCCAGTTTGAGATGACAACTGTACATTTGGCTGCAACACCTGTTGAATTTGCGATGGATCCCACACTATTTTCATTCCGGGGTACTGACCCATAACAGGTTGAGAATATTGAGATCCAAAACCAGGTTGAGGGTAGGATTGATAATTGAAAGGTACATTTCCCGTTCCTTGAACATAAGATTGACCTTGGGGTGGTTGGAAACCTTGGTTCGAGTACTGACCTTGGGGTAGGTACCCGTGAGGCATGTACTGATACTGGGGTTGACCTTGAGGTATAAATTGATATTGGGGTTGACCTTGGGGTACATATTGAGTCTAGGGTTGACCTTGAGGAACGTAATGTACCGTAGGCACGTACTGTCCTTGAGGTTGCCCCCCAGATGCAAATTGTGTACCTTGAGGTTGCCCCCCAGGCGTTAATTGAGGCTGCCCCCCAGGCGGTAACTGGCCACCTTGAGGTTGAGAATTGGGAATAGAACCTGACATCATAAGAATTTATTCTACGCTCAACGGCTTTGCACCATTGCTTCCAGTGAATAACCTTTGTTCAATGGGTTGAGGAGATGCTCCCGAAAAAGTACCAGAAAGTGACTGATACCCAGAGGGAACAGAAGGACCGCTGTACAAAAAAGATTCAGGTGATTGAGTAAACATGGACGACTGACCTGACATATTTACGGGAGTATAAAAACCCTTAGGTGGATAAGGAGCTTGAGGTAGTGAAAAACTTAACACTGAGTTGTCCAAATAATTAGTTAAAGAAAGATACCAAGTAGTACTTCTAGGTGGACTGTAAAAAATTGATTCACGCTCCCTTAGATCAATAGTAGGTTGATTTTCAGGGATAGGGATGCCTATTTCTTCTTCCGGAGCAAGTTTTTCAATAGCTATCAAACCAGAAGGAAGATTTTCGGTGATTACTCTTTCTACCCTAGGTGAATTAGGAGCACTAGAAGTTGAAGAGACAAACCCCGATGTTGGAGTAACAGGTTCAGATATCTCAGGTTCTTCGCCTATATCACTAGTAGATGAAAAGCTATCAGCAAGTTCGGAAACCGAAATAGCTTCAGGATTATAACCTGTTTCTAGAGTTTGGTAATCAGGATGAACAACCAACGAAGACTCTCCTTCTTCAGGTGACCCAACTTTACTGCCACTAGGAGTTACGAGGACTTTCAAACCTTCGTAATGGCCCGGGACTTCTTCAGGAGGTTGGCCCCGAAGTCTACGGGACTTTCTCAACAAATCAGCCACGGTTACAACCTCAGGAGACTGGCCCCAAAGTCTACGGGACTGTCTTGGTAATTCAGCCACAGCTAAAAACTTTTAACTACTGCACACGCAAACAAAGTAAAATCTCAAAGCAAACCACCTAAAGTCTCTAAAGAACCAAACAAATTCGAATCACACGCCTAAAGAATCTAGGGCGTCAAACCACACACAAACACAAACAGTAACTTTCCGGACCGAAAACACTAGTTGGTGATGAAATCCAACATCGCAGAATTCAGTACAGAAATGGCGGGTGGAACAGTTACCCCGACAACCTGCTTAATGAATAGACTGGACCAAGTTCCTCCACTTTAACAGTCTCGAGTGAAGTGAACCCCCCAGAAAATCCAAGTGAGTCTAGCCGACGTTTGCTGCAGGTACAGTGGGATCTTCCCTCCACCGTCACCTTAGGAAGAATCCTAAAGATAATAGTCACTAAGGTCACCAACAACAACAAATATACCTGGGGGAACAGTCTACGATCCGATATGCACGCAAGGGCAGAGTAACAAGCTCAATCCCCTTGCCGGCTCCTTGACAATAATCCAAGGTTTACCGACAAGTGATCCCAGGCTCCTCGACAATGGTTAATCCGAGGTTTACCGTTTGTAGTACGTGCATATCTGGCGTCATTCCCAATGAAGGAGGATTGATTCCCTCACTGGTTCGGACACGATCTCGTGCTTCTCCTTTAAGAGGAGCTTTCCCAGAGCATAAATGTAACAATTGGATTTATCCTACCGCAAGATAAGCTACTTGTTTGTTTTTACTGTCTTGGAGAGTTAATTACTCTCCTACTCCAAGACACTAGCCTGATCTATGTTGGTGTATCAGAGCCCTAGTAAATAAAAAGTTACTAAGTTAATTTTACTTTAAGCGTTATTTTTTATGGCTTTTCTTTAGGACAAAAGGTAGCGGAGATGAAACTTATGATGTGTAGACTCGACTCAAATCCACTAAAAAGATGCACCTAGGATGAAAAAACAATCTTTCCTTTTCAATGAATTCCCTAGCTAAGAGAGTTGGAGAATGCAAAATTTATAAAGACAGCTTTCTTAGCAATGAAAATCAAAGAAAAAATCTCTTTATCTTTTCCAAAGCACACAACACAAGACCACTAATTATTTCACGAAAACTTCCTTTCTCTTTTCAAAGACTTCAAACGCTACTAAAACAAACTTTCTTCAAAAGAGATTTTGTATTTTTCCTATTTTAACAAAGCATGTAAAACTACTTAACAAAAATCAATTTTAAGATCTATGAAAATCTAAGAGAAATTTATCTAAAAGCAAATCCAATGAGGTAAAAGCCTACAAAATATAATTCCAGGTTGTTTTACTCAGTTACAATTCAACCAAGGACTAATTCATGCAGAATCATAAATCAGTCAAAAACAAAAATAAAAAGCTCTTGTTCTTTTTCTTAAGAATGAAATTCACAGCTTAACAAACAACTAGCCTTCTCGAAATTCCGCAAAGAGACAACACAACGGTAGGTTTCTCAAACAAAGGAGGATTTTACGAATGATCTAACTCCTAAGAAGACTGAAAAGACCAGGGATATCCAAGGTTTTTACAACTTCTAAAGCCAGAGTCACTACAAGACCAATACAAAAATCAAACCTAGGGCTAGAATTTCTATGAACTTCACTAAAATCCTTGATGCTAATGAAACAAGTCTAGATGAAAACTTCTGACAGGTAACCAGTGGATCTGGGCAGCAATAAATAAGCTATAAACAAGATCTAATAAGTAAAAAGGAAAAAATTGAAATTTTCTAAACTTTTGACATGGTACGCAGGCAGCCCGTTTGCACAGGTGCGGCCACGCTCTGTGTGCAAAGCAGAAGTGCGTACAAGTACGCACTGTGCTTAACGCAGAGGGTGCGTACTTCTCTCAAAAACAAGAGAAATAAAAAACTAACTCAATCCTAAGCTATTCTACCCAAATTCACAGTCAATCAGTCAAAAACTAGAAAGAAATCAACGTTTCTCAAATCAAAGTATCAATCAAAAGAGAAATCAATCAAATCCATGGATTCCCCAGTATGGTCGCCATTTTGTCATGCGGAAAGAGTCAATATTGCGGACAAAACCGACCTCCCTAGAAACTAAGGCGTTTCTAGTGACAAAGAAAACAATCAAACACTATCTTTCCCTAAATATGCATTTAAAATAAGAGCAACCAGGTGTTTAAGGCTTACCTTTAGTCCAACGCTGTTTGTAGCAGCCAAGCCTCTTAGATCCAGATAAGCTCCTCTCCTTGAAGCCTGCATACACAAACAAGCAAACGATTACATAGCACCTGAATAACTCATATAATAAAACATATTCATCATAAAGACCAAGGAGTTTATGAAACAAATTATATATAACAACTTGTTGAGAAAAATGAACTTAATTGTACTAATTGGAAACAAAAGAAACCTTACAACCAATGCCTTGGTGTTGTGTAGGTCCCTCCCAGGGTCCAGCAAGAGTTCTCCTCTACTTTGATCAGCTCACCCACTTCCAAATGAAGCTAAGAAAGGAATGTGATCTCTCCTCTCAAGCTCTATAAGGGAGTCCTAATTTCAGCAGCATCTACCCTTAGGAATGTTCATCTTTCAACCTCCATTGCCTCTGGCCCAATGCCTGTATTTATAATGATTTGGAGGAAGTTAAACAGGTCCACCATCAATGGGATAAGCCCCTCTTTCAAATGGATAGCTCCCCTCTTCATGGGATAAGTTCCTCTTTCATTGGGATGCATGAACCATCTGGAGGCGCTCAATCCACGTCAAACCATCTTCTAGAATGCTCTAGAATCGACCGCAAGTAAGTTTTTTGAAGTAAAACTTGCGCCTTTTGACTTTTACAGGGGTACGCACCCACCCCTTTACAGATAGAGCGTACAAGTACGCAGGTATTATGTACTTGAGGTGCGTGCCCGCAGGTAAGAGTAAGAGAAAGTGCGGAACCAAAGTTATATTGATTTTTAAAGGCTTTCTCTCTTTTTTGGAGTTTGACATGAGGAGCAGAGGTATAAGACTTGCCAAGGAGGACAGTATGGTTATTGATGGAGCCATACTGACTGCAAATAGTCATGGTGACAAATTTTAGTGTAACACTACACCAAATGGTATGAGGTCTAATTGGGACTTCTTACTGGGGAGATCCCCTTGACATGTTGGCAGGTCCAGCACCGTCAACATTTCTGGCACTAGAAGGAGGGCCTGATGACAAGCAGTGTCCTCTCATCCAATTTTGAACCTTTGCATATCTTTCATGGAGTCTTGCATTCTTCTTCCCCCGAGGTGTTTTTCAAATCGTGAAGATGTCTCCATCTCGGGGAAGCTTTTCAATCTCTTGTCCACTCACATGTATGATGGTGAAGGCGAAGTGGCCTGGCCTGAGCACTTACATAAATTTCTTTCCATGATTTATGAGGAAGATGAGTTTACTGACGAACAGGTCGGTTTGCTGCTTGCATACACACTTCGTGAATCTCCATTTTGTTGGGTGCTCAGCCTACCGGCTGACACTGTGCACTCATGTGAGCACTTCTGTGATCTTATTGAAGACACATTCTATCATTTTGATCCAGACCATCTTGACTAGAAACTGTTACAAAAACGGAGGGCTCCGCATGAATCCGTTATTGATTTTTGGTAGCGCTTCCATGACTTACAGTTTCAAGCTCTGAGGAGCCAAATGAAGTTCTCTTATCTTTGGGACTGGTTCGAGTACTGTCTTAAGAAATCTGCCCGTCCCAAGAGAAAGCTTGATGTCAAGCCTCGCTCAACCTTCTTCGTTGATGGAATTGCACAATCTCATGTGGGAGCAGGTACTATCTGAATGAATTGTCCGCCTCCCTCTCATTCAGTAGTTCCACCATCACCCAATGATGCTGAGGATCATTTTTGCAAACATGTTCATCCTTCACACCCTCCAAACATCACTCCACACAATTTTCGCATAGATTTGGTTGTGAGTCCTTTGAGTTCTCATATACAGTCTTTTTTTCAACCTTCGTCTTCGCACCCGGGTGTTCCTCCGGATGATGCTGTCTTGTGTTCATCCATTCCAGACTCTTCACTTGTTGACAACACAGAGGCAGAACAAAGTTGCAAGGTCAAGAAGATCCACTGATAACGAAAGCAACTTTGGAGACTCAGGTTATGAGGTGACGACGCGACATGAAGATCGCATGAAGATAGAGAATGGAACGAAGAAGGAGTTGCATGTGCTGAAGCAACAACTCAAGGAAGAACATGAAGCTGCACAGACAAATGAATGAGTTGCAGCAAGATTAGGAACAATAGTGGGCGCAACATGCACTCACGGATGAAACTGCGCCTGTACAAGTTAAAGATCCATCCCAGCAGCTGACACGGAGCAGAAATGGCGAGCAATGTTGTTGATCACATGCAAGGGATTCAACATCATTCATGTCATTGAGTGCATGCATGCAACCCAACCCATTCAGCACACTCAACAAGGCGAAGACAAGAAGCAAGTCCACTGGAGCTAAACATGTACTTCGGCATGTTGATGCACATGACCACTAGTACACACTTGAAGATCAACACTGAGACCATGCATCAGTGTGTTTCCAGTTCAGCCACAACCAAGAATACCATGTGCATGTTAGCCAATGAGTTGGATGAAGGGGCCGAACCAATGCACCAGTTGCAACAGAGGCAAGATTTCACTTCAGCAAGATGTCACCATGAGGTGCATGCACACCATCATGGGTGACGAAACCCTGCATCAACGCACCACCTTCACCATCACAAGCATGTTAAAGAGTTGGTCTCATCACAACAAACTGAGTTTCAGTGATGTCTTGCAAGGCTTGCTCAAGCCATGTTGTCTGACATGAGTACATGTGCATTGTAATGTTGAGTCATGTCAGGTGTCAATGGTTGGATGTAACAATCATAGAGTAGGTGAAGAGTCATGAGGGTAGTTGAACTGTCACAGAGGGGAATGTCAAGGGTCACCCCACCCTTTGCTATAAATAGTCCCTCATAACTCATTGTATAGGCTTTTGTTCAACCAAGCTTCTACTAAGACTATCTTGAAGAAGGCTTGGACAATATTGTAATGCGCCTTGGCTTCTCCACTGCACGGAGCTAGTACATCTCTTTGGAGGAGCAGGTGGATGTGGCTATAATGTTCCACTATTGGGGCTAGCAGGTTTACATGGATGTATTGTATGATTGTGACTTACACTTCTTTATATAATAAGAGCCAACACATTTTCATGCATATGCTATTATTGTATGTGGACTATTCGAGTTGCCTTAATGATGTATGTCGTTTAACTTACGTACTTGTGTATGAATTGATATGTATGAAATTATATGAATCGTGTTGTTAATGTGTTTCATATGTTATTAATGATTTCACCGTCCGTGTTGACTGATCTGCCGGACATTAGACATACCTTTCTCATGAACCTTGGTATATCAATCGTCACACTCGTCTCGGACTGATCTGTGAGTTTTGTTTGTGTTATCCTACCTTGTATGTTGTGATTGCTGCATCGGAGTGGACTACTTTGCTAGAAGATGTGCATGTCCTTTGTGTGGTGTGTTCCTAGCCGAGTTGGTACTTCTCTGCATCAGTCACACCCTTGCTATTGATAGAGTTATATTACTTGCCTCTATGCGACATCGCGGTCAAGGCATTACCTTACGACCCACTGTTTGGACTCCCACACCAAAGGCTCTGAGGTCTAATTGGGACTTCTTACCAGGGAGATCCCTTTGACATGTTGGCGGGTCTAGCACTGTCAACAGTTATATTTTGTCACTTATTGATATCGTTTTATGAAGTAATGAATGAATGTTGCGTGGAATCACTGGACCTATTTTAATGAAGCTTGATATGAATAATTATCTATTTTCCCAAAGTTAAAAATCTATTTCTGTTATGTTTGATAACTTCATATATCTGCATGAACTCAAATCAGGAATTGTGTATTGATTCTTGAACTATTTGTTTAAGGTCCGCAAAGACTGATGATAGACCTTCGCGAAGGTCTAGAAGCCATCTTGCCCTAGTTATAGAAACATGCCTTAGGAGGACATCGATCTGTGCGAAGGCATATCTGAAGTTGTGTAGACTTAGAAATCACTTATCACGTATCCCTGGATGCAGAAACTTGGTTCTAGCATCCCCCAATACTGCTTTGGGTGAGACTGCAACCCGCGCTACGTAGGTTGTTGCTAAAAGGGCTAGCAGTTGAGGGTTTTGTTGGTTGGGGAAAATAAATCTGAACTTGGGTCAAGCCCCCTTAAGCTAACATAGTGCCTCAAATGGACTCATCCTCGGTGACTCCTTATACCCATTGTTATAAGTGAACTCAACCAATGGAATGTACTCCTCCCATCTCCTCTGCTGATGCATCACATACATCCTCAACATGTCCTCCAATATCTTGTTGACCCTCTTTGTATGTCCATTTTTCTGCGGATGATAAGTTTTACTAAAAGCCAACTCTATCCCCAAACTTGCAAACAACTCCTTCCAAAAATTGGAAGTGAACTTAGCATCCCTGTCTAACACAATATTTCTTGGAACACCATGCAGCCTCACTACATCTCTGATGAATACCTGTGCCACATCACTAGATGAATACATATATTTCACGAGAATGAATTGTGTTAAATTTTTCAAATTGTCTACCACAACCATGATGGAATCATGTTGTCTAGATGTCCTTTGAAATCCTGTGATGAAGTCCATGGAAATGACCTCCCACTTCCACTCTGAAACCGGAATCGGTTGTAGTAGTCCACCTAGATGCTTACATTCTTCTTTTACTTACTGACATTCCAAATTTATAGCCACAAACTCTGCCATGTCCTTCTTTAGATTCGGCCAATGATAAAACTTATTCAATGTTGTCAATGTCTTTTGGTATCCTAGGTGACTTGAATACAATTTCACATGAAACTCTCACAAGATGGTCTACTTGAGTTGATTGTTGTCTGGAACATATATTATGTCCCTAAATCTGACCAAACCATCTATTGTGAGATGATAGTCCACATCGTGACCACCTGTACCCTATTGTAACTTATGCATAAGCTCCATGTACCTACCATTATGATGTCTTGGCTGTAAGATCCAATCTTGTAAGCATGTCCCATACAAACTCATAACTCCTATATGATTCACCTATACTCTCTTGCTAAGAGCATTTGTAATCATGTTCTCCTTACCCTTGATGTACTTGATCTCAATTTCAGACTCACTAATCGTGGCCAACCATATAGATTGACTGGAATTTAGATTTGGCTGGTCAAATAGATACCTCAATCCACTATGATCACTCATCAATACAAACATACTACTGAGAAGATAGTGCCTCCACATCTTCAATGCATGGATGATTGTTTCCAGCTCAAGATCATGTGTTAGATAATTCTGCTCATGCTCATTCAGTTTTCGTGACTCATAACATACTACATGTCCTTCCTACATAAGGAATCCATCAAGTCCTCTCTTGCAAGCATCTGTGCAAACCACAATTTTTTTGTCTCAATCTGCAATCTTTAACACTGGGGCATTTTTCAACAACTGCTTCAATTACTCAAAAATAGCTACACATTCCCCTGTCCATTAAAATTTCTTATCTTGCCTCTGCAGTGACGTAATAGGATATGCAATGTGAGAGAAGTTCCCGAAGAACCTCTTGTAATACCTTGCTAGACCCACAAATGATCTTACCTCATCCACATTTCTAGGAGTTGCCCACTCCATGATAGCTCTTATCTTTTGTAGGTCCACTCTAGGAAACGACATGCCCCAAGTAATGTACCTTTGTCTAAAAGAAACTACATTTTTTAATCTTGGAAAACAATTGATGCTCTCTTAGTAATCTCAACATTGTTGCTAAGTGCTCGACATGCTCTTCCTCATTTTTAGAATATATCAAGATTTCATCAATGAATACAATAAAAAACTTGTCCAGATAAGGATGCAATACACTATTCATCAAGCACATAAAAGTAGTTGGAGCATTAGTCAAACCAAATGGAACTACAACAAACTCATAATGCCCATACCTAGTCCGAAAAGTTGTCTTGTAGATGTCCTCTTCCTTAATGTGTACCTGATGGTATTCGGATCTCAATTCGATATTCGAGAACACTGTTTCTCCTTTCAACTGATCGAACAAGTCATCAATCATCAGAAACAGATACCTTTTCTTGATGGTCACTTTGTTTAATTGCCTGTAATCAATGCATGGTCTGAGAGTACCATCCTTCTTCTTCACAGACAACACCGGTGCACCCTAAGGTGATACACTTGTCCTAATGTATCAATTTTCAAGCATATTCTTCAACTATAACTTCATCTCTACTAACTCTAATGTGCTCATCCTATATGGTGCCTTTGGTGATGGTGCTGCCCCTGGTGCCAACTCAATGGAAAAGACCACTTCTTCGTGAGGCAGAAACTCTGAAATATTTGGTGAAAACACACCCTAAAACTGTTGCAAGATCGCGTACTTGCTCACTACCTCTACATCCTCAACATCCTTACGTTTATCACTAGAAATATGCATTACAAATAACACACACCCTTCTCCTTGCACTTTTCCTACATATCTGTCACCATTCTAACTGATGTTGCCTTCTTCTTACCCTACAAAATCGTCTGTTCTCCTTTGTCATCCAAAACTCAATAGCCTTGTCATAACAATCCACTTTGGTCCTGTGAAGATACAACCAGTCCATACCCAAAAGTATATTATATGGTCCCAATGAAAATACATTCAAATGTGTTGAGGTAAGCATACTATTCAAATCGAATTCACAAGCTCTTACCCAGTGATACACTGTATTCTTTGTACCTGTATCCAAATGCACTAACTAGGATTCTGCATGTATTTATTTAATCAAACCACACTTATCCAGCAGGTTATGACAAACATAACTCTAGATAGATCTAGGGTCAATCAAAATGGAAGTAACTTGATCATAAAACTTACCGTCCATCTTGATAACAATTTCCTGATGATTTGCTTTCATGTTATCTAGTGCTGCATAAATCAATGGAATGCTTTTCTCAACATCCCCAACATTTTGTGGCTCCTATGCGCTGCAGATATGAGGCCCACCACCCTGATATTATGGAAAATATCTCTTGAGATTCTCCTTACCACATATCCAACACTTCAACAGTCCCATACCATCACCTCTATTTTGCTGCCCTCCATGCTGTGACTTGTGTCCTTGTCTAACTACGTTGAACTTCTTATTAGGTGCAACATTTTCTTTCTCACCTGCATCCTGTGGCCTTGTTCTTTTCGATTGCCATTTACCTTTAGCTTTGTCTTTCCCTTTCCAACCTTATTGCGATTATGTCTTGCGCTTTCGCTGCTTGTTATAATGCTTCAATTTCCCAATAACCTCCTCAAGTGACCAAGGCTCATTATACTCAATCCGATCTCTAAATACTAATGGTAATCCATTGACAAATTCTGAACTTTTGCCTTCTCATCTTTAAGATATTGTAAATACCTCAATAACTCCAGAAACTTGATTGTATACTCCTCATTTGTCATCGATCCCATCTTTAGCTCATGGAATTCCTTGGCTTTGTTGTAATAGTACCTTTTTGAAAAGTACTTCTCCTAAATAGTCTCTTGAATTCGTGCCAACTCAACTCTTCTATTCTGATGTCTCTGACCCACTTCACATCTTCCCACCAGAAGTTTTCTTTCCCTTTGAGGTTGAAGATAACTATTTTGGCCTTCATATTCCTTGTGTACTCATGTAACTCAAATAATTTCTTCATCTGAAGTAGCCATGCTTCTGCATCCTCTGATTTCTTCAAATCTCCATCAAAAGTAGGTGGCTTCGATTTCTTGAAATCATCTGGAAAGTATCCCCTGTCACTTCTCTTGTAAGCATGATAATGATGATAACCATAATGCCTGTCAGAACCAAAACTAGAATAGAACCTACGTCCATCACCTCTTCTATTTGGAGTATCCAAGAGCCCTCCATCTCTGATAATGTCATCTATATCTAACATGTGTCTTCCATGAGACCTACTGCCATATGCCCCATTAGTTTTTTCCTCCTGCCCATGGCTGATACAAAGCAGTCCTTGTCTCTGTAACTCTGACAAACTTTGAAGGATTACTACATTAAATTTTTCTTGTTTCTCATGTGTCTAAATTATTATGTCATTATCTTCCTTGCAACTCCTTATTTACGCTTTCAAGCTTCTTAATGTGTCTGCTAAGTCAGAAGAATTCCCAACACCACGTTTCTCATCTGGCCCATATGGATAATCTCGTGAAATTTAGTCTACCATCTTGCTATTCATCTTTGATCTCCTTCATGCAAGTACACCATGTCTACTAAAACCAAAACATAACATAATCAACATACCTTAGTATTGTTCAAGGGAGGATATCTCATCTGCAAGATCAACCAGATTAGAATGATACATGTATAATCATAATCACGTCAGCATATAACATCAATTTAACCACTATGTAGTTATCAATGCATGACCATACCAACCACATACCATGACCTCATGCATGACAACTACAATCATATCAATGTATGCATAACAATATATAAGCATTGAAATGCATAATCAATGCATAACCAACATACACTCATGACAACCACGTCCAACAACACACCATCCAATTTCACATGGTGACACCATTGCAACCATGACCACCACCATGCATACACAACAAGTACATAGACCACAAGAACAAAAAAACACATATATGCAACCAATATGAATGCATGAGCAACACATCGTGCATCCAGTCCAAGGGGTGAACCATGCTTTGGTACCACTCTTTAACACCCTCCTCCCACATTTACCTAAGTTAACTGGTCCATTGGGGTAAACATGTGATGAGAGGCTACTAGGATGTGATTCAACTCCCCATGTATAGTTAAGGAAGTGGAACCAACGAAAAAAATCCAATTTGACCTTCTACACATGCCACAGAACCTTTAGGAGCTAACCAACCCTTCCAGGTGATCAACCCTTAAGGAAACTTGAAATTTCATTGATATCGACCCCCAGTCACTCCCATGACAAGCCATATGAGGCCTTCCAGTGGTCCCCACAGAAAGGGCATGCCAAAAACTGTGGAATTTTTTAGCTAGTCCTGAGCCAACGACCCCAAATTTTGTGCCACTTTTTAGGGCCAGGACTCAGGACACTAGCAAAAACTTCATGAAACTTTTATAAATGATAAATAAAAATAGAATAAGGATATTAATGCAATCACTTTATCAATGAATTGACTAGACCCCTACTAGCCATGACAAACATTTCATCAAACATGTCACAAATATGCACTCTACATGTCATAACAATAGATCTGAGCATAGGGGTCTCATACTTATATGAGATTCGTAAGGAAGTATTGTTGCCTTATCACAATAGCTTCATTATCATCTATTAGGTCATATATTCATTGTACATTAATTTACAAATAAAAACATGATGAGAACCATAAATCAAGTCTATCATGAAATATATTCATAACCAATATATAACCAACAAAAATAACAAGGATATAATAGCCATAAAATCCACATATAAGCTAGTACACTTACACATGAAATACCAAGGAGAAAGAACTATTATTAATGAATTCAAAAACCAAACAGGTATGGGACTTCCACGAACCACCCGACCATAGATTGGCTGAACCAAATCTTTCTTTCAGCCAATCACCCCCGTGTCATATTCCAAGCATGAATGTGGGACTTACAACAAAACCAACTACGGATTCCTGAGGCCAAACCACCTCAACCCTCATCAATAGAACCAAGATTTACCACAATCTGCACCGAATCACTAGGCCCTAAACAAGCATGGATGCCTCCAGATCTCTCCACCTAAACCGTGAGGAATTTGTCTGTCTCAACCTCTTGGATTTACCATGTATCCTGCAACTCACCGGTCAAGGGATTCCTAGGACTACGAGGTCTCCACACTCTGGGATTTACCATGTATCCCGCCATTACTGGTTAAGGGATTCTTAGGCCCAATCAAGGGTATTTACTATTGAGCTTTACCGTGTATCCAACCATTCACCAGTTAAGGGATTCCTAAGTTCAATCGAAGTGTTCACATCCATACATTACTGTATATCCCATCCTGAGATTCCTAGGTCTTATGAATAATCCTGAGACCACCTCACTTAACTTTGAGTCCATTCGACAATCCAGCTCAACCAAATGCAAGAGAACCCACCACACCATGGCTATAAGAAAATGGAAAGGCAAGGCTGAATAACACTGTCACACCTGTGGTGCACTGGCCCCTCTACCTTTCCGCTGGACGGTTCCCTGATCGATTCTTGTTGGCATACACTACACCGACAGACAACATGGGAGAAGAAGATATTGTTGACTACGAGGTGGACCCCACGCCTCACCAAGACATCTGGGCGCATCCGAAGCGGCCTCATATGATCCCGCGGAGTGTTGCACTGGGCTACGAGACAGGTGCTTCGTCTCAGCAGCCGCACCTGCCGCTCACTGGGAAGAACAAATCCCCAGACTTCAACCTCGTCGACTCTCTGCCACTTGAATGCCCGCCCCTATCCCCTGCGACGATTCAGTTGTTGGGCTCATGCTTTCAGAACTCGCCTTCTCTCGACGCTCCGCTCCAGATTTCCAACCGCCCTGCATTACCACAGCCCCCACCGCCTCCGCCTCCATCAAACTCTCAATCACCTTCCGTTTCCTTTATGCCGCTGGCCCAACAGCCCCCCCACCGCTCCTCCCTATCCCTTCTCCCGGGCACTAGTAGCTCTGTTCCTCGCTCTCCGATTCGCTCGGGCTGCTTTACTACCCCGCCGCTACCGGTTCGATCCGCTGGATCCGCACAGCATAGCTCTACTGATCCTTGCCGTAAACTTCTTAAGGAGAATCCTTTTGGAAAGCGCTCAGAGAAGGTGACAAAAGGCAGATGCCTTCGAGCAACTGATTCGGACTTCAACATCAACTTTGGGCCTGAAGCACCGCTGCCGGATGTGATGGATTCTGCTCGCAAGGTCCTGGTCGGTAGGGTCCGTGGACGCACCTACACTGTGGAACGACTCAAGCTCTGGGTGGAGGAGATTTGGGGCACTTTACTCAAAGAACTTCCAGATATCATGGTCCTCACGAGGGGCTGGTTCGCCTTACATTTCCATAGACCCGAATACACCCAGTGGATCCTCTCTCAGTATTGGCACATTGAGTTAGCACCAGTCATGCTCAAGCGTTGGGATCCTCTCTTCGACCCGGAACGTGAACAACTGGGGGCTGGACCCATCTGGGTTCGCCTACCTGGTCTGCCCTGGCAATTTTGGAACCCGTATGTTTTTAAGAGAATTGGGGACACTCTAGGTACCTACCTGGAGCACGACAGATCGTATGAGAAAACGGGAATCAGGACAATGGCTCGCATACTTGTCCACTTGGACACCAGACCGGGATTAGAGGAGAAAATCACCCTGCACCACAGCCATGTCTCACGCAAACAGCTACTAGACTACGAAGGCGTTCCCTTCCGCTGTCGAAGATGCCATAAAATTGGCCATCTCTATAAGGATTGTCCACTGAATTCGGGGATGACTTCTGAGGATACCAAAGGACCTCGACAGCAGACCACAGTGGATCAAAATGCAGGAGCTAATATTCCTACGGAAGGGGAGCAGACTCAACAGGAGACTCCATCCAAGAAGGCGGGTGATAGTGCCAAAAAGAATGCTCGAAGGAAGGCTTCATCTACTCCAGGGCCGCCGCGTACTCGCTCCAAGACTGCGGAGGCTGCACCTACTCATCCGGGAAACACTTTGTACATCTGAGGTGGCGGTGCGAAGTCTACAAGCTATGCTCCCTGGCTGGGTTTTACATGGATTGGATGCGAGTGGTCGATCTGGCGGGCTGCTCATTGGAATAAATCCTAGAAAAAGCAGGCTACTCTCTGTTTGGGGGGGTAGTGGCTTCCTCGGCATGGACATATTCATGGGTGACTTGGGCATCCCCATCAGAATTATTAATATTTACGGGCCTAATCAGAATAGACTCCCATTTTGGCAAAATTTCCTAAATGGCAATCATATCACTCAGAATACAGTGATTGGGGGTGATTTCAACTTCTCATTGGGGGTTGGAGAATCCTGGGGACATCATGCACAGAGCGACCCTATTGCGGATCAAATGAACATGTTATTAGATGCACATCACCTCGTGGATATCCCCATGAACAAGAAGCTTCCTACTTGGCACAATCAGCGCACAGGAGAGGCCGCTCTGGGGCGGCGGTTAGACAGATATATGATGCATGAGGAATTGATACAATTGTTCCCTTTATACAGACAATGGGTCAGCACTGGGGGCCTATCAGATCATCACCCGATTCTACTTCAGATCAACGATAAAAAATTAACGCCGCGCTCCCCCTTTAAATTCTTTGCTGGATTTCTCCAAGAGCCGGAATTCATCAAGATGGTCACGAAATTTGGGCATCACAACCCCTGCTGAGGGAACAGAGGAAAGCGATGGATTTCTGTGGTAGACTAAAGAAGCTCAAAGAAATGACTGAGATCTGGGCGAGATCAAAGCGGAATAGAGATGAACAGATACTGAAGGACACTGAAGAACAGATAGCTCTATTGACTGATGAGAGGGGGGCGGGCTACCAATCCGATGATTCAAAAACATTACTAAACCAGTTGCTTAGGCAAAAAACGAAGATATTACAAGAAAAGGAGGAGCTATGGAGACTCAAAAGCAGAGCCATTTGGCTCAAAGCTGGGGACAGTAATACTAAATACTTTCATAATCTGGCAAATGGCAGAAAGGCATCAAATACCATCTGGAAGCTACCACGGGAACCAGATGGTTGGGCTACCACTCACCAGCAACTTGCCAGTCTGGGGGTAACACACTTTAAGCGACTATTCACGGCGCCGAATGTTGTCAATCTACCAGACATCATCAGTCTTGCAGGAAATTTTCCTCGGTTTGTTGGACAGGAAGACATTGAAGACCTTAATCAACCGGTTACTATACAAGAGCTGGAAAGTACCCTTAAATGGTTTAAGAAAGATAAAAGTCCGGGGCCAGATGGCTGGCCAGTGGAGTTCTACCTGGCTTTTTATGATCTGCTGGGCGAGGACTTATTGGATGTCATTGAGGAGAGCAGGATCACTGGGCACATACATCCGCCTATGAACCAGACCTTCATTGCCTTGATCCCCAAATCTGATGACCCCACATCCTTCAATGATTTTCGCCCTATCTCTCTCTGTAATTGCCTCTACAAAATCATTGCCAAAATCATTGCCAACCGCATTAAACCTATCTTGTCCACACATATATCTGCAGAACAATTTGCCTTTCTCCAAAACCGCCACATCCAAGAGGCCATAGGCACAGCCCAGGAAGCTTTACACTCTATTAAGTTGAAGAACCTCAAAGGCATTTCACTAAAGATCGATCTTGCAAAGGCTTTTGACAAGGTAAATTGGCTCTACCTTAAGATGATTCTTACCCATTTGGGATTCCCCCACATGCTCATAAACTGGATTATGGGTTGTATATCATCTGTCTCCTTTGCCATCCTTATTAATGGTGCAGCCTCTGCTCGCTTTAACATCAACAGAGGTATCAGGCAAGGCTGCCCCCTTTCCCCACTACTCTTCCTTATTGTTATGGAGGGACTGAGCAGGCTCATTGCTGCTGCAAAAAGGAATGGAGACTTCAGCGGTCTCAAAATCACTGAACAGTACTCTCTTACCCATCTACTGTTTGTTGACGATATTTTAATCTTTCTCAATGGAAGTGTCCGGGACACCATTGCACTAAATGATATTCTACAACTCTTCTGTAAAGCCACGGGCATGGAGATCAACAGGCAGAAATCCACCAGATCCATGATGAGATGCACATATCAGGAAACTCAGCTGGCGACACAGCACTTCCCCTTCTCGGAAAATAACATGCTGGAGGGCATCAAATACCTTGGTTTCAGATTAAGGCCGGATGGATATAAATCTGAACACTGGTCATGGCTTATAAACAAAATTGAAAAAAGGATCATCTGCTGGCAACATCGACTACTGTCAAAAGCTGGTAGACTACTGCTGATCAAATCGGTACTTGAGGCTACCCCAGTTTAGTGGATGTCCCTCACATGGATACCAAAAGGCATCCTTCAAAAAATTCAACAAATCTGCAACAGGTTCCTGTGGAATGGCAATAAAAAGGGTAAGATATTTGCTTGGACAAGATGGTCCCTGGTTTCCATGCCCAAGAGATGGGGAGGGTGGGGACTAAAATCTCTCTCAGAGTTTGCACAAGCGTTAACAGCGAAACAGGGCTGGTCACTCCTCAAGATGGACAGTTTATGGGCGGAAGTAATACACCAAAAGTATATTTGGCCCTCCAACATCATTGAATGGCTTCGCAGACCCACATGGAACCACCAAGGCATATCTGCGATCTGGAGGGCCACACTAAAAGCTATGCCACTCATCCGAGATAACCTGCTATGGAAAATTGGCAATGGTGCACAGGTCCGTATTGGCTTAGACCCTTGGCCTGGTTCAGGGAACGCACACTTACTGCCGGAAGGATTGATTCGACATCTAAACAACAGGGGCATAAAATATCTGGCACAGATTGGCGATCTACAACGATCAACTATCTTCACACAGGCATGGGTCACGGATCGTCAGTGGCATCTGTCAGACGAATGGACTGAATATTGGAAAGGATACATACAGGCACTTACCGAATCACACATCAAGCTTCATGAGGAGGAAGATGAACTAATATGGGCGCCTGCCAAATCTGGTATTTATGCTCCAAAGCTTGGCTACTTAAAGCTTATCGAAGCTAAGAAACCTGACATACAAAAAAACTGGTGGTCTGATATCTGGCAGCTTCAAGCACAGCCTAGGGCCAGGCTTCTAATGTGGAATATCATTGCAGACAAGTTACCTACAGGCGCCACTCTCAGGAAACGGGCTTTCGCTGGACCAACTTGGTGTGTACTTTGCAGAAAAGAGGAGGAAACAACACCTCACCTATTTCTCACCTGCGAGGTTACAAAGGATTTATTGCAACAGGTCACACAGACTCTCAACATAAACATAGTTTGGCAAGGAGCAGATATACCCACAGCCTGGGAACAGTGGTGGACTATGGTGGCTTCTGAAAAGGCCAGGAACTTACCGCCTGTGGTGTCCTGGTACATTTGGAACAGGCGTAATGCCATAATCTTTGAAGACTACAGGGTCAATTGGCAACTAATTCCGCCGTCCATCTGCGCGGCATACATGGAAATCCCATTTGAAAATAAAATTAACACACCCAGGAACATTATGCCTGAAAATATCAACAGGGATATGCCTTGGGCATATTTCGATGGGGCAGCACCAATGCAAGGATGTGGGGGGGGGTATTTTATTTCATCTAACAGAAACACACTTTTTTCACCTGAGATTGGGACTCGGCCCCGGTACCAATAACCATGCAGAACTTATTACACTGAGACATCTTCTCTACTTTGCTCTATCCAAAAACTGTCGACAAATACAAATCTTTGGGGACTCAAAGATTGTGATTGATTGGGCAAATAATAAAACTATCTGTCATGCATATTCTTTGAAACACATCTTGGAAGAAATTGTTTTTCTAAAAACACATTTTGACCAGATCACTGTTTCTCACATCTACAGGGAAAGAAATGCAACTGCTGACCGGCTCTCGAAAGAAGCGGCGGATCGACCTCTAGGAGACTGGCTGATTGAAGAATACAATCCAGAGGGGATGCACAGATTCTATCATCGACCATATATTGATGGCCTCCAACAGGGGGACAACCTCCCCATCTAAATTTTTGCTCTACATGTTTATTTTTGTATATAACAGCACAGTTCAGATCGGTTCTATACTTATTTTACTGCATGAGGGATATATTCCTCAACTCTGTCTATTTTTGGTTAAATTTTGTGAGACACTGTCTATCTATGACGGATACAGAACCATCGTATCCTAGTGACACATACTGGATGTAATTTTGTATAATTTTTGAACAGTGGTGAAAACCACACTACAGCATATGCCTTGGCATCAACAGCATGTAATTTCTATTATTTCTCTTTAATAGAAATTATGAACTCTATTTTCTCCGGAAAAAAACACTGTCACACCTGGAAAAACTCATGCCAATGACAATAAGAGAACCAAATACACACATGCATGTACCATGCATGCCAAATATAGAAAGGAAATGACACATGCAAATCGATACTTGAAAGTAATCTAGTTGTAGTTGCTTGATCTAACTCTTCCTTTCTTGATTATTTCTTTCCTTTGCCTTCTTTTTCCTTCCTTTTCTCTCTTTGATCCAATGCTAGAATGCTCCAAGAAAACAAGTGTCCAAGAGAGAGAGCCAGAGAGAGAATAGAGAGAGAGCTCCAAATCTGAATTGACAAAAGGTACCAATTGATCCTCAGAAGCCTTTTTATTAATGAGGCCTATATTTTCTTCAATTTTCCATTATTTTATTTCATTTTCCTCCTCACATGCAACGTGTGACCTCTTACATTCCTTTTCTCCTAATTTCCATTATTTTCATACATAAAATGCCAATTAATGCCTCTTTTCCTTTCCAAAGACTTTGCCATTGTCTTTGCCAATTTCCCTTAGCCATAATAAATCAAATGAACACCCACACTAGGATGTTTTGGCCAACATTTAGCTTGGAATACATGTCCCATTCCCTTGGTTATTATTTTGCTTTTATTAACTTTATTACATGGATTTTTGACCAGGGTTGTTACACGGTGATTAGCTGAAAGAGAGATTTCGTTCAGCCCAATCTATGGTCGGGTGGCACGTGGAAGTCCCTAATCTAGTTGGATTTGCATATTTTAATAAGAGCGTTTCTCCTTTGGCATTTTATGAATAAATGTGCTTGCCATTATGTGGCTTTAATGGGCTTTTCCTCATTGATATATCTCTGGTTATTTGCTGGTTATAGGCATATTTATGACAATTATGATTATTAGCTCTCATTATGTTTTGGTTAGTATATGAAATGTTAATGAATGAATTACCTAATAGATAACAATGAACCTACTATGAGGAGATATCAATCCTCTCTGACGATTCTCAGATAAGTATGAGATCCCTATGTTCATATATATTGTTATGATTTATATATTTCATGTTTATGATATGTTTGACGAAATTCCTATCATGGCTAGTAGGGGTCAGATCAAGTACTTGTTCAAGTGTTTGCATTAGCAACCTTGTTTAAATGTTATTTATCATATTTAGAAGTTTCATGAAGTTCTAGGAAGTGGCCTAAGTCCTGACCCTGAAAAAGTGGCACAAAATTCAGAGTTGATGGCACTGAACTGCCTGAAAAAGGCCACATTCTCATGGCTGCCTTGTTGTGGAAGCGAATAGAGGGTCCTAGTCACATGCATTCTTTGTCATGGGAGTGATTGAAGCTCTATATCAGTGAAAAAGAAAGTTCTCACAAGGGTTGGACACCTAAAGGGGTTGGTTGGTCTTGAAGGTTTTGTGGCTTCTAAAGAAGGTCAAATTGGTCTTTTCATGTCGATTCCACTTCCTTAACTATACATGGGGAGTTGAATCATATCCTAGTAACTCTTTTGTCACATGTTTACCCTGGTAGACCGGTTAGATTGGGTAAATGTGGGAGGAGGGTGTTACAGAGTGGTATCAGAGCATGGTTCAACACTTGGACTAGATGGGTGGAATTTGTTTATCTTGCATGCACATAGGTTGTATATGTGCTTTTTATATGTGCATGGTAGTGGTCATTGTTACAATTGTGTGTTTGGTCAATTTAGTGTGTCCTAAATTACTATTTAAAATGTCAATCCGGGAGTCGTAAACTGCTGAAGTGAAGTGCACTGTATATGCAAGATAACCGATTTCTTAGTCTTTTGTCATTTTTGAGTTTTTTTTTTGAGTTTATTTTTGGGTTTATCTTCTATGGATTCCCTAGTGTGAGATGGTGAAATTGAAAGTCAAGTATGGATGGTAATGGTGATTTCTACAATGATTCAAGTATGGATGGTAATGGTGATTTCTACAATGATTTTCCAAACTTTAAAGTTCTCAAAAAGAATGTTTCAAACTGATTGTGATGAAATCAATTCTCAAAAGTAAATAAATGTACCAAAACAGTGAACTAGTGACAATGGCCCAGTATCCTTACTGCTGTATGAAAAGAAAATAAAAACTGAACTCAAAGAAACTCAAAAACTGAAAGCAAAGCAAACTAAATCACACTACTTCAACTCACATTCTGACCCTTCACCTTTCGACTCGCTCCGGCTATAGGAAGTAATCATAAACAAGATGATCAATATGATATCTAAATTGTAGGAAATCAAATTGCATAAAAGGAAACTAAGATTTAACTACTCATTCATATTTCACTTCTTGAAAATGACATAAGTAATTTAATCTCTAACTTGCAGGAAAGCAAACTAAATCATACTACATCAAGTAATATTCTGATTCCTCACTAATTGAGTCGCTTGGCTATAGGAAAGAAATCATAAACATATGAGTAATATGATATCTAAGTGGGAGAAAAGTAAATAAGCAAAGAAAAATTGAAAGAAGTGACAATGCTGGAATTAAAACTCAATAAATGAAAATCAGTAGAAAGGACAAGATGATCTCATGTCAGTAGTAATTAAAAATATGTAAATTTGCCCGGGCTGCCTACAAAAACCTGTAAGAAAAGCACTGATCAGCTAACAGTCATGAGAAAACATAAAAGAAAATATGGACAACAGTTAACATGATTATCAGAACAGCGTAATATATACAAGCTAATGATTATAAAAGCAGTAAATGAAAGCAAGTAAGAAACTATACAATAGATACAGAGCCTTGGTGTACAGGGGCCCTCTGCAACCTCAGCCAGTCAATACTCAGTCACAAATCGGATTCAAGAATGCTGTCTTCTCATATATAAAAGTGCAGTAATAAGACAAAAGTAAAGCACGGTACAGTGGGCTTATAACAACAGTCAAAATTACATCTGAAAAGCTAACTATCCAACGTATACCAACGTGCTATTTATAAGTGAAAATGCTGCAAATAATTCCTAGATTCTACACTGCCAAACAGACACGTAAATCTCCACAGCGTGAGATCTAGTGGTATGGTAATTATGACAGTTAAATCCATGGAGTGGTGGCTTCTCGATTCAGTTCACAGGTTGATCCACAGGTGTGCCAACACCCCCGGGAATTGAGGATCGTGCCACGCAAACCTTCACGTGGGCAAAACAGAGCCGTGCCACCGCAAAACTCTTGGTTTGACCCCTCCTTTGACCGTCTTTGACCATGGCTGTTTGTGAGTGATTTGGCTGAACTGAGGGGACACGTTCCATGTACATGTCACTTGCAGCTTGCCCATGTGGCCGGTTCCTCCATTGGACACCTGTAACATAGTCTTTAACAAAATGGCTGCGGAAAGTGAAAAGTTTCCACAGCTGCTTGAACAAAAATCTAAATCAAACAGCAGCCATAAACATAGTTAGGAAACCATTTCATAAGCTCTTTTTAGACTAATATGCAATGACTTGACAACTTGGTCGATCAAGTAAATGGAAAAGAAGGCCGAAAAGGTATATAGGGAAGATGTAGGTTTGAGACTCAACATACCCCCACTGTGAAGGTGTTGCATGTCCTCATGCAACCAAAATTCAGTCATTCCCCTCTAATCCATATGTTCTAAAGCCTCTGCTAGGACATCTAGCCCTCTTTTCTTGTTCTTTGGTGCTACCATCATCCTGGGTTTCCTTATTAGACACCTGAATTTGAGATTGATCATTTCTCTGTTCAATTTTCTGCACTTTTTCTTCAGTTTCTTGTTTTTCTTTTGCCATAGTCCCAAATGAAGCATAGTGTTATCATGAATAATTTTATCTACTTTGCTCTGCTCCTTAAGTGCTTCATTTTCTTGCTTGATATTCCTGTTTAGAACCTCTAATTCAAATACCTCCTGCTTTAAGGACTGAACTTGTGCATCTGGTGTCATGTGGGGCAGAGTGGTACTCGGACCTGCAACTGATTTTTCTAAAGATTCCAAGTAGTCATATACCTCCTGTTGATTAGGATCTATTTCAGGTGTCTTTCTTGGACTGAGTTCAAAATCTTGTGGAGGAGGAGGACTGCCCTCTAGCTCTGGTCGAGAAGGGCTTTCATCAATATGTGGAGGACTAGTTTCAATACTTGGCTGAGGACGAGGTGGACTACGGCCAGCTGGAGGTTTCTCGGGTGTCTCACCGCACAAGTCAATGAAGTGGGGCCATTTTACTTGTGTTTTACTCCCCTTTCACTCCTTAAGTATGGTGGACTAGTACTCCCTTCTTGTATGTTCTGTTTCCCTTTTTCCTTTTTCTTTGCTATAGTAGCCTGTTTTTGAAGATGCACTAATCTCTCCGACAGTGGTTGATAATCCTCCTCTATGGATGGCTCAGGTGATTGGTAGACTTCTTGGATTGTTCTTTTGCCTTTCACTTTGTTCTGTTTCTTGTCCTTAGTTCTGTTTTCTTTTTCTTTTTGACCAACTTCTTGAGTTTCTGTAGTAGGAGAGTCTTGGACTATGGCACTCTTTTCTTTTCTCCTACTTTTTCTTGGTGTCTTTGGTGTACTACTTTCAGATGCCTTAGATGGCTCTTGAGAGTAGTTTCTTATCAAGAATTGTTCCCAGGTATCTTTGTTTTTCTTTAGTTGGTCCTCAATGAGAATTTTTACGAGTCCATGATGATATAGATGAGGTTCTATATTGCCTATGTGTTTTTGGACTGTAATACTCATCTTTTTCAAACTCAACAGTAAGAAATAAGGCAAATTAAGAGTTTGACTCTCTAAGAAATTCATCAACAGTCTAGCATGGTACATGTACATTGAACCAAAGCGTCCTTCGCAAGTGATAAATTTTTGGATAACTAACAGCAGACTGGCCCATTCTTCTTTCAATGCATGAATAGGAATTCCTTTAGTAAACAGTGGTGTCCATACCTGGGTTTTTTAGCATAATTCTCCATGCCTGTTCATCCACGCTTTTGTTTTTGAACCATCGCTCACCTTCCTGGGGTAAGCCTGTGGCAGCTGCTACTGTTGTTTCAGTCACCGTGAGCTTCAAGTCTCCAATCTCCACCATTTGGCCATCGAAAGACCGTGCAAAAGCTTTGGTTACCTCTTTATTATAGCCCTTAAACTTTTGGATGAAGCGTAACCATTTGGCTTTCTTCAACAAATCTTTTGCTCAAGGGTAACCTTCTAAATATTTCGGTCCTTCTGGTTCTGCCCTTAGTAATTTTCCCATTCCTTCCTCTGTTTTGAATTTCAACTGAGAATTCAATTGCGTGTGAGGGTTTAGCAGAGGGAAGGTGGCTCGGTTGTAGGGTTTATGGTAAAATGCAGTGGCTGCAATCGGTAGTAGGTAACGGGAATGCTTTGGATTACAGGCGGAACAGAGGATGAGCAGCCGCAAATGAGTTCACAAGTTGAAATGCATGTATGTGAAGAGGATGATCTTAATAGAATGGTGAGTGAACGGAGTGAAGTCGAGATTTTTGAATTAACGGCTGCGTACGAAATATTACACGTTTTAATGGATGGCTGCGAGAAATGCGGTGGAGAGGAGCCGTAATGGGGTAGGTCACATCTCATGAGTATAGGTGGTAAATGAAAGTGTATTCGACTTGAGTTTAAACTCGAAAATCAATCATGAGACCGTTAAGAAATGAATGCATGGCGTGTGGAATAATATCGTGGAATAGGGGTGGGTAATGGAGCTATCGTACCAAATCATTGCACATAGTAGAGCTTTTATGGTTTGATAACTATGCATAATCATGACTTTAATTGCTATTTGATAAAAAAATTTGCTCATACCTTTGGAAACCTTGTCATTTCTTGCTCATAGCTTTTAACCAACTGCTCTTCCTTGATGTCTTGGAGATTCTCCATGTCTTCATAGCATTTGCTCAATTACACCTGCATTTTTATGATTTTTGGACTAACATTGTGACTGTGAATTGAAAAAAACAGAGTGGTGTTGGCTGCGGAAATCGTTTCTGGTTGCGGAAACTGTTTCCGGCTGCGAAAGCTGCTTCCAGCTGCGGAAACTGAGACAACACCCACTTAGCTGAACAAAGATAGTTAGAAAAGAACTAACTGAGTGAAAATAGTCCTGAAAGGGACTTTTATTGATGAAATGAAAATGAAATGAGTGGAATGGAGTGAAAGTGACGCAGAGTGAAGTGAAATGAAATGAAAATGAGAATGAGATGGAGATGGAGTGAAATGGCAAATGAGGTGGAGTGAAGATGGAAAAAGGAGATGAGAGATTTTTTTTTTTTTTTTTGGAAAATATAGTGTCAGGTGTCCCTGATTTTCACTCAATATTTTCTGTATAAGACTGCTAATCTATGATTGGTTTTCAGGCTTATACAATTTATTTATTTTATTTTTTAACTGAAAGAAATAAAGGCTAGGCCTGTGGGGAAGAAGGATTCTTCTTCACCAGCCTTATTGCAGAATTCTCTTGAAACATTTTGACAAATTCCTCTTTTGAGAGTGGCTTATGATAAATTTTCAATCGGTGGCCATTCACAATGAGAGGAGTTTGAAATTTATCAATGGTCTTGATTCTTACCACTCCATTGTTAAAGACTTTTTCAATCTCATATGGCCCAAGCCAATGGGTCTGAAATTTACCTTTGAAGTCTTTAAACTTGGAATCAAACAGTAGCGCCCAATCTCCCTCTTGAAACTTTTTCTCTTTGATATATCTGTCATGCCACTTAGCTCTTTGATGTTGAACTAGATTAGTCCTTAAAATTGCTTCTTGTCTGATCTCATCTAGCTCATTCAACTGCTCCATTCTATGCTTTTGGGCTTCTGATAGATTTATCCCCAACTGAACTGCCATCTTGAAAGTCTTGACTTGAAACTCAATGGGGAGCAAGACTTCTTTCCCATAAACAAGTTCATATGGAGAATGCCCTGTTGTATTCCTCCATGTAGTTCTGTAGGCCCACAAGACTTCAGGAAGCCTCTCGGCCCAATCTCTTCTGTGTAGATGGAAAGTTTTGGTGATGATGCTCTCAAGAACTTTATTTGTAGACTCCACTTGGCCATTTTCTTGCGGATGGTAAGGAGTAGATTTTCTGTGCTTGATTTTGTATTCTTCCATCAACTTATCCATCAAGTTAGATGTAAATTGACTTCCCTGATCTGTCACAATTTCTCTTGGGACACCAAAACGAGTAAAAATGTCCTCATAAAGAAAATGAAAAACTGAATTTTCAGTGGCAGAAGGCAATGCTTTGGCTTCTACCCATTTAGTGACATAATCAGTGCATACCAATATATACTTCTTCTGTTTAGATGGTGGATTAATGGGTCCAATGAAATATAAAGCCCATTTTTCAAAGGGTTTGATGAGTACCTGTGGTTGTAATGGCATTTCATTTGAAAGAGTCGGTCTCCCAACTCTTTGGCAGCTGTCACACCTTCTGACATATTGTTTTGCATCTTTGAAGAGGGAAGGCCAATAATATCCTAAAGAAAGGATTTTATAGGCCGTCCTTTTGTCAGTAAAGTGTCCACCGCATGGTTCATCATGACATGCCTTAAGGATGTCAGGCATTTCATCTTCCCGAACACATCTTATGATCACACAATCTAGCCCTGTTTTAAACAATTCATTAGAAATCCATGAATAATTCGAACTCTCCTCAATAATTCTTCTTTTTTCACTAGGAAATAAATGTGGAGGTAGCTTCCCTGTAACCAAATAGTTATGAATATCTGCATACCAAGGAGTCTTAATAGTTACTGCAAATAAATATTCATCTGGAAACTTATCCTCTACAGGAGAATCTTCATTAGTATTTTGGATTCTAGACAAGAAATCAACTACTGTATTTTGTTTCCCTGGTCTATCCAACACAGTGATATTTAATTATTGTAAAAGTAAGAGCCATCTTGTAACTCTACCATTAGTAACAGGTTTGTTCATTAGATATCTAATTGCAGAATGATCAGTATGGACAAAAGTTTCATAGCCTGTTATATAATGTCTAAACTTATTGATTGCATGAACAACAACTAAGAACTCTTTTTCAGTCACAGTATAGTTTAACTCGGTGGGAGTCAAATTTTTAACAGGTGTAGTAAATGGCATAAGGAACTAAATCCTTTTGACCCAACACAACTCCTAGAGTTGTATCTGAAGCATCTGTAGAAATATGGAAAGGGAGTTTCCAATTTGGCCCTCTCAAAATGGGTGCTTCAGATATTCTTGTTTTCAAAGTTTCAAATGCAGATTGACAATCAGGATCCCATTTGAATTCACAGTCTTTTGTAAGTAATTTGAAGAGTGGAGATGCTATCTTGGTGAAGTTTTCGATAAATCTTCTATAGTATCCAGTAAATCCAAGAAAACTTCTAACATCTTTCTGACAATTTGGAATAGGCAACTTGGATATGACTTCAACTTTTGATCTATCAACTTTAATCCCATCCCCTGAAATATGATGTCCTAAAACAATCCCTTCAGTAAACATCATAAAGCATTTTTTATGACTCAATGAAAGGTTTGTTTCTTTACACCTTATAAGGAATTTTTCCAAATTCTCTAATGCCTCTTCAAATGAATTACCATAAACTGTAAAATCATCCATATAAACCTCTACACAATCATGGATTAGATTGGAAAAGATTCCTAGTACTGCCCTTTGAAATGTTGCGGGTGCATTACATAATCCAAAAGGAAGTACTCGGTAAGCAAAAGTTCCCCATGGACAGGTAAATGTGGTCTTATCTTGATCTTCAAGTGCTACCTGAATCTGATTATAGCCACTAAAACCATCCAAGAATGAAAAATACTTTTTGCCTGCTAAAGTATCTATTACCTGATCGATAAAGGGTAAAGGAAAGTGATCCTTCAAATTTGCTTTGTTCAATTCCCTGTAATCAATGCATACCCTCCATTTACCATTTTTTTTAGGTACTATAACCAAAGGAGAAACCCATCGGCTATCTGAAATTGGATAAATGAAGTTTACATTGAGTAGTTTTTGGAGCTCTTCTTTCACTATCTCCCTAAGGTTTGGATTCATCCTTCTCTGAGGTTGTCTGATTGGTCTACTGTTTTCCTCGATGTAGATGTGATGAATGCAAGTTTTAGGGTCAATACCTTTCATATCAGTATACTCCCATGCAAATGCAGTAGAATGTTTTTGCAAGATTTTGGTTAGCTCTCCCTGTTGTGATCTTTCCAAGTTTTTGTTGATATTCAATGTTTTACCTGGAAAGATCTCAATGGCGGAACTACCAAACTCTTCCATAGAGAAAAGAGACATTTGTATAGATGATAGATACTCAATGTCAGAATCTAACTGAAATTGTGTGTGGTCATATTTTGAAGATGTTTCAAAGTTTTCTAATGTGTTCAGAATTTGACTATCTTCACTGATTTCAGAAATGGTAAAGACAGGTTGTATAGTATCCTCATCATCAACCCACTCATTATCTCCTATTTCTGTAATTGCTTTTGCTGGAGGATACAGATTGAATTTCTTTGTCGAATTACTATCAGAAATATACATATCCCCAAACCTACAACTGATAAAAGCATCAGCTGTGGCTAGCCAAGGTCTTTCTAAGATGAGAGGGTGTCCTCCTAAATTACTCTTGGGAGTTAAAATCATGAAATCTACTGGATATTCCCAAGAGTCTAAGGAGACCAAAATGTCTTCTAATACACCATCTGGTTTGATAATTGATTGATCTGCAAGTTGTAGTAAAGTAGGTGTAAAAAGAAGATTAGGAAGTTTCAACTGTTCCATAGTCTGTCTACTCATAATATTGATAGCAACCCCTAAATCAATCAAAGTATTTGGAATTTCTACCCCATTGATATGTGTTTTGACAATTGGACTACCGAGATCTACATACTTCTGCATAGTAATTTTTCCCATCATGATATCTACAATTTTTCCTACCAGGTGGATTCTTCTTGTATCTCTTGGTTTCCTTCCTGGTATTTTGAGACTCAAATCCTTTATTGTTTTTGCTAGAATAGGAATCTCTCTAATGGCTTGTAACAAGGGAATCTTGATACAGACATTCTTTAATTCATCTAGGAAATCATAGTCAGGCAACATGATTTGTTTTTCCACCCCTTTGTCAATTTGTAGTCTTTCAGGAAAATGAGGTGTGGATAAAGATGCAGGTTGCTCAACTATAGGAGTTGTGGGGGTTGATTCTTTTTTTTTTTTGAATGCTTGGGTTTTGAAGAGATGCTTTAGAACCTTTATTGGCTTCAAGAGAATCTTCCTCAGAAATGTTTTGCTTTTGAGCATCTATAGAAGGCTTATCTAAAACTCTACCAGATCTGAGTTGTACATCATTGAGAGGAACAATCATATAGGTAGGAAATTGTTGTCCTTCTACCATGTAAGCATTTTGAGGGTTTTTATTGTTGGGGTTTGGCAATGGCTGAGAAGGTAGTTGATTTAGCTTCTGTTGGAATGGAAGCAAGAGTTGAGAATTTGGATTCTGTTGAGAAGGTTGTTGTTGTTGTTGAAATGGCAATGATAGTTGTGGATTTTGATTTGGAAGTTGTGGAGCTTGTTGGGTTTGAAAAGATGGAGGATATTGATAAAATTGAGCAAATCTCCCATAAGGATTTTGCATACCTTGTACCCATGATTGAAAAGGATTTTGAGGTTGGGACCAAGGTTGTTGCCAAGGATTCCAATTTGGTGGGGGTTGAAATTTCATAGAGTTATTAAACCCTTGGTTTTGTTGCCCCTGCCAAGGTCTCCTTGCAACAAAACAAAGAGACTCAATTGTATTTGGATCTTCTTGAAAGACAGCTTTGAGCCCAGGAATTGAAGGACAATCCTTGGTCTCATGATTTTATGAACAAATCACACATGTTTCTACAACTTTTGCATCCAAGGGACATTCCCTTAGAGCATGTTCCTTTCTACATTTTGGTCAAAAGATGGCCAAAGCTTCAGCTTCTGCTTTTTGCTTGTTTTGTATGTTAAGGGTGTCTTGTTGCTCACTAAGACTCCCTAAGATATCAGTTTTGAATTCATCAAGCATGTTGCCAATCTCAGCCCTACTTACTGATCCAGTTGCAAATTTTTTTTCTCTAATGAGAGAAGGATCTCTAGGCCCTTTTCCAGTTTTAGATTTTCCCCTTGAGAGATGGACACATAGCTCTGCTATATCATGAATTGGAAGTTGAGATATATCTCCTTTTCCCAACATGTTCAAAATATCTATCCATTCATCTCTAATGGCTTTTAATAGAAGGGCTTTCAAGGTTTCCTCATCTAAGTTACTCATTTTTTCTCTTTTCAGGTTGTATTGGAATCTTTCAAGTAAATACTCCAAGTTTTCATCTTCTCTTTGCACCATTTTGAATACCTCATCCTTGTGATTGGTGGGCATACAATAGTCCATGTATCTATCCAAAAATGTTTGTTTCATATCATTCCAAGTCCTAATGGATTGAGTGAGTAATCCCATGAGCCATTTCAAAGCAGCTCCTTTCAATGTTGAAGGAAACAATTTGAGTTTTTGAGAGTCTTCCAGATAATCATAAGTTCGACACACGACTTCAAACTCAAATAGAAATGTTTCAGGATCCTCATTTCTTAACCCATGAAAGTTTGGGAGGACAGATGGTGAGATGTTTTTCATTGTTGCTCGAGAATCCTCATTAACTATAGGAAATCCGAATGAATTATCTCCACCCCTATTTCCCCCATTGTTACCTCTACCTCCTCCATTGTTTCCTCCTCCTCCTCCTCTACCTCTACCTCTACCAAATCCGTTTACTACTTCCTCTGTCATGATAGTTTCCTCAGAGACTTCAGAGTCCTATGGTTCCTCTACTAATGGCGAACGAGGAGGAATTTCTCCCTCTTCTTCCTCAGGTGATTCTACTTCTTCAATTACAATGTGTCTCCCTGTAGAAGGAAATAAATGATCTTTTCCTAATTCAGATTCGATGGATGGTGTGGGAGAGTCTCCTAATTCAACTACTGCCTCTTGAATTCTAGGAATCCTAAGGCTAGGAGTGTGAATTGGAGATGATGGAGGTGTCTCTTGTCTATTCCTTGAAGTAGATGGAGTTGTAAAAATCAAACTCTTAGCCCTAGCTAAAAACCTTCCCCTAGAATCTCTTGCTCTATGCATGTCATTTTTTATTTTTCTTCAAGTCGGGCTAATAATTCTCTTTCTGATCTTCTAGGTCACTCTAGGTGCAAGAAGAGAGCATACTCAAGAAATTATTAAACCAATAACTTTCTCTTTTCTGATCCTCCAGTTCACACTAGGTGCAAGAGGAGAGCATACTTTGAGAGGTTATCAATTTTCCTTCCTTGAAATTTTCTTGTTTCTTTTTTTTTTAAGAAATTGGCCACCTAGTTTCACTTCTCCGGCAACAGCGCCAAAATGTTTGGTCAATTTAGTGTGTCCTAAATTGCTATTTAAAATGTCAATCCGGGAGTTGTAAATTGCTGAAGTGAAGTGCACTGTATATGCAAGATAACCGATTTCTTAGTCTTTTGTCGTTTTAGAGTTTTTTTTTTAGTTTGTTTTTGGGTTTATCTTCTGTGGATTCCCTAGTGTGAGATGGCGAAATTGAAAGTCAAGTATGGATGGTAATGGCGATTTCTACAATGATTCAAGTATGGATGGTAATGGTGATTTCTACAATGATTTTCCAAACTTTAAAGTTCTCAAAAAGAAGGTTTCAAACTGACTGTGATGAAATCAATTCTCAAAAGAAAATAAATGTACCAAAACAATGAACTAGTGACAATGGCCCAGTGTCCTTACTTCTGTATGAAAAGAAAATAAAAACTGAACTCAAAGCAACTCAAAAACTGAAAGCAAAGCAAACTAAATCACACTACTTCAACCCACATTCTGACCCTTCACCTTTCGACTCGCTCCGGCTATAGGAAGTAATCATAAACAAGCTGAGTAATATGATATCTAAATTGCAGGAAATCAAATTGCATAAAAGGAAACAAAGATTTGACTACTCATTCATATTTCACTTTTTGAAAATGACATAAGTAATTTAATCTCTAACTTGCAGGAAAGCAAACTAAATCATACTACATCAAGTAATATTCTGATTCCTCACTAATTGAGTCGCTTGGCTATAGGAAAGAAATCATAAACAGATGAGTAATATGATATCTAAGTGGCAAAAAAGTAAATAAGCAAAGAAAAATTGAAATAAGTGACAATGCTGGAATTAAAACTTAGTAAATGAAAATCAGCAGAAAGGACAAGATGATCTCATGTCAGTAGTCATTAAAAATATGTAAATTTGCCCGGGCTGCCTACAAAAACCTGTAAGAAAAGCACTGATCAGCTAACAGTCAAGAAAACATAAAAGAAAATATGGACAGCAGTTAACATGATTATTAGAACAACGTAATATATACAAGCTAATGATTATAAAAGCAGTAAATGAAAGCAAGTAAGAAACTATTTAATAGATACAGAGCCTTGGTGTACAAGGGCCCTCTGAAACCTCAGCCAGTCAATACTCAGTCACAAATCGGATTCAAGAATGTTGTCTTCTCATATATAAAAGTGCAGTAATAAGACAAAAGTAAAGCACGGTACATTGGGCTTATAACAACAGTCAAAATTACATCTGAAAAGCTAACTATCCAGCATATACCAACGCGTTATTTATAAGTGAAAATGCTGCAGCTAATTCCTAGATTCTGCGCTGCCAAACAGATACGTAAATCTCCACGGCGTGAGATCTAGTGGTATGGTAATTATGACAGTTAAATCCATGGAGTGGTGGCTGCTCGATTCAGTTCACAGGTTGATCCACAGGTGTGCCAACACCTCCGGAAATTGAGGATCGTGCCACGCAAACCTTCACGTGGGCAAAACAGAGTCGTGCCACCGTAAAACTCTTGGTTTGACCCCTCCTTTGACCATGGTTGTTTGTGAGTGATTCGGCTGAACTGAGGGGACACGCTCCATGTACATGTCACTTGAAGCTTGCCCATGTGGCCGGTTCCTCCATTGGACACCTGTAACATAGTCTTTAATAAAATGGCTGTAGAAACTTGAGCTGGCTGCAGAAAGTGACAAGTTTCCGTAGCTGCTTGAACAAAAATCTAAATCAAACAGCAATCATAAACATAGTTAGGAAACCATTACATAAGCTCTTTTTAGACTAATATGCAATGATTTGACAGCTTGGTGGATCAAGTAAATGGAAAAGAAGGCTGAAAAGATATATAGGGAAGATGCAGGTTTGGGACTCAACATTGTGTTGACATGTAGAAGTTGATGATGTTGTTGTTGGGATGCATTTGTCATGAATTCATGTAGGTTGTATATGAATTTGTTATGCATGTTAGCGTCTATATGTTGTTATGCATGCATTCTCATGATGAAGTTTTTCATGCATGAGGTCATTGTATGCAGTTGTGTCATCATGATTCTAATGTGTTGGTTGAGATAGAACAAGAGAAGCAGATTATGAAGGCAAGGTTGCAGCACTAGACCTTGGGGTAAGAGCAGATCATCATATAGGTTTGTATGTTGGGCATGCGAGTATGTTGTTTAATGGTTATTGTATGCATTAGGGTTATATACATGCTTTTGATTCTATTGCTATTGCGGTTATATGCTTAGGAGATGCTAGTTAATTAGTATAGTCATATGCACATGCGTCAGATAGTCATGCATGGTAGTTAATTTGTTGTTATATGCATTGTAGTCGTACACATGATTATTATGGTTATTTCATCTAAGATCTTGATGTTATTATGTATCATGTTAATCTAGATTGGTCTATGCAGATGGATATGGTTATGATATTCATGTATGAGTCAATATATTTGTGATATTGTGTCGTACTAATTCAGACTGACTTGTGCAGATGTGATAGACTCCCCTGAGATAAATTGAGGTATGAGTTGCTTATGTCATATATTTGGTGTTTGAATGTTTGATTATATCGTCTATTTTGTGTTTGGTGTCTATTATGTCATCTATCTATTGTTTTAATGTTTGATTAATTGCATGATATGAGTACATGTCTATAAGATTGCATGAAGTTTCAAGACAATTGTACTAACAAATATGTGTTGAGATAGCTAATACACACTTAAGTGTAAGTAGTCATTAGTTGTAGTATTATGGCTATTGACTGTGATTTGATTATGACATGGTTCTTAATCTTGATAAAGGTTTATTTCAAATTAATAGAAATGATATCTGGATATTTGGAACATGTGAATGACATGTGTGGCGAGTGGTAGAGAAACATGTTTGGTATTAGCGTGACAAGATAATAGTTGATATGTTTATATAACTAACAACTGGGTGATGTGATAGTATGTAATAAGACTTAATTGCAGCAAGGTGAAAGTTAAAATAAAGGAATTGGGTGAGAATTCCTTTGGCTACGTTTGGAAACCATAATTCCAAATGAATGAGTGCATGTAAGGAATTGGGTGAGAATTCCTTTGGCTACGTTTGGAAACCATAATTACAAAAGAATGAGTACTTTGCATGAATACATGAAGTCTTCTTAACCTTGATTTTGTTTGACATTATGTGGAAATGTGCTATATTCATGAACATGTATTTGACAGGTATAACAACTGGTTTTTATTTATAGCTGTATTCATTAAGGAATTGAAGTCCCTTGACAGATGATATATGTACAAGTTCAGTTACAGGTCAATGTGTTGGGTACAACAAGGTAAGGTAACCAATATATGTTTATATTTATTTATACATTGATAATTATATGTTTATGGCAGTATGATGCAGGGGCTGCATGGAAAAAGAGACTGCCATGAAATCTTGAAGAAGGCTTGGGTTGAGATTTCCCTTGGAAGCATTGGGAACCCATGGGGAATTGAGTCATGGTGTTTGTTGCCAGTTTTATGCTTTCAATCTTTTGTGATTTTTTTGTGCTTGATTTTCAGTTTCGTTTATGTTTGGTGCATGATCATGCCACTTTGTTTGTGGTGTTGTATTGTTATTGGTTTTTCATGGTTTTCTTCTTGGTTGCTTTTTGTTCTTGTCTTTTATGTTTTCAGGGTCTTGGGATTTGGTTGGGAAAGAGGAAAGTTAATGGAGCTCGGGAAGAGCTACATTGAACTCAACAAATAATGAAAGACTCGGATGAAGCCAAGTGTATGAGTAAAGGGAGGTTGAAGGGAAGATTATGACAACTAGTTAGTTTGATTAAGTCCATTGGTGTAAATGGACGGTGGTAGGGCAATAATGAGAAAGGTAACATGAAAGGTAAAGTGAATGGATTTAAGGTGTTATATGCCTTGGCTTTGTTGGGAATTGTTGTTCTCAGTGTTGTGCATGTGATGCGTGAATAAAAGGAGTTATCTTAACCTTGACCTTATGATATTTGGTAATTATGTTGTGATCATGATTATATCGTTGTCGATATATGTATACATGTATGTATGTATGTTGTAGTTTGGCAGGGTCATCAAAGATCATGATTTTTTTATGATAATGTTTATATGTATGTATGCATGTCATTTTTTAATAGGGTCATCAAGGATCATGCTTGTGGAGAAATGATTGCTTATGTAGGTGATTGGCATGGAGAAGTTCCTGGTCTTATGAGGAATTAAGTGGGAAGAGTAGCCTTGACAAATCTATGAGGTCAATATCATGTGGATATGAATTGATATTATGTGATTATACTATGTATATGTTATGGAAGGTAATGTTGAGGGGTACATCAACAAAATGAAAGCAGTGTGATCTGCGACATGCTAGGGAAAGCATGGTTGCTGGAAAGACACTAGAAGCATGGTTTCTTGGTAGAGACAACGTAGTCTCTGGATGTGCAATACTACTATTGTGTATATGTTGTGCATATTGTACATGTTGTACCTGTGTTGTTGTATAAATGCAGTGTTGTGTACATGTCGTTTATGCAGTGTTGTGTACAGATAGTGTTGTGCGCATATTGGATATGCAGTGTTGTGTGCATGTTGGATATGCAATGTTGTGTACATATGGTGCTTTGTGCATGCTGCATATGTGGTGTCATGTACATATGGCGTTACGTGCATGTTGTATATGGGATGTTATGTACATGTGGTGTTGTGTGCATGCGATGTTGTGCACATGTTGTACATGGGGTGTCGTGTGCAGGTGGTGTTGTGTACATGTCGTGCATATGGTGCTGTGTACATTTGGTGTTGTGTACACATCATGCATGTGGTGCTTTGCACAAGTGGTGATGTGTACACATTATGCAAGTGGTGTTGTGTACACGTTGTGCAGGTGGAACTATGTACACGTGGTATTGTGTATATGTCATACATGTTGTGTTGTGCACGTGTGGTACTATGTTATTGTGTTACGGGGATTGTGTAGTTGTTGTATTGTGACATGTGTATTCATTATGTTGTACTCTATGTACATATATGTATTGTGTTGTACACCAAGTGTAGGTGTATGTATTGTGTTTTGTTGTACACCAGGTGTAAGTGTATGTATTGTGATGTATATTGTGTGTAATATGTGTACGTGATTAAAGAGGAGAGAAGGAAATAGGTTCTTGTCGGGTGTGGCAACCGATATGGTGTGTGTACAAAAACGACAAAGGACAAAGGTAGAAGCAAGAAACAATTGAGGGATAAGTATCAATATTTTATTTCATATTTAATTATGCATGTGATCTATGACTGTGATTTATGATGGTTACATGTGATCTATGATTATAGTTTATTATGATTGCATGTGATTCATGGTTTTGATTTATTATGGTTTATTTTTGAGCTAATTGGATGTGATAAGTTTATACATGATGATTTGATCAAACAACTAGTTTGACTTGTTGTGATAGGAAGTGAATATAATTGCCAGTGTGCCTATTAACGGTCCACCAATGAGGTATGATTTGAATTTATTTCAATTGATTTTGATTGTAATGGAAATTATGTGCGTGATACAAGAAAACATGGAAGATGCCCGGATTGGGTGGTTCAAATCGACTGCAAGAATTAGTAGCGTCAGTGAAAGGAATTGGAACATGCAATGGAAGATGCCCGGATTGGGTGGTTCAAATCGACTGCAAGAATTAGTAGCGTCAGTGAAAGGAATTGGAACATGCAATAGTATGCGGGTAAAGCACTTCAAGAGTAGGGCAATAGTGTCCATTTATTTACATGAGCATGTTATAACTAGTGTGATGGTTTTGAGGTAGGTATATGCCTTGGTTTTCAGACCTTCTGATGCGAGGAAGTCTTGCCAAGGGAGGGGTCATCTGAGGGACTTTGTAGAAGAGAGGGAATGCCCGTGGAACTTGGAAGGTGTGTGATTGCACAAAAGGGGGTGACTGGATTACCCAAGGGGCTGTGTAGCAGAGAAGGGAAGGTTGGGGATAGATTTGTTTTGGTCATGAGAATTCCCAGATCGAATTAGATGCATATTGGGAGTTTGTCCTGGAGAAATGAGTCGGTAACTGTTCACTGAGAGGACAAATGGCACAAGATTGTAGTGTTGGACATTGGATGCAACTTTGACTTTGGAGATGAATTCTAGACTTCCTGGGAAGGAGGTGAATCTTGGTTCTACCTTGAGGGTGGAGGTGTGAGCCTCTAGATTCCCTTGTTGCGGATGCAGGCATTGTATCCTTTTATTTGTTGGTTAGAGAAAATGTGCGTATGTGTATATTATTGTAAATAATGTATTAATATTGATTTATAAAGCTCCATAGATAGTATGATTATTTGCTGGTTGAAGCAAATTTGCATGAGTATATATGTGGATGTTATTTTAAATATTGTAATGAGCTATGTTATAAAGCTCTAGTAAACGATATGATTTTCATGTTTTCAACAGTGGTCATTGTAAATACTGCAACAAGATTTTTTATAAATCTCCATGGGCAGTATGTTCTATTTTCAACGATTTTCTGGTTTATAGGTGTCATTGAACATCGAGGATGGTGCTCCCCCAGGGGGGAGGGTTCTGTAACAACCCTGGTTAAAAATCCATGTAATAAAGTTAATAAAGGCAAAAGAATAACCAAGGTAATGGGACACATATTCCAAGCCGAATGTTGGGCAAAACATCTTAGTGAGTGTTCATTTCAATTTAATATGGATAAGGGGAAATTGGAAAAGGTGTTGAAAAACAAAGAGGCATTAATTGGCATTTTATTTATGAAAATGATGGAAATTAAGAGAAAAGGAAGGTTAAAGGTTGCAGGTTGCATGTAAGGAGGAAATTGAAGCAAAAATAAGGAAAATGAATAAAATCAGGGCCTAAATGATAAAAATTATTTTGAGGATTAGTTCATGGCTTCTTTTAGTGTTATATTTTTATCAAATCATTTTTGGAGCTCTCATTTTATTCTCTCTCTCTCTCACACTCTTGTACACTTAGAGTTTTCTTGGAGCACTCTTGGAGGAGTGTGGCATACTTGGGATTTGGATCAAGAAGTCAAAACAAGAGTAGGAAAGCACAAGAGGACATGGGGATCAACAACTACAATAGGTTTTCTTACAGGTACCAAATTACATGTATGATTTATTTCCTAGTTTTGGCATGCATAGCACATGCATGTGGTTTCTTGGTTATGATCTGTCATTGGCATGTAGGATTTCCTAGATTGACAATGGTTTTGCCTAGTTTTTCCATTTCCTGGATAGCCACAGTGTTGTGGGTTTCTTTCCTTTTGTTTTCTGGTTGGTTCTCATGTTCCTTATGGCTGTGAGTTGAGTTACTAGTTCCTGGAGCCTTGGTTGGATAAATGCTCTGGAAGTCCTGGAAAAAATTGAGTTGAGTTACTAGTCTTATTAGTCTTGGTTGGATAAACACTCTGGAGCCCTTGGTGGGTTGAGTTACTAGTCATGGAAGCCCTAGTTGGAAAAATGCTTTGGAGCCTAGTAACAACTGTGGGTTGAGTTACTAGTCCTGGAAGCCTTAGTTAGAACAAATGTTCTAGAGCCATATAAAAATTGGGTAGAGACTGATCTGGTGATGGTTAGTGATGCTCAACCGTGAGGTGGAATAACTAGTTGAGGGTTGAGGTGGTTTGGCCTTTGGAAGCCCTAGTTTGGTTTTGTTTGATTTGTTTCATGAGATCCCACATTCATGCTTAGAATATGGCGCGAGGGTGATTGGATGAAATAGAGATTTGGTTCAACCCAATCTATGGTCAGGTGGTATGTGGAAGTCCCTAACCTAGTTGGATTTTCATATGTTAATATGGACCCTTTCTCCTTTGGTATTTTATGATTAAATGTGCTTGCCATTATGTGGCTTTAATAGTTGTTTCCTCATTGATATATCTCTGGTTATTTTATGGTTATAAGCATGTTTATGACAATTATGATATATGGCTCTCATCATGTTTTGGTTAGTATATAAAATGTTAATGAATGAATTACCTAATAGATAAAAATGAAGCTGTTGTGAGGATATATCAGTTCTCTTTGACGATTCTCAGATAAGTATGATATTCCTATGTTCAGATTTGTTGTTATGACCTATAGATTTCATGTTTATGATATTTTTGACGAAATGCCTATCATTGCTAGTAGGGGCCAGATCAATTCCTTGTTCAAGCTTTTTCATTAGTAACCTTGTTTCAATGTTATCTATCATATATGGAAGTTTCATGAAGTTCTAGGTAGTAGCCTAAGTCCTGGCCCTTAAAAAGCGACACAAAATCCAGGGTAGATGGAATTGAACTGTCTGAAAAAGGCTGCAGTCATATGGATGCCTTGTTTTGGGAGTGGCTAGAGGGTCCTAGTCGCATGCATGCCTTGTCATGGTAGTGACTAAGGCTCTAGGTTAGTGAAAAAAGCAATTTATCTTAGGGGTTAGACACCTTAAAGGGTTGGTTGGATCCTGAACGTTCTGTGGCTTCTGAGTAAAGTTAGTTTTGTCTTGTCATGTCGATTCCACTTCCTTAAATGTACATGGGGAGTCAAAACATATCATAGTGACTCTTCGTCACATGTTTACCCCGGTTTACTGGTTAGCTTGGGTAAATGTGGGAGGAGGGTGTTACAAAGAGTTTCAAAGGATGAAGTACTCATTTTACTATAAAGCTAAAAAATGTTATATGTTTTAATCATTTAAATTTATGCAAAGGGTGGAAGAAGCTTTCAATGCGCTTCTCTCATACCCGCACACAAGCACACCTGCACATTCAGAGCCACTGAACATAGTTTTGAGAACCAGACATCAGACCACCCACAAAGCAATTTTTCTAAAACTCTTTTGCATTCCAATATCTAATAAAATGTGTCTAGTTTATACTTTGTTTTTCTATTATTTCAAAATTAAATATTTTGTACATTCAAACTATGCAAATAATTGCTTACATTAAGTAAAATGACAAATAAAGTGTGAGATTGGAAAATAAATAATGATAATTTCACATTGCAATTTGCGGAGTGTGGAGGTGCGGGGGTGCATAGAAAGCACAATGACACTTTAATTGTTGGCATAAACTTGTAGTTCAGTTTATTATTATTAGTAGTATATGCCTCGCCAAGGACTATAGCATTTACCTTGTGGTCAAAGTCCATTGACTATTAAATTATTATTATGTTTACTACTTATTATCTAAAACATATCATGAAATTTTGAAACCTGATATGACGATTATAATTACTAATTATTATTATTATTATTAGTCATTGCCTCGCTAGGGACTACAACACTCACTCTGTAGTCAAAGTGTGTTGACTCTCCATTATTTTGCGGAGTTTCTTTTTTATAATTTTTCTATATACAAATGCATTGGTAAGATGTTCCAAAGAAAAAAAATATCATGAATAAGATATCGTCTTTATTTTTATTTACTATCTAATATGTATGTTGAAAATTTAAAAGGTATTGTCAAAATTGTAACCACTAATTCTAGTTATGCTATCTATAGGAGCATTGGGCTGGTGTTTATCATGCATACACATTATGAACGTGTGATATCCCTCATCTTAAATACTTTGTGATGATTTATTATATATAATTTTAAACTTGAAGTTAATGTGCTATATTAGAAAGACTGACAGATATTCAATAATCAATAATCTGATTGATAATGATTGATGTATAGCTATTGTTATCAAGTTGTATTTATGTTTTATTTTATGAATAAAAACATTCTGGAAATTAATGATTAAGTACAAGTGGATGAAAGAGAAAAATATTGCAATTTTATTTTTAGAGATTACTATTATCGATCAGAAGTCCTAGGCATCTAGTTTGGGTAGTTAGATTTATTTCTGGAATTATTGGCCAATTCATTGTTTCCTAAAAGGCAAGGGGTTGTCTTCATAAGTGGGAAACAAAGGCTCATAAATGAGAAATTAACTACCTTCCACTTGTTGGTGAGATGGAGGTAGTTAATAACCACCCAAAGTAGTAGATGGATTTTTTTTTTTTAAATGTCAAAACTCTCTTGTTTTTGTCTCAATCATTCTGAGAAAATGGAATAGCAGAGACTGAAGAGAAATAATGAGAAGAGACATACAAGAAGAATTGCGGGCCTAATTTTCTTGGGAGGATAGGAAAAGTTGTTGTGTCAAAGTTGGGAGGAACCTAGTACTTAGCCATTGTTTTTCCAAAAAATGCTTCAAGTCTGTGTTTTAACTTTGTTCTTTTATTTCTCTGTCAAAGATAAGGATTATGCATTATGGATTATGAATTATGTACTCCTTAGGATCAATGTTTTAATTTGTTAAAAACATATTTACTATTTCGTTGAGGAACTATAATCTTTTTTTACATGAAAGAGAGAGAAGAATATTGTTTAGATAAAAGTATAAGGTATTGAATAATGTATTTTAATTTTATTCTATGTTTTATAGATGTTTATACATTCATAAGGTATGAATGAACTCTGTAAGAAACTAACTTTAATTCTGTTCATTTGTGTGATTGTACTAGCAAGTACCGGTAACAATAGATAAAATAGAAAACTAAGGCAATATTATAAATACAGAGAACCCTACAAGATATTATAATGTACAAGATCTATTCTATTTTCTTTTGAAAACGAATTAAAGGTCCTGGAATGTAGAAAATAAGCTAGAATGGAAATATTCTCAGAAGATCTATTTTGTTTTGTTTTGTTTTTCCTGAAAAAACAAGTATACATCTATTATAGATTTTTTTTTAGCTTGTAGGCTTATCTTAGGCCATTAGAAACTTAAAATTAAAAGTTCCTAGTGAATGGGAAAGAAAAAAAATCAAATTTTGAAGAGAGAACAATGGAGTTGTGCATTATCTCTTGTTAACTAGTTAACTACAGTATCATGAGAAATATATATATATATATATATATATATATATATATATATATATATATATATATACACACACACACACACATATATATATATGTGTGAACAATAATTGGTAGTAATGGATTATCACCAAAGAAATTTGAAAAGGGTTATGATCCTTCAAACATTTATAAATTCGATACACATGCAAATGACTTCAAAGTAAACTATAGTATGGGAGAAGTATTCGAAAAAAAGAATACCAACTTATAAAATCCACAAAAGTTAAACCTCTTTACATATTTAACCATACCGGAAAAAAACATAAAAATAAAATAAAATAAGTAACATAGAAATATCAAAATTATGAAATCCATTTTTACATTAAGTATCAGTTATTGACTGAATTGTACAATTGAAATCCTACAAAAATCATGCATAAGACATAAATTAAAGTAATTAGAACTCTAAACATGCTTCATACATATATGTATACAATCAAAAAACTTGATATGTTATAATTTTAATGTCCAGTATAGGCCCAAAGGCGTCCTTATGTTGATACATTAGTTATAAATTCCTAAGATGTCGCAATAAAGGAAACAAAAAACTAAAGGATTTTAAATGATAAATGAAATTGTATAAATTCTTATAATATTGAGCCACGAGTATGGAAACAAGGAGGTTGAGGAATGAATCAAACCTGGAACAAGAAATTTAATTCCATGATTAATAACTCTATAACTTAGGGTAAGAATTCTAGAGTCTTGTGAGAAGTGACCAATAGCGCTAATACATACTAGTGATCAACTGCAAAGGAATAAAAGAAGTTTAATGATTAGTCTTGAATACCCATAAGGGTTATACTAAATTTAAAAGTATTATGCTAAGAACCAGTTACTTTGTGTAGCTAGAAGGATGCTTCGAATGTGTTTCTAGGAAAGAAAAATAAACAAAACTTAATCAAAGGTATATCGACCTCAAAACTAAAATGGAAAAAAGAAAGAAAGAGGAACTCTATTATATCTACCAAGCATATACTCATAAATGATTAACATAGCAGGGAAATTAATATGCGAAAATAAGATGGTAACGACCATTCATTTAGAGTTAAAGAACAAGAAACTCCCTTATAGGTAAAAACCCTAGAGATTTTAAAGGAAAATAAAAAACCCTAGAGATTTTAAAGGAAAATAATATATTTATGGCAAACCCTAAAGTGAGTTAATGAGTAAAAACCCTTGTAATAAAAAGGAAATTTAATAAAATTCAAAATATTCGTAACAACCGTAAGCCTATGAGATTACAAAGAAAAATGACAGAACTATAAATATAGATGATGAGTAAACCCTCAAAGAATGGAGGGGAACTTTATAATAATCCATCAATACAATTTACCAATAAACTAGTGAGTATTTTTTTTCAGAGAGAAAATTCATATATGACCCCAGCTCTCGTGATTACAATAAACTAGTGAGTATGTGAACAAAAACTTTAAAATAAGGTTTTCTTGCCCAAAAAATAAGGAATTACCTGGCGAAGGTGTGACGAGCAACACCGTAACAAAATCCAAGAAATAACTGATCAGGCCAGAGGATGGTAACTCCATATATCATGAAAAGAAAAAAACCATACCAAGAATTAAAAGATGCAGAAAATATACTCACACGGTATGTAAACATAGAGAAGAACTATGATATTGGCTGTAATCTTTCCAATAAGAACCGTTACCTTCGCAAGTTAAATTATGAGAACCCATATTTATAGCCTTCTTTCTCGGACAATGGGAAATTTTCCGCAGTCTCCACAAGACAAATGGAGGCTATATACTCGCGGAAGAGTCCGAGAGTTACATCTACTCTCATGCTGCCAACGAGAACTGTAGATATTGACGGAGGCTCAAGTCAAACCCTAGCCACCTAGAGCAGTATGGAAAAACGTATCCCAAACCAAAAACAACAAAATGACTTGTATTCCGTCTCCAGGGTAGTCCCTAAACACTTGCCAAACCCTAACAAAACCCATACCGCCAATCTGAGGAGATGATGGGACCAGCCCCTTTTAGCTTGCAGATTAACAATAATTAAATGGTGATTAACAATCGGATAAAGTCAATGCAATTATGATTAACACTAAACAAATGATTAACACAAATATTTTGTTTTGGCTTGATGGCGCGGTTAATTGCTGTGTACGGTGGTAGGTGTGAGGGGACACTTGTCCTTGCCCTTGGTCTTCACCCTCCGCGCTTTGACTATACTCCTCCAACCCTCATTTCATTTGCCACTTTAACGCTTGGCTTTGCTCTGCTCGTGGTGAGCGTTTGTTGATGGTTTGTTTGCGATTTTGTTGAGGGTTAACACTCCGTCCTGTAACTCAATTGTTCTCTGTGTGCCTTCACTGTATAATTGTTTGTTTGCTTGCTTATTCGTTCCTTTGGTTAACAGGTTCTTTCTCTATGTTGTTCCTTTGCACGTTGTGGTCACAAGGGACTGGTTCCTCGGCTCTGCTTGGCAACGTAAGCTCTCTGCCTCTGCTGCATTTCTTTTTCGCAATTTTTGTTTTTACTGAGGGTAGCCGCTCCTTGCGAGCAAGTACTCCCTCTTGTGGCTGTGACCTGGTTGTGGGTTCTTCGCATCGGTGCCGTCCACTCCTCTGGTGAGCTTTCTAAACCCTCTTCCTTGCTGTTGTTTTCCCTTTTGCTTCAGTTACGAGTACTCAGATTCTAACACCCTTCTGTTGGCTGTCACTGTAGGTGGGTGGTTGCTTTGGACGCCTGCTTCCACGATGGCTACTGTCTGGTGAACTTGGTAGGGTGACTCCTCGTCATTGATATATGTTTCATTCTTATTTGGGTTATGGTTCCAGCACTTTTGTTGTCTGGTAGTTTGTCTGGCTCTGAGGGACTCGGCTCTTTGGTTACTGTTGGCCACCTTTCGCTACGCCTTTTTTGTATATTAATTATGTTGTCTCAACAGTCTTGAATATTTTCTAGGTGTTCAAACCGTGGGTCTATCGTGGGTTGTCTCTAATGGGACTCGTCCCATCTTGGCAATTGCTATTCTAGTATTTTTTGTAACTTATTTTCATGCAAGACTATTATTTGAAAAGAAAGAATTCACTTTTGTTTGTATGGCTATGGGTTACTTGAATATGCAATGCGGTCGTTTTTTAAGCTGAGACTGTTGATTTTGCAGAGGCTTCTCCATGTCGTTTGTCTGCTCTTCGTGGGCTTGGAATTTGTTACTGGCTGGAACTGTAATTTTCGCTCTTTGTTACTCGATTGTCTTCAACTACTGCTATTTCTGTCCTCGAGACACCCTGTTGCTAGATAGCTGGTAGGAAATAGCTGTTTTGGAAAAAGAAAAGAAATACATTGCTCTGGCCTTGGTCAATGCACACAGTGGTTTAATGAAAGAGAATAATAGTTAGCTGTAAATGAAATACACTGCTCTGTCTTGGTCAACACACACAGTAGTTTAATGAAAGAGATTAATAGATCGCTGTAGATGGATACAAATGTTCTGCACAGAAAAGAAATTCTTGTTTTATTTTCTTCTATTCTGTCTATCGTAATTGAACCTCTACAAAATATGATATGCTTTCTTTTCTACTATTTCAAGACAGTTTCTCACAACTGCTTGCAATTAGATCGGTAGTTACATAGTTGTGAAAACTGTTTTTTTTGTTTTCTTGCTCTGTTGGGAAATATATATTTTGTACGAAAGATAACTATTTCACTAAAAAGAAAAAAAAAAAGAAAAAGGTGGCTGTAACAACCTTCCTCTTGGGAAATATATATTTTGTACGAAAGATAACTATTTCACTAAAAAGAAAAAAAAAAAGAAAAAGGTGGCTGTAACAACCTTCCTCTAATCATGATGTTCCTAAGTAAATTAGATGTTCCTAAGTGCCATTTACCTAGAAACAAACAAGACTTCCCTTTTAACATGAAACTAAACCATGAGTGTGAACTTGTTCTTCCTAGCTGAGACCAAACACCCCATCCATGATACCCTCAGCACCCCATCCATATACCCTCACCTGGATGCTCCTGCATCACGAGATATGATCGAGATATGATCTATGTCTAACCACTTGGTAGGCATAAGAGCCCTTCACGCTCATTGAAAATGAACATTCCAGAAGAATTCCCACATCAACGCTTAGTTGAAGAATATAAAGTTTTATCCGATATTGACGAACACAAATAATAGGAATATGTACATAAAATTTGTCCTTTGGGAATCGAAATAACATTAGAAATCCATGCTCTACAAAGGTCCACTACCCAATGGCATATGCAGTGAGAACATTTGATAATGGAATCCTTTAGTGCTAGTGGTATATAATGTGTATATTTGACATTTGAAATGAAGACTTATTGGTTTGTATAACCAAATAAAAGTTTAGAAAATAAATAGCTAAAAAATATTATTGGAAGTAAATAAAGGGCTAAGGGCCATCATTTGAACATGGGTAAGGGCCATCATTTGAACATGGGAAATAGCCACATTTGATAACCATTTTTTATTGGAAAAAAGTAGTGTTCTTATAAGTTAAGGGCCACCATTTTTTATTGGAAAAAAGTAGTGTTCTTATAAGTTATGTTATAGCATAAATGGTCACCATGGAAAAAAGTAGTGTTCTTATAAGTTATGTTATAGCATAAATGGTCAACACACAACGTCGAAGCAGGGAAAATTAACACAAATAGAACAAATACAATTAAACACAATGATAGCTTTACTAAGAGATGTGTTTCTGTTCTATTTATTATTATTGGATTTTTATTACATCATACAGATCTGTGTTTTTTTGTTATATTTTTTATGCACTTTTTGGGAAACATTTAACACTTAGAGATTCAAATCTAGGACAACAATTACGAGGATAAAAGTATTTTGAATATTTATATAAAACATTTGTGCATTTGTACGTTTGTTACTTTTTCAGTTTAATATATGTAACAAGGAACTATAAATTGGAATATTTCAAAACTAATATCTATTTAGTATTTTACCTATATGCATAGAAATCATATTCTATATGGTAACTATGAACCTGATATTAGAATATACATTAGCAACAAATTTGTGTTATTTGGTTCTGCCTTTATGAGCCAATTCTTACTTGGTATCAATTATAATGTCCTTTTTAGAAATGATTTGAATGTATTTTTTTACGAGGAAAATTGAACTTTTTATTAAGTTAATAAACAATTACATGCACATGTCGAGGCATTTATGTTTTTTCAAAAACATGTAGTCCTGATCATGGTCAAAATAACCAAAAAACAAGCCTCTCCAATAGGAGAGAACAACCCTCTGTTTTGAGAAAGTGATTTGAATGTATTATTTGTGAAGAGAAAAAAAATCAGATTTGGATGATGTGGGAATAGACATGAATGAAGAAGTAGAGATGGCGATGATCACTATTACAGAAGTAGATATCGTAGGAGGACAAGCGAAAGGAATAAAAAACATGCAAGAAACAAAAGTAGAAAAGTAGTTCTATCTAGGTTTAGTTAACTATATATCAGATTTCCATTTTGTTTTCTTGAATTAATTTCTATTGAATGCTCATGAATAGGCAAAAATAGATCAATTTTATGTCATTATTGATCAAAGATATCAATGACAACATAAAAAGAAGCATTTTGATTGTTGTAGTTACATATCGAACATTTTTGGACAAAGAAAATAAGAAAAAACTAATACTCCATGTAGATTTAATGGATAAAAAGGCCAAAATGAAATAATAATGCTTGTGGCAACATAGTTTATCGAACAACATGGGGCAAAACTTATTGCAAATGTTGGTGTTTTTATTAGAAATTTCAAAATAATTTCAAAGCAAAAATACGATAGTGGTGATTGCGAGAAGACAATTTTTCTAAATAGCTTTAGCATTGTCGAAATCATTTGTCTTGTTTCCATAGAGCACTGGTTCTTTCCAAATATGACGATTGCAAATATGTACCGTAGTCAAGATTGTTTCCACTTGGCACAATTAGTGCCATTGCAATTTTGGAAACATAGACGAGAATGAAATGTGTACTAGAAATTAAAGACGAGAATGCATAACTGAACATGGAAATAATAAGATTTGCTTCATTTAATGTTTCACTGCTAGAAATTTATTGTTTGTCTCGTGTATGGTTTACATGTATTGTTATACAAATACTACATATGTGACAGGTTCAAGCACACGGCAAAATTATTTCAACATATCTTTGAATTCAAAGAAAACTGTAAGAAAGCGTTTTTCCACTCATCTTGCTAAAATATATAGTTAGAAAACAATAAATATTTTTCCAAACTTCACAATCCACATTCATATGTTCATTGACAATAGAAAATTAAGTCGAAAATCTAAGAAACTTCCTTTCTTTGGTGACTGGAATATGCACGATAAACTCTATTATATATATATATATATATATATATAGAGAGAGAGAGAGAGAGAGAGAGAGAGAGAGAGAGAGAGATTTGATATGAAGTTGCTAAGTCTCGATTCTTTATATCAATTTTACAACACTTGCAAGGATGACTGACGTCAAATAGTGCATATACAAATCCATTTGAGACTGTATGTGCGAAATGCAATAGCCCAATTAGAATTGTTGGAACTATGAATGAAATTATGGTTCATTTTATTGTTTCCAACAAAAGTTGACACTTGATTTATTTCAATCAATTAAACTATATCATACATGCAAAAGAGAAGACTACAATATATTGTGTTCTAAGAGGCATAGATCTAGAGAAAGTATTACTAGATCTATAAAATTTTTCCTATCAACAATATTGTGTAAACAAATCAATTGTTTTGTGAGGTGTTATCTTCCGGAGTCATCGCATTTATATTTTTTATAATCGACGTTTTGAACCAACCTCCGTGGTTCATCATCAACATTAGAACCATGAGAGAAAAAGTTAGAACCCCATTGGGTAATAAATAAGGGTAGGGTAGGGATGGGAATGACATGAAATATGTGATTATTCCTGGAGTTTTTAAGGTTGTGTTCGATGCAGGTAAATGAAGGAATAATGGAGGCGTCTCTGCAACATTTGAGAAAGGTGAGATCTGACTTCTTTTTAGCAATTAGTGATCTGAATCGTTCTAGTAAACAAACTTCTTGTGATTTCTCCCTCCCGTACAGGTTGAAAATTATTGATTTGAGGCTTCTACGATCTATATTAATTTGTGAGGTGTTATCTTCCGGAGTCATCGCATTTATATTTTTTATAATCAACGTTTCAAACCAACCTTCATGGTTGATCATCAGGATTAGATCCATGAGAGAAAAAGCCAGAACCCCATTGTGTAATAAATAAGGCTAGGGTAGGGATGGGAATGAAATGAAAGACGTGATTATTCCTGGATTTTTTGAGGTTGTGTTTGATGCAGGAAAATGAAGGAATAACGGAGGTGTCTCTGCAACATTTGAGAAAGGTGAGATCTGACTTCTTTTTAGCAATCAGTGATCTGAATCGTTCTAGTAAACGAACTTCTTGTGATTTCTCCCTCCCATATAGGTTGAAAATTATTGATTTGAGAATTCTGCGATCTATATTATTTTGTGAGGTGTTATCTTCCAGAGTCATTGCATTTATATTTTTTATAATCAACGTTTCTAACCAACCTCCGTGGTTCATCATCAGGATTAGATCCATGAGAGAAAAAGTCAGAACCCCATCGGTTATAAATAAGGCTAGGGTAGGGATGGGAATGAAATGAAAGACGTGATTATTCCTGGAGTTTTTGAGGTTGCGTTTGATGCAGGCAAATGAAGGAATAACAGAGGTGTCTCTACAACGTTTGAGAAAGGTGAGATTAGAATTATTTTTAGCAATCAGTGATCTGAATCGTTTTAGTAAACGAACTTCTTGTGATTTCTCCCTCCCGTACAGGTTGAAAATTATTGATTTGAGGCTTCTACGATCTATATTATTTTGTGAGGTGTTATCTTCCGAAGATCACATTTATATTTGTTATAATCGATGTTTTGAACCAACCTCTATGGTTCATCATCAGGTATAGATCCATGAGAGAAAAATTCAAAACCCCATTGGGTAATAAATAAGGCTAGGGTAGGGATGGGAATGAAATGAAAGACATGATTAAACCCTAGGATTAATATTATAATCCCAAGGTATATAAGCCCTAGGGAGTAATATTAAACCCTAGGATTAATATTATAAACCCAAGGCATATAAGCCCTAAGAAAAATATTATAAACCCTAAAATAAACATGGTTGACCATGGTTGACAATGGTTGATTTTCAATTTTGAGACAATGGAATTAATATTAAAACATGGTAGATAATGATTGACCATGGTTGACCATAGTTGACCATGGTTGATATTATAAACAAAAGGGAATAATAAACCCTAGGGATCAATACTTAAAACCCAAAGGACTATAAACCTAAGGGAATAAAATTAAACCCTAGGAATATGAACCCTTAGATCAATAAACCCTAGGGATTAATATTAAAACATGGTAGAGAATGGTTGACCATAGTTGACCATGGTTGATATTATAAACTGAAGGGAATAATAAACCCAATGGATCAATACTAAAAACCCAAAGGACTATAAACCTAATGGAATAAAATTAAACCCTAGGAATATGAACCCTTAGATCAATAAACCCAAGGGACTAATATTATAAACCCAAGGGATAAAAATTATAAACCCAAGATATATAAACCCTAAGATAAATATTATAAACACTAAAATAAACATGGTTGAGTGTGGTTGAGCATGGTTAATTTCCATATTGAGACAATCCTTGAACATGATTGACCATGATTGATAATGTGACGTTGGACCATGGTTGACCATGATTGATTTTCATATTGAGACAATATTTGTCAGTCTATGGTTGACAATGGTTGATTTTCATATTTAGACAATCTTTTTGCAATGTGACATTCAACCATGGTTGACCATGGTTGGATATGGTTGACCATGATTAATATTATAAACTCAAGGGAATAATAAACTGAAGGGATTGATATTATAAACTCAAGGGAATAATAAACCCAAGGGATTAATACTAAAACCCCAAGGGATTATGAACCCAAGGGAATAATATTAAACCCAAGGGACAATTATTATAAATGCAAGGTATATAAACCTAAGATAAATATTATAAACACTAAACTAAACATGCTTGAACATGGTTGATTTCCAAATTGAGACAATCCTTATCACAATGCGACATTGCACCATGGTTGACCATGATTGATTTATATATCGAGACAATCTTTGTCACAATGCGATGTTGGACCATGGATGACCATGGTTGACCATGGTTTATTTTCATATCGAGACAATCTTTGTCACAATGTGACATTTAGCAGTGGTTGACCATCGCTGGCTATGATTGACCATGATTAACCATGACTGATAATATAAACCCAAGGAAATAATAAAAAACCCAAGGGAATAATAAACCCAAGTGATCAATACTAAAACCCAAAGGGATTATGAACCAAAGGGAATAATATTAAACCTAAGGTACAAATATGAAAAATCCAAGGCATATAAACCCTAAGATAAATATTAGAAACACATGGTTGACCATGGTTTATTTTCATATTGAGACAATTCTTATCACAGTGCGACGTTAGACCATGGTTGATTTACATATCGAGATAATCTTTGTCACAATGCGACGTTAGACCATGGTTGACCATGGTTGATTTTCATATTGAGGCAATCTTTGTCACAATGCAATGTTAGACCATGGTTGATTTACATATCCAGGAAATCTTTGTCACAATGCAATGTTAGACCATGGTTGACCATCGTTAACCATGGTTGACCATCGTTAACCATGGTTGATTTACATATTGAGACAATCTTTGTCACAATGCGACGTAAGACCATGGTTGATTTTCATATCGAGACAATTTTTGTCACAATGTGACATTCGAGACCATGGTTGATTTACATATCAAGACAATCTTTGTAACAATGTGACGTTGGACAATGGTTAACCATGATTGATTTTCATATCGAGATATTGTTTGTCACAATGTGACATTGGGCCATTGTTGACCATGGTCAACCAAGGGCTCCTATACCTTGGATTTATAATATTATTCCCCTAGGTTTAATAATATTAGTCCATTGGGTTTATAATAGCTTGAGGTTTTAGTATTAACCCTTGTGTTTTCGTATTCTCTTGGGTTTATAATATCAACCCCTTCGGTTTACTAATGAAAGGGTTCATATTCCTAGGGTTTAATACTAAAACCCCAAGGGATTATGAACCAAAGGGAATAATATTAACCCAAAGGATAATAAACCCAAGGGATTAATACTAACAAACCAAGGAATTATTAACCCAAGGATATAATATTAAACCCTAGGATTAATATTATAAACCCAAGGTATATAAGCCTTAAGAAAAATATTATAAACCTTAAAATAAACATGGTTGAACATGGTTGACAATGGTTGATTTTGAATTTTGAGACAATGAAATTAATATTAAAACATGGTAGACAATGATTGACCATGGTTGATATTATAAATAGAAGGGAATAATAAACCCTAGGGATCAATACTTAAAACCCAAAGGACTATAATCTTAAGGGAATAAAATTAAACCCTAGGAATATGAACCCTTAGATCAGTAAACCCTAGGGATTAATATTAAAACATGGTAGAGAATGGTTGACCATAGTTGACCATGGTTGATATTATAAACTGAAGGGAACAATAAACCCAATGAATCAATACTAAAAACCCAAAGGACTATAAACCTAATGGAATAAAATTAAACCCTAGGAATATGAACCCTTAGATCAATAAACCCAAGGGACTAATATTATAAACCCAAGGGATAAAAATTATAAACCTAAGATATATAAACCCTCAGATAAATATTATAAACACTAAATAAACATGGTTGAGTGTGGTTGAGAATGGTTAATTTCCATATTGAGACAATCCTTGAACATGATTGACCATGATTGACAATGCTACGTTGGACCATGGTTGACCATGATTGATTTTCATATCGAGACAATCTTTGTTAGAACGCGACGTTGGACTATGGTTTACCATGGTTGATTTTCATATTGAGACAATCTTTGTCACATTGTGACATTCGACCATGGTTGACCATGGTTGGATATGGTTGACCATGATTAATATTATAAACTGAAGGGATTGATATTACAAACCCAATGGAATAATAAACCTAAGGGATTAATACTAAAACCCAAAGGGATTGTGAACCAAAAAGAATAATATTAAACCCAAGGTACAAATATGAAAAACCCAAGGAATATAAACCCTAAGATAAATATTATAAACAAAAGGTTTACCATGGTTTATTTTCATATTGAGACAATTCTTATCACAATGTGATGTTAGACCATGGTTAACCATGGTTGATTTACATATCGAGATAATATTTGTCACAATGCGACGTTAGACCATGGTTGACCATGGCTGATTTTCATATCGAGGCAATCTTTGTCACAATGCAACTTTAGACCATGGTTGATTTACATAACGAGGAAATCTTTGTCACAATGCGATGTTAGACCATGGTTGACCATTGTCGACCATGGTTGATTTACATATTAAAACAATATTTGTCACTATGTGATGTAAGACCATGATTGACCATGGTCGATTTTCATATCGAGACAATTTTTGTCATAATGTGACATTTGATACCATGGTTGATTTACATATCAAGACAATCTTTGTAACAAGGCAACATTGGACCATGGTTAACCATGGTTGACCATGATTGATTTTCATATCGAGACATTCTTTGTCACAATGTGACATTGGGCCATGGTTGACCAAGATTGACCATGGTTGACCATGTTTCGTTCTATAAAACATGGATGACCATGATCAACCATGGTTGACCATGATTTTCCATGATTGTCCATGATTTTCATATGGAGACAATTTTTGTCATAATGCAATATTAGACCATGGTTGACCATTGGTTCTTGCAGGTTGCGTGGTGGTAAGGATTTGATATTGTCACCTTTTAATAAGTGACATTGGATCTCCTAACTTACTATCCAGCCTATGTGCCTGTGTCTAACCGCCTTATTGAGTTTTTTGGTTCCATGACTAATCTCAAAGACGCCAAAAAAATTGTTGAAATTTAAGAGCTACTTTATTGTGTTCGAAAACTTTAAAGTACATCAATTAATATTGGGCTGAGGCAATCACCAAGCATAAATTAATGATGGATTAACTCAAGCGTCATGGTCATATTAACAATTAGACATGCAAAATAATCCACAAAATTAAACTCAACCGACTTTACTATTAAGAAAAATGTTTTCTCTCAAAGAAATCTTAATCAATTCAGAGAAAGGTTAATCTGATTAAAAATCAGATTCTACTTTAACAAATATGATAGAAGTAATTTTGTTATGGTTGAGAGATTCATGCTATCTTTTGACCAGAGTAACAATAATCTATTTATTTATTAGATGTTTTAGGGATGGGAATAACTTTGTCATCCTCGGGGACGGTGGGATTCACGCTACCTTTTGACCAAAGTAACAATAATTTATTTATTTATTACATATTTTAGGTTTATATAAGAGACTAAATTCATGTTAATAGTTTTGAGGTTTATTAGATGATTTGAGTAAGTTTTTATGATATAACATATTTATATTAGTGCTTTTTTGGATTTATTAAATGGTTTAAATTTTTTTATGCATAGAGGATCATTATAATTAAAAATACAAACGATTTTCTCGATCAAAACAATCCATTTGACTCGTAGATTTCATTAAAGGCAAATTTCAAGTTTTACATGTTTTCTCCTGAGGGGAGCTATGTTTCTTTCAAATATTGAACCAATTAATCTCCACCAATATTCTTCGATAAAGATATTTGAAGAACTTAAAATTTGAAGGGAAGACTTAGGATTATTTTAATTATTAAACAAATTCACAAACTTGATGACCTTAATATTGACAGGACAATGGATGACTTTAATATTGACACAACAATGAATTTACTCTAGGTTTCTTTCAATTCTTTATCAGATTGGTTTCCATGTAACTTCGTTGATAAATGAATTGATATAAGTGGATGAATTTAAGAGTGTAATTTTGTTTCCAGAGACCTTCCATAAAATCCACAAATGAATCTAAATAATAATAAATATAAAAACAATAATCAAACAAATCCTACTCTAGCTAAACCCTAAACAATTAGCCAGGGAACCTTGCTTTTGCTTTTGCTTTTGCTGATTACTCTGTTGCCTAGGAAGAGAGATTGTTTTTCACTCAGGCAGCACTCTGGTAGGCCAATTCAAGACTGCTTTTAAAAAAGAAGATCTGAAAGTTCTAATCAAGTTTGTTTTTCTGTGGATTTGAACTGATATAGACATTGGTAAGGCCTCAAGACCTCATGAGGTCACAAGTCTCTGCCAATTTGAAATTAAAGCCATAAATTAGCACAGTAGCCTACTAATTTCATAACAAACCAAAATATATGATCATAGTGTGCCCATCTGTAATTTGTTAGGGTTCTAAAGGATGGGATGATGAATAATTTTTTTTATTATCATGTGTTCACATCCAGATGTGTGGATAAATAGGACGTATTAACAAAAAGCCTCACCGTTGTTTATAAAAAGTTCACGGGAAGGTCCATACAACAATTCCATGCCATGATCCACGCTATTATACTCTCAATATTATTTTTGGTGCTCCATGCTCCGATCGATGGATGTACGTAGGCTTTTTATGCACCAGATACATTATCTAAGATTCACAAGAGTTTTGGAAAAAAATTCATCACCTAAAATATGCAACACTATGTATTGTTTACACGACCTTACTATTACATACAACTCTGGTATATCAAAACCGAAATGATATGGAAAAACTAACCTCTACCCAAATGCACATTGAAAAAAAATTGTAGATGTGAGAAACTCTATATGGAATCCGTAACAGAGATTAAAAAAATAAATCGATGCGTTTTTTCACAACCTTGTTGTATTATACATCCTTACCATAATTCCTTATACCTTATTATGTTCCTCTGGTACCTGTACTTCATTACATGGAATGATTTCAGGGACTTGCCAGACTTGAAACAAAAAGTGAAACAAGGGCAGCTGCGACGCAGCGAGTCCCTGCATCAAGTTGAGCCTGTTTAGGAAGTGATCGAATGATTGGGTAGCGACACCCAGAGTTTTGGACTTCACATCTGCAGGCTTTGGTGTCAATGTCTTCACAAGAAAGAGAATTCCATGTGGTAATCGCATCTATAATTTCCAGTTTTAATGAAGCCGATATTGATATATGGAGCGGTATGAAGTGCAACGACACTTGTATTAGGCGTCTCCTGGTGAAGCATTTAAGGCTGAAAGGTTACAACGCGGCACTGTGCAGTGTTAAATGGCCTACAGTCGACAAAATCCCTGGAAGCAGATTCTAAAGATCGTTTGATAATCGACACGGATTTTCGATTGCACTGTGCAGTGTTAAATGGCCTACAGTCGACAAAATCCCTGGAGGGGAGTATGAATACATTGACATTTTATTCTCTGAAGCAGATTCTAAAGATCGTTTGATAATCGACACGGATTTTCGATTGCAGTTCAAAATAGCAAGGCCCGTTTCTCAGTATCAAGAAGTTCTGCCTTTGGCAAATTAGAACAGATATTGAAGTTCATGGCAGAGGCTGCCAAATCTTCATTGAAGCAAAGCTTCAATCATGTTCCGCCCTGGAGAACTTTGAAATACATGCGCGCAAAATGGTTCTCTCCTTTTACAAGAATTACATGTTTCGATGATTTATCGATATCAAATGCGAAATCTTGCACGACGAGCGTGGCGCACGAATGCAGAGATCATTTGCAGCATCTCAAGGCATCGTTAACAGTGTGAAGACATGTAGGCGAGCGGCCATTAACAGGTTTAATATTTCTTTGATACATTCAAACTTTTGAACAGGTTTCGAAGTCAGGAACTTTTGTTTTTATACACAAATTGACCTTTTATGTAGTAAACCAGGTGTTCTGGCGCCGTTGGCGTGTTGAGAGACGATACCGATTTTGAGAATGGTTTGTCACTGCTTTGTGAGCAGCAATGCTAAGAAACCAGGCCCATATGTCATCGAACTTAGACTAGCTCTCTGACAGACGCAAACGAATATGTTTACATACAGGATGTGATCAATGGGCCCCTCGTTTATTTATGCAACATTATATATGTCTTCATGTTTTGAATCATTCTACTTAAGATATATTTATGCCAGATGAGCATGTAGGTGTTAACCAGGAGGTGACCAGATACCTGGGCTTCCACGACAAGGCCAGCAGAGTTTCCGACCCCACCACTAGAGACAAACCTAGTGCCACGGAAACCTGTTTGAACATAACAAGCGAAGTGATTGAACCTAACGCATAATGCATGATAGAAACATGGCTGAACCGCAGGACAACGGTGACAAGTGCATGTTGGATAGCTGAGCGAAAAAGCCTATGCTCTCTGTGCTACCTTTGCTTCTGTCTCCGTCTCTGTAACCTTTTGTAACCTTGAAAAGAGAATTCAGTGCTGGTTTTCGTTCTTGGTTTTTCTGTGTTTCAGAAGGTATATTATTTTCTTTGTTTTCTTTGTTACAGAATCTCGCCCAGAAAACCCTAGCGCAACAGGAATATCTATGCAAGGCGTCGGCGTTGCCGAATCGGACACAGTAGTAACCAAGGTGCAGAGGCGTTGTTTGTTCGAGAACTTTATGCATAATTTATATCGCTTGAATATTTAGATTTTGTGAAATGAACAGGAATATATAAGTTTGTGTTTACTTGTTGCAGCAAACAGCTGAGATACAGGAGGAAGGGAGGATACTGTTGGCGGACGGCAACGGCGTAATGAGCAGCTTCTGTGTGAATGAAAAACTTGCATATTGTAAGCACGGATTTGGTCATCAAGGTATGATTCATGAAAGCATGTATTGAATTGGGCTATTGAACTTGAAAATTTAGAAATAAATTATGTATCTTCTTGCATGTGTATCAGTAGACTTAAAGTTAACCAGATTTAAAACTAAAACTAATGATAATGATCTATGATACATATCAAACTTATATTTGTTATTCATTTTAAATGAAGTAAATACGATGAATATGTGAATATGTGAAATTGAAAACTTGAATCAATGTAGGATACGGCATACCGCATGTATCCTTCAATCACTTCAGCATGATTGATTTAGTATCACGATCCTCTGATTGCTTGCTTCTTATTGCATTAATGAAAAGTGGAAATTTGTGTGAATAGATTTTATTAAACTCGGTCATCCACCTAATATAGGGAAACCTGATGAGTCTTTTAATTTCCTATTGCAGATATGGCCTAATTTGGTCTGCTTGAAGTTGCGTCATACTAAAAAGTCCTTAAAAATAAAAATAAACTCAAATTGAAAATGTTGCCTACGTAATTCACTGGACTTTTGTTGACCTTTAGAGAGCCTAAAAGAAACTCTTATAATGCATCTGTTTCTGCAAAGCAGGACTTTTGTGGCTCGTGATTCTATGATATGGGAGATGACAAGCATACTGGGAGTCAATCTCCAAGTTCTGTTGTAGATACAATAAGAAAGCGCAGGAGGCCAGTGAGTTATTTTAAATTGTACCAAGATATAGTATCTTAGAGTCATCTAAGCCAGTGTTTGATATGCAGTTCCCGATGAAGAAGCTTGAGGATCGTATTACAACCTCAAGCTTAGCAAACTCGAGTTGCATATCTGACAACGTTTAGATATGTCTATTAAATCTAGCCTACCGTTGTTGTTTAATTTATATGTCACTAACTACCTTTGATACAATATTCTGTATCTAAATCATTCACAGTTATAATATAACTTTCCTCCTTAAAATGACCTAGGTTGCCAACAATGAGTTTGAAGTAGACTCTCAATTGATATCAGATAAAGAAAAAAGCGATGATGACAACACAGCAGAGCAGGGGGATTGTGGTGGAGACAGTGAACAGTTTCAGACAGCAACAGAAGAAGAAGAAATTGTTGCATCTGAGGCCATGGAAGCAAATATACAGCAAATTCGAGAGAAGATGGAGTGCTTTACTCAGCAGGTTTGTTATCGTAATGTTAGCTCTTAAACTTTGGTTTCGGAATTTCAAACACAATGAAAGTAGTATCCATATTTCACTATCCTAATACTACAAGTAGATCTATATAGCCAACCCAAATATAAATGTCTTTTGCAGTCAGAAAAATGTCTCCAAGTCTATCCCGGATAATGAAATTACCGTGCAAGAAAATGGGATTGGTGATGAGCTGAGCATTGAACAAATTTTTGCCAACAAGGAGGTGCCTGGATGGCGGCAACAAATCACATTCCAGGGACTAATTGTGAACCTGATGATTAGTATCCTGCTCGCTCCAGATCTACCAGCAGGTTTAGGAGCGTACCAAAGAAAGGACTTCCAGTTGGGATAACGTCAGGACTGCAAACAGACCACACTAGGTTCTGATTTGGAAAAGGGCATACAGCATAGAAGCTAATGAATATAAAGCAAAGCACAGCTGCGCTGCATCATCCACCTGTAACACATGCAAAGACACTTGTAATTACCTGCGATAGCTAATGAACTTATGATATGTTGCTTGTAACTACCTGCCAATCTCAGACATTTAACGTTTCAAACTAATGTTAACATTAAAACAAACCCGTTTACGGTTAGCCAAAATGCAGCAGGCGTAAAACCAATATAAGCCATGGTCGGGCCTTTTCCGCCTCGGGAAGAGGCAAAATAAGATGAGAAAGGTTAAGGCCGAATCCGACTTTGGTTATGTGCATAGAAAGCGCCGTATAACAGACGGGGAAAGCAACGAACTAATGCTAAGTCGGCATTGAACGATTACAATAGTCCCTGCCGGATGCCAGATGGCAGGGACTAATAAGTGGAATAACAATTGCAACCTTCTCAAAATGAATCAATCGATTAATTGCATAGATCCCTTCACGCTGCATCCATTCATTCGCCCTGCATCCAGTGAAGTGCAAGGAAGGCTCTACCACGTTACAAGCAGCGACTGTATCGACGCACATTCAACCACAATATGGAAGAGAAGGCGTAGCCGTCGACGACTCTCTAAATTTTCCAGGCGGGTTTAATTAAAAAATAACAGGGCGGATTCCCCTTTCCCGTTAGTCTGCTCTTAGTATACTTGACTTGCAGCTGGTTGGTTATGTTCTTGGTGTTATAGTGGCAGCTATGAAGTTTGATCCTTGGTCTCTCATAGATTAGGCTTGACAATTACTGATTCACCATGGGATAAAAAAATGAATGAAACTTTTTTTTGTAAATCGCTTCATGCCCCTCTACCGAGAGCCGTAGATATGCTTCTCAGATGAAGCATATTCGGGGCATATTCTGCACAGAGTTAATCTGGCTCGTTCAATTTTTTTATTAAAAAAAGTCAACGAGGGCTCTTCCACCCTAGATTGAAATAGGGGAGCCTTCGACTAACTATATTTTTATTGTAATGTGTAACTAGTTCATTCTGCTATGTTGTGTCTATTTTTTTCAATGTGATTTCTTACATTGTTTTATTGATTTATCAAATTTATAAATCCTATAATTAGTCAAACAATATTAGGAAATATTAGGAATGTCTTTCTGTCTGTTTGCAATTTTTCAATCTGATTTATTACAGTGTTTTATTAATTTATCAAATTTATAAATCCTATAATTAGTCAAACAATATTAGGAAATGTCTTTCTGCCTGTTTGCAATTGTACAATTTGATTAGATTAGAAAATGAAAGAAAACACTTTTACGCATAACATTTACATTATTTTGATGATCTAATTTGGTATAATTTACAAAACATATATTTGAAGAACATGATCAAAGTATAGGTGATGCAATGTTATTAGACTATTATACTATATGTTTCTTGAGATACATTTCTTCATTTATTTGTAATGCATTGGCATATTTATAAAAAAGTTGTTATAAATAATTTCTATCAAAAAGGGTTTGTCACACAAAATTTAAACAAATTTCCAAACCAATCATTAATATGTAGAATTCAAAGAAATTTGTAAACCGAATTCTTATTTGAATAAACGATGTATGGAAGAGTGCGACATAACTTACAACATATTTTGCATGTATACATACATGTATATTCCATAACATTCCAATATGTTTTTTTTTGGTACCGAGAAAATTAAAATATATAGCCTTTAGCATATACTGAATTTCAAAATTGATTGAGATATAGGAAAATTTGGTAACAATTTCTTTATTAATCAACCATATTTCCTGGAGGTTGACACTTCTAATAATTATGTTGCGAGAATGGAAGTCTGATTGCTTCGTTCATGTTTTTTAAGAGCCCCTCTAATAATGTTCTTACAGTGTCCAATTCATCTTCTAGCCACCCAAGCGTTTGCTAAAGTTGCAATATATTATCCATTAGTGTTAAAATATATTTGCTAAGCATTAAGATATTTTGGCCTAGCATTGAGATATCTTGGTTCTCTGCATATGCCTCTTCTTGTATGTTTTTCCATTGATTCGTTTGACCATTTGTCTTGTTGTTGGTATTGTAATAGTAACAACTTAATTGCGGTATTCTAAGTGGCAGAGCATCACCCCCCCCGTTTCAACAATGATGATACCAGTAAGAATTATTAAGCAAATCCTGATAACACTTATCAATTTCAGAAGAAATGAAGCAAGTGAGTTGCCTAGAACTTTTAGAAGCAAGTTCAGTGCTAATGGGTCTACAAAAAAATTAACATTAGAAAATCACTTTCCTAGAGCTATTAGACACCAATTCAGAGCCAACAATACTACATATAGTGTGTCATAGGTGATAAGTCATTTAAATCACGAATTGACATTAAAGTTTTGAAAGGACATTTAACTTTTGTCAATTTTATTGGTATTCATTAACCAGTCATCATCATCAATATGGCTAGTATTGGTTTGCTTGATTTGTAAAAAAAAAATTGTTTTGAAATCAATTACTTTAAACCATATATGTTTTTCTTAAATTCCAAGACGAGATAGCACTACAAGGAAAATACCTTCTAGCCGAGATTTTCGCAGAAGCCCATATAAAAATAGCCCAAAAATATTTTTTTAGGGGAGGTCATTAGCGGAGGTGGGCAGACGAATGTTTTAGTAGATGTTTTTTGAACGACACATCTAAAATACAAAAACAAACTAGTGTTTTGCTATCCATACAAGCACCATGCTTCCATACCATACCATCGGAAATTTATTTTATAAAATAAAAAAAATACGGTGTGCTAAAAACATAATGCACCGGTTCTTGAACAGTTGACACTATTGGTGCCCTTTACATAGCAAAACATCCCTATGTATACCAGTGAGGAGCACCACTATAGTTTTAAATTTCAGAGAAATGTGGTTCTATTTTCCAACGATGCCTCGGTGCGGAGATCTTAACAGAACACCCTGGGGCATCTTATAGAATGCGCTGCTAGGTGGTCTGTAAATTCTGTAAAAATAATGGTGCTATAGTAAGAATAGAGCACCTGTGTGCTACTTGTAGAAGAATGCCCCAGGTCATCTCAAGAAAAGCATTGCGATATTTTTTAATTAAAAGAAATGTGGTGCTTTGGGACATATCCTACACTGGTGTGTTTGGCGAAACGCACCGGAGCAATGTTAAATAAAAAAAACCCTCTTGGCCGTAATTTTCATTTTTACAATATACAATACAGGAGAGCTCTAAAGCACCAGTGCCACCCTTGCCACATGCAAGTGCCCTGACATCAGTGCTTCTCTTGCTCACCATCCTTCCGTACCATGCTCACTATTTTAGTTTTCAAAATTTTCAAACCGTCCTAAAATTTGTTTTACTCCATTATGTGTCCATAATGCCTCCCAGACGACAAAATGTCCAGGTAATGTCTATGTTTCTTTGTAATTTATTTTTTTAGTGTATTAGAATTTTAAATTGGGCTAAATTTTCCATTGTTTTTCATTTTTTTCATTGTGCAGTGCATTTGATACGTTCGACTTACACTGATAGCGGCGTGCCTTGTAAATTTACAGGGTGCACCGCATATCGGTGTGTGAACATAATACACCATTGTTTTTGTGGTATGTATTATAAACTAAAACACACTGGGATTGATGCGACAAATTATACGTTGATGCATCACGCCCGATGTGTTTATAGTTATCAAATGCACTGCAAATTAAATATTTAAAAATATATCCATATCTCGGTGCATTTAATAACTTGAACATTCCATATTGGTGCGAAAAGGTTATCTGTATGCATTAGTGCACAAGTTGTCCACACTGCTGTAAAAATTTAAAATTGTGAACCAACAACAGTGTGTCATACTTATTTATGCACTGTTAGCGGTGCGCTTTTAGTTGATTTCACATTGGTAATTTTTTCTATCTTTTTTTTTTTAATTGAAATTTATGTTTCCATATTTATACATACATGTTTCATTTTGATAAAAACAATTGTATTTTATGCATGAGGCTAATGTATTTTATATGTCAATTATGTAGTAGAGACGTCAGCAGAGGGAGCAATAGCAGGAGCAAGAGCATTAGGCAGACCCATACAATATGATCTGATCATGGAAGGCCAAAGAGAGGGAGAGGGATTTATACCCTCACCCTATTAATGGAGTGACCTGAGTTCTCTTGAGGAATGTACGCCTCCTCAAGTATTATGAGGAGGATACATCCCTGAAGGCGCACTCTATCGTTTTGGCACATCTGATCCACCGATGTAATTTCTAGTAGAAGGATTTCCATGTCAGTCCTAGGGCATGGTATAGGCCCATTGAGGAGGACATGTACTTTGTGGTTGGCCTATCTAGCGAAGGGGAGGAATTTCCCCAGTTCCGTGATGCCTCCCACAGGGTTGCAGATGACAGTTAGCTTGTGTACACTCTAAGATATGTTGGGCCTCATGCAGTGCATCCATCAACTTTTTAGGTTAGTGGTGGAAAACTATGTGTTTCTTCTTTTGTTGTAGAGGAGGTTAGGTGCCTTTCATTATTATTCACCACCATTGCACACTCTAATACTGATGGGAAGCACATTAGTTTCCCTCTTTTGTATTATGTTGATTCTTTGATTCAAATGCCACATTGCATCAAATGGTTTTCCATTTTTTGAGGTAGTTTTGCATGGCTTTAGATAGATGTCGTGCATTGAGACATGGGAGGGAGACCTTCCCTTTCGCTTCCAAGATTTTATTTTTTTTATTTTTTGAGAGGTTTCAAGAGATGAGACCTACATTTATTTGTCCCCGCCTAGGCCAATCACTGAGGTCCGGATGCACATGTGGGGGATGATGATACTGAAGAGGGTCCTACCAGAGTTTCCGACCAGGATTTCTCATGACGTATTGACTCTACTGGCTAGTGAGGATGACCATGCATTTGTCACATTGATGTTTCAGTATGTGGGGATTGATTGGAGAGGGTGTCACAACATCTTCTTCACAAAAGCTGAGTCTCCAGATGATAGAGGTAATAGTAGTGTTTTCTTTAAATTAATCAACTAGTTTCATTTTTTTGTTTTAATGAATTAGAATAAAATTTATTCTAACACATTACTTAACTTGTTTTATTAAATTATTTAATGAAATTGTCTAATTATTTATCTGTATTATATATTTTGTAGATATTGACACATTCGATGGGGACATGCCTCCTCCCCCACTAGATATCGAAGGAGATGGGTGAGGCCCAAGAGGGTGAGGTACATCCTTAGGGGGTTTGGACGTCCGGGACTATAAGCCTGATTTGCGAGTTTGGATGGACTACTATGATAGATTGCTCAAAGTTTTGATTGATGCAGGATTCCACCCTATGAGACCTTGAGATATCACCACAGATCATAGTTTCATGGGTTTGTACAGGGACTGTCTATGCAAGATGATGTCTCTTATATGACATATCATCGAGGGTGGTGATTATGATGCTTCTAGTAGTACCACCCCATCGAATCATGGTTGTCAGGGTGTCGGTGATCCTTCTAGTAGTACATCTCCTCGTCTGTCGCCTGATGATGAGATGCCAGAGATAGAGGATGTGCTTCATGTTTCTCATGGCAGAGTAGACCAACCACCTCCTCCTCCACCTTAAAGTTCACTAGATGTTGATCATGCAGTAATTGACCATCCATCGTCTTCTACTGCAGACTAGCCTGACACTACGTCTATTTTATCAGATATTTGATTACAATTACACACACACACACACACACACACATATATAATGCAATTTTTTGTTCATGTTTATGTACTTAATTTATATGTTGGTATTGATGTGATGCAGCCCAGCCTCTCCAGGCCGCTACTACCAGGATCCTCCGATAATTTAACTCGGTAGGACGCAGTGCTTTAAGGTTTAACCATTATGTATATAGGCGCAATAACTGAACCGATCATTAATTAATTTCTAATAGCCAATATGCTAACGCACACCCTGCCTGGTAAGACAAAACGTAACATCAATGTAACTGCAGAGGTCACAGAATTGTAGACCATAGAGAACCGGTGTTCTTGCAATGCCCAAAAGCTACTGACACAAACACATAAGCAGTCGAACATGGCTAGCAATATCCTCATTCGGATAAAACAAAACGGAAATGCCCTATAAAATAAAATCGGCCAATCATGAAACTCTGCTGAAGCTTTTTGCTACGAATGATCCAAGATCAGAGATATTTAATAGTGCACACCAATATGTGCCGAGCAGCCACATCTTTTCTCAATTTTTTATCAACAATCTATAGCTTCTACGCTTCCATTTCACAGCTGTATCTTCATAAGCACAAATGCAAACCCCTTCTGTTTGTTGAAAATGTTACGATGTTGCCTTTGGACCATGAATTGCTCAACCATGTCCAAATATAATTGCATGCTAAAAAGAAACCAGTTCAATTGAAGCACTTAACCTTTCAATCTTTTCAACTGCGTCGCGTTCAATGGTTCGAGCGTTTCCCCGTACTAGATCTCCTTTTATCCTCGTACTGATGATCAATTTAAATTCGAACAACCGATTATCATTATGCTTACGGCGTTCCCTTTCACACTTCCCTCCATTCGGAACTACAATCGAGTCTGGTAATACACACGGATTATATGGAATCGCTCCTCAATTCGGCTCTGTTATAAAATAACTCCATACTAACCGCCACTGTCTTTATGAACATCGCACTAACAATGCCACGATGTAAGTCTCATACGAGCACTCATAAATTTGACCATGCGCCTTTTAACTCGAGGTTGGGTCTTATGGTCCTTGATTTTTTTCCTTCGCTGAAACCATCGAATGGAGATTCCAAGAACAATTCTGACATCAACCCATATGCGCCTTGAAGAATCAAGACCGCCTTAAAGTAGGAAATCCATTACAATCAATTAATACAGCCATTAGAACTCTTGGTATAGACAGAGACATACACGCTACCGGAATTCAAGCCTTCAACGATTAATACACATGATTATAGCGCATAGGAAAATAAGAGCCATCAACACCTCATTCAATTTCAAGTTGTATATCCATCAAGCACACTCATCTCAGAATTCATTAAGGCAAACAAGTTCATTCATGACTGAATTCATATTTACATAAACAAGTATACACATATATGGCCAGATATGCAAATCTATGGCCCTCTTACAAACTGAAGGAGAATCCTTTCTCACTTCTCACACTCACACACTTCTCTTCTTCTAGAATTCTTTCTCACTTCTCACACTCACACACTTCTCTTCTTCTCACACAATGCCTAATTTATTAAACTTAGCATGATAAAAAATCCCAACTAAAGTTCATGCAATGCATACACATGGAAAAGCATCTTTTTGTCTTTTTCCATCTTTTTCCTATTCTAAAATAGAAAAGCTATCCTTATCCCTTACTCATCCACATCCATCACTTTTATGCCTAAAAGCTCTCTAGTTTTATTTGAGAATATCTAATTAACTAATGCATGACCCCTATTTACAATAATTTCATTTTTGGTTGGATGCTCCTGCATCATACTCCCAAGGTAGAAAAGGTAGAAAAATTCTCATGATCTCCTGATCATGTGTTCAGCTCCATGTTTGCCTGGATCCCATATCTTGTACTGTAACTTTCCATTTGCCACTGCTTCTGTCTGTTGTTCTTCTCCAGGTCTCCACACTTTATGCTGCTTTGCTCCACTAGTTGTACTCTTGCAATCTTCTGCTGTCTTCCTCTTGCTTCTTCTCTTTTGTTTCACTGTTGCTGGTCTCTTCCAGAATTCCTTCATCATCATCCGCCTCATCATTTAAATTTCTTTGTCTAGCAGATTTTCTCCAGCTTCTTCAGTAAGACCTGTACTCACAAAACAATTGTTAGAATAAAAAATATAAGGCATGAGTGCCTCTTTTGCTGCTAGTGTCGCTGCACATGTTGCTCTAGCTGTTTCTATGAATGCTGCTGCCTCCCAAACTTCCTGTCCCTCTGCAACATTCATTTGCTTGTCACCTGCAATTTCATCTGGAACTTTTTCCTCAGCTTTCTCTGGCAACACTTCAGTATGTTGCTTTGAGTTTCTTCCCAGCTTCTCTGTCAGCACATCAGTATGCTGATTCGCATTCACCATGAGACTGTGAGCTAGTCTCGCCTTCTTACCATCTACCTCCAGGATATCTTTCTGTTCTCGCGCACTGTATTGAACTCTTTCATCTGCTGCAATCTCCTTGTCATAATTTGGATTCTCCAACCAGTACTCTAAGAATGCAATTTCTCTGTAGCATTGTTGCAGCATTTCATCATCACTTACAGTCCCTGCATTCACACACAAGCTGTCAGTTTGAAAATCACAGAGTTCAACAGTCTCAACTGTTGCTTTACTTATCCATGCTACAAACTCATCCACTTCTTTTGCATCCACACGAACTTCATCTTGTGTTGTAACAGTTGCACAAGGTTGCACATCCTCCTCAGTAAAACCTGTAATCACATCACAATTGTCAGCTACAAAAATACATGGTTTTACATTATCCATCTGATCTGGATTTGTCAAATTACTCAAGAAATCATCAATGATCTTCTCCTCTGTTAACTGTCTGGTTATGTGTAAATCTCTCTTCTGCTGTAGCCTCTGCCACTTCACTCTCTTCCTCATCAGTAACCCATGTCTCTGGTCTTTCTCATTTTCCCGTAACAACTCCATCAATAGCTCAAGCTGAACTGATACCTCAACTTTCTCTTTCTCATACTCTTCTTGAGTCAACTGCTGTCTTATGCCATTCGCCTTGGCATATTTCTTCTCTTTATTACTGTGGCCTCTTTCTGAACCTATGCTCTCTCCTTTATGACCTTGAGTAGTCATCTCCTTCGCCATAAGTTCCTCACCTATGATTTGCATGAAGCTTCTACCACAACAAGCTCTCTTGCTGCCACTTACCTCACCAATCCTTCCCTCCGGATCTGGTCTTTTGGTAATCATTGGTCCTCTGCTGGAACCTTTAGAGCATTCTCTACTCCTCATGTATGCTTCTCTCATCTGCAACTTTCTTCAACCTCTGTTGATTCTCCTTTGCAATAAGCCTCTGCAACAGCTACTCCTCCTAGCTGCAATCTTACCTCACTAAGCTCTCCTCACTTAGTCTTTTGGTAAGCACGGTCCTTTGTCTGGAACCTTCTACTGAGCAACGCCTTTGCTCCCTCTAGGCTTCTGCAATCTCCTTCTCTCCTGAGAACACTTCAGTTGTCCTCTTTATCCAAATCCTTATTGGATTCTTCAGGTTCACTGCCACCTTCTCTCTGCAACCATAAACTTCAATTACAAATTTCAAATCAGAAAGTCATCTCACCTCTTAAGACCTTGCATGGGCTTGTCCTCCCTTTGTCTTCTTCAATCCTGTTCACTTGCATATCAGAAAAAAAATCATTCATCACACATTCAAAGAAACATACTTCAGTTTTCGACTGTACTCATTCAAGAAACAAACAATCTTCAACAAAGTATTCCTGCTCTGATACCACCTGATGCAGCCCAGCCTCTCCAGGCCGCTACTACCAGGATCCTCCGATAATTTAACTCGGTAGGACACAGTGCTTTAAGGTTTAACCATTATGTATATAGGCGCAATAACTGAACCGATCATTAATTAATTTCTAATAGCCAATATGCTAACGCACACCCTGCCTGGTAAGACAAAACGTAACATCAATGTAACTGCAGAGGTCACAAAATTGTATACCATAGAGAACCGGTGTACTTGCAATGCTCAAAAGTTACTGACACAAATACATAAGCAGTCGAACATGGCTAGCAATATCCTCATTCGGATAAAACAAAACGGAAATTCCTATAAAATAAAATCGGCCAATCATGAAACTCTGCTGAAGCTTTTTGCTACGAATGATCCAAGATCAGAGATATTTAATAGTGCACACCAATATGTGCCGAGCAGCCACATCTTTTCTCAATATTTTATCAACAATCTATAGCTTCTACGCTTCCATTTCACAGTTGTATCTTCATAAGCACAAATGCAAACCCCTTCTGTTTGTTGAAAATGTTACGATGTTGCCTTTGGACCATGAATTGCTCAACCATGTCCAAATATAATTGCATGCTAAAAAGAAACCAGTTCAATTGAAGCACTTAACCTTTCAATCTTTTCAACTGCGTCGCGTTCAATGGTTCGAGCGTTTCCCCGTACTAGATCTCCTTTTATCCTCGTACTGATGATCAATTTAAATTCGAACAACCGATTATCATTATGCTTACGGCGTTCCCTTTCACACTTCCCTCCATTCGGAACTGCAATCGAGTCTGGTAATACACACGGATTATATGGAATCGCTCCTCAATTCGGCTCTGTTATAAAATAACTCCATACTAACCGCCACCATCTTTATGAACATCGCACTAACAATGCCACGATGTAAGTCTCATACGAGCACTCATAAATTTGACCATGCGCCTTTTAACTCGAGGTTGGGTCTTATGGTCCTTGATTTTCTTTCCTTCGCTGAAACCATCGAATTGAGATTCCAAGAATAATTCTGACATCAACCCATATGCGCCTTAAAGAATCAAGACCGCCTTAAAGTAGAAAATCCATTACAATCAATTAATACAGCCATTAGAACTCTTGGTATAGACAGAGCCATACACGCTACCGGAATTCAAGCCTTCAACGATTTATACACATGATTATAACGCATAGGAAAATCAGAGCCATCAGCGCCTCATTCAATTTCAACATGTATATCCATGAAGCACACTCATCTCAGAATTCATTAAGGTAAACAAGTTCATTCATGACTGAATTCATATTTACATAAACAAGTATACAAAGATATGGCCAGATATGCAAAACTATGGCCCTCTTACAAACTGAAGGAGAATCCTTTCTCACTTCTCACACTCACACACTTCTCTTCTTCTAGAATCCTTTCTCACTTCTCACACTCACACACTTCTCTTCTTCTCACACAATGCCTAATTTATTAAACTTAGCATGATAAAAAATCCCAACTAAAGTTCATGCAATGCATACACATGAAAAAGCATCTTTTTGTCTTTTTCCATCTTTTTCCTATTCTAAAATAGAAAAGCTATCCTTATCCCTTACTCATCCACATCCATCACTTTTATGCCTAAAAGCTCTCTAGTTTTATTTGAGAATATCTAATTAACTAATGCATGACCCCTATTTACAATAATTTCATTTTTGGTTGGATGCTCCCGCATCATGATGTGTATATTGTTAGGTCATGTTAGATATGTTTTCTTAATGTGCTTGCAGATAGATGTGTATGTGAATATAATAGTTATTTGACATGAGATTTATATTAATTTGAGGATGTGTGTGGTGATGATGTTAGATTAGAATGTTTGTGTTTTGTTAGATATGGTCACGATGATGATGACCTATTAGATTATTAGATTTTTGTGCCAGCTAATAATGTTTATGTGTGTTAGAGGTGTAAAAAATTATATGATGTTAGTGAATTAAAATGTACATGTTAGATGATTTTATGATTGTTAAATGGCTATCATCATTATGTTTATTTTTATGAAATAATATTTATTATAGATTATGTATTGGTGAAATTATATCAAACTTTTATTTATGAAATTGCATGCAAACCGACTTACTTTAAAAAAATGCAAGGATATTTTGATAAATTATAAAGTTTAGTATGGTTGAAACTATGATTGTAAAATTAGGATGATTTACTAGACTGATATGGATTTAGGCTGCTATAATATATATGTAGTTGACATTGAAATATTTTATTTATAATTCACGTTCTCCACATTAAAATGTTAAAATATGCCCCGTCTTAATATTTTCTTGTATGTATAAATTTAATTATTTTTAGTATTAATATTTTGTAAGATATTAGATATCAAATCCATATTAAACATTGAAAATTTTACAAATATCCCTCATACATTGAATTAGAAAGCAACTATTAATGGAATAAGAATTCTCTCAATCTTTTTCACTAAAGTGAAAATATAAGAATATTTTCAATTTAAATTACTTTACTTTTCTCTATATAAAGTATCCATAAAATCATGTTATTTAATATGAACATTGAAATATTTTACTTATGGTTGTTAGTAAAATATTTTTTGTTTTAAATATCACACGTAAATGGAACATAGAATGAATTACACATAATGTAATATCAATAATACTATTTCTTGTCTTGTGAAAAAAATATGTTTCTTCCTAGTAGTAAAAAGTAAATTATATTTGTTTTCTCATTACATTTATTTCTCATAATAAAAGCTATATTATATTCTTTTTACTTTCGGTTACTTTATATCTCTATATAAATTTATATAAGATTAAGGTATAAATTGAAGTATTGTAATTATGGCCGACATCAATTTCTTTTGTTATTTCCCTTTTTAATTTGTTAATTTAAATTATTATTTTACTATTTTAAATGTAACATTATGTGACAACATCTCTCCCATGCTGAGTTGTAGAGCACCTCTTGGCGCAATTAATTTAGATTTAATATAACTTAAAAAATTATATTTTTATAAAATTTAATTTATTGCTAAATTTATGATATTTTCAAGCAATTTAAATTTAATATTTATTGCAACTCTTACCAATTTAAATTAGAAATTTATCTCTCTAAAGATGAGGATAAAGAAATGTAACATGATAAGGCTTCATGTGAAGTTACTTATAGTTGGAGATTTCCTCTATTGGAAGTTCTCCCTTAAAGAGGCACATGAATTTTTTTTCTAGTAATAAAGATATAACAATTTGATGTTATTTTGGTTCTTTTGATATTGTATTGGTTTAAATTTAAATTTGTTTAATAATAAATATAAGTTAAATAACACAAAAATGATAATAAAGTATATTTAACTTTTAACAAATAATATACTTGATTATCTCTTAATGAACAACTCAGAAAAATATTATTTTTTTCACATACTTATCACGAGATAATCACTAAAATTCATATTACAATTGGAAATACTTAGTTTTAAGTACTGTAAAAATGTTTCCACTACAAAAAAACGTGTAAAAACGTTAGTGAATCTTACCAATTATATTATAAAATTTCAACAAGACGAATAAAAAAATAATATAATTAGTGAAATAATGATAACAAAAACATACAACAATAGTATAAATGATGAAATAACAAGTACATATCACTCTCCATTGTCATCACCCTGATTATCTTCCTCGCTTGGCATGATAACGTTGTTGTTCTAAAAAATATGTTTTGATCTAGCGCCGTGTTTTAATATGAACAACCAATCCCTATCCAACACATTTGGGTAAAAAAACACCCGGTTGCATTGTTTTGGGAAAACATAAGGCTCCCTAATTTCATGCCACATCTTTCTAGAGTTGATAGATACTAACCCACTATCATGATCTCCTTTACATTATTGTGTTCAAAGGTGTCCCACCACTTGCACCTAAAAATAACACATTAGAACGAAGAGAAGTCCACTTAAATGATCTCTTGTATCTTTCCAATGTAACCTAATGTCCCATGCATTAGGTTTTGATCGCGGTGGCTAGCACAACTAGATTGGTCGAACTCAACTTCCACTCCTTAGTCTTGTGTCATGCATCCATCATCGACATCCTCCGTGCAAAAATGATGTCCATATGCCCACATAGATGGGAACAAATGAACCTAATCACAATGTCACGTGTCTAATAACCGAAACATAATTAAAAATAAAAAATATATATAGATGTTACAATTCAAAGGTGCAATATAAAGTTAAAATGGTACAAAAAGAGAATATAATTACCGAGTTGTTGCACCCATTCCCTATGTTTAGTGCATCCTCTTTAGCACACAGGTAATGAATAGATGCACCATATTTCTCTATGACTTGATCAACAACCCAACTGTTAGGGCATGTCATTGGCATACTTTCTTATAAATGATCATGATAAGGCATGCCTCTACCATTCAATTGTTTGAATTATTTCCTGTCATTGTCCCGTTTCCTCCTCTTCTCTTTGTACATGTGACCCACAGTTGTGTTGTTGCCATATTGTAAAGAATGAATTTGTTGATGGCCTCAATTTCTAAATTTGGTGATGATCAAATCAAACCAACATATATATATATATATATAGTATGTATGAGATCAAAATATGCATTAATTTGAAGTTCAGTGTGAATAGTTACTGTGTAGTAATTTGACAAATGATAAGCTTGCACTTGCTCTTTATCATGCACCTCTTTCCATTCGTTTCAAGAAGCTACCCTTCTATTTTTTCTTCATCCCTTTCATCGTCCCAAATTGTTACACATGGTGTGTTGTCGATTTTCTTGATGTACTCATATGCATAACAGAAATAATCATATGATGTACACCCCTCTGCCATAGACCCCTCAAGTTTTTCCCTTTTTCGAACAAATTTTTTCAATTTCTTCATGTACCTCTCTAAGAAGAACATCTAATTACAAGAAATGACCCTAACTAATTCAACCTCATCTACTAGGTGAATTAGAAGATGAACTTGCAAGTCCATGAAACTCGTTGGAAGCTCCTTCTCAAACATACAAACAACCTCAACTATCTCTTGACACCACCATAGAATGCTAGCCATATGAATCTCCTTTGATGTGATCCAACGTACAAATGCAAATAGTTTAGATATGACATGTTGTAGGTCTTGGGGGAAGTCATGTTTCACACACCCACACACAAGAAGAGGATAATGACATTGCATAATAAATAATACATTATGAAAAAAATAGTTATAAAATATCCCATTATATAAAATAATAATAATAAAATCATTTTTTTGACATGCATACTCTTATAAGGTTCAAATGGTCATGTGATTTCAACCCCGACAAATGATCTTTCATAGTGAATCAGTGTCATAGTGAAGGTCCATATAAAGAAGACACTCTCACACTCATTATAACTTCCTTTTCTAAAGAAAGATCAACTTTCTTTAAAATCCATGGGACATCGCCTTCTTTGAAATACCAAGAGGGACCAACCTATCCTCTAATTTCTTGTCTTGGCGAATGTTTCTTTTTAGTTTTTGAAGAAATAAGATCTCTCCTAACAACCAATGTGTCACTTTCTTTCGATGATATGTGCCTCCATAAAGAAGATGAAACATTTTTAAATATATGCATGGGATCTAGTAAGTGGGAAATATTAAGATTCTCCCAATATGGGAGCTCATAAAAGACAAATTTCCTTTTCATCCCAATAGGAAATTTCTCAACATAGGTGTCAAATAATTATGGATCATCGAACATATGCTCCCCATTTGAATCAAACATTTATGTAAACTCCTTCTACTTCTCTCTCTCATATGCTCTAAGACATTCAATTGGTGTCATTTTTGTAGGCCTTTGGGTTCTCTCTAGTTTACCATTGAATGCAGATATTGCTCTTCTGTAAGGGTGTTCTTCTAGGAGGAATACCTTGGAGCACTCATACACTAGATTTCGTAGGTGGTCAGACCACATAGCCTTCAGAGAAGGTCCACAACATTTACATCCATGATGCCCTTTTGTTACAAGACCTGCAAAATTATTGTATACAGGCCGACACATTAGCGACCATGAAGATATGAACAATTGCAACGAATTAAATTAATATGTGGAAAAATATTTTTTACTAAACATATCAATAAGAATGTAATTTACTAGAGCAAACACCTAAGCCTGGATAATCATGTATGGTGTAAGCACATATGCCATACAACGTAAATCTCCTCTCTATTCTAATCAGTCTTGATACATCATACACATGTATCCCTTCCCATAATGCCTTAAATTCATATACCAATGGTTGTAAGTAGACATCCATATTCTTCACTTTTATTCTACTAGGGACTATGAGAGCCAACATAAGATGTTCATTCTTCATGGAAAACCATGGGGGGGGGGGGGGGGGGGGGGGGGTATTGTTATTTATCACTACTATAGGCCAAACATAATAGTTGATGTTTTGGAGGGAATATGGGTTGACGCCATCCATGGCTATGCTGAGTCGTAGACTTCATACTTCATCCTTGAATTTTTCAGGCCATGTATCCTCTATATGCTTCATGGCTATTGAATCTGTTGAGATTCACATAACTCGTAGCTCAATTTTGTTTAAGGCATGCCATCCCTACAATATAACTAATTCTTTGCAACGAAAGAGTCTTTGAATCCTTGGGATTATAGGCATGTGCCTCAATATTTTATGAGGAGGACCATGTGATTTACCCGTGTTTTTGAATTACGCTACCTTTCATGCCCACATTTTATACATATCTCTTTGTCTGCATATTCTCCTCTATATAGAATAAAATCATTCGAATATGCATGATATGATATATACTCAACACCCAACATTTTCGACAATTTCTTTGCCTATTCGCAGCTACCTAGCAAGACATTATCACTTGGAAGAACCTTATCTTTGAATATCCTAGAGTTCACGGGGAATATAATTGCTCAATGTGAATAGTTAACATTCATAAAATCAACCTTTTTTAAATTTGATTGTGTGAGAAGATATAAGGAACTTGATTGATCATGCAAGTCAATTACATCAATATTTCTAAGAAACATGCATTTGAAATGCCAAAATTTGGTTTCACATTGTACAACAATTACATCCTGTGAGAATGCAGATGAAACAAATTAAAGGCTTCTTCCGCACTCTGCATATATCGTTTAGGTATTTTTGGTTTTTCCCTTAAATAATACAATTTGTCAAACTATTTATCTTTTTAATTAAATAAATTGATTTAAGATAGTCATATAAACATGTTTTCAAAACTATTTATCCATTTGTTTGTGCATTTTAGAATTGCTTTTAATTTGCCAAAATACGATGATTTTTCGTTGAACCCCATAACAACACTGTACATTTGGTCACAATGTTGTGTGATATGCTAAATAAAATAATTTTAATGCATCGAAGAAATTACTGAAGATCAATAAAGCCTAAAACATAATATATTAAACACTAAAAATGAATTCCAACACACATGGATTGGATACAAAACAATCACCTCATTGAATTTTAAATAAAAATAAATGCAAATATAGACAAAACAATATGCGGATGTGATAGCAGGAAAAGGGGAATCTTGAACAATTGACAACGTTCAAAGCATTTGTTAATGAAACTAAGTAATTTTATGCAAAAAAAGAGATTACTATGTTGATAACAACTTGACAAAAAAAAATCGCTACAAAAAAAAGGAAAATAAACATAAATCCAGAAAACTTTTAGAATTAGTACATACCCAAAAGCTATTAACTATGAGGGGTAGTTATGGAATCGGATTCTCTAGTCCTAAACCTATTGACATCAGAAGCTCAAACTCATAGTATAAATGTTTCTCCATGTGAGCTAATATTCCTTCAAAGCAATTTAGTTTTTCTTGTAAACGATCATGACCCTCTAAAAATTTTCTAATCTATCCTACATCTGCCACTGGTTGCATTGGAGATCATTCATTAATGAGATGATAGTATTCTGGTAATCATGTTTGTTTCTTACAAGTTGTTCTTGAAGCATCTTGAGATATGCAAGCTCATTACCAAAGTTACGTTGATCAAATGCAGAGTCATTCAAATCAAGTCTACTGACAAGGCTAGGATCTATAGCCTCCCCTTGACTAATTCTCTTCAGATGATGTTGACTTGACTTTTCTCACTCACAAACTCCATGCCTCACTCTGCCTCATGCACATGGAATCTTGTATTTCACCATAAACAAAAAAGACTTGAATATAATAATGCTATGGAGGGGCTAGACTAACGAAAGCTTTTACATTAAACATAACAACAACTCAACTAATAACAACAACAACCCACTTAAAATTGCACTATCATGAACCAGAAACCACTCCCAAAAGAAATTGTCTAAATTAATAGCCAAAGACTGCAAAAGAAAATTTACGGAATACCAGGTAATAATAACACAAAAAAATAAAACCAGAGGATATAAGTGTTCCACCTTACTATGTTATCAAATTCATAAATAATAGAATAACATATAATCAGATTTTCTAAATAAGTATTATTTAATTCCCATGGGTAACATGTATCTATATGCCTTTCTTTAATTCGTTGGCTATACCCTACATGAATGTATATCGTCATTGATTTTTCCATTGCTATGCTGGGGTTGTAAAATCTTATTTTCTCCATCTTTCCTTTAACCAAAAAATATTTCCCTAATTTTAAAACATTTCCCTAACTTAATTTGTGTATTTCCCTTTCTAGTTAACATTAGTATTTATTCGGTGAATTGACACATAATCAAGGGATCATATGAACGCTTAATACCACTTACTCTAACGCATTTAATTATTATTTCTTTTTAACAAATCGATCAATATTATAAAATAGTATTTTCAACATTTATTCAACGAATGCATGCATAAACATGGCTCTGCAACTAGTATCAATTCTAGCACATTGGAAGGATGCGTGGAAGAACGATATGTGTGGCAGAACCTTCATTCCCTATTTTTAACACCTCCGTATACATTACCTATCTGCACATATCTAGTTTTGGGAGTGTAGATTATCGAATATTAAAAACTTAATTAAGGCTAGTAATGAAATAGTTATACATCCCATTGCAATTTGTAGAGTGCGAAGATATGGGATTAATTGATTAAAATAATGTTGCTTTCACGTCTTGTCATTAATAGAAAAATTAGTAAGCAATAACTAGATTACATGAAATTAGAACAAAGCTTATAATTCATGCAATTTGGACAAATAACAGTTGATGCTTTATTATATTCAATGTGATTTTGTCTAAGTAACTAGTGTAGAAAATAGAGATCTACCCATGGCTACATTGTTTTGGAAAGCTTGTTTCATATGTAAATAATGTAACCAAACCCAAATATCATACCGAGTCCTTTACACATATGTATTTTTCATAACAAATCCTGGAGCTATTGTCACCCCATTCTCTTATTTATCATCTTTAATGGATATTATCTTTGAGAATTGAAAAAAATACAATTAGAAACAATTGCATCTTTTTGTATTACATTATAGAGGTCTCTTAGCTTCTTCATCATCCTTGTTCACAACAAAACCATAATTGAATAGAGAAGATAAACAATACTATAAATGCTCTTGCCATAACGAGTGCATCTATAAGCTATGAGTTTCTCAAAAATGTCAATTGGACTTCCTGCTTCATTCCTTTCTGTATACTGAACTTTTCCCCTTGATATCATAAATATTATGGGTTTACCGAGTGATGTATACTGTGCCATGTTGCTTTCTGCAATGTTGAAATAAAAATACTTAAACTTCATCCTCCATTTCATTTCTAGATTCTGAACAATTGTCCATATTTCATTTGTTTGTGTTCCCCTATTCATTCTAACCTGAACAACCTTTAGACGAGAGGAACCCATTACAATTTATTCTTATTCTAAATAACGTAAGAACGTGAAAACTCTATAGCACGAATAAATAAGAATTAAGAAACAAGAACCATTAACAAAATTTAATAGACTTGAATTCACATAAGCTCTAAATATATAATGATTTTACCGGTACTCTACTACAAATGCTTATGATTTCAATAGTACTTTCCATTAATATCTGAAAATGTATTTGCTAATCATTGAATTAATTCTTAATTAGGTTTTTATGGTGTCCTGCTTACATATCGATTATTATTTTATATTTGGTAATCGCCAAAATGCTACCAGAAAATAAGGCAATGTGCCTAAGAAGTGTGTGAAGCATATCATTTCAATATGCTATAATGGATACTAGTTGTAGAGCCTTATGCATCTTCTTGACTTGTTAACAATTATGCTGATTACATGTCGATTCGCTGAATAAATGTTGAAAATACTATTTTATAATATCGATAAATATGATATTCTTGATATGTTTGCGACGAATAATAATTACACGTGCAAAGTGAAAATATGCGGACGAAGCTTCCATTATGAGGAAGAAATATGCGAATAGAAGTGCGTGAAGGGAGATTGAGACATTGTTTCAATTTGCTATGAAGGATACTAGCTGCAGAGACCTGTGAATACTCTTGAATTGTTTACAAACAATAAATGTTATTAAGCACTTGAATGATGTGCTGATTATTCATTGATTCACCGAATAAATGCCGAAAATAGTATTTTATAATATCAATAGATAAATTTTTATTAATATGTTTGCAGTTAGTAATCATTACATAATGCGTTAGAGTAAATGATATTAAGCACTTGAACAATGACCTGATTGTGCATCAATTTGCTAAATAGTTATTAATAGTACTACTAAGCCTTAATTAATTCCTTATTGCTAAGTGCAGAGCCATTTACACTGTAGTTAGTATTCGTCACTGTAGGTTCTTTTATCTTCATAAAAATTTCCGTATCGACACAATTTCTCCATATATGGCTGCCATGCACACTTTTCCTTTCTCGCATGGTTTGGTACTAAATGCTTTTAACAGTTTGCACTTTACTTGTTATCATTACAAATATGAAGTAATATAATATGTTATAAACACAAATGTTTACTGGTAATCCTTCGTTCTATCAGTATATGGTTTGATGTGCACAAATGATATCGACAACATGCTTGTGTTTGGTCGATGTAATATTGAAGTGTGTTAATAGGATAAACAACTGCACTAATTCTTCGATTAATAAAGAGACATAGCCTTAATAACGCACTGTGTGGAAGTGTGGTATTTAGCGTTTAGTGCATCTGATAGTGTGAAGAGTATTATACTAAATGTGGAGTGTAGAGGAAACTTCCTTTGCACAATGAAGGCTTTCATTGTAAGCTCCACACAAAGAAATCTCTGCACAATACTAGTTTTTTTTCTTTAAGCAATCTTCACTTTGAGAGATGTGCTAATGTGTTTTGACTTGACACGCGGTTTCGGTGCATTCGATAATTTAAAAACTATTATTGTGCGGAAGGAAGGTGTGCTAGAGAACTGTGTGGAGGGAGAATGCATGCAGAAGTGCGAAACATTGTAGCAAAAATATTGTATTTGTTGTTTTGTACACTTGTTCTTGCACACAAATCAAAAATCAAAAACACATTTCATTTAATGTTGGACAATAAGTGTTCAATTCACAAATGCTCAAGGAAATCTAAGTTTTATGAAGCTTTCATGGCATAAATCCAAATTAGTATAGAGAACCTAATAGAATTTTAAGAGAACCTAATAGAATTTTAACAAGTAACGTGTTTGTAGTTGCATTGTCCAGGTGTTTGTCATGCATTTTTTGACATGTACGTTGCCAATGCATACTCGATTAGTTCTCGAGGGGGCTTGTTACAGATGTTTTTTAGAAAGTGATTTTCTACATGCTCTACTAAGTTATTGTTTTTGCCAGTTGTCGAAAATGTAGAAATTCAAAATGTGAAGATGTGGATCAAGCTTTCATTGGGGAGTGTGGAAGTCTAGACAAAGTTATGCAAATATGCCTTTCATTATGCGAGATACGAAGATGCAGAGGAAATTTATGTAAAGGTGGATTTCATTGTGCGGGATTGAGGTGCTATGCAAGAGCTAGAGTACCACATCTATAAGGAAAGCTCTGCACTCCACACAATGAAAGCTTCTTCCACCATTGTTTTACCTGTCTCTTTGTGTGGGGTCTGCATTTTCCGTTTGCACAATCTATCACCTCTTTTTGTAGTTATCGACTCTCCAATTCGTTGCCTCTTTTGCTAGCTTTCAATATGTCGATGCGATTAAGGCAGTGCGAGACTCTCCATTTTTGCGATGAGAAACTAGTGATAATGTGAAGCATTACTGAGTAGATAAGGTTTTCAACTTACTCTTTAAACCTTGCAAATTATAGGACCTCTCTAATGCCAACTCATTCGGATGAAATTTTGTTGAAATTTAAATTTGTCCTAACGATTAAAGCTCATGTCTCTTCCTCATCCAAGATCATTGTGTGGAGATGCAGAAGAAGAGTATGGATTAAGGTGCGAACATAGTAATAATAGTATATTTCAGAAATGCGACCATTCTTGAACAACGACAAAAGTATAGATTGTGGAAATGTGCACATTCATAATGCGAAGATGCAGATAAAGCTTTCATTCTGTGCAATGGGAAAATTTTGCGAAAGTGCGGAAATGCCAATGAAACTATTTGAAGATGGCTTTCATTATGTGACATATAGAGGTACAAAGGAAAACTATATGAAATAACGAAAAATTGTTGAAATAACAATACATTAAATGGTTGAAGCAGAAATAACAATGGATTGTGGAACCTGCATAACCTTGATTAATTAATTAGCATAGAGATGGCTTTCATTTTGTGAAGTGTAGAGTGTAGAGGTGACTTTCATTATGCAGAGTGTGGAGGTGGCTTTCATTGTGCGCAAGAGGGATGTGCAAAAGTAGGAATAATGATAGATTGCAAAAATAATTCAGAAAATTGAAATTTTTAATAACAATAAAATACAGACCATGCAATGCCTTAATCAATTAATTAACAATAGAGACATGGACTATATTGCATTATAGCTATTAATCTTATTTAAAATTCTGTTAGTTAATTTGCATTTTTAAATTAATAATAAAAATAAATATTAGTTATCTTAGTTTTATTTTATTTAGTTATAAACTTTGAAGTTTAATTCGATGTAGTTTTAATTTATATAAAAAGCAATAAATAAATAAATTTGAATTTTACTATTTACGAAATTTATTAGTAAAGTTCTATGGAATATTAAATAATTTGGTAATAAGACCTTTTACCAGCCAATAGAATAGGTTTAAATGATCCAACGTGATTTAATTACGTGGAAAGATTCATTTGCAATAAAATTACGTGAATACCATGGATTACGTTTATTATTCTATGGAATCAAATTATTAGACAAGGATCTCATTCCTTTAACCATTAATTATTTCCAAACATCAGACATACTTTATTTGTATCTTACAATTTATTATTCGAGAATATCGTCTTGAGGCATATATATATTTTACGTATTAGTATGTTTAAATAAGTTTATGTAAAAGATATAGTGGACTTCATATATTTATGTTATTTTATATTTATGTTATTTTTTATTTTATTTGACTTTATATATCGTTGAAATTGGATGCTCTATTAATGAAAGGATTCATGAGCATACAATCTACATCAAGTATGGGAGGATTTATTTTTCAGCTTTGGCAGAACATGTGGAGAAGGTAAAGCATCATATATGCATTGAGAAGGCACATATTATTGTAAGGATTGCTCCTTTTCATCACCATAAGTTTAGGGAGGCCATAGAAATTAAAGGGAGGCCTAGTAATCTTAACAGGGATGATAGCTGGAAAATTAACAGTTGTTAGATCCTTGCCCTTTCCTCTTAGCCCGTTTTCTTTCCTTTCTTAATTCCTTTGATTTTATCGATTTCTTTTTTTTTAGTTTTAATTTATTCCCTTGACTCATTAAATGTTTTAATTTCCTCGAAACTGGTCTCTTCTGATTCCCTCCCAGGATTTCTTGCTTCCTTTTTGTTCCCTTTTCTACTTGTTAGTTTATGCTAACCCATTTGTTGTTTCCCTTTTTCTTTTTGTTATTTAATTTAATTTATTTCATATTTATATTTATCCATCACCTTTGGTAATTCATTTTAGCGATTTTTTAGCTTTATTTATAATATTTTTATATTTGTTCCTCATAAATTATCCTAAACCTCTTGGTATGAATTGGATAATTAATCTCATCCTAATTCTAATAATAATATTAATATATGTATACATATATTTGATTTAGTTACTTTTTTAAACTAAAAAGAAAATGATTTGTTGCTCATATTATAAATTGGGTATCATTCTTTTTGTATTTCATAGTTTTATATAAAAATTATATTAATATATATTTTTATTTATTTATTTAAACCAAAAGTAAATATTTCTCTTAATTTTTGGTCATAAAAATGATATTAATACATATATTTTAAGTATTTATATAAATTTAAATTAAATATTTTTCCTTTAATTTTATTATAAATAAGAAATTTTTAATTAAAATTAGTTGTTATATTCTAATGGTTAGTAAGTTTATCTTTACATTTATTTATTTGATGTTTGGTTTTTTATCTTGTTTTGAAGATGAATCACAGTAGTTGGTTCAAAACACATCGACCATATTTTTTCTATATAATTATCATCGAAAATTTTCTTTTCAATCTAATTATGAATCACAAAAACTTAAGTTCAAAAAATTTCACTCACATTGAAACTTATTGAATTTAAGCTTTTGTGATCCATATCAAGTTTTTGAGACATGTTTTCCATGATAATCACATCAAAATTCATTTGTCAATGTTTTTCGAACCAACCAGTGTGATTCATCCTCAGGACAAGATGAAGAATTAGATCATGGTAACAAGTTAAATAGAGAGACAAATCACTCCAACGACTAAAAAAAACAAATATTTTTGTCTAAACAAATATATTAAATATTTAAAATAATCTCATACAAACCATTTTGTATTTTTGGTGTAAACCAACCATGCTTATTGCCGGCTTATTCTTTCAATACAACAATGCAAGATTTATCCATGCTCATCTGTAGAAGATTATTAGTGGAATGTAGAGTTAGATTTGCCTCCTAAACATGGCATCGGGCGTAATCTTTGATTTAATACATAAATCTAAATATTTGATAGTGAAATCACCCCTGCACATCCCTTTTAGATAAAAATGGGTGTGGTAGATTTCTAATTACAATCATTGCGGAAAAACATGTCGGGGAAATACAGAGCAAGCGTGGCTGATGGCACACCTATCAGATTTCGGTTTTACGCCTCTCGACTTGATTTTATAATTTAAGATATTTCGTTACTATAATTGAAAGCCTCTTCACTTTAATTTCTCCATTGGAACATGTCTTTAACATTTCTAAAAATTGCAAATATAATATAATTAGGTATTGTTTTGATGTATGACTAAAGTTTCAACATAATCCAAGTATTTTGTAGGGAGTGAAATAATGTTTTAAAAAGTTTTTCCATTTTTTAAATCAATCGATATCATGAAAAATGGATTAGAATTACTAAGAATTTTAACTTCTCGAAAGGAAAAATGTTATAATATTATATTGTTTTTAAAAGTCTATCTTTATATATTGAAAAATTAGCATAGGAGTAGTTGTACATTTATAAGAGAAAGAATGGGGAGTTAGAGTAATATGTTTTAGCGAGGGTAATAATAGTAGTGGTATAATGGTGAAGTTTGAATTGTTTTTGGTGTTTTGATGTACTTTAGCTATGTTAATTAATATAAGAAAGATTTTTTTAAAAGTCGTTTTATTAATGAAATAAATATATAACATTATTACAACATTTAAATAAGATCGGAGAAGGATGGAAACCTTAGCATAGCCGGTCGCTGAGAGCAGGGGTTACGGTTAGGAAATCTCTTTTTTTGCAGTTGACATTTGACCTCTGCAGACGCGCGCTGTCACAATCTATCGACGGCTGGCTGCCCTCCATGATCAATGTTGTCATAGTTGTCTATCACTTTCGCTGGGACATCTGCAATATGTCGGACATGGAGTTAGAATATGTGAACTACTTCGCTGACCCTAACCCCTATGCCCCTATCTGGCGAAGCCCTAACCCTATATCGGCTTTCTCGTCTGCTGATCACCTGGAACCGTCTGATCCGCTCTTTTCCGTTTCACCTCCTGCAGTCACCCTCCCCGGGCCATCTTCTTTCGACCTCCCCTTTGTCGCCCTCTCCATTGGTTCCCCGGAGCTCAATTTCCCTCCGCTCTCATCGGTGACTATACACCTGTTTACTGCTTGCTCGTCGTCCTCCGCACCATTTGAGCCTTCAACTTCAAGGGGTTTATCGCACCCGCCGCCTTTCGTGCTCCCCTCCTCGGTTGGTAACAACTTTGCGCCTGGACACACCCTGCCTAAGCCAACCGCTCCTTCCACCTCTGCAGTGGCAACAATCCCCTCTTCCATCCCATCCGGCTGTTTTGAGACCCCGGTCATAAAAGTCCAGCACACTGCACAACACTCTCAACAGGAGCACCAGGGCACCCCGGACCCCCTGTAGGATCATCCGACTACGCCTCGATCCGGTAAGAGGAAAATCAAGTGTGTGAAGGCCTCTAGTAAGGACCTGACCCTCAAATTTGGGGAAGGGTTGAACATGGGGGAAGTTGTCGACACGGCTGGTAAGGTACTCATTGGTAGGGTTTGGGGCCGAGCATATTCAGCTGAGCGGCTCAGACTCTGGGTCAAGGAGATATGGGGAAATATCTTCAAGGATCTCCGTGAGGTGCAAACTTTGGCTCGAGGATGGTTTGCGCTCCACTTTCTGCAGGAGGATTATACCAACTGGGCACTTGCCAGATACTAGCACATTGAAATGGCTTTGGTCATGCTTAAGCGCTGGAGCTCGCTTTTCGACCCTGAGAGGGAACAGATCGGTGCAGGACCATTATGGGTTAGGTTGCCTAGGCTCCCTTTACATTACTAGTCCGAGGACATTTTCGTTCGTATTGGGAATGCACTTGGCACCTACTTGGACTATGATAGGACTTATATCAAATCTGGCAACCAGTCTCTGGCACGCATTCTGGTCCATCTTGACACTAGAGAAGGATTAGAGGAAAAAATCACCCTTCAATGGAAAAATTTCACCAGGATTCAAATCTTGGACTATGAAGGTGTACCATTCAGATGCCACAGATGCCACAAGGTAGGGCACCTCTACAAGGAATGCCCCTTGGTTCGGAAGGACACAAATACGACTAAGGAAGCAGAGGGTGTTGCAGCTAGGGCATCTGCAACTACACCAGGACAGACTCCTCCGATTACTACACCGATGACAAGAAAGGGAGCACCAACTCATCTACCTACTTCGAGCCTTCCTTGCCCTCCCTCCCTGCTAATGACTAGATCAAGGGCTGTCGCTGAGGCTACTCGAACCTCGGGTAATCCTCCTCACTTTAACTCTGTTTTTGCATCTACTCTTACTTGTTATGCATTGAATTTGAATACTGCATCTGCATCGGTTTAGGACTTCTCCTCACTTCCCATCCCCTATCCCCTCGTCTCACACCTTCCGGTCCTCTCGACTACTCCTCCCTCCTTCCCTCTCGCAGATCATTCCTGTATTGTTGATTCTTCATCATCCATCCCTGATCCCCCGCACCATTACAACCTCCATCCCCATTTACCCCACCCTTCTGTCTGCTATGATTCCTCGGGGTTGGGACTGGTCTCTCCCTCATGTGCTCTCAAATCCACAAGAGGGTGTAAATACCATATGTCAAAGGCCATCCTATTAGCGGGGCTGAACTGGCTTCGAGTAGACAATCATCTCTTGATCGGGGACTTAGAGCACTGAATACCCTTCCAAAATATCCCCCATGAAGTGGCTCTCTTTTAATTGTCGGGGTTTGGCTAGCTCTCTCGAAAAACTAGCCCTCAGATGACTTTTCGAATCTGAGACTGTAGACATTATTTTCTTGCAATAAACCTTGGGGCTAGCTGATCATATTTCTCGCGTGCTTCAATATCTAAAATCGGGATGGACCTTCTAGTCCCTTGATGTCATGGGTCGGTCGGGTGGACCAGCCCTGGGTTTAAGCCCCCACACTATTCACCTCAAGGCATCTTGGGGTGGTGCTGGTTTCATCGGAATGGATATTTTTTCCTCGGACTTGGGCATGGATCTCCAGATTGTCAACGTATATGGTCCTTGTCACAACAGAGAGGTCTTCTGGAACCATATCTTAAATATCTCCATTATAAATTCTAATAATATCATTTTGGGTGGCGACCTAAACTTCTCCATTTGATTTGGGGAATCATGGGGGTCAAATGCTCAAGCTGATCCTCTTTCAGATGTTATGGAGTAGTTATTTGAAAAAAATCATTTGACGGACTTTCTAATGGTAAAGCCACAACATACCTGGTGAAACCACAGAATTGGGGAGGCTTCCCTGGCTAGGCATCTGGACTACTTCCTCATCAAGGATTCCCTGCCGCACAGACTATCCCTATACAAAAAATGGGTTGGTTCTGGAGGTATATCAGATGACTCCCCCATTTTCATGGAGATCATTTGCCCCTCTCAGAAACTAAGGGCACCATTCAAATTTAACTCTACCTGGTTATCGAACCCGTCATATACTTAATTGGTCACAGGTTCCTGGTTATCAAACCCACCATCCTCAGTGAGAACCTTGCAGAAGGATTCTATGCCAATCTAAATGAGATTAAGATACTATCCATTTTATGGGCTAAGAAAAAAAGAGAACGAGACGAACAAACCCTCGAAAATATTGAACAGACTTTGGCCACTCTACTGGATGAACAAGGTCGGGGTTTCACTTCGGTAGAGGCTAAGTCCCACCTCATTGAGTTGGAAGAACAACGGTCAAAGATCCTGAGGGAGAGGGAAGAAACCTGGTGCCTCCAAAGTCGAGCTGTTTGGTTAAAAGCAGGAGATGAGAACACAAAATTCTTTCAAAATTTTTCTAAGGGAAGAAAAGTCAGCAATACTATTTGGAATATGCCCATGGAGGATGGGGGCTTGGCAACCTCCTTTAACTAGCTATCCCATCTTGGAAATTCTCACTTCCGAAATCTTTTCAAGGCCCCTCCAGGTGCCTCTCTGGCTGAAATTGTTCGGATTGCAGGTCATTTCCCTAGATTTGTTGACCTAGATGAGGCCAAGGAGCTCAATTCCCTTGTCTCTTTGGCGGAACTAGAAAGCACCTTGAAATGGTTTAAAAAAGATAAAAGTCCAGGGTCGGATGGCTGGACTATTGAATTTTACCTTGCATTTTATGAGACCATTGGACAAGACCTACTCAGGGTGGTGGAGGAATTCAGGACATCAGGGTGTATGTATGAGGCCATCAATACAACCTTCATTGCACTTATCCCGAAATCTGACTCCCCTTCATCCTTCAATGACTTTCGACCCATATCGCTCTGTAATTGCCTCTACAAGATCATTGCCAAGATCATAGCCAACCACCTCAAGCCCATTCTATCCTGTCACATATCCCCCGAGAAATTTTCTTTCCTCCAAAATAAACAAATCCATGAGGCTATTGGCTTTGCGCAGGAATCCCTTCACTCCCTGAAAACTAAAAAGCTAAAAGGGGCCATCCTCAAGATTGACCTCACTAAAGAATCCGATCGGGTCAATTGGCTATACATTAAGATGATTCTTACACATCTTGGCTTCCACCCTCCCTTCATCGATTGGATTATGTGTTGCATCACCTCAGCCTCCTTCAGTGTTCTCGTAAATGGCTCAACATCACATTTATTTCATGCTGAGAGAGGACTTCTCCAAGGATGCCCATTCTCTCCGATCCTCTTTTTGATCGTCATGGAAGGCCTCAGCAGACTCATTGCTTTTGTCAAACGGGATGGGAAACTACTGGGGCTTAAAATATCTGACCAATTCTTCCTCACTCATCTTCTCTTCATAGATGATGTGCTCATCTTCCTCAATGGAAGCATAAGGGACACCTCTACCTTCTATGAAATACTCACACTCTTCACCTTGGCTACTGGTATGGAAGAAAACCACACAAAATCTACCATTACTCTCTCCAATGCATCCCCTCAGGAAGCAAGGTTTGCTCAATAGAAATTTCCTTTTCAGATCCATCATCTGGAAGATGGCCTCAAATATCTGGGATTCTGGATCAAGCCTCATTGCTACAGGATTGCTGACTAGATCTGGCTCATGGTTAAAATTGAAAAACGTTTACAAAACTGGAACCACAAGTTCATCTCTAGATCTGGTTGGTTAGTCCTCATCAAATCTGTCTTGGAGGCTACACCCGTCTACTAGATGTCAATGGCTTGGATCCCTAAGGGAATCCTTTCCCGAATACAAAATATTTGTTGCAGATTCCTTTGGAATGGGTATAAGGAGGGCAAACAATTTGCCTGGGTGGGTTGGAAGCACATTTCTCTACCCAAGAAATGGGGTGGATGGGGACTGAAGGACTTATCTTACTTCGCACATGCTCTTTCTACCAAGATGGGATGGATCATGCTCACATCGAAAAACCTTTGAAATGAAGTTTCTTATCATAAATATATATGGCCACATCATCTCATGGATTGGATTCGACTACCCTCCTGGTCACGAACTGGGATATCAATGGTCTGGAGAGCAATTTTACACACCTTGCCTACTATCAGAGATGGGCTAGCTTGGCGAATCAATGATGGCACTTTGGTCCGTATAGGTATAGACCCCTGGACGAGAGGTGGGAATATGTATCGTTTACCCCCTGACCTCATCCTATTTCTCAATCAGAGGAATATCAAGGTAATTGCACAGGTGGCTGATTTGGAGAACAAATCCATTTTTGAGCAAGCTTGGTTATCAACGATACAATTAGATATCCCTAAACAATGGTAGGAGGACTAGGAAGTTTATGTCAATGCCCTGAATGAATCCCATGTTTGTATCAAAGAAGGTATAAACGAACTCATCTGGACTCTGGTTGATCATGGCTTATACTCCCCAAAAGTTGGTTACCCCATCATCCACTCTACGCACAGACCACCAACACTTCTGTACTGGTGGCAAAATCTTTGGAAGCTCAAAGCGCCACTGAGAATGAAATTATTCATGTGGAATGTGATCCGGAACAGGAATCCAATGGGAGATAACCTTATGCATCGATCCTGTTACGAGCCGAATTGGTGTGTGCTATGTAAACAGGTTGAGGAAACCAATGATCATCTATTCCTACATTGCCCGATGAATGCTCAACTATGGATACATGTCTTAGATATGCTCTCCAAACTTATCAGATGACAAGGTCAAACTATATTTGGAGCTTGGGATCTCTGGCGAGCTACGAGCAGCGACATAAAAACACACTGTCTACCACTCCTCGTCTACTCGTAAATCTAGCTGGTAAGAAATGGGATTATCTTTAAGGGGAAAGAGGCTAGATGGCCTCATATCACTGCAAAAATCATTGCTACCTTCCATGAAATACCCGACGAGGATCACTCTCCTGCAAACTGAATAATATCTCCTGAATTGATTGATTACTCTATTCCATGGGCTTATTTCGATGGCACAACCCAAGCATAGGGGTGTGGAGGGGGAATTTTACTCCATCTATCTGAACACCACCACTACAAAATACAAATGGGTTTGGGAGTGGGAACAAACAATTTTGCTGAACTGATCTCCCTCAGGCATCTTTTGCATTTTGCACTGGCACATTCATGAAATAAATTACAGACCTTCGATGAGTCCAAAATCATCATAAATTGGTTCAATAGCATTAATTCATGCCATGCACATTCACTTAGAAACATATTGGATGAAATACCGATCTTCAAAGCACAATTTAACTCTATTACCTGTCAACATATTTATAGGGAACATAACTCGGCTGCTGACAAATTATCCAAGGAGGCTACGGCACATCCCATAGGCTTGTGGTTGATACAAGAACAAACTAGTGAAGAACTATATCAATACTATCACCGACCCTACGTTGATAGGGCATATCCTAGGGCGGACAGGCCCTAATTTATTTTTGTTTATTATCAGTAGTTTATAGCTCAGCTATTTCCATGTTTATGTATATATTTATATTTCTGTTATAAGACTTATCAGTATACCCTGCGTGGTAATATATGTACAAAACTATCTCTTTTTGAAATGGTTTCGGCCATACTTTATTTTTGATTACTATTTGAAGGCTACAACTAACAGAATGCATACGCCACAAGCATCTAATACATGTAATTTTTCAAATTAATGAAAAGTTACGATTTTTCCTCCGGAAAAAACATTTAAAGACTATTTTTAATAGTTTAATATAATATGGAATGTTAATTATAAATTATTATTATTAATTAATTAAATTATTATTAATTTATTAAATAATTAATTAATTTAATTATAAATAAATAATTAATTTAATTATAAATAAATAATTAATTTAATTATAAATAATTAAATAATTTAAAATAATTATTATTATTACCCAATTATTACTAAATTATTATTACCAAATTACCAAATTATTTTAAACATGCTACCTGTGTTTATAATTTATATTATGCTAAAATAGAGTTTATAGGATTATGTTTAATAATAAATGCCACTTTCTTGCTTTAATTTAAGATTCATTTTTTGCTTTTTTTCCAAACTTGATTTCGTTTATGTCGGAAATCACATGGGAGCTCTTCAAAACTTCAAATATTAGTTTTAAATTCATTATGATGATGTCTTCTTGAGAATATTTCACCTATATTTGGAAGGGGAATTTATAAAATGGTTTAGAATTTTTTGAGGTTTATCATACCAGCCATGGTCAACCATGGTCGAATGTCACATTGTGACAAAAATTATCTCCATATGAAAATCATGGACAATCATGGTCAACCATGGTCAAACGTCGCATCGTGACAAAGATTGTCTCGATATGAAAATCAACCATGGTCAACCATGGAAAACCATGGTCCAACATCGCATTGTGACAAAGATTGTCTCGATATGAAAATAAACCATGGTCAACCATGGTATAATGTTTCATTGTGACAAAGATTGTCTCGATATGAAAATCAATCATGGTCTAACGTCGCATTGTGACAAGAATTGTCTCAATATGAAAATCAACGATGGTCAACCATGTGTTTATAATATTTATCTTATGGTTTATATACCTTGGGTTTATAATATTTCTCCATTAGGTTTAATATTATCCCCCTCGATTCATAATCCCTTGGGGTTTTAGTATTAATCCCTTGGGTTTATAATATTAATCCCTAAGTTTATTATTCCCTTTGGTTTATAATATCAATCATGGTTAATCATAGCCAGTCATGGTCAACCATGGTCGAATATCGCATTATGACAAAAATTGTCTCCATATGAAAATCATGGACAATCATGGTCAACCATGGCTGATCATGGTCAAATATGGTCGAATGTCGCATTGTTACAAATATTGTCTCGATATGAAAATCAATCATGGTCATCCATGGTAAAACATGGTTCAATGTCTTATTTTGAAAAATATTGTCTTGATATGTAAATCAACCATGGTCTCGAATGTTGCATTGTGACAAAAATTTTCTCCATATGAAAATAATAGACAATTATGGACAATCATGGACAATCATGGTCAACCATGTTTTACAAAATGAAACATGGTCAACCATGTTTTTTTAGCGTTTATAATATCGATCCCTTGGGTTTATTATTCCCTTAGGTTTATAATATCAATCATTGTTAATCATGGTCAATCATAGGCAACAATGGTCAACCATGGTCAGATGTCGCGTTGGGACAAAAAATTTCTCCATATGAAAATCATGGACAATCATGGTCAACCATAGTCTAACGTCATATTGCAACAAAGATTGTCTTGATATGAAAATCAACCATGTTCAACCATGGTCTAATGTCGTATTGTGACAAAGATTGTATCGATTTGAAAATCAACCATGGTCAAACGTCGCATTGTGACAATTATTGTCTCGATATGTAAATCAACCATGGTAAAACATGGTCTAACATCACATTTTGATCAAAATTATCTTAATATGAAAATCAACCATGGTCAATCATGTGTCTATAATATTTATCTTAGAGTTTATATACCTTGGGTTTATAATATTTATCCCTTGGGTTCATAATCCCTTGGAGTTTTAGTATTAATCCATTGGGTTTATAATATTAATCCCCTGGGTTTATAATTTCAATCATGATCAATCATAGCCAATCATGGTCAACCATGGTCAAATATTGTATTATGACAAAAATTGTCTCCATATGAAAATCATGGACAATGAGGGAAAATCATGGTCAACCATGGTTAGACATGGTTGGTCATGATCAACCAAGTTTTATAGAATGAAATATGTCCAATCATGGTCAACGATGGTCAAACATCGCATTGTGACAAAAATTGTCTCGATATGTAAATCAACCATGTTCAACCATTGTTAGGTCCCTATAATACTAGTGTATTCCCCCATTGTTATTGTCATTGTAGCCCTTATTGTTATTGTTGGGCCCATGTTGTCCCCATATTGTTATTATTGTGCCCCATAGAAGCCCACTATTGTTATTGTTGTGCCCTTACATTATTATTGTTATGTTAGCTCTGATTATATTATGACCCATTAAACTCCTATATATAGAAAGGAGGTTTTGTCATTTGAATCATCCAAGAATTGTTCATTTGTGTAATTTAAAGGATGTTTCCCCCTTGAAGAAGCTGATTTTTGAGTCGTTGATCTATCATTTCTATCTTTTTGTGAGCTGGTTGCATAACATTTGGTATTAGAGCTTTGGATTCTAGGGTTTTGCTGCTTCAAACAGGTCCTCGTGGTATTTTCGCTATAACTTGTTTTCTACGAAGCTTTAGAAATTGAAAAAAAACCCATTTGAGAGGAAATCTTGATGAACGACGTGTTCGAATTTCAGATTTTGTCCCTCTATATTTTCGGAGATATGATCCAAGGAAGTTATGGTTTTTGTAGGCTCCTAAATTCCATCTCAAATAGGTGACCTTGGTAAAATCGTCATAACTTTCTCTCTGAGTATCAGATTCGAATTTCGTAAAAAGTGACAGAAATAGGACGGAATGTAGTTTGTTAGTCATCATTTTCAGGTTTGAAGGTCGAAACAATGACATGTGGAACTTCGTACAAGTTCATTATACTGAATGAGTCTATAATTAGGTCATTGTGGGAGATTGGGCATAACGCTTTCTTGGAGAATCCAATATCGATCAAACTTGTGGAGTTGGAAAGAGGACTCATAGGGCTACCATAGGACGAAATTTCAGACCTTGGAGATCCACCATTAGATATATACAACAGATTCAATATTGAGCTCCTATAAAGTGTTTTTCTACATGCTCTGCTAATTTGTTGTTTTGCCAGTTGTCGAAAATGTAGACATTCAGAATGTGAAGGTGTGGATCAAGCTTTCATTGGGGAGTGTGAAAGTCTAGACAAAGTTAAGCGAAGATGCCTTTCATTATGCGAGATACGAAGATGCAGAGGAAAGCTATGTAAAGGTGGATTTCATTGTGCAGGATTAAGGTACTATGTAAGAGCTAGAGTACCACATCTATAAGGAGAGCTCTGCAATCCACACAATGAAAACTTCTTCCACTATTGTTTTACCTGTCTCTTTTTGCGGGGTCTGCATTTTCCATTTCTACAATCTATTACCTCTTTTGGTAGTTATTGACTCTGCAATTCGTTGCCTCTTTTTCTAGCTATTGATATGCAGATGCGATTAAGACAGTGTGTGACTCTCCATTTTTGCAATGAGAAACTAGTCAGAATGTGAAGAATTTGCTGAGGAGATAAGGTTTTCAACTTACTCTTTAAACCTTACAAATTATAAGACCTCTCCAATGCCAACTCATTCGGATGAAATTTTGTTGAAATTTAACTTGGTCCTAATGATTAAAGCTCATGTCTCTTCCTCATATAGGATAATTGTGTGGAGATGCGGAAGAAGAGTAGGGATTGAGGTGTGGACATAGTAATAATAGTAGATTTTAGAAATGCGGTGATTCTTGAACACTGACAAAATTATAGATTGTGGAAATGTGCACATTCAGAATGCGAAGATGCAGATAAAGCTATCATTCTGTGCAATGGGAAAATTCTACGAAAGTGCGGAAATGCAAATGAAACTATTCGAAGATGGCTTTCATTATGTGACATACAGAGGCACAGAGAAAAACTATGTGAAATAACGGTAAATTTCTGAAATAACAATACATTAAAGGGTCAAAGTGGAAATAACAATGGATTGTGGAACCTACATAGCCTTAAGTAATTAATTAGCGTGGAGATGACTTTCATTTTGCGAAGTGCAGAGGTGGCTTTCATTGTACAGAGTGTGGAGGTGGATTTTATTGTGCAGAAGGGGGATAAGTAGAAGTGAGAATAATGATAAATTGCAGAAACAATTCCGGAAATGAGATATTTTTGAATAACAACAAAACACAGACCCTGCACTCTCTTAAGCAATTAATTAGCGATAGAAGCATAGACTATATTATGTTACAGTTATTAATATTGTTTAAAATTCCATTTATTAATTTATTATTTTAAATTAAATAATAGAAATAAATATTAGTTATCTCAATTTTATTTTATTTAGTTATAAATTTTAAAGTTTAATTCCCTATAGTTTTAATCTATCTAAAAGGTAAAAAAAAAAAAGAAAAAGAATTTTACTATTACGAAATTTATTAGTAGAGTTCTATGGAATATTAAATAATTGGGTAATAAGACGTTCAAGCCAATAGAATATGTTTTATTGATCCAAAGTCATTTAATTCTGTGGAAAGTCATTCATTTTCAATAACATTACGTGAATACCATTGATAACATTTATTATTCTATGGAATCAAATTAGTAGACCAGGATTGCATTCCTTTAAGTGTTAATTATTTCCAAACATCAAACATACTTGATCGGTATCTCACATGTTAGCATGCTCAAACAAGTTTCATTGTGATTATGAAATTTTTTGAAAATGGTTTATGTGATTTATAATTAGATTGAAAATAATTTTTGGAGAAAATATTGTTTGTGTTTTGAATGATTGGTGATAATTATATAAGAAAAAATATTATTCATGTTTTGAACTAATTAGTGTAATTCATATTGAGGACAAGATAAAAATTCAGATCATGATATCAAATAAATAAATAGATATAGAAATAAATTTAGAAACCATATGATAATATCAAATAAATAAATATAAAAATAAATTTATTAACCATTAAAATATAACAACTAATTTTAACCGAAAATTTCTTATTATAATAAATATATTTAAATTTTTAAGGATTATAGTGGTTTTACTGAATCATTTTGTATTTTTTCATGTTACTAGAAGATTTGGTTGAAGACCAACCATGCTTATTGCCGGCTTATTCTTTCAATACGACCATGCAAGATTTATCAATTCCATGCTCATCTGTAGAAGATTATTAGTGGAATGTAGAGTTAGATTATCCTCCTAAACATGGCATAGGGCGTAATCTTTGATTTAATAATTTATAGTGAAATCACCCTTGCACATCCCTTTCAGACAAAATCACACTGGGTAGTGAACTGCTTTTTATGAAATTCTTGTGTGTTTCTGAAATTTATTTTATTATTTCATAAGAATGTGGTTATTATATCATTCTTTTATTTGACCGGAGATATGGAATTTGTGGTTAATATTTTAAATCTCTTCTTTCATATAATCACAATCTTGCACATAGCTCTGTAAGTTCATGTTTTTTCTTCATATAACCGTTTCATTCTACGAACTTACCTATATTTGAATTTCTTCTATTTCTTTCCTTCATAATATTTTTTTTTTTATGTATATTCAATGGTTTTTTCATTGAAGAAAATGTGGTGTAAGATTCAATTCGATCCGGTCCTTTTAGCCAAAAATGCTTAAAAGAAAGTATTGGAATCATTTTCATTTGCTTTAAATTACATAATATTCTAGTATTGGGTAGGGATAGGGATGGTCTTTCATTTATTGTGTTTAAATGCAATTTATTCATGTGAAGTTCAATATTAGGGGATTTATTGTGTAGTGTATTAGGGGATTTGTTGTGTTGTGTAGTGTAGTCGATGTTAAATTTTTTTAATAAAAAAATTTAGACGATCTAGATTAAATCTAGAGAAAAATGTTAACCTCTCAAGATGAAAAATGGATTAGAATTACTAAGAATTTTAACTTTTCAAGAGGAAAAATGTTATAACATTATATCGTTCTTAAAAGTCTATCCCTTTATATTGAAAAATTAGCATAGTAGTAGTGGTATATTTATAAGAGGAAGAATGGGGAGTTAGAGTAATGTGTTTTAGCCAGGGTAACAATAGTAGTGGTATAGTGGTGAAGTTTGAAGTAGTTAGTTTGAATTGTTCTTGGTGTTTTGATGTACTTTGGATATGTTAATTAATATAAGAATTTTTTTTTTAAAAGTCGTTTTATTAATGAAATAAATATATAACATTATTACAACATTTAAATAAGATCGGAGAAGGATGGAAACCCTAGCATAGGCGGTCGCTCAGAGAAGGGGTTACGGTTAGGAATCTCCATTTTTACAACTGCCATTTGACCTCTGCAGGCGTGCGCTGTCACAATCTGTCAATGGCTAGCTTCCCTCCATGATCACTGTTGTCACCATTGTCTATCGCTTTCGTCGGGACTGCTGCAATATGTCGGACATGGAGTTAGAAGATGTGGACTACTCCGCTGACCCTGACCCCTATGCCCCTATCTGGCGAAGCCCTAACCCTATACCAACTTTCTCGTCTGCTGATCACCTGGAACTGTTTGATTTTCTCTTTACCATTTCACCTCCCGTAGTCACCCTCCCTGGGCCATCTTCTTCTAGCCTCCCCTTCGTCCCCCTCTCCATTGATTCCCTGGAGCTCGATTTCCGTCTGCTCTCGTTGGCGACTATACACCTACTTACTACTTGCTCGCCGTCCTCCCCTCCATTTGAGCCCTCGCCTTCAAGGGGATTATCACACCCACCGCCTTTCGTGCCCCCCTCAGTTGGTAACAACTCTATGCCTGGACACACCCTACCTGAGTCAATAGTCCTTCTACCTATGCAGTGGCGACAATCCCCTCTTCCATCCCATCCAGCTATTTTGAGACCTTGGTCATAAAAGTCCGGCACACTGCGCAACACTCTCAATAGGAGAACCAGGGCACCCTGGATCCCCTACAGGATCATCCGACTGCACCTCGATCAGGTAAGAGGAAAATCAAGTGTGTGAAGGCCTCTAGTAAGGACTTGACCCTCAAATTTGGGGAAGGGTTGAAAATGGGGGAAGTTGTCGACACAGCTAGTAAGGTGCTCATTGGTAGGGTTTGGGGTCGAGCATTTTTAGCTGAGTGGCTCAGACTCTAGGTCAAGGAGATATGGGGAAATATCTTCAAGGATCTCCCTGAGGTGCAAACATTGGTTCGAGGATGGTTTGCACTCCACTTTCTGCAGGAGGATTATACCAACTGGGCTCTTTCTAGATATTGGCACATTGAAATGGCACCGGTCATGCTTAAGCGCTGGAGCCTGCTTTTCGACCTTGAGAGGGAACATATTGGTGCAAGACCATTACGAGTTAGGTTGCATAGGCTCCCTCTACATTACTGGCCTGAGGATGTTTTTTTTCATATTGGGAATGCGCTTGGCACCTACTTGGACTACGACGAGACTTGTATCAAATCTGGCAACCAGTCTCTGGCACACATTCTGGTCCATCTTGACACTAGAGAAGGATTAGAGGAAAAAATCACCTTGCAATGGAGAATTTCACCAAGATTCAAATCCTGGAGTATGAAGGTGTACTGTTCAGATGCCGCAGATTCCATAAGGTAGGGCACCTATACAAGGAATTCCCCTTGGTTCAGAAGGACACAGATACGACTAAGGAAGCAAAGGGTGTTGCAGCTAGGGCATCTGCAACTGCATCAGGACAAACTCCTCCGGTTACTACACTGATGACAAGGAAGGGAGCACCGACTCATCTGCCTACTTCAATCATTCCTCGCCCTCCCTCCCTGCCAATGACTAGATCAAGGGCTACTGCCGAGGCTGCTCGAACCTCGGGTACTCCTCCTCACCTTAACTCTATTTTTGCATCTACTCTTACTTGTTATGCATTACATTTTCATACTACATTTGCATCGGTTCAGGACTTCTCCTCACTCCCCATCCCCTGTCCCCTCGTCTCACACCTTCCGGTCCTCTCAACTACTCCTCCCTCCTTCCCTCCCGTGGATCATTCCTCTACTGCTGATTCTTCGTCATCCTTCCCCAATCCCCCACACCATTACAACCTCCATCCCCATTTCCCCCACCCTTCAGTCTGCTCTGATTCCTCTGGGTTGGGACTGGTCTCTCCCTCATGTGCTCCCAAATCCACTAGAGGGCGTAAATCCCATATGTCAAAGGCCATCCTATTAGCCGGGGCTGAAGTGACTTCAAGCAGAAAATCATCTCTTGATCGGGTACTTAAAGCACTGAATACCCTTCCAAATTCTCCCCCTTGAAGTGGCTCTCTTTTAATTGTCGGGGTTTGGCTAGCTCTCCCAAAAAACTAGCCCTCAGACGACTTTTCGAATATGAGACTGGAGACATTATTTTCCTGCAATAAACCCTGGGGTTAGCTGATCATATTTCTCGCATGCTTCAATATCTAAAATCGGGATGGATCTTCTAGTCCCTTGATGTCATGGGTCAATCGGGTGGACTAGCCTTGGGTTTAAACCCCCGCACTATTCACCTCAAGGCCTCTTGGGGTGGTGTTGGTTTCATCAAAATGGATATTTTTTCCTCGGACTTGGGCATGGATCTCTGGATTGTCAATGTATATGGTCCTTGTCACAACAGAGAGGTCTTCTAGAACCATCTCTTAAATCTCTCCATTACAAATTCTGATAATATCATTTTGGGCGGCGACCTAAAATTCTCCATTTGATTTGGGGAATCATAGGGATCAAATACGTAGGTGGATCCTCTTTCGGATGTTATGGAGCAATTATTTGAACAAAATCATTTGACAGAAATTCTTATGGTAAAGCCACAACCTACCTGGATTGATCAAAGATTTATGTGTATCATTAGTTCAATACCCCACCAAGACCATTTTAATGGACATAGTGGTAGCTGATATTCCACCAAAATATGGCATGTTGTTGTCCAGATCTTGGAGTGCAAAGCTCCAAGGATATTTACAGTTGGACATGTCCTATGCTACTGTTTCAGTATTTGGTCAACCAAAGAGATTGTATCGAGAAACTTTAATGAAATATGTGGTAAGCAGTTAGGAGAAACCCCAGAATTTTCCCATCTACTCCATGCACTCTGACATGGATTCCTTCATTCTATACAATGCTGAAATTAATCCTCCAACTGATGTCAAGGTGTTAGCACTTGAACAAGAAGAAATCATAAACGAAAAGTCTAGTGTTCAAATTCAAGAAATTGCTGAGAACAATGATATATCAGACACTCAAGAGAAACCAGATGAAACTAAAAAGCCACATTTCCCTAGCAAACAAATTTCTGAGACACTTGATACCAACTATGAACATGAGATCCTTTGGTATTTAGAATTTGATGGTTCAGTTAATAAATTAGGGGCAGGAGCAGGGATTTGGGTACACAATCTAGAAACTGATCATGCTGAAGGGCACGCTTACAGATTAAATTTTAAATGCACCAATAACATGGCTGAATATGAAGCCCTATTGCTAGGACTTAAATTGATCAAAAGTTTAGGGGCAATCAGGGTATTAGTTTTGGGAGACTCTGATTTAGTCATTCAACAGATAAAATGCAACTTCCTCACAAATGATCCTAGATTAAGATCTTACAGAGGAGCAGCAATTGATATCCTCAATACATTTCTAGAAACACAGCTGGTTAAAATTCCAAAAAAACATTATTTGCATGCTCACAGTTTGGTAACATTTTCCAGCACTTGTAAATTGCCATTTGAACCCAATCATTAGTTTACAGTTGAGATTAAACACAAACCAACCATACCCGACAATGTAAAGAATTGGAAAGTGTTTGACAATGATATTCAGATTAACAATTTCTTGACTCTAGAAGAAGAATTTTCTAGCACTAATATAGACATGGACACTATTAGTGAGGTTGAGAAAATAGATAAAATTCAAACAGACATTTCAGCAAAAAGTGCAGCTCAAATACTTCACCCAACAAAATTTACCAAGAAAAAGTTGCAAGATCTTAAAGAAGTAGACATCGATGAGATTATTGGAGGCGAATCTCAAGTTATTAATTTAAAAGATAACTATTTGCCCACATGATTAACTCCTTTGGAAGATTTCTTTGATTCTAATGATATCCCAAAGAAACCCAAGATGCAACCTCTAAATGCAGACATTGAAGACTGTAACATAGGAACTGAAGAACATCTGAAAATGATAAAATTATCCAAAACTTTACCCCCTGATCAAAAGTTTAAATATATTGAACTCATCAAAGAATTCCAGGATGTTTTTGCCTGGAGCTATGAAGATCTGAAATCTTATGACACCTCGGTAATTCAACATACCATACCCCTCAAGGAAAATCAAAATCCATTCAAGCAAAATCTCAGAAGGGTTAACCCTATACTACTCCCCTTAATTGAAAAAGAAATCAAAAGAATGTATGAAGCTGGGATAATTGCTCCTATCAGGTTTTCAGAGTGGGTGTCTAATTTAGTGCCCACTAGAAAGAAAACAGGAGAAATCAGATTGTGTGTCGATTTAAGGAATGTAAATAAGGTTTCTTTGAAAGACCACTACCCGTTACCTAAGATGGACCACATTTTACAAAGGGTAGTAGGTGCCTCTAGGATTTCACTGTTGGATGGGTTTTCAGGCTTTAACTAGATTCTAGTCCATCCTGATGACCAGGAAAAGACTTCTTTTACAACACCATGGGGAACTTTCAAATATGTTAAAATTCTATTTGGACTTAAGAATGCAGGGGCAACCTTCCAACAAGAAATGGACATAGCTTTTGCAAAAGAAATTCACGATTTTCTGGTCATATATCTAGATGATCTTACTGTGTTTTCTAAATCATATCAGCAACATTTAGATCATTTGAGACAAGTGTTTTTAAAATGTAGAAAGTATGGTATTTCGTTAAATCCTATGAAGTCATTGTTCGGCTTAAAGGAAGGCAAACTGTTAGGCCATATCATCTCCCAATATGGCATCAAAATTGATCCTGATAGAATAGAAGCCATTTTACAAATACCTCACCCTAGAAATGTCAAAGAACTTCAAGCTTTCCTAGGAAAGATTAACTTTTTAAGAAGATTCATACCTAATTTGGCTGAATTAATCAGATTGCTGAATAATATGTTGAAAAAAGATTCCAAGGTTAAATGGACATTAGAAGCTAAACAAGCATTTGAAGAAATTAAAATGGCTTTGACCAGAACACCAGTCCTTACAAGCCCAAAGTTTGATAGAGACTTCATAATATTTTCATTTGCATCAGAACACACCATTGCTACTGTTTTACTATAAAAGGATGATCAAGGATGTGAAAAACCCATAGCCTTCTTTAGTAAAGCACTTAGAGATGCACCGCTAAAATACCCAATCATGGAAAAACATGCTTATGCACTTGTGAAAGCTATTAAAGACTTCAGAGTATACATATTATACTCCCATATAATAGCCTATGTACCAAATGTTGTTGTCAAAGATATCTTGACCCAAGAGGGGATTGAAGGCAAGAGAGGTAAATGGATTGCTACTATATTAGAGTATGATATTGAAATAAAACCTACAAAGCTTATAAAAGGACAGGGATTGGCTAAACTCATGATTGAAACCAATTGCCAAGCCCTGGATATTAATGAACTGGATAATGAACAGGAGATGGCGACTCCACAAATCAGCCAGGCCTTCTTAGAATCACCTTGGTATGCTGATATAACTCATGTATTATTAAACCTGCAGGCTCCTCCAGGGTTATCCAGAACAAAGAAGAGGTTTTTAAAAATGAAAGCTTCAAAATTTTGTATTTTAGATGGTGCTCTTTTTTGGAAAAATCATGAAGGTATTCTATTGAACTGTTTAATAAAAGATGAAGCTGACAAGGTACTCAAATAATTTCATGCAGGGGACTACGGTGGACATCTTTACTGGAAATCAATTGCTGACAAAATCCTAAGGGCTGGATTTTACTGGCCAACCTTGTTTGCTGAGGTCAAGAAGTTTGTCACTACTTGCCATAAATGCCAAATTTTTGAAGGCAAGAGGAAACTTCTACCTCTACCCCTTAGACCAATTTCCATTGAAAGACCATTTCAGCAATGGGGTTTGGACTTCATTGGGGAAATCCATCCTCCCTCTTCAGGCCAACATAAATGGATCCTCACTGCCACAGATTATTTCACCAAATGGATAGAAGCTATCCCTTGTAGACAAGCCAATGATTCAGTGATCATAGGATTCCTAGAAACCAACATCTTGTCTAGATTTGGCTATCCTGAAAAGATCATAACTGACAATGCTGCTGCTTTCAAATCCAAGAAAATGATAAATTTCTGTAACAAGTACCACATCACCTTAGGTCACTCCACAGCCTATTACCCTCAAGGTAATGGTCTAGCTGAGTCCTCCAATAAAATCCTGATTAATATTATCAAAAAAGTGTTGGAAGAAAACAAGAAAAACTGGCACAAGAAACTTACCAATGCACTATGGGCAGACATATTAACTACCAAGAGATCTATTGGGACTAGTCCTTATGAACTAGTCTATAGTATGGAGGCTGTATTTCCTTCATCATTAGGGGTCCCTGTAATGAAACTACTGCAAGAAGCTCAGGTGCAGCGCAATGACATTCAAAGAAGAATAAATCAGACCATCCATTTGCAGTAGACCAGAGAAGAGGTGTACCAAAGATCCCAAGTGTTACAAGAGAAACTCAAGAAATTTTTTGATAAGAGTACCAAGGTAGAATATTTTTACTTAGGAGACAAAGTTTTAAAATGGGATTCCAGGAGAGAAGACAAAGGAAAACATGGGAAGTTTGACTTCCTATGGAAGGGACCCTTCATTATCCAGGCCTCATAGGGGAACAATACCTACTTTTTGAAGAACCTGGATGATTCAGAAATAGAAGAAGGGCCAGTTAATGGTCAAATGCTGAAACACTATTTTGATCTAGTTTGTTGACATATCCTTACTTTGACTTGTACATAAGGAAGTTCAGTTTCTGCAGATTTTTACAGCAATAAAAATGAGGAGAAATGTGCAGAGAAGTTTGAAAAGCAGTGAAGGAATTTTACCATTTTTGTCTTGCCTCATTTCAGTTTATCAGGGATTACAGAAGAAGGCCCGGTAAAAAAAAAAATCCAAGCAGAATATCCAAAACAGGTCTACAGTTATTTAAAATCAGCTCAAGAAAAATCTGTATATTTTACATGATCCTTTGTACAGTTTTCTACTTTCAGCAAAGGAAGATTTTAGAGCATAGCAAGAGTTATTCATAAGGCCATCTGACCTGCTGTTCTTGACTTTTCACGAGGAAAAGCCATCCCCAAGTGGAGCCAGTGTTATGCTCCTATACCAATAGGTGTCATATTTCATGATTGACTTGATTAGCTCTGAAATATGTGCATACATTTTCATGTTGCAAAGGTTTTCCATATTTTCGAAAAAATAAAAAAATAAAAAAAAATGTAAAGAGGGTATACCCGAAAAGAAAAATCAAAGGGTGAAAAGGTAAATGGTCAAAAGAAAAAATGAAAAGATATGAACCCCAAATAAAAGGACCAGGAAAGTGTGCAAGTCCAAATGCTACTACTATTTCATTCTTTTGTAAATAAAGCATCATGTACAGCTTGTTGAATTTTCTACCACAATTGATGAATGGCCAAATAGCTTAATCCTCGCTAGTTCATGTTTGAATTTCCTGTTTTAGAGATAGAGAATAAAAATCTGTCCAAACTGTTTAAACTTGGTAGATAAGTAGATAGGTAGAGAAGAAAAGGAGCTCAACTGCTTAAACTGAGCCCTTGGATGTAATAAGTGCAGATTTAGATAGGCTTATCATGTAAAGAAAAGACAAGTTGATGAGGGTTTGCCAGTCCAAGTGCACCCAAAGAGAAAGGAGAAAAAATGTTAGGTACAGTAGGCTGGGTAGGTAGTTTTCTTGATGTTGCAGAAAGAGACTTGTGATTGATTTTGTCTCTCAGAATGATAATCTTATCTCTATCACAGGTACTATGGCAGTTTTATATTTTAAGAGCAACTCAAGCGAGGCATGACTAACTCCCCTCATGTTTTTCCCTGAAATCATTTACTAATTTCCCCAATGGTGTTAAGATCTGCCTAACATCCTTAAAGCTCACTCCATCTCATTTCATTTCCTCATTTGCCTAAGTGAATTCCTACTTCACTTAGGAAAAATTGTCATATTCCCTGTATAGGCTCCTTTTTTCCTTTCGGCCTGAGTTTCTTAAAACATTATACTCAGCGCTTGTATTTCAAAATCTCATATTAACAATTTACAAATCAACGTTTATTATATAAATCCCTATAGTTTTTCCCCTTTCCCGTAATATGTACATATATATAAAACCCTGCATTATTTAATATCCCGCCCCCCGGTTTAACTATAAACCATAGTCTTCACCGCGCGCAACATTGGGATTTATTAACCTCTGGTTAATTAAATAACCAAACCCGCAACCCGCGAACCAATTGTAAATAACCCCGATGCGTTATAAAACCTTAATTTATTGTGTGGGTCCCATGCCTTAACTTTTTGTTGCCTCCATTAAGCGCCAACCGTCAGATCAACGGCCCCAGATCCAACGGCCGAGATCTGTATCGCGCTCCACTCCGTTGCCGAGAATTAACGCCCGGGAGACTGGCGGTATTGCCGCCCGTACCCGGACGCGTGTCACATTCCCGCGCTGCTCGCGACCCTCCCGTCTGAAACTACTTTAGCCCATAAGTAGTCCAGGGTAAACCACTTACCGCCCTCTCGTTGACCATCTGCCACGTCACCGTCTCGTACCCTCCACTACGCGACAAGATGTCCCATCATGCTGACGTCATCCGCTCAATAAATGCCAAAAATACCCGCCAAATCGATTTTCGTTAAATAAATGATAAAATGTCATTTTCACCCCGATTTTTTGCAAACTGTGCTCCATGCAAAATATGTCTAGTCGACTGTTCGAGCAGTTAGCCCGTCACCTGGCCAAGAAACTCCAGCGTCATGCTCGGCAGTCCGCCATTCGACTTGCAAATTCACAATTTTACCTCTGCAATCTAGGTATTTATCCGTTTTTACCCTGCAAACCTGCAATTTCACTTTTCCACAGAGAATTCTACCTGAAAAAGCCAACTTTGAGTTGAAATCAATCTGTTTAGTCCATAAAAGACTCCTAAACTTGCTGTTTGGTCCAATTCTCCACAGAAAGCGCAAATTCTTGTTTGAATACACAAGAACCAAACATGGAAGCCCCCATAGCCCTGAATGTCGCACCCATGAATGCACCTCATAAAGACTTGAATTATCTACCCTTGGCCGACAGAGATTTCCAAATAAAAGACCTATCTGGTGACAAGAATCATCTTCAGACCTTCTGCCAAATTAGAGATAGTCATCTAAGCAACTCTGACATTTTTGGACTATGGGAATCAAACCTTCCCATGCACTTTCTTCCCGCAGTCCATTGTTTTCCCAGATATCATTCACCAATGCTGTTCTAGCTATGACCCTGTCCACAGAGCAGTTATGTCACCTTCACAAACTGTCCTTTTTTCCATAACTATTGAATCCATCAATGAGATGATACATTTCCATTCCACTGAGCCCCTTGCTCATCTTTCCATGGGATTTTTGCTTGAAAAATCTTCTCAATTGCCCAACTCAGAGATAACTCGTATTGCTCAGATGTTCATGAAACCAAACTGCCAGCCCCAAGGCCCACCTCCCTATTTACATACCTGGTTCACTGAGACTGGAAAACTCATTCTTGACATGATATCCTTGATCTTGGGATTTAAATCCAGTGAATATGTGGATGATATCACCCTGGTTCTATTATCTATCTTTACTCCAGGACAACCCCCTGCTGTCATGTATGACTATGCCACTTTTACAGCCAACAAAACCCATGACCAATTCCTAAATTTGGATAGAGAAGCGTTTTCAAGTATACTTCTTTTACATACCATTTGTTGTTATATTATCAGCCATACAACTTTCCATTTCCCATCAGGAAACTAGACTCAAAATGAAATCGGAGGTCTGTAATCTTTTGGAGCTCGGTCTTCCATAACTATGACTCCCCTTATACCTATAGTGAATTCATTGAATTATTTGTACACCCAGCGTCCACTCTATTGATAGGAGCTCCTCCTCCCAGAATTACTGGTGATATGAAGAAGATTTTGTAGCTTTCCAAACAGTACAGGATAGGTGACTGGTACCTCTACCAGAATCACACAGAAATTAGAATATATGGATGTGAACTATGCCCATTCAAGTTGCCTAGATATGTGCCTATGAGGTTATTTGCATTAGAATATTTCAGGCAGATCATCTATGCAGACTTAACCCACTTTTGTAATGTAAAGAAGAAGGCTCAGCTGAGAATCAGAAACCAGTTAGGCCCTTATGTCATCAATTCTAGGGATGCGTGGGAAGATGCTGAAAAGATCTTAGAAGACCACCTTAGATTCAAGAAGAGTTTTCAGTGGGTGCCATATGACCCATGTAGTTTCATAAGTGACAGAAGGGTAAGAAACAGGCTATCAGTGTATGTACATCATAGGATCCCAGAAATTGAACAGTATGCAAATCAGGAAGAATGGGTAGAAGGGACATTAATAGAGGAAATTAGTGAACAAGAAAAGATGGAAAAAGCTATGAAAGATCTTGAAAAAACCCTTGACCTGGACTCTTTTGGATAGGTATCTTTCAAGTGGCCTCAACAATTAGGAGTTGGGACATCCTCTGCTGGAACTTCTCAACAACCTGCACAGAAAACCAACACATCAGTCACAGGGACTTCAAAGGGCAAAGAGGTAGAAACTACAGAGCAGCCAATAATGACTGATCAACTAGGGGGGTCTAAAGAACAGGAACAAGTACAAATTCCTCCAGCCCAATCTAAAGCAGCAGAAATCCCAACATTACAAACTCCTCTAAATGAGGAAAAAAGCAAGAAAAGAGACAGAGAAGAGGCCACACCTATCAGTGGACCTGCTGAACAACCAGGAGCAAAGAGACAAAGACTGAATCCCCTGTTAGAAGAGGAAATCATTGAAGAAATGATAGACAGTCTAAGAGGTGAGAGGGTAGTCAGCCAGCAGACTTCCCTAGTGGTGGATACATCAACTAGCTCACATAGACAGGAGCTAGAAAGGCAGCACAATGTAGAGGTATCGTCCACCAGGCCACAAAGCAAACAGTCCTCAGACATTAAACGAACTTTCATAGAGATCAAAGCTAAAAATGATCTAGTGAGGATTCAGATGTACATCCAATACTTGAAGATGGCCCCTTCAAACCAACAAAGGTTAATGTCTGCCTATGACATTAAAGAAGGAAAAATGTTAATGAGTTATTTTAAGCCAAAGGTACAACAACCCCAGTCTGCAGCAGATTACATCAAAACAAACTTAGAGGTCCTAGCCAAAGACATTCATCCATTGGACCAGATTGAACTTCACAAGCAGACTGGAGAAATGGTTTATTCTACACTGGCTGACAAAGCAATGTTGGCCCACCAGTTACAAAGTTCCTTAGACAACACAACAGCTCAGTTGCATTGGGAGAAAGCCTCTTCTCTAGCCAAGGATAACATAATCAAAACCTTAGAAGAGATCATCATGGAACTGGGGCATGACCCCCAAGATGCTAAAGGCGTAAAGGCACTAATAAAAAAGAAGGAAGAGGACATTGCTGCCCTGAGGAAACAACTGAAGCTACCTCCTTCAAGGCACCCTCAGACTGCAGAAATTATAGAGCAGAAATCAGAAGAAGACATGATGGACCTGCTCATGAAACTCAATGAAATATTAACTGATATAGAGCAGGCACTTGAAAAAGCATTAAAAGAGAAGTAGGGAGAGTTGACCTCCCAGCCACCTGAGGTAATTCCTACAGTCACAACTACAGTCCCCTCAACAGTTGGATCAGCATTGGCCCCAAATGTCCCAGCAGTCGCAGCAGAGGTAATCACAGGTACATCATCAGCAGGAGCAGCACCAGGCAACAGTGCTAATATGAGCACAGAAGAATTGATAAAGGCCATGGAAGAATTGAGACTCCAAGTGTCAGAGCTGAAACAAGTAAAGGAAAAATTGGCAAAAGTAGAAAAGAGTTATGATAAATCCAAAATAAGTGTGGCAGAGAAAATAAGAGAGGTTAAAGCATTAGAGAATAAAGTGAGAACATTAGAGAAGGATCTCACTTTGGATAAACCTCTGGCAGAAATCAAAGGAATTCTTTGGACCAACATCAATCAATCCCTAAGTAATGTTTGGCCATCTATCCAAACTATCTATGAGCAGGTTGACTTAGTGAATGTAGCACATGGAGAAATTCAAAAATCAAGAGCTTTATTAGGACAAATGCCTGATCAAGCACCATTTTGGAAATCAACTTGGCATCCCAGACAGGACAGGCACCATTTTGGAAATCAAAAGAGTTCTAACCAAGAGAACTTTAATGCAGAATTGGAAAAAAGATGTCAGGATATGCAAGTATAAATTAATTCTTTCATGGAAAGGTTTACAGTTTTGTAGAAAAAAGGGCTACCAAGTCTTTTAGGAAATAATGATCGGCTTATGAAACACGCAGATTATGTACATAAGTTGAACACATATGCTGTTGATCAAGTTAATTCATCAACAAGTGCTTCAGGAGTAAAAGCACTTCCCACAGGCCAAAGTCTCTATGATAATTTGGAGAACTTATTTTATATTGAACATGAGGTAAAACATTTGTTTCAGCTCTAGCCTAATTTTGTCAGATATACAAAAGCTGATGAAACCCCGAGGAAACTTCAGAGACATAAATTGCTAGAGCAACAATGGTGGGAAGACATGTTGGGGATTTTGTAAATTTCTCTTGGGTAAAACTTAGAATTTGGGTTATTTTTCTGTGATAAAGATAAGCAGAGATAAATGAGGCTTAAGCATGTCAAAGTATATCTGATCAAGGTCAAAGAATGTCCGACAATGATGGAGCAGCCAGCACAGAGTATTAGTCAAAGACAACTGTAAACCGACTCGCAGAGCCTACCTCCAGTGCATTCGACAGATGGAACAGCCAACACAACATCGATTCATCTTTTCGCAATTTTCGAGACTGTTTGTCTCTATCTTTTGTAAAAAAAGGGATTAGTCATCACTCGATATTATCCCCATCAGATATTTTGTAATATATTTTGATATTTTGTATAAATACCCCCCCAGACGAAGTATTTGAGGTAGGTGGGTGTTCATAGTTTTTTGACTGTAACACTGAAACTCTGGAATAAAAAGGTTGTTGGAACCATTTGTTGTCTGGTCTACTGGATGAGGAATTAAACTCCGGATCAATAAGTCCCCTATATCTCATGTTTTACAATTTTCTTGTTTATTATATCATCCTGTGTTTCATAATCTGAATGGTAAAGAAAATGATTAATTCAGAATTTACTAAACTGCACTATGTCTTCAATCTTTATTTTTCTCTGTGTTTTCTTCAGAATTAATATAAGCAGTGAATTCTTAGTTGCTCCTGCTTCTTGATTCTTGCATATTTGACTATTTGCTAAGGAATTCTTAATTGCTCCTTAACAGTAATCATCCATTTTCCCTCTTTCAATATGCTGAAGGATTCTTAACTGCCCTTCAACCAATTGAGTCCATTCCATCTGATTTCAGCTTGTATTTGTTCCATGTTTGACTACCTTGCTCTGTGATACCATCCTCTGTTAAGAAACCGAATCCAGAAAGCCATCCTTCTTTGACTCCATCATGCCCAATGGACTGAACTATTCAGTTTGCCTCACTGTTCTATTGAATTCCACCATCCAAACCCAAAACAAAACCCTTGAACTTCATAACTAGCCTAACACATTTCAAAACAAAGCTAAATCATAAAGAGAGAGCCCTCTCTGGATGCAGATTGGCTAGAATCTGTATCTAAAAGATTGGTCTATGGTTACCTTGGCCGTATTCCCTTTCTTACAACTTTGGAGAACAACCTGAGTGATAACAGGAGGAATGAAGGACATAAGGGTGTATGTATGAGGCCATCAATACCACCTTCATTGCACTTATCCCGAAATTCGACTCCCCTTCATCCTTCAATGACTTTCGACCCAATTGCTTTGTAATTGCCTCTACAAGATCATTGCCAAGATCATAGCCAACCACCTCAAGTCCCTTCTATCCTGTCACATATCCCCTGAGTGATTTTCTTTCCTCCAAAATAGACAAATTCATGAGCCTATTGGCTCTATGCAGGAATCCCTTCACTCCCTGAAAACTAAAAAGCTAAAAGGGGCCATCCTCAAGATTGACCTTGCTAAAGAATCCGATCAGATCAGTTGGCTATACATTAAGATGATTCTTACACATCTTGGCTTCCACCCCCCTTCATTGATTGGATTATGTGTTGCATCACATCGGCCTCCTTCAGTGTTCTCGTAAATGGCTTAGCATCACATTTATTTCATGCTAAGAGAGGATTTTGCCAAGGATTCCCACTCTCTCCACTCCTCTCTTTGATCATCATGGAAGGCATCAACAGACTCATTGCTTCTACCAAATGGGATGGGCAATTACTGGGGCTCAAAATATTTGACCAATTCTTCCTCGCTCAGCTTCTCTTCATAGATGATGTGCTCATCTTCCTCAATGGAAGCATAAGGGACACCTCTACCTTCTATGAAATACTCACACTCTTCACCTCGACTACTGGTATGGAAGAAAACCACACAAAATCTACCATTACTCTCTCCAATGGATCCCTTCAGGAAGCAATGTTTGCTCAAAAGAAATTTCCTTTTTAGAGCCATCATCTGGAAGGTGGCCTCAAATATCTTGGATTCTGGATCAAGCCTCACTGCTACAAGATTGCTAACTGGATCTAGCTCATGGTTAAAATTGAAAAACATTTACAAAACTGGAACCATAGGTTCCTCTCCAGATCTGGTTGGTTAGTCCTCATCAAATCTGTCTTGGAGGCTACACTAGTCTACTGGATGTCACTGGCTTAGATCCCTAATGGAATCCTTTCCCTAATACAAAATATTTGCTATAGATTCCTTTGGAATGGGTATAAGGAGGGAAAACTATTTGCCTGTGTGGGATGGAAGCACATTTCTCTACCCAAGAAGTGGGGTGGATGGGGATTGAAGGACTTATATTCCTTCGACATGATATTGCTACCAAGATGGGTTGGATCATTCTCGCATCGAAAAACCTTTGAAATGAAGTTTCTTATCATAAATATACATGGCCACGTCATCTCATGGATTGGATTCGACTACCCTCTTGGTCATGAACTGGGATATCAATGGTTTGGAGAGCAATTTTACACAGGTTTCCTATTATCAGAGATGGGATAGCTTGGCAAATCAATGATGGCACTTTGGTCTGTATAGGTATAGACCCCTAGACGGGATGTGGGAATATATATCGTTTACCCCCTGACCGCATCCTATTTCTCGGAATATCAAAGTAATTGCACACGTGGCTGATTTGGAGAACAACTCCATTTTTGAGCAAGCTTGGTTATCAACGATACAATTAGATATCCCTGAACAATGGCAGCGGGACTAGGAAGTTTATGTCAATGCCCTGAATGAATCCCATGTTCGTATCAAAGAAGGTATAGACAAACTCATCTGGACTCCGGTTGATCATGGCTTATACTCCCCAATAATTGGTTACCCCATCATCCACTCTATGCACATACCACTAAAACTTCTGGACTGGTGGGGAAGGCTCTAGAAGCTCAAAGTGCCATTGAGAATGAAATTATTCATGTGGAATGTGATCCGGAACAAGACTCCAATGGGAGATAACCTTATGCATCAATCCTATTACGGATCGAATTGGTGTGCGCTATGTAAACAGGCCGAGGAAACCAATGATCACCTGTTCCTACATTTCCCGATGAATGCTTAGCTGTGGATACATGTCTTAGATATACTCTCTAAACCTGTCAAATGGTAGGGTCAAATTGTATCTGGAGCATGGGATCTCTGGTGAGCTACGAGTAGCGACACAAAAACACACTGTCTACCTCTCCTCGTCTGCTGGTCAATCTGGCTGGTAAGAAATGGGATTATCTTTAAGGGGAAAGAGGCTAGATGGCCTCATATCACTGCAAAAATCATTGTTGCCTTCCGTGAAATACCCGACAAGGATCAATCTCCTGCAAACTGAATAATATCCCCTGAATTGATTGGTTACTCTATTCCATGGGCTTATTTCGATGGTGCAACCCAAGCACAAGGGTGTGGAGGGGGGATTTTACTCCATCTATGTGAACACCACCACTACAAAATACAAATGGGGTTGGGAGTGGGAACAAACAATTTTGCTGAATTGATCTCCCTCAGGCATCTTTTGCATTTTGCACTGGCACATTCATGCAATAAATTACAGATCTTCGGTGACTCCAAAATCATCATAAATTGGTTCAATAACATTAATTCATGCCATGCACATTCACTCAGAAACATATTGGATGAAATACAGATCTTCAAAGCACAATTTAACTCTGTTACCTGTCAACATATTTACAGGGAACGTAACTCGGCTGTTGACAAATTATCCAAGGAGGCTACGACACATCCCATAGGCTTGTGGTTGATACAGGAACATATTAGTGAAGAACTATATCAATACTATCACCGACCCTACATTGATAGGGAATATCCTAGGGCGGACATGCCCTAATTTATTTTTGTCTACTATCATTAGTTTATAGCTCAACTATTGCCATGTTTATGTATATATTTATATATCTGTTATAAGACTAATTAGTATACCATACATGGTAATATATATACAAAACTATCTCTTTTTGCAATGGTTTTGGCCATACTTTGTTTTTTATTACTACTTGTGAGCTGAAAATGGGGCACTAAAGGCTTCTTGTCCAGCTTACAAGAACCTCTCCCACTTCCAAAGCTTAAATATTCCCAAGACCTTATGATTAACCGATTGCGGAATTAATAATGCTAGAAATAGGTGTATGCTTGTGTTTGGTTTTTAAACTGTTTATGTGTTTTAAGTTTATTTGTTTGAACTGATAGAAAACATATAACAACAAATGAAGCAGCAAATACAATGCAGCAACAAGCAATCACACATAACAACAATATAATATGGTGTTCACCCAAAACTCTTGGGCTACGTCTCCTTGAGCTCTAGTCAACTTGACTAAGCTCTCTGGGATTACGGCAAAGTCCTTTTACAAGCTCCGCGCTCAACTGCACTGGTTTACACTGAACACAATGGGCTTAGAACACCATCTTATCCCTGGCTCTGAAGCTCTCCGGCTTTCTGGCTCTGGCTCTGGCTCTTGGCTTTGGCTCGTGGCTCTGGCTCTGGCTCTCGGCTCTGGCTCTGGCTTCTTTGAGCTCTCTCTCAGCCTCTGCGTGCCTCTGTAATTCACTTGACCTCCAAGTGACCCTTCAGCAACCTTCCAGCGACCCTTTTCAGCAACTTTTAGCTATCTCTGGTTTTTCGCTCGACCTCCAAGCGACTGCAAAAACTCCCTTAGCTACCTATGCTAGCGACCTTCAGTCAAATGTGCTCTCTGCTTTTTCAAACTTACTCGTCAATTGAGCTCTCTGGCTTCTTTGAGGCATTCTTCTGGCTCTGCGGCTTCCCCAGCCATTTCTCTGCGTGTAATCATTCCTCTTTCTCTTCAATTGGCCCTCTAGTTTCTGGCTCTATGGCTCTGCGTGTTACAAACACATCATTGTCTACAAAATGCTTGCTTGTAGCATGGCACAATGATCAAGGGATGTTACAAAGGAATCAGGGCCTTTCTTCAGGCGAAAACTCGAAAAAAACAACATAACAGAATATACAGCCAGATGCGTTAAAAACACATGATCTGCCTTTTAGCTAGACTTTAAATATTATAGAATCGAGTCTATAAACCCATCGGGTCCGCCTTTCATTGGCATATCGCAATCGCATAGGCGGGAGGTCTAAAAACCTCAATACACGGGAATACACAGAAATATCGAATTCTCGGATTTCAAAATCTATGAAATCGGGTCTATAATCGCTATTGGGTCCAGCCCTTATCGACTTATCACAAGTTGCGTGCCCAATGATCCTTTGTATCGGGGACCACCAATCTCTTGATATCTGATCACCCCGATGGAATCCTGATTGTTGATCTGTGCACCCGATCCAACGGTCCACGCACAATCACACATCGGCCCATCGCTTGATCGCATGTCGCAATATCGCTGTCGCAACGGCTTGGGGGTCTGCCCTTTGGTTATGCCGACCACCGATCCGCTGATCTGCCGATCACCGATATTGCACCTCGCGTATCACATTGGCGGGGGTCTATGTCCCTACTCCTTTGATTGCTGATATTGCACCTCGCATATCGCATTGGTGGGGGTCTATGTCCCTGCTCCTCCAATCGCCGATCGGTCGATCACTCTGATCGCCGATATTGCAATCGCTAATCACATGTCGCCTTGTCTAGGGTCCCGATATCAGGCGAAGGCCTACCTTCGATGCAATAAGTCGAAAGTTGCAATCAGGGGTCCTTCCACCCTAGCCTTAAGTCCACCCCTTTGCACATTTGCGATGTGATTTCCTTAAGGAGCCTTTCAGGCCATTTTTAGAAGAAATGCCTCCTTTTTCAAAGGACAAAGGAAATCTTCTTTCTACGATAACTTCTTCATCCGAAGTCTATTTTTGCCCATTCAAATTGCAGTAGATTCAGATTGAAGCGATCTATGCAATGATACTATTTTCAAGAGCATCCTTGGACTTTAATATTCCTTTGTGAGGAACACTTCAGACTTAGAATTCTATTCTAGATCCATTTTGGATCACACCTTCCCACTAAAAGAACTTTGGGTCCCCAAAAGTCTGATATACTGATCTAAACAGTAAATGAGAGTACCTCACCCTCTTCTTCAGCCTTCAAACACTTTCCTGCATGGCTAGTGCCTCTGAACCAAAGCCTTTGATCACTCTCCTTCTTGGATGTGCCAGTCCTCCTAGGAAGAATTGTTTTCCTCCTTGACTTCATGCAGAACTCCTGTTGAAATGGTCACAAAAGGTAGTTTGAACTTCTCTGCCTTGATCATTGATCCAAGGTGGTTCAAACAAATGTGAAGTGACATCTGCTTTAGAAAAATTTCATTTGTACTTGTTTGACACGCTGTCAACAACAACTGGATGGCCTAAACTCCTGCTTCAACAAAAGAAACAGATTTCACATCTTGTGAATACCTCCATGTCTTACATTTGCATACAAATTATGGACTAGATAACAAGCCCACAAACATGACTTTAAAACAAATGACCCTTCAAGTCAAGCATGTAGAAAAAGACCTTTAGGAATATTTTTCAAAAGATGAAACACTTCATCATTATCTCCATCTTGGAGACCAAGTTAACTTTTCCCAAGTCAACATCAACATGCATGTTACAACAAGGTAATCAACCCTTCAAGTTAATTACACATACATGTTCAAATACAAGGAAATCATCAACATCCCTATGTTCATGCATATCAAGCTTATGCATGCATTTCATCCTTCAACTTTCGCTTAAGCACACTGTACTTTCGAAGCTGAAATGAAATATAATGTTGCAGGAACAAAGTGAGTCTCCTGCTCAACTTTTTCATTCACCTTCTTGGTAAAATCCTGCAACTTGCATTCCATTAACAAAGAAATGCAAACAGATGCCTTATATCAATAGACATGCAATCTTAATTGGATAAGAACTCTAATCATTTCTTACCAATCCATTTCAAAGGTCTTTCCTTTGTCCGCATATCAGCATCAACATGTGAATCATCCTGAAACGCATCATCCATGGAAACTTCCTTTCCATTTCTGCCATTTCCTCTTTCCACCTTCTTTAAGTTTCATGGAAGCATTGTTGGATTCAAAGTCCAGCATCTTTCAGCAAGATGCCCTTGCTTATGTCGGTAAGTGCAACACGCGCACCCTCTTGACAGCATGACTTGCCTTGTCCAATGGACCTTTGGCTTCTTACTTCTTTTCCTTCACAAGTTTCCTGTATGTGGCTATCCTCTTCTAACATTTAGAAACATTATGGTTATCCAAACCACAAAAGGAACATGCAATTCTTTTCCCATATCTATGTGGAAATTTACCATGCTGAACATAATCAAAATGAATATGGTTAGAACTAGATTTATACCTTTGTCTTTCACCTTTATTGCCTTCATGAGGAGGTGAAGCAAATGAAGAAGTGGCTCCCCTTGGAACACCATCAATCTCTTCAAGGCTTTTAGAGTTTCCATAACTCTCTGGTTCAAGTGTGTGCTTCTGAACACCTGCATCCTGCAAATTATGTTTCAATCTATTACATTCCTCCTGAATACAATCTTCACACTCTTGAGGTAGAGGACCTGAAATGAAACTCCTTATTGGAGCTGTTTCAATGGCCTTCATGGCAGCTTTGGAATTTCCTCCATAATACTATCCATAGCCAAGACCCAAATACTTAGGCATTTCCTCAACCATTATGGGCTCAACAATACCTTTTGCATGTTTAGCCAAGCCTTTTCCTTCATAGCCCATCTTGGACATTAACTTGGAACCTATGCCTTTGGTATGTCTTTCAAAATAACCAATATAAGTATTCTTAGAAGAATTTGAAGACAAACATGAATTGTTTACCTCTTCTTCAAGCTGATACTTGACCAAGGCTTCTTTGGAAATAAAGAGATATGTCTCCAAATCATGCATCATTTTCAGGTTCATATTTGCAGTATGAAGTTGCCTCTCCATTTCTTGCAATTTGTCAGAAAGAAACTGCTTCTCTTCCTCCACAGAATTCAACTGCTCTCTAAGTATGCTGCGCTTCCTTCCATCCTCATACATTTCTCTCACCATATCCATCATGATGATCATGTCTTGCTTCTTTTCTCCATCAAATAATCTTGTGAAGAAAGGAGAATTTGAGGACTCACTTGTAGAAGTTGTCATTATGCCAATGAATAAAAAAACTTCAAACAGGATTAACAAAGATCTTATTCAAGAAACCTTTTGCAACAAACCTCTTGTGCTGTAAGGATTTCTTTGAGGTCCTTTGGGATAAGAAGAATGCCTTCAGCCCTTCTTCCTTATTGTCCTTCCTGGACTGAGCTATCAATAGCTTTCCCTTCACCTATGCAAACTCAAACAATAGTCAGTATACAAACAAGCATACAATCAACCTCTGATTTTTTAAACACCTTTCAGACAAGCAATCTTTGCTCTGTCAATCAAGCATTCTAATCTAATACCACTTGCATCATGATATCATCTGATCTAGTATAACCAACTTTGATATCACCTTCTTCAAGGTGGGGTTAATCAATCTCAGGTTCTGATATCATCTGATCTGAAAATGGGGCACTAAAGGCTTCTTGTCTAGCTTACAGGAACCTCTCCCACTTCCAAAGCTTAAATATTCCCAAGACCTTATGATTAACCAATTGCGGAATTAATAATGCTGGAAATAGGTGTATGCTTGTGTTTTGTTTTTAAATTGTTTATGTGTTTTAAGTTTATTTGCTTGAATTGATAGAAAACATATAACAACAAATAAAACAGAAAATACAATGTAGCAACAAGTAATCACCCATAACAACAATATAATATGGAGTTCACCCAAAACTCTTGGGCTACGTCTCCTTGAGCACTAGTCAACTCGACTAGGCTCTTTGGGATTATGGCAAAGTCCTTTTACAAGCTCCAAGGTCAACTCCACTGGTTTACACTAAACACAATGGGCTTAGAACACCATCTTATCCCTGGATCTGAAGCTCTCTGGCTTTCTGTCTCTGTCTCTGGCTCTCAGCTCTCAGCTCTGGCTCTGGATTTGGCTCTAGCTCTGGGTCTTGGATCTGGCTCATGGCTCTGGCTCATGGCTCTGGCTCTGGCTCTTAGCTCTGGCTCTGGCTTCTCTGAGCTCTCTCTCGGCCTCTGCATGCCTCTGTAATTCACTTGACCTCCAAGAAACCCTTCAACAACCCTTTTAAGCAACTTTAATCTTTCCTGGTTTTTTGCTCGACCTCCAAGTGACTCCAAAAACTCCCTCAAATGCCTTTGCTAGTGACCTTCAGTCAAATGCGCTCTCTGCTTTTTCTAGCTACCTCATTAATTGAGCTCTCTGGCTTCTTTGAGGCATTCTTCCAGCTCTGCGCTTCCCTCGCTGTTTCTCTGAGTGTAATCATTCCTCTGTCTCTTCAGCTGGCCCTCTGGCTTCTGGCTTTGTTGCTCTGTGTGTCACAAACACATCATTGTTTACAAAATGCCCACTTGCAGCATGACACAATGGTCAGGGGTTGTTACAAAGTAATAGGGGCCTTTCTTCAGGCGAAAACCTGAAAATAGCAGCATAACGGAATACACAAGCAGACGCGTTAAAAACACATCATTTTCCTTTTAGCCAGACTTCAAATATTATTGAATCACGTCTATAAATCCATTGGGTCTGACTTTCATTGACATATCTCAATCGCATAGGCGGGAGGTATAAAAACCCCAATACACAAGAATACACAAAAATCCCAAATTCCTGGATTTCAAAATCTATGAAATCGGGTCTATAATCCCTATCGGGTTTGGCCCTTATCGGCTTATCGCAAGTCGCGTGCCCAATGGCCCTTTGTATCGGGGATGACCGATCTCCCAATCTCCAATCACCACGATTGAATCTTGGCTGTTGATCTACGCACCCGATCCAACGGTCCACGCGCAATCGCACATCGGCCCATCGCTTGATCACATGTCATAATATCGCTGTTGCAACGCTTGGGGGTATGCCCTTTGGTTATGCTGACTACCAATCCGCCGATCCACTGATCACTGATATCACACCTCGCTTATCGCATCGGAAGGGGTCTATGTTCCTGCTCCTCTGATCACTGATCGGCCGATCGCTCCGATTGCCGATATCGCAATCGCTAATCGCATGTCGCCTTGTCTGGGGTCCCGATATCGGGTAAAGACCTACCTCCGATGTGATAAGTCAAAAGTCACAGTCGGGGGTCCTTTTGCCCTAGACTTAAGTCGACCCCTTTACACATTTGTGATGCGATTTCCTTAAGGATCCTTTTAGGCCATTTTTAGAAGAAATGCCTCCTTTTTCAAAGGACAAAGGCAATTTTATTTCTGCGATAACTTCTTCATCCGAAGTCCATTTTTTCACATTCAAATTGCAGTAGATTTAGATTGAAACGATCTACGCAATGGGACTATTTCCAAGAGCATCCTTGGGCTTTCATTTTCCTCTATGAGGAACACTTCAGACTTAGAAGTCTATTCTAGATCCATTTTGGATCAACTTGAAGGCTACGACCAACAGAATGCATATGCCACAGGCATCTACTACATGTAAATGTTCAAATTAATGGAAAGTTACGCTTTTTCCTCGGGAAAAAATATTTAAATACTATTTTTAATATTTTAATATAACATGGAATGTTAATTATAAATTATTATTATTAATTAATTAAATTATTATTCATTTATTAAATAATTAATTAATTTAATTATAAATAAATAATTTAATTATAAATAATTAAATAATTTAAAATAATAATTATTATTACCCAATTACCAAATTATTTTAAACATGCAACCTGTGTTTATAATTTATATTATGCTAAAATAGAGTTTATAGGATTATGTTTAATAATAAATGCCACTTTCTTGCTTTTCTTTTGATTTTATTTTGTAATTTAAGATTCACTTTTTTGTTTTTTTTCTAAACTTGATTTCGTTTATGTTGGAAATCACATGGGAGCTCTTCAAAACTTCAAATATTAGTTTTAAATTTATTATGATTACGTCTTGAGAATATATTTCCTATATTTGGAAGGCGAATTTATAAAATGGTTTAGAACTTTTTGAGGTTTATCATACCAGCCATGGTCAACCATGGTTGAATGTCACATTGTGACAAAAATGACATCCATATGAAAATCATGAATAATTATGGTTGAACATGGTCGAACGTCGCATCGTGACAAAGATTGTCTCAATGCGAAAATCGACCATGGTCAACCATGGAAAACCATGGTCAACGTCGCATTGTGACAAAGATTGTCTCTGTATGAAAATAAACCATGGTAAACCATGGTATAATGTTTCATTGTGACAAAGGTTGTCTCAATATGAAAATCAATCATGGCCTAACGTCGCATTGTGACAAAGATTGTCTCGATATGTAAATCAACCATGGTCCAACGTCGCATTGTGATAAGAATTGTCTCAATATGAAAATAAACGATGGTCAACCATGTGTTTATAATATTTATCTTAGGGTTTATATAACTTGGGTTTATAATATTTCTCCATTAGGTTTAATATTATCCCCCTCGGTTCATAATCCCTTGGGGTTTTAGTATTAATCCCTTGGGTTTATAATATTAATCCCTAAGTTTATTATTCCCTTTGGTTTATAATATCAATCATGGTTAATCATAGCCAGTCATGGTTAAACATGGTTGAACATTGTATTATGACAAAAATTTGTCTCCATATGAAAATCATGGACAATCATGGTTAACCATTGCTGATCATGGTCAAATATGGTCGAATGTCGCATTGTCACAAATATTGTCTCGATATGAAAATCAATCATGGTCATCCATGGTCAACCATGGTTCAATGTCTTATTGTGAAAAATATTGTCTTGATATGTAAATCAGCCATGGTCTCGAATGTTGCATTGTGACAAAAATTGTCTCCATATGAAAATAATGGACAATCATGGACAATCATGGTTAACCATGTTTTACAGAATGAAACATGGTCAAACATGTTTTTTTTAACGTTTATAATATCGATCCCTTGGGTTTATTATTCCCCTAGGTTTATAATATCAATCATTGTTAATCATGGTCAATCATAGACAACAATGGTCAACTATGGTCAAATGTCGTATTGTGACAAAAAAATTCTCCATATGAAAATCATGGACAATCATGGTCAACCATGGTCCAACGTCGCATTGCAACAAATATTATCTTGATATGAAAATCAACCATGGTCAACCATGGTCCAACATCGCATTGTGACAAATATTTTCTCGATATGAAAATCAACCATGTTCAACCATGGTCTAACGTCATATTGTGACAAAGATTGTATCGATATGAAAATCAACCATGGTCAAATGTCGCATTGTTAAAATTATTGTCTCAATATGTAAATTAACCATGGTAAACCATGGTCTAACATCACATTTTGATCAGAATTGTCTCAATATGAAAATTAACCATGGTCAATCATGTGTCTATAATATTTATCCTAGAGTTTATATAACTTGGGTTTATAATATTTGTCCCTTGGGTTTAATATTATCCCCTTGGGTTCATAATCCCTTGGAGTTTTAATATTAATCCCTTGGGTTTGTAATATTAATCCCTTGGGTTTATTATTCCTTTTGGTTTATAATATCAATCATGGTAAATCATGATCAATCATAGCCAGTCATGGTGAACCATGTTCAAATATCGCATTATGACAAAAATTGTCTCCATATGAAAATCATGGAAAATGAGGGAAAATCATGGTCAACCATGGTTATCCATGGTTGGTCATGAACGATCGTGTTTTATAGAATGAAACATGTCCAACCATGGTCAACGATGGTCAAACATCGCATTGTGACAAAAATTGTCTCGATATGTAAATCAACCATGTTCAACCATTGTTAGGTCCCTATAATACTAGTGTATTCCCCCATTGTTATTGTCATTGTAGCCCTTATTGTTATTGTTGTGCCCATGTTGTCCCCATATTGTTATTATTGTGCCCCATAGAAGCCCACCATTTTTATTGGTGTGCCCTTACATTATTGTTGTTATGTTGGCTCTAATTATATTATGAACCCTTAAACTCCTATATATAGAAATGAGGTTTTTTCATTTGAATCATCCAAGAATTGTTCATTTGTGTAATTTAAAGGAGGTTTCCCCTTTGAAGAGGCTGATTTTTGAGTCATTGATCTATCTTTTCTATCTTTTTGTGAGCTGGTTGCATAACATTTGGTATTAGAGCTTTGAATTCTAGGGCTTTGCTAGTTCAGAGAGGTCCTCGTGGCATTATACGAAGCGTTAGAAGTTGAAAACAACCCATTTGAGAGGAAATCTTGATGAACGACATGTCCGAATTTCAAATCTTATCTCGCTATATTTTCGGAGATATGATCCAAGGAAGTTATGGTTTTTGTAGGCTCCTGAATTCCCTCTAAAATAGGTGACCTTGGTAAAATCGTCATAAATTTCTCTCTGAGAATCGGATTTGAATTTTGTAAAATGTGACAAAAAGAGGACGAAATGTAGTTTGTTAGTTATCGTTTTCAGGTTTGAAGGTCGAAACAATGACATGTGGCACTTCACACAAGTTCACTCTACTGAACGAGTTTATAATCAAGTCATTGTGGGAGATTGGGCATAATGCTTCCTTGGAGAATCCAATATCGATCAGACTTGTGGGGTTGGAAAGAGGACTCATAGGGTTACCATAGGACGAAATTTTAGACCTTTGAGATCTGCCATTACATAAACACAACAGATTCAATATCAAGTTCCTATAAAGTGTTTTCCTACATGCTCTGCTAATTTGTTGTTTTGCCAGTTGTCGAAAATGTACATTAAGAATGTGAAGGTGTAGATCAAGCTTTCATTGGGGAGTGCGGAAGTCTAGACAAAGTTATGCGAAGATGCCTTTCATTATGTGAAATACGAAGATGCAGAGGAAAGCTATGCAAAGGTGGATTTCATTGTGCAGGATTGAGGTGCTTTGTAAGAGCTAGACTACCACATCTATAAGGAAAGTTGTGCACTCCACACAATGGAAACTTCTTCCACTATTGTCTTACCTGTCTCTTTGTGCAGGGTCTGCATTTTCCGTTTCCACAACATGTCACCTCTTTTGGTAGTTATTGACTCTACAATTTTTCGCCTCTTTTTCTAGCTATCGATACGCCGATGTGATTAAGACAGTGCATGACTCTCCATTTTTGCAATGAGAAACTAGTGAGAATGTGAAGAATTTGTTGAGCAGATAAGGTTTTCAACTTACTCTTTAAACCTTGCAAATTATAGGACCTCTCCAATGCTAACTCATTCGGATGAAATTTTGTTGAAATTTAACTTTGTCCTAATGATTAAAGCTCATGTCTCTTCCTCATCCAAGATCATTGTGTGGAGACGCGGAAGAAGAGTAGGGATTGAGGTGTGGACATAGTAATAATAGTAGATTTCATAAATGTGATGACAAACACCGAAAAAATTATAGATTGTGGAAATGTGCACATTCAGAATGTGAAGATGCAGATAAAGCTATCATTCTGTGTAATGGGAAAATTCTGCGAAAGTGTGGAAATGCAAATGAAACTATTCGAAGATGGCTTTCATTATGTGACATACAGAGGCACAGATAAAAACTATGTGAAATAATGGTAAATTGCTGAAAGAACAATACATTAAAGGATCAAAGTGGAAATAACAATGGATTGTGGAACTTGCATAGCCTTAATTAATTAATTAATTAGCGTGGATATGACTTTCATTTTGCGAAGTGGAGAGGTGGCTTTCATTGTGCAGAGTGTGGAGGTGGCTTTCATTGTGCGAAAGGGGGATAAGTGGAAGTGAGAATAACGATAGATTGCAAAAACGATTCCGGAAATGAGATATTTTTGAATAACAACAAAACACAAACCATGCACTGCCTTGAGCAAATAATTAGAGATAAAGACATATACTATATTACGTTACACTTATTAATCTGGTTTAAAGTTCCATTTATTAATTTATTATTTTAAATTAAATAATAAAAATAAATATTAGTTAATCTCAATTTTATTTTATTTAGTTACAAATTTTGAAGTTTAATTCCATGTAGTTTTAATCTATGTAAAAATAAAAAAGATAAAAAATAAAATGAATTTTACTCTTGCGAAATTTATTAGTAGAGTTATATGGAATATTAAATAATTTGGTAATAAGACCTTCAAGTCGATGGAATATGTTTTATTGATCCAAAGTCATTTAATTCCGTGGAAAGTCATTCATTTTCAATAACATTACGTGAATACCATGAATAACATTTATTATTCTATTAAACAAGGATCGCATTCCTTTAACTGTTAATTAATTTCAAACATAAAACATACTTTATCGGTATCTCACATATTAGTATGCTCAAACAAGTTTCATTGTGATTATGAAAATTTTTGAAAATGGTTTATGTGATTCATAATTAGATTCAAAATCTTTTTTTTTTTGTGAAAATATTGTTTACCTGTTTTGACTTATTGGTGATAGTTATATAAGAGAAAATATCATCGATGTTTTGAATTAATTAGTGTGAAATAAAAAATCAGATTATGATATTAAATAAATAAATAAATATAAAAATAAATTTAAAAATTAAATTATAATATTAAATAAATAAATAAATAAAAAAAATAAATTTAAAAACTAAATTATAATATTAAATAAATAAATATAAAAATAAATTTATTAACCATTAGAATACGACAATTAATTTGAATTGAAAATTTCTTATTTATAATAAATATATTTGAATTTTTAAGATTGCAGTGGTTTCACTTGCTCTCTCTCTAGCCAATCTCATACAAATCTTTTTGTATTTTTTATATTACTAGAAGATTTGGTTGAAGACCAATCATGCTTATTGCCGGCTTATTCTTTCAATATGACAATGCAAGATTTATCCATGCTCATTTGTAGAAGATTATTAGTGAAATGAAGAGTTAGATTTTCTTCCTAAACATGGCATAGGGTGTAATCTTTGATTTATTACATAGATCTAAATAATTTATAGTGAAATCACCCCTGCACATCCCTTTAAGACAAAATCACAGAGTAGTAAACTGCTTTTTATGAAATTCTTGTGTGTTTCTGAAATTTATTTTATTATTTCATAAGAATGTGGTTATTATATCATTCTTTTATTTGACCGAAGATATGGAATTTGTGGTTAATATTTTAAATCTCTTGTTTCATATAATCACAATCTTGCACATAGCTCTGTAAGTTCATGTTTTTCCTTTCATATGAACTTTTCATTCTACAAACTTACTTATATTTGAATTTCTTCTATTTCTTTCCTCCACGATCTTTTTGTTATGAATATTCAATGATTTTTTCGTAATAACCTTATATTATGACAAATATTCATTGAAGCAACAGATATTCTGTTCAATTACTTTGTTGAGAGGGACCACCATGCCACTATTAGTTACTGTTTCCATGTAGAAACAATCACTCCAAAAAAGCCAGCCGTCATGAACTCTCACGAGGCTTGCTTTGTACTTTAAAGTTTTCGAACACAGTAAAGTGGCTCTTAACTTTCAACAAATTTTTTTTGGCGTCTTTGAGATTAGTCATGGAACCAAAAAACTCAATAAGGTAGGCTCAGTCGCACACGCACATAGGCTAGATAATAAGTTAGGAGATCCAATGTCACTTGTTAAAAGGTAATAATATCAAACTTTTATCACTACGCAATTTGTAAGAATCAATCGTTAAGCATGGTCAAATATTGCATTATGAAAAAATTTGTTTCTATATGAATATCATGGACAATTATGGTCAACCATGGTTGATCATGGTCAAACATGGTCGAATGTCGCATTGTGATAAACACTGTCTCGATATGAAAATCAATCATGGTCATCCATGGTCAACCATGGTTCAATGTTGCATTGTGAAAAATATTGTCTTGATATGTAAAACAACCATAGTCTTAATTGTTGCATTGTGACAAAAATTGTCTCCATATGAAAATAATGGACAATCATGGAAAACCATGGTCAACCATGTTTTACAGAATGAAACATGATCAACCATGTTTAATTTAGCGTTTATAATATCGATCCCTTGTGTTTATTATTCCCTCAGGTTTATAATATCAATCATTGTTAATAATGGTCAATCATAGGCAACCATGGTCAAATTTCACATTGTGACAAAAAAATTCACCATATGAAAATCATGGACAATCATGGTCAACCATGGTCCAACGTCGCATTGCAACAAAAATTGTCTCGATATGAAAATCAACCATTGTCCAATGTCACATTGTGACAAATATTACCTCAATATGAAAATCAACCTTGTTCAACCATGGACTAATGTCGTATTGTGACAAAGATTGTCTCGATATGAAAATCAACCATGGTCAAACGTCACATTGTGACAAATATTGTCTCGATATGTAAATCAACCATGGTCAACCATGGTCTAATGTCGCATTGTGATCATAATTGTCTAAATATGAAAATCAACCATGGTCAATCATGTGTCTATAATATTTATCTTAGAGTTTATATACCTTGGGTTTATAATATTTGTCCCTTGGGTTTAATATTATTCCCTTGGGCTTATAATATTAATCCCTTGGGTTTATTATTCATTTTGGTTTATAATATCAATCATGGTCAATCATGATCAATCATAGCCAATCATGGTCAACCATGGTCGAATATCGCATTATGAAAAAAATTGTCTTCCAATGAAAATCATGGACAATCATGGTCAACAATGGTCAGCCATGGTTGGTCATGATCAACCATGTTTTACAGAATGAAGCATGTCCAACCATGGTCAACGATGGTCAAACATCACATTGGGACAAAAATTGCCTCGATATGTAAATCAACCATGTTCAACCATTGTTAGGTCCCTATAATACTAGTGTATTCCTCCATTATTATTGTCATTTTAGCCCTTATTGTTATTGTTGTACCCATCTTGTCCCCATATTGTTATTATTGTGCCCCATAGAAGCCCACTATTGTTATTATTGTGCCCTTACATTATTATTGTTATGCCGGCTCTGATTATATTGTGACCCCTAAGACTCCTATATATAGAAAGGAAGTTTTGTCATTTGAATCATCCAAGAATTGTTCATTTGTGTAATTTAAAGGAGGTTTACCCCTCAAAGAGGCTAATTTTTAAGTCGTTGATCCATATTTTCTATCTTTTTGTGAGTTGGTTGCATAACATTTGGTATTAGAGCTTTGGATTCTAGGGTTTAGTTGCTTCAAAGAGGTCCTCGTGGCATTTTCACTATAATTTTTTTCTACGAAACTTTAGAAATTGAAAAAAAACCCATTTGAGAGGAAACCTTGATGAAATTCATGTCTAAATTTCAGATCTTGTCTTGCTATATTTTCCGAGATATGATCCAAGGAAGTTAGGGTTTTGCAGGCTCCTGAATTCCATCTCAAACAAGTGACCAGTAAAATCGTCATAACTTTCTCTTTGAGCATGAGATTCAAATTTCGTAAAAACTGACAGAAAGAGAACAGACTGTAGTTTGTTAGTTATCGTTTTTAGGTTCGAAGGTTGAAACAATGACACATGGCACTTCGTACAAGTTCGCTCTCCTGAACTAATCTATAATCTAGGCATTGTGGGAGATTGGGCATAACGCTTTCTTGGATAATCCAATATCGATCAGAATTGTGGGGTTAGAAAGAGGCCTCAGAGGGCTACCATAAGATAAAATTTCAGATCTTGGAGATCCTCCATTACAGATATACAACATATTCATTATCGAGCTCCTATAAAGAAAGAAGAAAATTGTGTATTTTTTTAAAAATTGCATAAGTTTTGTTTGAAAAAATACTCATTAATTGATGCCTTGAAGAAATAAAATGGAAACACGTAGTAAGAAACCTGAAAGTTCTATTATGATGCATGAAGAAGAAGAAGAAAAGCAACATGATATATCAAAATTACGAGACCAAGTACAACAATTTTCACTCTCACAAAGAGTAACAAAAAATGAAATGGAAGCTAAGATGGATGGTTTGAAGAACAACTTAAAAGCAGACATGGAAGGATTGAAGAATGACATGAAAGCTAATATGGATGACATGAAAGCTAATATGGTTGACATGAAATATAATATGGAAGATTTTAAGAATGATTTAAAAGCATACATGGAAGGCTTTAAGGAAGGGTTGACAGGGTTGCTACAAGAAATGCTTCCTAATAGCAAAAATGTATTAGATGAAACTCATGATGAGAACAAAATAAATGCTAATCATTATTTCATATACTCTAGCATTGGATCAAAGACCCACCATGTTCCAAAGATCGATATGAGGAAGTTAGATGGCAATAATCCCGTAACATGGATACTTCAGATGGAGCAATATTTTGATCTCCATAATGTGAAAAAAACACAAAAGGTACGCATTGCAACTTTATATTTGGAACCCAATCAGTTTGTATGGTATCGATGGCTTTGATCTCGTAAAAAAATTATCACTTGGTCAATTTTTACAGAGGAAATGATGGCACATTATGAGGATACAAAGAGAAACACCTTCTTTAGTAAATTGATAAATCTCAAACGAAAGGGTTCAATGGTGGAACACATTGCAGACTTCCAAAAATTGAGTATAAGGGTAAATGATATTCCAGAGGAGCAAAGGATTGATGTGTTCATAGGGACCTTAAAGGATAACATCCAACATGAGGTTCACCTTTGGGAACCTGATTAATTGGAAAAGACATTCAAGTTGGCAAGAAAAATTGAAAGAAAAATTATGGCAACAAGGAAGCCTACCCTGCAAAACTATAAATATGGAAGTTTTATTTCCCCTAGCCTTCCACAACCTACAAGGTTGACACCACAACAATTGGAAGAAAAAAGAGCAAAAGTGAAAAAAGGTATTTGCTATATTTGTGATAGCAAATACAATAAAGGTCATAAGTGTGCTGAGAAGAAATTATTTTACATATATTGTGAAGAGGAGGAAGAAAAGGAACAAGAAACATTAAAAGAAGAGGATATATACCAGGAACCAACCCTAGAGAAAGAAAAAATGAATCCGGCCATATCCTGTAATGCATTGGTAGGAATTACCACTTCTCAAACTCTCAAGATAGAAGGACATAACAAGAAGAAAAAGGTAATAGTGTTGATTGATTCGGGTAGTACCCATAATTTCATTCATTGTAAGATAGCCAAGGAATTGAATTACTTCCTATATCCAGCACCAGAGTGTCAAGTGATGGTTGCAAATGGAGGAACCATAAATTGATCTGGAAAGTGCCATAATATCAAGTTATCCATGAGATAATATATATTGAATAGTCCAATGCTTTCCATTCCAATGGGTGGTGTTGATGTTGTACTAGGAGTCCAATGGCTACAATCTTTGGGTACAATAGCTTTTAATTTTCAAGAATTTTTTTTGGGAAGGAAACAAAGTCGAATTAAGCGGTATCACAGGGAAATTAGGAAAGATAATCATCTCTAACGGCATGACAAAGCTTCTAAAGAAATAACAACGCGACATAATTTCACAATTATGTTCATTAGAGGTTCCCACATCAAAATAATCTATTTCTCTAGATATCAAAAATGTCTTGGACAATCATTCCAAGGTATTTGAGACTCCCAAAGGCCTGCCACCTATTCATGATCATGACCATGATATTCATTTGATTCCAGGAAGTTTTCCTCCAAACATCAGGCCTTATAGATATCCCTATGCCCAAAAGAGTGAAATTGAACTTATGGTTGCAAAAATACTAGAGGCCAATATAATTCAACCTAGTCAAAGTTTTTTTTTTCTGCTCCAGTAGTATTGGTGCTCAATAAGGATAGATCATGGCACATGTGTTCAGATTATAGGGAGCTCAAAAATATCACTATTAAAGATAAATTTCCCATTCTAGTCATTGATGAAGTATTGGATGAATTATATGGAGAAATTTACTTCACCATGTTGGATCTTCGTTCAAGATATCATCAAATCCGAATAAGGACTAAAGACATTCCGAAAACAACATTTAAAACTCATGAGGGTCATTATGAATCCAATGCATGTTCTACATTTTAAGATTTGATGAATTCCATTTTCAAACCCTTCCTTATAAAATTTGTGTTAGTATTTTTTAATGATATACTAATCTACAACAAGCCTTGGAAGGATCATGTTCAACATGTTGACATGGAGCTCAAACTATTAGAGGAGACACAAGTATATGAAAAAGCCTTCAAATGTTTCTTTGGCGTAAAAGAGGTAGAATATTTGCATCATATTGTATCTCATGAAGGTGTTAAGGTAGACCCTAGCAAAGTTAAACCCATTAAGGAATGGAAAATTCCCACATCAATAAAGCATCTGCGAGGATTTGTCAGGTTGACATGGTATTATCGCAAGTTTGTTAAGAATTATGGGAGAATATCAGCACCTCTAACAACATTACTGAAGAAAGATGCATTTTATTTGACTCCAGAAGCAACAATGGCCTTTGAAAATCTTAAAGAGACAATGCGCCAAGCACCAGTATTAGCTACGCCAGACTTCACAAAAACCTTTATTGTTGGAAATGGAATTGGTGTTTTTTTAATGCAAGAAGGAAGACCCATTTCTTTTGAAAGTCATCAAAGCAAAGGAAAGTATTTACACAAAGCTATTTACGATAAGAAAATTTTGGCAATACTACATGCACTTAAGAAATGATGACCTTACCTAATGGGAAGACACTTCAAGGTAAAAACAGATCATTATAGTCTTAAATACTTTTTGGAACAAATATTATCTTTAGAAGAGAAACAAAAATGGGTCACAAAGATGTTGGGTTATGACTTTGAAATAATCTACAAAAAAGGGAAGCAAAATGTTGTGGAAGATGCACTCTCAAGAAAGGATGAGGATGTGGAAGCATTGTTTTGTGCCATTTCTATTATCTCACTAGATTGGATAAACGAAGCAAGGGATGAATGGAAGAATGATGAAGAAGTGTAGGCAGTCTTTCAAAATTTGTAGCAATATCCTAGTACAATTGAGACATTTTAGCTGGAAAAATGATTCGTTATGGTACAAAGATCACTTATACCTCTGTAAGAATTCCCAAATCAAACAAAAGATTCTTCTCGAAATGCACACCTCTTCGTTAGGAGGGCACTCAATAATTTTTAAAACTTATCATAGGGTTAAGAAGGATTTTTTTTGGGATGGCCTTAAATCTAATATTCAAATGTTTGTGGTGGAATGCTTGGTTTTGAACAAAATAAAGTGGAAACAATTAAGACCCTAGGTCTGTTACAAACTTTATCCATTCCAAGTCAACGTTCGGAGGAGGTTTTAATGGATTTTATCACAGGTCTACCCAAGCCTGAAGGAAAGAGTGTCATCATGGCATTAGTTGATAGACTTACCAAGTATGCACACTTTTGTACATTTTCTCATAAATTTCAAGCCAGTATAATTGTTACTGCATTTATGGAAACATTACAAAAGCTACATGGAAACCCAAAGATTATTGTAAGTGACAAAGATCCCATTTTCACTAGAAATTTTTGGATGGAATCATTTTCTTGTTTGGGTACTTAGTTAGATCATAGCTCATCTTATCATCCTCAATTTGATGGGAAAACTGAGATAGTGAACAAATGTTTGGAAGGATATCTTCGTTGCTTTGTAAATGATAAAGAGACATAATGGGTCAAGTGGTTTCCTCCGGCTGATTGGTGGTATAACAATTCCATACTGCAGCAAAAATGACCCCATTTAAGGAACTTTATGGATACCATCCATCGTCTGTCACATCATCTTTAAGAGAAAATTCTAAGGTTCAAGCAGTGGAAGATCACATCGAGCATCAACAACAAGTTCTTAAAATCTTAAAGGATAACCTCACTTTGGCACAAAATAGATTGAAACAACAGGTATCTCACATATTAGTATGCTCAAACAAGTTTCATTTTGATTATGAAAATTTTCACAAAGAAAATTTTTGAAAATGGTTTATGTGATTCATAATTAGATTCAAAATATTTTTTTGAAAAATATTGTTTACCTGTTTTGAGTTATTGGTGATAATTATATAAGAGAAAATATCATCGATGTTTTGAATTAATTAGTGTGAAATCAGATATTAAATAAATAAAAATAAAAATAAATTTAGAAATTAAATTATAATATTAAATAAATAAATATAAAATAAAATAAATAAATAAATATAAAATAAACTTAAAAACTAAATTATAATATCAAATAAATAAATATAAAAATAAATTTATTAACCATTAGATATGACAACTAATTTGAACTGGAAGTTTTTTATTTATAATAAATATATTTAAATTTTTAAGATTGCAGTGGTTTCACTTGCTCTTTCCCTAGCCAATCTTATACAAATTATTTTGTATTTTTTCTATTACTAGAAGATTTGGTTGAAGACCAACCATGCTTATTGCCGGCTTATTCTTTCAATACGACAATGCAAGATTTATCCATGCTCATCTGTAGAAGATTATTAGTGAAATGTAGAGTTAGATTTTCCTCCTAAACATGGAATAGGGTGTAATCTTTGATTTAATACATAGATCTAAATAATTTATAGTGAAATCACCCCTGCACATCCCTTTCAAACAAAATCACACTGAGTAGTAAACTGCTTTTTATGAAATTCTTGTGTGTTTCTGAAATTTATTTTATTATTTCATAAGAATGTGGTTATTATATCATTCTTTTATTTGACCGGAGATATGGAATTTGTGGTTAATATTTTAAATCTCTTCTTTCATATAATCACAATCTTGCAAATAGCTCTGTAAGTTCATGTTTTTCCTTTCATATGAACTTTTCATTCAACAAACTTACTTATATTTGAATTTCTTCTATTTCTTTCCTCCACGATCTTTTTGTTATGAATATTCAATGGTTTTTTCGTAATAACCTTATATTATGACAAATATTCATTGAAGCAACAGATTCTGTTCAATTACTTTGTTAAGAGGGACCACCATGCCACTATTAGTTACTGTTTCCATGTGGAAACAATCACTCCAAAAAAGCTAGCCGTCATAAACTCTTACGAGGCTTGCTTTGTACTTTAAAGTTTTCGAACACAGTAAAGTGGCTCTTAACTTTTAACATTTTTTTTTTTTTTGGCGTCTTTGAGATTAGTCATGGAACCAAAAAACTCAATAAGGCAGTCTCAGTCACACACGCACATAGGCTAGATAATAAGTTAGGAGATCCAATGTCACTTGTTAAAAGGTACTAATATCAAACTTTTATCACTACGCAATTTGTAAGAATCAATCGTCAAGCATGGTCAAATATTGCATTATGACAAAAATTGTTTCTATATGAATATCATGGACAATTATGGTCAACCATGGTTGATCATGGTCAAACATGGTCGAATGTCGTATTGTGATAAACACTGTCTTGGTCAACCATGGTTCAATTTCGCATTGTGAAAAATATTGTCTTGATATGTAAATCAACCATAGTCTCAATTGTTGCATTGTGACAAAAATTGTCTCCATATGAAAATAATGGACAATCATGGACAACCATGGTCAACCATGTTTTACAGAATGAAACATGATCAACCATGTTTTTTTTAGCGTTTATAATATCGACCCCTTGTGTTTATTATTCCCTCAGGTTTATAATATCAATCATTGTTAATCATGGTCAATCATAGGCAACCATGGTCAAATTTCACATTGTGACAAAAAAATTCACCATATGAAAATCATGGACAATCATGGTCAACCATGGTCCAACGTTGCATTGCAACAAAAATTGTCTCGATATGAAAATCAACCATTGTCCAACGTCGCATTGTGACAAATATTACCTCGACATGAAAATCAACCTTGTTCAACCATGGACTAATGTCGTATTGTGACAAAGATTGTCTCGATATGAAAATCAACCATGGTCAAACGTCACATTGTGACAAATATTGTCTCGATATGTAAATCAACCATCATTGGTCAACCATGGTCTAACGTCGCATTGTGATCAGAATTGTCTCAATATGAAAATCAACCATGGTCAATCATGTGTCTATAATATTTATCTTAGAGTTTATATACCTTGGGTTTATAATATTTGTCCCTTGGGTTTAATATTATCCCCTTGGGTTTATTATTCCCTTTGGTTTATAATATTAATCCCTTGGGTTTATTATTCATTTTGGTTTATAATATCAATCATGGTCAATCATGATCAATCACAGCCAATCATGGTCAACCATGGTCGAATATCACATTATGAAAAAAATTGTCTCCCAATGAAAATCATGGAAAACCATGGACAATCATGGTCAACAATGGTCAGCCATGGTTGGTCATGATCAACCATGTTTTACAGAATGAAACATGTCCAACCATGGTCAATGATGGTCAAACATCGCATTGTGACAAAAATTGCCTCGATATGTAAATCAACCATGTTCAACCATTGTTAGGTCCCTATAATACTAGTGTATTCCACCATTATTATTGTCCTTGTAGCCCTTATTGTTATTGTTGTGCCCATGTTGTCCCCATATTGTTATTATTGTGCCCCATGGAAGCCCACTATTGTTATTGTTGTGCCCTTACATTATTATTGTTATGTTGGCTCTGATTATATTGTGACCCCTAAGACTCCTATATAAAGAAAGGAGGTTTTGTCATTTGAATCATCCAAGAATTGTTCATTTGTGTAATTTAAAGGAGTTTTACCCCTCAAAGAGGTTGATTTTTAAGTCGTTGATCCATCTTTTCTATCTTTTTGTGAGCTGGTTGCATAACATTTGGTATTAGAGCTTTGGATTCTAGGGTTTCGCTGCTTCAAAGAGGTCCTCGTGGAATTTTCACTGTAATTTTTTTTCGACGAAGCTTTAGAAATTGAAAAAAACCCATTTGAGAGGAAACCTTGATGAACTTCGTGTCTTAATTTCAGATATTGTCTTGCTATATTTTTAGAGATATGATCCAAGGAAGTTAGGGTTTTGCAAGCTCCCGAATTCCATTTCAAACAAGTGACCTTAGTAAAATTGTCATAACTTTCTATCTGAGCATGAGATTCGAATTTCGTAAAAACTAACAGAAAGAGAACAGACTGTAGTTTGTTAGTTATCATTTTGACGTTCAAAGGTTGAAACAATGACACATGGCACTTCGTACAAGTTCACTCTACTGAACTAGTCTATAATCTGGGCATTGTGGGAGATTGGGCATAATGCTTTCTTGGGTAATCCAATATTGATCATAATTGTGGGGTTAGAAAGAGGCCTCAGAGGGCTACCATAAGACAAAATTTCAGACCTTGGAGATCCTCCATTACAGATATACAACATATTCAATATCAAGCTCCTATAAAGAAAGAAAAAAATTGTGTATTTTTTTAAAAGTTGCATAAGTTTTGTTTGAAAAAAAACTCATTAATTGATGCCCTGAAGAAATAAAATGGAAATACGTAGTAAGCAACCTGAAAGTTCTATTATGATGCATGAAGAAGAAGAATAAATGCAACATGATATATCAAAATTACGAGACCAAGTACAACAATTTTCTCTCACAAAGAGTAACAAAAAATGAAATGGAAGCTAAGATGGATGGTTTGAAGAACAACTTAAAAGCAGACATGGAAGGATTGAAGAATGACATGAAAGCTAATATGGATGACATGAAAGCTAATATGGTTGACATGAAATATAATATGGAAGGTTTTAAGAATGATTTAAAAGCATACATGGAAGGCTTCAAGGAAGGGTTGACAAGGTTGCTACAAGAAATGCTTCCTAATAGCGAAAATGTATTAGATGAAACTCATGATGAGAACAAAATAAATGCTAATCATGATTTCATATACTTTAGCATTGGATCGAAGACCCACCATGTTCCAAAGATCGATATGAGGAAGTTTGATGGAAAGAATCCCGTAACATGGATACTACAGATGAAGCAATATTTTGATCTCTATAATGTGAAAAAAACACAAAAGGTACGCATTGCAATTTTATATTTGGAGCCCAATGAGTTTGTATGGTATCGATGGCTTTGCTCTCGTAAAAAAATTATCACTTGGTCAATTTTTACTGAGGAAATGATGGCACATTATGAGGATACAAAGAGAAACACCTTCTTTAGTCAATCGATAAATCTCAAATGAAAGGGTTCAATGGTGGAACACATTGCAGACTTCCAAAAATTGAATATAAGGGTAAATGATATTCTATAGGAGCATAGGATTGATGTGTTCATAGGGACCTTAAAGGATAACATCCAACAAGAGGTTCACCTTTGGGAACCTGATTAATTGGAAAAGACATTCAAGTTGGCAAGAAAAATTGAAAGAAAAATTATGGCAACAAGGAAGCCTACCTATAAAAACTATAAATATGGAAGTTTTATTGCCCCTAGCCTTCCACAACCTACAAGGTTGACACCAAAACAATTGGAAGAAAAAAGAGAAAAAGTGAAAAAGGGCTTTGCTATAGTTGTGATAACAAATACAATAAAGGTCATAAGTGTGCTGAGAAGAAATTATTTTACATATATTGTGAAGAGGAGGAAGAAAAGTAACAAGAAACGTTAAAAGAAGAGGATATACACCAGGAACCAACCCTAGAGAAAGAAAAAATGAATTCGGCCATATCTTGTAATGCATTGGTAGGAATTACCACTTCTCAAACTCTCAAGATAGAAGGACATAACAAGAAGAAAAAGGTAATAGTGTTGATTGATTCGGGTAGTACCTATAATTTCATTCATTGTAAGATATCCAAAGAATTGAATTGCTTCCTATATCCAGCACCAGAGTGTCAAGTGATGGTTGCAAATGGAGGAACCATAAATTGATCTGGAAAGTGCCATAATATCAAGTTATCCATGGGATAATATGTATTGAATAGTCCAATGCTTTCCATTCCAATGGGTGGTGCTGATGTTGTACTAGGAGTCCAACGGCTACAATCTTTGGGTACAATAGATTTTAATTTTAAAGAAATTTTCTTGAAATTTTTTTGGGAAGGAAACGAATTTGAATTAAGGGGTATCATAGGGAAACTGGGAAAGATAATCATCTCTAATGGCATGACAAAGCTTCTAAAGAAATAACAACGCGACATAATTTCATAATTATGTTCACTAGAGGTTCCCACATCAAAATAATCTATTTCTCTAGATATCCAAAATGTCTTGGACAATCATTCCAAGGTATTTGAGACTCCCAAAGGCCTGCCACCTATTCATGATCATGACCATGATATTCATTTTATTCCACGAAGTTTTCCTCCAAACATCAGGCCTTATAGATATCCCTATGCCCAAAAGAGTGAAATTGAACTTATGGTTGCAAAAATACTAGAGGCCAATATAATTCAACCTAGTCAAAGTTTTTTTTCTGCTCCAGTAGTATTGGTGCTCAATAAGGATGGATCATGGCGCATGTGTTCAGATTATAGGGAGCTCAAAAATATCACTATTAAAGATAAATTTCCCATTCTAGTCATTGATGAAGTATTGGATGAATTATATGGAGAAATTTACTTCACCAAGTTGGATCTTCGTTCAAGATATCATCAAATCCGAATGAAGACTAAAGACATTCCAAAAACAACATTTAAAACTCATGAGGGTCATTATGAATCCTTGGTCATGCCTTTTGGCCTTACCAATGCATGTTCTACATTTTAAGATTTGATGAATTCCATTTTCAAACCCTTCCTTAGAAAATTTGTGTTAGTATCTTTTAATGATATACTAATCTACAAAAAGTCTTGGAAGGATCATGTTCAACATGTTGACATGGTGCTCAAACTATTAGAGGAGAAACAAGTATATGAAAAAGCCTCCAAATGTTTCTTTGGCATACAAGAGGTGGAATATCTGCGTCATATTATATCTCATGAAGGTGTTAAGGTAGACCCTAGCAAAGTTAAACCCATTAAGGAATGGAAAATTCCCACATCAATAAAGCATTTGCGAGGATTTGTCGGGTTGACAGGGTATTATCGCAAGTTTGTTAAGAATAATGGGAGAATATCAACACCTCTAACAACATTACTGAAGAAAGATGCATTTTCTTGGACTCCAGAAGCAACGATGGCCTTTGAACATCTTAAAGAGATAATACACCAAGCACCAGTATTAGCTATGCCAGACTTCACAAAAACCTTTATTGTTGGAAATGGGATTGGTGTTTTTTTAATGCGAGAAGGAAGACCCATTTCTTTTGAAAGTCATCAAATCAAAGGAAAGTATTTACACAAAGCTATTTACGATAAGGAAATGTTGGCAATACTACATGCACTTAAGAAATGATGACCTTACCTAATGGGAAGACACTTCAAAAACAGATCATTATAGTCTTAAATACTTTTTGGAACAAATATTATCTTTAGAAGAGAAACAAAAATGGGTCACAAAGATGTTGGGTTATGACTTTGAAATCATCTACAAAAAAGGGAAGCAAAATGTTGTGGAAGATGCACTCTCAAGAAAGGATGAGGATGTGGAAGCATTGCTTTGTGCCATTTCTATTATCTGACCAGATTAGATAAACGGAGCAAAGGATGAATGGAAGAATGATGAAGAAGTGTAGGCAGTCATTCAAAATTTGTAGCAATATCCCAGTACAATTGAGACATTTAGCTGGAAAAATGATTCATTATGGTACAAAGATCACTTATACCTCTGTAAGAATTCCCAAATCAAACAAAAGATTCTTCTCGAAATGCACACCTCTTCATTAGGAGGGCACTCAATATTTTTAAAAACTTATCACAGGGTTAAAGATTTTTTTTGGGATGGCCTTAAATCTAATATTCAAAAGTTTGTGGTGGAATGTTTGGTTTTTGAACAAAATAAAGTGGAAACAATTAAGATCCTAGGTCTGTTACAAACTTTATCCATTCCAAGTCAACCTTGGAAGGAGGTTTTAATGGATTTTCTCACAGGTCTACCCAAACCTGAAGGAAAGAGTGTCATCATGGCGTTAGTTGATAGACTTACCAAGTATGCACACTTTTGTGCATTATCTCATACATTTCAAGCCAGTATAATTGCTACTGCATTTATGGAAACATTACAAAAGCTACATGGAAACCCAAAGATTATTGTAAGTGACAAAGATCCTATTTTCACTAGAAATTTTTGGATGGAATTATTTTCTTGTTTGGGTACTCAGTTAGATCATAGCTCATCTTATCATCCTCAATTTGATGGGAAAACTGAGATAGTGAACAAATGTTTGGAAGGATATATTCGTTGCTTTGTAAATGATAAAGAGACATAATGGGTCAAGTGGTTTCCTCTGGCTGAATGGTGGTATAACACATCCATACTGCAGCAAAAATGACCCCATTTAAGGCACTTTATGGATACCATCCACTGTCTGTCACATCATATTTAAGAGAAAATTCTAAGGTTCAAGCAGTGGAAGATCACATTGAGCATCAACAACAAGTTCTTAAACTCTTAAAGGATAACCTCACTTTGGCGCAAAATAGATTGAAACAACAGGTAGATCAACATCGCAGCGAAAAAAGTTTTGATGTAGGTGACTGAGTATTTCTATGACTACAACCATACAAACAAATGTCCCTCAAGCAAGCTAAGAAGGATAATAAATTATCACCAAAGTATTATGGTCTCTACAAGGTGTTGCAAAAGATTGGTACTATGGCAAACAAATTGGAGCTTCCTGCATCTTCCCTAGTGCATATTCCCTTGGGTTTATAGTATTAATCCCTTGGGTTTATAATATCAATCCCTTGGGTATATTAATCTAAGGGTTAACCATGGCTGAAAATGGTTGACCATGGTTGACCGTGGTTGACCATGGTTAACCATGGTCCAACGTTGCATTGTGACAAGGATTGTCTCAAAATGAAAATCAACCATTATCAACCATGGTCAACCATGTTTATTTTAGGGTTTATAATATCTTTCTTATGGTTTATATACCTTGAGTTTATAATATTAATCCCTAGGGTTTAATATCATTCCCTTGGGTTAATAATTCGTTTGGTTTTTAGTATTAATCCCTTGCGTTAATATTATTTCCTTTGGTTCATATTCCCTTGGGGTTTTAGTATTAAACCCTAGGAATATGAACCCTTACATTAGTAAATCGAAGGGATTGATATTTTAAACCAAAGGCAATAATAAACCCAAGGGTTAATACTAAAAAACCAAGGTATTATAAACCGAAGGGACTAATATTATTAAACCCAAGGGGCTAATATTATAAATTTAAGGTATATAAACACTTGGTTGACCATGATTTATATTGAACCTAAGGGATTAATATTATAAACCTATGAATAATATCATACCCTAGGAATATGAACACTTATATTAATATAACCCAGGGATTGACATTATATACCCAAGGGAATAATAAACTCAAGGGATGAATACTATAAACCCAAGGGATATAAATATGAGGGTTTTTAGTAATAATCCATTTGGTTAATATTATTCCTTTGGGTTTATAATCCCTTGGGGTTTTAGTATTAACCCCTTGGTTTTATTATTCTTTTGGGTTTATAATATCAATACGTAGAGTTTATTAATCTAAGGGTTCATATTTATATTAGATAATTTCAAATAAAATAATAATAAATAACATTTAATATTAAATAATAATGGTAATTATATGATAATAATAATATTTTATCGCAATAGTGTTTTTTTGGTAAGTACAAATGGTGTATTTATCAATGGTAGATACAAATAAAGCCTTCGGTTTATATCAACCACATTAATACTTTTAATGTGGTTGTGCTAGTTGTAGTGTAAATCCCCTAGCTGTCTTAGAGTGTTGTTTTTCTCCATTAGTAATTTATTTTACAAAATCAGGTTTTTGATTTTTCTATAATTGTTGGTAGTTCCTCTTTTCTTAGCATAGATATCACATACTAGAATTCGATGGGGTCTAAACATTGTATTTTAGTTGAACATTTATAATATGCATTATGTTTGTGATTTTAACAAACTATGGGACAAGATCATGCCATGGGTATGGAGGATTTCATTGGGCTTGGTAAGGATCCGCGTAGTTATGTTAATTGTTCAATCTATATTTTTGGTAGAGACACCCAATAATTTGATTGAAGTAGGACACATAGAATACAAAAATCATGTATTGAAAAAAATTAGAGGAACTAATCATCTAAATGCATAGTTCATCGAACTAGTTGAAGCTAGTAGAACAACCACAATATATAAGCATGCATTCATAAACCCCATGAAGCACAGGAATAGTCCTCAATTTGTCATAACCATTTTTCTATACATCTTCTTGCAATTTACTAATATCAATGCCATTTTGTTCTATGCTCGCATGCTCTTCTATATCTTAGGATTAAAGAATGAGGAATAGTCCTCAATTTGTCATAACCATTTTTCTATACATCTTCTAGCAATTTACTAATATCAATTACATTTTGTTCTATGCTCGCATGCTCTTCTATATCTTAGGATTAAAGAATGATGCTTCACTTTACTATATTGTTATCATTGGAGTTGTTAATGTGTTATCCAATGTTATATTTAATTATGCTACCAATAAAGTTGGTTGAAGAATACCTTTTTTTAGAAGCTGAAGTCTAAATGACCATCTCCCAAGTTAGGTTTATTGTCTTCTTAAATCATTTCTATTTCACAACATTATTTTTAGTTAGTTCTTCATTTTAATTCTATAATTTCTTCTTAGGAGGTTATTTATTCTATAATTAGTGAAACATAATTCTCATACATAGTACGAATATACTTTGAAAATGAAGTTGATCATAGTAATTATTTCAGCTACAGGTTTGAAGAATGATTTAGGTCTTCCTGGTCACGAGGATCATTGGAATGGTTGATTCCCAATGAAACTCTCCCCCTAGAAATAAGGCATGCTAGATAATGTGACTATGTCCATGAATCTCTTGTTCACTTTTACAGTTGCACAAGCCTTCTTATCAATGTTTTGCAATTTTAATATGAGATATTTTTGGTTTTTACCAACAAGGTGTTGTTTATGTCTGTAAATTTGTTATTTGTCCTTCTACAGATGAAGAATACACCATTTAAAGAGATAATAGACAAAGCGTAAAGAAATATTAGCTATAGAAGAGATTTGTCACCAATGTTGACCTCATTAATAATGGTGATGAAGATATCTATTCCAAACAAGAAAATGTTAAAAAAATAGTAACCCATATAATAATTACCGGTTGTGATTTATTCCTCTATCACATTTCATCAAGAGAAAAACACAAATCTACCCACCCCATTAAACAAATTTCAATTAGGTCACCTCTTGCAATGCATCATAGGTACAAAACAAATTTTGCTATTACTTATTATGAAGCAAATTAATGTGAAACAAATATTTGAATTCTCACGTTCCATGTATCACATGTATTGTATCTTTTATTGCTAAAGATAATTAAAACTAATTAACAACTTGAAGCAAATCAATACTTAATTAAACTACCACTAGGTTTAAATTCTTAATTCTTATAGATAAAAAAATTGCTTATCAAATTTGTACATAACAAAATAGAAAAGCTTTTCCTAATTCTTATTTTAAAAAATATTATATAATTTTTTAATTTTATTTTTAATATATATAAAATAGAAAATGAAAATGAATGAAAGCTTATTTAAAATCAAATTCACCAAACATGTACATTGCTTAAAAAAATGATAAATTTCTACATAAATTATTATTTCTCCCTCAAAACAATTATCATGGCATTATATTTATAAAAACAATATTTAAAACGACTCAACTATCATTTTTGTTATTGATAAATAATATGTTATGAATAAATTGTATATTGAAGATTATGCAACCCAATCCGAGGAAATTAAATATACAATTCAATTTTATAACCATTGTGTCTTACTTTGTCCATATATTTTACATTTGAAATTTTGAAAATGGTTCAAAAGTGTGTCGTTTACCCATTATATTAAATTAGTGATTGCATTTTGTGTAATTTAAAATAAAAATATAATTGAAAATTGACAATGACCTTTCGATATTAGTTTTATACCATTAAAGAATATTAATAAGTTTGGATATTAGTTTTATATCACTAATATTCTTTAATGAGTTTTATATTTAGATATTTTTTAATTTGATATATTTAAGTATTTTTATTGATTCCTATGAATTCATCAAGAACTTAAAAATAATTTAATACTTTTATTTTTTAAATTAAATAATAAAATTAATATTATTTATTTTATTTTATTTTATTAAATATTATTTTTATTTATATGTAAAGTAAAAAAATATTTTTGAACATTATTATCTATTAAATTTAATGATAAAGTTATATACTATAAGTAATTTCTTGAATCTAAACTGAAATTGGTTCTGAAACTTTGGAATTGAAACTTTAAGTATGACATTGACAAGTTTGGATAAGATCAAATATGCTTGCTCTGAATATGATTGTGGACATTCAGGAGACAATGATGTGCCTAAATCTTAATCATGTTTGGTGCAGGGTTATTTATTCTCCCAGGATGAGGTTTTTACTTTAAATCTGGAGAAGTTTGTGATATTTGTGAAAATAATTTTAGGAGTTTCTTTTTGTTTGCAAGTCACAACCATAAATCTTGTCTCTTCACTTGCAACAAAGATTTAGGATAGGGTAAGAATCCCATATGGTTGTATTCGACTCTTACACAAGGATTGACAACTTCAGGGTCAAAAAACTCTCAATGAGTACAACATATTCAAGGATGCCTCAACCCACATTATATCAAGAGTACGAGGCAGAGCTGAAGGATAAGGTGTGTCCTCCTCAGGCCAATTCAAACTCTTTAAGGAAGTCCTAAAACCCAAACCTTCATCGCCAAACCCTAAAGATCTCTATGGACTAACATTCGTGGTGAAACAGGTAGTGGAAACCCCTTCTCTTGACGTGAACAACATTTGTTGTGGATTCCTAGATATATATTATGAACAACAAGAAATTATTTTTCGATTCAATGGTTTTTGACCCACATCATCTACTCCTTAGGAGTGGATTTACCAAAATCAGTAGCAAAACATTTGGCTACATTTATGCTGAAAAGGATTATTTATTGTGTACTTATTCAAATCAAAACACTGACATAAGGTTTTTTATTAGGGACCTTGGTTTTGGGGCCGTTTTGGCCTCTCATTTCAACCGTGGTTTCCAAATCTTAATCCTCTCTCTATGTTTGCTCTAGCAACCCCAGTCTCAGTACGACTCCCTAATTTACCTATCCAACTGACACATCTAGACATCCTTGAGAATTTTACTAAGTAAATTCATTAAAGTCTACATTGAAAGGATTAAAAAATGAACAACAGATTTTTTTTTTTTTTAAATTAATTAATTAATTTACTATTATTATTTTTTTAAATTAATATATATATATATATATATATTTTTTTTTTTTATTTTTATTTTTTATGTTGAAGTGGATCTCAATAAAAGGCTTGCCGAAGAAAATCATTCTTAAATGGAGAGATAGGGTTTATTCTCAACTAATAGATTTTGAAAACACATATTTTTTATGCATGACTTGTTAGCATCCTGATCATCTTCAGAATTCCTGCCCCTATTTGCATGGACCCTATTTGTAATCAGATGCTAAGAAAAAAAATCGTGGATGGCAAGATCCCAAAGGAATCAAAGGTTCCAAGACTACCACTTCTCATGAGCAGGAAAAATCACAGAAATAAAAAACCTCCTACATACAAAATAAAATAATCCCAACCTCACATTGAACCATCTCAACCCTCAGTGGAGGAAGCTCTTCCTTCATACAATATAGTAAGAGACTCATCGATAATTTTGACAACATCAATTAGTGGGCACAAACGTACTCACAAATCTGATTATTTAAATAGTGACACAAAAACATACAAGATGCTAGAGCATTTGACAATGGAAGTATCTCAAGGTAATGCTGTTGTTGTATTATCTGCATCTGCTCTAGATAATTCCTCGAGATGTATATATGTCCAAAAGATAAAAGGAAAGAAGGATAAACCCATGAACAATCCTAGATTATAAAACTAGGACAAAATAATATGTATGGTTGTGTAGTGTGATTCTGTAAACATTAATGTAATTTGATTTTTAGAGATAATACAAGTCAAAACATACCTCGAGCATTCGTATATGCATGTAGAAATCATCAATATGGTCCTCAACATTGGTCTTCTTATCATGATCAAGCTTTGATAACATATTTTTCGGTTGTTTAGGAATATGGTGAAGATTATCTCAAAGAGAAAGTGGCCCTTGGGCCATCCAATGATCAACCATGTATTCTTCCCTTTATTCTTCCTCCTCCTCTCTTTCTGAATCTGAAGAGTCTTCGTCTTCACCCTTCAAATCTTTGTTATGACCAAGATTTTATTTGTATCTTGGTTTTTCATCATCAAAGAATTGAAAATCTTCCTCTTAACCTCCCAAATATTCCTCAATAGGTGGAAGTTCCCCTTGTTGATATGTTCCTTCAGAAGGGTTTGCTAACTCTTCAAGGGTAGTAATGACCAAATCTTCCACCGAAGAAACCAATACACTACAACAGGTTGTTTCTTTCTTAATCGCTTTATGAGGAAGAATAGAAACAACATGAAGTAAGCCAAGAGCTCTTGCAAATTGACAAGTAACTGGCCGAAGCGTTCATATTTGATCATAAGTAAGTTCAAAAGCGAGTTCCAGTCATAGATGTGAAGACTCTCCTATCTCAGGAATGGGAGTTGGAATTGAAATCGGACCATTATTGCCTTGCACAGATGCTTCATCGTTGGGGTGAGGTAAATCATTAGCCATATAAAGGTTTCCCTCCTTCTAGCACGAGAATGTTGACGTTGCTAGATCCTACCAATATACAAGGGCTCTCCCTGATATGAGGTCCCAATTAGACCTCACACTGTTTGTTGTAGGATCTCCATCTAGAAATAAGGCTCGGATGCCATGTTATTAAAGGTTTTCCTTGGCTTGAGAAATTAGCATAAGATATTAGCACGTATGTACATTTGAATAAGCAAATAAGTGTGCCTTGTGAAGTGATTAGTTGTAGAATGTACTAAGGTTCTTTTACTAGAAGGGGAAAAAAATGACTCTTTAGGCAAAAATTAATAGTACTAATCTAATAAAGACACATAGGTATATGTATGAAAGAATCGTTATTCATCAAGAGAAATAATTCACATAGGTGCAATGATCGTTAAAACAAGTACAACACATATTCAATACGATGAGCACAAAATCTACAGAAATAATTTAGTTTCTTTAGTAACTATGAATGTGAACATATAAAGCACACATACAAAGAGTAGTCTTAAAAATGTATTCATGATATATTTATGAAAATTTGTTGTCCTAAAGGGCTTCAAATATTAAGAAAACGTTCCAAGATACATTGATACAATGAACATCACTAGATCCAACAGTGGAGCATTAGAGCCACTACTTGCGCCCCAAAAGAACCATCTCTATCTCTCTAATTCCTTGTATGAGAAGCCAAGGTTAAAAGTCTCGTCTTTGAGTAATGAGGCTTCTTTTATAACTAGAGGGATGACATTTCATATCCCCATGACTCTTGAACTTCCCTCATGACTCTTAGACTTATATTTTGACCTTTGGACTTCTAAACAACTTTTGAACTTCTAGATGAATTTTGGACTTCTCCATGTGACTCTTTTGTCCATATATGAATCTTGGACATCCACATATTTACATTTACAATAATTACAAAATCGCATCATTATTTCCACATTATCATGTGACGATAGCATGATAAGTCATTACCATTAATGACTTAGACCCATAGTGACTCATGACATGGTCTTTCTTGAGAGATGAAAATGTTGCCACCTATATCTTCAATACTTGATGCATATTTCTCATTATTGTGGCCTTCTGCTATTGTTGGGAAAAGTATCCAATACGGAATGACCCTATCCCACTCTAAGGGTGATAGTACCTCAGCAACAATCAAAGCAAAGCTATTCGAGATTACTTCTTTATGAGATGTAAGAGAGAGGGGGAAGAGATCCACTAACCGATGTCTTCCGCTAATGATTGATCCAATCTTCTCTCTTTGCTGCTTGCTCCCAGCTCCTTGCTCTTTTACTGGCCCAGCTACACCAAGATCCTGCAAAATCACAAGAAAGGGAAACTACAAGAAGCATACATTCATAATTGATTCAAGGATTAGAATAAATCAAATATACAAGCATAACAATACACCATTGAGACACATGCATATAGAAGAACCTCAAATGCTTTATTAATGGAAGAAGTAAAGTTCAGGAAGTGATACAACCATAAAGGGTCCAATCCAGCATCACCTCCCAGCAGAAAGAAATCTCCTCTTCACCTCCTTCAAGCAAATCACCCAATAGTTCTATACTCAAACCAACAGCACTTCCTTACAGTCACAAGATTCCAGCCTCCTTAGACCTCATGAGAGAGCTCTATATATAGGAGTTTTGGAGAAAGGATGAGTCAGCTTGAGCTTGGCATGGAGCTGACTAGTGTCCTCTCCCACTTCAGTTATTCTTCAGTTCTTGAGTCCACTTGGAGGTTCTTGCTTCCACTTGGAGATCTAGACCCTCTTACTCATCACTAGGCGAATTCCTTGATCCAAGTGTCATTTTGGAAGCTTCTTGGGCATTGACACCTTGAAGAATGACTGTGCCACTTGGCCAAACTCGCCCAACGCAGGTAGCCTTCATCCCAGTTGACATTCAGCGTAGGTACCGAGTGGAGCAGTTGACATTCAGCGCAGATGCTCAGTGGAGCAGTTGACATGATCCAGAATTAGCTTGTTTTTGAGTGTTTTCAGGTGGAGAACTGATATTTAGTGCTGTGGTTTGCTGACCTTGTTCCTCTAGGGGTAGGAAAAACATGTTTAGGGACTTTGGATCCCTTAGATTATTGACATTTCATGCTTCATGCTGCTAGGCACAAAAATGTCTATAACAGTTGCCCCCTAAAGTATGAGGTCGTTTATCGGGTGAAATGCTTTATCAGGAGGATCCGAAGTTCATTCAATCGCTGAGAGGTGACCTGTAATAAAATACAATACAATACATTATTTTTCATTCTGCTTTCATGATCTAGCTGAGGCGGGCATTCCCATGCTCAGCTTTATAAATTCATTTTGGTACATAGAACAGACGATCGTCTGATGATAGACTGATAATTCTCTGCTGAAATTATCATCCTTTGAGTAGGATGATCATCTGTTGCAATGATGTACATGTCAAATGTCTTTATGTTTCCTGAATATATATCGCAGCCCGGATGGATGAAACTAGATCCGGGGTCTTCAAACTCGTACGATCTTCACTCTAAGTACAAGTCGATCCATGTGAGAATTGCGCTGAAGTCGAACATGGAAAGACATCGCTTGATTACCGGTCAATGATGTAAACCGTTAACAAGCGCGAGAGGAATCACCGATAATGATAATGACCCTCAAGGTACTGCAGTACAATTCACGTGGTGTGAATATAGGACTTGGCGTCGAACACCACGCAAAATCTTCTGGTCGAAGGTCATTGATGTATACCTGTCGCCGGAAGTGAGAAACTTGCCATTGAGGCATGCAAGCTTCAAAGTACTGAGGGGGGTGTTCCTAGATCAACTTCTTGGATAATGAGCTGAAGTCGACAAGAAGCGATCCATCAAAGGAGGGCCTTAATGAATCCCACATCAGTGACATGGAACGGAGCTAATGATTTTAGTGGAGGTGAAAACAATCTGTGAAATATGATTCAGGGTGGCGATCATGGGTGGATGAAGGATAATGTATGGCAGTGGATGGGACACGGTTGACTCTTTCTGAACAACATCTCTTGAACATATAACGACACTGATGCGATGGATCGGTAGCATTACCCCAAATGTGGATGGTTTGGCGAGGACCATGGTGATGAGACCGGTGAATGAAACAACCCAACCCGATGTGATACAGAGGAAAAGTGTCATGTTCAAGAGCGACTTGCTACCATTAAAGCTTTGAGGTTCTCCCAATTTTTCCCCAGTCATTTCTGACCAGTACCTCTTTATTTTTGTCAAGCTTTAGGAGGATAACATATGCTTGTTCTATAACCTGCCCTTCGGGCAAGCCCATCGCTATGTTTTAACGAGCCTAGCGATAGGGAAACTCGTTCTCGTCTAAAGACAAGTTTGTCGCTATTTAATCATTTTAACGAGTCTAACGACAAGGAAAACTCGGTCCTTTTCATTTTTAGAGAGTCTGAAAAGGTACAGAAAGTTAACTCCAAAATTCCTTTTTCGTCATATAATCCCTTAAGTTCGAAAAAGTATAAAACAATACAAAAGGGATGAGTTTTCGATAATTTTAACGAGCCGAATAAAACAAGCGCTCGACCTTTTTGTGCAATAATCCCTCAGGTCCAAAAAGATTAAAATCTAGAGGAGGGATAGCTCTTCCGGTCCTTTTAACGAGCTGGAAGGCCAAAACTCGGCAAAATTTTCATATTTTACGAGTCAGGAGAAAAGAGCTCAAAGAAGACTCGTCTTTTGAGGAACGAGTGATAAACAGGGATAGCAGCAGATTCCAGGTACAGGTTGGAATTTTCCAATCACGGCAGTGTCACAAGGATGGCTAGGTGAAATCACTCTTCGCAGTTGTTCCTCAAAATAGGTAAACAATCATATGGGGGTGAACGATCGGCCAAATGGAATGGAGGTGGCAGGTGCAAACACGACCAAGGCTTTTTATGGCTAATAAATTTACGATCACAATGGTTATTTACCGAAATATGTTCATTTTTTAATGAGCTTAAACTCTGGAGGAAACTCTTGCTCACGCTTTTCTATTTTTTAACGAGCATAAATTCCACGGTAAAACTGCTCGATCTTATGTTTATTTTTTAACGAGCATGAACTATGTGCTAAAACTGCTCGGATCTCGCTTTTCTATTTTTTAACGAGCATAAATTCCGGGGTAAAACTGCTCGATATACCAGTCATAAGATAAGAAATGTCTCCTGTAAGACTCCAATTTTTATAGAGCTTGCGCCTCACATAAGCTATGCTCTCTCTCTTCCTTTCTTTATGCAAGTTCGGAAACGGCTAATCCCAAAAACAGATAAATAACCGCTCCTAGCTTGCACTCCAAAAGGTTTGCATGGCCCCAGGTATAAAGTACAATTTCAAGGCTGCCCCTACTTATCCGATAAAACATTTGTTTTAAAGGGTGAGGCTTGCCTCTTCCTGGTTACCAAAAGATTGTTTTGTTAACACCATCAAACGAAAACATTTCCTCGGCACTGTCTACCGAAGTAGACAATGGTGAATGACCTTTGTCAAACAAGTAACCTTATCAAAAGAATCTTGTTCTAGAATAACCCCTCTTCCACCCACGGACGGGGTACGGACTAGTCATATTCTTTCGCGGAAATTCTACCTTATACCCAAGGTTTCCTCTGCCCGAAGCAGACCAGGATGCATGCCCCCTGGGTTCCAGTCCCATCTTTCCGAATCACTCGCACTCATCGGGAAGGAGGACTGGGGGTGGAGACATTTCTTGGGTGAATAGACCATTGAGGGTTGGTATGTGACTATTTGCGATGCGTGATCCCGGAAATGAAAGTTGGTCTACGAGCTTGACCATTCTTCCTTCGTGTGGAAAACACATTACTCTAAAGAGTGAGGAGACTATAGCTCCCATGCAATATATATAGTCTCGTCCAAGGAGTAGGTTATAATCCAAGGGTCCTTGAACGACCATCACGTTCATTTGAACGGTCTTCCCTTTCAATGTAACAGGTACATTTGGGAGGATCCCTAATGGTCGACTGGTTCCTTTATCAAAACCCGAGAGATTTCTTATCTCAGGCAAAAGCGCCGGGGAACCCAGTGCTTTCCAAGCAATAGAGGAAAGGATACTCACAGATGCCCCTTCATCAATGATAGTTCCAGCCATCACTATTCTATAAATTTGGACTATGATTCTGAATGGTATACTGGCTGGAAACCGGGGTCTGCCTAGTTGGTTCCAATCAAAGGACACAACCAGGTTGCTTGGTGGTGGGACCGAATACACGGCCAGATATGACCCTGACGATGTTCCTTCCTGCGATAAAGGAATGGGCGCATTGCCCTGATGCTCATCAGAATCTGTGTTGATGAAAAGAATCTGGATGGTGTCATCCTTATTCTCTTCAGTGAGGGTGTCATTTGAAGATGAATCTTCAGTGACGGTGTCATTTGAGGATGAAACCTCTGAAGGAAGAACCGGGTCAATTGCCGTATCGACCTTTAGACTTTCGTCTGGTCTGGATTCAGTAGGTTCATTTTTAATGACTGACGCTTCAGCTGACCACTTGAGCGGGCCAACTGTATTTTCAACCAACGAAGGACTTGGCACGAGTTTTTTGTACCCAGGAGGAAGTCTCAACGGTGAAACCAAGCGATCTTCCAAAACTCTCTTCGCTTCGTCTAAGAAGGGACAACGGTGGATGGCGTGATCGCCTTCACATAGTCTGCAGGGGGATCTTGCTCCCCCTCTTTGTCTTGAACCTTCACTTTCGCTGGTTGACGGTAAGCAATCAACATGGCTATCAGAGGTTGATGCTCCCGAATTGTGCAACCGAGGGGACCAGTCCCTTAGTATCCGGGGAATACAGGGACAATCTCTATGGAAGTGGTCTCCTTTACATATGACACATGGCGATTTAGGCCCGGTCTGTGCTGTGTGTGGATTTTTGTCAGATGTCTTTTGCTTGCCCCCAGTCGCCTTAGGCTCCTTCTTCTTCTTCTCTCTCTTCTTCTTCTCCTTCTTCTCCATGGGAGCTTGGCTTTTGCCGGCTCTACCTTGCGAAGATGAAGGATTGGAGGAAGAGTTATAGGAAGTAGAAGGCTGGTGGGCAGCTCTAGACTGATCTAACTGTTGACTCGACTGTTCAGGAACCATGATGTTCTGAACTACATTGGTTGAGAATAGCCAAATAGGCAGGCCAATTGTCAGTCCTGGAAGCGACAATGTGGCCATGTGGGGCGCACCAACTTCTCCCCAAGAGGAGAAAGGACTAGGATTTCCATCATGTGGAATTCCTTGGTTGGGGCGTTCCATGTTCTCAACCTACAGATCAACGCAGGAATAGGAGGTGATTATGTTTCGTTTAAAATAAATTTTATAACGACGCTTTAGACACAACTTTCTTTTTCACTTTTTAAGAGTCGAGAAAAAGCTAAAGATGACTCTAGTCTCCTTCGATGTTTTAACGAGCCCGAAGTGACAAATGCTCGGATGGACTTTTTCAGTTATAGAGTTTGAAAAAGGCCAAAAGAAACTGCTCTGGAGTTCTAGGCAGAGGGTGTGCCAAACTTTTCGCAAAACCACAGAATACGTTTTACGGTACGAGTGGTCGATCTTCGTGAATTCTGTGTTCACTGCATTGTGATCGGTAGGGCGGCCGACACGGTTTCCTATGGATAAAGGCTTTGATCCTATAGGGGTCTCCCAATATATACGCGACGGTACGTGGGAGCACAAGTCCGTATTGATACTTATCGCTTCACCGTGGAGGAATCACCCAACCACTCAACGCTAAGATATCAGGTTTAACGACGCCGGAACACGTCTCTAGCTTAGACCTCTATGTGTTTGCGTTATGTTTCAATGCGTTGTTATGTAAATTCAATATATTTTAAGTTGATCTTTTTAAAGTTTGCCTTTCAAGGTTCACCACGAGATGCTTGATACAAATTCCTAAATGCAGTCTAAGATGAGAAGCAAGCTTTTTCAATCTTTTTGACTTATGAAAATCTTAACTACTGAGGGAAAAGAAAGACATCATATTTTCACACAGATCAAAGAGCATACACTAATTCACTTTTCCCTAAATCAACATGCAAACTTATCAAATGCAAAATGCGGAATGCAGGTATTTCTTTTCTCTTTCTTAATGTTGGTGTAGTACAAAAAGAAAGCTGTTGTATAATTTTGAATTCAATTTCAAGTGAAAGCAAACAAGCTTGTCCAAAATCAAAAGACACCTTAAGATTTACTTGTTTCGACACTAGAAATATATAAATTCAAACCATATGACGAAAGCAAAAGCTCAATCAGCTATGAACAGCAAATAAACTAACTCTTAAGATCGGAACGACACTTTATCACAGGTCTAGATCTAAGAGGCCACAGCAAGACTAGTTCACTTTCGTTATGGGAAACTGTAAATGATACAAGAAATACACAAAGAACAAACACAGTTTCTTTATACAACCGAGGCGGAATAGTGGCAAGGAAAGTTGGTTTCAGATAGGTACATTGACTGGTAACAGGCAGCAAAAACAAGAGTGAAAACAGGGCAATAAACAGGAGGGAACCCCAGTAGTACTAGGCAAAACTGGTTCAGCGCAGGTAGTACACTAGAAGTTTGACCTTCAGCGCAGGTAGCCCCTTTTGGAACTGCGTTGAAATGCAGACTGCCTTCACAGTGCCTGCACTGAAGATTCAAACTTTCGTTTTTCTCAGTTTCCGGGTCACAGATTGCTCAAAAATTCATAGTTTTTGGCCAAATCAGAAGCTATCAGTCAAGTACACACTAAGGGATGAAAAGGAGGATGAAAAGATATCACTAAGAGCTATTAAGAGTCCTTGTGAATCAGCTCTTCAAATCATAAACATGCCCAGAAACTGAGCTAGAGTAGCTGCCCTCTACTTTGCATTTGAAAGATCCAAATGCAGTTCGATTCAGTACTCCCTGTGTTTATGAAATGAATAGCAAAAACAAAAACAACCAACAAGATACGATCCCCAGCGGAGTCGCCAATTTGTTGTTGGGAAAAGTATCCAATACGGAATGACCCTATCCCACTCTAAGGGTGATAGTACCTCAGCAACAATCAAAGCAAAGCTATTCGAGATTACTTCTTTATGAGATGTAAGAGAGAGGGGGAAGAGATCCACTAACCGATGTCTTCCGCTAATGATTGATCCAATCTTCTCTCTTTGCTGCTTGCTACCAGCTCCTTGCTCTTTTACTAGCCCAGCTACACCAAGATCCTGCAAAATCACAAGAAAGGGAAACTACAAGAAGCATACATTCATAATTGATTCAAGGATTAGAATAAATCAAATATACAAGCATAACAATACACCATTGAGACACATGCATATAGAAGAACCTCAAATTCTTTATTAATGGAAGAAGTAAAGTTCAGGAAGTGATACAACCATAAAAGGTCCAATCCAGCATCACCTCCCAGCAGAAAGAAATCTCCTCTTCACCTCCTTCAAGCAAATCACCCAATAGTTCTATACTCAAACCAACAGCACTTCCTTACAGTCACAAGATTCCAGCCTCCTTAGACCTCATGAGAGAGCTCTATATATAGGAGTTTTGGAGAAAGGATGAGTCATCTTGAGCTTGGCATGGAGCTGACTAGTGTCCTCTCCCACTTCAGTTATTCTTCAGTTCTTGAGTCCACTTGGAGGTTCTTGCTTCCACTTGGAGATCTAGACCCTCTTACTCATCACTAGGCGAATTCCTTGATCCAAGTGTCATTTTGGAAGCTTCCTGGGCATTGACACCTTGAAGAATGACTGTGCCACTTGGCCAAACTCGCCCAGCGCAGGTAGCCTTCATCCCAGTTGACATTCAGCGCAGGTACCGAGTGGAGCAGTTGACATTCAGCGCAGATGCTCAATGGAGCAGTTGAAATGATCCAAAATTAGCTTGTTTTTGAGTTTTTTCAGGTGGAGAACTGATATTTAGTGCTGTGGTTTGCTGACCTTGTTCCTCTAGGGGTAGGAACAACATGTTTAGGGACTTTGGATCCCTTAGATTATTGACATTTCATGCTTCATGCTGTTAGGCACAAAAATGTCTATAACATCTACCCTCCAAAGGGTCTTGAGATTATATGGAGTCTTTATGGATCACTTTGATCATCCAAATTCTATGTTCTTTCAATTTTCGGGGCATGTTTTCTTCTGTATCTAAATGCTTCCTTGGGTTTATTCCTTTGATCTCCTCATAGATCCTTTCCATGTTTTTTTGAAAGCACCTGCAAGGAAGATACTCATGGAAAGAAACCATCAACCCAAAAATATCCTATTCTATCATGCTTCATGCATATTTCTACGTGTTGATCCACAATGTGCTAAAGTGAGAGAAAGAGAGCTTCTAGGCATAAGGTGCACTGACAAGGGGCTGGGAGGGGCTTCACTAATCACTGATGATGTGTTGTGCATTCAAGTAGAGGATTGGAGGAGGATTGATGGGTGCAGAGTGAAAAAAAAGGAACAAGGGCATTCCTATTTACTATTGATGTGTTGTGTGCTAGAAAGGGAGAGCCAGAGCCACAAGGAGGGTTCAGGGTGCAACAGCAAGGAATAAGGGAGACTTCATTATTCCCTGAGCATGTGCAATGTGCTCAACTAGAGAAGGAGGACTTGATTAGTGTAGGGCATAACAACAAGTAACAAGGATGGGTCGTGATTACTTTTGAGTGTGTTGTGCACTAGAGGGAGGCCTTCTAGGTGTAGGGTGTAGTCACAACTAACAAGGGGATCTTCTTGAAGCCTTGAGAGTCCGCAGTGCACTCTCTTAGCATAAAGGGAATGTTTACAAAGTCAGATATTTGTTTAAGTCTGGAGAGGTGAAACCTTGAAAAACACATTAATTTATGAGATCAAATCATCATTAAAACTTAGAGAGGACCCAATACTAGCAAGTATACACCAAAATTCTAGTTTGCAAACAATCTCTAAGTATGATAAACAAAGTATATGTAGTTACAACAAAAAGTGTTGTTTTACAACTAGAAAGTGTACTATGACTCTTAAAGTGCATTATTGTTGTTCTCGATAATGAGACAACACTTAAGAAGGCACATGGACACTTGAAACATGTATACGAATATGAAATGACACTTGTTGACCAAAATAGACACTTAGTATGATGGGAGGTAGGCTTCAAAATTCAGATGTAGAAAATTTTTGGAGGGTGTTGTAGCAATGACAACAATAGGCTAGGGGTCGTTCTTTCACGATTGAGTGAAAGAGCTATAAGAAATCTCAAAAATTAGTACCCTGACCCACAACTAGTTCATTCTAAAATTTCATTTAGTGGAAGTGACAAATTGGAGAATCAACAAACCAGAGAGTATTGATTCTACAGTGGTGCTGCGAAAAAAATGGCATCCCCTTTTTTATGTTAAAAGAGAGTAAATGGGGAATGCTCTGATTTGGGTTCATTTATCTAGATTACCCCCACAATACTAGTCAATGGATGTATTCAGATATATTGGAAACAAACTAGGTGTGTTTGTGGATGCAAATAGATCTTTTAAAACAAGAAAAAGGATGATGATTGTGAGGATTCTTGTTAACATGGATACTTGTGATGGTTTTCTTCCTAAAATAAATCTTACTCATTGAGGTGTGACACATAAATTTTTTTTAGACTATGAGGGTCTTTCGTTTTGATTTCCATAAATTGGCCACATTCTGGATGATTGCCCCCCTCTTTATAATGGGAAAAGAGATTCTCAAATCTTTAGTGGAAGTGGAATCAGGAAAAGGGGAATGACTGGTAATAAAGGTTAACAGATATAATATTCATCCCGTGAGTCTCCGAAGAAAGAAGATGGGCCAACGACAATGGAGGAGGATGAAAACATGGAGGGAGGTATGGCATCAATGCCCAGACAACAAAAGGATCCAGTATTTGGACCATCTTCATCTTAAGGTCATGTTCTGGGTACTCACTCTCCTCCATTTCCTGTATCAAATCTTGTTATTTCTTTCTATTCTTTGGTTGTGGGTTTGGGTATCTCGTCTTTGTCTACCCTCTTGTCCCTTTTAAGATGCATCAACACTCATGATACTATCTCTTGTCCCATCCCTCGACACCCCTATGTATCCTACCTGCTATCCCATCTGTCTCTCAATATGAATCATCTTCTTCATCTTCCCCCTCTAGATATTTCATCAAATCCCATTTGAAGCTAGACATTGCTATGGGTATTGGTGGATTGGGCCCTTCCTCTCCTTCTAATTCTAGATGTCGTGGTAGGGTCAAAAATCTAATATTTCTTGATCTATGCTTAATGCTAGCCTGGATGTAGTGGATGGGATACATAAGTCAATTATTACGGTGCTTATAGCTATGCAAGCCCCAAATTCTCCTCCCTTGTGATTTTTCTATATTTAAACTATCATGGTTTAGATAGTTCCTCCAAAAAACATGTCCTGAAGAGGTTGGTCCTCTCAGAACCTATTGATATAATTTTTTTGGAAGACTTTGGGGAATGGTGATATTATTGTTAGAGCCTTGAAATATTTCCTCTTGGGCTGGAACTTTGTGGATTTGAATGAAAAAGGAAGATCGCGTTGGTTTGGATATGGGTTTTAACCAAAAATCGATTAAGCTTATCAGTGCATGTGCATTGGATCTCATCCTTGGAATTGATATTTTCTCTTTTGAATTGGGGATGGAGCGAAAGGTTATAAACACATATGGATTTCAACAGGATAGGATGAATTTCTGGGATGCTCTTTTTGATCAATCATTTATGAAGGAGGATAATCTTATGGTAGATGGATTTAAAATTTTCTACTAGGGCATAAAAAATTTGGGGTCCTCACGCCTAGTTGGATCCCATTTTTGAATACTTTGTCCGCAAATTAAAGGAGTATCATTTCTACAATGTGGACCTAATAAGGAACAAAGCTACATGGCATAGCAATATGACTGGTGGGGAATGAATTACAAGAAGGATTGATCACTTTCCAATGGTTAAGCCTCTACTAGATAGGACACTTTGTTTCACCAATGAATCAAAGTGGGTGGTGAATTTGATCACCACCCATTTGTTTTGGAGTTGAAGGGGGATCAAAGCATGCTAGGAAACCCATTCAAATTCAATTCATCCTCGTAAAAAGATACATATATTTCCATAACCTAGTCACCAAAAATTGGACACCTTTCATTCCAGAAGGGGATGGTTTTCCAATGGCAACCTTTGCTAAGAACCTCAAAAAGGTGAAATAGGCTATGATCACATGGTCCACCCAGAAATAGAAAAGGGAGGAGGAGGAGTGTAAGGCCATTGAGGAGGAATTAGAAAGACTTAAAGCACCTAAAGGATAGGGATATTTATATGTTGAAACAAAGTAGGATTATTCACCTAGAGTCATCTAGAAAAATAATTCTAGATTAAAAGGAGGAAATGTGGTTGCTGAAAAGTCATGCAATATGGCTAAAGAGTGGTGATGAAAACAATTTTTTTTTCCAGTAGTATGTAAAGGGTCAAAGAGCACAGAATACCATTTGGTCTTTGGAAAACCCTGAGGGTGGATGAGATTCATCCTTTGCAAACCTAGTAGCTTTGGGTAAGAATCATTTCAGCAAATTATTCAACGCTCCTCTTGAAGTGACTATTGCAGAGGTCATTTCTCTAGCTAGTTATTTCCCAAGATTTGTTGAGAATGAAGAAAATGAAGGTCTAATGGGACCTATCTATAAGGTTGAAATACAAAAATTCCTCCATTGCTTTCAATGGGACAAAATTTTTGGTCTTGACAGATGGTCAATGGAGTTTTTTATCGAACCTTATGAAATTATTGGTCATGACCTCCTGAGAGTGGTTGAAGAATCTACGCTTTATGGTTGAATTCATGAACCTTTTAATTCTACCTTTATAGCGATTGTTCCAAAATCCAACTCTCCCATATCATTTAATGAGTTTCAACCCATTTTTCTCTGTAACTATGTATATAAGGTTATATTCAAAATCATAGGAAACAAGTTGATAGATTAATGAGTCGATTGGGGTTTCTCAAGAAGGGATTCATAACATGAAGATGAAGAATCTCAACGGGTTAGTCATAAATATCAATCTATCTAAAGAATGTGACAGGGTCAGCTGGATATATCTATGCCTTCTCATGTCCTACCTTGGATTTGAAGTCCCTTTTACAAGTTGGGTCATGAGTTGTATCATTATTGTTCCATTCATTATTCTGATCAATGATTTGACAACCTCCTTTCTTCATGCGCAATGAGGTTTGTGACAAGGTTGTCCCCTCTCTCCTCTGTTGTTTCTACTGGTAGTAGAATGTCTCAACAGACTCTTACTAAAAACCATAAGGAGGGGATATATGAGGGGTGTTGTTGTAGCGGAGGAATTAGTCATCACCCATGTTTTATTTGTGGATGATATTTCATTATTTTGTGATGGATCTCTGGGGACCTGGCTACAATAAAGGAGGTTCTTACTATGTATGAAAATGTTACCAGAATGTAGGTAACCCACCTCAAATCATCTTTCTCTCCTCTTGGTTTTTCAAGGGTTGAATATATAAATGCTCAGAATCTCCTCCCCTATCAATGTAACACTTTTGATGAAGGGATAAAATCCCTGGGTTTTCATATAAATCCCGAGGACTATAGAAAGACAGATTGGCTTCGGTTCCTTGAAAAAAAGGTTAAAAGCATGGAGTTTCATATGGTTATATATGGTTGACAGATTGGTTCTCATAAAATCTATGCTTGAAGCTATCCTAGTTTTCTGGACATCATTATCATGGATTCCAGAAAGAATTTTAAATTATGTGCGTAAAATATATTGTAGGTATTTATGAGTAGGGAAAAATGAATTTAATATTTTATCGTGGATTAAACGCGACAATATATCTCTTTCAAATAAGTGGGGTGGATGGGGCCTAAAAAATATTCACTTATTTACAAAGGCATTGGTAGCAAAGCTGGAATGGAGACTAATATCTACAAAAGTATTATGGACTGAAGTGGTCCATCATAAATGTATCCACCCTACGAATCTAGAAGAATGGATCCAATCCTCATGATATTTATTATTACATGAATTTAAATCATTATAGAAGGATCTCATTCTTTAACCCGTCGATAATTGCTTAATATCAAACATAATAACCATACCTTACAATTACTTATTCGATTGATGGGAGTTATTGATGATGGTAACATTGTTAGGTCCCTAGAATACTAGTGATTCTCCCATTACTATTGTCATTGTAGCCCTTATTGTTATTATTGTGCCCCTATTGTCCCCATGTTGTTATTAGTGTGCCCCATAGAAACCCACTAAGTGACTTGGGGGATCCAAGAACCACCCTACCAAACATTATCTGTTTTAGGAGACTCAAATTGAGCTCCTCACAGTAAAAACTCTACTTTAAAGACACAATAAAAGAAGGCCACCACTGAAAGCTGGATCGGAGATGTAACCATAGAGAATAGGGTGAACTCCTTATTACATCTGTTGTGTTTTTGTATTTTCTTACTGTGTTCCTCTTACTGTTTTCCATTCTTCCAATGACTTATCGATCCATTGCCTAAAATAACATAGACACACACTAGCACAGAGTCTGTAATACCTTCATTCAATAATTCTTTAACTAAGATCACTCAAGAGTGATTTTTCAGATCAAGTGGTGTCAAAGCTTTAGGCTATTAAGGTTAGACAAGCTTGTGTTGGTTTAGCTGTCAAATGTTAACTAGATCAAAGCTCAAATTAGGAGAAGGAGAGTTGGTCGAAACCAATCCTGAAATTGGGAGAGTATATCCTCGAAGGAAAATGTCAGAGGAAGGTTCTGTGGCACCAGAGCCTCAATTCATAGATAGTTTCCTAGTGATAAAGTCCATGGTAGAATAAATGTATAGGGACTTTAGAAAACATAAGAATGAAGATTCATCAGGCTCTAAGCAAGACAAAGGAGAAGATGAGTCACATTCCCATGAACACACAAAAGGAAAAGGGAAAGAGGAAAGCTTTCTCACACCTCTTGATAGCCCTAAAAAGAAAGCATCTTTGATCAAACTATATGTTAAATTTGATTTACCTATATATGATGGAGATTTGAAAGTAGAAAAGCTGGACAATTGGATTAGACAAATTGATGTGTATTACAGAGTTCAGAATATCAACTCAGACAAGAGCAAGATTCAGCTGGCAAGCCTACACCTTGGAGGCACTGCCTTGGTTTGGTGGGAAGTCAGAACCCAAGCTGACATGAAAAGACATGGTAAGACTATCTCTGTCTGGAGTGAATTTGTTTCTACAATCAAAAAACAATTATATCCATTGGCCTACATGAAACAAGCCATGATGAGTTGGCAAACTCTTCGACAATTGGAAGGGAAAAGTGTGCAAGGGTACACTCAAGAATTTAGAAAGAGAGCATTGATTCTAGGAATCTCATTAGACTCAATAGAGACTCTGTTGAAGTACATTGGTGGTCTACACAACTACATGAGGCACACCATCCTCATGTTTAATCCCACTAGTATAGATGAGGTATCTGTACAAGCTACTCATCTAGAAGCTAGAGGAAAGAATGGAAGTCCAGAAGTTGGGGGATCATCCCAACCCACTGCAAGCAAGAATAAGGAGAAAAGAAAGCAGAAGTGGAAAGCAAGGAAGGCTAACACTGCACAGAAAAGCAAGGCTTCATGCACTCACTGTAAAAAGGATGGGCATGATGATGAGCATTGTTGGATTCTGCATCCAGAGCTGAGACCTAAGAATTTCAAGGGCAAGAAGAAGAAGACTGCAACTATTCAGAAAGATTTGGGGTCAGACTCGAGAGATGAAACAACCATTGCAGCCACAGGTATAAGAGGTAAGAATTCTAAAGCATCTACTAGTAATTCTGCACAATCTACCATTGATGAAGAAAATGAGAGAAAAAGACATGAGATTTTCCATATTCGAGTTATTCCCAAACATCAAAAGATTGATACTTTGTTTGATAGTGGCTCACAAGTAAATTTAATTTCTGAAGCAATTGTAAAGAAGTTGGGATTAACAACTACACCTCACAAGAAACCATACCCATTAGGATGGTTCAATGATAAGCACAACTACAAGTGACTAGACAGTGCAAACTCAAGTTTTCTTTTGGGTCAGCATTTGTAGATGAGGTTGAGTTAGACATAATTCTTTTGGATATATGTGGAATTGTTTTAGGATGCCATTACTTGTATGATAGGAAAGCTATTTTCTATAGAGTTGAGAACAAGTATCTACTTGTTAAAGATGGAATCGAATACTTTGTAAGAGCTCATAAGCTCAAAAACAATTATACTCTCATAAACTCAGGGCAGATGAAAAGGATGATAAATTCATGCAAACAATTCTTACTGATGGTTGTAAAGGAAAAGAAACCTGATAAAACCAATGTATTTGAGGGCTGTAATGCTAAAAAACAATTTGATTTAGAAAAGGTTGTTTCAGAGTATGATATCTTGTTTCAAGAACCTAAAGGTCTGCCACCCAAAAAGGAAATAGTACATGATATTATTTTACAACAAGATGCTCCATTGCCTAACATTGGAATGTACAGGTTGTCCGCTTTAGAGAATGTTGAAATCAAGAAGCAGGTGCAGGAGTTGCTCGAGAAAGGGTTCATTAGACCTAGCACATCACCATGTGGGTCACCAATCGTTTTGGTGAGAAAGAAAGATGGCTCGTGGAGAATGTGCATTGATTACCGAGCACTGAATAAGATAACAATAAAAAATAGTTATCCCCTTCCTCGAATAGATGATATTTTAGATCAATTGAAAGAAGTTGTTTATTTCTCCAAGCTAGACTTGCACAGTGGATACCATTAGGTCAGAGTTGCAGAACAAGATGCATGGAAGGCTGCTTTCAAAACAAAGCAGGGATTGTATGAGTGGTTGGTTATGCCTTTTGGCTTAACTAATGCTCCTGCTATTTTCATGAGATTAATGAATGATGTACTCAGACCTTTTCTTGATGATTTTGTTATTGTGTATCTGGATGACATTTTGAATTTTAGCAAAACATGGGAAGAACACTTAAAGCATGTTAAGCAGAAACTAGATGTTTTGAAAAGAGAAAAACTTCATGTTAAACTCTCAAAATGTGAATTGGCAAAACATCTCTGAATTATTTGGGTCATATAGTAGGGGGTGGTGAATTGAAGATAGATCCCTCTAAGGTGGTAGTCATTGTAAACTGGCGTAAACCCAAATCTGCTACAGAAGTTAGAAGCTTCTTAGGAGCATCACAATATTGGAGGAATTTCATTTCTAACTTTTCCTTAATTGCAACTCCCTTACATGCTTTAACATGATTGAACAAGGTGTTTCAGTTGGGAGGCAAACAACCAAAAGCCTTCGACACCTTGAAAGAAAAGATTAGTACAACACCTGTACTAGCACTGCCTGATCTCCAAAGACCATTTGAGATCTAAACAGATGCCAGTGGCTATGCCATGGGGGCAGTGTTGACACAACACGTTAAACCCATATGTTATCATTCTGAGACTTTTAATCCTGCAGTAGTTAACTATCCTACATATGATAAAGAATTGTATGCATTAGTTCAGAGTGTGAAAAAGTGGAAACAATACTTAATGGGCAAAGAGACAATAATAGATACTGATCATCAAACACTTCAATATCTACACTCCCAAACTAAATTGCAGCAATCAAGACACTATAGATGGATGGGTTTTCTACAACATTTTCATTTAGTCATCAAATATAAAAAGGGCATACACAATAAAGTTGCAGACATGTTATCTAGACCTATTATAAATGCATCTACTATACTTATGCATAATTTTGTGCTACATGAAAGCTACATTGAACAATATGCTCAAGATATAGACTCTAAAGATGTATATGCAACTTAAGTCAAGGCAAACGAGTATAAGAATTGAATTATCATGTAAAGGACCAACTCTTATACCATTGTGGGAAGTTATGCATTCCGCAAACTGAGAGAGTAAAGATAATTAGAGAAGCACACACTTCTTTGATATCAGGTCACTTTGGGGTAAGTAAAACAATTGCACAGTTGTAAGGATTTTGTTATTGGCCAAAAATGAACAAGACAGTTTCTAGATATGTAAGAGGGTGTACTATGTGTGCTAAAAGCAATCCCAACAATAGAAAACTAGGCTTGTACACTCCATTACCAGTTCCTTCTCACCCTTGGGAAAGTGTTTCCATGGATTTTGTTGGACTGCCTAAATCTAGGAAAGGTCATGATTATCTGTATGTTGTTGTGGATAGGTTCAACAAAATGTGTATTCAGATACCTTGTAATAAACAAATTATAGTAGAACAAATTGCAAAACTATCTTTTGAACATGTATGGGTTCATTTTGGATTACCCACTTCCATTGTATCTGATCGAGACACCCGATTTGTGGGGAAGTTTTGGTCAAGTCTGTGGGAACTGATGGACACCAAACTGAAGAAAAGCACAACTTTTCATCCACAAACTGATGCCCAGGTAGAAGTAGTCAACAGGACAGTGATCCAGTTGCTCAGAGGATATTGCAGCAAACATCCTAAGCTTTGGGATGAACATTTGTGTTATGTGCAACATGCTTACAACAAAGAAAATCATTCTTCTACATAAAGATCTCCTTTTGAGACCTGTTTTGGTTTCACCCCATGGTATCCTTTGGATTTTGTCTTTGGTAAAGATACCACAATTGAGGGACATAGTGATGTGGACAGGGCAACTAGGTTCATTGAACAGATCCAAGAGATCCACCAGGTAGTACAGGAAAAACTGGAAAGGAACCAAGCCAAATACAAGGCAAGGCATGACAAGCATCGGATGGAGCATAGTTTCCAAGTTGGTGACCAAGTCTGGCTGTATATCAGCGAGGACAAGATGCAAGGTGGAGGTAAAAAGCTAAAGCCTATCAGGTATGGACCCTTCAAGATACTTGAGAAGATTGGTGAAAATGATTTTCGCCTTGATCTACTAGCTTACATGCACATCTACTTAGTCGTAAATGCAGATTTCTTGATATTGTTTGAACCCTCTCTAATTGAGGATCCCAAAGAGTAGATTCAATTGCCTTCTATTGATGACCTACTACCTGAATATCTTAATGAACTACAGGAAGACATAGTTCTGGACAGGAAGGTGAGGACGACGCACAGAGGAGATGTTGAGTACCTCAGAGTAGGACTCAAGGGTTCAAAGCTAAGCAGTGCAAAGTGGATAGAGATTAGACAAGTGAGACAATTGTACCCTCACTTATTCGATGCTTGAAAACCAACTTTTGGTGGTCCAAAAGCTTTTTCAGTGGGAAGGCTGTGATCTGAATGGGATCCATGAAGATTATCAAAGTGCCATGACTATATTAGGACATGACAGACTTCGAATTTATGAACATAGAGTGATCAGGAAGACCTCTGGATAGTGGCAGATTGCAGCCAGCAAGGAGTAACAAAGACCTTAGTCAAAGTGCGCTGACCAAGGCCCATGAAGTCCACGCAGGAGGTAAAACTGGCCATTGGGAAGCCCGGATCGGGAAATAGAGGGAATTTCTGATGTGTAATAAGCACTTCGCTGGGCAAAACCCCTCGAGAAGGAAAAAGCCCCAAAGCATTCGGTCGCATGGAAGCTGGGAAACCATGGGGAAAGTGCTAAGGTGAAAGGTGGGTCCTGTGCTCCAAAACCGTCGGTATATCAGGGGCACCCTTGGGTGGTAAGCGGATTTGTAGAAAAACGAGCAATTCCATTCAGTGCTCGACGCATGTCAGGCGGATGAGAGAGAAAAACACCACTCATCTCACGCTAACAGTCGAGCGAGTCAACCACGCGAAATTAGCGAATGTCATAGGATCTGGGGGCTCTAGATCTAACGGCTGAGATTGCGCTCGATGGAGGAACCGGATTGTTACACAAAAATATCGTCACCATGATTATTCGCAATTAGTATGGGTCTATCATCACTTGTACTGTCCTCCTAGGCAAGTCTCAGACCTCAGCTCTTCAAGTCAAGCTTTGAAAATAAGAGAAAGACATTAAAAATCAATGAAACTCTGGTTCCGCACTTTCTCTCACTGTTACCTGCGGTCCCGCACCTTCTGTTTACAAAAACTGCGGACTTGCCCGCTCTGTCCCTAAAGGTGTGGGTGCGGACCCCTGTGAAAGTCAAAAAGGCGCAAGTTTATTCTAAAAAACTCACTTTGGGTTAATTCTAGATGATTCTAGAAGGAAATTTGACGTGGATTTGCCGCTCTTAGGTGGTTCATGCATCCCAAAAGAGAAGGAGCTAATCCCTTGATGAGAGGAGCTAATCCCTTGATGAGAGGAGCTAATCCCTTGATGAGAGGAGCTATCCCTTTGAAGGAGGGCTTTATCCCTTTGAAGGAGGACCTAGTAACCTCCCTCCATTGCACTATAAATTCAGGCATTAGGCTGGTTGCTGGAGAGGTTAGAAGCTAAACATTTTTTAGGGTAAATGCTGGTGAAATTAAGACTTCCTAGTTGAGCTTAAGAGGAGAGATCACATACCGTTTGGCTTCATTGGGGAGTGAGTGAAACTTGTCAAAGTAGAGGAGACTTCTTGCTGGACCCTGGGAGGAGCTTGTACAGCGTCAAGGCACAGGTTGTAAAGTTCTTCTTCTTTTGAATTAATACAATCAAACTCATTTTTCTCAACAAGTATCTCATGTTATTTGTTTCATGAACTCCTTGACTTTCATGTTAAATATGTTTTATGATATTGGCTTTTCAGGTGCTATTTAATTTGTTTGCTTGTTTGTGTTTTCAGATTCACAACAAAGGAGCTCATTTGGATCGAAGGAGCGAGGGCATCCACAAACTTGCGTTGGACCTAAGGTAGGCCCTAAAAACACTTGTTTGCCTTTGTTTATTAAAGCATATTTAGAGAAATATAGTGTTTGGTTGGTTTGCTTGTCATTAGGTCTTCTTTAGATTCTAGGAAGACCTATCTTGTCCGCAAGATCAACTTATTCCATGTGACAAAATGGCGACCATACTGGGGACTTGATTGTTTTCCTTGTTTTTACTTTGACCTGAGAAACTGTGTTTTTGTTTATGTTTTTGGCTTGTTGTGTGTAAAATTGGGTAGAGTTTGTAGATCCAGGGTTATTTTTCGTTTTTCATAGTTTTGGGAGAGGACCGCACCATAGCCTTTTGACACAGTGTGTACCTATCCGCACCTTTGCTTTTAGCACAGAGCGGGACCGCACCTGTGTTAACTGTGGGCCTGCAGACCCTGTCAAAATTTTGAAAAACCTAAGATTTCCTCTGTTAGTCAGCTTAGTTTTTGTTTAGAAATTGTTATCCACTGCCCATACCTGCATATAACTTGTCAAAAGCTTTCCTTAGGTTGATTTCATTAGTGTTATGGTTTTAGGTGAAATTCCTAGGAGTTTTGCTTGTTGGGTTTGCTTTTCATTTTGGTTGTGTAGTGGCTCTGTGCTTAGAAGCTATAGGGACTTCAGATCACCTTGGTGTCTACCAGCCTTCTTATGAGTCTGACCATTTATGAAATCTCCCCTTGTTGAGGAATCCGCTTTGAGTTTTCTCTTTATAAAACTTCGAAAAGCTTGTGTTTAAAAGTTTGGATTTTCATTTTCAAAAAGAAAACAAAATTGGTTGTTCTTGACTGATTTGTGATTCTGCATAAATTGGTCCTTAGCTTACATCTAGCTAAGTAAAACATCCTTAAAAAAGACATCTTGTAGGCTTTGACTTCAAATAGGTTTTTATAGTTTATAGATCTCAAAGTTAGTCATTTCCATAGTTTTGAGTGTTTTATAAAATAATAATAATAATAATAATAATAATAAATAAATAAATCTCTTTTATAAAAGTTTGTTTTTGTAGTGGTTGCATGCTTTGAAACGAAAAAGGGAAATTTTTGTGAAATAACTAGTTGTCTCGTTTTGAGTGCATTGGAAAGGACAAAAGCTCTTCTTTTAATTTGTTTCTTAAGAAGGATTTGTGTTTACAAAATATTTGCATTCTCAAACTCTTTCTTAGTTTAGAAGTTCATCGAAGAGAAAAAGAGTGTTTAAATCATCTTAGGTGCATTTTTAGTGATTTTGAGTCGAGTCTTCATACCACGAGTTTCATCTCTGCACCTTTTGACTTAAACAAAAACCAATAAAAATAAACGCTTAAAGTAAAATTCATCTAGTAACAGTTTTATTTCTAGGGCTCTGATACACCAACTTAGCTTATGCTAGTGTCTTGGAGTAGGAGAGTAATAAACTCTCCAAGACAGTAAAAACAAACAAGTAGTTGTATCTTGTGGTAGGGAAGAAATCCAATTGTTGCATTAATGCTCTGGGAAAGCTCCTCATAAAGGAGAAGCACAAGATCGTGTCCAAACCAGTGTGGGAATCAATCCTTCCTCATTGGGAACGACGCCAGATATTCACGTATTAAAAACGGTAAACCTCAGATTAACCATTGTCGAGGAGCCTGGGGTCACTTGTTGGTAAACCTTGGATTATGTCAAGAAGCCTTCAAGGGGATTGAGCTTGCTAATCTGCCCTAGTGTGCGTATAGGTTGTTCCCCCAGGTATATTTGTTTCAGTTGGTAACCTTAGTGGCCATATTCTTTAGGATTCTTCCTGAGGTGACAGTGGTGGGAAGATCCCACTGTACCTGGAGCAGACGTTGACTAGACTCACTTGGATTTTCTGGGGGGTTCTCTTCACTCGAGACGGTTAAGTGGAGGAACTTGTGCCAGTCTATTCATTAAGCAGGTTGTCAGGGTAATTGTTCCAACCGCCATTTCTGTATTGAACTTTGCGACGTTGGATTTCATCACCAACTAGTGTTTTCAGTACAGAAAGTTACTATTTGTGTGTGTTTGATCTCCTAGATTCTTTAGGCGTGTGATTCAAATTTGTTTGGTTCTTTAGAGACTTTAGGTGGTTTTCATTGAGATTTTACTTTGTTTGTGTGTGAAGTAGTTAAAAGTTTTTAACTGTGGCTGAATTACCGAGGAAGTCCCGTAGACTTCAGGGCCAACCTCCTGAGTTTTCACCGAGCCAGCTTGAAGGCTTGAAAGTCCTCGTAACTCCTAGAGACAGTAGAGTTGGGTCACCTGAAGAAGGAGAATCTTCTTTGATAGTACATCCTCATTTTCAAGCGTTAGTAGCAGATTATAATCCACAGTCAGTGTCTGTTTCCGAAGTTACTGGTAGCTTTTCATCTACTAGTGATATAGGTGAGGAACCTGAAATATCCGAGCCTGAAAGTGAATTTGCTGCTACTCCGACATCGAGGTTTGCTTCTCCAGCTTCTAGTGGTCCTGGTTCACCTAGGGTAGAAAGAGTAATCACCCAAGATCTTCCTTCTGGACTTATTGCTAATGAAAAACTTGCTACTCCGGAAGAAGAAGTAGGCATCCCTATCCCTGAAAATCAACCTGTTATTGAACTAAGGGAGCGTGAATCAATTTTTTACAGTCCACCTAGGAGCAGTACTTGGTATCTTTCTTTGACTAATTTCTTAGAAAACCCAGGGTTAAGTTTTTCACCACCTCGCATTCCTTATCACCCAACACCTAGAGGTTATTATCCTCCGTTAAATATGTCAAGGCAGTCGTCCATGTTTACTCAATCGCCCGAATCCTTATTGTACGGCGGTCCTTCTGTTCCCTCTGGGTATCAGTCACTTTCTAGTACTTTTTCGGGAGCATCTCCTCAACCCATTGGCAAGGGTTATTAACTGGAAGAAATGGTACTAAGCCGTTGAGCGTAGAAGACATTCTCATGTTGTCAGGTTCTATTCCAAATCCTCAACCTCGAGGTGGCCAGTTACCGCTTGGGGGGAAGCCTCAATTATCGCCTGGGGGGCAACCTCAAGGTACCCAATTTGCATCTGGTGGGCAACCTCAAGGACAGTACATACCTACAGGACAGTAAGTTCCTCAAGGTCAACCCTAGACTCAATATGTACCCCAAGGTCAACCCCAGTACCAATTTATACCTCAAGGTCAACCCCAATATCAGTACGTGCCTCAAGGGTATCAACCCCAAGGTCGGTACTCGAACCAAGGTTTCCAACCACCCTCCGGTCAAACGTATGTTCAAGGAACGAGAAATGTACCTTTAAATTATCAATCCTACCCTCAACCCAGTTATGGTCCTCAATATTCTTAACCTCTTATGGGTCAGTACCCCGGAATGAATATAGTGTGGGATCCATCACAAACTCAACAGATGTTGCAGCCAAATGTACAGTTGTCATCTCAAACTGGACAATCCTTAGTTTTTGGTACACCCCAGCAACCAGTCTAGTCTAACATTCAAACTTTTGTACCTTCGGTAGTTTCTCAGCCTGGGCCTAGTACACCTCGTACTCTGCCTCAAACAACTGCTACAACTGCCACAACATCTGTTCAATCTACCTCACCTACTTCTGGAGTATCGACAGCTCCGGTTTCTACTATTCCTGTATCTACTCCTCAGACATCTTTACCACCGTCTGGATCTACGATTCAAACTTCGGTTCAGATGCTTGTAGGACAACCTGGTTCAAGTACGGTTGTCACAAGTAAACCACAATTTACTTATCAACCGTACCAGGGACAATACCAATTCGGTCCTGCTGTGCAGCAGCCAATCTATCAGTATCAACCGTACCCTGGGTACACTTATCAACAACCTCAACAACCCCAGTATGGTCCGGTTAATCCTGGTTTTCCGGGAGGATACAATATCCCAAATGTAATTCCTATTCCTAGTTATCCTGGATATCCTCCTCCTGGGGCTGGTCTCATGACCCAGAGTTTTAGGGACCCTAATCGTCAGTTACCATTTATCGCAACTTTGGAGTTATCTAACTTGTCCCGCCTAACGAACGATCTCATTAATTATCTTCCATTTTGGCCGCCAATGCCGAATAAGTTGCCCAGTGACATTCCTAAGTTCGAAGGTAAATCAGGAGAGGACCTGTCGAACCATGTGATGAATTACCACCTCTGGTGTGCGTCTAACTCCATTTCAGATGATTCAATCCGTCTTAGACTTTTCCAACGCACTCTAATTGGTCTCGCGGCCAAGTGGTACATTGAATTACCGCGAGGCACTTTTTATAATTTTAGTCAATTAGCTACCTTGTTTTTAACTCATTTTTAGTTGCCAGTCTGATATGACAATGGCACAGAATTGTTAACGTCGTTAAAAAAATCGACATCCACTTACATTTCAGATCATATTCATGAGTGGAGACGTCGACGGCATTTAGTGAAGGTGTTTATTCCGGATAAGATCTTGGCCGAGTGGTTTGTAAAATCTTTGTTGCCAAGGATCACTGAAGATGTAGCTAAATCTGGAGTTGTTACTGAGGAGCAAGTAATTTCTCAAGCACAGTACCTTGACTTGGTCTATACTCAGTCAAGTACGTTACACGAGAAAATCCCCAATCTTCCCAAGCAAAATCAAATCGCTGTAGCTCCTTCGGGATCTCATGCCGCCGATGGTATGATTGGTACGGTCACACTAAAAGTAAGAAGAAATCTTCCAAGAATTCTTCTCCTATCATAACCTTGCCTGATTCCCCAACAGGAGATTCTTCTGCAGAGATTTCCATTGATGTTCATGTTGTAGAGTCATCTACAACCAAATGAAAATGCGGTGGGAAGAAGAAAGGAAAGAAGAAGAATAAAACGGACAAAAATTCAAAGGAGAAACCTGAAAAATCGGAATCCAATGATGAAAAGTGCAAACCTCATTATCCTTGTCTCATTTTTGACGATGAAGATTTTACAAGAGACTGCCCTCATCGTGCAGAGGTTGCGAAGATTGTCAAAGGTTCCCAAACTCCTGCTATTTTAAAGGATCCTTTTCCAGCTCAAGGCAGTAAGATGATAGGTTCGTCCTCGAGCGCCAATGAAGAACCCATACTGATGATGTCCCATGTTCAGATTGCGACTCGATCGCAAGATTATGGTAGTAAAAGTCCTGTTGATGGTAAAGAAGCAGAATCTTCTCATTCTAATCCATCAACCTCAGCGCCCGGTTCCGATCCACTACAGATCGAGAAACCTAATCCAGACTTGGTAATCAAACCGCCCACCAAGGGTATACTTCGAAAGTCAGCTTTCAATCCACATGCGAGAGCGGCTCAGAACTTTAACGTTGTTGAGGATTTAGCTGTTTCACCCTCAGCAATGTCGGCTTTGGAAGTGCTGCAATCATGTCCAGCACAATGTAAATTACTTTTTTCGGCTATAGGAGCTGTTTATGTTCAGGACTCGAACCTAATAATTTTCAATCTAGAAAATAGTACACCGCATTTTCCTCATCAAATGGCTTTCCAGATCCCAGTGATAGTCAAAAACAGGCCTATTCATCGGACTATGATTGATGAGGGAGCCTCAACGCGTATTATGTCAATACAGTGTTGGAGATCGCTTGGTTCTCCTTCACTAAACCAATCCCCGACGATTCTAAAGGCCTTTTATGGCTGTGGGTTTCATCCTTTTGGCATTCTACAGGATTTGCCTATAGGGGTTGAAGGAAAAACCGTTAATCTAGATGTGGAGGTGGTTGATGCCCCTCTAGATTACAACCTTCTCTTGGGTCGAAGTTGGTCTTACGCTATGACAACGGTCGTTTCATCGGTCTTTCGGGTTATAAAGTTTCCTCATAATGGAAAGATCGTAACAATAGATCAACTGGCTTACTTTTCATCCGACCCAGCCTCTTCAAAAAGTATTCATCATGTTGGTAAAACGACTATCCCGTATAAGGATGTTGGAGTAGGACTAGTTAAAGATGTCGGTTTACTGGGAACTTTTCCTTTTCCTTCGATCAAAGCATCGGCTTCATTTGCAACCATTCATATGATTACATCAGACACCATTGTTTATGATGATCCTTGGATCATTCCTTCTGAATCTGAGATAGACTCATTTGGTAATGTCATGCCTTTGAGTCCATATGAAATCGCATATGAGGCCGTGCAATCGTTTACCGACCCATTTTCAACCGAAAATGACTTCATGAATGTGGTCCGTGAGGAATCACTTTTCACATCAAGCTCAGATTTAATCACGTTTTCTGAACTTGTTCACTCTGATGAGCAAATTCGTGAAATCCTATGTGTATATGATTTACCATGGGAAGATCTCCATCACAGATCTTCGTTTTTACCCGAGAATGATCGTTTTGAAAATGATTTCTCGTCAATTTTTACGACTGAATATGTCAAGGAACTTCAGAATCCAATGAAACATCCTGATTCATAGTTAAATTTGGGAAACATCTCTCGAACTATTCCTATTGACATTTCGGTTAAGCCCGGAATTGTTGAGAACATTCATATAGGTGCCTCGTGTACAGATGACGAAATTTAGATATATAAGGCCCTATTTCAAGAATTCCACGACGTGTTTGCCTGGTCCTATGAGGAAATTCCAGGAATTGATCCCGCGATTGTTGTTCATGAGATCAAGACTTACCCGGACGCTAAACCCATCCGGCAATGTTTGCGTCAGATTCACCCAAGAAAAGCTGCTGCAATTAAAGAAAAAGTTGAAAAATTACTCAAAGAAGGTTTCATTTATCTGATCCCGTTAACAGATTGGGTATCGAATATTGTTCCAGTTAACAAAAAGCAAAGAACAATAAGAATATGCATCGATTATAGGGACATTAATCGAGCCTGTCCAAAGGAAAATTACCCAACTCCCTATATCGATCAAATTATTGATGATTGTGCCGGCAGCGAAATATTCTCCTTCATGGATGGTTTTTTTGGATACAATCAAATCAATATTCTACTTGCCGATCAACCAAAAATGGCTTTCATTTGTCCATGGGGGACATTTGCTTATTGCAAGTTACCTTTTGGGCTCAAGAATTCCCGAGAAACTTTTCAAAGGGCCATCTCTTATGCGTTTCATGACATCAAGCACATTGTGCAACCGTATCTCGATGACTTGCCTGCTCATTCATTACATCGAGCTGATCACCTCGTCCATTTACGAGCAATCTTTATGAGGTGTAGGCATTATCAGATTCGGTTGAACTCACACAAATATGTCTTCTGTATAGAAACGGGTCGATTGCTGGGATTTGTAGTTTCAAAAGCTAGCATTCGCGTCGATCCCTCGAAGGTCAAAGCTATCGTCAAATTGCCTCCTCCTTCGAGTCTTCGCCTACTCCAAAGTTTGCAAGGGAAAGAAAACTTTTTACGACGATTCATTCCTAACTACGCCGAGGTTACAAAGGGTTTTACCCGATTGTTGAAACATAATACTCCATTCTATTGGGACGAGATAGCTCAGAAATCTTTTGATGCACTCAAACACGCGTTGACCCATGCACCGTTATTGCATCCTCCCAACTACAACCAGGATTACTTCTTGTATCTCGCCACCTCTCATTCCACCATTGGAATGGTCTTAGTTCAGGAAGATGAATTAGGAAATGAACATGTGATATATTACCTTAGTCAAACTTTAAATCCAATTGAGCTAAAATACTCACATGTGGAGAAATTGGCATTGACAGTTGTTCAAGCTGTCCAATGTTTTCGTCACTACATTTTACTATGTAAAACTACAGTAATTTCGGATTGCAACCCTATGATCTACATTTTGACCAAGAAATTGCTAGGGGGCAAGTACTCTAAATGGATTGTTATCTTACAGGAGTTCGACTTGGAATTTGAGAAATCTAAGTCTAAGAAATCTTTAGTCTTTGCGGAGTTAATGTGTGATTTTCCGCGTACTGATACGGAAACTGTGGCGGAGGAGCCCATTGCGGACGAATCCTTGTTTCTTATCGGTCCTTTAGATCCATGGTATGGGGATATCATCGTTTATCTCCAGACCCAATCCTTTCGGCCAGAAATTTCAAGATCAGAACGTCGGAAAATTCGATTCTAGTCCCAACAATATAGGATTATTGGAGATACTCTTTATCGCCGTGGGGTGGACTCTGTTTTTCGACGTTGCATAACTCACAAAGAAGCTGAAAGGGTTCTAAATGACTGTCACTCTGGAGCGTGTGGCGTTCATATGTCTGGGTATGCCACAGCCCAAAAGATATTGCGCGCTGGCTACTTCTGGCCGTCTTTATTTAAAGATTGTATTACGGCGGTCCGAAAATGCCACAACTGCCAAATTTTTGATCGAAAGATGCGCGCTCCACCTGCTCCTCTCCACCCTCTAATTGTCGTTGGTCCTTTTGCCAAATGGGGTGTCGATTTTATTACATGTAACCCTCACTCGGCCTGGGGGCATGCGTATATCATCCTTGCGGTAGATTATTTTACCAAGTGGGCCAAGGCGATGCCTACATTTCAGGCAGACAGCAAGACAGCTAGAATTTTCATGTTTAATCATATAATTTCTAGGTTTGGTGTCCCGCAAGTGATAATCACTAATCCTGGGCATCATTTTTGAAACGTCATGATGACCGAACTTACAGGCCAGCTTGGGTTACGTCACGATAGTTCAACTCCTTATTATCGACAAGCTAATGGTCTGGTTGAATCCATCAACAAAGTTTTAGTCATCATGATCTGATGAATCATTGGGATTCATCGATTGAATTGGCATAACATGTTATTTTTCAGCGCTTTGGGCGTACCGAAGTTCAGTAAAAACATCAACAGGGTTCACTCCTTTCCAACTAGTCTATGGTTTGGAAGTTGTGTTACCCATTGAATGCGAAATCCCATCACTGCAAATGGCCATCGAGTTACTTCCAGCCACTTCCGAAGAGGAAAAGCATTTGTTATACTTGGCTCTATTAGATGAGAATCGACGTGATGCTGCATTGGCGATCGAGACTCACGCAAAACACATGAAATCTCAGTATGATCGAAATGTGACCCCTCGAAAGCTCAGTATATCATCCTTGCGGTAGATTATTTTACCAAGTGGGCCGAGGCGATGCCTCCATTTGAGGCAGACAGCAAGACAGCTGCAATTGTCGTGTTCAATCATATAATTGCTAGGTTTGGTGTCCCGCAAGCGATAATCACTGATCATGGGTGTCATTTTCGAAACGTTATGATGACCGAACTTACAGGCAAGCTTGGGTTACGTCACGATAGTTCAACTCCTTATTATCCACAAGCTAATGTTCTGGTTGAATCCATCAACAAAGTTTTAGTCATCATGATCCGACGAATCATTGGGATTCATCGGTAGAATTGGCATAACATGCTATTTTTAGCGCTTTGGGCGTACCAAACTTCAATAAAAACATCAATAGGGTTCACTCCTTTCCAACTAGTCTATGGTTTGGAAGCTGTGTTACCCATTGAATGCGAAATCCCATCACTGAAAATGGCCATTGAGTTACTTCCAGCCACTTCTGAAGAGGAAAAGCATTTGTTATACTTGGCTCAATTAGATGAGAATTGACGTGATGCTGCATTGGCGATCGAGACTCACGCAAAACGCATGAAAGCTCAGTATGATCAAAATGTGACCCCTCGAAAGCTCAGTATATCATCTTTGCGGTAGATTATTTTACCAAGTGGGCCGAGGCGATGCCTACATTTGAGGCAGACGGCAAGACAGCTGCGATTTTCGTGTTCAATCATATAATTGCTAGGTTTGGTGTCCCACAAGCGATAATCACTGATCATGGGCGTCATTTTTGAAACGTTATGATGACTGAACTTACAGGCCAGCTTGGGTTACATCACGATAGTTCAACTCCTTGTTATCCACAAGCTAATGGTCTGGTTGAATCCATCAACAAAGTTTTAGTCATCATGATCCAACGAATCATTGGGATTCATCGGTCGAATTGGCATAACATGTTATTTTCAGCGCTTTGGGCGTACCGAACTTCAGTAAAAACATCAACAGGGTTCACTCCTTTCCAACTAGTCTATGGTTTGGAAGTTGTGTTACCCATTGAATGCGAAATCCCGTCATTGCAAATGGCCATCGAGTTACTTCCAGCCACTTCCGAAGAGGAAAAGCGTTTGTTATACTTGGCTCAATTAGATGAGAATCGACGTGATGCTGCATTGGCGATCGAGACTCACACAAAACGCATGAAAGCTCAGTATGATCGAAATGTGACCTCTCGAAATTTTTCGGAAGGAGATCTAGTCTTAATTTACGATCAAGCTAATGATAAATTAGGTGCTGGAAAATTTGTTCCTATGTGGCATGGTACCTATGTTGTCAAGCGAAAGCTAGCAAAAGGGGCCTATGAATTGGTAGACTTTAACGGGGACTCTTTGGGTAAACCCAGAAATGGTCTTTACTTGAAGAGGTATTATGCTTAAAGAATGGGTATGGAGATTTTTAGTTAGGATAGTTTTTCTTTCTAGCTGGTGTGTTTTAATTTAAACAGTGTGCTTAGCTTAGAGAGTGGTTTTTTTTTCGTCATTATTCCTGCTTATCTTGGTTTTACTCTTGATATTGCAGATGTCGATGCCTCTCCAAACATACATTGGTTTCGTTGATGGTGCTTGTCGTAATACACGGAACATCTCTTCCGCAGCTTGGGTTATCTATTCACCCTCTGACGAGTTAGTATCTATGCATGGGGTAAGCCTCAGTCAAACAACGAACAACATTGTCGAGTATAGTGCAGTGATTGAGTTATTATCTGAATCTATTTCATTTGGGATTCAGAGTTTGATAGTGTTGAAGCCCTGAAAGTTGGGTCGACAACAAGGGGGATACCCGCCCGGTCCGGACCTTGGTTGGCAGCTCCTTATCTGTTTGGTATAGCGGGTCCGACTGGGGATAATGGGACCAGTTTCCCAATCTAAGGGTGTGTGTGTGTGCAGAGTTGGATGATGTTGATCTAAGAGTTCTAATCTAAGCTACTTTAATCTAATTCTATGCTATTGTAATCTAATGAAAATAACACATCTAATCTATGCTAACCCGGGATGTATTTCTTCTATTATGAGATCTAAAGAGATTTCAAATAATAACTGGTAATAAAGATCATTCAGCTATCATAAGAATGGAAATCAATTAAGATGAACCACTTTGAATAAAAAGTTAGGCAAAATAGTTGTGAACAGCATATCGCATAATAATTTATTCATATATCAAACATAAATAAATGGCTCCACCGTACAAAAGTGCCAAATGGTAACTCAAACATTCATGCAATAACATATAAACAACTAAAAACTGTATATCACTTTAAGAATATAAGCAGAAATGGCCAAGAGATAAAAGTACCATTTATGACTGGTCCTACTCATAAGCTTCAAGCAAAAATGATTTATCTCTCCTTGTTCTAATATCTACCAAGAGTACAGAAGTGCAACATCAGTAGCAGATATCAAATGCAAACATTAATAAACCTTGATCCATTCATTCATCAAAACCTCCTCTGAGGGTGCAAAAGTGCATGTTCTGAGGACAAGTTTTTCACAGATTTCTGGACCCCTCTCTAAATGCATGAGAAGGGTTTAAATACTACTTCCTAATTCTAATAATAGTTTATTTACAAAATTTAGGATGCGGTTTTCAAATGACCGTCCTTTTTCTAATCTAATTTTTTAAGTAAAAACAACATTCTAAATTAAGCTACTTCTGAATCTGGTCTTTAAAGCTGCATGCATTCATCATTGGTTTAAGGAGAGTCAGCTAGCTGACTTCTGCTTTGAGCTGGGCTGAGAAAACGAAATCTATGAGAGCTGGCACCACTTTTTCAGACGCATTTATGATACATTTCATAGTCATCCACTAACTATGCGGCTTCACCAAGTATGCCCAGTAACATTCCCAATTTAACCTGTTTAGTGCTTGGACTGCTCTTCCCTTTTCTTGTGCCTTCTTCTTCCATTCTGCTTCTAGTCGTATTTTATTTGGTAAATACCCTGGGGTGGTCTCTGCGATTAAATTTGCTCTGTGCAAATTCTCATTTACACAGTCGATAAGAATGCTTGTTGTCGTGGCCGCTGTTTCTACTGCTTGTTCTACCTCCCTGATTTGATCGTCCCACTTGTTGAAGAGCAAATCTTTATGATTCTCATTTATCCTGGGTGCGCCTGCTCTTTTTCCCTCGTCTTCATCTTGCCAAGCCAAGTACTCCGTCACTCGTTTGTCAATCTGATCATAGTCACTTCGTAAGTCAACCACTTGATTGGTGATCTTATCACTCATTTCGCAATAATAATTCCACTGTGGTATCTTTTGTCCCAACACTTCTTGTTGCTGCAGTAGTTGTTCATTCAAGGCAATAGATTCTGAAATAAATTCTGTAATTTTAGGGTCATCCCTGTGCATCTCTTGTACATATTGCAACTGTTTTCCCTTTTCTTCCAAACTTCTTTGATAATCTATTTGCATTTGCTGGAAGTCTTTCTGCAACTTTTCAAGCTGTTTACGTGCCTCATTATTAGTGTTGGCTTGTTGCAATTGTAGTTGCAGTACCTGTATCTGATTTGCATACGCCCCTGCGATCTGAGACAATTTGGTGAGATTTTCAGTCGGATTACTGGCAGGATCTTTCCATAGGACGTCTAATTGCTCAGCATCCTAAGAAAATGTATTTTCTAACTTCCTCTTTTTTCTCTGTCTTCTTACAACTGCTTTATGTTGGGGACTATAAAATATGTCCAGTGGGGGAATTTCTTCTACATTCAGTAGAAGCTCAGAAGATGGAGCGATAGGAATATGCTCCGTTTCTGTGACATTGCTGACTATGGTTGAGCCCACTTCTTGTGCTACTTGTGTATTGCTCACAGGTGTTTTTGGGGCTTGTCCTTCAAGATTGATCAGTTTGTTGAAGGTTTCCCATTCCTTATCTAATTCTGTTGTGATGAGTGGTGCTTCAATGACGAGAGGGGGGACATCTCTTGGCGGGGAGGCGACAACCTGCTGTTGTGGAAATTCCATCGACTGAGCGATGTCTTTAGCTGACTCTTCGTTCCTATCTTGGTTGTTTTCAGATCTTTTAGAAAGCTCATGCATCTCTTGACCAGTCTTAGATTTAGATCCAGAAGTGCTTGAATTCCCACTGAGGCTAACGCTTGGAGTCGGTTCTCTGGCAGATAGTCGCAGCTTTTCTAGAGGAACACTGGCTAGTCTTCTTTCCCTGTATACCATGAATCTTTGGAGGTCATCTCGAGACAATTGCGATTGGGCTTCCCGCAAAATTTCCTGAAGTGAGCTTTTAATCTGAAATATATCATCAAACAAATCCTTTTTTCCAACGAAAACTTTTATCTTGACTGTCGTTGTGAAATCCTGGGCAACCTCATTTGGGTCAAATGGTCTTGCCGGGAATTTAAATAATTGTAGACACATCATATTCTGTACTTCAGTGAATGCGTGACCTACATCGAACAACGAAAAGGCCCCACAAGCCACAAGAAACTGTGGCCATATGGCCTTCTTTTTTTCTTTTAGGTATTTAGTTAGGCCACCTTCTGAACAGGTTTGATATGCAATTTCTCGAGCCATAAGTTTGTCAGGGATATATAAAGGCAAGACATGAGGGGGGACAGTGCTTCCAAATACTCTAATATAGGTGAACCATTCTTCTCTGAAACATCTTGCGATGGGGATGATATCTATCTGTGTCTCAGGTGATCACCTCGGGGGGTCTTTATCATACATCATTCTATACAAGGGTAAGATAAGCCCGTGACAAATCTGGTAGAAATGTGGAATGAACTGAGAATCCCATAATATCTTATGATAAACATGGATTGGTAATGGGTCCTGAGTTGTCCATTTCCAACCCATAATGGGAAATTTAGACACATAACAAATAGAATCCATAACATATGCAGATAGGTAAAAAGGAGGATAGATCCTTTGAGACATGGATATTTTAGACCAGTAATTGATAATAGTCGTGAATAGGTTATCAGAAAAGATCTTGGACCAATCTATAATAACGGCACTTGTGGCAGCATCTATTAATGGTAACCATTCAGACGAAAACTTATTGATATCTGGCATCCCAAATAATCTACAAAGCATGGCCGCAGCAAAACAATATGGAGAGGTGAAGGAACCAGTGTTGTACATACCGTTTTTGTCTTTCTTGAGCAGTTCATCTTTTCTGGACCAATCTTTGGTGGTATCTGATAGGTTTTGGTTCTCTGCCACAATTTTTTTAATGAATTGTGCATTGTAAGTCGATTGTGGTTTAGGAAGATGATACATGAGCTTTAAATCTTGTGCAGCGAATGACTCGATGAGCCCATGTCCTTGAATCTTGAACTGTTTGTTGTTCATTTCTACATTGTCAAGTATCCACTTGATCATATCCGTATATGGGAGAACTTTGGGCCTTGCTGCTATCCGATGAAGGAATGAGCACGCTAGTTCTTCTAAGGATGCTTCAAAAGAGCCCTGTGAGTCTGAGACAGTGGTAACCTTCATTATTCTGGGGTTTTCTTCTTCAAGCAGTCTGTACATGCTTTCCCACATCGATATCCCTGCGTCTCTGCTACAAGCTGTGTCTGTATATAAGGGTGTCATTTCCTTCGCCTCAGAGCCCTGGGCTTTATTTTTCTTTCCCATTTCTTCCTGTGTATGGCTTGGTATCGTCCTTCGTTCTCCGTTCCTGCAGCTCACAAGTGAAATGGAAATGACTAATCAAGAAAGGTGATGGGAGAGTCTTAAATGCAGCAGATATATCAAATATGCCACCTTACGTGAAGTAATTCTTTGAAAAATCACGCGTCTACATTTTATTAATAGATGACAACTAATTCCTTTATTATCATTAAAAGCGCATGATCTTGAGTCAGATTATGGTAAGTGGCTTTTCTTGAGTAGCGTGCCCAAAAGATTCGTGATGGAGTGATTTTGCGATTTGGTTCGCAATCGTCGCAGATCGCGACATCGCATTATTTCACTATCGCACTCTCGCACCGACTCACAAATATAACATCGCAGAGTTGATTTGGCTTAATATCGCAACCATCGTTTTATCGCGATATCGCAACATCGCAGATCGCAGAAGTTTTATGCTTGCCAAATTTTGTTAGCCCATTCCCTGCGATATGCGATCTTGCGATCGGTGTTATCGCAAATCGGAAAATCTTGAAGTTTTTCTTATTAGCATTACTTTATTGTGATGCGATACATTGCTTAGTACGAGAATCTTGCACATACCAGAATTATACCCAAATGGAGGTGCTTTTCTATCATTTTATGATGCGGCTTTTTAAAGATTTTTTTCCTTATCATAAACTTAGGTTTTAAAGTATTCAAAATATCTTCCTAAGCTTACGATGGTAACCTTATTTTGAAGAAAGGAAACTCTTGCTTTTCCTAAATTTTAACTAAGGGTCCCCATTAATTTAGTATTTTGGACAATACTTAAATGAAAAAAGGGGGGGTTGTTGTTGGCCACAACAGATAGTGAGGTTAGATTCTGAACTCATTGTATTATAGCTTAATAGAGTGTATGCCATTAGAAATCCAGTGTTATTAAGATTATTTTTTGAAAGTGTGTCTCTTGGAACGTGAATTTGATTATATTGAATATCAGCATATTCCAAGATCTTTAAATACATTAGCAGATGCAATTGCTTCTCGAATGTTAAATAAACATTTGCAATAATCATACATGTAGATTTAAAACCATTCCATAACATGATTTACAAGGTAAGCCGGTAATAGTGATATATATATATATATCTATATATATATATATATATATATATATATATATATAGGAGTGTGTCAAAAAATACATCGTCCTCGATCATAGGTTGAAAAACACCTTATGATCGGCAAAAATGATAAGTACAAAAAATAAAATTGTCATATGTGCCCACAATAGGCGATCATCCTATCACTGGTGATGATCTCGATAAGAAACCACTACACGGGCCACCTTGCAAAGGAACCTCCTAAAAGGTCCCGGGACCCCAATCACATAGCGCTGAAGTCGACGAGGAATGTCATCTATAGTGGTCTCCGGAATATCTCCTGTCAAGCGCTCGAGATGACCCTCCAACTCGGCCAAAACCTCTGTTGATTCGTCCTGTAGGGCTGGCGCGGCTGCAACTGGTTGTTTCCTCTCGTAAGGCCGGAAAGCGGCTGGTCTCTATGGACCCACATCTGCATTTGAAACTTTTGCTATCAGTTTTGAGACGATGGAAAAATAATAAAAAAGTTAAAATAGGAAAAATGTTGAAAATGATTTTACCTGAGTCATCCCACTACTCTCCTGGTGGAAGAGCCATGTCTGGGTTGCCACGAAAATCTACCCGAGCGTAAGGGAAGTCCTGAATAGAAAAGACCTGGTTTTCCAACCATTGGAAATACTCAGGTTTGAATCGAGCAACCTCTGTCCTCTCGTCCGGGTGACGGGCCATAACTGCGACCCATCACATCAGTTTGGGCTCTCGAGGAAGCCCAGCTCCAATAGTAAGGTGCTGCGGGATCAACATGGGAACCCTCTTCAGGCCAAAACTCACAACCAAAGCCCCATAACCAAAGGTCTTTAGTTGTCCGTTTTTGGCCCTGGTCAGTTGACCTTTTAGATTGGTTAACACAACATTGCATTAGTTGAAGATGGTGCCTCGATAGCAATCAATTGCCATACGCATCTGGGATCTGGTGGCAATATGTAATGCGGCAGCCCCGCAAAGTCTGGTGACAGTAAATGCAATCACCATGAGTTCAGGACGGGATATGGTCTTTATGTCTATCCCTTTGTCTCTAGCCTGGCTGTTGCAGAACTCTAGTCGGAGGCTATCGCCAGACTGGCCACCTGGCCTAGCCCCAAATAGAGTCAAGTCTTCGGCTCTCTTAGGCAAACCAGTCAAGAAATATATGTTCGCCGGCTCGATTTCCTGTATGCTCCATCTGTCAACCAGCCACTATAATAAATCCACCTGAGCCCTCATGCCATGAATGGCCCAGAATTTGTACAAGCTGCACGCCCTCAAAGAATCAAGTGAAGGTTGATGATTCCATGCGGCAGCATCCACGTCCTCATGCTCTCGTTCACGCTAATCTAGCATGATGTACTCTCTGCATCAAGTAAAAAGATAAATTAAAATGCTACAAATTAATTTTTTGGTCCAATTTGGGAATTTTTGGGTTAAAAACCCTTGCGACGGGGACTGCACCCTCTGGGTTAGACATAGTGCGTGGGACCGCACCTTTTCTACATGGAAGGTGCGGACCCCTGACTTTTTCCCAATGGAGAAAAGTCGGGGTCCGCAGGCCAGCAGTGGAAAACCTGCGGGCCCCCGCGCGCAGGTTTTAAGCCTAAAAACCCTCCCAAAATATGAAATGAATGACTAAAACAAAAATTGAAATGATTAAAAATGAAGAGTAAGATGATGTGGATTACCTGGAGAAGACGGCGTTCGATTCCGACGGTTGGATTTTCCGCAATCTTCACAGGAAGTTTTCTGAACGAAAGCACTATTTTCTCACCCAAAATTCAAACGGTAAAAATGAATTGACGAAGGCCCTTTTTATAAGTTTTTTGAGTAAATAAATTGTAAATTTGTTTATGTTTCACTTTGGAAAGGTATTTTTGCGACATTTTTAACCATTTCAAATAGGTATGAGTAATGTTTGCGTTTTTGTTCAGGATAACGGATTATTCAGGCGAAATCTATCGTTTTCGACAGAAAAACATTTAGAGTCACCTTTAAGCTCTTTTCTGACTCCTAAAACATGAAAAGATCGCCGAGTTTTTATTTTAAACTCGTTAAAACGGAATTAAAAGACGGTCCACTTACAGCTCTTTTCCGACCGTAAAAACATGAAAATATTGCCGGATTTTTGTCGTTTCAAATTCGATATTGGTTATAAAATGACATGTCGTTGATCGCTTTTTTACTTTTTCGAATCAAGGGCACGAATGACGAAAAGTACTCCTTGTTCGTAAAAGATCAAGTGGTTCTCTCAAGTATTGTTTTATACTTTTTCGGGCTTGGGAGACACAAATTTATGAAAAAGGTCAATCCTGGAGTTTTCTTAAGTTTTTTCAGACTCTCTAAAATTGAAAAACGCCGAGTTTCTCCTATACTGGACTCGTTAAAATTTCAGAGTAAAGGACCTGTTCAATTACAAATAGGAACGAACCACTCCTTCTTAGGGTTTGAATTTAAACTAAGTTGGACTCATCCGAAGGATGAGCTTATAATCAAGCAAATGTTATCCTCCTCAAGCTTGTCAAAAATAAAGAGGTACTTGCCAGAAATGGTGGGGGAAAAGAGAGAAAAATGAGCCTGTTTGTCATACTTTGTAACCGCTCTTGAACACGACACTTTTATTCACCTGGGTTGGGAAATCCTTTGCCTAACAGTTGATCAAACCACATTGAAAGTCTTCAACTGATTTCTGGGTATTAACTTTGGGTCAATTGTCACCAAGCCATATGTCGTGTCGTTATGTGTTCAAGAGGTCACTGCCAATAAGCCATTCATCTGCAAAATATCTGTCATCCATCTTGACCATCCCTGAGTCAGTCCTTGCAACTAAATTTCTTCGACTTGATCTATGATTTCGTGTTGCGGGCTGCGTACGACGGATCGCTTTCTATCAACTTTAGCTCATTATCTAGAAAGATGATCTAGAAATCGTCAGTACCTTGGGATCTGCATGCCTCAATGGCAGGTTTCTCACCTTTGATGACAGGTTGCATCATTGACCTTTGATCTAAGGATTCTGTGACATGTTCGACATCAACACATTTATTCGCATATCATGGATTGTACTAGGTACTTTAAGAGCCATTGACATCCTTGGTGGTTTCTCTCACACTTGTTAACAGTTTACATCATTGACTGGTAATCAAGTGGTTTGTACCATGTTCGACATCAACACATTCATTCGCATGGATAGAATCGTATTGTTTCGGGAAGTAGAAATGAAGACCCTGGATCTAGTTTCCACAATCCAGGCTGCGAGGAATTTTGTATTCATTATATAATGGACTATTCATAAACAGATGGCTACATCCATACTGTGTCCACATGAGTCTATATTTGTGATGTTTTACAAGATCATTCATGTATCAGAGCAGTAGTTAGTTTTCTAAGTTAGTTTTGATCTGAGTATGGGAATGCCTACCTCAGTGATGATATGATCTCATATATATATCTTGCATTGAATGTTTTTACAAGTTCCAACTAGGCTCTCCACAAGATGATCCTCGAAATGATAAAGTACTTCACTCTTCTTAAATGATAAATGAAATCCTCATCTACTAAAGACTTCGCACTTTAGGGGGCAATCTGTTACACAAAAATATCGTCACCATGATTATTCGCAGTTAGTATGGGTCTATCATCACTTGTACTGTCCTCCTAGGAAAGTCTCAGACCTTAGCTCTTCAAGTCAAGCTTTGAAAATAAGAGAAAGACATTAAAAATCAATGAAACTCTGGTTCCACACTTTCTCTCACTGTTACCTGCGGTCCTGCCCGCTCTGTCCCTAAAGGTGTGGGTGCGGACCCTTGTGAAAGTCAAAAATGTGCAAGTTTATTCTAAAAAACTCACGTTGGGTTAATTCTAGATGATTCTAGAAGGAGTTTTGACGTGGATTTGCCGCTCTTAGGTGGTTCATGCATCCCAAAAGAGAAGGAGCTAATCCCTTGATGAGAGGAGCTATCCCTTTGAAGGAGGGCTTTATCCCTTTGAAGGAGGACCTAGTAACCTCCCTCCATTGCACTATAAATTTAGGCATTGGGCTAGTTGTTGGAGAGGTTAGAAGCTGAACATTTTTTTAGGGTAAATTCTGGTGAAATTAAGACTTCCTAGTTGAGCTTAAGAGGAGAGATCACATACCTTTTGGCTTCATTGGGGAGTGAGTGAAACTTGTCAAAGTAGAGAAGACTTCTTGCTGGACCCTGGGAGGAGCTTGTACAGCGTCAAGGCACAGGTTGTAAAGTTCTTCTTCTTTTGAATTAATACAATCAAACTCATTTTTCTCAACAAGTATCTCATGTTATTTGTTTCATGAACTCCTTGAATTTCATGTTAAATATGTTTTATGATATTGGCTTTCAGGTGCTATTTAATTTGTTTGCTTATTTGTGTTTGCAGATTCGCGACAAAGGAGCTCGTTTGGATCAAAGGAGTGAGGGCATCCACAAACTTGCGTTGGACCTAAGGTAGGCCCTAAAACACTTGTTTTCCTTTATTTATTAAAGCATATTTAGAGAAAGATAGTGTCTGGTTGGTTTGCTTGTCATTAGGTCTTCTTTAGATTCTAGGAAGGTCTATCTTGTCCGCAAGATCGACTTATTCCATGTGACACAGATTTGATAAGGGATTAAGCCACGATCTAAAGGAGTTTGAAGTCTGATTTGACACTGAGATGGCGGATGAGTCGTACCACAGCATAACTGGAAAACCAAACCGACGAGGAAGAGCTGGAGCAGTTTGCGAGAGGACAAGTGGCCACTCCCTGTGAGTCGTTGATGATGATGCAGAGACAGGGAACTCCAAACGAGCAGCAGCGGGAGATCTGACGGGGACGGAAGAGGAAGCGAGCAGTCAGGGATAGATTGGCTTTAACGCCATGAACAAATAGAGAATAGAGGACACTGAGAAGAAGAAGAGAACAAAGATAGAGAGAGCGAGAGCAAAGGAAAGACAGTAAAGCAAGACGCAGAAAGACAGAGGGCCGAGCTGACCTATAGCATACGACATCATTGAGCAGACAAAAATCTTGAGAGGTTCAAGCAATCTTTGAGAGGATCTGTCGGGAATTGAGTACCACATTGGGCTTCTCTCGTTAAAGACCAAAGAGGTCAAGTTCTGGTAAGGAAAAGAGTCTGTGCACTCTAAGTGGCTTGGGGGATCCAAGAACCACCCTACCAAACATTGTCTGTTTCAGGAGACTCAAATTGAGCTCCTCACTGTAAAAACTCTTCTCTAAAGACACAATAAAAGAAGGCCACCACTGAAATCTGGACCGGAGATGTAGCCCTGGAGAATAAGGTGAAATCCTTATTAAGTCTATTGTGTTCTTGTATTTTCTTACTGTGTTCCTCTTATTGTTTTCTATTCTCCCAATGTTTGTGTGTTTTGCAATCTGATCGATCTGTTGCCTAAAGTAACATAGACACACACCAGAACATGAGTCTGTAATACCTTCATTCAATAATTCTTTAATTGAGATCACTCAAGATTGATTTTTAGATCAAATACAGAGCGTGAGGGGTTGGTGATGGTCTACGCACTGCAGAAATTCAGGCATTATTTGTTAGGTGGACACTTCAAGATGTATATAGATCACTCCACACTAAAGTACCTGGTCAATAAGCCTATGTTGGGGAGGAAGATATGCCGATGGTAGCTATTGTTCTAGGAGTATGACTTTGAAGTGATTGTGAAGCCTAGAATGCTGAATGCAGGCTCGAACCATCTCTCTAGGATTGAAACAGGTGAAAAACCTAGTAGTTTGGAAGAAGGACTGCCAGATGCGCAGATCTTTGTGGTGTGTGTCGCCGATGATCAATTTTCTGATATTATTCAGTTTTTAATAATGGGAACAACTCCAAAATACTATTCCACTCAACAAAAGAAGGAGTTAGTAGTTCGCGCCGCAGATTCTTCTATAATTGTGGATCATTTGTATAAGAAGGGGTCGGATGAGATATTGCATAGGTATGTTCCAAAGTTTGAACGCACAAGTATCTTAGCTTAAGCTCATGGAGGAGTGGCAGGAGACCACTATGCAGGGAAAGTGACCACTCAAAAGATCTTATGCATTGGGTTATGGTGGCCAACGTTACACAAGGATTCTAAGGCATATTCCAAGGCGTGCGATGCTTGCCAAAGAACAGGGCAGCCTTTGTGAAAGGATGAATTGCCTTTAAATCCCCAAGTTTCATTGCAAGTCTTTGAGAAATGGGCCATTGATTTTAAAGGTCTGATACAACCACCAAGAGAGAAGATAGGCACGTGGTATATTATTACTGCAATAGAGTATTTAATTAGATGGTCGGAAGCGCAGCCAGTGATGGATTGTACAACTGCCACTACTGCAAAGTTTCTCTTTGAGTATGTCTTAACAAGGTTTGGATGCTCGAAAATTTTGATGAGTGATAGGGGTACGCATTTTTTGAATGAAACGATCAACGTGATGTTGGAAGAATTTTAGGTATATCATCAGAAGAGTACGCCCTATCACCCACAGGCGAATGGAATGATGGAAGATTTTAATAAGATTTTGGAGCATGCATTAACCAAGATATGCAACACACAGTGGAATGACTAGGACATGCACATACCTGCTGTGTTATGGGCTTATAGGATGGCCTGCAAGAATTTAACAAGATAAACACCATTTTGGTTGGTTTATGGGATTTAGCAGTAATGCCGATGGAGCATATTGTGCCACTTTTAAGGATTGCGGCCTTGACTGAGATGGAAAACTGCGAGACCATGGAGGAACGACTCATGCAGTTGTTGGAATTGGAGGAAGATCGCTTTCTTGCAGGATTTCATCAGTAAGTGCAAAAGGAGCATGAGAAAGCCTTGCACGATAGGAATATCAAGATGCGCATGTTTAAGGTGGATGACTTAGTGCTATTATATGATAGCAAGATACAAAATTTCCAGGAAAGTTTCAAATGCATTAGTTGGGGGCGTATGTTATCAAGGAGATCATGGATGGTGGTGCAGTTCAACTCGCGAAGCTGAATGGGGAACCCTTTCCTGGGCGAGTGAATGGAAGCAGGTTGAAGCTTTATACATGGGATCCTGCCCCTGTGCAATGGCTATATGGCAGTAAGACAATCTTAGTAATCTAGGTAGCTGAAAGTGATCATGAGACGATAAACTATGCTGCTCGACAAGGTATAAACGTTGCACGATTGATGACAAGGTTGCGCCAGGTGAAGTTGTGCTGGATAAGCTGCACCATGGAGGATGGTGCCATGAAGAAGAGTCAAAAGGTAGCCATTTAGGTTACTATTCATGAGTTGATGACCAAAAATCAGTTAAGAGCAGCGGGTAGGTGCCATTTATGGTGAGAATCTTTGAATATCTGCCACCAAAGAAGTATTTATTATCAGGATTTGGGGGGAACGGTCAGATTCCAATTAAAAAATACCTATAAATATCATATGATGGACCACCAAAGAACACTTTGCATTCTGAGATTTGTTTGGGAGATTTTCTGATTGAATTTTATGAGTCAGAATGTGGGCATATGGTCAACATTATCATGTAGAACATGTATATGTAAAGAGAAAATCCTTTGATTGTGGCATCATGGTTGACTTCAAGCAATCCAGTCAATCAAGCTCAAAAGATAAGAATATTGTTGAAGGGAATCTACAATATGTTGGGAAAATTCAATAAATTATTAAGTTGGAATACCACTCTTTTAAATATTGTATTTTTTAAGTGTAGATGATATGAAGCATTTGAGAGGACATGAAGACATGATACCCATAGCGGATTTTTTTCTATAGATTCCTCAAAGTTCCTATCAGAGGGTAAGGAGCCTTATGTTCTACAAATTCATTGTGAGCAAGTATTTCTTTAACTCAAAGAAGAAGCAGTAGTGATTAATAATCTACTAATACATTTTTATTGCGAATATATACACGTATTTATTAATCAATAAAATTGTTATAAAGTACATTTAATATATGTATGTACTCGTTCATGTGAAGGTATTTTTCTATGAAGATATTATGGACCTTAAATGGATATTTGTCATACATTATTTTCCAAGATTAAGGCATGTATTTGATGATGCATTTGTGGATACTGAGAAAAACAATGATGGTCAACAAAATGTGAGAGAGGGATTAGAGAGCATCGAAGAAATTGACATCCATGATGATGCAGAATATGGTTATGTTCAGGCATAAGAAGACAACACTACAAAGTTACATGATGTTATGGAAGACAACAATATGGATGATATATAAAATGATGATCCAAATACATCTGATAACAATGTGGATGGTCTATAGTCAAATTTCAATGATGATGAAGATGATGCCAGACAAGACGAGGAAGATGATAATATTAACTACTTGAAATATCACATGAAAATTAACAATGATACATGGATGACATTGTTGCAGAGAATGATGTTAAATACCAAGACTTCTAAATTTTCAAAATTATACGTAATATATGTTTAAAAATGATGATTCTTATACCCCAAACTTTGAAATGCTGCAGTATTATTTGTGTCAATACAAATTACCTATTGCAATATCATTAAAGTGTTCAAGATATGGTATGAATTGTTGGCAGAAAAAATTAGGATTACCTGAATGCTTCTTCCATTCATTTTGTATCAACATATGTTCGTGAAGGCATAAAAGTTAATAAAGTATTAATGCTCGTATCTCACAATGATTGAATAAGCAACTTTGTTAACTTCATTGTTTTTATATTTTTTGAATTTTAATGTTCATTGACCTGCTCTTACATTTAATTATCGATCCAAGTAGGCTTTAATTTTTACAAGATTGTCGTGCAAAGTCTATGCTAAAGTAGACGATGACAAGAATAAAATAATCCCAACCCAAATTCGTTGTGCACACAAACTCAAAAATCAACAAAGATGCTACACACTCCACACATATTCAATGTGAAGAAATATTGCAGAATAAGCTACTATGTCATTCATCCACTCTCATAGCACCCTCGAAAACCATCACTCATTCAATTTGAACACATAAAAGGAAGTGAAATCCAAATTGTAACAACAAAGAAAATAATTCACTAGCACACTAAACTGAGGGGTTGGCCCAGGACTCAAGTTGTCACACCATCCAAATCTTACTGCAATTAATTAAATTACACACAGAATTAACTATAACAACAACAATAACAACAATCACATAAATGAGAAATATTTATGCAATATGTCATTCAACCACTCTCATAACACTCTTGAAAATCATCACTCATTCAATTTGCACACATAAAAGGAAGTGCAATCCAAACTGTAACAGAAAAGAAAATAATTCAATATCACACTAAACTAAGGGACCGATCCAGGACTTAAGTTGTCACACCATCCAAATCTTATTGCATTTAATTAAATGACACACAAAATTAATTATAAAAACAACTGTAACAACAATCATATAACTGAGAAATATTTATGCAATTTTTCATTCAACCACTCTCACAATACTCCTGAAAACCATCACTCGTTCAATCTACACACATAAAAGTATGTGCAATCCCAACTGTAACAATAGAGAAAATAATTCACTGCCACACTAAATTGAGGGACTGGCTGGGGACTTAAGTTGTCACACCATCCAAATCTTATTGCAATTGATTAAATTACACACATAATTAACTGTAATAGCAGTAGTAACAACAATCACATAACTGAAAATATTTATGCAATTTGTCATTCAACCACTCTCACCGCACTCCAGAAAACCATCACTCATTCAATCTACACACATAAAAGGAAGTGCAATCCAAATTGGAACATTAAAGAAAATATTTCACTGCCACACTAAGCTGACCGATTAGACTAGGACTTAAGTTTTCACACCATCCAAATATTACTACAATTAGTTAAATTACACAGAGAATTAATGGTAACAACAACAATAACAACAATCGCATAACTGAGAAATATTTATGCAATCTGATATTCAACCACTCTCACGACACTCCCAAAAACCATCACTCTTTGAATCTGCACACATAAACGGAAGTGAAATCCAAAATATAACAACAAATCAAATAATTCATTGCCACACTAAACTGAGGGACGGTTCAAGACTTAAGTGTTCACACCATTCAAATCTTACCGCAATTAATTAAATCACACATAATTAAATATAAAAAAAAACAGTAACAATAATCACATAACTGAGAAATATTTATGCATTTTTTCATTCAACCACTCTCATAGCACTCCTAAAAAGCATCTCTCATTCAATATTCACACATAAAAGGAAGTCAATCCAAACAGTAATAGAAAAGCATATAATTCATTGTCATACTAAACTGAGGGACCGGTCCAAGGCTTAAGTTGTCGTACCGTCCAAAGATTATCATAATTAATTAAATTACACAGAAAATTAACTATAACAACGACAATAACAAAAATCACATAAATGAGAAATATTTGTGTAACCTGTCATTCAACCACTCTCATAGAACTCCTTAAAACCATCACACTAATAATTCACCGCCACACTAAATTGAGGGATTGATACAATTATTAAGTTGTCACACCATCCAAAACTTATTTCAAATAATTAAATTACACACAAAATTAACTGTAACAAAGCAATAATAACAATCACATAATTGAGAAATATTTATGCAATCTATCAATGGTCATTCAAGCAATCTCACAACACTCCTAAAAACCATCACTCATTCAATCTGCACACATAAAAGGAAGTGCAATCCAAACTGTAACAAGAAAACAAATAATTCACTACCACACTAAATTGAGGGACGATTCGAGGACTTAAGTTGTCACACCATCCAAAGCTTACTGCAATTAATTAGATTACACATAGAATTAATTGTAACAACAATAGTAACAATAACCACATAAATGATAAATATTTATGCAATATGTCATTCAATCGCTCTCACAACACTCCTGAAAATCATCAACCATTCAATCTGCATAAAAGGAAGTGCAATCCAAACTGTAACAATAAAGCAAATAATTCACTTCCACGCTAAACTGAGGGACCATTCTATGACTTAAGTTGTCACACCATTCAAATCTTGCTACAATTAATCAAATTACACATAAAATTAATTGTAACAATAACAGTAACAACAATCACATAATTGATAACTATTTATCTAATTTGTCATTCAACCACTCTCACAACACTCCTAAAAACCATCACTCATTCAATCTGTACACATAAAAGGAAGTTCAATCCAAACTGTAACATAAAATCAAATAATTCGCTTCGACATTAGACCGAGGAACTAGTCCAGGACTTAAGTTGTCACACCATCCAAATCTTACTGTGATTAATTAAATTACACACAATATTAACTATAATAGAAATAATAACAACAATCACATAATTGAGAAATATTTATTCAATTATGTACTCCACCCTCACTAACTAATGATCCCTTCTAAGAAGGAGGTCCCTTCCTCCTCAGTAGGGGCTAGTGCACAAAAACATATACAAACTGCTCAAAGAAAATCATTGAAACACAAAGTTGAAATTTTCATTAATAAAAGTATCGGGATTACATAGCTCTGGTGTTTTCCCTTTCCAATCATATTCTCCAATTATTTTCTCTAGCCCTCGCGGGCAAAGAGTCTTCTCTTTTACAAATCTTAATTACGACGATGAGAAGATCATCATGAGAATCTTTGATTCTCATGTGATCTTAAAATAAAACGATATCTTAACAATTACACAATGATTTCCATGGAAGGGGTAAAACTATAATAGTTTCCTTTAATTACAAATAGAGTTACATAAGATCTCAAGCAAATGATTTGGATGCTCCACAAATATCTCCAAGTGATGAGTTGTTTCTTTTGACTTTGATGCACCTCCAAATCCAGTCTGATTAGGAAAAGCAAAGAGTGCTTAAGCAATTGTCTTGTAGCAACAACAACTCCAGAACCTTAATTAATCCAAATCAGTAATGGAACTTAAATGTATCCAATAACATCAAGCTTTGATAGACCATCCAAACCTAAAACAACCCACACATTAGTTTTATGATAAAAAGTAGCCTAACAAAGTAGTTCTAATGTCAAATTATAAGTAGAATTGGACTAATAAAGTGACAAGTGAAAAAAGACATACTTTGGTGAATCAGGGTTATTACAGTAATAAGATTTGGTCTTGTTGGTCAAAAAGGGATAAAATAAATAGTAAAATGAGTAGGATAGAGATGACAATTTTGTGACCCAACATCTCCCCAACTGTCCTCATACAGACTCATGCCACTGATGCCTGACATGATGAGAGTGGAGTTGTGTGAGGTTATAAGTTCCTTCCATGTCTCCACCACTAACCCTATATCCTTGAGAAATAACCAATTTTCCCTCCCAAATCTTACCAGTAATACTATATGGATGTCGATACTGATAGGTGTGTAAAATTGAATCTAATTCATATCCAGCCTGCACCACTCCTAAAACAATCAACATATTGATGAACTTTGCAAAGTGCTTCCTGAAAATTCTAATAGCAATTGTTGTATCCCTTCTTCAATTCTTGTCGGGAAAGATCCTATCTCAACCTGCTTCCTTTCAAGGCACCAATTCTCATTCCTTGTATATTTCTCTGACATATCCATAGAATTGATTCTTGATGGTCCATTAGCAGTGTCTTACTCGTTGGAAACCGCCATATTTTATTTTATTTTTGTGCAACATCTTCAATTGAATAAGGTTCTCCTCTAATAAATAGTTCTACCTATTCTTCATTAGTTGTTACTATATCATTAGAAGCTTTCCAGCCTATCTGATTTTTCATAAAAGAAACAAAGTAATTGTTGGGTAGCGAGGTCCCGCGTAATGGTTTTGGGGCTTAAAGTCTATAAAGTAGGGTAATAATATTGTAAATCTCCGAAATACGCGGAGAAAGAAATGTAATAAGTCGAGTCAAAGGGTTGTCCGCCCAAAAATAATATAGTTTAATAGGAAGTAATTCGGCCTGCCCATGGTCCGCGGACCATGGGGAATGTATAAATAGAGCGAGGCTCTAAGGGTAGAAAGTAGTTTTTGGTTGGAGAATGGTGTTATGGGTCTCTAAAAGTAATTGTGCTTTAAGTCTATACGTCCAGGTCGTGAAGTGTTAAGTAGTTGGATAGAGGCTCCACAGCTGTGTGCGCGGAGGCCTAATAGAGTTCGCAGCTGTGTGCGCGGACCCCTGCAACTGTGTGCGCAGGGCAGGAAGTGAATTGTACTAAATCAAGAATATTAATAAAGATAAGTTGGTTCTGAATTACTCTGTGGACTCTGAAACATTGTGGTTCTAGTTAATTTTTGGTTTATATCTATTTTGATCTATGCATTATGCTTATGTTCTGAATTTATGTGAATATATAACATTTCTGGGTGCACGTATTGGTTATCTCTATTAAATAGTTTCTTAAATACTGCAAGGAGTAGATCTGATCTATAACAAACTCATAAATAATAACTATTAAGGAAGTTCCTTGTTTCGGATCTACGTGGAAGCAGAGTGGCGCGAGGCCACAGACCAGTTCACGAACCTTCCAGAACACATATAGACATCCCAAGGGTGCGGAAACCTAGTTCCAGCACCCTCCCTTGCTACCTTGGGTGAGACTTCAGTCTGCACTCCACAGACTATTGCCGAAAGGGCCAGTAGCGCAGGATTTGTTTGGCCAATAACTCTTCCAAACCTGGGTCAGGCCCCAATAAGCCAACAAATGGTTCCGTTGCTGAGACCGAGATCTGCCTAAGGGATGTCTGATGTCAGGACGCTAGAACCCTACGAAGAAAGAGCCCGAGGATTGATTGGATTAGGAGCGGTACGAGTTCATAGTAGGTCCTAGCACACCAGCGCACAAACGAGAGGTTAAACATGACGAGCACAATCCAGTTGCCAGTATTCAAAGAAGCAGGAAGCGAAGATCTAGAACAGTTTTGGTTCGTAGTAAGGATAGTATGGGAAGCGCACAGAGTTATGAACGATAACATCAAGAAGGCTACCCTGGTTAGTGCACTGCAAGACCATGCGCTGATATGGTATATAAAGTACTCAAGCGATCACCTGAATGCGAGAACAGCGGAGATCCTGGATGAATTGAAGAAATAATTCAGCCGGCTGAAATCAGAGACGTAGTCGATCATCGGGTTCAAGGAGATCATGATGCTACCTGGTGAAACCCTGTGGGATCTGGATCAGAGATTAAAGAGTACAATCCGCGAGGCTAACATGACGAATGCACATCACTTTGTGTGGTTTGTGGCATCGTTGACACCACATCTGAGGAAGGCACTATCACAGCAAAAGATCTCAACCCAACCTGAAGCGTTGGAGATGGCGATGAGGTTGCATGAAACTCCAATACAGGATCTGGGGTTAGGAGTTCAGCAAATCCATGCGCAAATACAAAACCTGTGTTTAGAAATGCAGAGTTTAAGACAAGAAAAGGCACCCCGGCCGGAAGCTCGGGAGGAAGTGTGGTGTATAAAATGTAGAAGCCAGGGCCACGATAAGGATCATTGTTCGGTCTTTGCCAACTATGTGGCAGCGAGGGGACCAACACAGTTGCGACCAGAGGCACAAGCGGGGCCAAGCACGGTACCCTCGCTCTGGTGCGTAATCTATCAGGTGGGAGGAAAGCACAACATGGACAACTATCACCTACTGCTAAAATTTAACCAAACCCCTCAGCAGCTATTTTGCAATTTTTTCAGATCGGTGGGTCACGAGGAGCGAGACTGCCATAATTATCAATTATTGATGGACCAGTCACCTACCTACAGAATGCAGATTGAAGTGCAAGGTCAGGATCCAGCCACAGCGATAACGCACAGTGGGTTCCAGGGACGTGGACGAGGACGGGGAGGAATGGGACTAGGAAGGGGTCGCGAGAAGCTAATATGTTACAACTACGGAGGACCAGGGCACTACACGCGTGATTGTACCAACCTGACTAGAATATCGTGCCCCTATTGCGAGCATTTTGATCATGAAATGATAGATTTCCCCACACTAATAGCACAGATACACGAGAAAAGGGCAGCACAACCCACGGCGACGCAAAATGTCCAAATGATGAGGGCTGAACCACGTGAAGAGGACCCCAGCGTAAACATGGTACTAAGGAGCGGCGCAACTACAGGAGGAGATGCGAGGAAACAGCATGGAGTAGATGGGAAGGGTCATCATGGCATCTTTAAGGTGGAACAGGTAAAAGGGACATTTACGAAAGCTCAGAAGAGCTTCAAGGAGGTCTCTACTTCAGGTAGTAGTGATCCAACTGAGCCAAGAATGGATCCCTCTATGTTAACTACCTTTTTAGAGATATGTATGAAACTACTACGCGATAATCAGGCGGTTATTGCATTAAAAGAGCTAATAACTAGGTGCGCAGGGTCAGGTGTACCTCACATGGTCTGGAAATTAGGAAAACATACTTTGCGCACTGGACGGGAAATGTGATTAATAGCATAGGTCAGCGACTATGAGATGGATCATATCATTCTGGACTTAGGTTCGGATGCAAACGTGCTACCTAAATAGACATGGGAATGCATGGTCAGACCCACATTAGAGTGGTCCCCTATCCAATTATGGATGGCGACACAGCAAAATATCTTGCCCATGGGGAGATTGCAAGGAGTCACAGTGGATATAGAAGGCGTGAGTACACAAACAGACTTTGAAGTAATAGAAATTTTGGATAATAGTAACCCTTACCCAGCATTATTAGGGATAGACTGGGCCACAGATATGAATGGAATCATTAATTTAAAGAACCAGAAGATGATATTTGAAAAGAAGTCCCTCCATGTACTCATTCCCCTAGACCCGGCTGAAGGAGTGCGGTATACTGAACCTGTACGTGATGATGAAATAAATTAGGACTTGGATGATATCTACATGATCATAGTGCTAGATCAAGAATGGGTGAATCTGACTATTGATGAAAGAATTCCATGGGAACACGCAGAAGCCTGCATTTCAGATTCACATGAAGAAGACGAACGATGGCATAACCGGTTGAATAGAGTAACCATGTTAAACTACAATATGATGACAAGGTCACTGTGTTGTGTAAAAGCTCAGGATCAAGAACTGCCGATGTATGATGGATTGACCGAAGTAGACGAATTCCTGATAAATTTTGAGTGCGCGGTGCCAGAACACCAGCGGTTTGATGCATTAAAATGGGAATTGCACGCAATGCCTGCACGGAGGTGGGGAACACATGAAGGAACCTTTGAAGATTGGCATAGCTACAGGCGGAGGATGTAGATAAGATTTGGGAAGCTAGAACTACGACTAATCGAGAAATATGATGGACGTGAAAACCCGCACACGCACCTCACCAAATGGATTAAAGCCTATGGGGAAGAGCCCCAACCAGAGTGGGTACACTTATTTTATCATACCCTAGATGTCATCCCGCGGAATTGGTATACTGAAATAGAGCTTCAACATGGCACGGGCGAATGGGATATCTTGCGTGAAGGTTTTTTGTTAACATTCCTCTTTGAAGATCAATGGATGGATACTGTGGATGACGCATTGCAGGTTGTGAAGGCCGCTATTTTCAAAATACCACTGGAACTAGAAGAAATTAGGCAGCCAAAATGGTCGCGATAGTTGAGGCAGGCCTGGAATGTTACAATGTGCAGGTAGAAGATGATGAGGACGACCCTAGAAACATAAATATTCCGGAAACAGAGGGGAGTCGAGAGTTTCGCAAACCAGCAATCGAGGATCCAGACATCACCGCACCGCTGAAAACGAAAAAAGTAAACATCGGAATGTAGGAAGAGCCGAAGTATGCAATGCGTGGGGACTATTGGGACGATGCCACGGTGGAAAAGGTCATCGAATTACTATCAAGATTTATTCCCGACTAAAATCATGGAGTTAAAAGGGATCCTCGGTGACCTGGGAATGATGGAGATAACCCTGAAGCCAGATGCGAAGCCAGTTAAGTAGTGGCCTTACCGATTGAATCTGAAATACAAAGCAAAGTTCCGCGAAGAGTTGGACAAGATGCTTGTAGCAGGAATAATTGAACCAGTGGAGGAGTCCGACTAGGTATGTCCTATGGTTGTGCAGGAGAAAAAACAAAAGGGTGAAATTCGCATCTGCGTGGATCTCAAGAAGCTCAACGATGCATGTGTTAACGATCCATTTCTGATGCCATTTACAGACGAGGTACTAGAAAATGTGGGTGGACAGGAAGCCTACTCCTTCACGGACGGTTTCTCGGGGTACCACCAGATCAAGATCGCGCCAGAGGACAGGAGTAAAACAACTTTCGCCACTGAATGGGGTTGTTTTCAGTACACTATGATGCCCTTTGGACTGAAGAACACGATAGCGATATTCTCGCACGTTGTGGTAGCTGCATTCAAGGAATTTATACATAAGTTCTTGGAAGTACATCTTGATGATCGGACCATATTTCGGTTAGTCAAGAAACATATCACAAGCTTACGATTAATGTTGGATACTCGTCGATGGCACCAGATTGCGCTAAACCTAAAGAAGTGTACTTTCCTCATCCCCTTCGAGAACTTGCTCGGCCATGTGGTCTGTAAGCAAGGTCTGATGGTGGATCCGGCAAAGATTACTGTCATACTCAATCTACAAGTGCCACCAGAGGACAGGAGTAAAACAACTTTCGCCACTGAATGGGGTTGTTTTCAGTGCACTATGATGCCCTTTGGACTGAAGAACACGATAGCGATATTCTCGCACGTTGTGGTAGCTGCATTCAAGGAATTTATACATAAGTTCTTGGAAGTACATCTTGATGATTGGACCATATTTCGGTTAGTCAAGAAACATATCGCAAGCTTACGATTAATGTTGGATACTCGTCGATGGCACCAGATTGCGCTAAACCTAAAGAAGTGTACTTTCCTCATCCCCTTCGAGAACTTGCTCGGCCATGTGGTCTGTAAGCAAGGTATGATGGTGGATCCGGCAAAGATTACTGTCATATTCAATTTACAAGTGCCACGAAGTATCAAACAACTGTGTGCCATAGGGGACACACTAGTTACTATCGAAAGTTCATAAAAAGCTACGCACAGATCACAGCACCAATGGAATAGTTTTTTGGAATGAGGAATGTAACAAAAGTCTGGAAATGCTCAAGGAAAAGATGGCATCAGCCCCTATATTGGTCTTTCCGAAATGGGACATCGAATTTCACGTGCATGTTGACGCGTCATGTATCGCGTTGGGCGCGGTACTCACTCAAGAAGGAGCGGAGGGAATTGATCACCCGATCGCATTCAAAAGTCTACAATTGTCAAAAGATGAGAAGAAATACTCCACTACTGTGCATGAGGGATTGGCAATGGTATAAACACTCCAAAAATACCGCCACTATCTGCTCGGAGGACACTTTAAGATGTATACTGACCACTCTGCCCTAAAATACTTAGTGAATAAGCCTGTGTTGGGGGGTGCATTTGTAGGTGGTTGCTATTATTTCAAGAATATGACTTTGAAGTCGTCGTAAAGTCGGGACGTCTAAACGCAGGCCCAGATCACCTATCCCGAATTGAGAATGGCGAAGAGCCCACAAACTTAGAGGAAGGACTACCGGATGCACAGTTGTATGCAATGTGCATCATGGATGGCCATTTTGAGGATATAATCCACTTCTTAACCACAGGAACCGCGCCGCAGGGATATTTCGTTCAGCAAAAGAAAGAATTAGTGATACGCACAACAGACTTTACTATTATTGTAGGGCACCTCTACAAAATGGGCAACGACGAAATATTACGCAGATATGTAGCTGAATTCGAGCAAGGATAGATCTTGGCCAAAGCACATGGGGGGGTTGCTGGAGGACATTATGCGGGCCGCACCACAGCACAAAATATTCTTCGCGTCGGACTATGGTGGCCAACTCTACATCAAGACTCGAAAGCGTACTGTCGGGCCTGCGATGTATGTCAACGGATTGGGAAACCATCGCAGAGGGATGAAATGTCGCTCAAGACATAGATGACGTTGCAACCATTTGAAAAATTGGCGATCAGTTTTGTGGGGCCTATCACACCTCCAGGAAAGACGGGGGCGCACTATATCATCACAGCAACATAATACTTGACCCGATGGGTGGAAGCATAGCCGGTTAAAGACTGCACGGCCGCTACAGCTGTGAAATTCTTGTTCAAGAATGTGTTAACGCGATTTGGATGTCCAAAAATTCTAATGAGTGACCGCGGAACGCATTTCCTAAATGAGACTATCAGCGCGCTCACTGAGGAATTTCAGATATACCATCAACATAGTACATCGTACCATCCGCAAGCAAATGGGACCGTTGAAGTGTTTAACAAAATTTTGGAGACAACGTTGACCAAGGTATGTAATGCACAGTGAAACGATTGGGATTTGCGCATATCTGCTGTGCTATGGGCATACTGAACAACGTGCAAGAAGTTGACGAGCCAGACACCTTTCCGGTTAGTCTACAGCAAGGAAGCCATCATGCCAATGGAATACATTGTACCTAGTTTACGAATAGCAGCGGCGACAGGCATGGTAGACCACGGAGCTTTGGAAGAAAGGATCACGCAACTAGAGGAACTTGAGGAGGAGCGATTTCTAGTAGGATTCCATCAGCAAGTACAAAAGCAGCGAGAAAAATCTTGGCATGATCGCCATATCAAGATGCGCACGTTCAAAGAAAATGATCTAGTATTACTATATGACAGCAAGTTCGAGAAATTCCCTAGAAAACTCCGAATGCATTGGTTGGGACCCTATGTAGTCAAAGAAGTCACAGATGGAGGCGCAGTCCAGCTTGCCAAGTTGAATGGGGAGCCTTTCCCAGGCAGAGTAAATGGCAGTTGCCTGAAGCTCTACACGGGTGGGCCAACTGCTTGACTAACCGACCGCAGGACAGTCTCACCACTCCAGGCAGTTGAAAGAGAGCGCGAGACATTAAAGCAGTTTGTGGGGGAGCTGCGCGACAATCAGGGGACGCGCAAAATTAGTATGAGGTCGCAGTTGCACAGAAGGGGCTACGTTTCTGCGTGGACAAGCAAAGAGGTGACCGTTGTTGGCACTATTCATGACACAATATCTGAGTTACGGCAAAAGGGAGCGGGCAGCGGGAAATTAAGAGATGGGGTACGAGCCAGATCTGGAACGATCTGCCACAGACTTAACGTTAAGGCACAAAAAAGGGAGGGAACCGATGAATTTGAATTTCAAAATGCTTATAAATCACCAGGGGGCATCCACTGAACGAGCTGCGCTACTGAGAAAAGTAAGCTATTGTGCCCTCCCACCACTATGGAAATGTTCATTATCTATTCTCAAGGTGTAATCCCAAGGGTTTTGATATGGCCAATGGAGATGCAGGACTTTCTGACTAGTATGGTGTTGACAGTTGCGGGCACTGCGTAGAGTTCAACATCGACGGTAGGGGATGTGCCGGAAATTTTTAGACATGAAGCAGAACTAGTCCGGATGTCGTTGCCTAACCTATGGGCTGGAAACCATAAAAGATAAGGGAAAGACTGTAAATACGAAGAAAAATGGTGGAATTGCAGTTAGCAAGTTGTCTCTGATGCACCTTGAAGATTGGGATCTCGCGGACAGTAGCAATGGTCTTGCAAAATTGCAACACAAGATGCAATAGGTAGTGCGTATAGAAGATACAAAATTGGAAATTGGCTACGTTGGTACAAAGAGGTCCCGTATGCGGTACCCCACCTTGAGCTAAAATCCTTTGAGGAGGTGCTCTGTGTTAACCGAGAAGAGCAGAATGAGCATCATCGGTTGCACGAACTAATCGAGGAAGTGGAGCAGGAGCGAGAAGAAGAGTTGCAGGAGTCAAAGACGGAGCAGCAAAATGGAGTGCGTCACTCACAGGGATGGTGGACCGCGAAGCCTAGGCATCACGTAGCGCCGCACCGACGAGTGACTTGGGACAAGTCAAGATGATTGTGTTGGGGACCTGTTGGGTAGCGGAGGCCCGGCGTAACGATTTTGGGGCTTAAATTCTATGAAGTAGGGTAATAATATTTTAAATCTCTGAAATACGCAGAGCACGAAATGTAATAGGTCGAGTCAAAGGGTTGTCTGCCCAAAAATAATATAGAATAATAGGAAGTAAGTCGGCGTAGAAAGTAGTTTTTGGCTAGAGAACAGTTTTATGGGCCTTTGAAAGTAATTGTGCTTTGATTCTGTACATCTGGGTCGTGAAGTGTTAAGTAGTTGGATAGAGGCTCCACAGCTGTGTGCGCAGAGGCCTGATAGAGTTCGCAGTTGTGTGCATAGACCCCTGCAGTTGTGTGCGCAGGGCAGGAAGTGAATTGTACTGAATCAAGAATATTAATAAAGATAAGTTGGTTCTAAAATACTGTGTGGACTCTGAAACATTGTGGTTCTGGTTAATTTCTGGTTTATATATCTATTTCGATCTGTGCGCTATGCTTATGTTCTGAATTTATGCAAATCTATAACATTTTTGGGTGCGCGTATTGGTTATCTCTATTAAATAGTTGCTTAAAGACTGCAAGGAGTAGATCTGATCTATAACAAACTCATAAATAATAACTATTAAGGAAGTTCCTTGTTCCAGATCTACATGGAAGCATAGTGGTGCGAGGCCACAGACCAATTTGCGAACCTTCCAGAACACATCTAGACATCCCAAGGGTTCGGAAACCTGGTTCCAGCACCCTCCCCTGCTACCTCGGGTGAGACTTCAGTCTGCACTCCGTGGACTGTTGCCGAAAGGGCTGGTAGCGCAGGATTTGTTTGTTCAATAACTCTTTCGAACCTGGGTCAGGCTCCAATAAGTCAACAGTAACCGAGATCATGCAAGTATAGCTCACACGACAAATGTTGTCTTGAGAAATTGGCACTTTGGAATGTTTCTAGGAAATCATGTATCTCCCTTGTATTATCTAATCATTTTTCCTTCAGGATTTTTAATTGGAAGAGATAATGATTTTCTTGCAAATATAAAGGATAAGAAGGATAGCAAAGCCTACCACACAATAATCCATTAATGATCTCATAAACGAGATCCTTTTCTTGTTGTGACAACTCAACCTCTCTGTTGTGGGGAAAAGTATCCAACTCGGAATGACCCTAACCCACTCTAAGGGTGACAGTTCCTTAGCAACAGCTGAAAGCAAAGCTATCTAAAGTTTCTTCTTTATGACATGCAAGAGATAAAAGGGAGAGATCCACTTACCGATGTCTTGCGCAAATGGTCGATCCAATCTCCTTTGTTTGCCGCTTGCTCCCAGCTCCAAGTCTTTTCACGGGCCCAGCTACACGAGATCCTGCAAATAAGACAAGAAAAGGAAACTACAAGAAGCATGCATTCATAATCGATTCAAGGATTAGCATAAATCAAAGACGCAAGTATGACAATACACCATTGAAACACATGCGAATAGAAGAACCTCAAATGCTTTATTAATATATGGAAGTAAGGTTCAGGCGGTGATACAACCATGAGAGGTCCAATCCAGCATCACCTTCCCGACGGAGAGAAATCTCTTCTTCACCTCCCTCAAGCAATCACCCAATGCTCACAACTGTAAACCAACAGCAATTCTTCGCACTAAATTCCGGCTTCCAGATCTCATGGGATCAGATCCTTATATAGAGTTTTGGAGTGAAGATAAGTCAGCTTGATGTGTGACTTGTTGTCCTCTTCAACTCCAGTTGTTCTTCAGTTCTTCACTCGGAGTTTCTATCTTCCACTTGGAGTTTTAGAAGCTCTTAACTCATCATTAGGAGAATCTTTTGATCAAGTGTCTTTTTGGAAGCTTCTTGGGCACTGGCACATTGAGAAAAAGATTCCTCCACATGTCAAAGTACGCCCAGCGCAGGTAGCCTTTGTTGCACTTGCTATGCAGCGCAGGTACACCATAGAGCTTTTGACATTCAGCGCAGATCCCTAGTGGAGCAGCTGCTTTGATCCAAAATTGACCTGTTTTTGAGTGTTTTTCAGTGGAGAACTGATTTGCAGTGCTGTGGTTTGCTGACCTTGTTCCTCTAAGGGTAAGAACAACATGTTTAGGGACTTTGGATCCCTTAGATTATTGACATTTCATGCTCTATGCTGTAAGGCACAAAAATGTCTATAACAGTTGCCCCCTAAAGTATGAGGTTGTTTATAGGGTGAAATGCTTTATTAGGAGGATCCGAAGTTCATTCAATCGTCGGGAGGTGACCTGTAACAAAATACAATACAATACATTATCTTTTCATACTTTCTTTTCATGATCTAGCTGATGCGGGCATTTCCCATGCTCAGCTTTATAAATACATTTGTTGTACATAAACAGACGATCGTCTGATAATAGACTGATAATTCTCTGCTTTTAATTATCATCCTTTTAGTAGGATGACCATCTGCTGCACATGTCTATGTTTTTATCTCCTGAATATATATCGCAGCCCGGATGGATGAAACTAGATCCGGGGTCTTCAAACTTGTCCGATCTTCACTCTAGTACAAGTCGATCCATGTGAGAATTTCTTGAAGTCGAACATGGAAAGACATCGCTTGATTACCAGTCAATAATGTAAACTGTTAACAAGCGCGAGAGGAATCACTGATAATGATGATGACCCTCAAGGTACTGCAGCACAATTCACGTGGCGTGAATATAGGATCTGACGTCGAACACCACGCAAAGTCTCCTGGTCGAAGGTCATTAATGTATACCTATCGCCGGAAGTGAGAAACTTGCCATTGAGGCATGCAAGCTTCAAAGTACTGAGGGGTTGTTCCTAGATCAACTTCTTGGATAATGAGCTGATGTCGACAAGAAGTGATCCGTCAAAGGAGGGCCTTAATGAATCCCACATCAGTGACACGGAACGGAGCTAGTGATGATGGTGAAAACGATCTGTGAAATATGATTCAGGGTGGCGGTCATGGAAGGATGAAAGATGATGTACGGTAGTGGATGGGACCCGGTTGACACTTTCTGAATGACATCTCTTGAACATATAACGACACTGATGTGATGGATCGGTAGCATTACCCCATGTATGGATGGTATGGCGGGACCATGGTGAAGGGACCGGTGAATGATAATAACCCAACCCGATATTTACGGAGGCAAAAGTGTCATGTTCAAGAGCGACTTGCTACCATTAAGCTTTGAGGTTCTCCCAATTTTTCCCCAGTCATTTCTAACTAGTACCTCTTTATTTTTGTCAAGCTTGAGAAGGAAAACATATGCTTGTTCTATAACCTGCCCTTCGGGCAAGCCCATCTCTATGTTTTAACGAGCCTAGCGATAGGGAAACTCGTTCTCGTCTAAAGACAAGTTTGTCGCTATCTAATATTTTTAACGAGCCCAGCGACAAAGACAACTCGGTCCTTTTCATTTTTAGAGAGTCTGAAAAGGGTACATAAAGTGGACTCCAGGGGTCATTTTTTGTCATCTAATCCCTTAAGTCCGAAAAAGTATAAAACAATACAGAAGGGATGAATGTTCGATATCTTTATCGAGCCGAACTAGACAAGCGCTCGATCTTTTTGTGCAATAATCCCTCAGGTCCAAAAAGATTAAAATCTAGAGGAGGGATAGCTCTTCCGGTCCTTTTAACGAGTTGGAAGGCCAAAACTCGGCAAACTTTTCATTTTTTACGAGTCAGTGAAAAGAGCTCAAAGAAGACTCGTATTTTGAGGAACGAGTGATAAACAGGGATAGCAGTAGATTCCAGGTACAGGTTTGAATTTTCCAATCACGACAGTATTACAAGGATGGCTAGGTGGGATCACTCTTCGCATCTGTTCCTCAAAATAGGTAAACAATCAAGTGGATGTGAATGATCGGCCAAATGAAAAGTGGAGGTGACGGTGCACAAACACGACCAAGGCTTTTATGGCTGATGAATTTACGGTCTCAAATGGTTATTTACCGGTTCATTTTTGTGAATGAGCTTGAACTCTGGGGGAAGCTTGCTCACATGCTTATGTTTATTTTTTAACGAGCATGAATTTCCACATTAAAACTGCTCGGATCTTGCGTTTATTTTTTAACGAGCATGAACTTTGCCAAAACTGCTCGTTTTTACCAGTCATAAAGCAGGAAGGTCTCGTGGAAGATCGCTATTTTTTAAAGAGCTTCATCTCCCTACGTATTGCTCCATATCCTCTCTTTGTGCAAGCCGGATATCGACTTATCTACGGGTTAGCGGGGTTAGTCCTACCTAAAATTAAAAAGCTGCCCGCGCTTGCATTCCAAGAGGTTTGCATGCCCCCAGGTGTAAGTATAATTTCAAGGCTGCCCCTACTTTTCTGTTAAAAACCTTTGTTTTCAACAGGTGAGGCTTACCTCTTTCAGGTTACCCAAAGATTGTTCTGCTAATCCTTTCAAACAGAAACTTTCTTCGGCGACGTCTATCATTAGGTTACTCAAATATGGTTACAATTTGCTGCAGCAATAGAATCTCTTTCTTTGGAGGCTGCCCCTACTTATCCTTTAAAACATTTGTTTTAATGGGTGAGGCTTGCCTTTAATCCAAATATGGTTACTACTTGCTGCCACAAACGGATCCCCTTCTTTGGCAGAGCCTACTTATCTAGACAAAGGTGAGTAACGGGCCCCCGTCCTCCCACATAACTTTAACAAAAGAATCTTTTTCCAGAACAACCCCATTCCTAACTGCCCCTTCTTCCGCATGAGAGCTCTTGCCGGCTCTTCTGTTTTACGAAGAAGAAGGAGGGGACGGGGTACGGACTAGTCATATTCTCCCGCGGAAATTCTACTTTACACCTAAGGTTTCTTCTGCCTCTAGAGCAGACCAGGATGCATGGCCCCTGGGTTCCGGCCTTCCTTTCCCGAATTACTCGCACTCATCAGGAAGAAGAACCGGAGGTAGAGACCTTTCTTGATCAAATAGACCATTCAGGATAGGTATGTGACTACTTGCAATGCGTGATCCCGGAAGTGAAAGCTGGTCTACGAGCTTGACCATTCTTCCTTCGTATGGAAAACACATTATTCGAAAGAGTGAGGAGACTATTGCTTCCATGCAATATATGTAGTCTCGTCCAAGGAGTAGGTTATAATCCAAGGGTCCTTGGACGGCCATCAAGTTCATCTTGACAGCCTTCCCTTTCAAGGTAATAGGCACATTAGGTAGAATCCCTAATGGTCGACTGGTTCCTTTGTCAAAACCCGAGAGATTCCTTGTCTCGGGCAAAAGCGCTGGGCAACCCAGTGCTTTCCAAGCAATAGAGGACAGGATACTCACAGACGCCCCTTCATCAATGATAGTTCCAGCCATCACCATTTTGTATATTTGGACTATAATTCTAAATGGTATACTGGCTGGTAACTGGGGTCTGCCTAGTTGGTTCCAATCAAAGGACACAACTAGTTTGGTTGGTGGTGGGACCGAATATACGGCCGGGTATGACCCTGACGATGCTCCTTCCTGCGATAAAGGAGTGGGCACATTGCCCTGATGTTCATCAGAAACGGTGTTGATGAAAAGAATCTGGACGGTGTCATCCTTACTCTCTTCGGTAGGGGTGTCAGCTGAAGATGAATCCTCAGTGACTGTGGTATTTGAAGATGAAACTTCTGAAGGGAGAACCGGGTCAACTGTCGTTTCGACCTTTGGACTTTCGTCCGGTCTGGATTCAGTAGGTTCACTTTCAGTGACTGACACTTCAGCTGGCCCTATGAGCGGGGCAGCTGTATTTTCGACCAACGAAGGACTTGGCGCGAGTTTTTGGTATCCAGGAGGAAGTAGCAACGGTGCAACCGGTTGATCTTCCAAAACTCTCTTTGCCTCGTCTAAAAAGGGACAGTGGCGGAGGGTGTGATCGCCTTCACACAGTTCGCAGGGGAATCTCATTCCCCTTCGTCGTCTAGAACCTTTACTTTCGCTGGTCGACGGTAAGCATTCAACCTGGTTGTCAGAGGTTGACGCTTCCGAACTGTGCAAACGAGGGGACCAGTCCCTTAGTATCCGGGGAATACTGGGACAATCACGGTGGAGGTGGTCTCCTCTACATATGACACATGGTGATTTGGGCCCGGTCCGTGTTGTGTGTGGATTTTCGTTAGATACATTTTGCTTGCCCCCAGGCGCCTTTGGCTCCTTCTGCTTCTTTTCTTTCTTCTTCTTTTCCTTCTTCTTTTCTATGGGAGCTCCGCTTTTGGCGGCTTGACCTTTCGAAGAAGAAGGATCGGAGGAAGGCTTATAGAAGTGGAAGGCTGGGGGGTAGCTCTAGACTGGTCTAACTGTTGACTCGACTATTCAGGAACCGTGGTGGTCTGAACTACAGCGGTTGAGAATAGCCAAACTGGCAGGCCAATTGTCAGTCCTGGAAGCGATAATGTGGCCATGTGGGGCGCACCAACTTCTCCCCAAGAGGAGAAAGGGCTAGGGGTCCTATCACGTGGAATCCCTTGGTTGGTGTGTTCCATGTTCTCAACCTAAAGATCAACGTAGGAATAAGGGGTGATTATGTTCCGTTTAGAATGAATTTTATATGACGACTCTTTAGACACAACTTGCTTTTTCACTTTTTAAGAGTCGAGAAAAAGCTAAAGATGACTCTAGTCTCCTTCGATGTATTAACGAGCCCGAAGTGACAAATGCTCGGATGGACTTTTTCAGTTATAGAGTTTGAAAAAAGGCCAAAATAAACTACTATGGAGTTCTAGGCAGAAGGTGTGCCAAACCTTTCGCGAAACCACAGAATACGTTTTACGGTACGAGTGGTCGATCTTCGTGAATACTGTGTTCACTGCATCGCGATCAGCAGGGCGACCGACACGGCTTCCTATGGATAAAGGCTTTGTTCCTATAGGGGTCCCCCAATATACGCGACGGTACGCGGGGGCACAAGTCCGTATTAGTGCTATCGTCCCTCAGGAGGAATCACCCACCTTCGTAGAGATCGACAGTCACTATGTTTAAAGACGCCGGTTCACGTCTCTACCTAGACCTCTACTGTGTTTCGTTATGTTTCAAAGCGTTGTTAGATAAATTCAGTTCTTTTTAGGTTGATCTTGCTTAGCAGTTTGCCTTTATGGATCACCACGTGATGTATGATACAACTCCTAAATGCAGTCTAAGAATGATAAGCAAGCTTTTTCAATTCTTTCAACTTATGAAAACCTTAACTACTGAAGGAAAAGAAAGACATCATCTTTTCAAACAGATCATAGAGCACACACTGATGCACTTTTCCTAAATCGACATGCAAACTGTCAAAATGCACATGCACAATGCAAGTATTTCTTTTCTTCTTCCTTAATGTTGATGTATTACAAAAAGAAAGCTGTTGTATAATTTCGAATTCAGTTTCAAGCGAAAGCAAACAAATTTTTGTCCAATAATCAAAAGAACACCTTAAGATTCACTCATTTCAACACAAGAAATACTGAAATTCGAACCATATAACGAAAGCAAATGCTCAAGTAGGTATGAACAGCAATAAACTAGCTCTTAGAATCACAACGACACTTTCTCATAGGTCTAGATCCAAGAGGTCATAGCAAGACTAGTTCACTTTCGCTATGGGAAACTGTGAATGACAGCAAGAAATACAATAAGAACAATCACGGTTTCTTCATACAACTGAGGCGGAATGAAGGCAAAGAGAAGTGGTTTCAGCTGGGTATACAGGTTGACAACAGGCTGCAAAAAACAATACTGAAAACTGGGCAACAGACAGTGGGGAATCCCAGTTGAACAAGGCAAAACTGGATCAGCGCAGGTGCTGTACTGTCAATCTGACATGCAGCACAGGTAGCCCCTTCGGGACCTGCGTTGCAGCGCAGGTAGCCTTTGCTGCAGCTGCACTGAAGAGACAACTCTCGTCTCTCTCATATTCCGGGTCACAGTTTGCTCAAAAATCAATGGTTTTTGGCCAAATCAGAGGTTGTCAGTCGAGTATACACTAGAGGATGATTAAAGGAAGATGAACACTATCACAAAGAGCTAAAAAGAGTCCTTGTGGATCAGCTCTTCAAATCATAAACATGCCCAGCACTGGGTTAGAGTAGCTGCCCTCTACTTTGCATTCGAAGGACTCGAATGCAGTTCGATTCGGTACTCCCTTTGTTTAAGAAATGAATAGCAAGAAACAAAAGCTACCAACAAGACACGATCCCCAGCGGAGTCGCCAGTCTGTTGTGGGGGAAAGTATCCAACTCGGAATGACCCTAACCCACTCTAAGGGTGACAGTTCCTTAGCAACAGCTGAAAGCAAAGCTATCTAAAGTTTCTTCTTTATGACATGCAAGAGATAAAAGGGAGAGATCCACTTACCGATGTCTTGCGCAAATGGTCGATCCAATCTCCTTTGTTTGCCGCTTGCTCCCAGCTCCAAGTCTTTTCACGGGCCCAGCTACACGAGATCCTGCAAATAAGACAAGAAAAGGAAACTACAAGAAGCATGCATTCATAATCGATTCAAGGATTAGCATAAATCAAAGACGCAAGTAAGACAATACACCATTGAAACACATGCGAATAGAAGAACCTCAAATGCTTTATTAATATATGGAAGTAAGGTTCAGGCGGTGATACAACCATGAGAGGTCCAATCCAGCATCACCTTCCCGACGGAGAGAAATCTCTTCTTCACCTCCCTCAAGCAATCACCCAATGCTCACAACTGTAAACCAACAGCAATTCTTTGCACTAAATTCCGGCTTCCAGATCCCATGGGATGAGATCCTTATATAGAGTTTTGGAGTGAAGATAAGTCAGCTTGATGTGTGACTTGTTGTCCTCTTCAACTCCAGTTGTTCTTCAGTTCTTCACTCGGAGTTTCTATCTTCCACTTGGAGTTTTAGAAGCTCTTAACTCATCATTAGGCGAATCTTTTGATCAAGTGTCTTTTTGGAAGCTTCCTGGGCACTGGCACATTGAGAAAAAGATTCCTCCACATGTCAAAGTACGCCCAACGCAGGTAGCCTTTGTTGCACTTGCTATGCAGCGCAGGTACACCATAGAGCTTTTGACATTCAGCGCAGATGCCTAGTGGAGCAGCTGCTTTGATCCAAAATTGACCTGTTTTTGAGTGTTTTTCAGTGGAGAACTGATTTGCAGTGCTGTGGTTTGCTGACCTTGTTCCTCTAAGGGTAAGAACAACATGTTTAGGGACTTTGGATCCCTTAGATTATTGACATTTCATGCTCTATGCTGTAAGGCACAAAAATGTCTATAACAGTTGCCCCCTAAAGTATGAGGTCGTTTATCGGGTGAAATGCTTTATTAGGAGGATCCGAAGTTCATTCAATCGTCGGGAGGTGACCTGTAACAAAATACAATACAATACATTATCTTTTCATACTTTCTTTTCATGATCTAGCTGATGCGGGCATTTCCCATGCTCAGCTTTATAAATACATTTGTTGTACATAAACAGACGATCGTCTGATAATAGACTGATAATTCTCTGCTTTTAATTATCATCCTTTTAGTAGGATGATCATCTGCTGCACATGTCTATGTTTTTATCTCCTGAATATATATCGCAGCCCGGATGGATGAAACTAGATCCGGGGTCTTCAAACTTGTCCGATCTTCACTCTAGTACAAGTCGATCCATGTGAGAATTTCTTGAAGTCGAACATGGAAAGACATCGCTTGATTACCAGTCAATAATGTAAACTGTTAACAAGCGCGAGAGGAATCACCGATAATGATGATGACCCTCAAGGTACTGCAGCACAATTCACGTGGCGTGAATATAGGATCTGACGTCGAACACCACGCAAAGTCTCCTGGTCGAAGGTCATTAATGTATACCTATCGCCGGAAGTGAGAAACTTGCCATTGAGGCATGCAAGCTTCAAAGTACTGAGGGGGTGTTCCTAGATCAACTTCTTGGATAATGAGCTGATGTCGACAAGAAGTGATCCGTCAAAGGAGGGCCTTAATGAATCCCACATCAGTGACACGGAACGGAGCTAGTGATGATGGTGAAAACGATCTGTGAAATATGATTCAGGGTGGCGGTCATGGAAGGATGAAAGATGATGTATGGTAGTGGATGGGACCCGGTTGACACTTTCTGAATGACATCTCTTGAACATATAACGACACTGATGTGATGGATCGGTAGCATTACCCCATGTATGGATGGTATGGCGAGACCATGGTGAAGGGACCGGTGAATGATAATAACCCAACCCGATATTTACGGAGGCAAAAGTGTCATGTTCAAGAGCGACTTGCTACCATTAAGCTTTGAGGTTCTCCCAATTTTTCCCCAGTCATTTCTGACCAGTACCTCTTTATTTTTGTCAAGCTTGAGGAGGATAACATATGCTTGTTCTATAACCTGCCCTTCGGGCAAGCCCATCGCTATGTTTTAACGAGCCTAGCGATAGGGAAACTCGTTCTCGTCTAAAGACAAGTTTGTCGCTATCTAATATTTTTAACGAGCCCAGCGACAAAGACAACTCGGTCCTTTTCATTTTTAGAGAGTCTGAAAAGGGTACATAAAGTGGACTCCAGGGGTCCTTTTTCGTCATCTAATCCCTTAAGTCCGAAAAAGTATAAAACAATACAGAAGGGATGAATGTTCGATATCTTTATCGAGCCGAACTAGACAAGCGCTCGATCTTTTTGTGCAATAATCCCTCAGGTCCAAAAAGATTAAAATCTAGAGGAGGGATAGCTCTTCCGGTCCTTTTAACGAGCTGGAAGGCCAAAACTCGGCAAACTTTTCATTTTTTACGAGTCAGTGAAAAGAGCTCAAAGAAGACTCGTATTTTGAGGAACGAGTGATAAACAGGGATAGCAGCAGATTCCAGGTACAGGTTGGAATTTTCCAATCACGGCAGTATTACAAGGATGGCTAGGTGGGATCACTCTTCGCAGCTGTTCCTCAAAATAGGTAAACAATCAAGTGGATGTGAATGATCGGCCAAATGAAAAGTGGAGGTGACGGTGCACAAACACGACCAAGGCTTTTATGGCTGATGAATTTACGGTCTCAAATGGTTATTTACCGGTTCATTTTTTCTGAATGAGCTTGAACTCTGGGGGAAGCTTGCTCACATGCTTATGTTTATTTTTTAACGAGCATGAATTTCCGCATTAAAACTGCTCGGATCTTGCGTTTATTTTTTAACGAGCATGAACTTTGCCAAAACTGCTCGTTTTTACCAGTCATAAAGTAGGAAGGTCTCATGGAAGATCGCTATTTTTTAAAGAGCTTCATCTCCCTACGTTTGCTCCATATCCTCTCTTTGTGCAAGCTGGGTATCGACTTATCTACGGGTTAGCGGGGTTAGTCCTACCTAAAACTAAAAAGCCGCCCGCGCTTGCATTCCAAGAGGTTTGCATGCCCCCAGGTGTAAGTCTAATTTCAAGGCTGCCCCTACTTTTCCGTTAAAAACCTTTGTTTTCAACAGGTGAGGCTTACCTCTTTCAGGTTACCCAAAGATTGTTCTGCTAATCCTTTCAAACAGAAACTTTCTTCGGCGATGTCTATCATTAGGTTACACAAAGATGGTTACAATTTGTTGCAGCAATAGAATCTCTTTCTTTGGAGGCTGCCCCTACTTATCCTTTAAAACATTTGTTTTAATGGGTGAGGCTTGCCTTTAATCCAAAGATGGTTACTACTTGCTGCCGCAAACGGATCCCCTTCTTTGGCAGAGCCTACTTATCTAGACAAAGGTGAGTAACGGGCCCCCGTCCTCCCACATAACTTTAACAAAAGAATCTTTTTCCAGAACAACCCCATTCCTAACTGCCCCTTCTTCCGCATGAGAGCTCTTGCCGGCTCTTCTGTTTTACGAAGAAGAAGGAGGGGACGGGGTACGGACTAGTCATATTCTCCCGCGGAAATTCTACTTTACACCCAAGGTTTTTTCTGCCTCCAGAGCAGACCAGGATGCATGCCCCCTGGGTTCCGGCCTTCCTTTCCCGAATCACTCGCACTCATCAGGAAGAAGAACCGGAGGTAGAGACCTTTCTTGATCAAATAGACCATTCAGGATAGGTATGTGACTACTTGCGATGCGTGATCCCGGAAGTGAAAGTTGGTCTACGAGCTTGACCATTCTTCCTTCGTATGGAAAACACATTATTCGAAAGAGTGAGGAGACTATTGCTTCCATGCAATATATGTAGTCTCGTCCAAGGAGTAGGTTATAATCCAAGGGTCCTTGGACGACCATCAAATTCATCTTGACAGCCTTCCCTTTCAAGGTAATAGGCACATTAGGTAGAATCCCTAATGGTCGACTGGTTCCTTTGTCAAAACCCGAGAGATTCCTTGTCTCGGGCAAAAGCGCTGGGCAACCCAGTGCTTTCCAAGCAATAGAGGACAGGATACTCACAGATGCCCCTTCATCAATGATAGTTCCAGCCATCACCATTTTGTATATTTGGACTATAATTCTAAATGGTATACTGGCTGGTAACCGGGGTCTGCCTAGTTGGTTCCAATCAAAGGACACAACTAGGTTGCTTGGTGGTGGGACCGAATATACGGCCGGGTATGATCCTGACGATGCTCCTTCCTGCGATAAAGGAGTGGGCACATTGCCCTGATGTTCATCAGAATCGGTGTTGATGAAAAGAATCTGGACGGTGTCATCCTTACTCTCTTCGGTAGGGGTGTCAGCTGAAGATGAATCCTCAGTGACTGTGGTATTTGAAGATGAAACTTCTGAAGGGAGAACCGGGTCAACTGCCGTTTCGACCTTTGGACTTTCGTCCGGTCCGGATTCAGTAGGTTCACTTTCAGTGACTGACACTTCAGCTGGCCCTATGAGCGGGGCAGCTGTATTTTCGACCAACGAAGGACTTGGCGCGAGTTTTTGGTATCCAGGAGGAAGTAGCAACGGTGCAACCGGTTGATCTTCCAAAACTCTCTTTGCTTCGTCTAAAAAGGGACAACGGCGGAGGGTGTGATTGCCTTCACACAGTTCGCAGGGGAATCTCATTCCCCTTCGTCGTCTAGAACCTTCACTTTCGTTGGTCGACGGTAAGCATTCAACCTGGTTGTCAGAGGTTGACGCTTCCGAACTGTGCAAACGAGGGGACCAGTCCCTTAGTATCCGGGGAATACTGGGACAATCACGGTGGAGGTGGTCTCCTCTACATATGACACATGGCGATTTGGGCCCGGTCCGTGCTGTGTGTGGATTTTCGTTAGATACCTTTTGCTTGCCCCCAGGCGCCTTTGGCTCCTTCTGCTTCTTTTCTTTCTTCTTCTTTTCCTTCTTCTTTTCTATGGGAGCTCCGCTTTTGGCGGCTTGACCTTTCGAAGAAGAAGGATCGGAGGAAGGCTTATAAGAAGTGGAAGGCTGGAGGGTAGCTCTAGACTGGTCTAACTGTTGACTCGACTGTTCAGGAACCGTGGTGGTCTGAACTACAGCGGTTGAGAATAGCCAAACTGGCAGGCCAATTGTCAGTCCTGGAAGCGACAATGTGGCCATGTGGGGCGCACCAACTTCTCCCCAAGAGGAGAAAGGGCTAGGGGTCCCATCATGTGGAATCCCTTGGTTGGTGTGTTCCATGTTCTCAACCTAAAGATCAACGTAGGAATAAGGGGTGATTATGTTCCGTTTAGAATGAATTTTATATGACGACGCTTTAGACACAACTTGCTTTTTCACTTTTTAAGAGTCGAGAAAAAGCTAAAGATGACTCTAGTCTCCTTCGATGTATTAACGAGCCCGAAGTGACAAATGCTCGGATGGACTTTTTCAGTTATAGAGTTTGAAAAAGGCCAAAAGAAACTACTCTGGAGTTCTAGGCAGAGGGTGTGCCAAACCTTTCGCGAAACCACAGAATACGTTTTACGGTACGAGTGGTCGATCTTCGTGAATGCTGTGTTCACTGCATCGCGATCAGTAGGGCGGCCGACACGGCTTCCTATGGATAAAGGCTTTGTTCCTATAGGGGTCCCCCAATATACGCGACGGTACGCGGGGGCACAAGTCCGTATTAGTGCTATCGTCCCTCAGGAGGAATCACCCACCTTCGTAGAGATCGACAGTCACTATGTTTAACGACGCCGGTTCACGTCTCTACCTAGACCTCTACTGTGTTTCGTTATGTTTCAAAGCGTTGTTAGATAAATTCAGTTCTTTTTAGGTTGATCTTGCTTAGCAGTTTGCCTTTATGGATCACCACGTGATGTATGATACAACTCCTAAATGCAGTCTAAGAATGATAAGCAAGCTTTTTCAATTCTTTCAACTTATGAAAACCTTAACTACTGAAGGAAAAGAAAGACATCATCTTTTCAAACAGATCATAGAGCACACACTGATGCACTTTTCCTAAATCGACATGCAAACTGTCAAAATGCACATGCACAATGCAAGTATTTCTTTTCTTCTTCCTTAATGTTGATGTATTACAAAAAGAAAGCTGTTGTATAATTTCGAATTCAATTTCAAGCGAAAGCAAACAAGTTTTTGTCCAATAATCAAAAGAACACCTTAAGATTCACTCGTTTCAACACAAGAAATACTGAAATTCGAACCATATAACGAAAGCAAATGCTCAAGCAGCTATGAACAGCAATAAACTAGCTCTTAGAATCACAACGACACTTTCTCACAGGTCTAGATCCAAGAGGTCATAGCAAGACTAGTTCACTTTCGCTATGGGAAACTGTGAATGACAGCAAGAAATACAATAAGAACAATCACGGTTTCTTCATACAACTGAGGCGGAATGAAGGCAAAGAGAAGTGGTTTCAGCTGGGTATACAGGTTGACAACAGGCTGCAAAAACAATACTGAAAACTGGGCAACAGACAGTGGGGAATCCCAGTTGCACAAGGCAAAACTGGATCAGCGCAGGTGCTGCACTGTCAATCTGACATGCAGCGCAGGTAGCCCCTTCGGGACCTGCGTTGCAGCGCAGGTAGCCTTTGCTGCAGCTGCACTGAAGAGACAACTCTCGTCTCTCTCAGATTCCGGGTCACAGTTTGCTCAAAAATCAATGGTTTTTGGCCAAATCAGAGGCTATCAGTCAAGTATACACTAGAGGATGATTAAAGGAAGATGAACACTATCACAAAGAGCTAAAAAGAGTCCTTGTGGATCAGCTCTTCAAATCATAAACATGCCCAGCACTGGGCTAGAGTAGCTGCCCTCTACTTTGCATTCGAAGGACTCGAATGCAGTTCGATTCGGTACTCCCTTTGTTTAAGAAATGAATAGCAAGAAACACAAGCTACCAACAAGACACGATCCCCAGCGGAGTCGCCAGTCTGTTGTGGGGGAAAGTATCCAACTCGGAATGACCCTAACCCACTCTAAGGGTGACAGTTCCTTAGCAACAGCTGAAAGCAAAGCTATCTAAAGTTTCTTCTTTATGACATGCAAGAGATAAAAGGAAGAGATCCACTTACCGATGTCTTGCGCAAATGGTCGATCCAATCTCCTTTGTTTGCCGCTTGCTCCCAGCTCCAAGTCTTTTCACGGGCCCAGCTACACGAGATCCTGCAAATAAGACAAGAAAAGGAAACTACAAGAAGCATGCATTCATAATCGATTCAAGGATTAGCATAAATCAAAGACGCAAGTAAGACAATACACCATTGAAACACATGCGAATAGAAGAACCTCAAATGCTTTATTAATATATGGAAGTAAGGTTCAGGCGGTGATACAACCATGAGAGGTCCAATCCAGCATCACCTTCCCGACGGAGAGAAATCTCTTCTTCACCTCCCTCAAGCAATCACCCAATACTCACAACTGTAAACCAACAGCAATTCTTTGCACTAAATTCCGGCCTCCAGATCCCATGGGATGAGATCCTTATATAGAGTTTTGGAGTGAAGATAAGTCAGCTTGATGTGTGACTTGTTGTCCTCTTCAACTCCAGTTGTTCTTCAGTTCTTCACTCGGAGTTTCTACCTTCCACTTGGAGTTTTAGAAGCTCTTAACTCATCATTAGGCGAATCTTTTGATCAAGTGTCTTTTTGGAAGCTTCCTGGGCACTGGCACATTGAGAAAAAGATTCCTCCACATGTCAAAGTACGCCCAGCGCAGGTAGCCTTTGTTGCACTTGCTATGCAGCGCAGGTACACCATAGAGCTTTTGACATTCAGCGCAGATGCCTAGTGGAGCAGCTGCTTTGATCCAAAATTGACCTGTTTTTGAGTGTTTTTCAGTGGAGAACTGATTTGCAGTGCTGTGGTTTGCTGACCTTGTTCCTCTAAGGGTAAGAACAACATGTTTAGGGACTTTGGATCCCTTAGATTATTGACATTTCATGCTCTATGCTGTAAGGCACAAAAATGTCTATAACAGTTGCCCCCTAAAGTATGAGGTCGTTTATCGGGTGAAATGCTTTATTAGGAGGATCCGAAGTTCATTCAATCGTCGGGAGGTGACCTGTAACAAAATACAATACAATACATTATCTTTTCATACTTTCTTTTCATGATCTAGCTGATGCGGGCATTTCCCATGCTCAGCTTTATAAATACATTTGTTGTACATAAACAGACGATCGTCTGATAATAGACTGATAATTCTCTGCTTTTAATTATCATCCTTTTAGTAGGATGATCATCTGCTGCACATGTCTATGTTTTTATCTCCTGAATATATATCGCAGCCCGGATGGATGAAACTAGATCCGGGGTCTTCAAACTTGTCCGATCTTCACTCTAGTACAAGTCGATCCATGTGAGAATTTCTTGAAGTCGAACATGGAAAGACATCGCTTGATTACCAGTCAATAATGTAAACTGTTAACAAGCGCGAGAGGAATCACCGATAATGATGATGACCCTCAAGGTACTGCAGCACAATTCACGTGGCGTGAATATAGGATCTGACGTCGAACACCACGCAAAGTCTCCTGGTCGAAGGTCATTAATGTATACCTATCGCCGGAAGTGAGAAACTTGCCATTGAGGCATGCAAGCTTCAAAGTACTGAGGGGGTGTTCCTAGATCAACTTCTTGGATAATGAGCTGATGTCGACAAGAAGTGATCCGTCAAAGGAGGGCCTTAATGAATCCCACATCAGTGACACGGAACGGAGCTAGTGATGATGGTGAAAACGATCTGTGAAATATGATTCAGGGTGGCGGTCATGGAAGGATGAAAGATGATGTATGGTAGTGGATGGGACCCGGTTGACACTTTCTGAATGACATCTCTTGAACATATAACGACACTGATGTGATGGATCGGTAGCATTACCCCATGTATGGATGGTATGGCGAGACCATGGTGAAGGGACCGGTGAATGATAATAACCCAACCCGATATTTACGGAGGCAAAAGTGTCATGTTCAAGAGCGACTTGCTACCATTAAGCTTTGAGGTTCTCCCAATTTTTCCCCAGTCATTTCTGACCAGTACCTCTTTATTTTTGTCAAGCTTGAGGAGGATAACATATGCTTGTTCTATAACCTGCCCTTCGGGCAAGCCCATCGCTATGTTTTAACGAGCCTAGCGATAGGGAAACTCGTTCTCGTCTAAAGACAAGTTTGTCGCTATCTAATATTTTTAACGAGCCCAGCGACAAAGACAACTCGGTCCTTTTCATTTTTAGAGAGTCTGAAAAGGGTACATAAAGTGGACTCCAGGGGTCCTTTTTCGTCATCTAATCCCTTAAGTCCGAAAAAGTATAAAACAATACAGAAGGGATGAATGTTCGATATCTTTATCGAGCCGAACTAGACAAGCGCTCGATCTTTTTGTGCAATAATCCCTCAGGTCCAAAAAGATTAAAATCTAGAGGAGGGATAGCTCTTCCGGTCCTTTTAACGAGCTGGAAGGCCAAAACTCGGCAAACTTTTCATTTTTTACGAGTCAGTGAAAAGAGCTCAAAGAAGACTCGTATTTTGAGGAACGAGTGATAAACAGGGATAGCAGCAGATTCCAGGTACAGGTTGGAATTTTCCAATCACGGCAGTATTACAAGGATGGCTAGGTGGGATCACTCTTCGCAGCTGTTCCTCAAAATAGGTAAACAATCAAGTGGATGTGAATGATCGGCCAAATGAAAAGTGGAGGTGACGGTGCACAAACACGACCAAGGCTTTTATGGCTGATGAATTTACGGTCTCAAATGGTTATTTACCGGTTCATTTTTGTGAATGAGCTTGAACTCTGGGGGAAGCTTGCTCACATGCTTATGTTTATTTTTTAACGAGCATGAATTTCCGCATTAAAACTGCTCGGATCTTGCGTTTATTTTTTAACGAGCATGAACTTTGCCAAAACTGCTCGTTTTTACCAGTCATAAAGTAGGAAGGTCTCGTGGAAGATCGCTATTTTTTAAAGAGCTTCATCTCCCTACGTATTGCTCCATATCCTCTCTTTGTGCAAGCCGGGTATCGACTTATCTACGGGTTAGCGGGGTTAGTCCTACCTAAAATTAAAAAGCTACCCGCGCTTGCATTCCAAGAGGTTTGCATGCCCCCAGGTGTAAGTATAATTTCAAGGCTGCCCCTACTTTTCTGTTAAAAACCTTTGTTTTCAACAGGTGAGGCTTACCTCTTTCAGGTTACCCAAAGATTGTTCTGCTAATCCTTTCAAACAGAAACTTTCTTCGGCGACGTCTATCATTAGGTTACTCAAATATGGTTACAATTTGCTGCAACAATAGAATCTCTTTCTTTGGAGGCTGCCCCTACTTATCCTTTAAAACATTTGTTTTAATGGGTGAGGCTTGCCTTTAATCCAAAGATGGTTACTACTTGCTGCCACAAACGGATCCCCTTCTTTGGCAGAGCCTACTTATCTAGACAAAGGTGAGTAACGGGCCCCCGTCCGCCCACATAACTTTAACAAAAGAATCTTTTTCCAGAACAACCCCATTCCTAACTGCCCCTTCTTCCACATGAGAGCTCTTACCGGCTCTTCTGTTTTACGAAGAAGAAGGAGGGGACGGGGTACGGACTAGTCATATTCTCCCGCGGAAATTCTACTTTACACCTAAGGTTTCTTCTGCCTCCAGAGCAGACCAGGATGCATGCCCCCTGGGTTCCGGCCTTCCTTTCCCGAATTACTCGCACTCATCAGGAAGAAGAACCGGAGGTAGAGACCTTTCTTGATCAAATAGACCATTCAGGATAGGTATGTGACTACTTGCGATGCGTGATCCCGGAAGTGAAAGTTGGTCTACGAGCTTGACCATTCTTCCTTCGTATGGAAAACACATTATTCGAAAGAGTGAGGAGACTATTGCTTCCATGCAATATATGTAGTCTCGTCCAAGGAGTAGGTTATAATCCAAGGGTCCTTGGACGACCATCAAGTTCATCTTGACAGCCTTCCCTTTCAAGGTAATAGGCACATTAGGTAGAATCCCTAATGGTCGACTGGTTCCTTTGTCAAAACCCGAGAGATTCCTTGTCTCGGGCAAAAGCGCTGGGCAACCCAGTGCTTTCCAAGCAATAGAGGACAGGATACTCACAGATGCCCCTTCATCAATGATAGTTCCAGCCATCACCATTTTGTATATTTGGACTATAATTCTAAATGGTATACTGGCTGGTAACCGGGGTCTGCCTAGTTGGTTCCAATCAAAGGACACAACTAGGTTGGTTGGTGGTGGGACCGAATATACGGCCGGGTATGACCCTGACGATGCTCCTTCCTGCGATAAAGGAGTGGGCACATTGCCCTGATGTTCATCAGAATCGGTGTTGATGAAAAGAATCTGGACGGTGTCATCCTTACTCTCTTCGGTAGGGGTGTCAGCTGAAGATGAATCCTCAGTGACTGTGGTATTTGAAGATGAAACTTCTGAAGGGAGAACCGGGTCAACTGCCGTTTCGACCTTTGGACTTTCGTCCGGTTTGGATTCAGTAGGTTCACTTTCAGTGACTGACACTTCAGCTGGCCCTATGAGCGGGGCAGCTGTATTTTCGACCAACGAAGGACTTGGCGCGAGTTTTTGGTATCCAGGAGGAAGTAGCAACGGTGCAACCGGTTGATCTTCCAAAACTCTCTTTGCCTCGTCTAAAAAGGGACAACGGCGGAGGGTGTGATCGCCTTCACACAGTTCGCAGGGGAATCTCATTCCCCTTCGTCGTCTAGAACCTTCACTTTCGTTGGTCGACGGTAAGCATTCAACCTGGTTGTCAGAGGTTGACGCTTCCGAACTGTGCAAACGAGGGGACCAGTCCCTTAGTATCCGGGGAATACTGGGACAATCACGGTGGAGGTGGTCTCCTCTACATATGACACATGGCGATTTGGGCCCGGTCTGTGTTGTGTGTGGATTTTCGTTAGATACCTTTTGCTTGCCCCCAGGCGCCTTTGGCTCCTTCTGCTTCTTTTCTTTCTTCTTCTTTTCCTTCTTCTTTTCTATGGGAGCTCCGCTTTTGGCGGCTTGACCTTTCGAAGAAGAAGGATCGGAGGAAGGCTTATAGAAGTGGAAGGCTGGGGGGTAGCTCTAGACTGGTCTAACTGTTGACTCGACTGTTCAGGAACCGTGGTGGTCTGAACTACAGCGGTTGAGAATAGCCAAACTGGCAGGCCAATTGTCAGTCCTGGAAGCGACAATGTGGCCATGTGGGGCGCACCAACTTCTCCCCAAGAGGAGAAAGGGCTAGGGGTCCTATCACGTGGAATCCCTTGGTTGGTGTGTTCCATGTTCTCAACCTAAAGATCAACGTAGGAATAAGGGGTGATTATGTTCCGTTTAGAATGAATTTTATATGACGACGCTTTAGACACAACTTGCTTTTTCACTTTTTAAGAGTCGAGAAAAAGCTAAAGATGACTCTAGTCTCCTTCGATGTATTAACGAGCCCGAAGTGACAAATGCTCGGATGGACTTTTTCAGTTATAGAGTTTGAAAAAAGGCCAAAAGAAACTACTCTAGAGTTCTAGGCAGAAGGTGTGCCAAACCTTTCGCGAAACCACAGAATACGTTTTACGGTACGAGTGGTCGATCTTCGTGAATGCTGTGTTCACTGCATCGCGATCAGCAGGGCTGCCGACACGGCTTCCTATGGATAAAGGCTTTGTTCCTATAGGGGTCCCCCAATATACGCGACGGTACGCGGGGGCACAAGTCCGTATTAGTGCTATCGTCCCTCAGGAGGAATCACCCACCTTCATAGAGATCGACAGTCACTATGTTTAAATACGCCGGTTCACGTCTCTACCTAGACCTCTACTGTGTTTCGTTATGTTTCAAAGCGTTGTTAGATAAATTCAGTTCTTTTTAGGTTGATCTTGCTTAGCAGTTTGCCTTTATGGATCACCACGTGATGTATGATACAACTCCTAAATGCAGTCTAAGAATGATAAGCAAGCTTTTTCAATTCTTTCAATTTATGAAAACCTTAACTACTGAAGGAAAAGAAAGACATCATCTTTTCAAACAGATCATAGAGCACACACTGATGCACTTTTCCTAAATCGACATGCAAACTGTCAAAATGCACATGCACAATGCAAGTATTTCTTTTCTTCTTCCTTAATGTTGATGTATTACAAAAAGAAAGTTGTTGTATAATTTCGAATTCAGTTTCAAGCGAAAGCAAACAAGTTTTTGTCCAATAATCAAAAGAACACCTTAAGATTCACTCGTTTCAACACAAGAAATACTGAAATTCGAACCATATAACGAAAGCAAATGCTCAAGCATGTATGAACAGCAATAAACTAGCTCTTAGAATCACAACGACACTTTCTCATAGGTCTAGATCCAAGAGGTCATAGCAAGACTAGTTCACTTTCGCTATGGGAAACTGTGAATGACAGCAAGAAATACAATAAGAACAATCACGGTTTCTTCATACAACTGAGGCGGAATGAAGGCAAAGAGAAGTGGTTTCAGCTAGGTATACAGGTTGACAATAGGCTGCAAAAAACAATACTGAAAACTGGGCAACAGACAGTGGGGAATCCCAGTTGCACAAGGCAAAACTGGATCAGCGCAGGTGTTGTACTGTCAATCTGACATGCAGCACAGGTAGCCCCTTCGGGACCTGCGTTGTAGCGCAGGTAGCCTTTGTTGCAGCTGCACTGAAGAGACAACTCTCGTCTCTCTCATATTCCGGGTCACAGTTTGCTCAAAAATCAATGGTTTTTGGCCAAATCAGAGGCTGTCAGTCGAGTATACACTAGAGGATGATTAAAGGAAGATGAACACTATCACAAAGAGCTAAAAAGAGTCCTTGTGGATCAGCTCTTCAAATCATAAACATGCCCAGCACTGGGTTAGAGTAGCTGCCCTCTACTTTGCATTCGAAGGACTCGAATGCAGTTCGATTCGGTACTCCCTTTGTTTAAGAAATGAATAGCAAGAAACACAAGCTACCAACAAGACACGATCCCCAGCGGAGTCGCCAGTCTGTTGTGGGGGAAAGTATCCAACTCGGAATGACCCTAACCCACTCTAAGGGTGATAGTTCCTTAGCAACAGCTGAAAGCAAAGCTATCTAAAGTTTCTTCTTTATGACATGCAAGAGATAAAAGGGAGAGATCCACTTACCGATGTCTTGCGCAAATGGTCGATCCAATCTCCTTTGTTTGCCGCTTGCTCCCAGCTCCAAGTCTTTTCACGAGCCCAGCTACACGAGATCCTGCAAATAAGACAAGAAAAGGAAACTACAAGAAGCATGCATTCATAATCGATTCAAGGATTAGCATAAATCAAAGACGCAAGTATGACAATACACCATTGAAACACATGCGAATAGAAGAACCTCAAATGCTTTATTAATATATGGAAGTAAGGTTCAGGCGGTGATACAACCATGAGAGGTCCAATCCAGCATCACCTTCCCGATGGAGAGAAATCTCTTCTTCACCTCCCTCAAGCAATCACCCAATGCTCACAACTGTAAACCAACAGCAATTCTTCGCACTAAATTCCGGCTTCCAGATCTCATGGGATGAGATCCTTATATAGAGTTTTGGAGTGAAGATAAGTCAGCTTGATGTGTGACTTGTTGTCCTCTTCAACTCCAGTTGTTCTTCAGTTCTTCACTCGGAGTTTCTATCTTCCACTTGGAGTTTTAGAAGCTCTTAACTCATCATTAGGCAAATCTTTTGATCAAGTGTCTTTTTGGAAGCTTCCTGGGCACTGGCACATTGAGAAAAAGATTCCTCCACATGTCAAAGTACGCCCAGCGCAGGTAGCCTTTGTTGCACTTGCTATGCAGCGCAGGTACACCATAGAGCTTTTGACATTCAGCGCAGATCCCTAGTGGAGCAGCTGCTTTGATCCAAAATTGACCTGTTTTTGAGTGTTTTTCAGTGGAGAACTGATTTGCAGTGCTGTGGTTTGCTGACCTTGTTCCTCTAAGGGTAAGAACAACATGTTTAGGGACTTTGGATCCCTTAGATTATTGACATTTCATGCTCTATGCTGTAAGGCACAAAAATGTCTATAACAGTTGCCCCCTAAAGTATGAGGTTGTTTATCGGGTGAAATGCTTTATTAGGAGGATCCGAAGTTCATTCAATCGTCGGGAGGTGACCTGTAACAAAATACAATACAATACATTATCTTTTCATACTTTCTTTTCATGATCTAGCTGATGCGGGCATTTCCCATGCTCAGCTTTATAAATACATTTGTTGTACATAAACAGACGATCGTCTGATAATAGACTGATAATTCTCTGCTTTTAATTATCATCCTTTTAGTAGGATGACCATCTGTTGCACATGTCTATGTTTTTATCTTCTGAATATATATCGCAGCCCGGATGGATGAAACTAGATCCGGGGTCTTCAAACTTGTCCGATCTTCACTCTAGTACAAGTCGATCCATGTGAGAATTTCTTGAAGTCGAACATGGAAAGACATCGCTTGATTACCAGTCAATAATGTAAACTGTTAACAAGCGCGAGAGGAATCACCGATAATGATGATGACCCTCAAGGTACTGCAGCACAATTCACGTGGCGTGAATATAGGATCTGACGTCGAACACCACGCAAAGTCTCCTGGTCGAAGGTCATTAATGTATACCTATCGCCGGAAGTGAGAAACTTGCCATTGAGGCATGCAAGCTTCAAAGTACTAAGGGGGTGTTCCTAGATCAACTTCTTGGATAATGAGCTGATGTCGACAAGAAGTGATCCGTCAAAGGAGGGCCTTAATGAATCCCACATCAGTGACACGGAACGGAGCTAGTGATGATGGTGAAAACGATCTGTGAAATATGATTCAGGGTGGCGGTCATGGAAGGATGAAAGATGATGTACGGTAGTGGATGGGACCCGGTTGACACTTTCTGAATGACATCTCTTGAACATATAACGACACTGATGTGATGGATCGGTAGCATTACCCCATGTATGGATGGTATGGCTAGACCATGGTGAAGGGACCGGTGAATGATAATAACCCAACCCGATATTTACGGAGGCAAAAGTGTCATGTTCAAGAGCGACTTGCTACCATTAAGCTTTGAGGTTCTCCCAATTTTTCCCCAGTCATTTCTAACCAGTACCTCTTTATTTTTGTCAAGCTTGAGGAGGATAACATATGCTTGTTCTATAACCTGCCCTTCGGGCAAGCCCATCGCTATGTTTTAACGAGCCTAGCGATAGGGAAACTCGTTCTCATCTAAAGACAAGTTTGTCGCTATCTAATATTTTTAACGAGCCCAGCGACAAAGACAGCTCGGTCCTTTTCATTTTTAGAGAGTCTGAAAAGGGTACATAAAGTGGACTCCAGGGGTCATTTTTCGTCATCTAATCCCTTAAGTCCAAAAAAGTATAAAACAATACAGAAGGGATGAATGTTCGATATCTTTATCGAGCCGAACTAGACAAGCGCTCGATCTTTTTGTGCAATAATCCCTCAGGTCGAAAAAGATTAAAATCTAGAGGAGGGATAGCTCTTTTGGTCCTTTTAACGAGCTGGAAGGCCAAAACTCGGCAAACTTTTCATTTTTTACGAGTCAGTGAAAAGAGCTCAAAGAAGACTCGTATTTTGAGGAACGAGTGATAAACAGGGATAGCAGCAGATTCCAGGTACATGTTGGAATTTTCCAATCACGGCAGTATTACAAGGATGGCTAGGTGGGATCACTCTTCGCATCTGTTCCTCAAAATAGGTAAACAATCAAGTGGATGTGAATGATCGGCCAAATGAAAAGTGGAGGTGACGGTGCACAAACACGACCAAGGCTTTTATGGCTGATGAATTTACGGTCTCAAATGGTTATTTACCGGTTCATTTTTGTGAATGAGCTTGAACTCTGGGGGAAGCTTGCTCACATGCTTATGTTTATTTTTTAACGAGCATGAATTTCCTCATTAAAACTGCTCGGATCTTGCGTTTATTTTTTAACGAGCATGAACTTTGCCAAAACTGCTCGTTTTTACCAGTCATAAAGCAGGAAGGTCTCGTGGAAGATCGCTATTTTTTAAAGAGCTTCATCTCCCTACGTATTGCTCCATATCCTCTCTTTGTGCAAGCCGGATATCGACTTATCTACGGGTTAGCGGGGTTAGTCCTACCTAAAATTAAAAAGCTGCCCGCGCTTGCATTCCAAGAGGTTTGCATGCCCCTAGGTGTAAGTATAATTTCAAGGCTGCCCCTACTTTTCTGTTAAAAACCTTTGTTTTCAACAGGTGAGGCTTACCTCTTTCAGGTTACCCAAAGATTGTTCTGCTAATCCTTTCAAACAGAAACTTTCTTCGGCGACGTCTATCATTAGGTTACTCAAATATGGTTACAATTTGCTGCAGCAATAGAATCTCTTTCTTTGGAGGCTGCCCCTACTTATCCTTTAAAACATTTGTTTTAATGGGTGAGGCTTGCCTTTAATCCAAAGATGGTTAATACTTGCTACCACAAACGGATCCCCTTCTTTGGCAGAGCCTACTTATCTAGACAAAGGTGAGTAACGGGCCCCCGTCCTCCCACATAACTTTAACAAAAGAATCTTTTTCCAGAACAACCCCATTCCTAACTGCCCCTTCTTCCGCATGAGAGCTCTTGCCGACTCTTCTGTTTTACGAAGAAGAAGGAGGGGACGGGGTACGGACTAGTCATATTCTCCCGCGGAAATTCTAATTTACACCTAAGGTTTCTTCTGCCTCCAGAGCAGACCAGGATGCATGCCCCCTGGGTTCCGGCCTTCCTTTCCCGAATTACTCGCACTCATCAGGAAGAAGAACCGGAGGTAGAGACCTTTCTTGATCAAATAGACCATTCAGGATAGGTATGTGACTACTTACAATGCGTGATCCCGGAAGTGAAAGCTGGTCTACGAGCTTGACCATTCTTCCTTCGTATGGAAAACACATTATTCGAAAGAGTGAGGAGACTATTGCTTCCATGCAATATATGTAGTCTCGTCCAAGGAGTAGGTTATAATCCAAGGGTCCTTGGACGGCCATCAAGTTCATTTTGACAGCCTTCCCTTTCAAGGTAATAGGCACATTAGGTAGAATCCCTAATGGTCGACTGGTTCCTTTGTCAAAACCCGAGAGATTCCTTGTCTCGGGCAAAAGCGTTGGGCAACCCAATGCTTTCCAAGCAATAGAGGATAGGATACTCACAGATGCCCCTTCATCAATGATAGTTCCAGCCATCACCATTTTGTATATTTGGACTATAATTCTAAATGGTATACTGGCTGGTAATCGGGGTCTGCCTAGTTGGTTCCAATCAAAGGACACAACTAGGTTGGTTGGTGGTGGGACCGAATATACGGCCGGGTATGACCCTGACGATGCTCCTTCCTGCGATAAAGGAGTGGGAACATTGCCCTGATGTTCATCAGAATCGGTGTTGATGAAAAGAATCTGGACGGTGTCATCCTTACTCTCTTCGGTAGGGGTGTCAGCTGAAGATGAATCCTCAGTGACTGTGGTATTTGAAGATGAAACTTCTGAAGGGAGAACCGGGTCAACTGTCGTTTTGACCTTTGGACTTTTGTTCGGTCTGGATTCAGTAGGTTCACTTTCAGTGACTGACACTTCAGCTGGCCCTATGAGCGGGGCAGCTGTATTTTCGACCAACGAAGGACTTGGCGCGAGTTTTTGGTATCCAGGAGGAAGTAGCAACGGTGCAACCGGTTGATCTTCCAAAACTCTCTTTGCCTCGTCTAAAAAGGGACAACGGCGGAGGGTGTGATCGCCTTCACACAGTTCGCAGGGGAATCTCATTCCTCTTCGTCGTCTAGAACCTTTACTTTCGCTGGTCGACGGTAAGCATTCAACCTGGTTGTCAGAGGTTGACGCTTCCGAACTGTGCAAACGAGGGGACCAGTCCCTTAGTATCCGGGGAATACTGGGACAATCACGGTGGAGGTGGTCTCCTCTACATATGACACATGGCGATTTGGGCCCGGTCCGTGTTGTGTGTGGATTTTCGTTAGATACCTTTTGCTTGCCCCCAGGCGCCTTTGGCTCCTTCTGCTTCTTTTCTTTCTTCTTCTTTTCCTTCTTCTTTTCTATGGGAGCTCCGCTTTTGGCGGCTTGACCTTTCGAAGAAGAAGGATCGGAGGAAGGCTTATAGAAGTGGAAGGCTGGGGGGTAGCTCTAGACTGGTCTAACTGTTGACTCGACTGTTCAGGAACCTTGGTGGTCTGAACTACAGCGGTTGAGAATAGCCAAACTGGCAGGCCGATTGTTAGTCCTGGAAGCAACAATGTGGCCATGTGGGGCGCACCAACTTCTCCCCAAGAGGAGAAAGGGTTAGGGGTCCTATCACGTGGAATCCCTTGGTTGGTGTGTTCCATGTTCTCAACCTAAAGATCAACGTAGGAATAAGGGGTGATTATGTTCCGTTTAGAATGAATTTTATATGACGACGCTTTAGACACAACTTGCTTTTTCACTTTTTAAGAGTCGAGAAAAAGCTAAAGATGACTCTAGTCTCCTTCGATGTATTAACGAGCCCGAAGTGACAAATGCTCGGATGGACTTTTTCAGTTATAGAGTTTGAAAAAAGGCCAAAAGAAACTACTTTCGAGTTCTAGGCAGAAGGTGTGCCAAACCTTTCGCGAAACCACAGAATACGTTTTACGGTACGAGTGGTCGATCTTCGTGAATGTTGTGTTCACTGCATCGAGATCAGCAGGGCGGCCGACATGGCTTCCTATGGATAAAGGCTTTGTTCCTATAGGGGTCCCCCAATATACGCGATGGTACACGGGGGCACAAGTCCGTATTAGTGCTATCGTCCCTCGGGGGGAATCACCCACCTTCGTAGAGATCGACAGTCACTATGTTTAAAGACGCCGGTTCACGTCTCTACCTAGACCTCTACTGTGTTTCGTTATGTTTCAAAGCGTTGTTAGATAAATTCAGTTCTTTTTAGGTTGATCTTGCTTAGCAGTTTGCCTTTATGGATCACCACGTGATGTATGATACAACTCCTAAATGCAGTCTAAGAATGATAAGCAAGCTTTTTCAATTCTTTCAACTTATGAAAACCTTAACTACTGAAGGAAAAGAAAGACATCATCTTTTCAAACAGATCATAGAGCACACACTGATGCACTTTTCCTAAATCGACATGCAAACTGTCAAAATGCACATGCACAATGCAAGTATTTCTTTTCTTCTTCCTTAATGTTGATGTATTACAAAAAGAAAGTTGTTGTATAATTTCGAATTCAGTTTCAAGCGAAAGCAAACAAGTTTTTGTCCAATAATCAAAAGAACACCTTAAGATTCACTCGTTTCAACACAAGAAATACTGAAATTCGAACCATATAACGAAATCAAATGCTCAAGCAGGTATGAACAGCAATAAACTAGCTCTTAGAATCACAACGACACTTTCTCATAGGTCTAGATCCAAGAGGTCATAGCAAGACTAGTTCACTTTCACTATGGGAAACTGTGAATGACAGCAAGAAATACAATAAGAACAATCACGGTTTCTTCATACAACTGAGGCGGAATGAAGGCAAAGAGAAGTGGTTTCAGCTGGGTATACAGGTTGACAACAGGCTGCAAAAAACAATACTGAAAACTGGGCAACAGACAGTGGGGAATCCCAGTTGCACAAGGCAAAACTGGATCAGCGCAGGTGTTGTACTGTCAATCTGACATGCAGTACAGGTAGCCCCTTCGGGACCTGCGTTGCAGCGCAGGTAGCCTTTGCTGCAGCTGCACTGAAGAGACAACTCTCGTCTCTCTCATATTCTGGGTCACAGTTTGCTCAAAAATCAATGGTTTTTGGCCAAATCAGAGGTTGTCAGTCGAGTATACACTAGAGGATGATTAAAGGAAAATGAACACTATCACAAAGAGCTAAAAAGAGTCCTTGTGGATCAGCTCTTCAAATCATAAACATGCCCAGCACTGGGCTAGAGTAGCTGCCCTCTACTTTGCATTCGAAGGACTCGAATGCAGTTCGATTCGGTACTCCCTTTTTTAAGAAATGAATAGCAAGAAACACAAGCTACCAACAAGACACGATCCCCAGCGGAGTCGCCAGTCTGTTGTGGGGGAAAGTATCCAACTCGGAATGACCCTAACCCACTCTAAGGGTGACAGTTCCTTAGCAACAGCTGAAAGCAAAGCTATCTAAAGTTTCTTCTTTATGACATGCAAGAGATAAAAGGGAGAGATCCACTTACCGATGTCTTGCGCAAATGGTCGATCCAATCTCCTTTGTTTGCCGCTTGCTCCCAGCTCCAAGTCTTTTCACGAGCCCAGCTACACGAGATCCTGCAAATAAGACAAGAAAAGGAAACTACAAGAAGCATGCATTCATAATCGATTCAAGGATTAGCATAAATCAAAGACGCAAGTAAGACAATACACCATTGAAACACATGCAAATAGAAGAACCTCAAATGCTTTATTAATATATGGAAGTAAGGTTCAGGCGGTGATACAACCATGAGAGGTCCAATCCAGCATCACCTTCCCGACGGAGAGAAATCTCTTCTTCACCTCCCTCAAGCAATCACCCAATTCTCACAACTGTAAACCAACAGCAATTCTTCGCACTAAATTCCGGCTTCCAGATCTCATGGGATGAGATCCTTATATAGAGTTTTGGAGTGAAGATAAGTCAGCTTGATGTGTGACTTGTTGTCCTCTTCAACTCCAGTTGTTCTTCAGTTCTTCACTCGGAGTTTCTATCTTCCACTTGGAGTTTTAGAAGCTCTTAACTCATCATTAGGCAAATCTTTTGATCAAGTGTCTTTTTGGAAGCTTCCTGGGCACTGGCACATTGAGAAAAAGATTCCTCCACATGTCAAAGTACGCCCAGCGCAGGTAGCCTTTGTTGCACTTGCTATGCAACGCAGGTACACCATAGAGCTTTTGACATTCAGCGCAGATGCCTAGTGGAGCAGCTGCTTTGATCCAAAATTGACATGTTTTTGAGTGTTTTTCAGTGGAGAACTGATTTGCAGTGCTATGGTTTGTTGACCTTGTTCCTCTAAGGGTAAGAACAACATGTTTAGGGACTTTGGATCCCTTAGATTATTGACATTTCATGCTCTATGCTGTAAGGCACAAAAATGTCTATAACACTCTCCTTGTAGTTCCTTCACCTATTTCATTGCTTCATTCCTCTCCTTCTGAATTTTCAAAAATTCTACAATTCTTAATTTTTCAACCCACTCCTTCTTAATCTTATTGACCATTTCCTTGTGCTGCTTTAGGGAGATTACCTGATCTTTGGGAAAGAGCACTAATTTCTCCCACTTCTTTGGTACCTCATCAAATCTTCAAATTTAACGTGATTTATTTCATATGGTATTTCAACATCCTCCTCCTGGTCCTTTTTCTCCTCCTGCTGGTCTAACTCAACCGTTTGTTCTTGTGTAACAACAACATCATTGATAGGTTCTTGTGATACAGAAATCTTTTTATTTTCAGTCTGCTCTATTTCAACTACTAGTTCTTGCGTAACAACAACATCATAAACATGTTCTTGTGGATTAATAGGCTATTTTTCGTCTTCCTACTTTGCTTCGACTACTAGTTCTTATGTAACAACAACATTATCAACATGTTCTTGTGGAATAATAGGTCAAAATTATTTTCAGGTTCCCCCACTTGTACTCCAATAGAAATAGTAACATTTTCCATGATTTTAGTCTCCTCAAGGATTTTTTGGCAGCCCTTACAATTTTTTTCTGAGATAGTAGGTACTGCCATTTCTACAGCCTCTACCAAGATATCCAATCTAGTTTCATTCTTAAAATGAAGTTTTTATTTAACCAAGGCAAGTTGTTTCTTTAACTCCTAATTTTCCTTTCTCATATTTTCAATTTGAACGAGGGTCAATTTTTGTCTTACCTAGTGAAGTAACAGTCTCTTGTTCTTGTGCTTCTTCTTATGTTGCTGGTCCTTCTATCTCCTACTATTTCTTTGGTTCTTGTTTAAGCATTGGTGTAACAACTAAGATTTCAGATGTAGAGGGGTATTCTTTTGTAGACTTCTCCTACTTTTATTTTTCCTATTTCTCCTCAAACCCATCAAGTCCAGTTGTATCAACACATTCTCCCTCAGCTCTAGTAGTACGTTTTTGAGTCTCTTATGGCATAACATCTACTCACACCCTTTTTAAAGGAGTTCTTCCACTAATTGGCATTTTCATTTCCCTTTTATGCACTATTACCTTTTTTGATACTCCCCTGGTCCCTTTAGGGGTCTTCACTTCCTTAACTCTAGTTTCAGGCACAATTGTTGTCCCAACAATGTCTTCCTCCATCAACTCCTCTTCAGGGGTATTCACTTCCTCTGATCCAGTTTCTGGCACAACTTTTGTTACAATAGTTTCTGCCTCCAACAGTTCCTCTCAAATTGGGCACCCCCTCATCCTTCCTCTGATGACACACTAGACACAACCACGGGTTCTTTTATATTCCACATCTCCTTTCCTTGTGGGGATGACCTAGGGGACATTCTAATGGAACTCCACCTAAGGTTCCATTGACCGGTCATAGGAGGTGTATTAGTTGTACTCTACTTAGAACCCACGGTTATCTTTCTCTTGGAAGATGTAGTAGTTTAAACAATAGGTGTTGTTTTAGCGTTGGGTGTTTCTTCAATACTTGGTGTTGTTTCATCACTAGGGGCTACTTCAGCACCAGGTGCTCCTTCAACACTCTCTTCATGATCCTCATTCGCACCAGCACAAGGTCCCACTATCAAAGCATTCCATGAGATCCCTTGTATCTATAATGAATGCATGATGATTAATTTAATGAACATGTGGTTAGTGGCATAAGTTTCTGGATGTTCCCCTTTTCACATACTCTACCATGTGTTGTAATTACTTCAACAAGTGGTATGGTAAATTAAACAACTGCCTTGTCCTCAGGTATGCCCGCAATTTAAGGTGATAATTGAAAATAATCCCAAAACAACCCTCATAGGTAATGAATTTTTGGATGAAGAGGGATACGTCTTCCCAAGGGTGAGGAAGAGATGTTCTATCAAAACCCTTGTGCTTGGGCATCAATTCTTCTCCCTCCTATAAGAATATGGCCTTAGCTTTAGGATTGGCCACTTCCTTGATAACCATTGTTCTCCTGTCCTAGACCGCCATGTCTCTTTTGCGATGACTTCTTCGGTAACAACAATTATGAAGCCCTTGACGACAAAGTGTTCTTCAACGAAGGCTTTGGAAAATTCTAAAGTGACTAATTCACTGAAACCATGTAATTTTCAAAATAACTCAGCCATCCAGTCATTCAGAAAATTTCCAATGCTTCCAGATGTTGTAACAACACATTAGCAGAGTTAGATTTGTGTATGACTACTACTCCACACATAACTGCTCACAAACACACTACTTAACTATGTTAGTAACCTGTTATTGAGTTGTGTCAATGCACAAAAATGGTTTCTCAGGGGAAAATGTCAAGGTGTTGGAATTATCAGTGGTTACTCCTCCTTATTACCAATTCAAAACTTTTAAATCAAAAGGATTTTTTGAACAATTGCACTAATCTCTAGATGTAACAACACGAATAATAAAGAAAAAAAATTAATAATGATGAAGGAATATTGGAACTAATGGCAGCAGTTACATTGGTTTAATTGTAAAAAGTAATGGTGTCAGAACATTCTAATCATGCAGTATTATGGCAGGGTGAGGTATGCATTATTTGGATGAACAATTGGATTTTCTTAATCCGACCTGATTAGGAAAGGAAGCACATGCTTAAGCAACTATCTGTGTAACAGCAACTCCTTGAACCTTAATTAATCCAAATCAGTAAAGTAATTGAAATGTGATCATGTAACAACAAGCTTCGAGAGACCATCCAAACATGAAATAGCCCATCATTAACCATTAAACTACCTCACCCGTAAGCATCGAATCCCTTAGCTCTTGACCATTAACCCCTTAAACCCTAACCCCTAATCCCTTAAACCTTAATCTATGTATACCAAATCCCATAATCCTCAAAGCCCCTATTCACTTAACCCCCAACACATCAATTAATTAACTATTTAGGCACATCTGACGCTAAATCCAGGGCTAAAAAGGGAGCTAACTAAGGAGGTAATTTAGGTGCAAAAAAAGGAGCTAAATGCGGCACTATCACTGGTGTTATTTTTGGGGAAATTTATGGCACTATTTCCAGCACTATTATTGCCTAACTTAGCACCTAAATTTTTTGGTTGGTGAAAGAAATGTCAAAAAAGTTCCATCTCGATAAATAGCACTGACTTTTTCAAAAAATTGGAGAAGAACACACTAAAATAGTCCTTGGAAGCAAAAACTGGAGTTAATAATAGGGGTTTGTTGTAGTGAATAACTCAACATCTCACTTAATAAGAGGTTTTTTTTGCTTAACATGCTCCTTCCCTTAAAAAAATGGTGTCCTCAACACTTGGTTAATTGCAAGTGTATCTACATGAATAACTCATATTTTCATGTCACCTCTTCCAATAGTAGGTTCTTCCATTTGATGAGGTACTCAATAATTGCTCCATTTCACAGTTATCTAATCCTTGTTTCAAGAATTTTTTTGGATAGTAAAATAGTGTTAAGCGGTATCTTTTCACTGATTACATTTTTTAAGAAAGAAATATGGAAGACTAGATGTTCTATAGGTGAAGATAGAGGCAATCCAATTTATAAGCCACAGTGTCAATCCTTTGCAACACCTTGTAGCGACTGCTATATTTATGTGCTAATTTATTTTCCTTCCTTTGATTCTTGAGGGGCATCTATGTATATGGTTGTAGCCTAAAAAATACCCAATCCCCTACTTCAAATTCTTTTTCATTGCGATGTTGATATGCCTATTTTTCATCTTATTTTATGTTATAACTGAGTCATCCTTCAATAGTTTGAGAACCTCTTGTTGGTGCCCTATGTAATATTCCACTGCTTGAACATTTTCAATCCATTTTAAGGATGATGTGATGGATAAAGGATGTTATTGATAAAATTTCATAAATGGGGACATTTTTTATGAAGTATGGGACAATGTGTTATATAATCATTCCACCAAATAAAACCACTTGAACCATTATGTATATTTATCATATTCAAATAAACATAGGTATCCTTCTAAACATTTATTCACAATATTAGTTTGTCCATCGAATTGAGGATGGTAATATGAGATGTGTGTCAACTGAGTACCCAACCAAGAAAATAATTCGGTCCAAAAATTTCCAATGAACATTGGATGTCTATCACTTACAATAATTTTTTAGATTCTATGTAAAATTTGGATTCTTACCATGAATGTTATTGCCACACTCGATTTAAAAGCTTACTTTATGGGCATACTTCTTCGGTCAATCTACTACCACCATAATGACATTATTTTCTTCATATTTAGGTAAACATGTAATAAAATCCATTAAAACTTCTTCCTAATCTTGTTTCAGTATAGTTAATGGTTGTAGGAGACCTAGGAATGTGATTGTCTCTCCCTTATTTTGTTGACAAACCACATATTTTGCCACAAAATTTTGAACATTAGTTTTAAGAACTTCTTAGAAAAAATCCATCTTGATCCTATAGTAAGTTTTCAAGGACCTTGAATGTCCTCCTATAGGATAAGTGTACAGTTCCAAAGGGAACATTTGTTTGAGATGGTAATTCCACAACATATCATTCTTCCTCACAAATTTATCTAACGTACTTGATTCAAATTTAAACAGGAACACAGTAAATTACAGATATAACCATACACATAGAGATGTTGTGGAAATAAAACTCCATTTCATTAATATCAAAGAACTGAAATATGCTTACATACAAAATGGAAATAAACTAGCTCGGGTGATGGTAACTTATCTCTGAGAAGTGATGTGGCAGCTACATGCCTCTAAACTATGTTACTGTTATGCTCTTAACCTGCAAAATGATACCCAATATAGAATATGCGAAGAAAAGATACCCAGAACAGAGAATAGCAATGATTTTATTATTCAGAGAGTAATGTTCACTTGCCTCTTCGAGGGGGAAACCTCCAATAGAGCAGAGCTCGATTACAAAATAAGACACAATACTCCTCGCAGGGAGTCTCTATCCTTTATATATGACTCATACATGCAATACCATGGGCCAATACCGTGGGTTTTATTAATACCATCTATCTAATACTTCGACCCATTTGCAACTAACTGTGATCCCATCATTAATTGTGGGTTAACCACTTACAAATATTAATATGGGCTTTATTGACTCTTGACTATGACGTGATCCCATGACATAAATAAGGGGGTTAGGGTGGGACCCTAACATGCCCTCCCCCTTAAGACTAGCCTTGTCCTCAAGGCTGAAGCTGCAGAAACTGCTAAAGAATAGTGGCTGGTTCCCAAGTTGTATCTTCCGGAGAGGTGTCTTTCCATTTGACGAGGACTTCCTTAATCATGCGGTCGTGCAGGTGTTTGTCTCTTGTGTCTATAACCTGTTCGGGTTGAAGCCAGATTGACCCTTCTTCGTCCAATTCAGGTAGACTGGTTTGAACTCGGCAATTGTTCTCGATCACTTTCTTGAGGCACGATACATGGAAAACTGGATGGATTTTTGCAGTAGGTGGCAAAGCCAACTTGTAAGCCACTTCTCCAATGCGCTGAAGTACTTGGTATGGTCCGTAGAATTTTGGAGATAGCTTCTGACAACCCTTGTCTTTGAGTGATGTTTGCTTATATGGTTGCAGCCTCAAAAAGACCTGATCCCCTTCTTGAAATTGGCGCTCTGAGCGATGCTGGTCGACCTATTGCTTCATGTGGTTCTAAGCTTGATGAAGATTCTCTCTAAGATGGGCGAGCATGGTTGCGCGGTGTTGTAGGAGTTTATCCACTGCTTGTACTTTGGAGCACCCCTTGAGATAAGAATTAGGGGAAGGCGGAAGTTGACCATATACTACTTCATAGGGAGTCATTTTGGTGGTGGAATGATAGTTGGTGTTATACCACCATTCAGCCAGAGGTAACCACTGTACCCAAAGGTGTTGCTTTTCTGAAGTGAAACACCTAAGGTAGGTTTCTAGACATTTGTTGACAGCTTCAGTTTGACCATACGTTTGCGGATGATAGGAAGTACTGAGTTTTAGTTGAGTGCCTTGTATCCTGAAGAGTTCCTGCCAAAAATTACTGGTGAAGATCGGGTCGCGATCGGACACAATAGAAGTGGGCATGCCATGCAATTTGAAAATCTGATCCATGAAATATTGAGTGACCAAAGTTGGTGTAAATGGGTGGGGTAGGGCGCAGAAATGAGCATACTTTGATAGTTGGTCCACAACCACCATGATGACTGACTTGTTCCCGTACTTTGGAAGACCTGTAATGAAATCCATAGAAACTTCCGTCCAAATGGATGTCGAAATGGGAAATGGTTGTAATGTGCCTGGTGTGTTGACTGTTTCCCCTTTGTGGCATTGACAGACATCGCATTCTGCTACAAAAGTAAGGATGTCCTTTTTCATGCCTGTCCAAAAAAATGATCTTCTGGTGCGAGCATACGTCTTCTGAAAGCCCGAATATCCTGCAACAGGCGATGAGTGCAATTCTGCCAAAATGTGACCTTTGAGGGTGGATGTTGGGGATATTACGACTCTGTCCCTGTAGCGAAGAATATCATCCTGCCACGAGTAGCCCTTGGTGGAATTTGGATCTACCTGCAATTGAGAAATGAGTTGGGATAGCCCGGGGTGTGAAAACCATTCCTTGCGAGCCTCTTCAATCCATTCTGGAATGGGGAGGGAAATTGCAAGCAGAGTACTTTCTTCCTCAAATTGGCGAGATAATGCATCTGCTACACTATTGTCTTTCCCTTTCTTGTAAATGATCTCATAATCATATCCCAGCATTTTGGCGAGCCATTTATTTTTTTGTGGGGAGGATAGGCGTTGCTCCAAAAAATATTTAAGACTGTGATGATTAGTGCGTATTTGGAAACGTCGCCCCAATAAGTAAGGTCGCCAGGTCTCGACGACATGTAAGATGGCCATCATTTCTTTTTCGTAGGTAGATTGGCCCAGATTCCTCCCACTTAGTTGTTGGCTTGTGAAGGCCAAAGGTCACCCTTCCTGCATTAAGACCGCCCCAATACCGGTCCCCGAAGCATCACACTCAATGACAAAGGATTTGGTGAAGTCAGGTAGTGCTAAGACTGGAGTGGAACACATGGCGTTTTTGAGAGCGGTAAATGCCTGTTGTGCTTCCTCATTCCAGAAGAAGGAATTTTTCTTTAGGAGTTGAGTGAGAGGCTTCGCTATGCGGCCATAGTTGCGGACAAATTTATGATAATAGCCTGTGAGACCCAAAATTCCTCTCAAGCTCTTCAAAGTCTTAGGTTGAGGCCATTCTTGCATTGCCTGGATCTTTTTGGGGTCCACCTTGACACCTTCACGCCCCACAATGTGGCCCAAATACTCAACTTCTTCCATGCCAAACGAACACTTGGACATCTTGACAAATAATTTATGCTTGCGGAGCAGGTGTAAGAGTAGATCTACATGCTGAAGATGTGCAGCCCAAGTGCCACTATAGATGAGGATGTCATCGAAGAAGACAAGGACAAATTTCCTGAGATATGGTTTGAGAATGTGATTCATAAGGCTCTGAAAAGTAGAGGGGGCATTACAAAGACCAAATGGCATGACCAGGAACTCATAATGGCCTTCATGAGTTCGGAAAGTAGTCTTGGGAATGTCGACTTCCTTCATGCGAATTTGGTGGTAGCCTGAGCGAAGATCCAGCTTAGTGAAGAATTGAGCCCCATTGAGTTCGTCCAGCAAATCGTCAACCACCAGAATGGGAAATTTATCTTTGACTGTAAACTTATTGAGAGCCCTGAATTCGGGACACATCCACCACTCCCCATGTTTCTTGAGCACCATGACCACTGGGGATGAATAAGGACTAATTCTGGGACGAATGACACCTGCTTCCAAAAGTTCCTTGATGATTTTTTCTATTTCATTCTTTTGGGTGAACGGATATCTGTATGGCCACACATTTGGGGGTTGGGCCCCTGGAACCAAGGTGATGCTATGATCATGTTCCCCTCGCGAGGGTGGAAGCTCATGAGGCTTGTCAAAGACCAGCAGATGGTTATTTAAAATCTGTTGCATCTCAGGATGAATTGGCAGAGACTTGGTTTCGACAACCTGGATGACATTAAATTGAGCTACCACTCCATGATTGCCCTTTTTTAACAATTTTTCCATCCGATGCGAGCTGATGATAGAGGGGGCTCCCGCCTGGAGTCCACGGAGGGTATGTGTGTAGTTTTTCTACTTAAAACTCATATATAACTCCTGAAAATCCATTGTGATTGGCCCAAGCATGCGGAGCCATTCAGCACCGAGGACAATGTTGCAACCCCCCATGTGTATGGCAAACATGTGGGTTTTCAACTGTTAATCCCCCATTTGAAGTTTGACATTTTCACAGTGACCTTCACATTTCATTGTGCCCCCATCCGCAATTTGGACTTGGAAGTTAGAAACTGCTCGTACAAAACAATGCACTGCTTCTGTGATTTTTTGATGGATGAAATTATGGGTACTTCCACTATCAATCAAGACTACTACTGGGCAATGTTTAAGAAAACCCCTGATTTTGAGAGTTTGAGGGGAAGAAATCCCTGCCAACGCATGCAGCGAAATAACTGGTTTGTCAAAGACATTCTCCGTTGGGTTGTCTTCTTCTAGCGCCTCATATTCCTCAAGTGGTGGATCTTCCTCTGTTGAGCTGTAGTCAATGGCATCTATTTGAAAAAAATTGGGCTCCTTGCATTTATGACCTGGGGAGTATTTTTCATCACAGTAGTAACATAGTCCTTGCTTCCTTCTTTCGGCCATTTCCGCAGGTGACACCTTTTGGACCTTAAGTGTTTGAGTCGTGTTGTGAGCCTGTGGGAGACGACCTTTAGCGGGGAAATTTGGGTGACTGTATTGGGCGGTTAATGCACGTTCCACGTTACGGGCTACCTTGCAAGCCTCTTTCCAAGTGGGAGGGTGGTGCAGTAAGACTTGAGCTTTGATGGCTTCTTTAAGACCACTGATAAAACATTCCGTGTAGAACTCATTTGAGAGACCCCAAGTGCGGAAGGCTAAGGCTTCAAAAGTTGTAATATATTCATCCACGGTACCTGTCGGTCGGAGCTTAGTAAGACAACCCAAAAAAGAGTCCTCCTGTTCAAAGCGGTCTCGAAGAGCTTTGGTAAATTGGGTCCAAATCTTAAAAGGTCCATTGCAACGTTGATGCCATTCCCACCATTGCCACCGTTCATTGTCCAAGTACATGCTCCCCAACATAAGCTTAGTCGCATCATCTAAGATATGATTCAGTTTGAAATACTGCTCCATTTGTGCTATCCATGCGGACGGGTGAGAACCGTCAAATTTATGCATATCCAACTTGTGAAGTCGCTGACTGGGTGGTGGGTGGGTGTGCCAGACATGAGGAGAGTGGCTAGACTCACCCTCATTGTATTCATTGTCATTATACGCCTCCTCGTGAGCTTGCTCCTTAACCTTCGGGATTAATTGCTGGACCTGGAGAGATAGTCCGGTAAGCTGCTTATTGATGGATTGGATGGATTTGTCAAGTTTGTCCAATCTTTCATTGGCCATTTCTTGAGCTCTAGTTTCTACCATACACCAACCTCATGAAAAATTGGGACCGCCTAAAAATTTTCACTAATAATTGAATGGTACCATCGTGCTCAGCTCGTCGTCCTGATTCTGATGGGCTAGATCACCAATAAGCGCCCGGGAAGATCTCAGACCTTTTTTTTTTCTAAAAACTCCTAACGGAGTTTTACTCCTTCATGATCAATACTGCAGTCGCCAAATCCTCAAAATGTCAATGTGGCCAAAAGTCCTGCGAAAATTATACCTCGGTATAAGAACCCTTCACAACAACTCCGATCTGGTGGATCTGAGAGATCTGAATGGCGGATCGGATAGCTCTGGGCGGCGGAACAGACTGCTGCTGCGGATCGGCTAGCTCTAACAGATTGTAATGACTGATCTGTGAACTCGAGACTGCGGGACTGATGTCGGCTGCTTCTACACCCCTTTGCACCAGCAGATCTGGAATAGATAATGTGCGATCCCCCGATAGAAAAGGGAACTATGGTCTTGAGGAGTGTCAGGTGCTACAGATCGCAATATACATAAGGGTCTAGCAGTAGTACTCGGCCCAATGTTTCAGGGCTCTAAATAAGGAGGATCGATCGTACCCTTAGCCGTACAACCCGACTACCCTATCGTACGGGCGAGTAATCTCTCCGAGTGTTGTTCTCGGTGTACTGTAGCCACAAGACAGCTGACGGTTTATCTATGGCGAGGTTTCAAGGGAGCCTAGGGGTTTCCGATATACCCAGAGGGTACGTGGAAGACAGTCCGTGCGCGGTTATGTCTAATGCGCTACTACTCGAAGGGGTAACCAGAGGGGTTACAAGGGAGTCCAACAAATGTGACCACCTCTTGTATTTCCTGCGTGCATGCCTCCCCAAATCCGCAGGTTTATGCGCTCAACGACAGATCCCGTGGTTTAAAGATGTCGGAACACGTCTCTAGCCAAAAAAAAAAAAATTGCTAAGAATTGGCGACCCCACCGGCCCTGGAAAGTGCTCTGATACCACTTGCTATGCTCTTAACCTGCAAAATGATACCCAATACAGAATATGCGAAGAAAAGATACCCAAAAAATAGAATAGCAATGATTTTATTATTCAGAGAGTAATGTTCACTTGCCTCTTCGAGGGGCCAACCTCCAATAGAGCAGAGCTCGATTACAAAATAAGACATAATACTCCTCGCAGGGAGTCTCTATCCTTTATATATGACTCATACATGCAATACCACGGGCCAATACCGGGGGTTTTATTAATACCATCTATCTAATACTACGGCCCATTTGCAACTAACTGTGGTCCCGTCATTAATTGTGGGTTAACCACTTACAAATATTAATATGGGCTTTATTGACTCTTGACTATGACGTGATCCCATGACTTAAATAAGGGGGTTAGGGTGGGACCCTAACAGTTACAATGAGGCTTGAAGGCCTATTTATTATTGAGAAATAATGGAAAACCCTAAACATCCAAAAAACTAACCCTAGGAGATGAAACGCCAAAGTATGGGCCCCGTTGGGTTAAGTTGGTACATCAACTTCCCGGGGTCGTAACTTTGGCATACGATCTTCGTTTGATGCACACGATACCTCATTAGAAAGATCTATTCGAGGAATAAAACTACTAACAATGAATACCAAGTTGAAAACATGTATTCACCACGGTGGCTTTCCTAAAAACCATCGTTTAGGGCCTCAAAACAACTCCGGAAGTTGAGGACTTGAAAAACTGCCAAAAATAGTAAATTGTGCTACAATTAAGGAAACTGAACAATTGAAAGAAACAATGGTGGGGGTCCAAGTGGAATAAGTGGGTGGCCACCAATATCAACCTGGATCATTCCTCCCCCCTTAGGAAGCAATGGTCCCCATTGTGTTGAGTTCATCCATGAGATGAGGAAACTTTTGCTGAACTTGGTCCCTAGTGAGCCACTTGCGTTGGTTAAAGAGTTGGCCTACTTTGACAAATTGATATAGTTGGATCCTTTTATGTTGGGTGTTCTTGATCTGTGTTTTCATGATCTGATCAATTGTGGATTGTTCCATGCGTGTGATTTGTTCTGCAATGTCCGATGTGTCCAACAACGATGGAAAGTAGGGCTGAAGGCAGTCCACATTGAACACTAGGTGCAGACCAAGGAATGGTGGAATACTAAGACCGAATGAATTGTCCCATACTACCTTGGTTATGGCGTATGGCCCATATCGTAGCGGTCGAAGCTTGCAGTGGGGTCCAGCGAGGCGCTCCTTATGAAAATGTAGCCAAACTTTTTCACCCACCTGGAACTTGTTGGAACCCGATGTTGATCATGTCGCTGCTTGTACTTAGCATTGGCTATGTCCAATATGTCATGGACCTATTGGAGGATGTGATGAATGTGCTAAATGAAGATGTTTTCCTTGTCAGCTTCGAACTGGGGATGAGCCAAATCTGCCTGAGCAGCTGCAAATGGTATGGCCAACAATAGGACATAGTGGTTGGAATCCAAAGCCCACCTGAAAAAGGTTGTGGCCAATCAAGCTATGGAGAGCCGAGTTATATATGTGTTGGACATAAGGGAGGCTCTCATCCCATGTGTGTCGAAGCTTTGAGTTGTACATGTGCAAAATGTGTATGATCATTGTATTGACGACCTTTGTCTAGCCATCAATTTGGGGATGGAAAGATATGGATTTAGTGAGCTTGGTGTCCAACATCAACCAAAGACTGGACCAAAATATACTGAGGAACCTACTGTCCCGATATGAGATGATAAGCTGCGGGATCCAAAAGTGTACCCACACTCGTTCAAACAAGAGTTTAGTAATGGCTTATGTTGTGATATTCTTCTTACAGGCCGCCATAATGGCCATCTTCGATAATCTATATACAACCACAAAAGCACAATCGTTGCCATGCTTAGTAGAAGGAAGGCCTGACATGTAATCCATGGAGATGGATTCCCAAGGTCGACTAAGTGTAGGCAGCGAAGTATAGAGGCCTTGCTTCTTGATGTTCGGTTTAGAAATAGCGCAGTCAGTGCAAGATCTAATGTACTTCCTGACATCTTATGTAATATTTGACCAATAGAAATACTTATGCAGTATTTCCACTGTTTTCTCAACCCCGAAATTCCCAACGACTTGACTGTAGTGCGCTTCCCAAATCATCTTGGAACGCTCGCTTGAAGGAACACAAAGGTGTCCCAGGTGGCATAACAATGCATCCTAGAGGTGAAAATATGACACTTTCTGACCCTCCAAGAGCGTCTGGTATATGTGGCTAAGTTCTGGGTTTCTCTTATAGAGAAGTGGCCAATTAGAAGTCTCATGCTCACAAGAGTTGAGTACGGTGGTTAATGCCATGATCGAGGGTCGGCTGAGGCAGTCTACAACATTATTGGTGTTTCCCTTCTTGTACTTGATATTCAAATGGAACTATTTCAGGTATGTGGACCACTTATGATGGTGATCATTCTAGAACTTCCCTTGCATTTGTATGAACTACAAGGGTTGGTTGTCTGTGTGGATGACTGTTTCCTCCTCCAAAATGTAATACTTCCATTGTCGGCGGGCCTGCACAATGGAGTACATCTATTTGTCTTCAGTGGGATACTTCTAAACTGTGTCTGAAAGTGTTTCACTATGATATGCCACTGGATGCCCCTGTTGAGTAAGGATTGCCCCAATAGCATAGTCAGAGGCATCTGACTTGATCTCAAATGGTTGTTGCAAGTCTAGTATGTGAGCACTAGTGCAAAGTAGAGATGATGTTTCAACTCTGTGAATGCCTTATGTTGAGATTCAGATCAAAATAATTTTACTTTCGCTCCTCCCTTGGCGACTTGACTGAAGGGCCAAGTGATATGAGAGAACCCCAACACAAACCTGCAGTAGAAATTGGCAAGACCCAGAAAGTTGCGGAGCTCTGTCAGAGTGTTTGGGAATGGCCAATCCCAAACAACTTGGATCTTGACTGGATCCACATGCACCCCCCTTTCATCAATAATGTAACCCAGATACTGAACCTGAGTCATGCCAAAAGTGCATTTCTCCAAATTGGCACACAACTTGTGTTTCCACAGTTGTCGAAGAACCTGTCGAATGTGGTAGAGGTGCTCTTCCCAACTTTGGCTAAAGATCAAGATGTCATCCAAGTATACCACTACAAATGAGTTGTTGAATGACTGCAAGATGTCATCCATTAGCCTCATGAAAGTTGCAGGGGAATTCACCAACCCAAAAGGCATAACGAGCCATTCGAAAAGGCCCTCCTTGGCTTTGAAGGCAATCTTCCACACATTGGAGGGTTTGATTGGTATGTGGTGATATACAGACTTCAATTCAATCTTGTTAAGATATTTCTCCACCTTGAGTTGGTCCAAAAGGTAATCAATCCATGGGATTGGGTACCTATTCTAGACAGTGATCTTGTTCAGTGCCTGATAGTCAATACAGAGTCTCCAATTTCCATCCTTCTTCTGTTCCAACATGATCGGGCTCCCATAGGGTGATGAACTCAGTCGAATGTAAACTTTTTGCAGCAGCTCCTAAATATGCCTCTTGATTTCGTCATTCTCCAAAATAGAATGTTGATAGATTGTTCCATTAGGCAACGATGCACCTGCGGTCACATCAATGGAATGTTTGACTTGACAGTGAAGAGGCACCCCTGCGAGGGAGGTGAAGATGTTTGTGTACTCCTCCACAACCTTGTCCATATTTTGTTTTCGTGCGGAGTGGCCCTATCTGGTCGTGACCACTATCTTCTTCTTTCCCTGAGGGCGTATCATCAAGAAAAAAAAATTCCCAGTTTTGGAAATGAGCTTACTGCATTGTTTTGCAGTGACCAAAGAGATGGTGGTAGGCAGTGCTACCTCCAGTATCATGTACAACTTATTTCCCAAGGTAACAATAACATCGTGAGACCTTGACTCATACACAACATGTTGCTTCCATAGGTATGGTTGGCTTAATAATACATCACAAACATCAAGAGGAGAAACTTCACATAATACCTGATCCGTGAAGGGCTTGACGCTGTATCGAAGGCGACACTGCTGACTAGCATGGAGATCTCATCCTTGGTGAAACCACCTGATGGTGTATGGTTGTGGGTGTGTTGTGGTTGATAAGCCCAACCGCTTCATGACCTCTACTTAAATGAGGTTCTTTTGGCTCCCGCTGTTATCAATGAACTGTAGCGAGGAACCCTTTACCCACATCTCGTAGTGGAAGAGGCACTCCCCCTCCTCTAGATCTTCGATTTCCTCCTTTTGGATATTCATGGTGGCAACGGTGGCGTTGGGATCCACATCGATAATCTGATTCCCTTTGTCATTCCCCTTGTCGGGTTCTGACTTAAAGTCGGAACATGCATCTGATTCATAAGCCTTCAGCTCGGCCACCAGTGACTGCTTGGCCCAACACTCATTTGTGTTGTGAGTGTCGTTCTTATGGAACTCACACCACTTTCCTGTGTCCTTCTTTGACTTCACGGTGTTGTTCTTTGCTTATGGATTTGGCGGGTTGTCTTGGGCCACCTCGCCTTGGATTTTTCCCTTGTTCTACGTTTGGGGGCACCTTTCCCTTGCTTCGGATTTGCATATCCAAAGTCTCGCTTTTTCTATTTAAGCTTATGTTGGATCTTGAAAACGTATCGATACGTCGTGTCGAGCGAGGAGACGTCCACGAACTCCATCTCATCCTGGATGTACCTATGTAGGCAACCATGGTACTTGAGTACCAAATGTTTCTCAGAATCCTTGATACCCAAGTTCGTGCGAAGGGTATGAAAAACATTGGTAAACTCCCACATGTCTTGGTCCCTTCCCTATTGCAGTGTGGTCCACTTTATGTATTTATCCTCATATCTCCCCATAGGTTAGTACTGATCCTTGATGGCGTCCAGGAATGAATTCCAAGTGGGTGCGGTTAAAAATAGTGAGGGCGTAATTTCATCCTTCTGCTCATAGTAGGTTTCCCACCAGTCCTTGACATGGGGGGCAACTTTGAGAAGAGAAAAACAATATTTTCCTAGCTAGAAAAATCATGAACTGAAAAATATCCTTCTAGCATATTTAATCATTTATCTACAGCGTTTGCATCTATTTGGCCCTCAAATATGGGAATGTCAAAGTTTACTTCTACCTTAAAAGGAGTGGCGCCTCCAGAGTGCCTATTGGATGTGGATGCATCGTCGATGGGCAACTGTTGAAGGATCTATGAAAATTTATCCATCATCACATTCCTTTGTTTCTCGAGGGCCTCCTCGAGAAATATCTTGATAGTATCTCTTGCTCCTTCATCTTTCTTTTCTTCCCCCATGGGTGACTATTAGGGTTTGTGAGGCTAGTCTTGTAAAGGTCAACCAGATCGAGCCCTAAATCCTTATACCCGACCTCGATGGGGAAATGCAAAGAAGGATCGAGAAAGAGCATATTGCTCTGATACCACTGATCTGAATTTAAACGGGAACGCAAAAAATTACAGATATAACCATACACACAGAGATGCAGGGGAAATAAAACTAGATTTCATTAATATTAAAAACTGAAATATACTTACATACAAAATGGAAATAAACTAGCTCAGGCCACTACAACAAAACCAGCGATTAGCGTCCCTTTTTACTTCTTTTTTTGCATCTAGAGCCCATTTTTGGTGCTATTTGCATCCATTTATCAAATATGGTGCAAAACTTGACACAAAATTTGCACCAAATCTTACACCAAGTTTAGCACCAGGTATTGCAATAGGTTTTGCACCACGTTTTGCACCAAATTTTATGCCAAGTTTTATGTCATCCTTTGCACCAGGTTTTGTTCCAGGTTTTGCATCAATTTTGGCATCTATTTTTGTTTGACATACTTTTGCATCCTCATTTGCATCCACTTTTTGCACCTACACTTGCATCCTTTTTTAAATCATTTTTTGCATCCATTTTTTCATCCATTTGTGCATCACTTTTGCGCCACGTTTTACATCAAGTTTTGTGTCTAGTTTTGCATATAATTTTTCATCTACTTTTGTTGCATCCACTTTTCCATCTTGTTTGGCATCCATATTTACATCCTCTTTTGCATCTATTATTGTACCCACTATTGCATCTAATATTTTTGTGCCACAATTGGCCCCTAGTTTGGCACCTCCTTTTGCACCCACTTTTGATTATAATTTTGCATCCACGTTTGCATCCTCATTTGCATCTAGGTTTTCAACAACTACTACATCTATTTTTGCATCCCTTTTTGTATCCAGTTTTCAACCAGGATTTGCATCAGGTTTTGTGTCTCATTTTGCATCTACTTTTGCATCGACTTCTATTGCATCCACTTTTGCATACAATTTTGCATCCACTGTTACACCCATTTTAAATTTCACTTTTTGCATCCCTTTTTACATCTTCATTTGCATCATACTTTGATTCTTTTTTTTCATCTATCATTACATCCACTTTTGTTATGCCATAATTTGCACCATGTTTTGCACTCACTATTGTATCCACGTTTGCTTCCGATTTTGCATCCATGTTCACATCCTCTTTTGCATCAAATATTGCATCTATTTTTGCATCCACTTTTGTGTCAGGTTTATGCATTGGGTTTTACATCTCGTTTTGTATCTACTTTTGCATCTACTTCCATTGTATCCATTTTTTTCATCCAATTTTGTTTTGCCTGTTGCATCAATGTTTGCTTCCACTTTTACATCCATTTTTGCATCTTATTTTGCATATTTTTTGTCTATTGTTACATCCACTTTTGTTGCACCATATCTTGTGCCTACCATTGCAACCACATTTGCTTCCACGTTTGCATCCACATTTGCATCCTCTTTTGTGTTCAAGTTTGCATCAGATATTGTGTATGTTTTTGCATCCCCTATTGTATCCACTTTTGTTTCATCCATTTTTGCATCTACTTTTGTGTCCGTTGTTGCATCCACATTTGTTTCACCACAATTCATGCTAAGTTTTATGCCTACTATTGTGCCCATGTTTTCTTCCACTTTTTCATCCATGTTTGAGTCCAATTTTGTGTTCATTGATGAACTGCATCTACTTTTTCATCCACTTTTGTTCAATTTTTCATGTCTGTTTTGCATCTACTTATGTTGTGTCCACTCTTCATCCAAATTTACGTCTATTTTTACACCCATTTTTTTGTTTACTTTTGCATCCATTTTCCAACACACATCATATTTTTGCATTGATTATATTTCTTATGACATTGAAAATTATGAACAACTGATGACAATGTCAATAATATAACGATGATGATAATGAAGATGATGACGATGACATGAATTGTCGATTATTATGATAATGACAATGTGATAAAGACGATGGGAGTTACAATGACAATGATGATGATGCTAATGACCTTGGCCATTCCTCCCAATTTTAAATGTTATCATGGTAAAAATCATAATAATTATCTTTGGCGTCATCATCCAAGTCATCATCATCTGATCATCATTATCATTATTTTCATCTTGGTCATAATCAAGAACAATAATGGCATGAATGATGATTATGATGTTCATGATGAAGATGACAATGACGATGATAAAACTTATATTACTGATGATGATGGGGATGATGACAATTATAATGAAGATGATAATGGTAGTGATGTTGATGATCATCAATCATTTCTAAAAAATAAAGTGGTTATTTTTCTTTCATATATCATGTGTCCTAAGGTTGGTGATATTTCTTATGATACCTATAATTATGAACAATTGACGACAATATACAAAATCATGATGATGATGATGATCATGAAGAAGACATGAATGGTGATTATGATGATAATGAAATGATGACAATAATGATCACATTGATGGTGGTGATGATGGCAATAATGAAGATGATGACCCTCCCTCTAAACTAGCGAGGTACTCATAATGAGACAAAAAAGTACTCTCAAGTTGAAATATTCATATAAGAAGGGATCTAGATTGATAAGCATCAATGATGATTTACATCATCATAGCCAAAATTTTCAAAATAGTAAGGCCTTGATTAACAAGTTTATCTCTCCATTAGATCAGAGCACAATGTTGGGAGGCATAAATTTGGACACCATTGCCTTTCAAGGCACTTACCCCACCAAGATGTTTACCAGGTATGTCCTCACATGATCATTTCCTAATCCACTATCATAATATTTGACACCAGAAAATGTCAATCCTCATGACTATTCTTATCTTGGATTAATGTACTTGACTTATGGCGATTAGTCCTAGTCAATGTCCAAATTCTCAAAGAATATTGGTCCCAGATGTTTATCCAATCCACCATTATCCCTACTAGTGCCTTTACTAGGCTTACGATTATTAATCCTAGCCATAGTACATGACACATGGATAACATGGTGTCTACCCTCACTCCCTCTCAACCAGGGAGGAAACATCCACAAGCATAAGATTTTCTCAAGAATACCCATCATTTTCGTAGAGAATAACATCATTAATTTGTTTTCATCACATGACGACTTTATGATTAAGCATTCATAGATTTGTGGCAAAATATTTCCCCTTTTGTATTTGTGATGAAATACAATAAAAAAGTGAAAGCCAAAATCATTAAACATACACTATATTGATTTATCTAAGTCTAAACTCTAAGGTTGAGGTGAAAATTCATGTAAATCTTATATCTATGAGTTGTGCCAAACTTATGAAAACCTTATTCCCTAAGTCCTATATATAAGAAAATGAAAAAGAAAGAAAAATAAGGGCCAATAAATGGTAACTCATGTATTCACTCCCTCTTTGGAAAATATATGAATATATACCCTCCTAGTCACACTTGATCACATGTATGTGATGGTTAAATCATGAATTCTTCTTTTCTCCTTGCATTTTCACTTCATCATTTAAGCACCTAATTGAGGATCTAAGGAATGTTTGTTTCCTAAGGCTTTCGTGTCTACTCTTGGTTTACTTATGTCACACTACTGCCAATTTATGTGACAGAGTGAAATACATAAGTTTGTGGAGTTATTATAGAGGTGTGTTGAGTTCGTAACCACACACACATGTATTACATCTCATTGATCCACATGTGTGGGTTGGAGACTCATTTCTTGACAACTTTAATGGAGACTACTTTGTGGCTTTAATGGTATAGCGCCTTACAAAATATCTTGTTAAACATTTCGATTCATTCTTTCTTTTCCTCGAGACACTTATAATATTGAAGTCACTCCCAACAATCCATGGAGATGGGGAGTATAAATTACTTGTGCTAGAAATAGAATTGAGAAATAGAGGTTTTCCATTTGCGATATTGGAGTCATAGACATTGGATACATGGTAGTAGTCCTCAATGTCAATTAACTAAAATTGTATTGTCATAATGCGAAAAGAGGTAAACATATTGGTAACCTTGATGTCTTAATCATTTCAAATAATAACCATTCCACCCAAGTATCTCTAAGCATCAATCACTACTACTTGGAAATTCCTCCCCCATTTTCTAATTATATGAGGTTGAACCTCACTTAATATTTTTGCTTCTTATATCAACATTATTTATGGGTGCTTTGCATACCATTTTTCTTTTAGGAGTTTGTTTTCTCTTACTATTGACGCCCCTCATGTTCCAAGACTATTTTCATCAAAAAATTACATAGAAAGAAAGTATAAAGTGACTAAAAAGAAACATGTCTCAAGATTTAAGTGCTTGGACAATTCCACTTCATGACTCCTATATTTCCTTAACCTGGGACCAAATGGTGAACTTGATGGCCTTAAGGGAAATTGATCAATGAAAATCTAAAAAAGAGGTGATTTTTGACTTTATCACATACAACTTAATATACTAAAATAAATATCCATAACAATTTCATCAATCAATGAATCATTAAAAAAAATATCCAAAACAATTTCATCAAGCAAAGAATCATTGCATTATAAAATACAATCTATAAACATTTTGGGAAAGTTTTGCTAAAACATGCTTAAAAATCAGCATATTTAATATTAATATTTAACAATAATATGGACAATAACACATTTTGATAAATTAAATAACATATTATCAAGCCTAAAAAATGTCACTAACTGAAAACTACAAAGCATGCAACTAATGGAAGTGACCACTCAAGGCCACCACAAGACAATTAATCTATTAAGACCAAGATTAATGGGGACAAAGATCTATAAAGGACAAAGGAAAACCTATTTTAACTTTATTGTTTTATTAGTCTGGTTCAAGATGAGCATTTCAAGATATCATGAAGAACATAATTAGTTTTATTGCATTAAGAAAACCCAAGCACATTCTATAACTTAGCAAGAAAGAGATGTATAACACCCATCTCAGCAACACGACACATGACATTAAGTTACTTTACTATATATAATTTAAACTCCTATCATAAAATCACAAATTTAGCATGAATGGAATGTTTAAAATCCATTTTTATAAAAACAAAATATAATTTTTCTTATAGAAAAATATACCAAAAACTAAATATATTTTTCTAGAAAAAAAAAATACTAAAACTAAATATATATTTAAAAAAAAACTAAAACATAAGCAAACTAGAATTTGAATTTGACATTCTTGGTCACTTTCGGAAACATATGGTGGAATGTAATCTCTTTATCCTCATCTTTAGCTTTTTCCTAAAAAATAAAAGCATACAAAAGTGGGAAAGAGCCATAAAGCATGGGGAAGCTTTTTCCTAAGCACAAAAGCATCTAAAAAGTGGAAAATTCCTTTTTTATATGAGGAAACATTATTCACCCAAAAGATTTTTCCCAAATTGAACTAATGAGGAATTTTGGAAATCTTCATAGCCTCCACTTTCCTATATATTAGAGGCTTGGCCATTGAAAAAATGATGGGAATTTTGTATTGTCACGCTCTTGAGATCTGTCTTGAGAGGGAGAGTTTTGGAGCTATGAGTTGGGGGAGGTGATGTTGCAACTATATTTGATTGTTGTAACTTTCCTCCAACTCCTTTATTCATATAGATCAGTTGTTCTTCCTTCCATATGTTTCTATTCATTCTTTACTTCTTCTATTTAACTAATGTATGCATGGGTTTTTTGGTTTATATTTATTTATTCAATAATATTTATATGTTTTTTATAGTTTTGATTATTAAGATATTATGTTGTGAATGTTGCTTTATTCTCTCTCTTAGGTGTAGGACCAAGCTTTGGAGCTAGCTAGGAGTGCTTCTTGGCTATACGAAAAACTCCAAGAAGACCTGCATGCGAGGACTCACAAGAATTCATTCTCTTTTTCTTAATCTATACTCTACATCTTGATCTACTAAGAATCCTAAGCCTTAGAACAACCTTTCTCTTAATTGGTTTGTCCTAGGTTTCTGAGATAAACTGAGAGGGTTTTGTTTTCATCTAACCATGCATTAAATCCTACAGCAAAATGATATTTAGAAAATTTAATATATTTCACTATGTAAATGAACTTAGTAAAATGAACCCATAGAGGTGGTCATAAATGGAAATAAAAGTAAAACTCTAAACAAGAATCCAAAAGTGGATTTAACCATGGACGAAAAATTGGGAGTAGAATTGGATGTTAAACTAGCCATCAAAACAATATGCAAACAATGACACAAAAAGGTTTTTAAAGTAAAAATAAAAAAGGGTGCAACACTAGACACAAAGAAGGGAACAAAATAGGGCATATGAAAGGATACGGGTGCAAACAAGGATGCAAAAATGGACACCAAAATGAGGATGCAAAGAATGGTGTAAAATTAGGATGCAAAAAGGATGTAAGAAAAGACACAAAACAAGATGCAAAATGGGACTAAAAAATGGTGAAACCAAGGATGTCAAATATGATGCATAACTAGATGAAAATTCCAACTAAAATCTAGGTGCAAAATGAGATGCAAATGTGGACACAAAATGTGGCAGAAAAAAGGATGCAAATTTGGAAGCCAAAAAAGGATGAAAAACTAGATACCAAAAAGGATGCAAATTTGGGATAGCATATTCCTGTTTAATAAATATTTTATTCTTGACAATTTTAGTTAGGGAAAACTGGTAGGAACGCGCGGAGCTGGAGATCGCGGGAGCACCTACTGAGAGCAGTTGCAGCACCGCCGCCTCGGCCTGGGCTGCGAGGCTACCTTCCGGGGTCTGGCCTCAGCCATGGCCCATACAGATCCATCCCTTGGGGATGCAGAGAAAGCCTTTTCTGACCTGGTAAAGTCTCTGCCCCCTGCCCGACCGAAACCAGCAACTTCAAAATTTGTCAAGAAACTGGATATTCTCCAAGAAGTTCAGCTACCTCCATCTCTTCCTCGAATGGCAGCTCTATCATTAGCAGAAAAAGGGCTCATAGGGCAGTTTACAGGCTTATGGCCTTCACCAAAGACAGTCCAGCGATGGGTGGAAAGGAATTGGTCCGACAAAATACAAGGAAAGATCTCGATTCGCTTCTGTGGCAAAGGCTACTATACCTTTCATTTTGAAACCAAGGCAGACAAGGATTTGATATTCAGGAACGGGCCCTATTTTATGGACTCTCGAGGGTTATATCTGAACAAGTGGACCCCTGACTTCGACCCTGAGCTAGATATTCCTAATGCGGTTCCGGTTTGGGTCCGTCTTCCTCATCTGCCCTTGCATTGTTGGGGAGACGAATCGGTCAAAGCAATTGGGAATGCAGTAGGTAAATACATCGACAGAAGCGAGCCTAAGGATAACATGCAAGCCTGTGCAAGGATCTGCGTAGAAGTGGACCTCGGAAAAGGCCTGCCAGAAGCCATCAAGCTGAAGGTGGATGACTGGAGCTACATACAGCAGCTGGACTACGAGCAAATACCCTTTAAATGCAAGGTATGTCACGAATACGGTCACTTTGCTAATAGATGCACTAAAGTAACTAATCTGGAATCTGAAGACCAAGGAGGACAATGGGAAACTGTGAAAAAAAAGAAAGCAGCACCTCAGTCAAAACAAGATCCATCTTCTGAACATCCGGGCTCCTCCTCCCCCCGCCCCACCTCTCCTCCTCTCAATCCTCCTGGACCTTCCCAAGAACCCTCCTTCCCCTCATCCTCCAACCCTTTCCTTATTTTATCCTCTGATGATCCTCAGACTGATCAGCCCTCTCTGGAACTGACCGATCCTCCCTTGATTTCCTCGACCCCCTCTCAGCCCTTCACCGACCCCCCCCCTCCCAGAACCACCAGAAGTTCTTCAAAAGACATTGGCGCCTCCAGTGACATCCACAAGAAGCCGGGACCAGGAAGAAAGTCAGCCAAACAGCATCGGGAAGAAAGCACGCAAAAGGATATAGCTCTAGGGATCCAAACCCCTATGGACTCTTTCATTACAGGATCCCAAGAAAAAGAAACAGTAGGAAAAGACCATGAGAGGCGAGCACCTCCTCGCTCGAATGCCTCATGATGAAGCTTTTATCTTGGAACAGTAGGGGTATGGGGCACCCCTCTAAATCAGCTGCCCTACGAGATCTTCTTCAAACAGAAAGACCTGAAATTGTTCTGATTCAGGAAACCAAACAAAGTCAGAGCGAAATGCAAAAAATTGTAGATGCCCAAAAAAACTTCTCAGGGGCCAGTAGCAACTCCAGAGGAGCTTCTGGAGGAATTACAACCATGTGGAACAATCAGTACTGGGACTGTAAGTCTTCCGTCCTCAATCAAAACTGGGTAAGGACTAATCTTAGTAACAAGGAAGAGAGCAGTGACTTCATCATTTATAATGTCTATATCCCCAACCATTATCGAGAAAAGGAACAGCGCTGGAAGGAACTGAAGGAAGATATAGACAACGAGCAGAACACAAATGTCATTCTAGCTGGAGATTTCAACCTAGTCCTCCATGAGAACGAGAAAAGAGGGGGTAATTTCACCGCCGACCCCTTCAGAAGACAGATGGAAGTGATAATGTCCGAACATGAACTGATGGATATCATCCCAAAAAATAGAAAATACACCTGGAATAACAGAAGGTTGGGGCCAGGCAATATCATGGAAAGATTGGACAGAATTTTGGTTAATGTCTCCCTCCTCTCCTCCTTTGCTGCAGGCCACACAAAAATACTCAGTGCCACAGCTTCAGACCACTTTCCCATTCTCCTAACGCTGGACTCCCATACTCATTTGGGACCAATCCCGTTCAGGTACACTCCTCTGTGGAAAGACAACGTTGAGGCCGAAGCTATCATAGAAGCAACCTGGAAGCATCATGTAGAAGGCTCTCCAAGCCATATATGGGAAACAAAAATCAGAAATACAAGGAGAGCTCTCAAGGACTGGGCAAAAGTCAACTATCAGGAGCCAGAAAAAATTAGGAAAAAAATACAGCAGGACTTGGAAGAAATCCAAAAGCAAATAGAAGACCATGGATTCACCCACCAGCTGAAAAGTAAAGAATGGGAAGCTCAAGGACAGCTAATGCAAATCAAGAGAGCGGAAGAAATTAAGTGGAGAATCAAATCGAGACAACTATGGCTGAAAGAAGGTGACAAAAACACGGCTTACTTCCACAAGCAAGCCACTGCTAGAAAAACAAGAAACAATGTAAACACTATAATGGATAGCCAAGGCAGCCAACATAACGATCAAGAATTCATCAAAATAGCTGCCTCCCTTCACTACAAAAGCCTCCTCACGGAAAATCAAGGAGAAGCTGACTATTCGGCACTTTTACAGCATCTACCGGAGAGAATCTCTTCAGAGGAGAATGACAGTCTAAATCGAGAAATCATAGAGGAGGAAATCAGAAAAGCTATCTGGACCCTGCAACCAGATAAGTCTCCAGGTCCAGACGGGTTCCCAATCAATTTTTACAGGGATCATTGGCACTTGATTAAAAAAGGCCTTGCAAAGATGATTAGGGGAATCCAAAGAAAAGGGAAAATGGGGAGCTTCACAAACTCTACATTCCTTGCCCTCATTCCCAAGGAAAACCGCCCCACTTCCTTCTCCAGGTTTTGACCAATTTCATTGTGTAATTCCTCTTATAAGATCTTCACAAAAATCATAGCTACTAGACTCAAACCCCTTCTTCCTTCTCTTATATCCGAAAATCAAGGAGGCTTCATGTCAAATAGGCAAATTCATGACACCATCACCTTGGTCCAAGAAGCTATTCATTCCAGCACATCAAGGCAAGAGAAAGGTTTTGTTCTTAAGCTCGACTTAGCCAATGCCTTTGATCGAGTAAGACACTCCTTCTTGTTTGCTGTCTTGAGGAAAATGGGATTCAATTCTGCCTTCATCAGCACCATTGCTGCTTGCATCTCAGGTCCCTGGATTTCGCCTCTCATAAATGGGCGCCCTTGTGAAGCATTTCAATCCTCAAGAGGGTTAAGGCAAGGTTGCCCTCTCTCCCCTTATCTTTTTATTATTATGGTTGAATCATTCAGTAGTACTCTAGATCACAACAGAAGAGTTGGCCTCATCTCTGGTATCAAATTTGGAAACGGAGTAAAGAACATCAATCACTCCCAATTTGCTGATGACACTCTGCTCATTGGAGGGGCTTCCACTACTATCGCAAGGCGCTTCAAGACCCTTCTCGATCAATTCATGGAGTACTCAGGGGGAGAGGTCAACTTTCAAAAAAGCTGCATCTATGGATGGAATATCTCCAATCAAACTGCTCACAGCATAGCTAACATTTTTGGAGTTGCCTACAAAGCAAACTGGGACCACTTCACCTACCTTGGGATGCCGGTCACCCTGGGCTCTTTAAAAGCCGCTACCTGGAATGAAATAATAGACAAAGTCAAAAGGAAGATCCAGCAATGGGGAACTCAATGGCTTAATCCAGCAGGCAGATTAATTCTGCTCAAATCAGGTATATCCTCCTTACCTCTATATCGATTTACTCTTTACCAAGCTCCTGCCACATTTTATCACAAGCTGGAAACTGCCCTCCGCAATTTCTTATGGCAAGGAGGGAAAAAAGAAAAAAATAGATTCAATTTGGTCAGTTGGAAAAGCGTAATCCAATCTCAGGATAGAGGTGGTCTGGGAATTAGAGCACCTAAAATCCTAAATCTAGCATTTGGGATCAAAATGGCCTGGAGGTTAATTAATGAGCCAAAAGCTTGGTGGAAACAGGTCATAGAAAGCAAATACCTTACCGGCAAAAGGCAAAGACTTCTTGAAATTGACATTCCCAGCAGAGACTCCACTAAGATTTGGCATCTCTGCAAGAAAGCAATTCCCATCCTCAAGCAAAACATCTCAAAGATCCCTGGGGGAGGGGACAGCATCAATTATGCTACTGACAAGATAATGGGTCTTCAACCTCTAAACACAATTGAAGAAGCCATCCCTTACATTCTCCATCTCAATAGTAAAGGCATTCAGAGGCTTGATCAAATATCAAAATGGGATGCAGATACAGGAGCCTGGATTAGTTGGGAATTTCCAGTCATCCCTTCAAATCTAGAACCAAGCTTCAAAGTCCTTCAAAAAAATCTCCAGAATAGAGCACCCATTAAAAAAGGAGCAGCAGATGGATTTCGATGGGATCCCACGGGCTCAAGCTACACCATCAAGTCTGGCTATCAATATATCTGCAACAGTACCTATCAGACTCCTATTTGGAACCAATGGAGAACAATCTGGAAATCCGAGGCCATTCCCAAAGTTAAATTTTTCATATGGCTGTTGTTAAAAGGCAAAGTCCTCACTTCTGAAAATTTAAGAAAGAGAGGGATCAATGGACCTTCAATTTGCCCCAACTGCTGCTCAGCAGAGGAAACCATCCATCATCTGTTCCTTGATTGTCCCTTCGCGAAGAGATGCTGGATCAACTTGTCCAACTTGGGCAATATAAATTGGCAACCCCAACAGAACATTGCAGAGGCAATTCAAGAATGGAAAAGGAATTGCCCATGGAAAGATAATAGGAGCAAGATTGTGAAAAGAATTTGGGCTATCTTACCTCATAATCTACTATGGAAAATTTGGCTCACAAGAAATAAAAAAATCTTCCGAAACAAAGAGAGCAATGTTCGGATGACATGCAACAAAGCTCACATCTTGGCGCAAGAGACAATTGCAGCAAAATACACAGGAAATATTAAAGCAGCAGATTATTCAGTTGAAGAGAGATCAGTTCTTAGGCACATTTTAGGTCAACCAGGTCAACAACAGGATACCCAGAGAGCTGATAGACAGCATCAGGATCAGATCAAGGAGTGGGAAATTAGACTTCCAACCCAGGACTATAAGAGATGGATCCGGAGCAATAATTGTCCAATTTTATACTTCGATGGTGCTTCAAATTCCAACCCAGGACCAGCAGGAGCGGGAGGAGTAATTTTAAATGAATCAGGGGAAGAAATTTGCAGTTACGAATGGAGCCTGGGGAAAAAAACAAACAACAATGCAGAGGCCTTAGCTCTCTATCAAGGTCTGTTGCAATTAAAAAATATTGGTATTAAGCAAGCAATACTCTTTGGAGACTCTTCTATAATAATTCGCCTCATGAATCGTAACCAGAGATCTCCGAACAGCAGCCTCCAGCAACATATTAGACGTATTAAACTCCTCCTCCAATTTTTTGAAAACATCAAACTTTATCATATCCTTCGCACGCTCAACATGGAAGCAGATAAGCATGCGAATAACGCAGTGGGAAAGCAGGAAGGTGCGTTGAGGCACAACAAAAGAGACACCTTCCAACCCCTGCCATGACTCAGGAAAATCCTGACTTTGCCCAGATTCGCAGGTCCATCAAGTGTGCGAAGGGCATGGCTTCTACAGCATCAGGACAATTTGCAGAGAGCATGAAATGCACAAGCAGTCAAATCCAAGCATCGATCCAAAGAATAATCTACCATCCAAGGAAAACAAATCAATACAGTGCTGGCCTGAAGATCGAAAACACTGCAACTGGAGATTGCATAAGAGATTTCGAAAAATATCTCATCACTTCCGAGGGTCCGGTTCCAGCTAGGCATTCAGTCTATCGTTGGATTCACTCTATAAATATGGGCAGAAGCAAGCCAAGAATTGTCACTCAAGGTTATGCGAAAGAGCAGCTACATCGGCCTGACGCAGGAGCTCTTGTTCAGAATCTCAGAAGAAACCAGTCTCTGGTATTGTTTCATTTTGCTTTGTTTAACTCCACTTTAACCTCTGTTGTGGTGTTTTTCAGGAATTGCCTCTGCGGGGTGGCTCGTGTTCCACCATCCCTGCACTCTTCGCTCTCCCCTCATCGCCTCTGCCAGCCGCTTTCTATATCCTCCTCTCGCCCCTTCAGCAAGCTTCCCCCAGCTCCCGCCTCCCTCTTCTCCACCGTTCTCTTCTCTTATTCTCCCCTCTGCCCCATCTGCCCCTATAGTCTCCTGGTTCTTTCTGGCTTGCGCGCCTATTCCCCGCCTAATCCTCCATCTGCCCTCAGGAAGCGGGATTTACTACCTCCCCTGACTGCGTTTACTACCTCCCCTGACAGCGTCTTCAATCTTCGTCTTCAAGTCAGCAATTTCATCATCATCCTAATCTCTCCCACCTTCAGGAACCTTTTCCCTTATTGTTTCTTCCTTTCCATGGCGCGCAGTGAGGATTGTTTACACTGTGCTGACCTTCAAGCTGAGCTTGAAGAAATAAGGACTCAGCAATCATTGATAGAGGAAAAGCAGGGTCTGCTTGCTGCAAGATTAGAAGAGCACGACAGGCGCCTTGATGAGCACAGTAGGAGACTTTATGAACAGGACCGCATCAATACCGAGAAGTATAAAGCAGAAATCCAGCTCTTCATGCATAGGGTGTCCTCCCTCCAAGAGCAATTTGAGCAGCTCTCAAACCGCTGTGGCCATGTCGAGGAATCGCTCTCCACTCTGAAATTCTGGCTGGAAAAGCACACCATCGCCACCAGCTCCTCCAGTGCAAATCATGGAGCCAAAGATGAGAAGCCAGAAGAATCAACAGCAAGACACATACAACACATAATGATTGACTGAATGAATTTCAAATGTATTTTTCTGTTATCTTCCTTTATTAGAATCTATACTAGCGCTATCTCTAGTAGTAGTAGGAAAAAAAGTAATCTAAGGATCAAGGGGGCAGCCTCATTTTGTAAACCCCTTGCCTCCTCTCAGTCTGTGAAATCTATGTACAAGAGGATTCTACATCCTCGGTTTTTTTCAGAATATAATATATAGCAACCGACCATTTCAAAAAAAAAAAGGATGCAAATTTGGACATAAAAAATGGTGCAAAATTGGACACAAAAGAAGAAAAAATGGTGCAAAAATGGGCATAAAAATGGCTCAATTTTGGATGCAAATTGAGATGCAACATTGGATGTAAAATGATGCAACAAATCATTCAAAACTTGGTGCAAAAACAAATGCAAAAGTAGACGAAAAAATGGCTCAAAAGTGAACGTAACAATAGACACAAAATGGGATGCAAAGGTGGATGCAATATATGGTTCAACATAGGATGCAAATTTAGATGCTCAAAAGGATGAAAAATTGGATGCAAGAAATGGTGTTAAAAATGATGCTAAATTGGATGCAACAAATGATGCAAAATTAAATACAAAATATGGTGCAAAATAGGATGCAAAAAGGGAGATAAATAAAATGCAAAAGTGGATGCAAAAAATGGTGCAAAAAATGGTGCAAAAATGCATGCGAAATTTGGCACTAAATCAGATTCAACATATGGTGCAAAATTGGATGGAAAAGATGGTGTAAAAAAAGGCAAAAAAATTGGCACAAAAATAGATGTAAAAATAAGTACAAAATTAAAAGCAAAAGATGGCATAAGACCAGATGCAAAAATTGGCACAAATTGGATGTAAAAAAAGGCGCTAAATAAGATGTCAAAGATGGTGTAAAAATCGATGCAAATTATGACACAAAAATAGAAGCAAAGAATTCCACAAAAGAGGAAGCAAAAAATGATGCAAAAATAGATGCAAAAAAGGGCACAAAACTAGAAGCAAAACCTGTTGTAAAACCAAATGAAAATCTTGGTGCAAAATATGATGCAGAAAATGATGGAAAATTTGGCGTAAAAAAGATGCAAAATTTGGTGCAAAAAAGGACGCTTTAAAAATTGTACAATAGAGCCAGATTTAGCGCCAGGTTTCTCATCCCAATTGAGAAAAAAATGCACTAGAATCTGATGCTAAATCTGGCGCAAATTCCCTGTTTTGTTGTAGTGGGCAATGGTAGCTTATCTCTGAGAATATATGTGGCGGCTACATGCCTCTAAACTATGTTACAATCAGACTTGAAGGCCTATTTTTTTTGAGAAACAATGGAAAATCCTAAACGTCCAAAAACCTAACCTTAGGAGATGAAACACCAAACTATGGGCCCCGTTGGGGTAAGATGGTACATCAACTTCCCAGGGTCATAACTTGGGCATACGATCTCAACTGCTAACAATGAATACCAAATTAAATTCTCCTATTTTCAACCAGTGGTTTTCCCAAAAAATGTCATTTAGGGCCTAAAAACGGCTTTGGAAGTTCACGACCCGAAAAACTACCAAAAATAGTAAATTGTGCTACAATTAATGAAATTGAAAGAAACAACAGTGGGGGTCCAAATGGAATAGGTGGGAGGCCACCAATATCCAACTGGATTATTACCTGGTCCTTTTGTAGTTGTTAAATGATCTTGCATACCTTCTAGTCTTACTCTCATTCTATCCTTGCTTCTTCCGCCCATTTATATTGTGGAATATAAATAACACATAGTAAACCATGTGTTTCTTCTTCTTTCCTTAAAAGTGCATCTTCCACCATATTATATTTTCCCTTTTTGTAGATAATTTCAACATCATAACCTAACATCTTCGTAGCATAATTTTGTTTCTCTTATAAAGATAAATTTTCCTCTAAAAGAGCTTCAAACTATCATGATTTTTTTTTTACTTTGAAGTGTCTTCATATTACGTAAGGGCACCATTTTTTTCACTATCTGGAGTATGGACAACATTTGTTTCTCATAAATGAATTTGATCATATTCTTTCTTTTAAGTTGGTTTCTTACAAAGGCAATGGGACTCTCTTATTTCATTAAAATTGCACCAATGCCATGGCATGAGGCATCACACTCTACAACAAAGGTTTTAGTGAAGTCATATGTGGCCAGGATAGAGTTGTACACATATCCTCCTTAAGTTTTTCAAACGATTTGGTTGCTTGTTAAGCTAGAAAATTATTCCTTCTTTGATCATGATATTAGAGGCATTTTTATTTGACCATAATTCTTGAAAAACTTGTAGTAATAGCCTATCAATATTAAGAATCCTCCAATCTTCTTCAAAATTTTGGGAATCGGCTATTAAATCATAGATTTTATTTTGTTAGTGTCCAGTATGACAACTTCATGAGATACAATATGACCCAAGTATTCCACTTCTTGAACCCTAAGCACACACTTGGAAGGATTTTCATATAGTTTCTTCTCCTCCAATAGTTTTAAGACCCTATTAACATGTTGTACATGCTCTTCCTAAGATTTTCTATACATTAGTATGTCATCAAAAAATACTAGCACAAACTTTCTAAAGAATGGTTTGAAAATAGAATTCATCAAGCTTTGAAATGTTGAAGGTGCATTAGTAAGCCCAAATAGAATAAAAAAAAACTCATCATGACCTTCATGTGTTCTAAAGGTTGTTTTGGGAATGTTTTCTTGCTCATTATGATTTGATAATATCTCGAATAGAGATCCAACTTAGTAAACAAAAATGCTCGGTGAAATTCTTGTAATTGTTGAATGGTATTTTCATTGATGTCAATACATAAATGAACACTCTTAATACTTGTCTAGATTGCATCAAGTTGGAAGCTCCAATGGAAGGATGGATGGAAACCTAGCTCTAGGATTTAGATTCCCCAGATGATGGCCATACCCCACATTTATTGGAGGTTTATGAAGAAGTATATCACTGAATGTACCTTCGACATCCTCTTCATTAGACTCTCCTCGTCAAACTGATTCTAGTGGTATGTTGCACACCATGAGAAGCCTCACAGTTTGGGAACTATGTCTATTTGAAGATGAAGGACCCATCATGTGGGAAAAAACCCACAAGGGAGATGATGTGGCACTCTATCATTGGTCAACATATTCTTCAAATCAAGGAAGTAGGTTATTCATCAAAAGTAAATGGATAAAATATTTCATGGAGGGTTTCGAAATTTAAATTTAAATTAAATAAGGGTTTTGATACCAAACGTTTGCCTACAAATATTCCAAATTCAAAATAAATATTTCCCCGAAAATATATAAGGACCTTTATCTCCCTCGCAATATGTAAGATTTGAACATATGATCAAAAGAAATTTTTGATATTTTTGCGGCATTTGAAAATTTGTGGAGGAGGTCGCATATTGAGAATGCTCTAGATTAATTTCATTTTGTGTAGGAAGGTTCTGATTTGTCTCAGCTCAACAAATCATTTGAAAATTAGATCTTTTGTTCCTGTTCATAGGTGTATCTCGCTAGAAAAATGTTAAAAACAACAACAAGAAATCCTAATTTAATTTGTCCTTTAATTAAATTAGGAATTAAATCAAAATTCTATTCTCATAGCAACTTGTAGTAGTTAATTGAGTTAAATTAACTTAGTTGGCTCAGTAAATTCAAGTTGGAATTCTATCTAGAGTCATGTAGAGTGGTTCCTAAATTTTAGGGAGTTGTAATTAAGTAATTTAGTCTAACTGAGTCATAGTCAGTTAAACTAGTTCGAAATTTTGGAGGAACTAGTAGGAGGTCTAGTAGTGGGGATCAAGTTCAGTTCATCTTCACTACTCCACCAATTAACTAAAGATACACTAATAACTAACTCATGCATGTCAGTTCAGAGGAAGACCCAGTTGAGATTAGAGTTCAGGGACAGCGTACTATCAATTGTATAATTTTCTGATTTGTATAGATGGTGCATGAAATCAATAGAAGGCCTATGATGGATTGCACAAGGAAGTAGGGGCTTGGTAGGCAACAAATTTGGCTAAGTATTGGCTTGAGCTGGTCTATGAAGCAGAGAGATAAATTGTACTTGTGAAGGAATTTTTCAAGTTAAACAACCATTTTATTTTCTTATCAAATCTTCTGGTTAATGCAATATAGATAGTCAGGGTTTTGAGTAGTTCCTTTCCCAAGAAAAATATTGTGTTATGTGCAATTGGAATTATTCCTTTTCTGCTTAGTGTTTTAATCAATCAATTTTGGTTTCCGTTGATGAGTCGAGTAGATTCTTGTCTTATGGTTTAGCATATCACATAAGTTGTTCAATCTACAAGTAAAAATCTACATGGTATCGGCATTCAAGACATTATAGAAGAGGAGAATTCAAGTTTGTTGTGCAAGTGAAATCGAATTTCTAGGTTCATACCTCAGAGTCAACAGTATGTCATTCTACGATTTGAGACTTAAGTATGTCATGTAGGGTAGATCGAATTACATAGCTTGGAAGGACATGATGGAGGCAATGTTGGAAGACAACGGGCTGAAGGAATTCATAGATCATGATATTATGAAGCCTCCAACATCTAATGCTAAAGATCTGGCTAAATGGAGAAAGTGTGTGGAAAAAGTGAGAAGTATTATCCTAAAAGGAGTTCGAGATCACATTGTCTCGAATCTCCATAGTAAGGAAACTCCATTTGCAATGTGGAAGGAATTGATGGACCTACTACAAAATAGCAGTGACCATATGAAGATGGCACTGAAGGACAAACTCAGAAAGATCAAGATGGAGAAGGGTGACTCAATTCCGAAGTACTTGACCAAGTTCACCCAATGTATGGATGAGTTTGGAAGTGTCGGGATTACTATTGTTGAAGACGATCTCGTGAGCCTAGAACTTCTAGTACTTCCCGAGAACTGGTACAGTTACCAGGACTCAGTTAACAGGAGGGTTAAGTTACCGGAATGGGAGTAGTTGTGGTCCAACTTGGTACAGGAAGAGATTTGGCGGAACACTAGAGACAAATCCTCATTAAAGCATGATGATGAGGAGAATTGTGCCTTAGATGGTAATGCAAAGAAAGGGAAAGGGGAGTCTTCCCATTCCAAATCAAATTCTTGTCAGTGAGGTAAGAAGGACATGTCAAAATTCAAATGCTTTCACTTTCACGAGCTGGGCCACTTTTCCACAAAGTGTCTGCTCAAGAAGGTTAGTAAGAAGCCCTCAACAAGAGCGGAAGGTGAAGCTCTTGCTTCACAGTTTGAAATGGACTTTACCCACATCGCTTGTATGGTGTCATAGATGATGGCTAGTGTGTGGTACCTAGACAGTTGAGCTTCTTTCCACATGACCGGTAACAAAGATCTCTTTCGTAACTTGGAGGAGAAGGATCTCCAGATGCATATCGAGATGGGTGATGATGGAAGGTATAGCGCTACTAGCATCGGTACAATTACCTTTCAGAGGGACTCAGGATCTCCCTTCACTTTATGAGATGTTATGTATGTTCCTAGTTTGAAGAAGAAATTGGTATTTTTTGCCATGTTGGAGGATAGAGGCTATGATGTATTATTTAGTAAGGGAAAGTGTTAAATTGGAAACTAGGGCCAAAACTCCATGTGGGCCAGCTTATTTATCGATCAATTCTTCTTCTTCATAGTTCAACAGAGCTAAGTTGAGCAGAGCAGAGCTGAGCAGATCAGAGCTGAGCTAGCAGAGCCAGCAGAGCTGAGCAAAGCAAAGGAGAGCTAGCAGAGCCAGCAAAGTTGAGTAGAGTTGAGAAGAGTTGGACAAAGCAGTGCAGGGCACTGATGACAAAGATAGTACAGTCGGACTTATGGATCAGTGGATGGAGTTCTCCCTAGTTGAGAGGGAGTGTTAAATTGGAAACTAGGGCCAAAACTCCATGTGGGCTAGCTTATTTATGGTAGCTGATATTTTTATTGGATCCCTCTCGTCAAGAGGTGTAGGATTGATCCAGATATCATCTGATTCCGATAAGTATTTATGGAGATATGAATTTATTTTGATTATGTAATTATTATCAATTCGACCAACTCTTGAGTAGGCTCAAAAGCCCAATGGACGTATCTATTCATCACTTACGTTGTAGTATAAATTGGTGAGAACTTGAAGTCATTTAAGTAAAGTATTCTTGAGGTGATCTCCTCTCCACATCTTGGGTTTTTGGAGAAGGAGAGAACCAAAAGAATACATTGGCCTAGAAGGAGCCCTAGCTACAAGATGATGCCATTATCCTACGCTGATCATGGAGACAAGTCATACGCATGGAGACAGTCATTACACAAGACGTTCAACGTATCTGCTCTGTTGGAAGAGCCGTAGTAAAATCTTGATGTTGTTCCATAGGCACTTATACATTGTCATCTATATGTACAACAATGAAGAATATATATATGTTCGCTATCATGACAATATCACAATATACGCAAAGTCACGTAAATGCCCTAAACACTAGGAATATATACGCACAGCATTCAAGGGATACATATGCAGCTATGAACAGCATGAAAACCCCAAATCTAGCCGCAGTGCTTAATACGCTGGTTATGAATACTCTATGTACGTTGGACATATATACGCTGGTTATGAATACTCTATGTACGCTAGACATATATATGTTGGTTATGAAGATACTCCACACAGTTATGAAGACTTAACCCAACGCAGTTCATGAAGATATTTGGACGTTGTTCATGAATACGTTGTTCTTAGAAATATTTATATGTAGTCAAAAGTCAAGAAGATCTGCATTTTGATGAAACAGATCTAGGGTTCAGCGCATAGCTATGATCTGGATATTTAAATGATAAAGCGAAGTTTCTATCTCATTCTGGGCATACCTCTTGGATAAATAAAGCAACAGAAATTGCTATGGAAAAGACGCAGTCAAATGCAGCATTACCAATGAATCTTTATACGCAACAAGACGCACTCATGGATGGAAACTTTATACGTAGTTGTGGAAACATTTATACACAGGTCCCAGGATCTAGCTGCTATAATAATGTCTAGCTATAGTCAAAGAGATCTGGCCCTTATGGTAACCTGTAGCTGTCAAAAGGAATACCAATACGCTATGTGAAGGTGTCAAGAGACCATTAACACAGCAAACCCTATACGCAGCAAATAATGGGATTGCGTGGTGCTTTGCTAGGCCATAAACCATAGCAAGCAGCTAAGGCTGATATCAACAAAAGCAAATTATTGTAGCATGATGAAGCAATGAGAAGGCAAAGGTAGCAGCATGTTGGGCAGCACTATGAAATCATGTGCATGGGCAGCACAATGATACATGGAGCAGAGGCAGCAGCATAATGATAATACACATTTGTAAGGACAGCAACATAATGATAATACACATCAGTAAGGATAGCAGCATAATGATGATGCATGGGTACCATGAAGCATGATGAGATCATGGGCAGCATGGGCAGCATGAAGCATGATGATGCATGGGTAGCATGAAGCATGATGAGATCATGGGCAGCATGAAGCATGATGATGGATAAGATCATGGACATGGGCAGCATGATGATAATCATGATTAGTGTAGCATGCAGTGGTGCAGCAAGTGGACCAGATGCAGCACTACGATAGGTGAAGTCGTCACCTTGGAGAATCAGTTGAAGCAGAATGTCTTCAACTGATCTCATTGTTATACGAAACGATCTATGATCTAGATAAGTCAAAGTGTTGACGTCTATTGTAAATGTACTATCTCTCTCTCTCTCTTTCTCTGTTGAACTTTGAAGAACATAAAAGAAGAATTTATCAAGGGTATCCCCACACATTGTGGGGTTTGTCCCTGGCTAGCGCCACATCTTGTGTCCTCTTGTCTTGGCTTTCCTTCTGCGATTTATATTCATGTTCTATCTGTAGATTATTTTATGATGATGTGATTGCTAATAAGGAAAAAGAAATTAAATAAATTGCTCTAGCATAGAACATACCTAAACTTAACATGGGATCAGAGCTGAGGTGAAGACAATGCCCAAGCAAGAGTGAAAGAGCAATCACCAAAGACAGTTGGGACAAGACAGAAGGATCAATGGGTTCCTCATAATTCACCTAGAGTGAAGTCGAAGCAGAGAATGTTATCAGAATGATGCAGCGGCCCTTATATGAAGGAGTGTCTGAATGGCAGAGATGCAGGTCATCAAGAACACGGTCAACCCTTCAAGGAAGCAAGGAACCCCAGGAATGGAAGTTGAAGGCTTTAAGGTGTCATTCGTTGATGGAAAGGTACGTGTTTAAAAATAGAATTTTCAAAGATGCTTTTGAGTTCAGGGTTGTATTAAGTTACAGGAAGTCCATTGACACATAGCACTAGAGGTCTGTGATTCAGATGGTGACAGGAAGCTTGAATTCAAAAGGAGCATGAAGGTACATGTATGAGATGTACCGAAGGAAAATCTTATAAGGGGACCATCCCCCTCATGCCACAAGTCCACAGGTTTGGAACAACCCGAGGAGTTTGATTCATGATCGGGAATCTCATGCATGCAGAGCCCTCTAAAGCTTGAAGCAAGACACCCCGAGCATAGTATGAGAGGATCAGCAGTTGTATGATTAAGCTGAGATTCACTAGAAGTGAAATCGATCCAAACCATTACTCGAAGGTTGAGGATGATAGAACTCTCATACCGGCACCTATGTCTGATAGGTGCAGACCCTCTCATTTGTAGAAGACAGAGGGAGTTGGATTCCGGATGTGGAATGATAAAATGCAAGCCTATGACTACCTCAAGGATCGTAAGTTATATGGTAGTGATGTCGAAACAGATTTGGGAATGCCTCTGAGTTTCATAAACTCATTTGCATTGATGTTCTTGGTGAACCTCCGTCCAGACATATGTTTTGAAGTTAGCATGGTGAGCTCATATTTGGTTGAGCCTCACTGGACTGGTGCCAAGAATCTTCTGAGATATCTTCAGGGCACAATCTCTCATGGATTGAGATACACTACCAGAAAGATGAATTTGCATTATTATTCGAATGTTGAATGGGCAGGTAATGTGGAGGATCACTAGAGCACTTTCCAGTGATGGTTCTCTTTGGATTTTGCTTCAATGCAGGAAGCAGAAGTCGATCACTATAAGCACCGCCAAGACCGAATACATATCTATGAGTATTATCTCGTATGAAGCTGCCTGGTTGGGGAAGCTCTTCAGTGAGATATTTGATCACATACCACTGTGATTCTCTGCAACAACCAGAGGTGGGACTCGATTATTGAGAAATCTCGTATACGTCGATTGCTCCAGTAGATAGACATCATTTGCGATATGGTAAGTTGATGAGCAAGGAGGCTTCATCGCATTAAGATGATGTACAGGTCGATAGACCTTGTCAAAGACTCGAGGAAAGATCTAATTTGTGATTTTCCCAAACGACTTGGAGTCGTCAAGAAACCCTTGTACAAGGGTCGTGCATGTTGCATACATTGAGCTCTGGGAGCTCTGAGGGCTTGCTGTTGTTATTGAAGCGACATATGACCACAGGGTGACTCACCCTCCCCTGGTGGTGTGCACTAGAACAAGATGATTCGCTCTCTTGTGGAACAGGATGATTCACTCTTTTGTGTAGCAGGATGATTAGTTCTCCTGTGAGGCCTGGATTGATGTGTTCTCCATGGCGATTGTAGCAGGATTGATGTGTTCTCCTGTGAGGCCTGGATTGATGTGTTCTCCATGGCGATTGTAGCAGGATTGATGTGTTCTCTTGTGAGGCCTAGATTGATGTATTCTCCTTTGAGGACAATATTTATTAGTTCTCTTATCGAGGCATCCTACCCATGCAGTTTGGGACTCATGGGAAGTACCTCTCATCTGATCAATAAGCAGGGAAACGAAGTTAGGGACCATAGTAGTACCGATGGACGCATTGTTGTATCTATCGTACTCCCTATGCTAGGATGACCTACATTGATCTGGGATCAATGATACTGGTCTGGGACCAGTGGTAGGAGTTGTACCATACTATGACGCTGACTTCGGGTTGGTTAAGACTGATCTGGGACTAGTGGTACATACTCTGAGACTGACTTTGTGTCAGTGCAGTACTAGTCTGGGACCAGTGAGAGTGGTACATACTATGACGCGGACTTCGAGTCAGTTGAGACTTGTCTAGGACCAGTGGTACACTCTTTGAGACTGTGATACTAGTATGGGACCAGTGGTAGGAGTGGTACCTACTATGAAGCTGACTTCCGGTCAGTTGAGACTGGTCTAGACCAGTGGTACACACTCTAAGACTAACTTCGGGTCATTGGCGAATGGTATGAGACATTCTCGATCAATTATTCTTCTTCATAGTTCAGCATAGCTAAGTTGAGCAGAGCAGAGCTAGCAGAGCCAACAAATTTGAGCAAAGATGAGAGAGCTGGGCAAAGCAATGCAGGGCACTAATGACAAAGATAGTATAGTCAGACTTATGGATCAGCAGATGGAGTTCTCCCTAGTTGAGAGGGAGTGTTAAATTGGAAACTAGGGCCAAAACTCCATGTGGGCCAGCTTATTTATCGATCAATTCTTCTTCTTCATAGTTCAGCAGAGCTAAGTTGAGCAGAGCAAAGCTGAGTAGAGCAAAGCAGAGCTAGCATAGCCAACATAGCTGATCAAAGTAGAGCAAAGCCAGCAGAGCCAGCAAAGTTGAGCAGAGCTGAGAAGAGCTGGGCAGAGCAATGCAGGGCATTGATGACAAAGATAGTACAGTTGGACTTGTGGATCAGCGAATGGAGTTCTCCCTAGTTGAGAGGGAGTGTTAAATTTGAAACTAGGACCAAAACTCCATGTGGGCTAGCTTGTTTATGGCAGCTGATATTTTTATTGGATCCCTCTCGTCAAGAGGTGTAGGATTGATCCAGAGATCATCCGATTCCGATAAGTATTTATGGAGATATTAATTTATTTTGATTATGTAATTATTATCAAGCTGACCAGCTCTTGAGTAGGCTCAAAAGCCCAATAGACGTGTCTATTCATCACTTATGTTTTAGTATAAATTGGTGAGAACTTGAAGTCATTTATGTCAAGTATTCTTGAGCTGATCTCCTCTCCACGTCTTGGGTTTTTGGAGAAGGAGAGAACCTGTTAGGCCCCTATACTACTAGTGTAACCCCTTATTTTTATTAGTACAACCCACTTATTATATCGATGTACCCATGTAGTGCCCATATTGTTACTATTGTGCCCCGTAGAAGCCCACTATTGTTATTATTGTGCCCTTACATTATTATTGTTATGTCGGCTCTAATTATGTTATGACCCCTTAGACTCCTATATATAGAAAGGAGGTCTTTTCATTTGTATCATCCAAGAATTGTTCATTTGTGTAATGTAAAGGAGGTTTCCCCCTCGAAGAGGCTGAATTCTAAGGTGTTGATCTCTCTTTTCTATCTTTTTGTGAGCTGGTTTCATAACATTTGGTATCAGAGCTTTGGATTCTGGGGTTTCACTGCTCCAAATAGGTCATCGTGGCATTTTCGCTATACTTTTTTCTGCGACGTTTCAGAAGCTAAAAAAAAAAACCATTTGAGAATAAATCGTGCTGAATCTTGGGTCCGAATTTCAGATCTTTTCGCTCTATATTTGCAGAGATATGATCTGAGGAAATTGGTCTTTTTGCAGACTCCTGAATTACATTCCAAACAGGTGACCTAGGGAAAATCATCATAACTTTCTCTCTAAGCATCGAATTGAAATTTCATAAGAAGGTACAGAAAGAGGACGGATTGTAGTTTCTTGTATATCTTTTTCAGATCCAAAGGTTGAAACAGTGACACATGGCACTTCATACAAGTTTTCTCTTCTATAAAGGTCTATAATCAGGTCATCTTGGGAGATTGTGCACAACTCTTTCTTGGAGAATCCAATTTGGATGAGACTGGTGGCATTAGAAAGAGGACGCAAAGGGCTACTATAGATCGTAATTTCAGAACTTAAAGATCTGAAAGTACAAAGTTACAATCATTTCAAGATCGAGCTCCTAAAATCAAGAAAAAGCAAGATGAGGAAGTTTGATGGCAAGGATCCGTTAAATTGGATACTTCAGATGGAGCAATATTTTGATCTACATGGTGTACCACTGTTACAAAAGGTATCTATTGCATCTTCATATTTATAACCTGGTCAATTTTTATGGTATGAAGGGCTTTGTTCTCGTAAACAACTTGTTACGTGGTCAATTTTCACGGAGGAAATGGTAGCACATTATGAGGATACAAAGAGCAACACCTTCTTTAGAGCAACACCACAACAATTGGAAATGGTAAAAGGGCTTTGTGACATAGTGGAAAGCAAAATTATGGAAACCAGGAAGCATACCCCTCACAACTATAAAGATGGAAGTGTTGTTTCTCCTAGCCTTCCACAACCTACAAGGGTTACACCACAACAATTAGAAGAAAAAAAGAGAAAAAGGGCTTTGTTACAATTGTGATAGCAAATGCACTAAAGGTCATAAGTGTGCTGAGAATAAATTATTTTACATAGAGTATGAAGAGGAGGAAGAAAAGGATCAAGAAACATCAAAAGAAGAGGATATACACCAGGACCCCACCCCAAAGAAAGAAGAAATGAATCAGACCATATCTTGTAAAGCATTGGCAATAATTACCACTCCTCAAACTCTCAAGATAGAAGGACATATCAAGAAGAAAAAGTGCAAGAAGTGAAAGATCACATCGAGAAAGAAGAAATAAATCTAACCATATCTTGTAATTCATTGGTCTAAATTACCACTCCTCAAACTATCAAGATAGAAGGACATATCAAGAAGAAAAATGTTTAAGAAGTGAAAGATCACATCGAGCATCAAGAAATGAATCTGACCATATCTTGTAAAGGATTGGAAGAAATTGCCACTCCTCAAGCTCTAGAGATAGAAGGACATATCAAGAAGAAAAAGGTTTAAGCAGTGAAAGATCACATCGAGCATCAACAACAAGTTCTCCAACTTTTAAAGGATAACGCCACTTCGATGCAAAATCAAACGAAACAATAGGTAGATCAACATCGTAGTGAAAAAAAATTTGATGTAGGTGATTGGGTGTTTTTACTGCTACATCTCAAGCAAGTTATTTATGAGAAGGAAATGTTGGCAACACTACATGCACTTAAAAAATGGCAACCTTACCGAATGGGAAGACTCTTCAAGGAGGAGGATGTGGAAGCATTGTTTTGTACTATTTCTATTATCCAACCAGATTGGATAAATGAAGTAAGGGATGAATGGAAGAAGGACGAAGAAGTATGGACACTTATTCAAAAGTTGCAAAAGATCCCAATTCAAACAATATTGCTAGAAATTGAAGAGGAAGGAAAAATCATATTGGAACCTGGAGCAGTCACAGAAACAAGAACCCGACAGGTACGAAATCGATCAATTTCAGAGTATCTCATCAAGTGGAAGAACTTACCCACTGAAGATTCCACATGGGAGGACAAGAATTTTATACAGAAGCATCAAGAACTACTCAAGCGTTGAGGACAATGCTTTTTGAAGGAGAGGGGCATGTTAGGCCCCTATACTACTAGTGTAACCCCTTATTGTTATTAGTACAACCCACTTATTATATTGATGTACCCATGTAGTGCCCATATTGTTACTATTGTGCCCCATAGAAGCCCACTATTGTTATTATTGTGCCCTTACATTATTATTGTTATGTCGGCTCTGATTATGTTCTGACCCCTTAGACTCCTATATATAGAAAGGAGGTCTTTTCATTTGTATCATCCAAGAATTGTTCATTTGTGTAATGTAAAGGAGGTTGCCCCCTCAAAGAGGCTGAATCCTAAGGCGTTGATCTCTCTTTTCTATCTTTTTGTGAGCTAGTTTCATAACAGAACCAAAAGAATATGTTGGCCTAGAAGGAGCCCTAGCTGCAAGATGATGCCCTTATCCTACGCTGAGCATGGAGACAAGTCATATGCATGGAGACAGTCATTACACAAGACATTCAATGCATCTGCTCTGTTGGAAGAGCCGTAGTAAAATCTTGACGTTGTTCCGTAGGCACTTATATGCTATCATCTATATGTACAACAATGAAGAATATATATACGTTCATTGTCATGACTATATCACAATATACGCACAATCACCTAAATGACCTAAACGTTATGAAGATATACGCACAGCATTCAAGGGATACATACGCAGCTATGAACAGCATGAAAACCCCAAATCTAGCTGCAATGCTTAATACGTTGGTTATGAATACTCTATGTACGTTGGACATGTATATGTTGGTTATGAAGACACTCCACGCAGTTATGAAGACTTAACCCAACACATTTCATGAAGACATTTTGATAATGTTCATGAATACGTTGTTCTTAGAAATATTTATATGCAGTCAAAAGTCAAGAAGATCCGCATTTTGATGAAACAGATCTAGGGTTCAGCGCATAGCTATGATCTGAATATTTAAATGATAAAGTGAAGTTTCTATCTCATTCTGGGCATACCTCCTAGATAAATAAAGCAACAGAAACTGCTATGGAAAAGATGCAGTCAAATGCAGCATTACCAATGAATCTTTATACACAACAAGACGCACTCATGGATGGAAACTTTATACGCAGTTGTGGAAACATTTATACACAAGTCCTAGGATCTAGCTGCTATAATAATGTCTAGCTATAGTCAAAGAGATCTGGCCCTTATGGTAACCTGTAGCCCTCAAAAAGAATACCAATATGTTATGTGAAGGTGTCAGGAGACCATTAACACAGCAAACCCTATACGCAGCAAATAAGGGGATTGCATGGAGGATTCTATAGCCTAGCTGCTTTGCTAGGCTGCAAGCCATAGCAAGCAGCTAAGGCTGATATCAACAAAAGCAAATTATTGTAGCATGATGAAGCAACGAGAAGGCAAATGCAGCAGCATGTTAGGCAGCACTATGAAATCATGTGCATGGGCAGCACAATGATACATGGAGAAGAGGCAGCAGCATAATGATAATACACATTTGTAAGGACAGCAGCATAATGATAATACACATCAATAAGGACAGCAGCATAATGATGATGCATGGGTAGCATGAAGCATGATGAGATCATGGGCAGCATGGGCAGCATGAAGCATGATGATGCATGGGTAGTATGAAGCATGATGAGATCATAGGCAGCATGGGCAGCATGAAGCATGATGATGCATGGGTAGCATGAAGCATGATGAGATCAAGGGAAGCATGGGCAGCATGAAGCATGATGATGCATGAGTAGCATGAAGCATGATGAGATCATGGGCAACATGGGTAGCATGAAGCATGATGATGGATAAGATCATGGACATGGACAGCATGATGATAATCATGATTAGTGCAGCATGCAGTGGTGCAGCAAGTGGGCCAGATGCAGCACTACGATAGGTGAAGTCGTCACCTTGGAGAATCAGTTGAAGCATAATGTCTTCAACTGATCTCATCGTTATACGAAATGATCTATGATCTAGATAAGTCAAAGTGTTGACATCTATTGTAAATGTACTATCTCTCTCTCTTTCTCTGTTTAACTTTGAATAACATAAAAGAAGAATTGATCAAGGGTTTCCCCACACATTGTGGGGTTTGTCCCTGGCTAGCGCCACATCTTGTGTCCTCTTATCTTGGATTGCCTTCTGCGATTTATATTCATGCTCTATCTTCATTTTACTTTATGCTGATGTGATTGCTAATATGGAAAAAGAAATTAAATAAATTTCTCTAGCATAGAACATACCTAAACTTAACAGAAAGGCATTCCTTCATCACATAGCCACAAGACAAGTGAAGAGGTTAGGGGTTCGAGTGAAGAACCTCTACATGTTGGAGGTAGAATATTTTGTTGCATTGAACACTAAAGCAGAGAAGGTGAGCTAATACATCAGTGAGTTGTGGCACAGGAGATTGGGTCACTTGCACCATGGCGCTTTAAAGAACATGTAGTAAATTTCTACCGGTCTTCCCAAGGGTACACTAGAGCAGGTAGACACATGCAAAGAGTGTACATTGGGAAAGCACACCAAATCTTCCCTTCATGACAAAGGTAGTCGAGCACAAGCGATCCTTGATCGTGTTCACTCAGATGTGTGTGGGGCATTCTCGACATTGTCCATGACCAAACACACGTATTATGTGATATTTGTTGATGATTTTTCTCATAAGTGTTGGATATTCTTCATGCAGAAGAAAGATCATAGTTTTGCTAAGTTTTGTGAATTTAAAGCACTTGTCAAGAAAGATACTAGCAAGAAAGTTAAAGCTCTCAGGAGTGATAACGGTGGAGAGTATGTATCGAATGAGTTAAAAAACTTTTATGCATTAGAAGGCATTCGATGGGAGTTGATAGCACCTCATAACCCACAACAAAATGGGGTGGCTAAAAGGAAGAACAAGAGTATTATGGGAGTGGCACAGGTGATGTTACATGATCAGGGCCTACCATTACACTTGTGGGCTGAAGCATGTAACACAACTATTTATTTGTAGAACATAAGCCCTCATCGAATTCTCGGGATGAGTACACTGGAAGAGGATTTTTTAGGGAAGAAACTAGATGTGGCACACTTTAGGATTTTTGGTTCATCAGCCTACCGCCATGTAACCAAACATGCACAGAAAAAGCTTGAGCCAACAAAAGAGTTGGGCATATTTGTGGGGTACACTAATACACCTCACAACTATCGGGTGTACCTGCCAACCAACAGGATGACAGTGGTTCACAAAGATGTAAAATTCGATGAAGAGAAGACCATGATATGTTCCCTTGACAGGGAGATTCATCTACATGCAGTTGAGGAGCTCTTAGCTCCAAAGGAAGAACCTCAGGATGATGTGGAGTAACCACATGCAGAGGAGTAGGGAGTGGAGACACCCACTCATGCAGAGTCTTCTAGAGATTGGAGAAAGCGCACCAGATAAGCTGACAGGTTATTACATGATGCTAGAGATAATGTGGGAGCACCAACATCAAAACGCTGGAAGAAGAGGTCACCTAAGAGGTACACTGGCTACATGGCTCTGATGAGCAGATGTTTAGAGATTGAGCCACCCTCTTTTGAGGAAGTAGTGCAACAACTAGTTTGGGTTGATGCCCTGGTTGAGGGCTATGAGTCCATTGTCAGGAACAATGTTTTGGATGTGCTCCCAAGACTACCAGACAAGTCAGTGGTGAGATCCAAATGGATTTACAAGGCAAATAAAGCAGTAGATGGTAGTGGGGAGAAACATAAGGCCATGATTGTGGCCAGAGGGTTTTCTCAGGTGGAGGGGATTGGTTACTATGATACTTTTTCTCATGTAGAAAGGTACTCATCAATCATATCCATTCTAGCATTGTCAGCGCAGATGGGATGGAAGATACATCAGATGGATGTAAAGACAGCATTCCTCAATGACATGATTGAGGAAGAGGTGTATATTGAGCAGGCTGAAGGATTTGAGACCTTCAATAGAGAGTCGCATGTGTGCAGAATCAAGCGAGCATTATATGGACTGAAACAAGAACCCTGTGCTTGGTACACTAGGATCGATAGCTATTTCACTGGGTTGGGCTTCACCAAAAGTGAAGTAGATGCGAACCTTTACCATATTGTGGGTAAAGGTAAATTATTGATTAGTGTTTTATATTTCGATGATTTTATTCTGACAGATAATGATAAGTTGATCAAGTCTTGCAAAGAGGATCTTGCAAGAGATTTCGAAATGAAGGTCTTGGGGCTCATGCACTACTTTCTAGGGATGGAAGTATGGCAAGGTGATAAGGAACTGTTTGTCTCTTAGGGTAAGTATGCCAATGAGATACTCAAGAAGTTCCACATGGAGAGTAATAAACCCATGGAGACTCCTCTAGCTGGTAACTAGAGGAAGGAAGACGCTATTTCCGGTGAAGTAGTGGAGGCTACTATTTACAAGAAACTTGTGGATTCACTCATGTATTTGGTGAACACATTACCAAACATGTGTTATGCAGTTAACCAACTTAGTCAAGCAATGGTTAAGCTGACCAATATGTATTGGAAAGGAACCAAACATGTGTTGAGATACCTTAGACACACTACTCAGTATTGTCTTTAGTACATACAGACAAAGGGATTGAAGCTTCAAGGCTTCACCAATGCAGATTGGGCATGGAGTTCATCCGTCAGGAAGAGCACATTAGGTGGGATCTTCAGTATTGGGTCAGTAGTTTTTTCTTGGTACAACAGGAAACAAAGATCAGTTGCACTCAGTTCAACAGAAGCAGAGTACATGGATGCTAGTCAAGTAGCTTGTGAGGTTATCTGGATGAGGAAGATTCTTGTTGGTTTGTTTGGTCAGTAGATGGATCCAACTATGATTTATTGTGACAATCAGAGTTGTATCAAACTCTCTAAGGATCCAATTTTCATAATCGGTCCAAGCATATTGAAATCTGGTATCATCATCTTCGAGATTGTGTGCAGAGGAGAATTATGTTGTTGGAGAACATTCCCACAAAGGAGCAAGATGCATATATTTTGACAAACGCTTTGTCAAGATGAAAATTCTAGTTTCACAGAGGTAGGATCGGGTTAGCAGATAATCTCTTCCTTGTTGAGAGGGAGTGTTAAAAATAACAACAAGAAATCCTAATTTAATTTTTCCTTGAATTAAATTAGGAATTAAATCAAAATTCTATTCTCATAGCAACTTGTAATAGTTAACTAAGTTAATTTGACTTAGTTGGCTTAGGAAATTCGAGTTGGAAGTCTATCTAGAGTCATGTAGAGTGATCCTTAAATTTTAGGGGCCCAGGTTGAGTTCTTTTGAGTTGTAATTAATTAACTCAATCTAACTGAGTTATAGTCAGTTAAACTAGTTCCAACTATTTTTGGAACTAGTAGGAGGTCTAGTAGTGCGGAGAAGCACCAGTGCAACTTGACTACTCCACCAATTAACTGAAGATTCACTCATAAATAACTCATGGATATCAAGTCAGAGGAAGACCCAGTTGAGATTAGAGTTTAGGGACAATGTACATCAATTGAATAATTTTCCGAGTTGTACAGATGGTGCGTGCAATCAATTGAGGGCCTATGATGGATTGCGTAGTTATGGAGAGAGAATTTCCCAATTAAATATGGGCTAATTCCCTCAAGAATTTTGCAAGGAAATAGGGGCTTAATAGGCAACATATTTGGCTAAGTGTTGGCTCGAGCTGGTTTTTGAAGCAGAGAGATAGATTGTACTTGTGCAGGAATTGTTCGAGTTGAACAAGCATTGCATTTTCTTCTCAGATCTTTTGGTTAATGCAATATAGATAGTCGAGGTTTTGAGAATTTTATTTCCCCAAAGAAATATTATGTTTTGTGTGATTGATATTCTTCCTTTTCTTCTTATTGTTTTCATCGATCAATTTTGGTTTCTGCTGAAGAGTAGAGTACTTTCTTGTCTTGTGTTTTAGCATATCACATAAGTTGTTGAATCTACAAGTAAAAATCTACAAATATTTCGAAGTGTGTCCTTCAGTGCGAGCTTCCTGTGGTCACTATTGTTCTGGAACAAATCTATCAAGGCCTTCCACATTGCATATGGAGTCTCTTTCTACAGGAGATTCAAGACAATAGTGTCTCGAACTCCCTCCAATATGATCCTCCTCGCCTTTGCTACACGCTTCTTCCATTCTGCTAGATATTAAGCATCAAATATTGGAGGCTTTGAGATATCATTATGTACAAATTCCTTTAGCCCATTATCTTCCAACACTCGCTCCATATTGTCCTTCCAAGCAACATAATTTGAGCTACCCTCAAGGGCATACTTGAGTCTTAGTCCATAGAAATTCATCCTGCTAGTCTGAAGAATTGATCCTGCAAATTCGATCCACTTGCAAAGACAACTTCTAACTCTCTTCTCTACTATGATTCCTATTCTAATACCATATGGAAATTTAATGTGTAGATTCAAAACTTCTCATGAAATTTACTAGATCACAAGACTTGAAGCTACTCTACTTATCTACGGAAAACAAATCAAGATCGAGAACGCAAATAATTAACATGCATCAAGATTCAACACACATACACAAAGATTTATCTAGGGGAAAGAAACTGCTCAAAAGCCCTTACTATATGTATTGCATTAATCAAAGAATATAGAAGAAATACAATGTTTGCTCAAGCCTGAGCAACCTCTGAACTAGTATTATCTATCTCACTGCCTCACAGACTGACTCGAGCCAATACTTAGCCAATTTCTCAGCCTGCCAAGCTCCTATTTCCTTGTGCTATTTGATGAGGAATTAATCCCTATTAATTAGGGAAATTATTCGTTGAGAATTACGCAATTCCTTTAGGCCCTTCTTTGACTACATGCACCACCTCTACAACTTGGAAAATTCTACAACTGCTAGTACACTGCCCTTGAACTCCAATCTCAACTAAGTAACTCGAATTCTATGCATGCATGAGTTAATTTAGGCTAACTGATCCGTTTGACTGGATGATCTCTCAGTGTGAAAAAAGTTACACGCCCTTGATTGAACCTCCACTAGTTCTACTAACAGTGAGAACTAGTTACACTGATAATAACTCAAATTAACTGAAATAGATTGCTACAAATTAGTAATCAATCATGTAAAACTAAACTCAAGTGTCTCCAACTTGAATTTATTGAGTTAATTGAGTGACAAGACCCATGCCACCTCAGTTAACTACCTCCAAGTATTCTGCTGAAATTGAAATTGAAATTTCTCTCAATTTAATCTAGGCAAAATTAAATTAGGATTTTATTGTTGCATTTTCAACACTTATAAAGTAACATGTGTTGTATTCAAAACCATATAAAATCACACATTATCTCAATGATAGTTGAGGACCTTGTGGCTTGAACCAAAGATGTGAATCTTACCCATCATAAGCAATGTGAAGCCAAGAGTTCAACCACATTGGTCTAGTGGAGTAGTCACACATGCAGAGGAGCCCACCCATAATAAACGTAAAGGATGCATAAATAGTAAACATAAAGCACACAAAGAAATCATAGCACTCCATGCCAACAATGTGCACACTAGAGAATCACACAACATAGTTGTTCATTTCGAAAACAAATACTCTTCACAAGAATCCATATAAGAAAATCATGTGTGCTTCCCCACTAAAAAACATGCAAAAGAAATGAATAATACATTAGTTATTTTTCAAATATAAGAAGCATTTATATTTATTTATAAGAAATCAAGAACAACATATGATCCAAGAGGGCATACATACAACCAAAGAGAATTGTAATTTTGCTCACATCAAGAATTTCCTCTCATAGAAACATGGAAAGATAGAGGATGTAAGGATAACTTCTTCCCTCTTCTTGTCTTCATTAGAAAGTAAGGTGACCCTTGAATAAAAGGCTGATTTTTAATTTCACATTGTGGAGATAGTTGATTCTATGAGATATTTTTTTGTGGGTGACCAAAGTAGACAATAGATATTTTTAGACCAATTACACTTGGATATGGGTTTTTAATAAAAAAATCTCATAATAACGAATCAAGGTACCTATGATTGAAACATACCCATTTCATTGTTAGAAATTCAACTTTTAAGGTTGTAGCACTAAAATTATGAGGTTGGAAAATGAAAACCATAACAATAAAATCCCAAAACCTAATAGATGAAGTTTCTTGAAGGAGAGAATTCCGGTTATCCAACAATAAAACTTTTAAATGGAATTTTTTCAATAAGTGAATTAGGTTTGTGTGGCAATTATTTAAAACTTACTTTCCTATTATTCAAATGAAGTGAATTAAGTTGAAATTGCTTTAAGACTATAAAATTAAATTTGTGTATTATTTGAACATTCTCCTTCTCCTATATTTTTTTGTAGGAATATATCATTTTTCTTTTATTTTTGCCCCACAAATTAAAATCAAAATTTTCAAAATTATAACATTAAACTTATACTATGAAAGATGAAAACCGTTGCAAATTATAATAATAATATCCCAAAATCCGTTAATAAAGTTTCTTGAAAGAGAAAATTAAGTTAGTATAACAATAAAAAAATGGAAATATCCCAAAATCCGTTAATGAAGTTTCTTGAAGGAGAAAATTAAGCTAGTATAACGATAAGAAATGGTAAATGAAGTTTCTGGAAGGAGAAAAATGGGTTTATGGGTTTACACAACAATAAAAACTATGGATAAATTTTCTCAAAAGAAAAAAGAAAAAAATAGATGTGTATCACAATAAAAAAAACCATGACAGATTAAGCAAAGTCTTTGAGGTTACAAAAGGCAATTAGTTGAAAAACCGAACCCTTTAAGAGTCATTCCGAGTATTCAACTATGAAACAACTATTTTGAACATTCCCCCTCTCGTGCTTCTTGCCCTGCATTACTCGTCTACAGTTTCGATCACTCTCATCCCAATTTCGTAAGTTCACTCCCTCTCTGCATTCTCTGCATTTTGTGTGTGAGAGTGTCGAATATGGGCGAGGGAGCAGCGATCGGAATCAATCTGGGGACGATGCACTCGTGTGTGGGAGTGTGACAGCACGACAGGGTGGAAATCATCGCCAATGATCAGGGAATCGAACCACTCCTTCCTATGTTTCCTTTACTAATACAGAGCGTCTGATTGGAGATGCAGCCAAGAACCAGGTCGCCATGAATCCCATCAACACTATTTTCGGTCTGTAATCTTTACCATTTAATCTTTGTCACTCTTTTGAGGGAGTTTATTCCACTGCTTATTGTTGTATATGTGATTCAGTTGTATATTAATTCCCCTTTCATTCTCAAATATGAACCGGGATTGACATAATTCAACTTATAGTTTTTTGAAGGCGATTGATAAAATTTTACATGCTGTATGATAGCCTTTGCCTAGAATTTGCATCTGTAAGATTCTGTTTGTGTAGAATTTGCATTTGTGTTCAATCTAAATCAGTTCTTTATGTTATGGTAGATGCAAAGCGGTTGATTGGTAGGAGGTTCTCTGATCCCTTCGTTGTGAGTGATACGAAATTATGGCCTTTCAAGGTCATTTCAGGGGTTGGCGATAAGCCCAGCATCGTTGTAACATACAAAGGGGAGGAGAAGCATTTTGCAGCCGAAGAGATCTCTTCCATGGTTTTAACTAAGATGAAGGAGATTGCAGAAGCTTATCTTGGGACCACTGTTAAGAATGTTGTGGTCACTGTTCCTGCATACTTCAATGATTCTCAAAGGCAGGCAACCAAGGACGCAGGGGCAATCTCCGGGTTGAATGTTATGAGAATCATCAATGAGCCCACTGCTGCTGCTATTGCCTATGGGCTTGACAAGAAGGCTAGCAGTTCTGGTGAGAAGAATGTTCTTATCTTTGATTTGGGTGGAGGTACTTTTGATGTGTCTCTGCTCACAATTGAAGAGGGTATTTTTGAAGTGAAGGCTACTGCTGGTGATACACATTTGGGTGGTGAAGATTTTGATAATAGATTGGTGAACCACTTTGTACAAGAGTTTAAGAGAAAACATAAGAAGGACATTAGTGGTAATGCCAGAGCCCTCAGGAGACTCAGAACTTCCTGTGAGAGAGCTAAGAGAACCCTTTCATCAACTGCCCAGACCACCATTGAGATTGATTCCCTATATGAAGGTATTGACTTCTATACCACTATTACTAGGGCTAGATTTGAAGAGATGAACATGGATTTGTTCAGGAAGTGCATGGAGCCTATTGAGAAATGCCTGCGGGATGCGAAGATGGACAAACGCTCAATCCATGATGTGGTTCTTGTTGGTGGGTCTACTAGGATCCCTAAGGTTCAGTCCTTGTTGCAGGACCTCTTCAATGGCAAGGAGCTTTGTGTTAGCCTCTTGTTGCAACAGGGTATCATTTTTCATGATTGACATTTTTACATGCCAAATATGTCATACTTTGCAAGCTGCAGTGTTCCATATTTCCAGATGAGACCAAAGAAGAAAGCCATGAAGTGTGCTAGTACAAATGCCACTGCTAATTCCAATTTTTGATGAGTTGTTCCAGTTTTGAAGAGTTTTTCATTTAAGGGAGGTCCAAACAGTCTAATCTTGGTCTCCCTAGGTTTCAATTTCCTGTTGTAGAATATAGAGAATGCATCTATCCAAACAGTTTAACCTTGGCAGATTTTGTAGATAGGTAGAGAATCAAAGGGACCCAACTGTTTAATCTGGGCCCTGGCAGAAATAAGTGCAGATTTAGATAGGAAACATTCAAAAGAAAAATTGTAATTTTGCGTCTGCAAATCTAAGTGCACCCTAATCAGAAAAGAGGAAAAAATGTTAGGAAAGTAGGATGGGTAGGTAGCTGTGGTTGCAGAATGGTGATTCATGATCAATTTTGTGTTTCAAACTGTGTTTTATCTTTACAGATCACATTGCAGGCAGTTTTGCATTCAGAAGAGCTCAGAGATGGACATCACTAACTCCCTCTTCTTCTAAATTCCCCAAGTCACTTACTAATTTCCCCAAAGAGGTCAAGATCTGCTTGATTCCTCTTAGTTTCATCATCATCCATATCAGTCACCTTGGTGAAGATCTCCTTCACTCAAGGATCTCAGTTCCTTTCAAGTTATTTTCCCCAAATTTAGATTAGATCCCTGACCTAAGCGCTTGCTGGTCACCTTCATATTAACTATTAACAGTATTATATAACTCCCTAGCAGTTTTCCCCTTCCCCTATTAAAACTATGTACATAAAACTCCCCTATGTAAATATCCCCACCCTGGCAATATAGCCATATTTTTATAAGTCCGGGGAAAAATGGTCCATCTGGGGCTGTTTTTAACCCATCCGAGTCATAACAGGGATTAATCTAACACCTGTTCAGACTAATAACCTATTCCCTAGCCCTAAAACCCTCAAAAAACCCCCTACTTCGCCCCCAAACCAAAGTTCTGTACATAAAATCCTAAACCCGCGCGCATTTAACCCATATTTTACCCCTTACCCTAAGTCCCAACTGTAAATATTAATCGCGCCTGTTTCAAAACCCCGAACCCACTTTCCCTAAGTCATAACCCACCCGCGCGCATATTAAAAAAGGTATATTCTTCGCATATTCCCCGTCCTTTATCCCGCCATCACCTCGCACCGACCGCCGACCGTTGGATCGCCCGCCCCACAGATCAACGGTGGGCGGGCCGTCCCATCTCCTAAGCGCCCGAGCTTTAGCGTCCGGGAGATGGGCGGTATTACCGCCGTACCTCCCGCCACGCGTCAAGCGTTGGGCTGTGGCGGAGGCCCCCCTCACGAAACCACCATCCCCAAAAAGCGGTGCGCCACAATACCGCTTACCACCTCCTGCCCTGTGACGTCGCCGCTTACGTCACCCCCTGCACAGTCACCGCTTACGTCACCCCCTGCACAGTCACCGCTTACGTCACCCCCTTGCCCAGTCACTGCGACACGTCAACCGCCTGCGTGGCCTCCTGCCACCGTGTCGCCGAGTCATCTGCCTGCGTGGCCCCTTGCCACGTGTCATGCCACATCACCGTCTGTACATGATGATGTCATGCTGACGTCATGCTGACGTCATCCCACCACGTCATCATGCTGACATCATCGCTGACGTCACCCGCCGTACAATGTCACATCATGCTGACGTCATGCTGATGTCATCAGCACTTTTTTGGCGCGAAGGAGCAAAAGTCGCACTTCGGAGCCCCGGAATCCAATTCTGAGGCAGTTTTTGATGAGCGATTTGCGCAAATCGCTCATCGCAGGATTTTTTAGGCCGAAATGGAGAATCTTCAGGGAATCTTCAGGGAATCTTTCCATTATGCAGCCCCAGGAAGCCCGAAAAGGCGCAAAAGGACCCGTTTTCTTCGCGAAAGCATTCAGGAAGAAGCAGAAGCCAGTTTTAAGGGAACAGAGGCCGAGCAGCGGCCATTAACTTGTGATTAGACCCGCAGCAAAGAAGAAAAGCGACCCAGTTCATCTGTCAGAGAGTATCAGAGGAAAGAGAAGCAGCAAAGTGTACCATTTAAATTGTTTAATGGAAACCTTCAGTTCCCAAAGCAGGTTAACATTGAATGGCCGCCAATTAAGTCAAATCAAGCGGTGAAAGCCCATCCTTACCTTCAAATCACAATTAAGGCATTCAAAGCCACAGGACAGCAAAGAAGCAGAAACCCATGCACATTTATTTCAGAAGCACCTGCACCAAGCCACCAAGGACTACATAAGTTATTCAGTTTTGATACGGCCGCCCCAGCGCAGCCTGAGATATTTTCATGCATTTATTTCAGATAGGAGTAGGTAAATTAATTATTCTTTATGACCTAATTAGGTCAAGATGTAATAAAGAACTTTGTGGATAGAAAGTTTTTCCCTATATATACCACCCTCTGTATAGTTTTAAGGGTTGGTCGATTGAGAATTTTCACTAGAGACTCGCACTGTATACCTGACTGTTTCTATAATCAAAGATTGCAGAAATCTTGGAGATAAAACTATCTATTGTGAATGAATGTTTATGGAGATATGAAGATGGAATTCTTGTGCTGCATCCTGAAGCAATAAGTGCATCTTACCTCTGTTTTATTGTTATCACTATCTAAATAGCAGAAAGAAAGAATAGCCTAGAATTAGTTTAAATACTCTCTATGATCAATTTCTGCTATTTCTTTATGTTTTCCTCTGATTGAATTGGTTATGAATATGAATTCCTTCTGGCTCATGTTTACCTCGATTCACCTGTGTTTTCCAATTATCTAGGGATTCTTAACTGCCCCTAGGTAGCGCCTTGTCATTTTCCCTTGTTAAGCATAATTGAGAGATTCTTAACTGCCTCTCATTACTTAGCATTTCTTTCCATCCCTTAAACCTGAAACATCGTTTCATGCTCAGCTAGCTTGCTCCATTTTCCCTCACTGTTATTAAGGAAAAGCACCAGCAGTTTTTCTCCTCGACTCCATGCCCAATGGTTCAAAACCCTTAGACTATGCTTTGCCTCTCTACCTGAAATATCAATTTTCCCACCAAAAACAAAACAAAAAACCCTCTGAGCTCGAGACCTAGCCTAAAATCATTTTCAACAAAGCTAAATCTTAAAGAGAGAGCCTTCTCTAATTGCAGGTTGGCTAGAACCTGCAGTCCAAAGTTGGTCTGTGGTTACCTCAGCCGTATCCTTTTCCAGAGCTTAAGGACAACCTGAGTGATAACACTCTGCAAGAGCATTAACCCTGATGAGGCTGTTGCATACGGAGCTGCAGTGCAAGCTGCTATTTTGAGTGGAGAGGGCAATGAGAAAGTGCAAGATCTGTTGCTTCTAGATGTTACTCCCCTTTCATTAGGGCTAGAAACTGCAGGTGGGGTTATGACAGTTCTCATCTCCAGGAATACTACCATCCCCACAAAGAAGGAGCAAGTCTTTTCTACTTACTCAGACAACCAGCCTGGTGTGTTGATTCAAGTGTATGAGGGTGAGCGAACTCGAACCAGGGACAATAACTTGTTGGGTAAATTTGAACTTTCTGGTATTCCCCCTGCTCCCAGAGGAGTTCCCCAGATCATTGTGTGCTTTGATATTGATGCCAATGGTATTCTAAATGTCTCTGCTGAGGACAAAACCACTGGTCACAAAAACAAAATCACCATTACAAATGACAAGGGTAGATTGAGTAAGGAGGAGATTGAGAAGATGGTTCGTGATTCTGAGACATACAAGGCTGAAGATGAAGAGCACAAGAAGAAGTTAGAGGCCAAGAACTCTTTGGAGAACTATGCTTACAGCGTAAGGAATACCATTCGAGATGATAAGATTGCGGCAAAGTTAGATCCATCTGATAAAAAGAAGATTGAGGATGCCCTTGAACAGACTATCCAGTGGCTGGATAACAACCAGCTTGCAGATGCTGACGAGTTTGATGACAAGATGAAGGAGCTGGAGAACACTTGCAATCCTATCATTGCTAAGATGTACCAAGGCGCTGGTGCTGATATACCTGGTGGAGCCTATGGAGCTGCTGGCTCTCCTGAACAGGGTTATTCTGCTGCTGCAGGCTCGGGGCCTAAAATTGAGGAAGTTGATTAAATAATTTTCACCTTTATATCGTGTTAAAAGATGATAGAATGCACTTACAAACCAAGATTTAGAAGGTGGATTGTCTCTCAATTTTAGACATGAGAATTGAATGTTGTTGTTTTGACATGTAAGGAAATGAGGATTTGTTTTGGATATTCTATCTGGTCGTTATGAGCTATGTTCTGTACCGCTAAGGGATTTTCCTTGAAATATTTGATGTATGTTTCACTTTAATTATGGTGCAATAACCAGGATTTAAAAGGTAGATTGTCTCTTCATTTTAGACATGATAATTGAATGATGTTGTTTTGATGGGTAAAGAAAAGAGGACTTGTATTGGATATTCTATTTCGCTATTAGGAGATGTTTTATTTTTTCAATATGCTTTTATTGCTATATTGAATTTGTATAGTATTTTTGTTCTTACTAATCAGAGTTTAGAAAGTAAATGTGTAGAAATTTCACTTGTAGATCAACTGATAATGCAATGTACTAAAGCAGTATACTAGATCTACTTCTACAATCAAACTTTGCGGAAGTTTAATCGAATATGAGCAATATCAAACAAGAACACATATAACTGAAAAGAGAAGCAAACACACATGAAAAGAGAAGATAAACTTTGGGGAAAGCCTCAGCCTAAAACCCCACCCTCTGTATTATCATACAAGTGGAAATATCTCATATTACGCAAGAGCCTTAGCTCAGAAACTATCCAGCTCTCAGTACAATCCCAGTATACAGCTCACAGACTAAATAGAATCAACATATGACTATCCTCAGCCCTCCAAGCCTCCTATTTCCTTGCGCAGTTTTTCTTGGGGTCCATTGATGCCACCTGTGTGAATTGGCCTCATCACACACTCACTAAACTGAAGAAGTAACTGCGCAATCCTCAAGGAATGAATTCCTTCTGCATGCAAGAGATATTCACAATAGAATATTCCTGCAACTGATAGTACACTATCCCTCCATCTGATCTCAACTGGGTCTCTGATACAACTGACATGCATGAGTTAATTATGAAAGAATATTCAGTTATCTGAAGTGCAGTAGTTACATGCATGCAAGCATTAACTAACTGAACTTAACTCAGCTAAGGAACTAATCTAACTGGACTTAACTCAGTTAACTGAGCTAACTAATTACAACTCATCCTTATCCCTTTCACTAATGGATAAATTCCTTAATCAAAGGAATAACTGTTGCATGTCCTCACATAGACTTCATGTTTATTTTTCCTTAACTAATTAACTCAAGATGAATTAATGTTGTGAAGACAAAATTCGAATTTTACTTCACTATTTTAGTTCAGGGACTAACTAAAATAGGAAGGTATCCTGAAATGCTATTTATGGCAATGTTATTTTTAGCACTTCTATATTTATCATTTCTTGTTGCTATTTTCAACACTCCCTCTCAACAAGAAAGGGATTATCAGTCACCCCAATCCTGTCTCTGTGAAACTCGAACTTGCATTTTGACAATGCCTTAGTCAAAATATCTACATCATGTTCCTCGGTCGAAACATACAGCAACATCATGATCCTCTTCACCACACAGTCTCGAAGATGATGGTACCAAATATCTATGTGCTTGGACCTGTCATGAAACACTGGATTCTCAGAGATTTTTATGCAACTCTTATTATCGCAATATATCACTGTAGGATCCATCATCTAACCAAACAATCCCACTAGAATCTTCTGCATCCAAATGGCCTCGCATGATGCCTGACTGGGAGCCATGTATTCAGCGTCTGCTGAGCTAAGTGCAACTGACCTCTATTTCCTGTTGTATTAGGAAGCTGCAGCTGAACCAAGGTTGAAGATTCCTCGAGAAGTGCTCTTCCAATCTGATGGACTCCCTACCCAATCAGCATTCGTGAAGGCTTGAAGCTTCACTCCCTCTATCCATCTGTACCACAATCCATACTGAGATGTGCCTCTGAGGTATCTCAGCACATGCTTCACTGCCTTCCAAAACAGCTTGGTTGGCTGAACCATAGATTGACTCAATTGGTTCACCGCAAAGCACAAATCCAGTCATGTGTTCGCTAGATACATGAGTGAACCCACAAGCTTCCAATAAACAATAGCAACTATTACCTCACCTGAAGTAGCATCCTCCTTCCTCCAGTTACCAACTAGAGGAGTCTGCATGGGTTTGCACTTCTCCATGTGGAAGCGCTTGAGTATCTCATTGGCATACTTTCCTTGAGACACAAATACTTCCCCATCTTTCTGCGACACTTCCATGCCTAGAAAGTAGTGCATGAGGCCTATGTCCTTCATCTCAAACTCTCTTGCAAGGTCCTTCTTGCAAGACTTGATTAACTAATCATCACCTTTCAAAATCAGATCATCAATATAAAGTACAGTGATCAATGGCTTACCTTCTATCATAATGTGGTGAAGGTTTGCATCTGCTTCACTCTTCGCGAAGCCCAACCCAGTGAAATAGTTGTCGATCTTAGTGTATCAAGCACGGGGTGCTTGCTTCAGCCCATAAAATGCTCGCTTGAGTCGGCACACATGCAACTCACAATCGAAGGTCTCAAATCCTTCGGGATGCTCAATGTACACCTCTTCCTCAATCTTCCCATTGAGGAACGTCGTCTTCACATCCATCTGATGGATCTTCCAACCCATCTGAGCTGATAGTGCCAACATCGATCTAATAGATGAGTACCTTTCTACAGGAGCAAAAGTCTCATTGTAGTCGATCCCCTCAACCTATAAGAAACCACAGGCAACGAACCTTGTGATGAGCCCCAGTTTTTGGTACAATTTGGGCTCATTTGGCCTACTTTCTCTGCTCAACCCATTCACTTTTTACTGCTTATGCATGCATTTCTTAGTTTATTCGTGTTGTTTGTAGGAAGAAGGGTAGACATTTTATCTACGTGACTAATGCATGATGCTTTCAGGTTTTTGGCATTAAAAGGGAGAAAAAGACAACGAAAAAGGAGACAAGGAGACAATGAGGTGGCACTGCTGGTTTTTAGGAGAGGATGTCCACGGTCTTGGGGACCTTCCTCGTGATTCCCACCAAGAACTCCGAGCTCCAATCCATCTCCCTACCGAGCTTAGAAGCAGCCAGCTGTTCTACAGGAACAGTAGTTATAACTGTTCTACAGGAACAGTAGTTATGACTGTCCTACAGGATCAGCAGTTAAACTTTAGTTGGACAGCCGAGCTCCTAAAATCAAGGACATCTGTTGGATGATCATTTTGGCATAAATACTGAGGTCGTAGCCTTGCAGAGGAGCTTTTTGAACCTTGGCATTAGTCTTGTAATTGGAAAGTACGAGCTAGAGCTCAGTCTTTGTTCCTTTTTGTAAGCCAATTTGGCATGACATCAGATTATGAATAAAGAAGGCAGATTTTGATCTAGTTCTGAGTTTTCTCAAGGAGCTATAGCTCTCAGGTTAGGGCCCAACCTGAGAGCAATAGATCTCCTCAGTGTTGTAATGTGTTTGCATTTCGTTCCAGCACTTTGAGTTCATTTATTTTCACATGCAATTCGAATTTACAGTTTGTTAATTTAGTCGTTTTCATGAGCATAGGTAGGACTAGTTTATGGTGATTTGCTTTCAGTTGCTTAAGTTTGATAGGAGGATATATATACTCTATTGGAGCTCCAGCAAAAAGGTTGTAAAGGCTCATGCCATCTCTCTTAGGGATTGGGGTGCAGTCCATAACCAACCACCAAAAAGAAACGCAGTTCTTTTCACTTCCATGCAAGCTGCAACATAGACATTTTCGTTGAAGATCCATCCATGCATTTTTGACATCGAACCATACTGCTACATTTCACTTCCACGCATAAGTTTCATTTCTTGTTTTCCATTTCTGTTCATAGGTTTCATGGCACAGTTATCATAGGTTAATGAATTTCTCATTTTGGTGCATAAGTCATTTGTTTCATTTACGTTGCTCCTTGTCACTCCACTTTCTTCTTCTTCATCTTGATCTCTCCTCCAGCCCTACTCAGCCTCTGACCAACTCATTTACCCTCCAACTCATCCATTATTCACTTAGCTCCATCTACTTACACTTTCGTTGATCCCATCCTTCCAATCATCAAACCTCTGCATGCACTCTTCCTCCATCTGATTTCTCTGCTCCTGAGCCATCACCAGCTCCATCTCCATCTCACCTATCCTTCCACACCACTCCAACACTTCACCATCTTCCAAAACCTCCACGGCCAAACATCCTGTAGACTTGCACAGACATCCTATAGAAACCCCTGCGTTTCCTGTAGAATCCCCTGCAGACATCCTGTAGGAGGCCACTCACTCGGTTGCTGAGCCTCTGAACGTGAGGAACCTCTGTGGACTGATGCTAAGGATCTCTGGGGACCTCTCCTAGCCTCCCCAACCTTTCCTAAGCTTTCCTTCCTTCCGCATCACATCTGCACAACCAAACCCTAATGAGCACAAAATCACAATCACTCCATCCACTTAAAGAAAAAATACAAAAACATGTCTTTTAAGATGCAAGTAGATTAGATTCATGCATTTTCACTTATTAGAAGTAATGGCATCATTGGTAGAAGTTTCCTTCACATTCTTTGCATCATAGAGGTTAGACTAGATAAATTAGGGTTTCCTAGGGTTTCCATGTTTTGATTTGCTTTGAGTTCATTTTTTCCAAGTAGATTAGTCTTCTTTGAGCTAGCTTTCTTCCATCATTTAACAAGCTTCTTCTGAGAGCCTATAGAAGTTGGCTTGAGCCCTAGCGGACTTGTGCCAGCTGACCAAGTGACAGCTGCAACAAGAGCTAGTACTTGTGCATACAGCATCGTCGCTTCCAAGTTTGTACGAACTACCGGGTTGATAAAATTAAGAGACAGGAAGCTCCAGGAGTTGTAGCATTATTGCTACAATACTGGAGCCCACCATCTTTTTGGCGCCGTTGTCGGGGAAGCGTCATAGTATTAGTAATTGTTGATTTTCTTCTACTTTCTTACTCTTACCTTCTGCTAAGTAGTTCACTTCATTTCCATTCTGCAAAAGTAGCATAGACTTTTCCTGCTTTCATAGATTAGCATTTCCTGCTTTCATAGATTAGCATTTCCTTTCTGCAAGCGTAGACTAGCATTTCCTTTCTGCAATTTCATTTGAGCAAAGTAGATTAGTCCTTTCCTGCTTTCAGTTAATTTTGCATCTTTCATAGATAGTTGTAGATCAATCTGTCTCAGTTTTGCAGGTACCAAAAGAAAAGCAAAGCAAAAGCAATCAAAGAGAAAAAGAAAGTCTTTTCCATTTCATGCCTCGTAGGAACCGAGATAGATCAGGAAAATTCCTACCAAACACCCCCACCACATCACTGAGTCACCCTTCTCTCCTCTTTGGTGACAGTGACCCAGAAGAACCTATAGGTGAACATCCTGAGATATCCAAAGATCCTATAGTAGAAGAAGAGTTAGAGACTACTCCATTTGAAGCTATGGCTGATAATAGAAGAGAAGATGAGAGAATAGAAGGTGCCTTCCCCATCCGAGAGACCAATGGAGAGATGAAAATGAAAAACATTAGCCCCTACGCCTTACCTCACTTCCATGGGTTGACCACTGAAGATCCAGATACCTTCCTGTTTGAGTTTGCTGTCCTTTGTAGAACCTATGACTATACTGAAGATGAGCAAAAGTTGAAACTTTTCCCTTCCACTCTCAAGGATGCAGCACTACGCTGGTTCATGGGTTTACCTGGGAATAGTATCACTACTTGGGCTCAGATGCAGCAAGCTTTCAACACCAAGTACCGGGATTACTGTAGGTCCAAGGAAACAAAGGGGGAAATCTTTCGGATGTCCATGGGAAATGATGAGTCCTTAGAGGATTATGAGGAGAGGTTCCAACTAAGCTATAAGCGGGCCAGGTGCACACTTGACCCTGAATCCCTCAAGTTGGTCCTACTCCGAGGAGTCCCTGAAGACCTCTTAGATACCCTTCACATGTTATCTGGGGGGGACATTTACCAACTGCCTTATGAGGACATCAAGACTGTGTTTAGAAACCACTCCAGGGCAGCTCGGAAACGAGGTAGAGGAAACCACCTCTCAACTAATGTCCCTTTCTCCAAACATGAGCTTGCAAACCAATTAGAAGATCTTAAGAGTGAGGTGAGACAAACCATTGCCATGCAGCTTGATACATTCAGGATTGAGCAAAAGAAAAAAGAGGCTGAGAGAGCCTTGGCTGTCTTCTGTCCTAGGTGCACAAGGAGGCACCCTAAGAACGAATGTCCATTGCATTCGGTTGAAGTGTGTTTCGTTTGTGAGGAGGACCATCCCACAAATCAGTGTCCAACCTTACCTGGGTTTAAAGCCATGTACCAAGGGACCGAAGCTCCCACAGAGCCTCTCTATTACCTCAACCAAAGGAGGCCACAAGGATCTAGACCTTATCAGCAGGGGATGCAAGGGGCATCTCAAGCTTATTACAACCCCAACCAGACAACTCATATTCCTTCCTGGGGTCCCCCTGCTCATCCTTCATGGTCCATGCCTCCTCCATGGTCTTATCCACCTTAGTACCCCACTCAACCTACTTCTCATCCATATCACTCACATACCCAGCCACAGCCTCAATGGAATGCACCTCAGTCGGGGTGGAGGCCCAATTACAACACTCCTCCTGCCATTTTGCCTCCACCACCAGTTCAACCTCAACCATTACCTCCTACTCCTCCAAGGCAACCTCAAATGCCTGCTCAACCAAACCCGAACCCCAACAATAGACAGGCCCAGCAGGTATACACTGGGGAAACCTCATGCCCTACCTATGCTGTGGAGATCTAGGAGATCAACCTTCGATCTGGAAAGACTCTACCAGATCGCCAACCTCCTCCCCCAGAGGATGAGGAAGATAAACAGGAAAGTGAACCAAAGGCTATTCCACCCTTTCCTGAGAGACTAACAGCCACCACACAACATAACCCAGAAGAAGATGAGCTTTTGGGTGAGCTCAAGCAGTTGTGTGTAAAAATCCCACTTCTCCAAGCCATCAAGGATGTGCCAATATATAACAAGTTGGTTAAGGAGAAGTGTTTCAAACACCCAGGCAGACGGAAGAAAGATGCCTCAACTATCAATGTCATAGGACAACTGTCTGACCTTATGCTAAGACAAGTCATCTGCCCAAAGTACCTAGATCCTGGAAGTCCTGTAGTAGATGTTCACATCAATGGCACTATTATACCTCACACCTTGATTGATCTGGGGGCTGCCATTAATGTGATGACCAGGGATACCATGCTTAAACTCAATCTTCAGGGTTCCTTGAGGAAGACCTCGACAGTACTGCAATTAGCAGATCGCTCCACCGTGACTCCCGAAGGGATTGTGGAGGATGTCATGATCTCCATTGATTCGTGGGAATACCCTGCAGACTTCCTGGTTCTGCAACCAAAGGCCAAACTTACTAGATATCCTCTCATTTTGGGAAGGCCTTGGTTAGCTATTGCAGATGCTTACATAAGTTGTCGGGCAAGAAACATGACCATCAAAAATGGTCCCATGTCCAAGCAGCTAGTCCTATACCCTCCTGCCCAACCTTCTTTAGAGCATGATTTACCACTCTGGTTGGAAGAAAGAGATGAAGACGAGGTGTACTCAACACCTCTGTGCACCTTAGATACCACTAGAAAAGACCCCCTAACCGAGGATGACTTGATCGAGACCTTGATCCAGAATCCACCTTCCAGTGCACTACCCTTAGAGGAATTGGTGGAGGATGCCCAAGCTAGCACCTTAGTGGATCTCTGTACAACCAACCCTGTTACTCCCAGAGTCAAGAATGTGGAGTTCGGCCCTGAGAAAGCATTGAAGATCAGCTCCTCCCTATCTCCTTCCCAGGAAAAGGAGTTGTGTAGTCTGTTGGCCAACCACCTAGATGCTTTTGCTTGGAGCTATAAGGAAATGAAAGGAGTCCATCCTTCAGTCTGTACCCATCATATATACATCAAAGAGGATTGTAAACCGGTTAGGCAACCTCAGAGGAGAATGAATCCAGCCCTTAAAGACATTGTCAAGGAAGAATTGCAGAAACTGTTGGATGCCAGATTCATCTACCCCATCTCTGATAGTGAATGGGTGTCCCCTCTAGTGTTGGTTCCCAAGAAAAATGGGAAATTGAGAATTTGTGTGGACTACCGAGAACTGAACAAAGCTACCAAGAAGGACCATTTCCCTCTACCTTTCATAGATCAAGTGTTGGATGGACTGGCATGAAAGAAGTTCTTCTCTTTCCTGGATGGGTTTAGCGGGTACAATCAAATCCAAATCAGCCCGGAAGACCAAGATAAGACCACCTTCACTTGTCCTTGGGGTACCTTTTCCTATCGAGTCCTTCCCTTTGGGCTATGCAATGCTCCTGCTACCTTTCAGAGAGCTGTCTTGAGCATCTTCTCGGAGCTGGTCCATGATGCAGTAGAAATCTATATGGATGACTTTACTCCTTATGGGGCCAACTTCCAGGAAGCATTGTCCAACCTGGGAAAAGTCCTAACCAAATGCACCGAGATGAACTTGTCCCTTAGTCCTGAAAAATGTGAATTCCTAATGACTGAGGGGACCGTGCTAGGCCATACCATTTCTTGCCAAGGATTGCAGGTGGATCCTAACAAAATTGCTCTCATCAAGAGGGTTCCACCTCCTCAAAAGGTAAGGGATGTCCGGAGTTTCTTGGGATTAGCAGGATACTACCGGAGATTCATTAAAGATTTCAGCAAGCTAGCCTCGCCATTGTTCGGTCTGTTGGCAAAAGATGTGGAGTTTAAATGGACTGACGATTGTCAGAGGGCTTTAAATGAATTGAAGGACAAGTTGGTGTCAGCCCCAATCCTGAGAGGTTCAAACTGGGCCCTACCTTTCCACATCCACACTGATGCCTCGAACAAAGCCATAGCTGCAGCTTTAGGACAAGTTGAGCAGAAACTTCCATATGCCATTTACTTTGTTAGCAAAAACTTGTCCAAAGCTGCGCTGAATTACACTATAACCGAGAAAGAATTCTTGGCTGTGGTCCATGCATTGAACAAGTTCCAACATTATATTACTGGTTACCAGACCTTTGTACATACTGACCATGCTGCCATTAGATATTTGATGAATAAACCAGATGTGAATGCTTGTATTATTAGATGGTTACTTTTATTGCAGCAGTTTTATCTAACCATTGTTGATAAACCAGGTAGAGAAAATGTTGTTGCTGACTTTTTATCTAGATTGGATTTGTCTGCAGATGAGGATGGAACAGTGGACGATCGGATGCCTGATGAACATCTCTTTGCTATTTCAGTACTCTCTCCATGGTTTGCTGATATAGCAAACTATCTTGTTTCAGCACAGTTCCCTCCACACCTATCTTCCAGAGAGAAGAGCAAAATCATCAGAAAAAGTGCCTCATTCACTTGGATCGGGGGCAATCTGTTCAAGCTTGGCCCCGATCAGATCTTAAGGCATTGTGTAAGGGAGGAGGAAGTCTTTGATATCCTCCTCACTTGTCATGATGGGCCTTGTGGAGGGCATTTTGCAGCAAAGAGAACTGCCTTCAAGATCCTGCAGGCAGGCTACTATTGGCCCACACTTCATCAAGATGTCAGAAGATATGTCAGTCAGTGTGACCAATGCAAAAGAATGGGGAAACCGACCCAAAGGGATGAGATGCCTCTCCAACCTCAAGTGACTCTTGAGCCATTTGAGAAGTGGGGCATGGACTTTGTGGGCCCAATCAACCCCTCTTCGAGGCAAAGGACTTACATCATTGTGTGTACTGACTATTTGAAAAAGTGGGCAGAGACCAAAGCAATCAAAGCAGCAACAGAAGAAAAGGTGGCCGAGTTCCTAAGAGAGAACATCTTCTATAAGTTTGGCTATCCAAGAGAGCTGGTCACCGATCAAGGGAGCCAGTTCACCTCCAACCTGGTTGAAGATCTCCTAGCTCATCACAAGATCAAGCACAGGACTTCCACCCCTTATCACCCTCAAGCAAATGGGCAGGTGGAAGTCACCAATAGAGCATTAGAAGGGATCTTGACTAAAGTGGTGAGCAGCAGCAGAAAGGACTGGGCAGATCGCCTAGTAGAAGCCACATGGGCCTACAACACCACTTGGAAGACCACCACTGGTTTCACACCATATCAGCTAATCTATGGGAAGAAAGCTTTGTTGTCCATTGAGTTTGAATACAACACCTTGAGGATGGCAGCTCAGTTGGACCTAGATCTCAGCCATGCACAACAAGAAAGGCTGCTGCAGCTAAATGGCCTGGACGAGCACCGCATGCAGGCCCTCCTTCACTCAGAAGTGGTTCAACTTCAGAGGAAGGTGTGGCATGACCAACATCTCCATGACAAGCAATTTCAGCCGGGAGATTGGGCTTTGTTGTATGATTCCAGATACAAAGATTTCAAGGGGAAGCTGAGAACCAGATGGCTAGGACCATATACAGTGGAGAAATGCCATGACAATGGATTTGTCCTCATTCGAACCATTGATGAGGAAGCCATTCCCATGCTTGTCAATGGGCATCGATTGAAGATCTACAGGAGACCTCTCTCAAGACAAGAGTTTATCAAAACTATGGAGAAATCTGTATTGGTCATAGAGAAGGGTTCTGCCTCTGCCTCTGGCACACCCTGAAAAAATATCTAAAAAAAAAAAAAAGAGAAAAGAAAAAAGAAAAATAAATAAAGATCCTTGGGTGAAAACCTCTCTGAGGCGCCCAAGGCAGGTAGTAGGGGTGAAAACCTCATTGAGGTGCCCCTATTGTCTTTCAAAAAAAAAAAAGGAAAAACAGGTGAAAAGATCCTTGAGTGAAAACCTCTCTGAGGCACTCAGGGCAGATGGCATGGGTGAAAACCTCTTTGAGGCGCCCCTATCATCTTTCAAAAAAAAGAGAAGAAGAAAAAAACAATAAGCAAAATATGGTAAAAATTGCATGCAGGTTGCAGATGCTCTATGGAGAAGAGGAAGCCCTTCAACTCACAGCCAAGGGTCCTTATCATGCTGTCAAGGAACCTCATCAGTACCTCCTCCAAGAGCACCCATGTTTTTTCAAGGTATGTGCAATTTTATCATGGTTTGAATCTTCTACAGGAGGCTGCTGTCTTTCTACAGGAAGGCGCAGTCTTTCTACAGGAAGGCACGGATTTTCTATAGGAAAGTGCAGACTTTCTACAGGAAGCTCTGTGTTCTACAGGAAACTTCCTGTAGGAGTTTTGGATGCTGAGAATTCATCTTAAAAAGAGAGTTTGAGACCATGGATTGGTTTGGATGCATGCAAGCCTCTATTGGCATCCTTGCACGTTGCTGTCACCATGCTCCACCACCCGTGTCGACATGCGGCCAAGTCCCTGCACAAACAAAGAAAATCGTTGAGTTCTCGCGGGAAAGCCATTTCCAAAGATTAAAAAATGACAGAATCTCATACCACATGCATCAAGAGCTCCGGGATTGTGATCGAGAAGCCAGAACCGCCATCGTGTAGCATGCACCCAAGGAGAAAGGATTGTTACGAGACCCCTCGCGGGGATCCTGTAACAGTTCAACCTGCTCGAGTGGATACCATTCACAACACCGCCATCCGAAATGAAACGCGGGCGCATGCAAGCAAAACCACCCACTCCAGCATTGGCAGCCTGTAACCACGAGCTTCCGGGTCGGTGTAAGTCGCACGTAGCAGGTAGATCCGCTCACCATCATCCGAGAACTGGAAAAATCGTGTGCAGCCGCGCAGGTAAGTGTCTCCACCCTTCCTTCCATCAAATCGCATGAATCTAACTTTGAAATTGTTTGCAAAGCGTAAAATGGTTGAGCGGCCGTATGGCCAGTCGACTGGCCACGTCGGCTAGTTAAAGTGTAATTGGATGTTTGGGTGGCGGCCACGACAAAGAGAATGAACGGCATGCACGTGGGAACACTCTCGTCAGAAGCATGAGTTTAACAGGAAAGGCGGCGGAAAATCTGTGGGAATGAATGCAGCAGCAAGTGAATACGCAGGCGGAGGATGGATGACGTCGCCCAACGGTCCGGCGGGGACAGCTCATCCCCCGCGCCACGGATTGCGCCGATTCAAAATCCAATCGGCTAAATCATGCGCATGCATTTATCATCCAACACTTCAACTCGGATATCTATTCTGATCTCCTCTGCACTTTGATACGCCGATTTGTTGGCTACCAGAAAGCTGGTCAAGCACACCGCGAGCACGGCCAACTACAGTCCTCCCCGAGAATTGCGCGCGGCTTCTACAGGAACGCAGTTCTACAGGAGCGCAGTTCTACAGGAACGCAGTCTACAGGAACGAAGTCATCTACAGGAAAGCGGGTGCCTCGCGAAAAAGGTGGCCAATTAAGGAGGTAACCCTGAACTCTTAATGTAACTGGTTATTAGAAGTGGCAAGACCATCGTCCACGGTCGGGTTATAAAGATATTGGTGGAATTGTTGTTTGTTGTGTCGTTGCTACCATTCTACAGGATGTTGGTATAAGTAGTCTGTGTTGAAATTTTGTATGTGCATGCTCTGTCTTCATAGACCAAATCCCTTTTGCATCTGCCACCTTTCGTTAAAATGACCGTGTTCATCATGCCGGGTGGGTTTATAAGACGAGAGCCCACGGATTCAACTAAACTAAGGAGAAACCCGGCAGTGGTAGAGCTCTTCACCAGAGCACAATGGATGCCTTTTTGTGATAAGCTGCAGGGCTACGATGATGAAGTAGCCGAGGAATTCTTGCAGGCTTTGAAGCCTAAATCCCAGACACTGGCCACAGTAAACTTCAGAGGTCTAAGCCTCAAACTCACCCCAGAACATATCAGTTGGATCACAGAACTTCCTATGGGTCTGCCATGGGATAAAGAGGAGAGAAAGTTGAGTCAGCAGGCAAAGAAGGAATTCTTTCCACCTGAGGAAGAATTCTCGGAGGATAAAAACGGGGTGAGAAGAACGAGTCTATCACCAACTTGGAATGAAGTCAGTTTGCAAATCATGAAATATATTACTTGTGAAGGCCGGTTCAGCATCGTGTATGCATATCACTTTCGGCTACTCACTGAGTTGAAGCACCGAATTGACCTTCCTGTAGAGCAAAAACTGAGCATCCCTTATTATCTCCTGCAGTCCCTAATGGAGTGTGCTACAAAGCTAAGGGAGGGCATACCTGATCAGATAGCCCACCATGGGTTAATAAAGTTGCTTGTGGAAGATGCATTGCACTCATATAAGGTCCCCCTCTCATGGGAATCCTTCCGCAACTTGACCAAAGATGGGGATATTAAAATGTTGATCGAAGAAACGGGTTCCTCTAGCAGTGAGGAACACGAAGCAGTGGCCGAAGAACAAAGGAAGAAGCATGAGGAAAAGAAGGACCAAGAAGAAGGTGGCACACCTATCCTGTCAGCAAGGGAAAAGAGGATGAAGAGTAGAATGGACAAAGCAGAGGTGGCCCACGTCAGCCCAAGTACCTCAACAGCACCTGCACCCAAAGCAAAAAGCAAAACTCAAGCAGGCAAGCAAGCGGAAGTGGAGACACCTGTGTCTACAGGAAAGAAAAAACAGGCTTCTACAGGAAGCCCGAAAACACAAACTCGGGCTTCTACAGGAAGCCCAAAAATCATTGAAAAATAGGCTTCTACAGGAAGCCCGAAAACAAATACAAAGGCTTCTACAGGAAGCCCGAAGATCAGCGAGAAACAGGCTTCTACAGGAAGCCCAAAAGCAAAGACCAAGGCTTCTGCAGGAAGCCCGAAAATCGTTGGAGAACAGGCTTCTACAGGAAGCCCAAAAACGGAGACAAAGGCTTCTACAGGAAGCCCGAAAGTGCAAACACAGGCTTCTACAGGAAGCCCGAAGACAGAGACAAGGGCTTCTGCAGGAAGCCCAAAATTGGAAAAAGGGGCTTCTACAAGAGGCCCGAAATCCATTGAGAAACAGCCTCCTACAGAGAGTCTGAAGGCAGAGAGAGGGCCTTCTTCAGGAAGCTCAACAGCGGGAAAGAAAGAATCTTCTACAGGAGGCCCGGAAGTGGCAAAGCAGGGTCTTCCACAGGAAGCCCGAAATCTGAAAAGGAGGGGCCCTCTACAAGGAGATCTGAGAGAGCAAAACGCAAGAAAGAGAAGGTTGGCATTCTCGAAAAGGAGGCAGCAGCGGCACTGGCTGCCCTCAGTACACCTCCAAAACCGAAGGAGAAAAGGGAGAGGGAGACCCCTCTACCACCTGAAGCCAGGAGAAGCAAGAGGATGACCACGGGCAAGCCACAGCCTCCACCCAGCAGCCAAACCATTTCAGGGGATGTCCCTACTTCACCCAGTGCAAGAACCCCCTCTAAAACATCAACCACCCCTGAAAAGGGGAGCCCAAAAATAACCTCCTGGACACGAAAAATAGGCCAGTCGCCTTCCGAAGCCCGGCTCAAGGAAATAGGAAAGGGGGAGGAAGCATCACCTTCGTCACCACCAGGGGCAGCAAAGGCAGGGCCGCCAAAAACGGGAAAGGAAGAAGCGCCACCCTCAGCAGAAAAGGCAGAACCACCAAAAACAGGGGAGGAAAAGCGTGCTCTGGGCTCTAGTTCTCGGCCAAACACGAGGAGCCAGGGCAAAGTTGCTCAAGGATGAGCAAATAGTTTAGCTGGGGGGTGATGATGAGCCCCAATTTTTGGTACAATTTGGGCTCATTTGGCCTACTTGCTCTGCTCAAACCATTCACTTTTTACTGCTTATGCATGCATTTCTTAGTTTATTCGTGTTGTTTGTAGGAAGGTGACATTTTATCTATGTGACTAATGCATGATGCTTTCAGGTTTTTGGCATTAAAAGGGAGAAAAAGACAACGAAAAAGGAGACAAGGAGACAATGAGGTGGCACTGCTGGTTTTTAGGAGAGGATGTCCACGGTCTTGGGGACCTTCCTCGTGATTCCCACCAAGAACTCCGAGCTCCAATCCATCTCCCTACCGAGCTTAGAAGCAGCCAGCTGTTCTACAAGAACAGCAGTTATAACTGTTCTACAGGAACAGTAGTTATGACTGTCCTACAGGATCAGCAGTTAAACTTTAGTTGGACAGTCGAGCTCCTAAAATCAAGGACATCTGTTGGATGATCGTTTTGGCATAAATACTGAGGTCGTAGCCTTGCAGATGAGCTTTTTGAACCTTGGCATTACTCTTGTAATTGGAAAGTACGAGCTAGAGCTCAGTCTTTGTTCCTTTTTGTAAGCCAATTTGGCATGACATCAGATTATGAATAAAGAAGGCAGATTTTGATCTAGTTCTGAGTTTTCTCAAGGAGCTATAGCTCTCAGGTTAGGGCCCAACCTGAGAGCAATAGATCTCCTCAATGTTGTAATGTGTTTGCATTTCGTTCCAGCACTTTGAGTTCGTTTATTTTCACATGCAATTCGAATTTACAGTTTGTTAATTTAGTCGTTTTCATGAGCATAGATAGGACTAGTTTATGGTGATTTGCTTTCAGTTGCTTATGTTTGATAGGAGGATAGATATACTCTCTTGGAGCTCCAGCAAAAAGGTTGTAAAGGCTCACTGCCATCTCTCTTAGGGATTGGGGTGCAGTCCATAACCAACCACCAAAAAGAAACGCAGTTCTTTTCACTTCCATGCAAGCTGCAACATAGACATTTTCGTTGAAGATCCATCCATGCATTTTTGACATCGAACCATACTGCTACATTTCACTTCCACGCATAAGTTTCATTTCTTGTTTTCCATTTCTGTTCATAGGTTTCATGGCACAGTTATCATAGGTTAATGAATTTCTCGTTTTGGTGCATAAGTCATTTGTTTCATTTACACTGCTCCTTATCACTCCACTTTCTTCTTCTTCATCTTGATCTCTCCTCCAGCCCTACTCAGCCTCTGACCAACTCATTTACCCTTCAACTCATCCATTATTCACTTAGCTCCATCTACTTACACTTTCGTTGATCCCATCCTTCCAATCATCAAACCTCTGCATGCACTCTTCCTCCATCTGATTTCTCTTCTCCTGAGCCATCACCAGCTCCATCTCCATCTCACCTATCCTTCCACACCACTCCAACACTTCACCATCTTCCAAAACCTCCACGGCCAAACATCCTGTAGAATTGCACAGACATCCTGTAGAAACCCCTGCGTTTCCTGTAGAATCCCCTGCAGACATCCTGTAGGAGGCCACTCACTCGGTTTCTGAACCTCTGAACGTGAGGAACCTCTGTGGACTGATGCTAAGGATCTCTGGGGACCTCTCCTAGCCTCCCCAACCTTTCCTAAGCTTTCCTTCCTTCCGCATCACATTTGCACAACCAAACCCTAATGAGCACAAAATCACAATCACTCCATCCACTTAAAGAAAAAATACAAAAACATGTCTTTTAAGATGCAAGTAGATTAGATTCATGCATTTTCACTTATTAGAAGTAATGGCATCATTGGTAGAAGTTTCCTTCACATTCTTTGCATCATAGAGGTTAGACTAGTTAAATTAGGGTTTCCTAGGGTTTCCATGTTTTGATTTGCTTTGAGTTCATTTTTGCCAAGTAGATTAGTCTTCTTTGAGCTAGCTTTCGTCCATCATTTAACAAGCTTCTTCTGAGAGCCTATAGAAGTTGGCTTGAGCCCTAGCGGACTTGTGCCAGCTGACCAAGTGACAGCTGCGACAAGAGCTAGTACTTGTGCATACAGCACCGTCGCTTCCAAGTTTGTACGAACTACCGGGTTGATAAAATTAAGAGACAGGAAGCTCCAGGAGTTGTAGCATTATTGCTACAATACTGGAGCCCACCACCTTGCCTTATGTTTTTCAACATTTCCATCAGCTACCTGCTTTACGTTCTAAAGCCATCTAGAACTCACCACTAACTTGTCCATTGTTCTTGGGACAACATCCCACACACTGTTCCGAATGATAGAGTCGTACTCCTCTACCATCGCATCAACCCAGACTGGTTGTTGCACTGCTTCCTCGAAAGAAGAAGGTTCGGTCGCTACACACTCCCCAACCAGGGCCATGTAACTAGTGTACCACTCGAGTGATCTCCTCTGTCTGCACTGAGAGGATGGCTGCCCCACATTCTCTCGCACATCTAGCATCAACCTGTCAACTTCTCGTGAGCGTTTCCGCCCATCCCTGGAAGACTCTACATGAGTGGATGTCTCCACTCCCAGATCCTCTGCATGCGACTGCTCCGCATCAATCTGAGGCTCCTCATCCTTTGGAACCAAAAGTTCCTCCTATGTATGCAACTTGAGCTCCCTCTCAAGTGATACTCACATGGCTTTATACTCGTCAAACTTAAGATCCCTGCGTACCACTGTCCTCTAACTGGTAGGCAGGAACACCCGATAGTTGTGGGGAGTATCTATGTACCCCACAAGTATTCCCAACTCAGTTATTGGATCTAGATTCTTTCAGGCATCTTTGGTCACATGGCAATAAACCGATGATCCAAAGATTCGGAAGTGACTCACATTTGGTCGCTTCCCGGAAAAGACCTCTCTAGGTGTCTTCATCCCAAATATACAGTGAGGACTTGTGTTCTACAAGTATACTGTTGTATTGCATGCCTCAGCCCACAGCTGAAGTGGTAAGCTTTGGTCATGCAACATCGCCCGAGCTACTCCCACAATAGATCGGTTCTTCCTTTCGGCCACCCCATTCTTTTGTGGGTTATGGGGTGCCGTCATCTCCTGTTTAATTCCTTCTACTGTGCAGAAGTCCTTAAATTGTTGGTAGACATACTCTCCACCATTGTCGCTTCGCAAGGCTCTTATTTTCTTTCCAGATTCTTTCTCTGCCAAGGCTTTAAACTCACAAAACCTCAAAAAGGTCTGATCTTTCTTTTTCATAAAGTAGATCCAACATCTAAAAGAAAAATCATCAATAAAAATAACATAGTACATTTGTTTAGCGGTGGATGCTGTAGAAAATGGTCCACATACATCTAAGTGAACTCACTCTAGGATTTCTCTAGCTCTACTGTCTCGATCCTGAAAGGAAACTTTTGCATACTTACCCAAGGTACATCGCTTCCATGTATCCACTTGCTCCAGCTTTACCTTGGGTAGTCTGGTAGAAATTTGTTGCATGATCTTCAAGGGCCCATGATGCAAGTGGCCCAATTTTCTATGTCATAGCTCACCAACATCTTGGCTTTGCACCACCTCTACTTTGGAACTCAATGCAGCACAGTCATCTACCTCCAACTTGTAGAGATTCTTTACTCGAATCCCAATTCACTTGGTATGTCCAGTGCCTATATGCCTCAGGAATACCTTTCCTTGACTAAAGACTACATCATAGCCTTTATCTTCTAGCATAGCAATGGACACAAGATTATTCTTCAAACCCGGTGCATAATTTACATCAGTGAGGGTGAGAGGAGCTCCATGCTCCCTCTGAAACACAACCGTACCTTCCCCTGAAACACGGTACTTTCCATCATTGCCCATCTCAATGCGCATCTGGAGATCCTTCTCCTCCAGGGTACTGAAAATATTCTTGTCACTTGACATGTGGAATGAAGCTCCACTGTCTAGGTACCAAACACATCCCACCATGGATGAAACCATGCATGCGATAAGAGAGAAATCCAACTCGAACTGTGAGGCCAATGCCTCACCATCAGATCCCTTCGAAGATCCTTTCTTGGATTTCTTCTATGGACAATTTGTTGCAAAATGGCCCACTTCATGACAATGAAAGCATCGGACTTTCGATTTTTCAAACTTCTTCCCACCATGGGAAGATTTGGATTGGGACGCCTTCTCTTTCCCTTTCCTAGCTTTACTCGCTAAAGCTATATTTTCTTCATCATCTTGTTCGATGAAGATCCATCTTTGGTGCTTCTTCTTATCTCCTCCTGCATCATATCTGATCAAAGTCGTTCTCAATTTGGCAGTTTCTCTCTTCCATTTACCGAGTCTTGGTAGCTATGCCAGCTCTTAGGAAGACCGAGGAGTGAAAGACTCACCATGTCATCGTCGGCAGTCGTGATCCCTACACTTCCAAGCTTACCCCTGCAGGTGGTGAGCTTGTTTAAGAAGGTAGAGATTGTGTTGCCCTTTTCACACTTGATTTTCCGAAGCTTGTCTTTCAGCGCCAGCTTCCTCTAATCGTTGCTATTCTGATATAGATCTTTCAATGTTTTCCACATCGAAAACAATGTCTCCTTCCCATGGAGGCTCGAGACAATGTGGTCTCGAACTCCCTCCAGGAGGATTCTCCTTACTCTAGCCACACATTTCTTCCATTCCACCAATTCTTGGGCACTAGTTGTTGCAGGCTTGGGGACTTCTTGATCAATGAAGTCCTTTAACCCGTTGTCCTCTAATACCGCTTCCATGTGATCCTTCCAGGCTATATAATTTGAGCTGCCATCAAGGGCATACTCAAGTCTCAAACCATTGACTGCCATTGATGAAATTTGAGATGTGATAAGAACTCGATATCTATATCAGGAACACTAAACTTCATACTTCTCCCTTCTTTGTATACAGTTCTTCGCTTTGATTCACCTTTTCTCTGATACCATGTAGAAATTTCACCTGTAGATCAACTGATAATGCAATGTACTAAAGCAGTATACTAGATCTACTTCTACAATCAAACTTTGCGGAAGCTTAATCAAATATGAGCAATATCAAACAAGAACACATATCACTGAGAAGAGAAGTAAACACACATGAACACAAAAGATAAACTCTGGGGAAAGACTCAACCTAAAACCCCACTATCTGTATTATCATACAAGTGGAAATATCTCAAATTACACAAGAGCCTTAGCTCAAAAACTATCCAGCTCTTAGTACAATCCCAGAATACAGCTCACAGACTAAATAGAATCAACATATGACTATCCTCAACCCTCCAAGCCTCCTATTTCCTTGTGCAGTTTTTCTTGGGGTCCAATGATGCCACCTGTGTGAATTGGCCTCATCATACACTCACTAAACTGAAGAAGTAACTGCACAATCCTCAAGGAATGAATTCCTTCTGCATGCAAGAGATATTCACAATAGAATATTCTTGCAACTGATAGTACACTATCCCTCCATCTGATCTCAACTGGGTCTCTGACAGAACTGACATGCATGAGTTATTTATGAGAGAATATTCAGTTATCTGAAGTGCAGTAGTTACATGCATGCAAGCATTAACTAACTGAATCAGTTCCTACAACTGTTGGAACTAATCTAACTGGACTTAACTCAGTTAACTGAGCTAACTAATTACAACTCATCCTTATCCCTTTAACAAATGGATAGATTCCTTAATCAAAGGAATAACTGTTGCATGTCCTCACATAGACTTCATGTTTATTTTTCCTTAACTAATTAACTCAAGATGAATTAATTAATTAATTTACAAACAGCTGCTAAGATCAAATTCGAATTTTACTTCACTATTTTAGTTCAGGGACTAACTAAAATAGGAAGGTATCCCGAAATGCTATTTATGGCAGTGCTATTTTTAGCACTTCTATATTTAGCATTTCTTGTTTTTATTTTCAACAAAATGGTTTCTCTATTTTGAGCATAACAATTGAATGTTACTGTTTTGAACTGTTAAGGGAGTTTTTTTGAAGTATTTGATATCTATTTCAATTTCATTGTGGTGGAATAATAAGGATTTAGAAGTTGGATTGTCTCTCAATTTTAAACATAAGAATTGAACATTGTTGTTTTGACTTGCAAGGAAAACAGGATTTGTGTGGGATATTTTATTTTGTCCTTATCATGTTGTAATACTTGAGATTTGTTTCATTTTTCAATATGCTTTCATTGGTTTATTGGTTTTGTATTGCCTTTTTTTCTGTTTTTACAAATTGGGATTTAGAAGGTAAATGGTTTCTCAATTTTGGTCATAACAATTGAATGTCATTGTTTTGTAGTGTCAAGGGATTTTCCTTGAAGTATTTGATATCTATTTTACGAAGAGATCTGGGATTTCCACAGTTATTCATATTGTTAGAAATTTCAGGATGAGAACTGCGTATTGGATTTTAACCCGTTCTTAGAAATAAGAGATCTGAGATTTCCACAGTTATTCATATTATTAGAAATTTCAGGATGAGATCTGGGATTTACTTTTTTTGTTGTGGAATAATGAGGATTTACAAGGTGAACTATCTCTCAATTTTAGATGAGAATTGAATTATGTTGTTTTGACTTGCAAGGAAAAGAGGAATTTGTGTTGGATATTCTATCTATTTCATTTTTTAAATATTCTTTCATTGGTTTATTGGTTTTCTATTGTTTTATTTTGGTTATTGATATTACATAGTAAAATTTATGGTATAATATTTTTGTAGTAAAAGTTTATGTGTAATTGGTTCTCTTCTTTATGCTCTAGTTGTATGTTTTTATGGTATACTTTAACTTTAATTTAATAGTTTGTTTTAGAATGGAGAAGAGATTTAGATGTTTTTGTTTTAGAATGGAGAAGAGGTTTAGATGTTTGAGTTATGAAAGCTATTGAATTTGATTCAACTTCTTTTTATTTTTGTACATTAATACTCTTTGTTGGAAAATTATGTAATTTTATTTTTGTAGGTTAATACATTTTGTTAGAAAAATAGGTGGCCGGGATTTGATGGCATATTACATAAAATTCTAAGGTTTAAATTTCCAAGTATCATGGTACAATAGGCAAATGTATCCTTTAAATGGAGGAAACCATATATCAAATGAAATCAACTAAATTGGTTAACAAAACATAGCTAAAATGAAGCCTTGGTAATCGCTCTCCATCCACTTTAAAACTGAAACAAAGGTCTCATTAACTTCACAACATATCATTTTAGTTCATTATTCAACAATTTAATGAGTAATGATATGAACATTTTTTCTTATGTTTAGACATTGTGAAAAACCTTAATATTTGTTACAAACTTGTTATATTTCATAATATAATAAGTTGCATTCTATTCCACTTAAAATTTGATAACTAAAATGGTCTATTTTATGATATGGTTTGTCTTGTTTTCACATAATGAAATGATCTAATATATTGAGTAATAAAGATGCAAAATAATTATAATGACCTAACCATTTTTGTCAAAGTGAGATTTCTTATTGATTTATTGAAGTTTCATGTTACTCTCTTTGCAGAAATTTGTGACCGACAAAATTGATATCTAAGTCTTTATCTTTATTCTTCCAAGCAAATAAAAGCATAAACAAAACTAGGATGATAAGTATGCTAACTTGTGAATAAAAAGTTATGTTGTGTTTATCCAAAATGAAATTATTATGGAAAAAAATAATAGGGACAAAAAAATAATAGGGACATATTGAGAGCCTGCTGAAACCTCTATTTATACTAAAAAGAGAAAAACCTTAGTTTAAAGCTTAAGTTTCCAACAAAAGTGGCATTTACAAATATCATTATGTGATCAATATAAATAAAAGTTGTATTAATTCTTAAAGATTTTGGAATTAGCTATCTATTTAACTTCATATTGACTTTTTCTTATATTTGATGGAAATTCCTTGTCATTCTTTGGGAAAATTTGCCACCAATGAAATTGAAATCTAAATATCCTTTAGCAAAGATTGGCAATGAAACAAAAGGCATAAGCATGTTAATTTGCTAATTCTTTCCTTTTTATAAGAAGTATTAGTTAAGAATAGTTCATAAGTTGTACTATTCATCCTATTCTTTCCCCTTTGTCAATTTTCTACTTGTCATTTAGGTAAAATAAACATATCCACAATGAAATTCTATCATTTAAGTACAAAATTTCCTTTCACTTGAGTACTTAACTCTCCATTCACTTGAATAATTGGCCACAAACTATATTTAAAATGAAATTTTACCATTTGAGTCTAACAAATTATAGCAGAAATAAAGTCAAATAAGCATTTTTGTTTTATCTTTAAACATTGTAAAATGAAGTTTTAGTATGCTTGGGCTCATATTGAGTATGTTACTTGGTAATATAATTAAAAATAATTTAGTATGATGGGAACCATAGTGAGAGGGTGGAAACCATAATTTATACTAAAAGGAAAAAAATATAAGATTTTTACACATAGATTTTTACAAATATCAATATATGATAATGACTCGAAAATTACAAAATTATTATAAAATATTTTCTAGATCTTAATTTCATTTTTACAAAACCAAGACCATTATCATATTGAAAGGGAATATTTTAATATGCATTATTTAACTGTAGAAAAAATAAGCATAAATAGAGGGAATATAGAGGTGTATCATTTTTCAAAAGATTTATTTAAGGGAAAGATAGATGTAAGTTAACTTATTATTTTATTATTTATTGTAGAATTTTATAATTATTATCGTTTATTTTTTAATGTATTAATATTGTGTTTTCTTATTTTTTAATTTTTAATTTTTATGGATTTCAATTTACTATTTTCCTCTTTCTTTTTTTCCAAGAAAAAGGTTATAAATTTCTATTAAAAGAGAACCAAATTTGCTTTCATCAAGTACCATAGTACTTTATCATTTAAAAGCAAAACCTATGAATGAAAGTCCATTTAGTTGTTCGCATAAAGATCCTCTCCTAGTGAGGTAATTGCTCTCATAAAGAGCCTCTCCTAATAAGGTAGTTGCTCTCGTACAATTTTAGCCTTAAACATAATAAAAATATAGCATGAGTTTATCCTCATAAATATAATAAAAACATATCATGAACTGGTTCCACTATGTTAATCATGGATTGTGGTTAAATCAAGGATGTGCCTCTCGTAGTGAGGTAGTTGCTCGTGTACAAGCTAAGCGTCATAAGCATAATAAAAATATATCATGAGTCGATCTTCATAAACATATTAAAACCATATCATTAACCGGTTAATATGTTAATATGGATCATGGTTGTCCGCTTACATTAGAGTCTCATAAACATAATAATAATATATCATGAACTGTATATAATATATCATGAACTGTATCTAGTGTGTTGATTATGGTTCTCTAAAAATGGTCTTGATTAAGTACTATAAGAGGTATTAAGTACTATAAGAGGTAAATAAATATAAGAGCAAAAAGAGGTCGATAACCATAACGACTCATAGGTTTCTCTATTTTGACAACATGAACCATCTAACACTGCCTCATATATAAAAATAAAATAAAAATAGATACCTAAGAAGGAAAGAACACTATAACATCATTGAAATTTGTTATGGAAATTCTTTCATCAACCAGAAAACCGCTCTCAACTTGTAATCCTTTCTTTGAAAGCTCGTTGGCATCTTCTTTGAACTCTCTATAAATGTGAAAGAAAGAAAGGGATTCAAAATTATAATAAATCTCTTTTAGTTGCTCCCCAAAAGCCATTAAATATACTATTGCAATTGACAAACTCCATTCATCCAACTTATTATCAATGAAGAGTCATCATACGCTTGAAGAGAAATAAGTTGTCCTCCAATTCAACATGATTATTAGTACCCCATGCATGTTTTGAACTTGTAGTAGTGGGAATCACAAAGAAATATTAATCCATCATTCCCTTTTGTCATATTCGAGTAGGTTGAGGTAAGGTTGCCTTATGAACGCTTGCTTCCTACATATGCTCCAATGTGTGTAGCCTTATTCCTAGCTTGAATATGATAAGAAAGTTGCATAGCTTCCATATATTTTCATGATGTTTTGAGAAAATTCCATGTTTAATGTCTTCTTTTAATTCACCCATGTAAGCTTCCACCAAATTTTCTTCACTTATGTTATCGACCCTTGGGGCTAATGCCTGAAATTCTGAATTATAATCTTCAATATCACATAAGTGTTTGATTCTTGTTAATTGAATGAATTGGTATTATTCTCAAACTTTCCCATATTGTGATTCTAGGTCTTTTGCAAATAAACCCCAAGTATACTAATAATAATGGGGCTTCTTTTTAACTACCCATTGATACCATTGATAGGGTTTTATCTAAAAGTATGAAGTTGTTATATAAATCCTTTTCTTATCATCCATAACATTATGCAATTCAAAATATTGTTCTATTTGATTCACCCAACTAAAAAGCTATGTTCCATTAAACTTATTTAACTCAACCTTCGGATGGTTCACACCCTTTGGATACCATCCATAAGTGACTTCACTATTGGAATTGAATCCACAGGAAAAAAATATTACTGCAAAGGGGTTCAACATGAATACTACCTTTACTTCCATTTGTCCCTTTAATGACATTATCAATTTTAGGGAGCCTCCCTTTTAGGGATTCCATAATATTTTGTTCCATCTGTTCCAACTTTCCATTCATCTTATGTTCCAACCATTCTATTTTTTTTATCCATATTTCATTCTATTTTTATTTCTATATTATCAAATCAACCTTTTTCATTGACCTATCATTCAATTCGTTAATTTGATTATCCAATTTGGATATTTGGTTTTGTAATTCTTCATTTTCTTCATGAGTCATGGATGAACTTTGTAGACATTTAATTGGTGAAGTAAATTTTGGAGCACACTTTGGATCCATGTGAAAAAATGATAATAATCTTATTTTTCCTTGCTATCGCAAATTTTTAATCAGCACAAATAGATCTTCCAATCAAAAGTTATGCCATTTTGTTGTGTACATTTCAAGCTTATTTTGAAGATTGTCAAAATGGTTGATCTTTGTGTGTGAGCTCATGAGAAAAAATTAGTAGGTCTTAATGACAATAGAGTGTAATGTGTTATAGCTCTCTGATATACATGTGGGTTCCAACAATAGTACTCAACCCAATATCTTAGGGAAGTAACTAAGAAGGCTCAACAATGCCCTTAATTGTTTTACTCGACTATCCACGTACTAGAGAGTGGTCTCCCTAAGTGTTGTTTTCAATGTAGTATAACAAGAAGATGAAATCTGATTAGCTTATCTAAAGCCAATTTCAAGTATACCTAAGGGAATTCTTATATAACCATATGTACATCAAGTGATATTTTGTATACATGTACTATGTGATGCAGTACTACTCGAAGGGATACTAACAGGGATTACATGAGTTTCCAATGAGGTGAAACTATGTTTAGTTGATGTATGTATTCTTCCATGCCAATAGTTTTACCTATTAAAATGATATATTATTGTTTTATTTAAAGACATTGGAATAAGTCTAAAATTTTGAAAAATGAGCTTGTTAACCCAAAAAAAACTCTTAAATTTACTATGACATATTTAACCAAAGACCCTAAACTCCACAAGATATATATTATAAACTAAATGAGTTGAAATATGAAAAAATTATTCACTTTTTAATTTGTTATATCATCTCAATGTTTGAAAAATTCAGAGTCAAACTTCACCCCAAAAAAATATAGTGAAAATTCCAAGATGACTCTTTTAAAACTAATTTCAGGATTAGTCACAAACCCTAACTTCCATAGACTATATCTATGAAAGTATAGGAAACCAAAACCTAAATTTTTTATCACCTATACAATGGTATTTATCCTCAAGCTAAAATTTCATTGTCTAAAACTCTAGAAAAAATAGTTATAACAAAATTTCTAACATGGTGTTAGAAGAATTCTTGTTATTTATGTCAAAGAGATCACAAACTCAAGAAGTCAATTACATTAGAGTGTATAGTATTTCAATACCTTTCAAACAAATATTTACTCTCCTTCTAACTCCTATTCATTAATAAGATATTGGATTTACAAGTTGGAAACCCATATTTTTTCAATCCTAAATGAGTACAAGTTGACCTTCCCAAGAGATGTGTATATTCAAATCATGGTCAAACAAGTATAAATAAGAATCTAGACTCCTCCATTCATCCATCCAACTCAGCCAAGCATACATAGAAGAAATTCATATCTGAGGCAAGAAAGAAAGAAGTTCCCAACTTGTGAACTAAGGATCTTATCAATGGAGCTAAAACGTGACAGTCTTCTCATTGGTTTTTTGTGATATAATTTTGCGGTTTTTGGGATTCATTTGGGAACAAATATCAACCCCTCTTAGAGCAAACTTCAAGCTTCTTGAAGCATGTTTTTGGCCCTCTCTTGGACCTAGTCTTGACCTACTTTAGAGTAGATTTCTTCTGCCCTTTTGGAGTAGACCCCTCTGTAATTTGGAGTTGATCTTTTCAGCCCTTTTGGACCATATTTTTAGCCTGAGGCAAGGAGAAGACTTCTAAAATTTTTGGCAGTGTGGAGACCCGTGACAAGGAAAATTCGACCCTAAATTACAGACCTGTAACAAGGATTTTTTTGGCCTATGGAAACCTGTGAAAAAGCACCTGTGGAAAGTTCTGAGTTTCGACCTCTAGGAGCAAATCTTACCTCATAGAATTATTGACATTTCCCAAGATTTTTTTTAGAATCGCCTTGATGCCATAACATAGACTTATGCAGACTTTGGAGTAGTTGTTGGCCCTTGTGCAGACTTGTTGGAACAACCTTTTTGAAGCAAACTTGTGCAGACTTTAGAGTAGTTGTTGATCCTTATGCAAACTTGTTGAAGAAGACTTGTTGGAAGTAAACTTTAGCCACTTCTTGGAGCAAAAATTCTTGACTATTTTTGAAACATTATTTAAGATACCCTTGGAGCATTGTTGAAGCATTGAAGACAACAATGAACATCACAACAACAATATTGCCATAATGCATTATCAACACTCTCAATACAAAATATCAATCACTGAATCAAACTCAAATCATAATCCTCTCTCACATACATACATCATCCTCAACTCACATAGCCTCAATACATTAGCTGCAAATAATATAGATCCAGAGACTCAATGATGCAACATAAAATTTCCATATAAAAACATGAGACACTATTGTAGCCAATCTATCACAATCATATCAGCAACATATATAAACTCAAATAAAATATTGCCCCTGCAATCATAAACACATTAGCAAACTCCTTTTTAAACCTGTCACTTTTCTTCTACATACAAATAGTCTTCAGCCATGCATACTTTTGTCTCAGCTACAAAAATTTCACTCTCCTCACCAGTGGCTCCTTCAAGACACAATGATAATTTCTCACACAAGAGAACCAACCAATAACCTCATGATCTCCATATCTTTTGTAATGGTTAAATAAATAATTACAATCATGTAGTGGAGCTCTGTTCATATACTGGAAGTGGTCTGGTTCATTATTTCTTGACTCAATCTAGCCACTAGCTTCACTTACTAATGAATATGCTCTTTTAACCATATTCTAGAAGTTCAATAACCTTTTTCTGACCTTTACATGATGATTCCTGAATAAGACAAGTCAAAAAAGAAAAATGAAAACACTTGATGTGTGCGAGTAATCTAGAGAAAATCATTTCTAGGATGTATATGCGGGTTTCCTTCATAATAGCATCGTATGTACCCTAGTTTCCTTCACAAAAACATCATATACTTCTCAAAACTGATATTTCCCAAAAGTTTTGCAGACTTGCTTCAGGAGGATATTTGATACACTGAGACAACCTCGCCCATGACTCTGTAACATCATGCTGACTTTTCTAGACATCATCGGGATTCTAACCACAACTCATCAATCTTCACACACTACCAGGTTGACATCAATGCTAACCAACAGCTGAGCCATAATTCCAAGAATCTCCCCCTTTGGCATTGATGGCAACCCCAGCTGAACCATCCAACTGGCCTATGAAAAAATCCTCAGTCACTCCCCCTTTGAAATCAATGGCAAAGGGTTGATCTCACCCATGTAACCATATCTAAATAGACAATACTCCCCCCTATACACTAGCTAGGTTAGATCATAATGCAACAACAATCAACAACACTCCTCATGGTAGCATGACAATAAACAATAGTAGTAATAACTCTCTCTCTCTCTCGAAGCAGCAACAACGAATTCTCCATGAACGCTAGTCTCAACCAGCAGCAACAACATAATGTGAGCAACAACATTCTCTACAAAAACCAATGAGAAACAACAAAATCATCCTCTAATACAATAATAGTAGATACATGATGACCAATCAATAACAGGATCATCCATCCTCTCTCAAGCAGCAACACAACAACCACACTTGCATCAACATCATCGACCTACAACCAATGCCTTCTAGTGTAATGCTACACCTCAAGGAGAAAGGGTTGACTTAACACATTATGACTGATATGCAATACATGACTGAAACAACACCAATCAACCCTCATGAATGGATGTTTCATCCCTCATCAATAGATACTAGACACCAATACTCTATCTCCAACATTACCATGACCAATGATATGAAATACAATGTAATGTATGGTTGTAGAATGATATACAAGGCTACAAAATGACGATGACATGATATACAACAACACAAAGGTGGCTGCAACAACTCATGAAAATACCAACTTGATATGAGTCATAACCTTCCTATCACCAACTCATGACAACATAATCTCAATGACTTGAACAGTTGATTACATGGCTTCATAAACATGATACATGTCTGCAATATGATGAATTATGATATGAAGCATGTGGTTGTTACATAATACTCAAAATTTTCAATACATGACCAAAACTCATGCCTCTCTCCAAGGCATGCTAAAACAAGCTCCTCAACAAGATGATGAATGATCATCAATACATAAATCTCATCATGCATACAACCATCCATGTGCACAAGATAGATCCATTTATATCAAGGCACCATCTTCTAGCAGCAAATGAAGTGATGGTAGTGGTAACCAATCAACATGAGATATGAAATAATGAGCAACAGTAGCATATAACCATGAACATCAACTGAGCAAAAATAAATATGTCAAAAATATGTGCACCATTTACAGCAGGAGGCAACCATCCACCCATGGTAGAAAAAATCAAGTCAACACATCTCACATCATAAGATAAACCTCAAACTATTAGGGTAGAGAACCATGAATCCATGAAACAGTAAATCTGATCAACAAATCCTCCAACTAGTACCATCATATCATGTCACTGGTAACCATCAAGCCATATATTCATAATGGAAATAATTAAGCAACAACAAATAATCTTTAACTTGGAGCAACACTAAACTTGTAGCAACAATGAACCATAAAGAGATCTACTAAATGCAACATAGGCCATGTAACAACCAATCTCCTCAATGGTGGCAATGATCATAGGTGAGAGATCATGCAACATTGTGACCAATGAATCAATATCTGATGGAAAAAAAAATCACATCCTATGTAACAAAAACCAACATGAGTAGAAAATCCATAGGCATGCAGATGGAACACAAACACCAACAACATAGCTGAATCAAAATTATCTCATCTACAAATGTACTATGGCTTCTAATCGATATAACTAATGCATGTCAATATATCTCACTAATAACATACACAACTTGTTCATATAAAGACAATTTTGCATCAATTCTCAAAATAACCATCAATATGAAAATAATTAACAACATGCTAACTGATACAAGACTATGGAGAATCATATAAGCTATGTAAACTCAAAGAAGTTCTCCTCAATGTTATGCAACCAGCTCACAAATAGAATAATAGATAGATCAACAACTTCAAATTAGCCTCTTCGAGGGGGCAACCTCCTTTACATTACACAAATGAACAATTCTTCAATGATACAAATGACAAGGCCTCCTTTCTATATTTAGGAGTATAAGGGGTCATATTATAATCAGATCCTACATAACAATAATATTGTAAGGGAACAACAATAACAATAGTGGGGCTTCTATGGGGCACAATAATAACAATATGGGACTACATGGGCACAACAATACAATAAGGGGGTTGCACTAATAACAATAAGGGGCTACACTAGTAGTATAGGGACCTAACATGCCCCTCTCCTTTAAAAAAAGTGTTGTCCTCAATGCTTGAGTAGTTATGGATGCTTCTGTATAAAATTCTCATCCTCCCATGTAGAATCTTCAGCCGTTAAGTTCTTCCACTTGATGAGATACTCTAAAATTAATCAATTTTGTAGTTGTCAAGTTCTTATTTCTGTGACTACTTCAAGCTCCAATATGATTTTTCCTTCCTCGTCAAGTTCCAACTATATTGTTTGAATTGGGAGCTTGTCACATATAGCCTTCTTTAAGCATGAAACATGGAAAACTAGGTGCACTCGGGAAGACGCAGGAAGCTCCAATTTGTATGCCATCGTACCAATATTTTGTAACACCTTGTAAGGACCATAGTGCTTTGGTGATAATTTATTATCCTTCTTAGTTTTCTTGAGGGACATTTGTTTGTATGGTTGTAGCCATAGAAATATCCAGTCGCCTACATCAAAAATTATTTCGCTACGATGTTGATATGCCTGTTGTTTCATTTGATTTTGCGCCAAAGTGAGGTTATCCTTTAAGAATTGGAAAACTTGTTGTAGATGCTTGATGTGACCTTCCACTACTTGAACCTTAGAATTTTATCTTAAAGATGATGTGGTAAATGGTGGATGATATCCATAAAGTGCCATAAATGGGGTCATTTTTTCTGAAGCGTTATACCACCATTCAACCAAAGGTAACCACTTAACCCATTGTGTTTGTTTATTAAATACGAAGCAACGAAGATATCCTTCCAAACATTTCTTCACTATCTTCGTTTGTCCATCTATCTTGAGAGTTTGAAGAGTGGTAATCCTTTCCAATGCATTACAAGATATGGTCAGATTCATTTCTTCTTTCTCTGGGGTTGGTTCCTGGTGTATATAGTCTTCTTTTGACGTTTCTTGATCCTTTTCTTCCTCCTCTTCACAATCTATGTAGAATAATTTCTTCTCAGCACACTTATGACCTTTATTATATTTGTTATCACAACTGTAACAAAGCCCTTTTGCTCTTTTTTTTTCCAAATGTTGTGGTTTCAATGTTGTAAGTTGTTGAAGGATAAGAGCAACAACACTTCCATCTTTATAGTTGTTTGTGGTAGGATTCCTTGTTGCCATAATTTTGCTTTCAATTTTTCTTGCCAGCCTGAATGCCTTCTCCAGTGAATCTGATTCCCAAAGATGAACCTCATGTTATATGTTATCCTTTAAATTACCTATAAATACATCATCTTATGCTCGTCTGCAATATCATTTACCCTTATATTCAATTTTTGGAAGTCCTCAATGTGCTGTGCCATTGAACCCTTTTGTTTGAGATTTATGAATTAGCTAAAGAAGGTGTTGTTGTTTGTATATTCATAATGTGTTATCATTTCTTCCATGAAAATGGACCAAGTAACAATTATTTTACAAGAGAAAAGTCATCGATACCATACCAACTGATTGGGTTCTAAATATAAAGTTGCAATACGTACCTTTTGTGTGTTTTTCACATTACAAATATCAAAATATTGCGCCATCGGTAGTATCCATGTTATGGGATCCTTGCCATCAAAATTACTCATATTGATATTTGAAATATGGTGGGTATTCAATCCAATATTAGATTTTATGAAATCATGATTAACATTTCTTTTTTTCTCATCATGAGTTTCCTCTACTACCTTTTTGCCATTAGGAAGCCTTTCTTGTAGCAACTTTGTCCAAACTTCTTCAAACCTTTCATGTATTTCTTCAAATATTCCATGTTTCCTTTCAATTTTGCTTCTATACCATTGATATTAGCTTCCATTCCATAGATAAAACCATTTATCTTAGCTTCGATCATATTCTTCAAATCATACATCCAATTTTTCTTACTAGGTGTTTCTATTTTCTTGATTTGAATCATTTTCTTTCGTTCTTTTAGGAGCTTGATATTGAATATGTTATATCTCTGTAATTTTGGATCTCTGAGGTCTGAAATTTTGTTCTATAGTAGACCTCTAAGTCCTATTTCCAACCCTACAAGTCTGATCGAGATTAGATTCTCCAATAAATAGTTATGCCCAATATCCCACAATGACCTGATTATAGACAAGTTCAGTAGAGTGAACTTGTACAGCATGCCACTTGTCAATGTTTCTACCTTCGAATCTAAAAATGATACCCAACAAATTTTCTTCCGTCCTCTTTCTGTAAATTTTTACTAAATTTGAATCCGATGCTCATAGAGAAAGTTATGACGATTTTCCCAAGGTCACCTATTTGAGATCGAATTCTAGAGCCTACAAACACCCTAACTTCCTCAGTTCATATCTTTGAAACTGTAGTGAGACAAGATATGAAATTTTTTCACGAGGTTCATCAAGGTTTCAGCTCAAATGGGTTTTAATTTTAGCTTTTGAAGCTTCGTAGAAAAACCATTATAGCGAAAACTCCACGATGGCCTGTTTGAAGTAGCGAAACCCTAGAATCCAAAGCTCTGATTCCAAATGTTATGCAATCATCTCATAAAATAGAAGAAGAGATAGAGCAACGACTTCAGAATTAGACTCTTTGAGGGGTCAACCTCCTTTAAATTACAAAAATGAACAATTCTTTGATGATACAAATTACAAGGCCTCCTTTCTATATATAGGAGTCTAAGGGGCCACAATATAATCAGAGCCTACATAACAATAATATTGTAAGGGCACCACAATAACAATAGTGGGGCTTCTATGGGGCACAATAATAAAAATATGGGTACTACATGGGAACAAAAATACAATAAGGGGTTTTCACTAATAACAATAAGGGGCTCCACTAGTAGTATAGGGACCTAACATTAGCTCCTGCAATGGCCAATGTTAGATAAATGTACAATCATGAGAAAAATAGAAATCTCCTCCAAACAATCCCATTGACCATGATTCCATCAATAAACCACTATAAATTGAAAGCATGTGATATTTTCCCCATGCACATGTGTCATCTTTAAATAATCTCCTGCAAAAACAACTATCAGTGTTACTGTAACTGCCTCCTCCCACATTTACCCACTTTCACCAATTTTCCTGGGGTAAACATGAGCTGAGGGTCACTATGTTAAGAATCAACGTCCTATCTGACCTTAAGGAAATTAAGTTGAAAACTTAATACCTTACTGACTTCCCTCAGGTGTTACAAGACCTCCACGAGCTACCTAATCCCTCCAGGTGTCCAACCCCTAAGCTAACTCTCCTTTTCACTAACCCGGACTCTCAGTCTCTCCCTTAATAAGGCCTCCAAGTGACTATAAGCCTCTAGTCACTCCCATAGGAATGCTTCCCAATGACTGGAATTTTCTAGTCATTTTTGTGCCAACGACCCCAAATTTTGAGCCACTTTCTTAGGGCTAGGACTTAGGCCTCTGCCCATAACTCAATGAAACTTATATGAATGATTAATAACATAGAAACAAAGCTTCTAAACCAATAAATTGAGTGTTATATTCCATTTTATCACATCTGGTCAATAGGCCTTCAAATGGATCAATCAACATCCTTTGACCTCCTTTTCATCATCCTTGCACAAAGCCCTAAGCATGACTGATTCTAATCCCAAATTTTCTACCTAAGAACACCTTGTTTCAGTCATTTTAAGGACCAATGCTCTCTAGCCTCCTATTAGACAACATTGGCTGCTAGGTTTATCCATTGTGGCCTATAATTATCACCTATAAGTTGCTCCACTATGCAGCTGCGTTGGTTTTAGAAATTCGGGAAAAAGAGAGAGAATCTTGGAGCCTCTTCTTCCAGAAGCTTCCAAGATCTTTTGTAACCATTTACCTCAATCTCAAATCCTATCCTATCCTACTTTGGAGTTTTCATCCCTTTTCCATTGATCTCATCCTCCCATCAAGAGTGGATCTCAAGCCTTAATTGGTAAAAGGATAAGAATTCATGAACTACCTCCTTCACCTATATATTTATTATCATCCATAGGAAAGAGGTTTGCTTTTGGAGAGTGATTCTACCCTTATGCTACTGATGCGAGAGATATATTTCCATGCATTAGTGTGATTAGAGGTGCACTTTGTGACAAGGAAAGGACAAGTCAACTTGGAGGAGCTCTTTTACAAGATCAACACCTATTTTGGTTGTAACTCACTCCACTTCTATTAATGAAAAGATTTATTTTTTTCCTATATATTATGTTATGGTTTCATATGTTTCAATACCATGTTGATGTTGAGAAATCTAGGGCATAGAGATTAAGTGCTTTCTCTTCTATTAATAACTGCTTGTGAGTGCTTTTACTTCTTTAGATTAGGATCTAATTTTACTTAGGTTATTAGTGTTCCTCTTCAACAAACAATTACCAATGCATAAACCATAAAGAGATAAGAGACACAAAATATAGGCTATCAGCCAGGGCCAAAACCTCTCACTCTTTGAGAGGAAAACCTGAACAAATTCTTCTTCTTATTGATATTCCAACTCATGAATACTAAGACCAATACCAAGACCTTTGACACAACAACAACCTCTCCAATATCAAGCCACAACAACCTTCTTCACTGCTTCTCCTTCTTGACCAAGTCAACACTAGTCAAACTTATTTCTCTAACACTTCCAATTTTGGCTATTTTGAATTTCTTATTTCCTCCACAGACCTTCAACTTTTCGGCCTAACTGTACCCTTGAAAAAACACACATGATAGCTTCTTTGGACTGGTTTGGAGATGGATTTCTTCTTCACTTTATTAGGAGTCTTATCCTTGTGATTTCGACTAGTAGATAGACTTCTGCTTGGCTTCATTGCTAAATGATGTAAACCCTATTGCAGCACCCTTACACCTGTCACTTGCAAGGAAAAGTGACTAGTAATGAAGCCAAAATAGTTCAGATTCTTCTCCTTGTTGTGATGGATAATAGGCTTCTATGTCTCACTTTCTCGCACTCCCTTCTTCTTTCAGACCTTGACTGAATTATTTGTCCTAAAATGAAGACGAGCAACCCTGTATATAGTGATTTTCCCATAAATTAACCAACTTGTCTTGAAGATAAGTCTGTCATGCCTTTTGGAGAAGCTTTATTATTTCATTTAAGGCCGACATGAAAATGATGCTTGAGCTTGATCTTGGAGGGTCTATTTAACTATTTTAATGACTCGTATACATTTGTAACATGCCCAAGAAGGGTCCTTCATACATGACATAGACTCAATTATACTTTTATGACTAGATGACCTAATCCTAAAGGCTCACAAGGGGAGCCATCACTAAAATAAAATTCCTTCCTCATGAAACCCATGAGACAAGAATTACAATAATAATTTTATTTTTTTTCTTTTCATCAATTACATAAAATCACAATTACACATGTCATTATGAATACTGAACCTAGCTACTTTTCAACAGTTGATCTATTGAATAAAGTGATTAGATGATGTTGCATAGATTCCATGAATCCTTGGCTTGTGTTATCTATCTATGTAGGTTCTAATAATAGTGATCAAAGCTAGGATTGGAGCATTTAAGCCAATGAAGAGTGAAGCATGCGACAGATTCCAAGTAGGCTTCATCCCATTTTATATTTACTTTATGGTACTATAATGGTACTTTTCAACACTCCCTCTTAACTAGGGAGGTATTCATAATGGTACTTGGTCATTCTCAACTTGAAGAAATTCTCATAAGAAGAATCAGATTGGTAACCCATCTGTATAGCATCATATCAACCAACATTGTCATATAGTAAGGCCTTGACTAACAACTCTATATCTCCATGAGATCTGAGCACAATGCTGGTGAGAGAAATGATGTATAGACACCCTCATCATTGTCTCTCTCAGAACATACCACACACAAGTTCTCAGGGTGTGTTCCACTAGGACTATTCTTATCTTAGATTCCCAATCCTCAAAGAATATCAATCCTCAATAACTACTCTTATCATGGATTCCCTAATACATCCTCAAAGAGAATTGGATGCTAGATGCTTACCCAATCCTCCATTATGTCTTCCCAAGTGAAGACAAGAATGATGTGTCTATCTCTCCCTCTTAATTAGGGATGACATATATGTTTCAATATAGGAATGTACTCATTCCTACAGAAGGAATGTACCTAAGCTCCTTCTTAATTAGGGACCTACAACAGCTCCTCGGGTGGAGATAATGGGACAACTAGCAGCTTGAAGAAATCCTCTTCGCGACGTCATGAACTTCATTTTGTTATCTAGGAGTCTTCATGTTTGGGACTTCTACATAGGGAATCGACTATCCATCACTTTTATCCATGTGTCAGCCATGTCATCATCAAAAATTGATTCATTAGTCCATATAGGGCCTTCCTTCATGCCATGTTTTACTTAAGGATCTTTCATCCTACTACATGTGTATCGATGTTGGAAGACATCCATAGATCTTCCCTTGGAAGACCTGCATAAACACATCCAGATATTCAAAAATATAGGAATTACCTTTGTGATGGTCTTTCATCATGACATCTACAAGTTTGCATCAACATCTTGCATACATATTGACACATCTCCCAAAGATATATATTTTCAAGGGTCTCTTTCTTTTTCAGACTCCATCAGAGTCTTCATATATTTCATGGAGATATCCTAGTCAAATATTCTTGGTCTTCCGGATGATTATTTCCTTTACCATGGTTGCATATTTCACGATCTCTTCCTTCATTTCTTCACACATTTCATCCCCAGGAGATTCCAATAAGAGTTTTTCAATTGTAGTCAACCACCTAATACTTCATATGAGGACATATTATGTTGATTTCATCTAGTGAATGTGTCACCCATGCATTCCTGCATCCCTTTGAGGGTGGAGATCCTTTCTTTTGATCATTCTCTTAAGATAGAGCATTGGTCCATGTTACCTGTAACCATATGACATGACTTTCATAATATCAATCTTAAGCATACATACCTCATTTTTCCTTTAGGTCATCGAGGCCTCATGCAACAACTTCTTTGATTGAAAAAGCTTCAATCCCTTGATCTGCTTCACTTTTATGTCATCATACCATCATCCCATGATTTCCACAAGTTTATAATTCTTGATGAAACACTTTCTTTTCCTCATGATCAATGAACCTTTCAATGAACATTCCATTAAATAATCTTGAGGATCTAAAGTATCCCTATCAGTAGATGTTTCCTTTTGACAAATGTATGATGAACCTTGTACTAGATGACCATGTGACTTATGTTCCCAATTGAGATTCCCAAGAGCTATATTATTGACTTCCATAGATTCTAACCATATTTCATGTTTCTCTATGATGATGTCTCGAGGTCTTACTTTCAATGCTTCTATGATGCCTTGATGCATCCCATTCAATGAATCATGATAGCCATATCTTACCACATAAGACTTAGGAACTTGAAAAGAACTTAGGTGGAAGAATATCTCAATAGTGGAGATTTATTATTTCCTCCTTCTTGGATTTATTCTTTTCAGCTTCCTCCACTTCCTCGGTGATGTGGGATTCTTCTCTTCTTCTTTTGTTATTTTCCTTCTTAAGCTTAGGATAGTCTCTTTTGTAGTGTTCATATTCTTGACACCCATAGCATTGGATTTTGGCCATGTTATTTTTCTTTTTCTGAGGACCAAACTTTTGAAATTGTCCCATTATTTTTGTCATGAGAACATAATATTGATTTTTCTCACCTATTCCCAGTATATTCTTCGATCTTGCATAGTGACCATAGATCCTGGAATGGAGTAACTTCTTTCTTCCCATAAATGCTTGAAGTAAAGCTACCCCACTCCTCTAGTAGTTCATTTAGTACCACTGTAGTCATTTCACTCTCAGACATGACTTCTCCCAGTTCTTGTAGTTGATCTTGGATCTCAGATATCCTCATAAAGTATGAAGCTATTCCATCTTACTTAGACATCTTCAACTTGTAGATTTATTTCCTTAATGATATGACTTCTCCAGTAGTGCTTACAGAATACAACTTTACCAGTTTGTCATATATTTCTTTTGAAGTTGCAAGTTTAGATACATATGGGATAAAGGGATCCTTGATGGATTCTATGAGAATACTTTGAGCCCTAACTTCCCCTTTCATATATTTGGAAAGAGCTTGAGCATCTTCCTCTCCAGGTTTTGTGATAGATCCTTTGACATGACCCATGACCTAATTTTCAATGAGATTTAGATATGTCATTTTCTTCCATGCAAGATAGTTTGAAGCCCCAAACAATTTGTTGCTTTCCTTGCAAAATGATATTTTGACAAATTCATATAAGGTAATATACTTACTTTATAGGTTGCTCATTTCTCGTTTCTGCTTCTTTGATGTTGATGATGATATAGAGGATGGAAAAATTCTCCTTGATGAAGGTAGTTTTCTTCAAGAATGATCCTTGATCCCACAAAGAGTGAGGTGACACTACCTTTTGATCTAGCTTCCTTTGGATGAATAGTCTTCAAAATACTTTAAATTAAGTAGATGTAGGGTTTTGGCCTTCTTTTCTTGATGATGATCCCAATATTTCTTTGTAGACTTCTTTGACCTAGAGTTATGATGCTTCCTTTGAATCCAAGATAATCTTTGCTTTGATGCCTTCCTCGAGATTTAATCCTTGAGTGTCCCTTGATAAGATTCCATTCCTTGACTTTGTCACCTTAGATCTAATACTATGTTGAGAAATATAAGGCATAGAGATTAAGTGATTTCTTGTCTATTAATAATTGTTTGTGAGCGATTTTACTTCTTTAGATTAGGATATTATTTAACTTAGTTTATTAGTGTTATTATTCATCAAATAGTTACCAATGCATAAACCATAAAGAGACAAGAGACATAGAATTTAGGTTATCATCAAGAGATAAAACCTCTCACTCTTTGAAAGGAAAACCCGAATAAATTCTTCTTCTTATTCAAATTCCAGTTGATGAATAACAAAACCAATACCAATACCTTTGACACAACAACAACCTCTCCAAGATCAAGCCACAACACCCTTCTTCACTGCTTCTCCTTCTTAACCAAGTCAACACTAGTCAAACTGATTTCTAGCACTTCCAATTTCAGTTATTCTGAATTTCTGATTTTTTCCACATACCTGCAAATTTTCGACCTAATTATACCCTTGCAAAAACACATGTGAGAGCTTCTTTAGAGTGGTTTGGAGATGCATTTCTTCTTAGCTTTATTAGGATTCTTATCCTTGTGATTTCAGCTAGTAGATAAACCTTCTGCTTGTAGGAATTTACAGGGTAAGTTCCACAGAAAGAATACCAAAAGGACACCGCTCACAACCAGATCTCAAATCAATACACCAGTATTTTTGACGTGGTTAAAACCCTCAGAGTGCAAGGAGGGAAACAGTCCACGGCCTGTCCCAACGTGGGTACTACAGGCAATTTATTAATCAAAGAATGAAAAATCACATAAGCTTCTCTCATGCACGGATTACCCGAACAATGACCCTCCATGCGCTTTAAATAGAACTCATGGACCAATCGGGTGTCAAGCCACGGACCAAGTGTCGGTAATACCGAGGTGAGAGTGAACCATCGGATCACTACATATCGTGACCGTCGGATTGTAAGTTACAAAATGTACAACGGTAAAGAAACACACTTTACCTAACTCTAACCTAACTCTATACTAGACCAAGTTGAACTTAACTATATCCTATGTGTCGGAATATCCTAACATCCCCCCTTAAGAACAACTTGGGATAGGATTGAAGGATTTACAAATATGACACAATAGGAGAAGGAAGGAGGCACTAGAGCCTATCCCCCCTTAGTGACAACTTCCTGAACTCCAAGCATATATCGAAGTTTAGTGAACTTCGCCTCTGTGAGAGCCTTTGTGAAGATGTTTGCAACCTGATCATCTGTTGGACAATATTGCACTTCAAGAACATGGTCATGAATGAGCTTTCTGATGAAGTGCATGTGTAGTTCAATGTGTTTGCTGCGCTGATGCTGGACTGGATCTTTGCATAGCTGAATGGCACTTTGATTATCACACCAAAGTGTGGTTGGATGCTGCTGCTCAAAGCCAAACTCTGATAGGATCTGACGAAGCCACAAGGCTTCCTTACTAGCTTCCACGGCACCACGATACTCTGCTTCTGCTGACGAAAGAGAAATGGCAGCCTGTTTCTTACAAGCCCATGTAATAGGTCCTGAACCAAGAGTGAAGACATAACCGGCAGTAGACTTCCGATCATCAGGGTCACCAGCCCAATCAGAATCAGTGAAACCAACTAACAGAGGAGCTGCTTTGGCACTGTAATGAATCCCAAACTGTATTGTACCTCGAACATAACGAAGTATTCTTTTAGCTGCTTTCCAATGACTTTCACGGGGGTTTTGCATAAAACGAGCAACAAGGCCAACAGCAAAGGAAAGATCAGGACGAGTATGGGTTAAATACAAGAGTTTTCCAACAAGTTGACGGTATAAGGTAGCATCAACTTCAGGAGAAGTACAAGAGACTGAAAGTTTGACTCCAGACTGAAAGGGAGAAGGGGCTGGCTTACAGTCTTCCATGTGAAAATGACGAAGAATATCACAAGCATACTTGGACTGGGAAAGGAAAATACCCTCTTGGGATTGCAAGACTTGAAGACCGAGAAAATAGTGTAAGTGTCCTAAGTCTGTCATTTCAAATTTCTTTTTAAGGCTAGACTTCACATGGTTTATAAGGTTGGGATCACTACCAGTAAGAATAAGATCATCAACATAAAGAACAAGGATGATAAGAGAGTTGCCCACTTTCTTGGTGTAGACAGTATTGTCAGAATGACACCTAGAAAAGCCAGATTCTAAAAGAAAGCTATCCATTTTGGCATACCAAGCCCGAGGAGCTTGCTTGAGGCCATAAAGGGATTTCTTAAGTCGACAAACAAGGCTGGAGTCTGTTTGTATGAAGCCAATGGGTTGTTCCATATAGATTTCTTCCTGCAAGTCCCCATGCAAGAAGGCAGATTTAACATCCATCTGATGGACTTCCCATTTTAAAGAGGCAGCAAGGGAAAGAACAAGGCGGATAGAGTTCATTTTGGCAACAGGGGAGAAGGTTTCAGTGTAGTCAATGCCTTCAACCTGTGAAAAGCCCTTAGCAACGAGACGAGCTTTATGTTTATCAACTTTCCCATCTGGTCCATACTTGGTTCTGTAAACCCATTTACATCTAACAAGTTTGCGTCCCTTTGGTAGAGGAACAAGATCCCATGTATCATTTGTCATTAATGAATGATATTCTTCATTCATAGCTGCTTCCCAATGTGGATGGCCTGAAGCTTCTGCAAAAGTGTCAGGATCATGATTTACTGGAGCTTGAGCCAGTAAAGAAGAGGCTCTTTCAAACTGAGAACGTGTACGTCGCTGATCTGTAGGATCACCGGCAAGATCACCTGCTGCATCCCGAGTAGCACGGACCCATCTTGGAAGTTGAGGATCCTGAGAAGGTGGGGGAGGATTATCATCCTCGCTTTCATCATCTAAGAAGAAATGTTTTCAAAAGTAGAAGAGATAGGAAGAGGTGGCACATCCGCCGGACTAGGCTCGCAGGCCGATTTATTTTCATCAAATTTTACATCTCTTCTAATGATAACATTTTTGGACTTAAATGGAATAAGTCTATAACCTTTTACATCTTCAGAATATCCAACAAAAGTACATTTCTCACTCTTAGGTTCTAAAGCTTTATGCTTTTCATCTGGAATATGGGCCCATGCTTCACTTCCAAACACACGAAAGTGACTTACATCTGGTTTAATGGAACTCCAAGCTTCTTCTGGAGTGATATTCTCTAGAACCTTAGTAGGAGTGCGATTGATTATATAATTTGCACAATTAATTGCTTCGGCCCAAAAACTAAGACTGAGTCCTTTAGATTGCAGCATACAATTAGCCATTTCCTTTAAGGTGCGATTTTTCCTTTCAGCTACACCATTTTGTTGTGGAGTGTATGGAACAGTATGTTGCATTTGAATTCCATTTTCGGTGCAAAAGTTGATGAATGTGTTTTTAACATATTCTCCACCATTATCAGTTCTTAGCTTAAGAATTTGATGTCCAGATTGTTTTTCAACAAAGGCTTTGAAGGCCAAAAAGGTGTTAAATACTTCGCTCTTGAGTTTTAAGAAGTATACCCAAGTGCGTCTGGAGAAATCATCAATGAAAGTTAAGAAGTACTTGCAGCCAGAGAATGAAGCAACAGGAAGAGGACCACATAAATCACTGTGCACAAGCTGTAAAGGGGCTGAGGCGTGCCAAGAGGCACGTTTGTCAAAACTGTCCCGATGATGTTTTCCGAGTACACATCCGGAACAAACACCATCTCTGCAAGATACCATAGGAAGACCTGTCACCATATTTTCTTTACATAGATGCTGAAGGGAGCGATAGTTTAAGTGACCAAATCGCTCATGCCAAAGTTTGCTCACTTCATCATTATGAGCAACAAATACTGAGGGAAGATTGGATGACCCAAAGTTGTGAAACTTATACAACCTTTTGGAATCATCAGCAAGACCAGTAGCTAGAATCTGTTTAGGATCTTTTAGATCCTTGATTACAACATCATGAGGTGAAAATTCAACAATTTTACCTTCACCTGAATGAGTTATCTGATAGACAGATAGAAGGTTGCAGGATAAGGTTGGAACACATAATACATCATTAAACTGACCATTGTCTAGATGAACAGTTCCAGTCCCTACAACATTAAGAGATCTATCATCACCAATATATATATTTTTGGTGTTACAATCATTTAAAGAAGAAAACATGGCTTGGTTTTTGGCCATGTGACAAGAGGCTCCAGAATCAATGAGCCACTCATGAGAATGAGAAGAAGAAGAAGATACATTTAATGCATAACCAGACTGAGATGATTGACAATGACATGCAGAAAGTGCCATTCCGGAAGTTGAAGTTGAAGTAGGCTCCACATGGATGTTATGTTTCTTCATTGCGGCTTCCAAGGCTTCCATCTTCTTAAAGCATTTAGATTCTAAGTGGCCATCTCGATTACAAAAGTTACAATGTCTATCAGTCTTCTTCCATTTGTTTTTATTGGTCTTATCATTTTGCTGAAATGATCTTTCATTTTGAGGCTGAGATGGTTTAGGACCATTCTTTTGAGGATATGACTTCTTAGGATTCTTTGAATTTGGTTGCTGCTGGGCGGCTAACGCTTTCGTGGAAGAGTTTCCAAGATTAAGAAGACCAAGGTGTAAGAGTTTTTCTTGTTCTCTTATTAAGGAATCACAAAAGGAGTCAAAGGAAGGGGCCTTGTAGTCTTGTCCTTGACAAATGAAAGCTTCCCTTGTAGAATGGAAAGTGGAAACAAATACAGAGTAGGCTGGTCCCAACTTAGTAAGGATGGAATAAATAAGGTTACCATCTTCTTTCTTAACTTTAACACCTTCCAAGAGATATCTAAGGGTCTTGAATTTGGACAAGAAATCTTCAATGCAAGAAAAATTATTAGGATCCAAAGTAAGCAGCTCATTTTCAAGTTGATGGGCTCTAATTTCATTTTTAATCCCAAAAACTTTAGCAAGTTTTTCTAATGCTTCATGAGGAGTCTCAAGTCCTGCAATGTGAAATCTAAGATCAGGAGAAATAGACATCCCTATCAAACCACGTGCTTGATCTTGTCTATTTTCCCATTTTGCCGCCTTGTCTTCATCTTTTGGTTTCTTCTCTTGGTCTGTGGCTATTCTGAAGAGACCTTTACTTCTAAGTAAATCTTTCATGTAGGCTACCCATTGGAAGTAGTTAGTGCTGTCAAGAATGACTTGGCATGGACTTTCCATTTTTTTTTAAAAACTGAAGCTGAAGATGTTGAAAGTAAGTGTTCCAACGGATAGATCTCGAAAAAATAGGCGGTTTTAAAAAAAACGGCTCTGAAAAAGGCTTCTGGATGAAGAAGTTATGGCTTTTTGAAAAAACATTGTTGACGTTGCCGGCAAAGTGCGCGAATGTGCGGGAATGAAAAAATCCACCCCCACAAAATGGAGACTTGAACCCAAGACCTCTACTCTCTTAAAATAGCTTTGAACCAATTGATCTATACAAAAAATTTGAGAGAGAGAGAGAGGGGGGGGGGCCTTGGTTTGCGTGCTTGCCTTGAGAAAGCTCTTTTTCCCTACAAAACACAAAACACAAAACCCAACACGAATATGCAAAGAAAAACGAACCTTGCGGCTCGAAGTTAGCTTTAGCCAAAAAACTAGAAAATTTAAAAAAATCTCAAAGTTAGCTTTAGCCGAAAAACTAAATATTTTTCTCAATGTTTTTGATTTTTCGAGATCACACTAAGGTGCAGGGAAAAGAGCATACGCATGAGAAAAATCCTTCCTTTCTGTTTCTGATTTGCCCAGATCGCACAGAGTCGCAGGGCAAAGAGCATACGCAGAAATGAAAGGTATAGATCTGGTTTAAAAAAAGGCTAAATAAACTGAGACCGAAATAAGCAGAGAGAAAATAACAGTAAACTGCAAAAAAACACTATATACCTCCCGATCTGAAAAATGACGCAGCTAGGGCTACCGGAAACCTTTTCGCGTGAAACGAAAGGGGTTCCTCACTGGAACAGATGCTCCGAACGCAACAGAGCAGTTCTTTCAGCCTGAAAGCAGTCAGAAACAGCAGATCTAGGAAACGACAGCCGCATGCAGTTCTACCGGCTTCAGATTTGGATCACCAACGGACGCGGCCCTCAAATAGCTCTGATACCATGTAGGAATTTACAGGGTAAGTTCCACAGAAAGAATACCAAAAGGACACCGCTCACAACCAGATCTCAAATCAATACACCAGTATTTTTGACGTGGTTAAAACCCTCAGAGTGCAAGGAGGGAAACAATCCACGGCCTGTCCCAACGTGGGTACTACAGGCAATTTATTAATCAAAGAATGAAAATTTACATAAGCTTCTCTCATGCACGGATTACCCGAACAATGACCCTCCATGCGCTTTAAATAGAACTCATGGACCAATCGAGTGTCAAGCCACGGATCAAGTGTCGGTAATACCGAGGTGAGAGTGAACCGTCGGATCACTACATATCGTGACCGTCGGATTGTAAGTTACAAAATGTACAACGGTAAAGAAACACACTTTACCTAACTCTAACCTAACTCTATACTAGACCAAGTTGAACTTAACTATATCCTATGTGTCGGAATATCCTAACACTGCTTGGCTTCGTTACTGACTGATGTAAACCCTACTGCAGTACCCTAACACCTGTCACACGTGCAAGGAAAAGTGACTAGGAGTGATGCCAAAACAATTTGTATTCTTCTCCTTCTTGGTGCACTGGATAAGAGGCTTCTATGTCTCACTTTCTCACACTCCTTTCTTGTTTCAGACTTTGACCGAATTACCTGTCCTGAAATGAAGATGAGCAACCCTATATATAGTGGTTTTCCCATAAATTAGCTGACTTGTCTTGGAGATAAGGCCGACATGCCTTTTGGAGAAGCTTTATTATTTCATTTAAGGCCGACGTGAAAGGGATGCTTGAGCTTGATCTTGGAGGGTTTCTTTGACTCTTTTAATGACTCATATACATTTGTAACATTCCCAAGAAGGGTACTTCATACATGACATAGAATCAATTAGAATTTTATGACTAGATGACTTAATCCTAAAGGCTCACATTGGGAGTCATCACTAAAACAAAATTCCTTGCTCATGAAACCCATGAGACAAGAATTACAATAATAATTTTATTTTTCTTATTTTCATGAATTACATAAAGTCACAATTACACGTGTCATTATGAAGACCGAACCTAGTTACTTTTCAACAGTTGATCTATTGAATAAAGTGACTACATGATGTTGCATAAATTCCATGGATCCTTAGCTTATGTTATCTATTTGTGCAGGTTCTAATAATAGTGATCGAAGCTAGGATTGGAGAATTTAAGCCAATGAAAAGCGAAGCATGCGATAGATTCCAGGTAAGCTTCATCCCCTTTTATATTTACTTTAAGGAAAACATTAGTGCCTTTGTCTTTCTGTTGTTCTAGGTCAATCCACTAGGCCTAGGGAAGATACGTCTATATGCAATCGTAGATTCCACATAACATTGAGTAAGGAATTGACCTGACCCATCCCAACCAGGACATACATTCCATCGAACACATGGTAAACATGTAACCTAAAGGTCATGAATGCATATCTGAACATAGGGATTTGAAAATTATCTGAGGCATACCAAGAAGGACTAATGCCTTCTCAGAATAGATGTTGTAACAGCAATTAGGTTATGCATCCATTAACCAAACATTCATTAATTAAAATGTGATAAGATCCATACTTAGATCTGTCATATAACCATTCTTCTAACCAACATATAACCAAGTAGATAGCAATGATAGAACAACCATTAAAGCCACATAATACAAGTATAATTACTCATCAAATACAAGAGAAAATTATCTCTTATTAACCATATGCAAATCCAACCAAGTCAAGGACTTCAACGTACCACCCGACCATAGATTGGGTTGAACCAAATCTTCCTTCCAGCCTATCACCCCCGTGCCATATTCTAATCATGAATGTGGGATCTCATGGGATGAACTAATCCATATACAACCAAGGGAATCTATAGGTTAAACCACCTCCACCCTCACCATATCATGATCTCACCTAAACTGGTCTCGAGATCACAAAAACAAACCAAGCTTGGATGCCTCAGAATTCCTTCACCATCCCTTGAGGAATTTTCCTGTATCCACCCACATGTTGAGGGCTTCCCGGAGAAAACCATCTCCACCCCTAACCCTTGGGATTTTCTTAAGACCACCTCACCCAGATCCAAAACCTTTCAAAAATCCAAAGCTCAACCAAGAAAGAATCCCATCACACCATGACTATCTAGAAATGGCAAGGCAAGGCTAAAACCACTGTTGAAACCCGACAAAACCCATGCTAATGACAACAAATGAACCAAATACACACATGCACATACCATGCATGCCAAAACTAGCTAGGAAATCATGCATGCAACCTGTTACCTGTAAGTATTCCTGTTGAAGCTACTGTATCCAACCTTTCCTTGCTTTATCCTTGCTTTCCTTTTCATTCATTATCCTTCCTTTGCTTTCCTTGTCCTTCCTTTGCTTGCTTGTTTTCCTTCTCCTGTTGGTGCTCTTCTCCTTTTTGAGACTAATTCCAAAAAATAAATGACAAAAGGCCCCAAACTGATGGTCTGATGTCTTTTTATTATGATGCCTTTAATTTCTTCATTTTCCTTAATTTTACTTCAATCTCCTCCTCACATGTAACCTACGACCTTTCACCTCCCTTTTCTCCTATTTTCTTTTATTTTCATAACTAAGATACCAATAATGTGTTTTTGCATTTTCAAAGCCTTTTGCATTGCCTTTCCCAATTTCCCTTTAGCCATAATACACAACAAGTGATGCCCACTAGGATGTTTTGCCCAACATTTAGCTTGGAATACATGTCCCATGACTTTGGTCTTATTTTTCCTTTATTAACTTTATTACATGAACTTTTAAACCAAGGTTGTTACAGCCCAAAATCATGACAACCATCTACAACATAATTCTCATTCAGACTCTCCAATATGGAAACAATTTTAATGATCCACATGCAATCCATAATGCAACCATATGCTCCCCCTAAGACCATGCAGACCTCAAATTTTAGTGGGAGTGATTTTCTGCTCCTATCTTCTCCAAATTTTGTGAGGTTGATCCTTGGCATGAATATTCTTATTTGGCTTCCTGACTGATTGACTTTGCATGACTTTCTTCCTTTGATTCAATTGCCTGAAACACATGGGAAGCTTGTAATCCTTGGCCTTATGGCCCACATTATCACAAACATAACATCTAATGTGCCCTAGAAACATCAGAAAATGCTTAGATATTTTGTTGATCTAATTTCTACTCCCTGCTCCATAGGTCATACAATCAACACTTTTATGACCAAAATCATTACATAAGAAACAATATCCACAAAAGAAATTTTTATTCCTGAAAACTGAAGGGACTGATCTTTGAGGATGCTCCTTATTTGGATGCTTATTTTTCTTGAAATGATTCATCTTTTTGTTCCTACAATTGACTGAAATGTGCCCAAATTTTTTACAATTAAAACACTTAACATGTCTCATTTCTTCCCTTGGCACATTTTTGGGGTCTTGACTTGGCACTTGATTTTACTAGCGGTTTCCTTCATTGTTGCTTGAAAGTTCTGCTTTGGGCTCTTCAACTATTGCCTCATTTATTCTTTTGATGCTCTTTTCTAATTTAGATTCTAGTTTCTCACAGTGGTTGATTTGATTTTTTATTCGGATACCAATCTCCCCTTAAATTCTCCTTGCTTTCTCCAAATGATTTTTCAGATCAAAATTCTCTTCTTTGAAAAAATGCTCTCTCTTCAAGAATCTAAAGAATTTTCTTCATATATTTGTTCTCCATCTTAATCTCTTCTATTTACCTTGCTTGAGCTTTGTTTTTGGCTTCAAGGGTCACTATTCTTCTAATCTCTTCACCTTCATATTCCTATATTGGAAATACACCTTCCTCACTTCTTGAGGAATCAACTTAAAGGCTTTTATGATCAACTTCTTCAATAACTCCAAAATCATCATCAATAATTGGAAAGGAAACTATCCATGAATGAAAACACATTTTTCCATACCTTTGATCAATAGAAGAGGTTCTATGGGTTTTGCAACATTCTTGGCTTACTTGCAACTCTTCTTCTTATGTGATTTATTCCTCTTGTTCTTGGCCATAATCACATGATCTTCTCTCAAGCGACCAAGCTTCACGGAGAGAACCCCTCTCTGATACTGATTGTTGGAAATGTGTTCACTGCTGAGAGGTGTGGGGCTAAATCAGTAGTGACTGTGTTTATTAACTTTTAAAATATGTTTCCAATTACTGAAACACAACATTAATTAACCCATCAATAGATTAAATCATATAGAAAAACACATGAGAACCATGAGAAATAACCAAAGAAACATGCATAAGAGGACACAAGATATTTCTGGTGGAAAACCCCCTCCGAGTCAAAAACCACCCTTGTTGTTGTTGCGCTGCTCAATATATTTTATTATCTATCAAGCAAATCATTACATAGAGAGTACAATATGGAAACTATCTGAAAGGAACTCTAATCTCCATCTCACGACTCTATGGACCACCATTCGCTAGAAGCCTCCACGACCATCAAGCCTTACCCAAATCCAATTGGACTTATGAAGAAATATGTTCTCAATATTTATTTTTCCTGAGCACCCACCCCACTTCTCTATTAGGCTTACCTTTCATGCATTTTCAAACTAGAACCCTAGAGCTTCTCAACATGAACATCACAAAAACAATATCATCATAACACATTATCAACACTCTCAATACAAAACATCAATCACTGAATCAAACTCAAATCATATCCCTCTCTCACATCCATACATCATCCTCAACTCACATAGCCTCAATACATTAGCTGCAAATAATCTAGATCCAGAGACTCAATGATGCAACATAAAATTTCCATATAAAAACGTGAGATAGTACTGCGGCCAATCTATCACAATCATATCAGCAACACATATAAACTAAAACTAAATTTTTCCCCTGCAATCACAAACACATTAACAAACTCCTTTTTAACCCTGTCACTTTTCTTCTGCATATAAATAATCTTTAACCACGCATATTTATGTCTTTGCTACAACAAATTCACTCTCCTCACCACTGGCTCTCCAAGACACTATGATAATTTTCTCACACAAGAGAACCAACCAATAACCCTATCACGTAATATTTATTCCATACCATAAAGTAAGGTTTTTATTTGATGAAGAGGTTCATTAGATATACATACATTAGATTATGTAATAGTTATAAATTTGTGATGTGTTCACCAATTACGAAATAATAATGGCAATTACAAATATATTTATGTGAACTAAAGGAAACCACATAGTAAAAAGTATGGCATTAATATAAGCATGCCAAAGGTATAGAATATGCCAAGATTAAATCATAAGTGTAAACTTATATAGGTGAGAGATAAATAGTAAGCAACCTAAAATGGTGTTGTTTTAAATCTGTTTTAGGAAACGTTTATTGAGAATAAGATCATTAAAGGAGAATTATATTGTCCAAATATAATATTCAAATCATCAAGTTTATACTTATTTTATGTCATAATATTGAAGTATATGAACTAACACTCATATGTGTTTGTAATAAAATAAAATAAAAAAATTGACGATATGAGAGGTATATTACAACAAGTGAACATTCAAAGATCCTCTTCCATTAATCTTGTACATATTGTCAAATTTTATTTATCTTTTTTACTCAAATTCAATGACAATTTACATGGGCTCCCAAAAGGGTTTAGATATTTTGATGGAACATTTGTTTAGTAGCATATGCCTTGACTTATTTGCATTTGATTAATTTGTATTTAGAATGTAAGCATGTAGTGGACTTGTGTACATTCAAAAATAGTATAAGTGAGGATTAAGCTAGCATGGAGGCACGACAAAAAAAAGTGTGTAACCAACAAGTATTGAGTCTATATCTCTCGATGCAATGAGTTTTAGCAATTGAGTATAAGCTTCATGCCATTCAGTGGCTTGTTGTGGCTCTTTTTATAATAAACCTTAGTAGATAAGAATATAGTCTTTAATTTCAAAAATAAGCTATTAACTTCAAAAGTATCAAATATTTTCATTATGTAAGGAATCATTCCACGAGCCATGTTCACTACAAAGCAACGCATCTAACATCCACAATATTCAATATAATGATACTTTATTTATACTTTCTCATTAGCATTCATATGGTTCTATGCCACTTACCCATTATTATTAGGGCCTATTTATTTCCAATCAACTACCAAATGGGCATATTCAATGATTATGGTCACATTATATTCATTATCGCATTTGATACTCCATATTATGCTCCCTAGGTACATTATGTTTCATCCTCTTTTAGATGTTTTCTCCATAAACATGAGGGGAAGTCATATAATATGACCTACTACGCAATGTAGTTCACTAGTACCATGCATGAAAATCTATCCATCCTACTAAAATGCAAGCATGGGGTTCAACTGTTGTTTTTTCTCCTTGATCTTGATTCTAGTTTCTTCTTGGTTTCTATCTCTTCATTCTACTACTCTAATATCACTATGCATTTTTTTAGTCCTCTGTGTGCCTCCATACTAGTTGTCTTTTTGGTTCCATGTTGATCTATAGTAAATTTGTTGAAGTTCATGCCCTTCCATTAATAATTTTTATTTATCCAAGTCATGTGGGTGACAATATACAATCACCTCAACCATCAGTTCTTTTACATTAATGAAATGAAGTATTATTTCTGTCGCATCTCTGTGTTTATGGTTATCTCTGTAATTTGTTGTGTTCCTGTCTAAATCCGGATCGGTGGTATCAGAGCGGGCTGCTTTTTTTTCTCTGTTTTTCTTTGCATGTCCCCAATGAGGTCGGGATATAAGGAGTTAGGGCTTGAACTGGTCGAACCTTTACAAGACCAGCCTCACAAATCCCGACGACCTCCCATGGCAGATGAAAATAAAGATGAGGGGGTAGGAGATCCTATCAAAATCTTGCTCGAAGAAGCCCTCGAGCGACAAAGGAACGCGATGATGGAAAATTTTTCCCAAATCCTTCAGTGGCTACCCAGGAGCGACGCATCGGCTTCCAACAGCTACTCCGGAAATGCCACACCATTTAAGGTACAAGTTAATTTTGAAATCCCCATATTCGAGGGTCAAATAGATGCAGATGTCGTCGATAAATGGTTAAATTTGCTAGAGGGTTTTTTTTTTGTTCATGATTTTTCCAGTCGGGAAAAGATTATTTTCACTCTTCTCAAAGCAGCCCCCCACGTCAAGGACTGGTGGGAAACCTACTGCGAGCAGAAGGATGAAAGTACAGGCTCACTATTTTCAGTCGCACCCACTTGGAATTCATTCCGGGATGTCATCAAGGAGCAGTACTACCCTGTCGGAAGCTATGAGGATCAATAAATAAAGTGGACCACGCTGCAGCAAGGAAGGGACCAAGACGTGTCAGAGTTTACCAATATTTTCCATACTCTTCACACAAAGTTGGGTATCAAGGATTCGGAGCAGCATTTGATACTCAAATACTGCGGCTGCCTGCACAAGAACATCTAGGAAGAAATAGAATTCCTTAACATCTCCTCGCTCGGCATGGCATACTGATATGCCGTCAAGGTTGAGCAAAAGTTTAAACAGAAGAAGTGAGACTTTGGATCTACGAATCCGAAGCAAGGGAAAGGTGTCCCCGAATCGCAGAACAAAGGAAAAAGCCAAGGCGGGGCGGCCCAAGACAACCCACCAAAGCTGCAAGCAAAGAATAGAGTCGCGAAGCTGAAAAAGGACACGAGAAAGTGGTGTGAGTTCCATAAGACCTCCACTCACAACACAAGTGAGTGTGGGGGCAAACAGTCACTGGTGGCCGAGCTAAAGGTTTCAAGATCAGATGAATGTTCTGACTCTAAGTCAGAACCCAACAAGGTGAATGACAAAGGGAATCAGATTATCGATGCGGAGACCAATGCCACTGTTGCCACCACGAAGGTCCAGAAGGAGGAACCCAAAGATCCAGAGGAGGAGGAGCGTCTCTTCCACTCCCAGATGTGGGTAAAGGGCTCCCCGCTACAGTCCATTGTTGACAGTGGGAGCCAAAAGAACCTCATTTCGGCAGAGGTCATGAAATGGTTGGACTTACCAACCACAACACATCCACAGCCGTACACCATCGAGTGGCTTCACGAAGGACGAGATCTTCGCGTGAGCCAGCAGTGTCGCCTTCCATACAACATCAAGCCCTTCACGGATGAGGCATTGTGTGACATTGCTACCCTTGAAGTTTGCAATGTATTATTAGGACAACCATACTTGTGGAAGTGACATGTTGTGTATGAATCAAGACCCCGTGTTGTTATTATTACTTTGGGAAATAAGTTGTACAAGATACTGGAGGTAGCACCACCTACCGCCATCTCTTTGGTTACTTCAAAACAATGCAGTAAGCTCATTTCCAAAACCAGGAAATTTGTTTTCCTGGAGATACGCCCTCATGGAAAGAAGAAGATGGTGGCCACGACCTCCAGACAGGGCCCCTCCGCACGAAAACTATAGATGGACAAGGTTGTGGAGGAGTATGAGGACATATTCACCTCCCTTACAAGGGTTTCTCTGCATTGTCAAGTCAACCCCAGGTGCGCCACTGCCCAATGGACCAATCTATTGGCACTCCATTCTGGAGAACGATGAAATCAAGAGACAGATTCAGGCGCTGCTGCAGAAAGGTCACATCCGTCCAAGTTCATCGCCCTGTGGGAGCCCGATCGTGTTGGTACAGAAGAAGGATGGGACTTGGAGACTCTGTATTGACTATCGGGCGCAGAACAAGATCACTGTCCGTAATAGGTATCATATCCCACGGATTAATGACCTCCTGGACCAACTGAAGGAGGGAAAATATTTCAGCAAAATCGATTTAAAGTCAGGATATCACCAGGTACCAATCAAACCCTCTGATGTGTGGAAAACTCCCTTCAAAGCCAAGGAGGGCCTTTTCGAATGGTTGGTTATGTCTTTCGGATTGACAAATGCTCCTGCAACCTTCATGAGGCTAATGGATGACATCTTGTAGCCTTCACCAACTCATTTGTAGTGGTATACTTGGATGACATCTTGATCTTCAACCAGAGTTGGGAAGAGCACCTCCACCACATCTGACAGGTTCTCCAAACACTGCAGCAACACAAGTTATGTGCCAATTTGGAGAAATGCACTTTTGGCATGACCTAGGTTCAGTGTTTGGGATACATTATTGATGAACACAAGGTGCATGTGGATCCAGCCAAGATCCAAGTCATTTGGGATTAGCCATCTCCAACCACTCTGACAAAGCTCCGTAGCTTTCTAGGTCTTGCCAACTTCTACTACAGGATCGTGTTGGGATTTTCTCATATCACTTGGCCCTTGAGTCAAGTCACCAAGGGAGGAGCGAAAGAAAAATTCTTTTGGTCTAAATCTCAATAGAATGCATTCACAGAGTTGAAATATCGCCTCTACTCGGCACCAGTGCTCACATTACTAGACTTGCAACAACCATTTGAGGTCGAGACAGATGCCTCTAACTATGCTATTGGGGTAGTCCTTACTCAATACAGGCATCTCGTGGCATATCACAGTGAGACACTTTCAGACACAGTCTGGAAGCATCCCACTTATGACAAAGAGATGTATTCCATTGTGTAGGCCTGCCGACAATGGAAGCATTACATTTTGGGGAAGGAAACGGTCATCCACACAGACCACCAACCCCTGCAGTTCATACAGACCCAATGGAAATTGCAGAATGATCATCATCAGAAGTGGTCCACATACCTGCAACAGTTCCATTTGAATATCAAGTATAAGAAGGGTAGAACCAATAATGTTGTAGATTCCCTCAGTTGACCACCGATCATGGCGTTGACCACCGTGCTCAACTCTTGTGGGCACGAGACTTCTGATTGGCCACTTCTCTACAAAAGCGACCCAGAATTCAGCCACACATACCAGACACTCTTGGCGGGTCAGCATGTTCCGGATTTTCACCTCCATGATGCCCTATTATGCCACCTGGGTCACCTTTGTGTTCCTTCAAGCGAGCGTGCCAAGATGATTTGGGAAGCACACTAGAGTCGAGCTGTTAGGCATTTCAAGGTCGAGAAAACGGTGGTAGTACTGCAGAAGTATTTTTATTGGCTGAATATTCAACAGGATGTCGGGAAGTACATCAGATCATGCACTGCCTGCACCATTGCCAAACCAACCATCAAGAAGGAAGACCTCTATACCCCGCTGGAAACCCCTAGTCGACCTTGGGAAACATCTCCATGGATTACATGTCAGGCCTTCCTTCCACTAAGCATGGAAACAGCTGTGTTTTTGTGGTCATCGCCAGGTTCTCAAAGATGGCCATTATGGTGGCCTGTAAGAAGAATATCACGGCAGAAGCCACTGTTAAACTCTTCTTTGAATGAGTGTAGGTACACTTTGGGATCCCACAATCTATCATCTCATATCAAGAAAGCAGGTTCCTCAGTACATTTTTGTCTAGTCTCTGGTCGATGCTGGACAATAAACTCACTAAGTCCACAACCTTCCATCCTCAAACTGATGCCCAGACAAAGGTTGTCAACAGGATGACCGTACATGTTTAGTCAATTTAGTATGTCCTAAATTGCTACATTAATTATCAATCCGGGAGTCGTAAACTGATGAAGTGCGGCACACTGTATGTGCAAGACAACCTCTTTCTTACTTTTTATTGTTTTCAATTTTATTTTGTTTTTGGGGTTTTGTCTTTGTTGGTCTCCTAATGCAAATGGAAATCCTATTCATAAGTTTTAAGAATACTTTTAGAGGGCAAGTATGGATGTAGATTTAAGACAAGGTTTATGTCTCTTATGATAACTTCCAGAACTTAGCACTTCAAAAGATCTCAAAACATGCTAGTGATAAACTTAGTACTTGAACAGGAATGTAAATTTGCAGCTACTTAAATCAAACAAAAGATGAAATATTGATCATGAAATCACTGCCTCTGCTGCACATATAATTACAGAAATAAAATATAAACTGTTGCACTCAAACAAACCAAAAATTGCAGACTAATGAAAGCAAGATCAATTTACTTCACTTATAATCCAATAGCTCGCCAAGTAGCTTTTCGAGGTTAAGCCATGGCACCAGAGATAACATCAAATAACATGAAGAATTGATATCTAAATTACCTACTTGCATATTAATGAAAGTAAAATCAAATCACTTCACTTATAATCCGATAGCTCGCCAAGTAGCTTTTCGGGGTTAAGCCATGGCACCAGAGATAACGTCAAATAACATGAAGAACTTGATATCTAAACTACCTACTTGCAGATTAATGAAAGTAAAATCAAATCACTTCACTTATAATCTGATAGCTCGCCAAGTTGCTTTTCGGGGTTAAACCATGGCACCGGAGATAATGTCAAATAACATGAAGAATTTGATATCTAAACTAGCTAACAACAACAAATAAATATTACTGAAATCAAAGTATAACTGAAATTGAAAAGCTTGAAAACAAAGTTCAGCAGAGAGGCAAATCTCATGTCACTATTTGATGCAAAAATTATATGAAAAAGCTCAAGCATAACCTATCCTAAAACACATTGATCAGTGTTAGTAAAAGTATGCAATGCTGGAAAATCATGTACAAGAGTGAAAGATTAACACCATAAACATATACAATTAAACAAATTATGAAACATATACAATGGAAATAAGAAAACGATGTATGAAAACTTTACAAAAATGAAAAGCAAAACCTCAACCAGCAGGGGCCCTCTACACGGCCTTTGGTTAATACGTTGTCAACCCAAAATCACGCTTACACAGTCATAAGAAACAGAGTTTTATATTGCAAAATAGAGGAAATGTCTTCTCGTTACAACACCAGGGCCAACGCTACAGTAACAGCATAAAAACTAACATCAAGACTAACTATTTGTGTTTGCAATGTGTTATTTATAGAGGAAATTAGATAACTATTTTTCTGTGAGGAATCTTCAGCAGAGGACACGTAAAAGGACAGAACCCGCAAGCTCAACGTCTTGGTTGCCATGATCATTCAATCTACAAAAGGTGGATGTTGGATTTGCATCGTGGAGACAGCCTGCAGCTGTCAAGAGGGATCCATGAATCTAGGAATGGTCTCGGACCTTTCACGTGCTGAAAACAGAGACCTATTTGTTGTAGGACTCCTTATTTGACCATCCTTTGACCAAGGCTTTTATTTATGAATTTGACTGAACAGATAGGAGCTTGTCCATGTCCAGATCATTTCTGAGCTGCCTACGTGCCTTGTTTCACTTGCCGACACCTGTAACCTATAGAACAATAAAAATCATTTCGGAATCACAAGTCAGGTACAAAAAGTGGTTGCATTCTGTAGTTGATGAACAAAATCTAAATCAAATAGCACACACAATAATATAGTTAGAAAACCACGTAAATGCACTCCTAGAATCAATATGTAATGATCTTTGATAGCTTATGAGGCACTGGTGTGGGAAAAAGGTCTAGGAAAGTATGTAGAAGAGAGGTAGTTTTAGGGCTCAACATAACCCCACTATGAAGATGTTGCATGTCCTCATGCAACCAAAACTGTGACCATCCTCCCTTCAGTTCATTTTCTCTGTGACCTCTACTAATACATCTAGCCTTCTTTCCTTCTTCCTTGGTGTTACTATCATCCTGGGCTTCATCATTAGGCACTTGTATTTGAGGTTGATGAGGGCTTTGCTCAACCTCATATTCTTTTTCTTCAATTTCCTATTTTTCTTGTGCCACAATCCAAGATGCAACATGGTGTTGTCATGGATAATTTTATCCAACCTGCTCTGTTCTTTCAATGTTTCATTTTCCCTTTTGATGTGTCTATTTAGGACTTCTAGTTCAAAAACTTCCTATTTTAGTGATTGGATCAAAACTTCCTGAGTTGTATTAGGCTGATTGGATGAAGTGCCCTGGTCTGTTGCAGTCTTTTCCAATGATTCAATAAAATCATACATTTCTTGCTGAGTTGGATCTATTTCTGGTGTAACCTTTCTTGGACTGATCTCAAAATTTGGTTGAGAAAAAGGAGAATGTTGTGGGCTATGGTCATGAGGGGTGATTGCTGGTGACTGTTCTGGTGTTTCTCATCCTAAGTCTATGAATTGAGCCCCTTTAATTTGCACTTTCTTCAATTTGCCTTTAAGTCTGGAGCTCCTTCTTAGATTTTGTGAGTTGGTATCTCCTTTTTCTACACTCTGTTTTTGCTTCCCTTTTTCCTTTGCCTTGGCTGATTGTTCTTTAAGGTGGATAAGTCTTTTAGAAAATATATGTTCCTCTTCTAAGGAAGGTTCTGGGGTTTGATAAACATCTTCAACATTTCTTTTCCCCTTCTGTTTCACTTGCTTCCTAACCTCAGTCAAAGTTTCAGACAGCTTTTGACAAGGCTGTGATGGTAAAGGTGAGGCTCTACATCATCCAGATTCTTTTGTAATGTGGTGGACATCTTTTTCAGGCTACTTAATAGGAAATAAGGCAAATTGATGGTTTGATTCTCCAGAAAATTCATTAATAACTTGATTTGGTACATGTACATGGACCCAAACCTTCCTTCACACGTAACAAACTTTTGAATTATCAATAACAAACTAGTCCACTTTTCCTTTAGAGCATAAACAGGGATTCCATGTTTAAAAACAGTTATATCCATACTTGGGTTACGCAAAATAATCCTCTGGGCCCTCTCATCAAAGTCTTTGTTTTTGAACCACCGTTCTCCTTCCTGTGGGAGCTTCGTTGCTGCTGCAATGGATGCCTCTGTTACTGAAAATTTGATATCTCCAACCTCAACTTCCATGCCGTTAAAAGACCTTGCAAATGTCTTCGTGACTTCTTTATTGTGACCTCTGAATTTCTGGATAAATTGCAGCCGCCATGCTTTCCTTAATGTGCTCTTAACCTGTGGATAACCCTCCATGAATTTAGGCTCGTCTGACTCTGTTCTTACCAAAAGGCCCATCCCTTCCTCCTGCTTTGAAAATACCTCTGCTAGTGATGGACTGTAAGTGATGGATTGACGAAGGAGGAACGGTTGTATGAGCGGAAGATGGAGAAGGATTGCGGAGAAAACTAGTAGTTATAAAACCGAAAGAATACAGAGCATGTAATGAAAATGAGTTCACGGAGTGGAGGCTTGTATAAACAGGCCAGAACTGACAAACGTAAACTCAATGGGTGAGTATGGAAACAGAGTGAGTCTGGCAGAATTTTGAATTAAAAGGTTGCAGAGTGGACATTAGCACATTCATAAAGTGGCTAGAGAAAACCAGTAGTTATAAAACGGAAAGAATACAGAGCATGTAATGAAAATGAGTTCATGGAGCGGAGGCTTGTATAAACAAGCCAGAACTGACAAATGTAAACTCAATGGGTGAGTATGGAAACAGAGTGAGTCTAGCAGAATTTTGAATTAAAAGGGTGTGGAGTGGACGTTAGTACATTCATAAAACGACTACGAAGTTGTGCGGCAGAGGAGAGTAGTGATCAAATAGCTTACGTCTTCATAATTAACCGGTTCAACAGGTGGAATGCAGATGTACAATTAAGTACGAGTTAGATTCGGAAGCAGATCATGAGGCCGTTGGAAATTGATGCGGATTTCATGGTGGAGTTATGCAAAGGTCATGGAGGAGTTATGGAAGCTATCAATTCGAATCATTACACATGATGGAGCCGGTGGTTTTACAACTATACAAATTATGTGTTTTAAAATGCTATTTGAAATTAATTTTGCTCATACCTTAGAATTTTACCACTTTCGTTCGCTGACCTTTGATTGACTGCTTCTTGTTGGTACTTTAGGTGCTAACATCTTCAAAATATCTTCCTCTTCCATACCTGCATTTGGTTTTCATCATTACTTGGCTAACATTTGATTGTCACTGCAGAGTAACAGAGTATTAGCTGCGGAAACTGACACAGTGAATATATGACTTGGCGAAGTGAATGGAGATGGATGGAAATGAATGATGACTGAATGAATGATATATGAAAATTGGACATGAAAGGAATTTTATTGGTGGAATGTGATGGCGAAATGGAATGAAATGAAGTGAAGTGAAATGACATGAAATGGAACAACTATGAATGAAATGAGAGATTTTTTTTTTGGAAAATATAGGGCATCAGAAGTTTTTGATTTTTGCCTTGTATTTTATGTATAAGACTGCCAATCAGTGATTGGTTTTCAGGCTTATACATTATTTTTTTTATTTTTTTCAACAATGAAAAGAACAAAGACTAGGTTGGTGGAGAAGAAGGATTCTTCTTCACCAGCCTTATTGCAGAATTATCTTCAAATATTTTGACAAATTCCTCCTTTGAGAGTGGCTTATAATAGATCTTCAATCTATGACCATTCACAATGAGAGGAGTTTGATACTCATCAATGGTTTTGATTCTTACCACTCCATTGCTAAAAACTTTTTCAATCTCATATGGCCCAAGCCAATGAGTCTAAAATTTATCTTTGAAATATTTGAACTTGGAATCAAATAGCAATGTCCAATCTCCTTCTTGAAACTTTTTCTCCTTGATGTATTTGTCATGCCACTTAGCTCTTTCATGTTGAACTAGATCAGTTCTTAGGATTGCTTCTTGTCTGATCTCATCTAGTTCATTCAACTGCTCCATTCTATGCTTTTGAGCTTCCGATAGATCCATTCCCAATTGAACTGCCATCTTGAAGGTCCTAACTTGGAACTCAATGGGGAGCAGAACTTCTTTCCCATAAACAAGTTCATAAGGAGAATGTCCTGTTGTGTTCCTCCATGTACTTCTGTAGGCCCATAAGGCTTCAGGAAGCCTTTCTTCCCAACCTCTTCTGTGTAGATGAACAGTCTTGGTAATGATGCCTTCAATTACTTTGTTTATGGACTCTACTTTACCATTTGCTTGCGGATGGTAAGGAGTAGATTTTTTGTGCTTGACCTTGTACTCTTCCATTAGCTTCTCCACTAGTTTGGACGTGAATTGACCTCCCTGATCTGTCACAATTTCTCTTGGAACACCAAAGAGAGTAAAAATATCCTCATAAAGAAAACTAACAACTGAATACTCAGTAGCAGAAAATAACGTTTTGGCTTATACTCATTTAGTGACATAATCAGTACATACCAATATATACTTTTTCTGTTTAGATGGCGGATTAATAGGTCCAATAAAGTCTAAAGCCCATTTTTCTAAGGGTTTGATAAGTACTTGTGGTTGTAATGGAATCTCATTTGAGAATGTAGGTTTCCCTACTCTTTGGCACCCGTCACATCTTTTGACATATTGTTTTGCATCTTTGAAAAGGGACAGCCAATAATATCCTAAAGAAAGGATTTTATAGGTTGTCCTTTTGTTATCAAAGTGTCCACCGCATGGTTCATCATGACATGCTTTGAGAATATCAGGCATTTCATCTTCCCTGGCACATCTTCTAATCACAAGATCTAGCCCTGTTTTGAACAATTTGTTAGAAATCCATGAATATTTTGAACTCTCCTGAATAATCTTTCTTCTTTCACTAGGAAATAAATGTAGAGGTCGTTTCCCTGTAACCAAATAGTTAGCTATATCTGCATACCAAGGAGTCTTTCCTCTACAGGAGAATCTTCTTTAGTATTCTGAATCCTAGACGAGAAATCAGCTACTGTGTTTTGTTTCCCTGGTCTATCTAACACAGTAATATTGAATTCCTGTAAAAGTAGGAGCCACCTTGTAACTATGCCATTACTAACGGGTTTATTCATTATATATCTAATTTCAAAATGATCAGTATGAATAAAAGTTTCATAGTCTGTTATATAATGTTTGAACTTATTGATTGCATGAACAACAACTAAAAACTCTTTTTTAGTCACAATATAATTCAACTCAGTGGGAGTTAAATTTTTAATGGTATAGTAAATGGCATGAGGAACTAAGTCTTTTTGTCCTAACACAACCCCTAGAGATGTATCTTAAGCATCTGTAGAAATATGGAAAGGAAGTTTCCAATTTGGTCCTCTCAAGATAGGCACTTCAGATATTCTTGTTTTCAAAGCTTCAAATGCTGATTGGCAATCAAGACTCCATTTGAATTCACAGTCTTTTGTAAGTAGTTTAAAGAGTGAAGATGTTATTTTGGTGAATTTTTCTATAAATCTTCTATAATATCCAGTAAATCCCAGAAAACTTCTAACATCTTTTTGACAATTTGGAATAGGTAACTTGGAGATGAATTTAACTTTTGGTCTATCAACTTTAATCCCATCCCTTGAAACATGATGTCCTAAAACAATATCTTCAGTAAACATCATAAAGGATTTTTCATGGCTTAATGAAAGATTTGTTTCTTTACATCTTATAAGAACTTTTTCCAAATTTTCTAATGCCTCTTCAAATGAATTACCATAAACTATAAAATCATCCATATATACCTCTACACAATCATGGATTAGATCAGAAAAAATTCCTCGTACTGCTTTTTGGAATGTTGCGGGTGCATTACATAATCCAAAAGGAAGCACTCGATAAGCAAAAGTTTCCCATGGACAGGTAAATGTGGTCTTATCTTGATCCTCAGGTGCTACCTGAATTTGATTATAACCACTAAAACCATCCAGAAATGAAAAGTACTTTTTGCCTGCTAATGTATCTAATACTTGATCGATAAAGGGTAAAGGAAAGTGATCCTTCAAAGTTGCTTTATTCAATCCCCTGTAATCAATGCACACCCTCCATTTACCATCCTTTTTAGGTAATATAACCAAGGGAGAAACCCATCGGCTATCTGAAATTGGGTAAATGAAGTTTACATTGAGTAGTTTTTGGAGCTCTTCTTTCACAATCTCCCTAAGATTTGGATTCATCCTTCTCTGAGGTTGTCTGATTGGTCTATTGTTTTCCTCGATATAGATATGATGGATGCAAGTCTTAGGTTCAATACCTTTCATATCAGTATACTGCCATGCAAATGCAGCAGAATGTTTTTGCAAGATTCTGGTTAGCTCTTCCTGTTATAACTTTTCCAAATTTTTGTTGATATTCAATGTTTTACTTGGAAAAATTTCAACTGTAGAACTACCTAACTCTTCCATAGAGTAAAGAGACATTTGCCTTGATAACAAACATTCAATATCAGATTCTAACTGAAATTGTGTGTGGTCATATTCTGAAGATGTTTCAAAATTTTCTAATGTGTTCAAAATTTGACTATCTTCACTAACTTCAGAGATAGTAAAGATAGGTTGTATAATATCTTCATCATTAACCCATTCATTGTCTCCTACTTTTGTAATTGCTTTTGCTGGAGGATACAAATTGAATTTCTTTGTTGAACTACCATCAGAAATGTACATATCCCCAGATCTACAACTAATGAAAGCATCAAATGTGGCTAGCCAAGGTCTCCCTAAGATGAGTGGGTGCCCTCCTAGATTACTCTTGGGAGTCAAAATCATGAAATCTACTGGATATTCCCAAGAATCTAAGGAGAATGAAATATCTTCTAATACACCATCTAGTTTGATTATTGATCTATCTGCAAGTTGCAGTAAGGTGGGTGTAAAAAGAAGATTAGGAAGTTTAAGTTGTTCCATAGTCTGTCTACTCATAATGTTTATGCAGCCCCTAAGTCAATCAAAGTATTTGGAATTTCTATCCCATTTATGTGTATCTTGACAATTGGACTACCTGGATCCACATTTTTCTGCATGGTAATCTTTCCCATCATGATATCTGCAATTTTTCCTACCAAGTGAATTCTTTTTGTATCTCTTGGTTTCCTACCTGGTCTTTTGAAACTCAACTCCGTTATTGTTTTTGCTAGAATAGGAATCTCTCTAATGGCTTGTAGCAAGGGAATATTGATAGAGACATTCTTTAATTCATCTAGGAAATCATAGTCAGGCAACAAGATTTGTTTATCCACCCCTTTGTCAATTTGTAATCTTTCAGGAAAAGGAGGTGTGGATGAAGATGCAGGTTTCTCAACTATAGGAGTTGTGGGGGTTGACTCTTTTTGTTTTTCTTTTTGAATGATTGGGTTTTGAATGGATGCTTCCTCAGAACCTTTATTGACTTTAAGAGAATCCTCCTCAGAGGCATCTTGCTCTTGAACACCTATAAAAGGTTTTTCCTTTTCTAAAACTCTACCGGATCTGAGTTGAACACCATTAAGAGGAACAATCATATAGGTAGGAAATTGTTGTCCTTCTACCATGTAAGCATTTTGAGGATTTTTGTTGTTGGGATTTGGTAATGGCTAGGCTGGTAGTTGATTTGGCTTTTGTTGAAATGGAAGCAAGAGTTGAGAATTTTGATTTTGTTGAGGAGGTTGTTGTTGTGGGAATGGCAATGAAAGTTGTGGATTTTGTTGTTGATTTTGAAAAGATGGAGGATATTGATAGAATTGAGAAAATCTCCCATAAGGATTTTGTACCCCTTGTGCCCATGATTGATACGGATTTTGAGGTTGGGGCCAAGGTTGTTGCCAAGAATTCCAATTTGGTGGGAGCTGAAAATTCATAGGATTGTTAAATCCTTGATTTTGTTGCCCTTGCCAAGGTCTTCTTGAAACAAAACAAAGGGATTCTACTGAATTTGGATCTTCCTGAAAGACAGCTTTGAGCCCAGGAATTGAAGGACAATCCTTGGTCTCATGACTTTCTGAGAAAATCATACATGTTTCTACAACTTTTGCATCCAAGGGACATTCCCTTAGAGCATGTTTCTTTCTACATTTTGGGCAAAAGATGGCTAAGGCATTAGCTTCTGCTTTCTGCTTGTTTTGAATTTTAAGGGTGTCTAGTTATTCACTAAGGCTCCCTAGAATATCAGTTTTGAACTCATCAAGCATATTGCCAATCTCTGCCCTACTTACTGATCTAGTTGAAGATTCGTTTGCTCTAATAAGAGAAGGATCTGTAGGCCCTTTTCCAGTTTTAGACTTTCCCCTTGAGAGATGGACACATAATTCTGTTATTTCATGTAGTGGAAGTTGAGAAATGTCTCCCTTTCCCATCATGTTTAAAATATCTATCCATTCATCTCTAATGCCTTTCAATAGAAGGGCTTTCAAGGTTTCCTCATCTAAATTACTCATTTTCGCTCTCTTTAAGTAGTATTGAAATCTTTCAAGTAAATCCTCCAAGTTCTCATCTTCTTTTTGCATCAATTTGAATACCTCAGCCCTATGATTAGTGGGCATACAATAATCTAGATATCTATCCAAAAACTTTTGTTTCATATCATTCCAAGTCCTAATAGATTGAGTGACTAATCCCATGAACCATTTCAAAGCAGCTCTTTTCAATGTTGAAGGAAACAGTTTGAGTTTTTGAGAGTCTTCCATATAGTCATAGGTTCGACAGAGGACTTCAAACTCAAATAGAAATGTTTCAAGATCCTCACTTCGCAACCCATAAAAGTTTGGGAGGACATATGGTGAAATGTTTTTCATTGTTGTATGGGTTTCCTCGTCGGCTATAGGGAATCCAAATGAGTTATCTCCTTCCCTATTTCCCCCATTATTACCTCTACCTCCTCCATTGTTACCTCCATTATTTCCTCTACCACCACCTCCATTATTTCCTCTACCTCTACCTTTAACCCTCCTCCAAATAGAGAATATTCTCCATCTAGTACTTCTTCTACCATGATAGCTTCCTCAGGGTCTTCTAGTTCTTCTATTAATTGCTGATGAGAGAGAGTCTCTTCATTTCCTTCTTCTCCAAGTGATTCTACTTCTTCGACTGCAATATGTTCCCCTATAGAAGTGAAGAAGGGTTCTTCTCCTATATCAGATTTAGTAGATAGTGTAGGAGAATCTTCTAATTCAGTTGCTGCCCCTTGAATTCTAGGAATCCTAAGGCTTGGAGTATGAGTCTGGGATGGAGTTGTATCTTTTCTATGCCTTGAAGTAGCTGGAGTTGTAAAAATCAAACTTTTTGCCCTAGCTATAAACCTTCCCCTAGAATCTCTTGCTCTATGCATGTCATTTTTTTATTTTTTAATGATTTTTTAGTTGGGCTAATAATTCTTTTTCTGATCTTCCAGATCACACTAGGTGCAAGAAGAGAGCATACTCAAGAAATTATTGAACTAATAACTCTCTTTTCTGATCCTCCAGATCACACTAGGTGCAAGAGGAGAGCATACTTCAAGAAGTTATCAATTTTTCCCTCTTTTTTTTTTGTAAGAGATCAGCTACCTAGTTACACTTCCCCAGCAACGGCGCCAAAATGTTTAGTCAATTTAGTATGTCCTAAATTTCTACATTAATTATCAATCCGGGAGTCGTAAACTGATGAAGTGTGGCGCATTGTATGTGCAAGACAACCTCTTTCTTACTTTTTATTGTTTTCAATTTTATTTTGTTTTTGGGGTTTTGTCTTTGTTGGTCTCCTAATGCAAATGGAAATCCTATTCCTAAGTTTTAAGAATACTTTTAGAGGGCAAGTATGGATGTAGATTTAAGACAAGGTTTATGTCTCTTATGATAACTTCCAGAACTTAGCACTTCAAAAGATCTCAAAACATGCTAGTGATAAACTTAGTACTTGAACAGGAATGTAAATGTGCAGCTACTTAAATCAAACAAAAGATGAAATACTAATCATGAAATCACTATCTCTGCTGCCCATATAATTACATAAATAAAATCTAAACTATTGCACTCAAACAAACCAAAAATTGCAGACTAATGAAAACAAGATCAATTTACTTCACTTATAATCCAATAGCTCGCCAAGTAGCTTTTCGGGATTAAGCCATGGCACAAGAGATAACGTCAAATAACATGAAGAATTGATATCTAAATTACCTACTTGCAGATTAATGAAAGTAAAATCAAATCACTTCACTTATAATCCGATAGCTCACCAAGTAGCTTTTCAGGGTTAAGCCATGGCACCGGAGATAACGTCAAATAACATGAAGAACTTGATATCTAAACTACCTACTTGAAAATTAATGAAAGTAAAATCAAATCACTTCACTTATAATCTGATAGCTCGCCAAATAGCTTTTCGAGGTTAAGCCATGACACCGGAGATAACGTCAAATAACATGAAGAAATTGATATCTAAACTAGCTAACAGCAACAAATAAATATTACTGAAATCAAAGCATAACTGAAATTGAAAAGCTTGAAAAAAAGTTCAGCAGAGAGGCAAATCTCGTGTCACTATTTGATGCAAAAATTATATGAAAAATCTCGAGCATAACCTATCCTGAAACACACTAATCAGTGTTAGTAAAAGTATGCAATGCTGGAAAATCATGTACTGGAGTGAAAGATTAACACCATAAATAAATTATGAAACATACACAGTTAAACAAATTATGAAACATATACAATGGAAATAAGAAAACGATGTATGAAAACTTTACAAAAATGAAAATCAAATCCTCAGTCAGCAGGGGCCCTCTGCACGGCCTTTGGTTAATACGTTGTCAACCCAAAATCACGCTTACACAGTCTTAAGAAACAGAGTTTTATATTGCAAAACAGAGGAAATATCTTCTCGTTACAACAACAGGGCTAACACTACAGCAACAACATAAAAACTAACATCAAGACTAACTATTTGCGTTTGCAAATGCGTTATTTATAGAGGAAATTAGATAATTGTTTTTCTGTGAGGAATCTTCAGCAGAGGACACATAAAAAGACAAAACCCGTAAGCTCAACATCTTGGTTTCCATGATCATTCAATCTACAAAAGGTGGATGTTGAATTTGCGTCGTGGAGACGGCCTGCAGCTGTCAAGAGGGATCCACGAATCTAGGAATGGTCTCGGACCTTTCACGTGCTAAAAACACAAACCTATTTGTTGTAGGACTCCTTGTTTGACCGTCCTTTGACCAAGGCTTTTCTTTATGAATTCGACTGAATAGATAGGAGCTTGTCCATGTCCAGATCATTGAGCTGTCCACGTGCCTCGTTTCACTTTCCGACACCTATAACTTATAGAACAATAAAAATAGTTGCAGAATCTCGAGTCAGTTGCGGAAAGTGGCTGCATCCCGCAGCTGATGAACAAAATCTAAATCAAAAAGCACACACAAGAATATAGTTATAAAACCACTTAAATGCACTCCTAGAATCAATATGTAATGATCTTTGATAGCTTATGAGGCACTAGTGTGGGAAAAAGTTCTAGGAAAGTATGTAGAAGACAAGTAGTTTTAAGGCTCAACAGTACACATTCTGCGCATGTACAACTCAAAGCATCCACGCACATGGGATGAGAGCCTCCCTTATGTTCAACATAACTACAACGGTGCTCTCCACAGCTCGACTGGCCACATCCCTTTTCAGGTGGGCTTGGGATTCCAGCCACTATGTCCCATTGATATGGCCATGCAATTTGCAGTTAGTCACGCAGATTCGGCTCATGTCCAAGCCGAAACAGATAAGGCAAACAACTTCATTGATCACATCCAACATATTCGCCAACAAGTCCATGACATTCTGGAGAAATCAAATGCCAAGTACAACCAGCGACATGATCAACATCGGGTGCCACACAAGTTTCAGGTGAGCGACAAACTCTGGTTGCATATGCAAAAGGAACGCTTTGTCGGATTCTATCGGAAACTCAAACCACTCTGATATGGTCCTTACACCATTACCAAGGCTATGGGAGACAATGCATTTGAGCTTACCATTTCCCCATTCCTTGGCCTGCACCCAGTGTTCAATGTGGACCGCCTTCAGTCATACTTTCCACCATTACTAGACACATCCGACATTACAGAACAGCTCACACCCACAAAGTTAAATCTAGATTGCATGGAACAAGTTGCAACTGATCGGATCATGGACACACAGATCAAGCACACTCACCAGCAGAATATCCAACTGTATCGAGTTGTCAAAGCAGGCCAAATCCTTCACCAGGGCAAGTGGCTCACCAGGGACCAAGTTTAGCAGAAGTTTCCTCATCTCATGGAGGAACTTAACGCAGTGGGGACCATTGTTTCCTAAGGGGGGAGGAATGATCCAGGTGGATATTGGTGGCCACCCGCCAAGTCCACTTGGACCCCCACCATTGTTTTTTTCAGCTTTTCAATTTCCTTAATTATAGCACAGTTTAATATTTTTAGCAGTTTTCCGGGTCCTGAACTTCTGTAGCCGTTTTGAGGCCCTAACAACATTTTTTTGGAAAAATTGGGAGCAACATGGGGTGGACCCATGTTGCTCTTCCAAAAGTTGTAGTTCTCATATAGATCTTTCTAACGAGATATTATGTGCGTCAAACGGAGATCGTATGCCAAAGTTACGACCCCGGGAAGTTGATGTACCAATTTACCCAAACGGAGCCCACAGTTTGGCGTTTCATCTTCTAGGGTTAGGTTTTTAGATGTCTAGGGTTTTCCATTGTTTCTCAACAATATATAGGCCTTCGAACCTCATTGTAACACAGTTCAGAGGCAGGTAGCTGCCACATCTCTTCTCAGAGATAAGCTACCATCGCCCTAGCTAGTTTATTCCCATTTCTGTTTGTAAGCATATTTCAGTGCTTTACACTAATTAAATGAAGTATTATTTCCACTGCATCTCTGTGTTTATGGTTATCTCTATAATTTGTTGCGTTCCTATCTAAATCTAGATCAGAAACCCATATAATGATATTCATGTATACTTGTATTTTCTCATAAATATTACCAGGCATCTATGCCAACTACACATTATTATGTTATTTTATTAACTACCTAGTTGGCTTATGCATTATCCATCAAATACCAAGTAGGCTTATTCAATTATTATACCCACATTACATTCATTATCTCTTAGGTGTGCATATTATCATCCCTTGGGTCTATATGTTCTACTATGATAAGGCTTAGCAATTGAAAATAGCCTTCATGAAGGTCAATGGCATGTTGTGGCTCTCTTTAACATTACTTTAAAATACTTTTTACACATTTTAATTATGTGTTTGCTTCATGACTATAATTTTTCTTATTGGTCATTATATCTACCATGCACCCAATGGAACATAATAGTATGATGTGTTAGGGTAGTGGGTATTTGACTCAATCATGGAGTCAATTTACCTTTAGCAGTTTTCGAGTTCTAAGTTTTGATAACCCATGTTTGTCCATGGTATTCTAATGTAATATAGCTTGTTTAAAGGCATGAAGGCTTCAATGTAATTTTCCTTTGACCCAAGAATAGTAGATCTATTATTTGTAGCTAGTAGTTGTTAGTGAAAACTAGAGAGATAAATGCATAACAATAAAACATGGACACAATATTTTAACCTAGAAACCATTACAAAAAAATTAGCTCTAATACCTCTTGCTAGTAAAAATGAGATAAAAATAAATCAATACTAACACATAAACAATTAACAGCACATGAACACCATATTTTATTGCGGGAAAACCAATTGTGAATAATAAATCTACTATTCCTTATGGCTTAAAAGTAGTTATGCCTTGACCTAATAGCAGCGAAGATGGCCAACATCCTGGCCCCGCCAAGTGAGCCCTTTGTTCAACTTAGGCATATTACAATGGAGAATCCCTAGGCCTCTTAAATACTTCATCACATGCAATCCTTGGGCTCTAATACATGGACCACCAAAATCACATGTCCTGAACCACCATTGTGGATCTAATAACTTTGATGATTTCACCGAGTCAAGTTTAACCTAATGTGACGAACAAAAAAGGAACCTATGGTGAAAAAACATGAAGCAACTACATAAAGGTGGTTCTACACATACTAATACCAATATGGGGTAGTTAAAAGATCACTCATAATCACCACAAGAGCATGACGACCACATTCAACCTTATTTATCTTCAGTTAGTATATTTTATGCGCATATTTTGTATATTTGTATTCATTCAACATAATTTATGCACATATTTTGTATCTTCAACTTTGTGTATTTTTTATCCACTCCATTGTACTTATAGTTCTTATAGTATCTATGTATGATGCCACTAGTTTTCCCACTCAACCTAATTAATGGGGCTTTATAAGCTTGATATTTCATCATTGTATTATTATTATTGTGTCCTTCATTACACAATCTAAATAGAATATAGTAATCCATATACAAGATGGGGTGCAAGGCATGTACTTTATTATTTGTCTTACAAGCCCCAATGGCCCAAAGGTGTTGCACCAAATGATATGATATCATTTGTGAATAGGCCCCAATGTTAGGCTTAACTTCCATTGCTTAATATTATAATTTAATCACTAAAATAATTGTATAAGGATTTTGAATTAATAATATGGGTACTTACTTTGATGATGCTTGTGTTATTGGTCTTATAAACCCCAAAGGCCTCGAGTTGTTGCACTAAATGATCTAATATGATTTGTAATAGCCCCTAGTCTTAAGGCTTAACAAACATTAAATAAAACTATAATTTAACCACTTAAACAATTGTATAAGAATTTTCAATTAATAAAATAAAACATGTTCAAATAGAAAGTAACCATTTGTCAACTATACAAATGGATAAGTCCAATGGTTGAGTTCAAGCAGTTAAATGCTTTAAGCATCATATAGGGGGGTTTTGTGTCAATTCATCGTGATGACAACCTCTGTTGTGTCTTTATTCACTCAACGTATCATCTAAGAAAGTGCCCAAAATTTCCTTCCTTGAAAAATGCTAAACTAAACAAATCACTAATCTATGTCTTATTAATCTTCAATCAAATATCATATTCACACTTCACACAAAAAAATTAATAGAAATATCACTGATATATTTTTGTGTTATCATGTTTATGAGACATTCATAACTAAGAACAATAAAGAATATTATAAAAGATCAAATTCAAATATCAATGCAATGATAGGCTAATTTAAAAAATAAACCAACAAAAACAACCTATCTAGTACCACCTTTACATTTATCATGTTTACAAAGCATTCATAACTAAGGACAATAAAGAATATTATAAAGATCAAATTCAAACATCAATACAATGATACAGTAGTTTAAAAAACAAACCAACAAAAAAACAACCTATCTAGTAACACCCCCAAATTACATATTCAAACATACATACAATTATACACTAGTTTGAAAAATAAACCAACAAAAACAACTTATCTAATACCACCTCTTCCAAAAATATTCCCAGAAATAATCCATAAATCCCCTCTATCAAACACAATATAACAAAACTAAATACAATGACTACCCACTAAACCAAAAGACTATCAAAACTCCAACACCAAGCACACTGACCATGACAGTTAACTGACTCAAAAATTACAATCATCATGCACTATCCATCCTTATAATAACCAGTATTTAACACAAGTCTACTCTATTAAGACAACCCTTTGATTTTCCTTTAATTTTAACTATTGATCTTCTAATTTCTCAGTGAATTTTTGATATATAAAATGAACTTTTGATGGTTTGAATGTGTAAAGATTAAATAAACATCATTCTCATACACGTATACCCATAATCAGGTCTCACCTAAGACAAACACATAAAACCGGTTCCCTAGAGGGACTGGCATTTAGTCACACTGCTTTCTGCAGGATTGTTTATGTACAAACATCAAAATACAACTGTTTCATGCGTTAGCATTGAATAATAAATCTAGGATTAAAACGTAACGTCAACCAAGATCAAACTCGAACTAACCATGTGCGTTGATCTCTGGCCCTATCTTTGGGCTGTGACATACAAATAGTGGTAAAATCCCCCAAGTTTTTGTTTTAATTATGCGATTATAAGGCCATATCAGAGCACTTTCATGTGCTCTCGTTTTCATATTTACCGAAAAAAAAAATCTTAATAATAATAATCCCGAATGCTTGTAATATCATAAATGGGATATTTAAACCAACATAGACCTGTCCAAGATTCTGGTAAGCTTCATAAAGAAAATTGGGTGTTAGAATTTGAAAAAAGGAATACAGGTCATTTACTTGGGAATATATATCTTAAACAAAGTCTTTCAGTAGAAATCACATGAGAGAATTTTTTGGCTGATGCGTTCAAAACCAACAAGTGTGGTTCATCATCAAGACCAGAGGATGAACTACACTTGTTGGTTCGAAATGCGTCAGCCATAATCAAGTCTCACCTAAGACAAACACATAAAACCAGTTCCCTAAAAGAACTGGCATTTAGTCACACTGCTTTCAGGATTGTTTATGTACAAACATCAAAATACAACTGTTTCATGCATTAGCATTGAATAATAAATCTAGGATTAAAACGTAACGTCAACCAAGATCAAACTCGAACTAACCATGTGAGTTGATCTCTGGCCCTATCTTTGGGCTGTGACATACAAATAGTGGTAAAATCCCCCAAGTTTTTGTTTTAATTATGCGATTATAAGGCCATATCAGAGCACTTTCATGTGCTCTCGTTTTCATATTTACCGAAAAAAAAAAATCTTAATAATAATAATCCCGAATGCTTGTAATATCATAAATGGGATATTTAAACCAACATAGACCTGTCCAAGATTCTGGTAAGCTTCATAAAGAAAATTGGGTGTTGAATTTGAAAAGAGGAATACATATCATAAGGTCATTTACTTGGGAATATATATCTTAAACAAAGTCTTTCAGTAGAAATTATATGAGAGAATTTTTTCGCTGATGCGTTTCAAACCAACAAGTGTGGTTCATCATCAGGACCAGAGGATGAACCACATTTGTTGGTTCGAAATGCGTCGGCCAAAAAATTCTCTCGTGATTCTACCGAAAGACTTTGTTTAATTCATTATGGATCACAGAAGCTTGAATACAGAAAATATATATCTTCATGAAGTTGCTCTTTACTTGTTCAGGACTTGCTCTTAGCCTTGTTCCATCCAAGCGCAGTAGACCACAGCAAGAATGGAACCCTAGTGGATTGTTCAATACTTCAACCTCACCCATGAACGAAGGAAGGCCCCTGTCGGCAACTATGTGATTTAAAGCCACTAGTGGGTAGATCATTGGGAGCCACTTCCATCCAATAGACAGGCTAGCACGAGCATAGGCTCAACCTATTTAAATAAATTAATTAATTAAAATAAAAATAAAAATAAAAAAGGTGTGATTTGATGAAGAGCATACTGGGAAGTTAAAAAGCTATGTTGCACGGGACCCTTCCCCCCAAAAATACTCACATACCCTATGTCCCTGTGTTCCGAGGACTTTTGGACTCTTAGGAAACATCCCCAAACTGTTGGGGACTAATGATTTGAAGCCACTAGTGGGTAGATCATTGGGAGCCACTTCCATCCAATAGACAGGCTAGCACAAGCATAGGCTCAACCTATTTAAATAAATTAATTAATTAAAATAAAAATAAAAAGAAAAAAGGTGTGATTTGATGAAGAGCATACTGGGAAGTTAAAAAGCTATGTTGCACGGGACCCTTCCCCCCAAAAACACTCATGTACCCTATGTCCCCATGTTCCGGGGACTTTTGGACTCTTAGGAAACGTCCCCCAAACTGTTGGGGACTCCATTGGGGACTTGCTAGTCGTCACCAAAATATTTCAGACATATTTCAGGGATGTTCCAGACAGATTTCAAGGGTTTTCTGGGAAGATTTCAGGGATGTTTTGGGAAGATTTTAGGGATAATCCAAGCACAAAGCTTCAGCGTTGACAATCATGGGCATTGAAGATTGAACAATATGATCATTTTTCCCATTCATTTTTTTTGGAATGCATTGAATCTAAAATTTTTGTACAAGTTGTAGCTCAAAACATGGGTTTTGTATGATGGTTTTATTTTGGATTTCTAGTGATTTAGATATTGGATTTTAAATGGTAAAATTACAAAAAGCACCCTTCATGTCAAGAAAACATAAAATACAATGGTTTAAAAGGATATCCTTGTGGTTATTTTTCTTGTTCTTTCTTAGGATCATCTCAGCATTTACATATTGTATGTGGGTTCGAGGACTCATTCAAGTTCAGTGCTTCCATCATCCAAGCATTGTGAAAACAATCAGACAGTTGTGAATTGGATTGAGTACTAAATGTTTAAATAAATTCCTATTCAATCCCCTTCTTAATCTGAAATATGAATTTAATATCATTAGAAAACCAAATTATTTATAGTGGTTTTCAACACAGCGATAAAAGTTTGCAAAACCTATTGAAAAGGGAATGTCTTTTGTGTTTAACATAGTCATCATTAACAACAAATACGAGGAAAAAAAACTAATATAAAGACAGCTCTCCTTGATAGGTTGTTCATGGACCTTATTACAAAGTTAAAGTAGTTACACTTAAGTTTCCTAAATCTAAAGCTCGTGTCTAGTGGCCAAAAATGGAATGTCACTCAACCCCTTTTCAAATTGTTTGAGATTTTCAAAGGCGAGCGTAAGGGTTGTGCATAATACTAGCTTGAAACAACTACAAATGTTAATATTGAATTCTGCATATATATATATATATATATATATATATATATATATATATATATATATATATTGCCATCCCCAACCCCCCGGTCCCCTGAAAATTTGGGGGTGTGCTCTAGCCGTTGCAGGGACTCATCCCCATCCCCGCCATTCCTCGGTCCCCAAAACCAGTGCAACATAGTTAAAAAGCAAAGCATAAATAATTGTATAATACTCTTGGAGATGGGTGATAAACCCCAAATGTCATGCAAGAAAATTTCATGAGTAGTGATACCAGAAACACGCATTTAGGCCAATAGGTGAATTGGTAAAACACCCTCCTCTAGACCTTTGGGGCTCTGTAAGGTCACAGGTTCAAGTCCCAGTGCTGGTAGTGGATTCCTCACACTAGTGGAGGTTTCCAGCAAGGTGGCTGGCTTCTCACACTGTAGGATGGTCCTGGATACACTGAAAGGTACAGCCCCAAAGTCACAGATAGCAGGTAACTTATGACTGCCCAGGGAACTCAAATCATGGAGGTACAGCCTCTGACTTAAACTTCAACGGGAAAATAATAAGAAAAGAACTGTGCTGGGGCTCTGGAAGGTCAAAGGTTCAAGTCCAAGTACTGGTAGTGGACTTCTCGCACTAGCAGGGGTTTCTAGCAAGGAGGCTGGCTTCCCACACTGTAAAGGGAAAACCTCCAGTCTGTAACCAAAAAAATATCATTAAGGAACAAAGTTACAAACCCATCTCTTCAATGTAAAGTTGTTCATTTCCATCTTACAAGATGCCTTCTATCTGAAATTTTGCATTATGCGCTAAAGCCCATAAAATTCAGAGTACAATAGGATCAGAAAATTTCCAAGCATTCATGAATGTGCTTTCTGTATGCAACATGATGTTCCTATGAAAAAGTTCTCAGATACATAGTACATTTTCTAAAAACCTCCAGTATTGGATCATATACAATATATGCAAATTAAATCACAAAAGGCTTATCCATCCAACGAATAATGCACCCACGGCCTTCCAAGCACTCAATTAGACTGCGTGGTAAAATGAACTTTAAATCTTCAAAAAGCTTGAGTTTCTTTAAACTCTCGCAATCCAGCAAAGCCGATGCAAAACTATTCACTGTTACATTCTTCAAATGAACCAGCTTCATATTCTGCAAGCAACTAAGCCTGGCCAATGTCGACAACCCAACATCTGAGATTGGGCAGTAAGAGAGATTTATCTGCAAAGATACAACATGTTGCAATTATAAAAGGTCATCATCCAACAGATATGCCAGGCAATATGAACCAAAAAATTGCATCTCCCTAATACTAAATGTGTAACCTGTCGTAAATTTTGGCATGAGTTAGTTATTGCCAATATTCCTGCATCATCAATATTGTGACAACCTTTGACATCCAATGCAACTAACCGCTTACATCCTAATGCTATTGCAGAAAGACTAGCAGATGAGATGCCAGGACAACCACGAACTTCAAGATTATGAAGTTTCTTCAATCGGGAGAGAGATTTCATTGCATAATCAGTGACATTTATGCAGTATGAAAGATTAATACTCCTTAACCTCAGGCAACCATTAGCAATTGCTTCTAATCCAGCATCACGAATTCCTACAGATCTGATATAAACAATTTCCACTAGTAAGCTGCAAACATCTTCAAAGTCCAGACAACACTAACACAAAGATGTAACTGGTGGACTCAAATAATATGTACCGGTACAAATCAAGTTCTTGGAGATTTGAGCAAGAGGCTCCTATATGGATGATCCCCTCGGCAGATATATTTAAGCATAATCTTAGATTTAATGTGATCAATTCAGAGCACCTAGAAATGGATTTTAATCCTGCATGAACAGATGTGATATATAAGAACAGAAGATAATGAGAGAAAATCTTCATAATCTAGTAACCCTATTACTATTAAGTCTCTTTTTCATAGCTAAAAAAAATTAGGGAACCTTTATCGTTTATGCGACAGTCGGTAAGGTCAAGTTCTCGAAGTAAAGGACATCCCTCTGCTAGCATAGTCAAACTTCTTTCCGTAACCAAGCCACAGGATTCCATCATGAGGCAGGAGAGATATCTACATGATGTCGCAACAGCCTTAATAGCAATGTCAGTTAGGTCACGACAGCAGGTGAGGTCTAACTTGTTCAGCTCTGTACAGCATGCCGCGATTGCAGATATTCCATTATCTGTGACTCCAATGCACTTGCTTAAGCTTATTTCCCTCAGAGACTTGCAACTTTTCCCAATAGACTCAAGTGCGGTCCTAGAAATCATACAGCCATCAAATTTGATTGTTTGCAGTCTGTCAAAATGTTGAAAGCTGGCAAGAAGTGCATTTGTAACCTGCAAATCATAAAGTATGAAATTATAAAAAATAGATCACTCTCACCAATGAAGACTACGCACTTTAGTACTTCACAGCCACAAAGCTAAAAGCTTCTGTCAAACTTTAATCAGAAACTTACTGGTATGCAATAGGCAAGAGTAAGCTGGCACAAGTGTGAGGAAACACTTGCAAGGGAAATTATTCCTGTGCAGCTGACATTCCGACACTTCGAAACATCAAGTCTCTGTAAAATAGAACCAGCTACATGTCACTCCAGAATCCAGATAGAATAGATAAGGTATCAAGTGTCCAATTCTTCTGCAGTCTCTAAAATATCTTTTCTTTGCCAATGCCCGATCAGAAATGAACCCTTGATAAAGAACATATAAGCGAATCACATAAAATATCTTAAATTGACAATACATGAAGCATAATAAGTCCTTAATAAAGAACATAACTGTCAAGTTAACTACAGCTCAGCAACCTTCCACATAATAGAGCAAACGTGAATGAAAAGATCCACAACTTTTGCAAGAAATAGGAGACAGATAATGAAGAGGGCTTAACTGGCCCATATTGTGAGAACTGCTAAAGGCTGAAGAGTTTCTTGCAAGCCAAGATTATAGTGTACATTTTTTTGTCAAGCTTGCATTTCTTGTCAATGCAAATTTTTAATTTATGCTCAGTTTCTCGGGCACAGTTATGGCAACTGACTATAACTATGTAAGATGTTAGTACCTTTTGTATTGTAATTGATTCATTTTTGAACCTGTAATTTCTGGTTAGTCATTAACGTTATAATGATAATAATGAATCCTTAGAAGCATACTCAAGGAACCCACAGACATTCCTAACAAAGAAATTCCATTACAGGCAATCATTTCTATGGATGGTACTTCCTAACATCAAGAATGATATTCCAATAGGAATAAAACGATATTCAAAATACATCAAAAGAACCACAATCTAGCAATGGCAAAATCATTTCGCTTCAAATATAGAGCTTTGGGCCTATGAAGAATTTGGAAGAAATAAAATATTAGATTGTCCAATGTCAACTATAAAGAGGAAAAACAAGAGGTACAAGCACAGGTGTATCATGTAGAGCAAGCAACTTGAAAACATGGGATCTCGACAAAAAAAAGAATACAAGGTTTGCTAATAATTAGAGAACTGTCATCGTCGGCACCAAGGCTGCTTGGATGCGGGGGCAGAAGCAAGAACAAGAGTGACAATTTTCAGAAGCTTCCAGGTCAGGAGCGGTTTAGGGAGCATTTTTTATATAATATATATTTTTATAAATTTTGATGCATATATGTCAACAAAAGCATGTGGAATAATGAATTAGTTATAAAAAGCATAAAAACATGGGTTAAACCATATAAGATCAATCATTTACTAGTTATAATCCTCATCAACCACAAGTCCACAAGTTACAACATCTAGCTTTTCAATACTCATCAATCTTAAAGTTTCAAAGTTTCAAAATTCAATATATAACATTTGTCATCACTAAAGTTGTACTTGTAACCATTACCAAACAATAGCAAAAAATATCAAACATGAAATGAAATGTTTCAACTTTCACGAGGCATCATATTCATAACTCATTACCAATGAGTTATAATTGCCAACTTCAAACTTCGAACTTACATTGTCATATATTGTTTACAAAAAATACCCTAATAAATACGAAAGAGTCAATAGTTATAGAAAATACTAGAAACTAGAAAAGACAAGTAAAATTACTATCTACTAAAATTTCTTCTTTCCAAGAGAAACTTGTAATTTATTTTCTCATGATCTATGAACAATGGGAGTCTCCTCCCGCACAGTCGGATGACCACATCCAGAACCAAAAGGCAAATGACATCCACGCAACGTTGTAGATGGAGGTGGCAGAAAAGCTAGTGCAACTTGAGCACTGCTAGTGGATGATGGGGGTGGCATGGTTGTTGATGTTGTTGTTGTTGTTGCTTCATCCTCATCGTCCAAAAGTTATGCTTCCAATTGTTCTAAATGTAAGGCTCCATCCTCCAAATTGTCCTCCTCTGGGTTGTTGTCCCAAGTGATATATGCTCTATCAAATCGAGCCCACTTTGTCAACAACCTCAAGTTGCAGTGTACAAAAACCAAGGTTTCTGCCCGGTTTTCATTGAGGCGGTTTCTTTTGACATTGTGGATGAAACTATAGGTGCTCCAACACCTCTTTGTAGAATAAGTATTAACCACCTATGAAAGCACTTTAACTGCCAATTTTGCCAAAGGTCCCCCAGAGCCATACATGTTCCACCATTCAATAGGATCCAAGCTATCTCTATCATCAATTGCATGCAAAGAACCAAACACTCCACTTTGACTAAAGTATGTGCTTAATTCTCAACACAATCTAGCACACTCCTCCCTGTCAGGGACCAGCTTGTCTAATGCTAGCATATACCCATTTTGTACCTATGGATCTGTATGGGGCTTTCTCCTAAACCCACCCCCAAGTGCAGGTTTGGCTAACCAAGATGGATAGTAGTATTTTGGTGTAGGACATATGCCAAGGCATGGAGTGGAAGATTAAGATTATCCCACCTTTTGACTACATGTTTGTGCATATGATCATACAAGATGGGATCTTTCGGCTGAACAATATCTTTGATTTGTACTAGCATGTTATCCATCTGCTCATACACCTCCCCATTCACCGGCGCATCTATATCTGCAAAACGAATCATGTTATAAATGGGCTTGGTGAACTGCAAAACATTCTTCACACTTGCCCAAAACTGACCATCAAGAACAGTGTCATCCACCTCTTGAAAATATTCCCTGTCAAATGCAGTTGCAACCTTGTCCTTTAATACCTGACACTTGATACCATGCTAGACAATGCCTCTCTTAACTTTAAAAGGCGCTTGAAGGTCAGGTAATAGCTAGCAAATCTAGTCTTTGCAATCCTCAATAGCTCCAACCTTGAGAGATTGCGAAAAGGCCATGGGCATTGCTATGATTAGTAATAAATCTATTATTTTCTTGCCTTCCTTATACAATTAGCCAATCCTACACACTAATTGGTTTGACAATGTGGTGCCTAGAATCATGTCTGCTTGTGATGAATTTTAGCTTTATAGCAACTTAAAATTTTCTCTCTTAAATGCAATTGGTTTCACTCAACTTCGATCTTCCAAAGTGGAGTTATGCCTAATTTACCAACATCATTATTTTCAGCCTTTGCTCAAAGAGAAAACTTGTACAAATTGTAAACCCTTGATTTTCAGGCCAAATGATTTAAAATTTTAACCTATAACACCCTCAAATGTCTGCTTTAATTGGGTCACATAAGATTTTAATCTGGAAACTCTTCAAGTACACATCAGTTTACTAAACCCTACAATTTTTAGCAAAATTTAAGGACTAGATATGAACTCTAACTTGCAAAAACGATATCTCCTAGAAATTTGCCCCATTTTTTCTAAAATTTTCACTATGGACACTACCAAGCTTCTTCTTTTCAGTAAATCTTAATTTAAGGGTCAAAATCAAAAGATATGCACAGTGTACAACAAATAATCATGTTTGGTAGCTCTTCAAAACTAGAATTGAACCCTATATTGTATAGAATGTTTCTCCTAGAATCTTGCACCAATTCTACTAAAGTTTTGATCAAAGATACAAGTGTATCTCTTTGCAAAAAAATCAAGTGAAGCTCAATTTTGATGTCCCTAGCAAATGTATGGATCTGAGACTCAAGGGTACTCCTTAAAGGAGTAGGCTTGAGAATTGCTTGCTCTGATACCACTAGTTATGGACCAAATACACAATACAAAATAAACCTTAATACACCAAATATAAACATGTGGAGCACAACTCCAAAGAATATAAATTATGATAAGTTCCATAGTAACTCCTATGATATTAGTAAAGACCTGCTCATAACCCTGAATATGAGATAGCATAACCATCCGACATCATGACTCCACCATTACCTTCACCATCGGCATCAATGCATATTTTATAATTTTCATCAAGATATAGCAATCACAAGATAAGTATTAAAGTGAAAAACTCCTTTAATTGCTAAATCTTTCTTTAATTTTAGCAATCCACTCAATTTTTTTCCGTTTCTTTTGACAAATGCTAGAGGATAGGCAATTCCAAAAAAGTTTGTTATAAATCTTCAGTGCAATTCTACAAGTCCAATGGATACTTTAATTTCCAAGACATTCTTTGGTGTAGTCCAACCCACAACAGCTTCAATTTTCTGTGGACGCGTAAGAATTCCTTCTTAGAATATGGTATGTGTAATGTTCCAAAATAGGAAAAACAATGATATGCAAGCAAATAGCAAATTTACACTACAGAAAATTTTAGAACAATTTAGTAAACACCCAGAACAATCAGAAATATGAAAGCATTTGTCCCGAGGATGAACCACATTAGTTGGTTCAAAACGTCGACCAATTCTATAACATGTGATTAATCCTGAAGACATACTGATTATCGATATGGATCACAAAAGTCTGAGATCAACAGTATGAAAGCAGCTGAGCCATTTTATTATAACTAGTGCTAGAGTACAAATATATGGAAGGAATACACCTAGGCTTACCTTTTTTAGCAAGCAGAGCAATGCCCAGGTGAAGCAATGATAACCCAGAAACTGTCCAACTGTTTCTTTGCGCTACCCTAGCAAATATGCATTATCTACTGCAAATATATGGCTGAAAACCCCACCTCTCGTGCTCAGAAAATTCTGCAAATTTATTTCTGAGGTCCTTGTCAAAAACCCAGAAATGGTTTGGCCTTTTCGACCTTCCAAAATCAAACCCAAAAAGGCACCGCTCAGTCCTCAACAATTTTGCATTGTCTGCTGCAAAGATACGGCTGAAAACCCCACCTCCAGTGTTCAGAAAATTCTGCAAATTTATATCTGGGGTCCTTGTCAAAAACCCAGAAAAACTCGGAAATGGTTTGGCCTTCCAAAATCGACCCCCAAAAGGCCCTACGCCCTCCAAATCTACTGAAGCACACTGCCTACCAATACACCAGCAAAATCCTCCCCATACACTCCTAAAATGTAGCAATCAACTCCACCAATACTTCCCTTATTTCTCCTGGCAAGCAATAGCCCCAATGGCTGAAACTCTATCTCCCATGTATGCCCAGTTTCTCTCTTATGCGTTGGCCACAAAATCTACAAAATCATTCCTGAATATTGTTGCCACTTTCAGCCGTCAAACTCACCCAATAGCCAAAAAATCTATTAAGCCTTCTTCTCTTAATTTCTCCCAGCAATAACCCTCCGGAAAAATGTTGCAATGGCCACACTAGATCCACTACTGCGTCCTCCAGAAATACACATTGTTGGGGCAAACTGAATACAAATGTTGGAAATCTCTTTACAAATCTCCTCTGGACGATAATGGATGAACCTCTCTAGGGTGGCACTCGAAGTCCCCTGAAGAAAGGGTGAGTTCTCCGCTTGGAAAACTCTTGCTAAACAGCAAGTGCTCAGCTAAACAACTCAAGTAACAAAATCAAATTCGATAAGCCAAGAATGCCAAATGAAGTGTGTTGCCTTCCTTTTATAACTTTCATGGAGCTTTTATTCTCGCCTTTTCTTCTCTCTCATGCATTTCGAATCATTGGCTTAGGGAGTGTGTATTTATTATGTGGGTGGTCCCCACATATCATTAACAAAACAAAATAATATAAAATTAACTTGCCTCTAACTCCTAAGTCTTCTATCAAAAATCAAATGGGCCCCATCTTCACCAAAATTGGCCCCCAAAATGTAGAAATAAATCTTGTTCCAAAATAATTTAGGAAGGGACATTACAGTCCTCCCTGCCAAAAATTGTTTGTCCTCAAGCAATGCCTAAACAAGTGCCCTCTCTAACTATTGATCACCACTATAACCACTAATAATACCAAGGTCCCAAATGTACCATTGAGTCATCCCCAATCTCAGCACTGTCCCGACATGAAGGAATCCCTTGATACCAAGATCCCAAGCCATCCTAATCAATGTGAAGCACACCTTGCTCCACTCGCTATCCAACCAGATATAGGTACCAGAAGCCCTCTGCATGCTAGCAATAAGTAAAGCATCATAGTGTAGAACTCTGCCTAACTCCCCATGAAATTTCCCTACTGAGTAGTCCATCTCATGCACTACAAGAGTAAACTCCTGAAGATGCAATCCAACCCTGTTATGCCAAAATCCCCTTCTCGTCACAGAAGGAACCTATCCTGCTAACATCGTGACACTCTGGTCATGACTGACTACCTAGCATGCTCGTACCAGAGCCTCCTCTCCCATAACTCTCGGCCATAATCTATGCGATGATCGAGGCTAGGCCAATTTTGCCAAAGCGACTCAACAGTGTCAGCGCCTATCACTCCATGGCTAGCCCCAATCCTGAGAAACAATTTGCCTCATCCTATGGTGAGGGATTTGGTGATCCCCCATGTGTCTTCCTGTGAATGAATCAGTCTGCCTGTTATCCCGACCATGCTCACTAAGGAGTGGAGTATCCCACCAATCCACTGGATCCCATAACCATACTGGAGGTCCACAACCCCCAATCCTCTCTGCCTGCCGCTGTGATATGTTGCTAGCTGTTGGGACCCCTCTATGCCCCGTCTCTGCCTCCTATAGGTATCCAATAGGTAGGCATCAAGCATCAAGAACTTGTGTCGCGAATATCCAGCCGCTTTGTGCCTGCCAAATCACACAACAAGATCTACTATCCCAGCTCCTAATGATGTGCCTGGGTACTGTTGGAAGCCTAGGCATCATCCTGCCAACAAGGACTATCGTCCTCCGCACCTCATGCTCACCTAACGCCTTGTGCTGTCCAACTGAAAAAGCACCATGTAACTCCCTCTCGGTCACCTCCCCAAATGTGAGCCTAGGGGTGGAACATATGCTACCTCGACAATCAACCATGCCATCACTAAGCCTGTAACTGTCAACTCATGCACCTACCAAGTGTCTCAACTGGAGAGTCTCCTCTCGGCCCATGACACATGGTGTCTCATCCACTTGCCTAGGGTGAGCCTTCCATGCCCTGTTGCCTGAATGGAGAGTGTCAAAGGGCAACGACAAACCCTCTGCGACTGTAAGCAACACTGGAGGATGATGGGTGGGTATGTCCCAAAGAGTATGATCAAGAGTCTATCGGAATTCTCAAGAGTAATCCTATGGACAACCCTCTCTCCACCTCAGATCTGTTGATAACCCCCTCGAGGCCCTGCTTCCACTAGACATGGTGTCCCCAAATGCTCAACAATGTCCTCATGGATCCTAGGTGAGTTGCATCCAATGGTACACCTACTATCCTTGTCCATAAGTCTCCCTAGAGGCAACGCTCCAAGAGCCTGTTCCGCCGCATCATGTGTCACTACATACCACCAAGTACCACCACTTCTCGACATGCCATTGTACGCCGCAACTTGTCCCTGTACACTACTAGATACCCCCAGCTACGTCTGTACCATCTTGTGTCCTACCTGTGTCACTGCACATGTCACTCCCCGCACATCCTCGATGCAATGCGAGTCACTCCTCCTACCCCATAGTGTAAACCGGCATGTTGTGGTATACTACCATGCATCTCCATGCTCCTCTGCAGTCCACTGCTCCTCGCTGCATAGCCCTGCACACCACTGGGCGCTATGGCCTAGAATTGGGTCCGTATTGATCAGGTCACATCCCTCTATATAACATTAGACGCTACGACCTAACCATGCAGTCTTGTGTACCACTACCTACAGTGATACCACCCTGTAACATATGGTATTCCGCATGTGCCAACGTGTCTGCCACTCTGCTAGTGACCCCACCATGACACGCATCATGTCCCCTCGTCCATCCTGGTAGACCTGAGCACCCTAACTCCACTCCTACTAGAGGGGATATCTTTGTTGTGTCGATGCTCTGTGACCCCAGAGTCCTAAACCTTAAAGGGAGACAATCTCCATACAATATCCGATCCGGTGGCCTACCCATGCCACCTCTTCCAACCAGCTCTTGCCAGAAAATACTAATCATCTTGCGACCCCATGAGCAACCAACATGCCAATACAATCCACGGAGTCTGCCCACAAACTACTTGTCTACTAATGCCGAATGGAATTCCCCCAAGGAAATGTATGTGCTCAATCACTAAGTCGACTACCTAATCAATGGCATAGCCATCCCACATGTCTGATATCGAATAAGGAGCTCCACCTGGATCCCAGTGGCAACTTGGGCCTCCAGTGCCCTCGGTGTCTAAGAGCTCCCACTGAGCCTTACTCCAGACTATGACCATCTCCATGAGTCCACTCCACTCCACCGGGTGCCAACTCAGAATCTCTCGATATCCAACCCTAAGAGAGGGATCGAATGCACGAACTCCCGCACATAGAACAACCCCGGCATGCGGATGTTGCACCTTGTGCAACTCCGACTGGCTCATCCCGCTATCCAGGTCAACACATGAGATCTGACTAGGTAGCTTTGTCTCCCTCTCTCCAAAGGGCAAAGGTGACCCAATAGTGTTGCTAACCTGGTCATCCCCTCTAGTATGTCTAGACAACTCTGCCTCCCTCAAACCAATGCATAAGGGTGAGCTAAAATCATTGTAGATCCCATCAGTGTGCCTCTTAAGCGAACTGTGCTGAAATCCCAAGGTATGGTCTCTATGATGCCCCTCATCAATGGCTAGCGCAAAGGATGGTTGCACATCCTCATCCATCATGGACTCTACACGAGCCTTTGATTGCTCCTCCATAGACAACCCAACATGTAAGACATGCTCACCAGTCAGTTGTAGGTGATTGTCGTCTGACAACATTGTCATAGATTTGGGTGCTTATGTACCTATTGGCTCCTCATCAACAGTGGGGATGTCTCCTGGCACCTCATCAACCTATGGTGCACTACTATCACTTGAGAACTCGATCACCACCAAGGATACCTCATCAATGGATACCTCAACAACGAATGAGATCTCATCAACAAGTGTATGCTCAATTGTCTCCTTGCCAACCATGGCCCCTTGAACTACTCTCTTGTCTTCTTCCTTAATCCTCTCCATCATCCCAGCATAATTCCACTGAATCCCCATTGGTTTGTGCATGCCTCTTAGTTCACAGAACTCCTAAAAAGAGAGGGACACCTTAATGTCATGACCTAATGATTGGTATGCCCTCCAATTTGCTTCCAATAACTCCACATCAATTGCAATCATGTCTTGCCATCTTGATGCATTACCCATAATTTTGGGCATAGTGGATTTGTTGTATAATTGAGAATGGTCTTGATTCCCAATTGCGGAATGAATCAACTTTCCCCCACATCAATCATCATTTGTTGCATCCTAATCACCTCATTCAAGGTTACTGCCATGTTGTTTGATTCTAATCTTTCTTTGGATCCCATGATTTCTTAGCTTTTTATTTTGGTCTTGTCATAGAACGAAGGGTTTCCCACAGGCTGAGCCAAGATTATGGCTCTGATACCACTGTAATGTTCCAAAATAGGAAAAACAGTGATATGCAAGCAAATAGCAAATTTACACCACAGGAAATTTTAAAACAATTTAGTAAACACCCAAAACAATCAGAAATATGGAAGCAGTTGAACCATTTTATTATAATTGGTGCAAGAGTACAAATATATGGAAGGAATACACCTGGGCTTGCCTTTTTTGGCAAGCGGAGCAATGCCCAGGTGAAGCAATGATAACCCAGAAACTGTCCAACTGCTACTTTGTGCTGCCCCGGCAAATATGCACTATTTGCAGCAAAGATATGGCTAAAAACCCCCCCTACGGTGCTCAAAAAATTCTGCAAATTTATTTCTGAGGTCCTTGTCAAAAATCTAGAAAAACACAGAAATGGTTTGGCCTGGTTTTGACCTTCCAAAATCAACCCCCAAAAAGGCATTGCGCAGTCCCCAACAATTATGCACTATCTGTTGCAAAGATACAACTGAAAACCCCACCTCCGATGCTTAGAAAATTCTGCAAATTTATATCTGGAGTCCTTGTCAAAAACCCAGAAATGGTTTTCCCTGATTTTGACCTTCCAAAATCGACTCCCAAAAGACCTTAGGCCCTCCAAATCTGTTGGAGCACACTGCCTGCCAATACACCAGCAAAATCCTCCCCAAACACTCCTGAAATGTAGCAATCAAATCCACTAATACTTCCCTTATTTCTCCCGGCAAGCAATAGCCCCAATGGTTGAAACTCTATCTCCCACGTATGCCCAATTTCTCTCTTTTGCGCTAGCCATAGAGACTACAAAATCATTCCTAAATATTGTTGTCACTTTCAGCCCTCAAACTCACCCAATAGCCAACAAATCTATTGAGCCTTCTTCTCCTAATTTCTCCCGGCAATAGCCCTCCGGAAGAATGTTGCAATGGCCACACTAGATCCACTACTGTGTCCTCCAGAAATATGCACTGTTGGGGCGAACTGAATACAAATGCTGGAAATCTCTCTACAAATCTCCTCCAAATGATAATGGATGAACCTCTCTAGGGTGGCACTCAAAGTCCCCCGAAGAAAGGGTGAGTTTTCTGCTTGGAAAACTCTTGTTAAACAGCAAGTGACCCAGCGAAACAGCTTGAGCAACAGAATCAAATTCAATAAGCCAAGAAGGCCAAATGAAGTGTGTTGCCTTCCTTTTATAGCTTTCATGGAGTTTTTATTCCCGCCGTTTCTTCCCTCTCATGCATTTCGAATCATTGGCTTAGGGAGTGCGTATTTCTTATGTGGGTGGTCCCCACATATCATTAACAAAACAAAATAATATAAAACTAACTTGTCTCTAACTCCTAAGTCTTCTATCAAAAATCAAATGGGTCCCATCTTCACCAAAATTGGCCCCCAAAATGTAGAAATAAATCTTGTTCCAAAATAATTTAGGAAGGGACAATACAGTATGACCCAAATAGCACACAAGTTCCTATAAAACTCAAGTTTCCTTTTCATATAATGTTTGTTCTCACTTAAGTACATGTCAATATTTGTTATGCTTTATTGTGTTCTGAGGAAACATGTAATGAAAAGTTGCCAAATGACCATTAATAAATGTGTTTCATTTCACCATTAAATAAACCAATTACAAGACAATATCTCGAATTGCACTCCAGCAATGGTAATATCTTCTTTGTCTCACTCTAGATGATTAAGTTTATTCCATTTTATTGACCCACTTACTATGCCTTTCTTCTTAATGCCATCAAAATCGGATAAATTCATTCTAATATTAGTTTTCATTGAGCATACTAAACCATTGGACAGGGGTGACTATGATATATTGGTGTTGTTTTGTTGGTTTCTCCTTGGTAAGTTTATCTACATATGCTTCTATTATTAAGAGGTCTGTCATTTTGTCATGTAGCTGATCGGCAGGGGAATTGTGAGCTGTTAAATAATGTCTCTGTGATATTAATAAAGGAAAAAAAAAAAAGGCTGGGTATTTCAATGCTTTTGGAAGGAGGTTAAAGGTTCAAAACCTTCTCACAATGTTTTCATATGTTAAAGAGCTAACATTTTAGTATTCATGTCACCTCTCCAACTGTAACATTGGAACATCGAGAGGTCATGAGCATGGATAAAAGAATGGCATCACAAAAGACGGTTGGCAACAGCTTGTTAATACCATGAGAAGTTTGCTCAGAGATTTTGGTAGAGATACTCAAGCACAAAGCCCCGGATAAGGGCTGTATGATGACGTAGAGATATGAGCAATGGTGGACTAACATTACAATTGGCAACACACTAACAGATGGAAAGAGGATGCAGAAACATAGGTATGAGGAATGACAAAAAAAATTGAGAACAGAGAAAGTTATGCTAATAGGAAGATGGTACCTTTTGTCAATTGGATCTAGCTTGGGTGGTTGGGAGTATCCTCTTCACCCAAGTTCAATTCCCACGTATGTTGAATTTTTAATGAGTAGATTGTTATAATAGCCTTCAGCCCTGTGTTGACAAAACTTCATAGGAAAAAAGGAAGACAGCACTTTTTATTTTAATTTATATTCCATTTATTTATTCATTCCTTTTGTAGATTGCTGGCATACAATGAGTAAGTTTAGAAATAGGCAGGATTCAGAGATTGAGAGCTCTTAAATAGTTTAAATACACTAACGGAAAAAAAAAATGGAAAACAAAACAGTGGAAGAGATGGAAATTACGGTAGAGAAGTGATGGTGAAGCAATTTTTATCTAATATGGGATGCAATTAATTATGGAACAAACGAAACGAAAGGGGAGTGAGATTAATAGTGGAGAGCTTAGGGTGGATAAAATTGGCATACTGCAATGGCAACAAGTGGAAAAGGCAGAATTTGATGATGAAAGAGAGATTCAGGCTCTAATGCCACTTGGGGAGCCTCGATCATTCCTTTCTAACAATAATGCCAGACACCTACGTGAATCAATTCTATGATTACAGCAGAAAATATATCTCTAGTCCAATCCGATGACTGTTATAATATCTCAGGACATTTTATACTACCCTTTTCTAATGTAATAACAGATATTTGAGAGACCTTATCTCTCCTGACTGATAAATATGTTGGCTACTAATTACGCATTTTACTGAAGAAGTTTTGACAATTACAAATAGGAATGCTCTTTCTCTTTTTCCATACCTGCAAAGATTTACTGAGATAGGTAAGGCCATCATCACCCACACCAACACATCCGACTAATGCTAAGTTCTCGAGATGCTTTAGATGCTCAATTGAGGCAAGACATTTGTTTGTTATCTGCATGAAAAACAGATCTACTCAGTATGTAGGGATCTATACAATTGCCGGTCAAACAATTACATATAATAAACCATTTCAGCATTCAAATAAATCCAATCATTGAGATGACATAAAATGAAATTACAAATATGTAACAAACCCTTCATATTCACTCACTCCCTACCTTCCTCTCCAATTATGTTGTGTATCTAGATTCTATATAGTCTAACCCAACCCACACATTGCCATTAATTTAAGATCGAATCACAAGATGTCCCTTAAAAATGTATTAATACAGCTTTGGGCATGATAAGGAATGTTTTTGCTTTAATTTATTAATGAGAAGTGCACAATTAACAAAAGTTTCTTTAAAGGGAATCAGGATTTCTAAAAAAACATTATCCGAAATGATCTGAGATTGATAAATTGTGCTATGAGATAAAGAATGGAACAATAAAAATAACCATAATTACAGGGTGCTCATAGTACTATCCATAGTTGTCTTTCCTTTGAGCTATGCATATTAGAAACAATAGTGCAGCCTAAAGGCTAAAACTCAGCAGAGATGAGCTGAATCATTGCAAACGGAGATATGTCCAGCAATGAAGCTGGGTTGACAACATCAAACAATGCAAGAGTAACTGCAGAGAAACTTCTAAGAAAACTGTAACAATTTAGTGGTGAACTGGATGTTCATAGACACCTTATGAGCATATATCATTTACAGCACTTTATAGATGCATTTTCTGCATGTGTGAGCCTGTAAGCCATTTCATGTAGAACAAATGTATGGCTTAAGCTGTGGCTTTTGCTGTTATAAAACAATATTACTCAAACCTGTTAACATTTGTCACATGGTTAAGCAGAATTCAGAAAACTGCTTGCTAGAAAAATATATGCATAGTCGAACTTTTCATGGCTACAAAGTTTAGAGGTTTGACTGCTCTCTTTTCCATAACTATGCTTTCAAATAAAGTTCACTATTATAAAACAATGCATCTTCGTATTGCAATCATGTCAAAGTGCCTCTCTCTATCATGTAAGCACAGAAACCTAAAGGCACAGCGGAGCTCCGAGCACCCCCAAGGAATAACCAAAACTTAAAATTAAGATCTATGTTAAGAGCAGACCTGTAAATAAGAGAGATCAAGATTGCGTAGATCCTTGCATTTTACCACAACCAGCTCAACTCCAAGGTCTGTGACACCCACGCACCACTTGAGATTCAATGTCTGTAATTGACTGCATCCAACAGCTATGCATCCGAGACCTATGTCAGTGATCTGCTTGCATTTCACTAGTTTCAAAGATTGCAACTTCTGGGCCTGTGCTATGGCTTCTGCATCATAATCTGTTATTTCAGTGCAATTGGAAAGATCGATTTCGACCAAAGACTGACAACTCTTAACCACCTCAGCAAGGCCCAACTGGGTAAACCTCCTCAGCTGTGAAAGGTTGATGGAAAGTAAATGATTCCCAATAATATGAGCCACATGCCCCAAAGCCTCGTCTGTGATCTGAGAGCACAGAGATAAGTCCAAACATTCAATCTTGCTGTATCTTCTCAAAATTCTCGGAAGCAATTCCGAGCGAATCAATTGTACTTTCTTCCTATAGCTGGCCTCCAAAAAAAAAAATGTTTGCAGACCAGGCACCACGACTTTCTGTCTATAGGGTCCTGTAGTTTATCAAGAATAGTTACGAGGATCTCATCACCAAGAATGCTGAATGATGCGTTACGATGGATAACAATGTTCTCCATTGCCAGATATCAAAATCGTAGACTCCTGATTAAGGAAAAGTTTCCGATTCAGAAAAACGTCACATCATTTTTTCCAATTCTCCGCAATAACTTCACATATATAGCATAACGGAAGCCTTCTGTGTGCGCATCAGGTTTTGCAGTTAAAGGCACAACCAAATATGACATTTACGAATGTTGCAGATACTAAATATCTGAGTTTACAACTCTAGGTAGACTTAAGCAGCAATTGAAGTTTTTGTGGAAAAATCGGCTTAGATTTCAGAAGTCTACACATACACAATCTGCACTGAAGTTTTTCTATCAAACTGGACTTAGATGTTGGGGCTCTTCTAGGACCAGAGCACCAAACAAACATTCTCTGAAACCCAACACAGACGTCAAGTATATACTGTAACCCGAGCAGAGAAGAACATGCACCAGTATCGACCGAGCTGTCCTCTCTTCAAGACAGTTAGAGATCGACATATTTTGTCGACCTCTAAAGGGCAGGCAGCTAGAGGGCTTCGCCAAAAAAAATCATTGGACGAGGTCAGACACCTGTGAACGAAACCCTGCAATTACCCAAATGACTGTTATAATTGAAAGTTGCCCTACGGACATCCCAAGCCACAGTGACAAAGACGATGCCCAATAAACACGTACTTCAATTTGGTTCCTAAACCTTGCCAGATAAAAATCAAAATCATCAAGCTTTTCATTGAAACTCGAATAGTATTTGTGATTTTCAACGATGTGAAATGAGAACTGCAGTCATCTACACAGACGCAAATCAGATTTCAAAATTCTGGAAAACCTCAGATAAGAATTTAGTTATTCTCTGTAACCTAACCCATATCTGGATCTACACTTTGGTGTGGACCTCACTCTCTGTCTTCAACTCTGCTTCAAAATTATGAGTCTAAGGGTGGCTCCAATCCGAGCAACGACCACCCATACATTCTACTCTTCTTCTCTGCAGTAATCCTGACCTCCATTTATCTCGTTATCAGAGCTGGAACTCAACAGCAATGTCCTCGGTTTGATCTCTGCGAAGTCTCTGAACTTGTACTTAGGTCAACGTGATTTATTTTCTCAACTCGTACCACCGGGGAATACTTTCTCTCTTCATAGATCCGCCCACTGTCCTTCTCAACCAGGCCATCTCAACATCAAATCCACCGGTTACACTTTTCCCTTTTCTGTAATTTGATTTCCGTCAATTACCACAATCTCAATTTCCGTTCCTTTACATAAACGTTAATCGGTCCATCGAAATATTTCACGTAAGTAGGACACCGGCTGAGTAGAACTCTAGCCATCCGAACAAATAAGACATTGTTTCTTTAATTGCTCTGGCTAATGGCTGTCAATTAAACTCAGTTCTATGAAGTATTATTCACTAAACTAATTTATTTGGTAATCCCTAAATGAATGTGGACATTTGATTGGAGAGTTACTCACAATAGATTTATTAACATATAATAAAAATCCAAAATCTATATTAGGAGAGTGAATATTCTCTTAAATTTTTAGATTCATAAATTAATGTATTATTTTTATATATACATATTTTAAAATAGGGAACATAAACAAATACAATTATTCACAATCATAATAACACACTATATGATTGGGAAACCTTTACTGATGTTGCCATTATGGTGTGTATGGTTCTAGCTAGTTGATGATTAGCATTGGTTCATGATGAGAGCTAGCTCATATTGGCATTTATGTCAACCCTATGTAGATTAGTTAATGATTGGGTGTCTTCCTTGTATCATGATTGCAGCTAGTTGAGTTGGCATTAAGATGGTTAAGTTGGCATTGATGTCGACGCTTGATGTCAACCTTTTGATGATGGTCGGAAGATGGCATTGGTGTGTTTGATGGTTCGTCATGTGCTAGTGGTGTTCATGGAGGTGTTGTCTTGAGTTGTCTTGTGTTGGCATTTATTAGCATGTGCATTGATTGGAGGTGCTGCTACAGGTGATGGAGATGATGGCTCGTGTGTAATTAATGTTGTTGAGTTGGCACACTATATGAGTTGGAATACTAGGTCTTCATGCTTATGTTCATGGAGATGACTTGTTGCAGTGATGGTTTGCCATGATGATGATGATGATGTTGCAGAGGTGCTATAAATGTCTATCAGAGGTGTTGCAGCTTGTGGAGATGTTTGTTGCAAAGTGGAGGACTTGTTGGCACTCTTACCAGCGTTATTTGTTGGCCTTTTAGGTCAACTTGGCAGTGACACTTGGGAGACAAGTTTGATCCATTTGCAAATGTGTTAGAGGCTATGACAGAGGTTTGGAGGCATGTACAGGAGTTGAAGAAGGTGATCCAACAGGTGACAAAGGTTCATAGTTGAGAGTCCATTGATTTTCCTTATGATCTACCCAAGTCGCCCCCATGGAGGCTTAACCATGCGACTGAAAGGTTCCAGTCGCTGAGAGACAGACCTGCGCATGCGACTAAAGGTCTCCAATCAAATTTTACCAGTGTTGTGTGTGCGACTAGGGTTTTTCACAAAAAAAATTCTCCTCATTCCTCGCGCAAATTGGATGAAAATTTGCATGTAAATTCAAAGAGGCTTCTAAAATAAGTTGTAAAGGTCATGAATGGTTTGAAAAGGTCCTCCAATGATGTGAATGCTTTTAGTGCACAAGTAGTGATGTTAGTGGCTTGATTTGGTCAATTTTGTGCACTCTTGATCCCAGCCCCAAGGTCAATTTCGCCCTACATGTTTTATATACTTGATTTTGGAGTTGTGTGATTGCAGATGGTGAATGAGAGTGAGTTAGAGAAGGTTCCATAGAGTGAGTATGATTTAGACCTGTCGGAGAGCATAGATGCTTCAATATATGAGTGTTAATGGCTACATAGTGAACATATTTGAAGCATGTTGCAAAATAGATCATATTTGAAGTTGTTGTAGCTGAGATTGTTTTGGAGAGTTTTGTATGTTGTTGGACAGTGTTTTTGGTTAGAGACTCTCACATTTGTTTTTGCGGGAGCTGCTAATGTATTTGGCAAATAGCCATAGTGTCTTATGTTGTTGATTGTATTAAGTAGCATTATATTCTTATGTGAAGGTTTGATATTGTGATAATATTCAGATTTGATGTGGCCATTATTTTGCTTATTTGGAGAGCATGTGTTTGTGATATTTCTATTTTGATTTTGTGATGGTATCTTGTTGTTGAGAGCATGATTGCAAAGTTGAATTAGTGTTGAGCCATTCTCGGTTCCAGTATGAAACATTTTTTAAACGAAAACCACATAGAGGAGTGGAGTTGGTGGACTCTAGTGAACTCAATATAAGTGAGCAGTTTTCTAAATCCAATTGTGGTTAGATAGTTTGGCAGAAACTAGGCGAGGCTTGTTGGTCGTGGTGGCTTCCAGTAGATTAGAGTCTATAGAGTCGTTTGATAGTTTAGGAGTAACCGAGCAAGGATCGTTTGGTCATGGTAGCTTCCAGTGGATGGTGGTTTGTAGATCAGTAGAGAAAGAGTCTCCATTTGATAGTAGCCAGCTAAATCTCTATGTAATGAATTTGCTTGACATAATAGAAATTCAAAGCAAAGCAACAGCAACAGTAAGGGTGGTTTTTCTCTCGGAAGGGATTCCACCATAAATCTTGTGTCCCTTGTGTGGATGTCTTTTTGATGTGTTGATTATTGCTGCTCTCATGGTTATCTTGTTTTAGTTGCTTATATGGTTTATATGCATGAATAATCTAATGTGTTGTTGGTGCCTATATGTGTGATTCATTAAAAATAAATAATTGGTGAAAATTGTTAAGAATACGCACTACTGATTCACCCCCCCCCCCTCTTAGTAGGGCTCAAAGGTTTCCAACAACTAACCAAACCCTGTTGGAAGGTGGGGTTGCTCTTCTCTCTCTTTCTCTAAATAGAAATGGATGCAAGTACAAAGGAGTGAGACTTGTGGCCCATGAGATGTTATATTACACAAACCCTCTTTGTTTTCTCTTCCTCTATCCACTCTCAACTACTTTGTTCATCTATGGAACAAAATGCACTCGAATAAAATGGAACCCCTTTTCCTTCTAGTGACCTACTTATAATGCACCATGATAACCTACCAGTGGTTAAGTTTGACTCCTTCAACTCTTAATTAGAGTTACAATATTGACTCTTCTAGAGTCTTTTTCATCATGATCTTGTGGTCAGCTCATTTCCCATGAATAATTAAGGCTAACATGGCATCCTCTTGAATGGTGATGGTAAAAACAACAAGGTCAACTTCTGAGTGGCATAACTTTTGCATACATACTCTAATTGAGGTGATTTTTACATCATTGGAAAGGTATTTGTGTGTAAAATAACACTAGGGCTGTGGGGCTTAAGCAACAAATTTTTACCCACAAAAATGTTGTTTGATGCCTTGCTTCAAGAAGGTTTCAGACCCTAGTTTTCACAACTAGGAATTGTCGGTAAAAATGGTCATGTGAGTTGATTCCTCCAATTTTTCCATTCTAAAAACATCAAGAGGGATGAAAAATAATATAATGATCTAGTCCATATCATACCTCCCCTTTTGAGAGGTTTTTGGTCCCCAAAAGTTTTTAATAAATGAGTTGAGGATATTTTTCCTCTACCTTCTCCCAAGTGTACCATTTAGCCTTACCTGGAAGCTATCATTTAAACACAATCAACCAAAAGTCATGCTACCCCCCTTTGTAGTTTTGGACCTCTTTTACAGGATTGTATCTTCTATCAACTCTACCTGAGCATCTGGTGTTTAACCCTTTATAAAAGGTAGGACATCTTCCTCTTCCGAATCTAGAATGGATAGCTTATAGAGTTTCAAGTTCTCTACATTTATCATTGACTAAATGCACATGTATGGGGGTAGACTAAGTATATATGTATTATCTCCAACCTTTTCCAGTATCTCAAAGGGACCATATCACAAAGCCTTGGTTTTCTTACTAGGACCCTATAGCCTCTCATTGTTCAACTATAACCATACTTTGTTCCCCACTTTGGATGACTTTTTGTTCTATGTTGATCATGTTTGGCCTTGTATTGTTCTTGTAAATTATGTTGAAAAATGCAGCAAGAAATTCTCAGTTTAATTTTCCCTTGAGAAAATTCGAAATTCCACATTAGTGGACAACTTGGATGAGTTAACTGAGGTGACATGATTATTGTCACTCAATTAGAACAGTTAATTCTAGTTAGGGGCATGCAGTTCAGTTGTGTGCAGTGATTCCTAAATTTTAGGAGCCTAGGTTAAGTTAATTTCAGTTGTAAGCAATTAAACGAGTTCTAATATTGAAGGTATTGAAGGAACTAGTTGGTGGTCACTTAAGTAGTAGGACATAAGTCTAACTCAAAGATCATCTAGTTAATGATCAATCAGCTAAAAATTAGCTCATGCATGCAAAGAATTTGAATTTCCCAGTTGTGGTGGAGTTTCCAAGATAGTGAACCAACAGTTGTAAACTAAGTTGAGTGTACAAGTGTTGCATGAGGTCAGGTGGACCTACCTTGGGAATTGCACAATTAGTTTTAAGAATTTCCTAAATAATAGGGACTAAATTTCTCTACGAATTGTGCAAGGAAATAGGGGCTCAGGTGAGGCTAGAAATTGACTATGTCTAGGTCAGAGCTATTCACTTGGCAAAGAGATAGGTTATTCACTTGCAGGTTGAGCTTAGTTGAGTGGAGCAATTATAATACATCTCTATCCATTTGATTAATGAACGCAAGGTTGAAGGGGTTTATAGAAGACTATTTTCCCCTAGAAAAAATTGTGTGCATGTGTGTTATTTCTTATTGCATGTTTATGATTGATGTTCTAAATTGTGAATTGAATTCCATAGAGAAGTATAGTAGGTCTGTGTCTTCTGATTTTGATTAAAAATTCATGAACAGTTGCAAATCTACAACATATATTCTACATGGTATCTAGCAAGATTCAAATTAGAGCAAGAATTTCGAAGTTATTTCTCAGAAGGTTCGAATTTGTAGGTCAATGTAGTAGGATTTCTTCAGAGTTGGGAAAATGAGCTTCAACAAGTTGAGACTAGTGTATGCCTTGGAAGGCAGCTCTAATTTCATTACATGGAAGTATCGTATGGAGCCGGTATTGGATGATTATGGATTGCTAGAATACATCAAGATAGATGTTGCAAAAACACAAGCATCTGATGCCCAAAACCTTGCTCAATGGAAGAAAGATGTGGCCAAGGCGAGAAGAATAAGCTTGGAGGCAGTGTGAGATCATGTGGTCTCAAATCTCCATGGAAAAGAAACTATTTTTGTGATGTGGAAGGCGTTGACAAAGTTGTTCGAGAATAGTAATGACCATAGGAAGTTTGTGCTCAAGGATAAACTTTGAAATATCAAGGTGGAGAAAAACGACACCATTTTGCAGTATTTGAGCAGGTTCACACAATGTCGTGATGAACTTGGTGGGGTTGGTGTTACTATTGCGGAAAATGACTTGGTAAGCCTAGTCCTTCTAGGACTTCCCAAGAGTTGGCATAACTACCAAGATTCGGTAAACGGGAGAGAGAAACTACCAAATTGGGAACACTTATGGTTTGAATTGGTATAGGAGGAAATCAGGCGGAATACCAGAGATGGATTTTCATCCAAGGGTGAGGATGAAGAAAACTTTTCATTGGCTGGAAAAGGGAAAAAGGGAAAATGGAAGAAATTTCAATCCAAAACAAAATCCAACCAAGGAGGCAATAAGAAATATTTGTCCAAAATTAAATGCTTTAGTTGTCATGAAGTTGGGCACTATGCCACAAAGTGTTCACACAAAAAGTCAAGCAAGAAGACCTCAAAAGGAGTAGTAGGTGAAGCCTTGGCCTCACAATTCAAGCTTAACTTCACCGTTATTGCGTGCATGGCCAGCACAGCGATGGAGAGTGTGTGGTACTTGGACTCTGGTGCCTTGTTCCACATGACAGGGTGTTGATATTTTTTTAATGACATAGAGGAGAAAAAACTCTAGATGTGTATTGATTTAAGGGACGACAGAAGGTACAAAGCGACCGAGGTTGGTACAGCCACCTTTTGGAGGGAGTCGGGATCCCCTCTCAGACTCAAGGATGTCATGTTTGTTCCAGGCCTAAAGAAAAATTCATCTCTCTTGCAGTCTTGGAAGACCGTGGTTACAATGTGATCTTCAGCAAAGGGAAAGCAATCACAAGACACATAGCCATGGGACATGTGAATTAGATCGGGGTTTGTGTGAAGAACCTATATAAATTGGATGTGGGAGATTGTGTTGCATTGAGCACTAAGGCGGAGAAAGTGCAAGGCCGCAATGTTCGTGAACTTTGGCACAAAAGGCTTGGCTATTTACATCATGGTGCCTTGAAGATTATGCAACAAATAACCACATGCCTTCCTACAGGAGCACTTGAGCAGCAAGATGTTTGCCAAGGTTGTACTTTGGAGAAGTACATGAATCCATATTCCATGCTTGGAACAACAAAACACATGCAGTATTGGAAATGATCCACTATGATGTTTGTGGACCTTTCTCGATAGCCTTGAGTGCCAGGCACAAATATTTTGTCATTTTTATTGATGACTTCTCACGGAAGTGTTGGATCTTTTTCATGCGGAAGAAAGATGAGACATTCTCCAAGTTCATATAATTCAAGGCACTTGTTCATAAAGAAACTGGCAAGAATATGAAGGCTCTTAAGAGCGATAATGGAGGTGAATATGTGTCGGATGAATTTAAAAAAAAAAATGTGTGAAAGAAGGCATTCGATGAGAGTTAATAAGACCCCACAACCCACAAAAGAATGGGGTGGTTGAGAGAAAGAACTATACTATTATGGGAGCAATGAGGCTGATGTTACATGACCAAAAGAGTACATTGGGTGAGATTTTCAATGTTGGGTCCGCAGCAGTTTCCTGGTACAACAGGAAGAAAATATCTATGGCAATCAGCTCGGCATAAGCAAAATACATGGCTGCAATTCAAGCAGCATATGACATGATCTAGATGAGAAGGATACTTTTGGGATTGTTTGGTCAGATGATGGATCCAATAGTGATCTATTGTGACAACCAAAGCTGCATTAATGTAAGATCTCAAACAACAAAAAGTTTAATAGATTTGGCACACTTGAGTGTTCTAATTAGAAATGCTTGCAATTAAACACTAAACACGAGGGATTTGAAAATAAAGTAGCCAATTATTCTATTAATAATTATAAAGTATTACATGCCAATGTGATTGAACGTGAAGCCCATGCTTATGGCATGCACAACTGCTCATCAACTGGAAATTCCTAGACGCTGAAGCATAATCGTGGACCCTAGATGGATCCACCAAGCAAAGTCTCTGCGGGGTTTTCATCCTGGAATCCAACTAGAACTGGCCAAGCCTAGTTCTCAACAAACATACAATAAGATAGAAAAACTCAGGATGATCCAAATGCTTAGATCCTATTCCCTTTAATAGCTTTGATGGACTCTCTAGAAACCTTATTTTATTATTTTCCCTCAAAAAACAAAGGCAAATACCATGAGCATATCCCATGGGAAAATACCATGATAAATACCATGGGTATATTCCGTCCATTTTGACCATATCAAGAAAAGGGAATATTACAAATCCTCTCGCCCAGAGATTGCTTCCCCTCAAGCAATCCTCTTCTATGCACAACAAAAATATTTGTATATTGATACCAGGATCCCATACAAACCAGTGCTTTATTCCATGCATCCATGCTAAATGATCCTAAATGATCCCTCGATACCTAGATCCCAAGCAATCCTCCGGCCAACCTTGCCCTCAATAGATTCACCTAGATCCCAAACAATCCTCCGTCGAATCCTGCCCTCAGTAGATTCACCTAGATCCCAATGCCACCTAAATCTCGGGACCTGTGGGCTATGATACCATTCTCTCCCTCCATCATTTCTTGTGCCTAAGGGCCCAAGCTGCAATATGCCCTTGGCTAAGGGTATCCTCCTAGGAATCATCCCATCAATAGAGTTCCAACTCATAATCTCTCGCCAATCCATCTCATGGGAAGGATCTAATGCATGAATGCTTGCACATGGAATAAGTCTACTATGTTGATGTTGCCTGTTGCTCGACTCATATTACTCCACCCAGTCACCCAACATGATCCATTTGGAGAACTATGCCCTAATGTATAAAGGTAGGATAGTAGTCCCGCAATCCCTATATATGTACTCCTCTAGAGGGTTGCTCTCGAACACCTCAACTGTATTCCTCTTGTTGTCTTGTGAGGGACTTGAGACTTTCTTCTACACTAAACAACTTGGTCGCTCAATCAACACATACCCTTATGAGCTCCTCAATTTTTCTATTCTCATGTAAGATAGTGTCTCGGGTTGTCTGAACTCTCTACTTCAACATCATAAGATGTGCCTTGAAATGTGTGATCCTTCCCTGAAAGTTCTGTATTGGTGATTTTGGTGCCCTGTTGAATGTCTCTGTACCTGTCTGCATCAGATGCCCAAGTTGAGCCTTTGATCGACTCTTTGGGAATGGTTCATTTTGCACATTATGTCTTTCATGTTTCTCCTCGTGATCATGTTCATCATGTTGTTTCACTATTGTTGGCTCCTCACTCAATTTTCCCTGACCTCCTCCACATGTGAAGACAATATGTTGTTCATCCTCTCCAATTGTTGAACATAGATGCACTAGTGGATTGTTATCTATATTTAACTGCTCATATTATTTATGGACATTCCCATAGAGACCTATGGACTCAGTTGTATAGGATTCTACCTCATCAATACCATTAGATAGACTTTCCTCATGCACTTCCAAATTATTGTCATCCTGTAAGACTCCCTGAATAATATAACACGATTGCTCGCCACCTTGAAAATCAATAGACCCTACTACAAAAGACTCCCCATGATCTGAAGGAATCTCCTCTTGTTTTGTCGTTGTTGCCTCCTTCATATCACCTGGGCATGAATGGTTAAGTTCCCAAGGTCCCCTACAGATAAAGCATAGTCCTCTCCTTCTTAGTTCATTCTTGGTGTAAGTTTTACTACCTTTTTTCTTGCTTCTTCCATCAATTGTTTTAAGCTCCTTCTTAGTCACCACCCTTCTGAGAAATTTTAGGTTTTGCGTGACCAACTTCTCCGCTAGATCATAGGCAGCGAGTGATACAATGATTCCTTCATCCAAATGGTCAATAGTTTGGATATTAATATCTTGCAGATGTCAACATCTCCTTCTAGGAAAAAGGACACAATCTTTTGCATGCTTATTTTGACACTGTCTCAATGAGTTGATGAAAATGGTCCCGAGAAACTAAAAGATTAATTTTTCACATTCTAGATTCAGCATGAATGTGCCAAAGTTGAACTCTTCCATGAGTTCTAATATTGTGTGTCGCTTATAAAAGGTAGGAAGTATGATGTTGTTCAACGCTTGAAGGGATTCTACTATCAACTTCAATATATCTCTCATGATCACATTATTGTAAGGGAGTAGTGGTGATGTTAATGATTCGGGTGGATATTGGTGGCCACCCACCTACCCCACATAGACCTCTAGTTAGTTTCATTTGTTTCCTTATTTATTTCAACATTTACTATTTTTAACAGTTTTTCGGGTCATGAACTTCCGGAGCAGTTTTGACCCCTTAAACAACATTTTTTTGAGGTCCGTTGCAGGTCTCTTGCCTCAGGGAGACCTTTCCAACAAGGTATCGTATGCACGAAAATGAGATAATATGACCAAGTTATGACCCAGGGAAGTTGGTTGCCCAACTAACCCTAAGGGGGCCCACAAACTCTTAATGTTACATCTCATGGGGTTAGGGTTTTGGTTGTTTAGGGTTTTATCATGTTTTTCAATAATAAATATTCCCTTGAGCCTCATTGTAACACAGTTCAAAGGCATGTAACCGCCACATCTCTTCTCATAGATATGCTACCATCACCCGAGCTACCCTTATTTCCATTATGTTTGTAAGCATATTTCAGTATTTGATAGTAATGAAACGAAGTGCTATTTATGTTTCATCTTTGTATTTATGGTTATATTTGTAATTTGTTACATTCCTATTTAAATTCGGGTCATTAAATCTATGATCATGGTGAGAGAAGAAGCAATTGTGACCCTGACCTCTTCAAAAGGATACTCCTAGTGTTTGGGTTGTATTAGTGCAAGCATGGATGACTTGAGAGCCCAATTGAGTTTTTTCCATTCTGGCTACCCTACCCAAGATAGAGATGTGTCTAATTCCTCCAACTTATGAAGGTCTATGACTGACTTCATACGTTGTAGCTCGAATCCAAGTGTGAAGATCTTAGCCCCTCTTCCTTGTCTTTCCTTCACTTCTAATGGGCACTTTTGCTGTAGAATGACATAGACTCTTTTCGAGAAAAACCTATTATTCTGGTCTAAAGTGGTATTGTTGCAAAAAGACCCCCTGTTTCTTCTATTTCATCTAGAATTTTGTCCAGAATTTTATGATCGTTTTCTAGGGAAAATCCCATCTTCACATAACAAATGCCTCCTCAATTTTCGCCATGATAAAGCTTCACTAGCAAATAAATTCATGTGACTGAGAATATGGCAAAAGTCTACCATACCTTTTAACACCCAACCTTTCATCACCTCGCTTTATTTTAATAAACCTCTTCATTGCATAAACCAATGCACCACATATTATAAAAAGGGCATGAAATTTCCTTATTATTACCCTACCAATTCAACTTTTGACTTTTTATAAAATATAATTTATGAGTGATGCATTCAGACCTTCCCCCCCCAATGAAATATCAACCTTTTTCAGGACAGAAAAAGCATAATTTTTTTATATAAGAAATATAAAAGAGTCAAAATGTACATTCATCCGAACATAGAAATATGTCTCAAGATCTGAAACCGCACATAAGCAAAGCCATATTTGAAAGAAACGAGATCAGGCCTTTATAAACCGCTGAGATAAAGCAAAGAAGAAAACATTTGCGCCATGATGTGACCATATCAAGAGAAAACAATATACAAAAACAAGATCTTAACAAAAATAGCCCGCAGTCTGCTTTCGATGAGAACACATATGCAACCCAAATGCGCCGAGAGTTTGAGATGAAGCCTGTTCAACCGAAACATATGCAAAGACAAGATCTTAACAAAAATAGCCCGCAACCTGCTTTCGTTGAGAACACATATGCAACCCAGATGCGCCAAGAGTTTGAGATGAAGCATGCTCAATTGAAGCATAGAAAACAGCATCATATATAGCATAAGTAGAAAGGACAAGGAGAGCTATGAAACAGAAGAGAAGACCCAAGAGAAACCAACTATCTGCGATAGAGAAAACTGTAAGTTAGGAGGGAAAAGAATTCAAGTTTCCCAGTTGTGGTGGAGTTTCTAAGGCAGTTAACTAGTAGTTGTAAACTAAGTTGAGTGTATAGGTGTTGCATGAGGTCAGGTGGACCTACCTTGGGAATTGCGCAATCAATTTAAGGAATTTCCTAAATAATAGGGGTTGAATTTCTCAAGGAATTGTGCAAGGAAATAGGGGCTCAGGTGAGGCTAGAAATTTACTAATTCTGGGTCAAATTTATTCACTTGGAAGAGAGATAGGTTATTCACTTGCAGGTTGAGCTTAGTTGAGTAGAGCAATTATAATACATGTCTATCCATTTGATTAATGGACACAAGGATGAAGGGGTTTTTAGTAGATTAATTTCCCCTAAAAAAATATTGTGTTCATGTGCATTATTTCTTATGGCATGTTTATGATTGATGTTTTAAATTGTGAATTGAATTTTACATAGCAGTAGAGTAGGTTTGTGTCTTGTGATTTTGATTAAAACTTCAAGAGCAGTGGCAAATCTACAACCTAATTTCTATAACTTTTATAATGTCTCTTGTACCTATAGATGGATTTGTTTTTTGACAAATTTTTATGTTCTTAAGGAATACCCTATAAGATCCTCCCTAACCCCTCCTTGTTTTCCATATGCAATATCCAAAGGTGAAGGTGGCAAATATCCAAAACAAGTTATAGATGCAGATTTACCAATAGAAATTTGTATTGTTATGTTATAAGAGTATTGTATATACACAAAATTTCCATCCCTAGCCTTTAGATGCTTCTAATTGTAACCCCTCAAAAGTTGCACCAAAGTCTTGTTGACTGCTTTTGTTTGTCCATTTTTATATGAATGGAATGGTGTAGACCTCTTCAACTTCGTGTCTATCTTCTTGCACAATGTGATCCAAATTTCACTAAAAAATCTTGTGTACCTGTCTAAACTGATGCTCCTTGATTTCCCAAAGTCCACCCAAACCTATCCAAAGAACATGTTTGTTGCTTCTTGCCCACTTATGGTCTTTTTACAAAGCATTAGAACACACAACTTGCTAAACTTATCAACTACCACAAACAGGGCTTCATAATCCTTCCTCGTTGTTGGTAAACCTCCTACAAAGTCAATGGAAATGCTTTCCCAAGGACAAGTAGGTACACACAAAGGATGTTATAAACCATGTTTCTTATTACCAAGCTTGATGGTAAAACAAAACATGCATTGTCTTATGAACCTAACTACCTCTTCTTACATCATAAGCGAATACACACACCTCCGCAAGTTAGTCATTGTCTTTCCTACACCAAAATTTCTTGCAACTTTGGAGATGTGAGCCTCTATGATCATTTGCAATTTCTCACCTTTAGGAACACATAACTTATCTAACCTGTAAAGTAACCCATTTCAAATATGGTAGTTGATTGTGTTGTCACAATTGTGCACAAGACTTTGGTTTTGCAACTCTTGAAACACCTCCTTGAAGTCCTCATCCTTTATATATGCATTATGAGTGAAAATATCCATGTGCATAAGAATTCTCAAGGTTGTGGTATTTCATGTGGATGGCCTTGAAAGCATGTCTACCAACTTATTTGTGTTGCCCTTTTTTTACTTTATCACTAAAGGAAACTATTGTAAAACCCCATCCACTTGCAATGCTTGGTTGTTGTAACTTACTTTGGGCCCGCAGGTACTGTAGTGGATGGTGATATTTGTGTATTACTGTCTCCTTTTCCATCAGATATTATTTCCACTTCTTCACAACTTGCACTAGGGCATAGAGCTCCTTATCATAAGTAGGGTAGTTGAGAACTACCCCATGAAATACTTCATAATGGTAGCATACCAACCTTCCTCCCTACATTAAGACCACTCCCATAGCACACTCACCAACATCTACTTCCACTTGAAAGGGATGCCGCAAGTTTGTTAATGCTAGGACTATTGCTTGACTAATCTTCTTCTTTAACTTCTCAATGACCCTATGTTGACCCTTCCCCATTGGAAACTCTGGCCACTCATCTTCATGGTGTGGAGTGGTGCTACTACAATTGAAAATGAGGCCATGAATTTCCTCAGAATTGTGCGACACCAATGAAACTCTTGACCCTAAAAACATTAACAAGCACCAACCACTTCATGATGGCATCCATATTGACAAGATCCATCTTTAACTTTTCTTTACCTATCACATATCCCATATAGAACAAAGGCTATTGTGAAAACTCACACTTCTTGAGATTTGCCAATAGTTGGTGCTTCTTTAATGCCCCTAACACCTACATCAAATATGAGAAATATTCCTCCCGACTAGCATTGTATACTAGTATATCATCCAAATAAACAATAGCAAATGAGTCTATAAAAGGGCACAACATGTGATTCATTAACGTCATGAACATAGTTGGTGCATTTCATAGGCCAAACAACATGACTAACCGCTTATACAAACCTTGCTTGGTTTTGAAGGTAGTCTTCTAGGTATATTCTTCTTTGACCTGAACCTCGTGATATCCTGACTTTAAATCCAACTTGGTGAAGTATTTGGCTCATTGCAACTAATCTTGAAAATCATCTATCTTAGGAAAGGGTACCTATTCTTGAGCGTATTTTTTTGTAATGCCCTAATGAGTACATGTCCACCAAATCTTGTCCTCCTTTGACATAATGATGATGGGTGACCCACATGGTGAGGTACACGGTCAAATGACACCTTGTTCTAGTAGTTCACAACCCTGCTTCTTCACCTTGTTTTCCCCTATAACGGTCTACCTTTACAACCCAATGTATGACAATGGAAAGTGGGGTAACAATTTCATCTCGTGCTCCTCTTCCCTCTCGGGTGGTATTCCTTTAGCGCCTATAGCACACCCATGTACAATTATAATAACTATTCTAGTTGTTATTTATATTCCTTAGTGCATCCCTCAAAGGATGACTTGGCTCTCATGGATTCTTCTATAGATTGATTTTCTCTTGAAAACAACTAAACATACTTCTTATTGGAACTAATTAACTTTTTGGCCTAGTTGGCACATACCAGCGAGATATTTGATTTACCCTTGTGCATGTTGATGATGAATGATTTTATGTCCTTGATGAGGTGATGTTGGTTGGCTCTTTGTATGAATATCACATCCCACATATACATATATGGACTCTCGAAAAAAACACTAGATACATCAAGTAGAACTACATCCAACTCTACTTCATCAATAAAATCAACACTAATAGCAAATTTGATTTTACACTACTTTGTTACCTTTATCTACGTCTCCTTGTTGACCTATCCCAGTAGATATGGGCTAGGATGGTCATGAGTCTCTTGTCCTAGTTTATTGATGAGATCTACTGTTGTGAGATTCATCTATGATCCTGAGTTGAATAAAGCATCAATTTTCGCCTTTTTAACTTGTATCTTTATATGGAAGAGTCTAGTCATTTCATTCTCTTCCTATTGTTAAAGGTCACTCAGATTCACCTCATTTTTCACTGATGTACAAATAATCTTCACATCCACGTCTAAGTTTCTTTCCACCTAATTACTTGAATCTATGGCCATGATATTTTCTTCTAAGCATCCTTCTTTCGTTTATTTAGGTTGAGATCTAGATGCAAGTTCTAATGCTTCTCTTCTATATACTCATTGATGTTACAGTGGTTTTAGTGGTTGTGGGGATCTTTGCATTGGTCTGATGTGGTTTTTGTATTTTTGTATTTTCCCCTTCCCACTTCTTCTTCCCCTCATTGAAGCTTCCTAATGCTCTTTCTGCTTAGACCCACTCGATTTCCCTTACTTTTGGCCTGTGTTCTTAAGTATTGCGCTTGTACACTAACCCCATCAATCATCCTAGGATTGAAAAACATCACTTGCTTTCATAGATGGCTATGTAAACCCCCCAAATACTTGTGGAGTACATCTAGGATCCTTGGCGAGATACCCAACATTATTGCCATCTTCTTAAATTCTATGGTGCACTCTTATGCACTCTACCCCTATCTCTACTTGAAGTAGTGCCACTAAATACACCAGTCCTCTACATATCTAATATGGTATAACTATGACTTAATGATAGTTTTGAAATCCACCCGCTTAGTAACTAGACAATCTACCTCCAGTATTAAGGTTTATGTGTGGCTTTCCCACCAAGTCATGGCATGGCCCTCTAAATTAGACATGCAAACAAAATTTTATATTCTTCCTATATGTGGTGAACACTAAAATAAACCTATAATTGGCACAAACAGTGATTTAACTTCAAAACATAATTCTCACCTTGACATGGCTTGATGTGAACCTTTGCTTCCATCTCAAACAAGGATTGTGAATGGTTAATGTCACTCAATTTGAGTTGTTCCTTTTCATATTCTTTCGTAGACTCCCTTTCTAGTTCTTTTGGATCCTCCAATTTCCCCTCTAATTTGACCTCTTAGTTGGAAAAATCATCTTCTCTCATTCCCAACATATTTGCTAGAGTTTCCATAAAGGTATTCATGTTACATATGATGTCTACAACCTATTCTTCTAGCCTTAAGAACCTTTCATCTACCATGTATTGAGGGATATTAATAGATTCGTCAACCATGACTGGGTTTCTATGGATTTCTGCTTAAATTGGTCTAGATCCCCTACAACTTACCATAAAATACCTAGACACCTACTTTGATACCAATATGATCCATAAAATTTCATGGATATTGTGTTGGACAGTTCATCATAACATATCTTCTAAGATATAATGAAAATTCAAAATTTACACTGAGGGTTAATTTTCCCTTAGATTTATGGATTCATTAATCATTATGTTATGATTATGCATGCAATATATGAAGTAGGGAAAATAGAGAATAGACACAAATACAATCACACACAACCATAATAACACAATATGTGACCTAAGAAACCTTTACCAAAGGAAACATACTTGGAAGGTGAGGCTAATATGCTCGCTCTTTCTCTGAATGGAAATGGATGCAAGTACGAACGAGTGAGACTTGTGGCTCATGGGTTGCTACAATACACAAATCCTCTCTATTTTATCTTTATAGATCCACTCACAACTACTATGTTCATCTATGGAATAAAATTGAATAGAATGGAACCTATTTTCCTCTTAGTGGCCACTGGCCTAGTTATACACAACTTGATAGCCTATTAGTGGTTACATTTGGCTCCTTCAACTCTTAACTAGAGTTACAATATTAAATATTCTATAGTATTCTCCATCATGATCACATGGCTAGCCCCTTTTCCATGTATAATGGGGGCTAAAGTGGTATCCTCTGAATCATGGCAGTTGTTAACACTCAGGTTGTTCCCTTTGACTCCTAAGGGAATACGGCCGAGGTAACCACAAACCAATCTTTGGATCACAGGTTCTAGCCTACCTGTAATCAGAGAGGGCTCTCTCTTTAGAATTTAGCTTTGTTTTGTAATGTTTTAGGCTAATTATGATGCACTGAATTTTGTTTAAAGTTTTGGTTGAATGATATCTTCTAACAGTTGAAATGCAATGTTCAGGGGTTTTTAGTCCATTGGGCATTGGAGTCTGTGATTATGCGTTGCTTGAGGTATTTAGTGAGAATGGTGATGCTGCAGGGCCAGATGGGCACTCATGAGACAATCTTCAAATTTGGGAATATGGACTATTACCAACCAGTGAGAGGCAACTAAGAATCTTTCACTATGCTGGTGATATGGAGAAACGAAATATTACTCAGGAGCAACTCAGAATTCCTGAACATTATTTACTATGAAAGATTCAGTGTAAATGTGAGCAATTAAGAATTTCACATTCATAACTAATTCTGAAGAAGACATGATTAACAACAGAGATTGAGTTTAGGGTGTTTAATAAACAAATCATGAACTATTCCTTTTCTCTAATGCTAAGACTAAGAAATATACAGCATAGGCGGATTATGTAAGAGAAAAGAACATAATGACACAGTTGAGAAAACTTATTGTAACATGAAATAACGCAGGAATCCTGTAGCAGCAAGCAATCTCATCACAACACTTCAAACAACGCAGAACTTCAGAAATTCCATCAGCTTCTTGTATTGAAAGTCTGAAATTACAGTATAGCTCTTCAGAAGAGAAATCAACAACCCCAACAAGTTTATGCGTGGGGATATATATACAACTGTTTTACAAAAATATCTTAACGATGAGTCATTTGCTTAATAACTTTCTTTACCAACTCTCAGAAATAGTAGATGCAATAGTTATTGCTACTTTAAATGAACAATCAATGGCTGTTCACTTTTGTCAGAAATCCTTTGACTTTTGGAGGCAACCGGGGTCGGTCGAGTGCTTTGCATTGATTTTGAGAAATCTGCCTTTTACTGCCTTGTCATGGTGCGGCTGCCTTAGCCTCGTCATCTGCATTTGTAGGTCCTGCTTTGGTCGCCAAATTTGATTGTTGAGTTGGCCTTTTCCGCTCCTTTCCCAGTCAGAGCAACTTATATCAATATTTTGAAAATGTTGACTTGTGATCGATACATAAAAACCTGGTAAATAAACCTGTTTCCTCACAGCAAAGTTTGTATCATGCCCATCCACCATTCTTGCGTAGGCAATTGGTGTCTCGGGATTTTACCTAAGGTCTCATCCGCCTCAGTGTATTTGTAATAGTTTGGAGGCACTTCAAAAAGATGTTTAATCTCATTCATAATAAAGAATAAATTTTCTAGCTTGTCATAGAGACTTTGCCCAGATGGAGGCCCTGTTTCCGCTGGGGCACGTGCTGATGCAGTGATCTGGTTTGTGGCATAGCTATTGACCCTTTTGGCATAGTGCTCATGTGATAGTAACCTTCCTGCACTAGTTACCAAGCTGGGAAGACCTCTGTTATGCAATGTTGTGATCCTTTCAATAAATTTATTCACCTCTGCCTGCATTTCTTGACACCTTTTGTCCAATGTCTGCACATAATTTCTTAAGGTAAGCACCCTCTTTATTAGTAAAATAGTATCAGTTCTACTGGTGATACCCATTCCTGCCAGCTAGGGGCCAGTGCGATTGTTAAGGACATTAATCATTCTATTGGCTATTTCAGGCATACTCCCTAGAGATGCCCTGGCTCTCTGATTTTCTGATTGGACCCTGCCTATGAGATCCATATGCTCATGGATAGTTTCAATATACTGCCACTGGTCTGTAATGGATTGGCCAATGTTGGCCCATAGGATTTTCTTAACTTCAATTATAACCTTATCAAGAGAAAGCTCTTTTTCTAGTTCCTTTATTCTTTTTTCAAGAGCCCTTACCTCTCTTGTTCTTTCAGCTATGCTCTGCTTTGATTTATCATATTTTTCTTCAATAGCAGCCATTTTTTCTTTAGTCTCATTCAATTCAGCCATCTGTGCTTCTAGTGCTTCAAGCTCCTTCATCATATTTTGCATGCTGAGGCTGGGCACCTGTTCTGATGTTGTTGTTGGTGCTGTCACTTCTGTAGCTGGTGCTGAGCCTGAAGGGCCTACCTCTGATGTTTGTCCGGTGGGAGGACCTGCTGCAGTAGTTGCAAGTGGCACACCTTCAGTGGATGCAGATGTTTGTGCTGGCTGAGTTGGTACTTCACCTTGTTTTGTTCTTAATGCTACTTCCAATGCACCCTCTGTCTCCATCAATCTCTTATATAAACTCAGGAGTAAAGCAACCACATCCTGATCCTTCTTTTGTTCTGCAACCTCTCCAGTCTGAGGGTGAAGGGTAGCTGGCAGCTTGATATGCTTTCTCAGAGCTGCTATGTCTTCATCTCTTTTCTTCAATAGTGCCTGCACACCCCTAGGGTCCTTTGGATCATGTCCCAGCTCTATAATAATTTCTTCCAAGGACTTGATTCTGTTGTCCTTGGCTTGAGATGATGCCTTTTCTAATTCTAGCTGAGCAGTAGTATTGTGTAGAGAATTTTGCAATTGGTGTGCTAATAGGGTTTTATCAGCCAATGTGGAATAGAGCATCTCCCCTGTTTGCCTGTGTAGCTCGATCTGGTCCATGGGGTGGATGTCTTTGGCGAAAATCTCCAAATTGGTTCTGATATAATCAACAGTTGATTGAGGTTGATGCATAGTAGGCTTAAAATGACTGAGAGTCATTTTTTGTTCTTGAATATCATAAGCTGACATTAGCCTCTGCTGATTAGTTGGTGCCATCTTTAAGAGTTGATTGTAGATCTGGTATTTGAGAGGCTCATTTCTTTTCTTGATGTCTATGAACTGCATCTTGATGCTAGAGTCTGCCTTGGACCGCTGCCTTGAAGAACTTACCTCCGCTCCATGTGGCATGTCTTGTCCTTGCTGCAAGGAGCTGGCCGATGTTTCAATGCTAGGAGGGAGCATAGTATCGGTTGGTCTTTCCGGCATTTCTTCCTCCGAAAAGGGATTTAGCCTTTGTCTTTTCTCACCTTGTTGATTCATTGAAGTAGTAGGAGGAGTATCCTCTTGCCTATCCCTTTTCCTCATTCTTTCCTCATTAGTTGGTGTTTGTAAAACTGTAGACTCAACTGTTACCTCCTACCTTGGAGGGATTTTCTCTTGTGTTTGCTGCTCTGTGGAGGCAGGTGCCTTAGCCATACCTTCTTGCTATTCTACTTGCTACTCTAAATTAAGAGGTGACTCCTCTTGTTGTACTGCTTTGCCTTTAGCCATGTTTGCTGCTTGATCAGTTGCTTTGGCAGACTGTTCGGGAACAGTGGACGATGAGGCAGTTTCTCCAAGATGCTGAGGGGGTGAAGACCAAACCTGTCCAAAATATTCCAAGTCAACTGCTTTTTCTAATTCCTTAATGGCTCTTTCTGCTAATTCATCTTCAGAATAATCCTCCACTAATGTGCCTTCTCTCCACTCTAGTTGGTTAGCATGTTTTTCAATTTCTGGAATGCTAAAGTGATCATAGGTAGCAAGCCTATACTTGATTCTTCTGAGGCTTATGAAATGGTTAGGGTCATAGGGTGCCCAATAGAAGCTTGTCTTGAGAAGGAGGCCTTTTAGGATCTTGTCTGCCTCTTCCCAAGCTTCTTCCCTCTTGTTAAAGATAAATGGACCCAGCTGGTGCTTAATTTTCAGCCGTGCTTTCTTATTTCTGCTATGAAAATGAATCATGTCTGCATTGCCAAACTGCCGGAAGTATTCTAATGCCAAAAGTCTCATGGGAACATACTTTGGCAGTCTGTATGGGGCTAGCTCACAGCTATATATTCTGATCACTGTGTGGTCTTGGTAGAAGTACCAATCTCCAATGCTATAGTTCTTTGAAAGCTGGAGGATTTTCTGCATATCAACGGTGAGTCTAGGAGGAGGGGAACTCTGCAGCAGGGATGAGGCTGGATGAATGAACAGGTCAATGAACTCACAGTAGTTGTATGGTGAGTAATGAATATGATGACAGACTGATGTCCAGAACATTACAGATCTTCTGTTTCCCTTTGCAACTAACTTCTTGAGGAAAACAAGAAAGCTATCAGGCTGATTGTACAATAGCAGATGATATATATAGGAGGTGTATTTGAATACCCTCTCTCTCTCCAGGTTCATGAACTGTTCATGAATCTTGTCGGCTATAAATGTAGCATAGTCATACTGGACAGCAGGGGGTTGTCCTGGAGTGAACATGGATAGCATTACCAAGGTTGTCTCATCCACAAACTCACTGGGAGGATATCATGTCTACTAGCAGTCTCCCTATGTCATTGAACCAGACATGTAGATAAGGGGGAGGCTGCCGGGGCTGGAATTCTGGGAGCATGAACAATTGGCCAATTCTTGTAATTTGTGAGTTGGACAGCTTGGCACCTTGCTCCAACAAAAGTTGCATAGAAAGAGGAGTCAGTGGCTTTGCAGATTGAAACTATAGCATTTGGTTGATGGATTCAGGAGTGACATGGAATAATACAGAGCCTGAAGGACTCAAAACAACCCTTTGATTGGGGTCATAACTTGTGTAGCATTGGTGAATCAAATCAGGGAACTCATTTACTTGACGGAGATAATAGATTGGTAAGTGGGACTTCCAGATTCCCAAGAGGTCAGTACCATCTCTGTGTTTTTTCTTTAGCTCACAAACGGTTTCTATGTGGTATTTGTTACATAGTTCAACTGTTTCTTTCATTTGATAATCTCTGTTAGCAAGGGCCAGCCATTCTAGGTTTTTATGTGGGGCATTCAGAGGTGCAATATTCAATGCCACAGGGGTCTCCATTGTTTAACTGTTATTTGGAGTTGTGTTGAACTTGACTTTCTGAAAAAGGTAACACAGAGCAGTGAATTTCAATGGATAAGGCAATTTGCAGAGAGAAAACAAGTAAATTGGGGTGAAACAGAGTTAAAATGCTCCTGAGAGAGGTTAAAAGAGCCAATGTTGGGACTGAGTGCTGCTTTTACAGTGGAATTTGTCTGGTAATGGCTTTAAATCGCAAATGCGCAAGAAGCTGTGGAAGCTTGGTAAATTTGAACAATGGGAGCCCCTACAATCGAATTTGGGGCTTAAAGTGGGAGATGGAGGTTCTTCCTGCTTAGGACTTTTTAGCAGTTCTTATGTTTCTCCCTTTTCTCTCGTTTAATACAGTGAACTTGGAAAGACCAGGGTATGCAGAGGGGATTGATAAATACCTGGGGACTGTGTGGCTGATGGTATTGAAGGTCGATTGAACTCACGGCGCCGACAACTAGGGAGCAAACTTTGGAGTTGGCGGACAGGCGACGTAAACGACATGCAGGAATACAGTGCGTGTTTGGTGAGAAAATGAGAAAAAAAAACGATTTTTGCGCGATAATATGGAAAAATTAGTATTTGGCGCCTTTTTGATGGATGACGTCAGCATGATGTCATTGGTTTGGTCGGGTACGGAGGAATGACGTGTCAACTGGTGATTGGGTTGACATGGGCGAGCGACGTGGCGGACAGATTGGAGAAATGGCAGAACGGAGGGTGACGTAACGCTAATGCGGCGACGAGGTGGAGCGGAAAGGGAGAACGGAAACAAAGGGTGGTTAGCGGTATTATCGGACCGCTTAATGTACGGGCCCGGTAATGGTCAGAGGCCGCCCGCTCCAGTAACAAATGGGCACGCGTCCCAGGCCCTACGTCACCCTCTGACAGATTTCGGGCGGTAAAGGACGGACGGAGGGGGTGGTCCGAAATTGTTGTGGACCGTCGGATGGGAGGGCCCGGATCCGACGGATGACGGGCCGCGAACATGTCAGCACGATACGGCGGGACCCGGCGGGTATTTTTTAATATTTTCTGCTTTTTGGTGAAGCGCGCCGAAATATAAACATTGGGAAAATGGCTTAGAGTGGGTTTTTTCAAAAATTCACATAATGAGCGGGGAGAATACGATATTGCAGTTTATAAGGTGGATAAGGGTTATTAAACCAACCAAATGTTAATTTAATCCCCAATTAGAGTATGAACTGAATACATGAAAGCCTTTGATTCTGTAATGTTTGTCGAACTTTAAATATATGGCTATAATGCCCAAGGGGGGGGTATTTACATTTTTTTTTTTGGTTTTTTCACAATAATGCTATAATAGTAGGGGAAGAGGAGCACTTAGGGAGTTAGATAATAGGGTTAGAAGTCAATGTGAATTGGGGATGTAAAAGATTGAAAGTGAGGAATGGTTTTACACCAGAAATGTGGCTTCTTTTCGGAGAAGAAGGTCAAGACTTGTCATGAAATTCTCCAAGGAGGACTATTTAGGGAGGTCCTAAAGTCCTCAAGGGGATGTTAGAAAGAGAGTCTCTGCGGAAAACAGGGGAAGTTAGACATGCTTCCATATTTTGTCTTCAAAATGTTGCATAGATACCTCTACAAATGCTAATATGTGCCTTCTTGATCAAGGCCAAAACTGAATAGAATCAGACTTCTGCAACTTCTGGCTACCTACCCAGCTTAGTACCTAACATTTTTTGTTACTTCAGGGAGGGTGCACTTAGACTTGCAAACCCTCATATGCTCTTTTCTTTTTGCTGCCCTCCTATCTAAATCTACCCTTATATCTTCCAAGGGCCCAGATTAAGCTGATGGGCTCCTTCCTTTCTCTATCCAGCTACTCATCTGTCAAGCTTGAACTGTTTGAACAGGTATTCATTCTCTAGTCTAGAACAGGCAATTTAAAACATGGCATGGCCCAGTTTGAACTGTTGAGCCATCCATCAAGATAGCAGTGGCATTTGGGTTGGCCACTTTCCTGGTCTTTCTTTGGGGTTCATTTCAATTATTTTTTCTGACCAATTCATTTTCTTGCCTTTTGATTATTCTTTTAAGGCATACCCTCTTTACATGTTTTAACTGTTTGCTTCTTTCACAAAAAATGGAACCTTTGTATCATCAAAGATGAACATTTTTGGCACTCCCACTGTCAATCATGAAAAATGAAACCCTATTGGTATAGGAGGCTAACAGTGGCTCCACTTGGAGATGACTTTTCCAGATGAAAATTCAAGATCAGCAGGTCAAACTGCCTTGTTTTTCCATTCTTTTTGCAATCTGAAACTTTCCATTTGTTAAAGACTATCCATCTGAATCCAAGAAACTTGTATGAAATACTCATTAAGCTGATCTGCTGTGAAATCATAGCACTGTTCTTACCTTTCTTCTCTGAGTGTTTCTCATCACCTAGATAGTTCCCAAGTACCTTCTCTTGCTTTCCCATGACAAGGTCAATAACATACATCAAAAAGTGGAGCACCTTAGTCTTTCTCAAAATCTACTTCACTTGGACCTTCATCTATCCGCTCTAAATAAACACACTGAAAATACAAATTTTATGTACAATATACAATTGAGCAGTGCTTGATCAAAGGGGGTCAAAATAATGCTTGAGCATCCTCCCATTGACTGGGCCTTCCTCGGTGTTTGAGCCATCCAAACTCTTTAGAAAATAGGTGTTATTACCTTGTACAACATAAATTACATAAGGCCCCTTCCACAAGAAGTCAAATTTATAGTGTTTTCCTTTGTCCTCCCTCCTGGAATCCCATCTCAGCACTTTGTTTCCTATAAAGAAGTCTTCAGCTTTGGTTCTTTTGTCAAATACTCTTTTGAGCTTTTCTTGCAATACTTGGGTTCTTTGATAGAATTCCTCTCTTGTTTGCTGTAGGTGGATTGTCTGATTGATCCTTCTTTGAATGTCATTGGGCTCAGCTTGTATTTCTTGCAGCAACTTGATTACAGGAATACCTAAAGATGAAGGAAACCTTGCTTCCATCCCATAAACTAGTTCATATGGACTTGTACCAATGGATCTCTTGGTGGTCAATCTGTCTGCCCACAGTGCATTCACCAACTTCTTATGCCAATTCTTTTTATTTTCCTCCAAAACTTTCTTGATGATGTTGATGAGGCTTTTATTGGAAGACTCAGCTAGGTCGTTACCTTGAGGATAGTAAGCAGTGGAATGACCTAAGGTCATATGATATTTGTGGCAAAAGTTGATCATTTTTTTGGACTTGAAAGCGGCGGCATTGTCTGTGATAATTTTGTCTGGACAGCCAAACCTGGACAAGATGTTGGTTTCTAGAAATTGTATAATAATGGAGTCATTGGCCTGCCTACAGGGGACAGCTTCTATCCATTTGGTGAAATAGTCTGTAGCAGTCAGAATCCACCTATGCTGGCCAGAGGATGGGGGGTGAATTTCACCAATAAAGTCTAAACCCCATTGCTGGAATGGTCTCTCAGTTGAAACAGGTTTGAGTGGTAAAGGCAGCAGCTTTCTCTTGCCTTCAAAAATTTGACATTTGTGACAAGACATTACAAATTTTCTCACATCAGTAAACAAGGAAGGCCAATAAAATCCAGCCCTTAGGATTTTATCAGTTGTGGACTTCCAGTATAAGTGTCCTCCACAGACACCTGCATGAAATTCCTTGAGGACATTGTCAGTTTCATCCAATGTTAAGCAATTAAGTAAGATTCCTTCATGATTTCTCCAAAACAAAACATTGTCTATAATACAAAATTTTGATGCTTTCATTTTCAAGAACCTTTTCTTAGTTCTGGACAACCCTGGAGGAGCTTGCAGGTTTAACAATACAAAACATATATCAGCATACCAGGGAGATTGCATAAAGGCTTGGTTGATCTGTGGAGTCGCCATCTCTTGTTCGTTGTCCAGTTCATTAATGTCAAGGGCTTGGAAATTGGTTTCAGCCATCAGCTTGGCTAGACCTTGTCCTTTTATCAGTTTGGTAGGCTTGATTTCCATGTCATATTCTAAGATTTTGGCAATCCACTTGCCCCTCCTACCTTCAATTCCTTCTTGGGTTAAAATGTCCTTAACCACTGCATTTGGGACGTAGGAAATTACATGAGAGTATAGGATATAGATTCTAAAGTCTTTGATGGCTTTTACCAATGCATAGGCTTGTTTTTCCATAATCTGATACTTTAAGGGGGCATCTCTAAGGGCTCTGCTAAAGAATGCAATGGGTTTTTCACAGCCTTGGTCATCTTTTTGTAACAGAACAGCAGCAATTGTATGCTCAGATGCAAAAGAAAAAATGATGAAATCTCTATCAAACCTAGGGCTTGTTAGGACTGGTGTGTTTGTCAATGCTCTTTTGATATCCTCAAAGGCTTGTCTAGCTTCCATGGTCCATTTGACCTTGGAATCCTTTTTCAGCATATTGTTTAACAGTCTTGTGAGCTCAGCCAAATTAGGAATGAACCTTCTCAAGAAGTTAATTTTTCCTAGAAAGCCTTGTAGTTCTTTGATGTTTCTCGGATGAGGTACTTGTAGGATAGCTTGAATTCTGTCTGGATCGATCCTAATACCATCTTTTGAGATTATATGCCCTAGGAGTTTACCTTCCTCCAGGCCGAACAATGATTTCTTTGGATTTAAAGATATGCCATATTTTCTACAAATTATGAAAACCTGCCTCAAGTGTTCTAAGTGTTCTTGGTCTGATTTTGAAAAGGCAGTAAGATCATCCAGGTAGACCACCAGAAAATCATGGATTTCCTTGGCAAAGGCTATATCCATTGCTCTTTGGAAGGTGGCCCCTGCATTCTTAAGCCCAAAAGGCATTTTGACATATTTGAAAGTTCCCCAAGGTGTTGTGAAGGCAGTTTTGTCTTGATCATCCGGGTGTACTAAAATCTGATTGAATCCAGAGAATCCATCTAATAATGAGATCCTAGAGGCTCCCACTACCCTTTGTAGGATATGATCCATTTTTGGTAAGGGGTAATGGTCTTTGAGAGAGACTTTATTCAAATTTCTTAGGTCAACACACAGTCTGATCTCTCCCGTCTTTTTCCTAGTAGGCACTAGGTTTGAAATCCATTCTGAGAACCTGATTGGAGCAATGATTCCTGCTTCATACATATGTTTCACTTCTTTTTCAATGAGAGGAAGGAGCACAGGGTTCACTCTTCTAAGTTTTTGTTTGAAAGGTTTTTGGTTTTCTTTTAAAGGTATGGTGTGCTGGATGACTGAGGTATCATAGGATTTGAGGTCCTCATAGCTCCAGGCAAAGACATCTTGGAACTCTTTAAATAACTCAATGTATTTCAATTTCTGATCAGGTGGTAATGCTTTAGATAATTTTATCATTTTGGGATTTTCTGTAGTTCCAATATTACAATCTTCAATTTCAGCATTCAATGGTTGCATTTTTGGCTTTCTTGAGACATCATTTGAATCAAACAGATCCTCCAAAGGGGTTAAACCTGTGGGCAAAAAATTATCTTTTAACTCAATTACCTCTGCTTCTGTTTCAGCCAGTTCATATTCATCTATTTGCCTCAACTTTTGTATACTTTCGTTATTAAATGTGGTAGGATGTAAAACCAAATTAGATGTTTCAGCTGATATATTATGTGTAATTGTGTGTGCCTGTTGTTGATCATCTCTAGTGGTTGAATCAATGTTAATGCCGAAAAATTCCTCTTTTAGAGTGAGGAAGTTATTTATCTGTGTGTCACTCTCAAAGACTTGCCAATTCTTGATGTTGTCCGGAACTGCAGGTCTATGTTTGATTTCAGCAGTGAAAGTGTGATTGGGTTTGAAAGGCAGCTTGCAAGTGCTGGCGAAGGTTGCCAAGCTATGAGCATGTAGATTGAGCTCTCTAGAAATTTTAGTTAACTGGGATTCTGAGAAGGTATCAAGTACCTGTATAGCTGCTCCCATATATGCTCTCAACCTCATATCATTTGTGGTAAAGTTTCCTTTCATCTGTTGTATGATCAGATCTGAATCTCCTAAGATTGAAACTTTGGTTGCACCCAAATTTTTTATGAGTTTGAGACCTAACAAAAGGGCCTCATACTCAACCATATTGTTTGTGCATCGGAAGTTTAACCTATATGCATGACCCTCAGCCTGGTCATTGTGCATATTGTGGATCCAGACCCCTGCTCCAGCTCCTAACTTGTTTACTGAACCATCAAATTCTAAGTACCATAAGGTTTCATGATCAAGATTTGGATTGAGATCTTTAGAAAGTTGGATCATGGGCAGATTGGTTTCTTGCAAGTTGCTTGATACATCGTGCTCCTTCGTTATATCAGTTATGCCTAAAGTCCTTTGGTCTTGGGGGGCAAATTGTTCATTTAATTCCTCTGTCTCTGCTGCCGTTAATAGTTCAGAATAAGCCTTGTTGCAGATGTCAGCATTATAGAGAATAAATGAATCCATGTCAGAGTGTATTGAATAGATTGGGAAGTTTTGGGGCTTCTCTTGACTGCTTACCACATATTTCATTAATGTTTCGCGGTATAATCTCTTTGGCTGTCCGAAGACTGAAATGGTAGCATAGGACATGTCTAATTGCAAAGATCCTTGGAGTTTGGCCCCCCAGGATCTGGACAAGAGCATACCATACTTAGGAGGTATGTCAGCTACTACTACATCCATCAAAATTGTTTTGGTTGGGTATTGGACTAGGGAGACACATAAATCTTTAATCAAGCCAAAGCACCTGACTTGGCTTGAACCAAATGAGAATAGATCTTTATAATGTCTTGTGATGTCTAAGTCGATTTTTTCCATTACAGATTTGGGCATTAAGTTGTGCGAGGCCCCGGAATCAAACATTGCATTGTGTAGAACCTTATCATGAATGTTTAAACTGACATAGAAGGGTGGAACCCCTCAATTTGTTGTTTTTCCGTTAACCTCAGGACCAAACAGTAACTCTGGTTGATCATCTAGGACATTCACAACATCTTTATTGTCTGATATTTGGAGTGACCTATTAATCTGTTGTCTGTACACTTGATGTTTGGCCAATTCAGAAAGAGGGATTGATATCTTTAGCTTACTTATTTTTGTTTCCAAGTTAAAGGGCTTTTCTATTTGAATCTTGGCATTAAGTGCATCAAGTTTTTCCTTTTCGGCTGGGTTGTCAGTGGTCCTTTCTTCATGGTTGGTATGATTTTGAGTGAAATTGGTACCATATTTGTTTTCCAGGGTGGTATCTGCCCTTGCCTTTGCAGGATGGAGTGAGGCTGGCTGGTTTTCAGAGGGCTGTTGTTCTGAGATATCCTCCACATTGACTTCTGTGGTATGTGGGTTTGAGTTGTCAACGGATTGTAGAAGAACAGTCTTATCATTGGTCTTTTTTGGCTGCTTACTGTCCCTTGGTTTAAGAGGTTCAAGTACATCTATAGTCTACTCCTTAGTTTATACTGTTTGTGTACCTCATAAACTGTTGCATCATAACCTTCTCTAAAATCAAATGATTCTCCTGACTTGGTGTGAAATTGATTGTCATTATAGACCTCTTGATCTTCTTATGTTAAAAAGACCCGATGTTCACTGTCTAAACCCATTAGGTTGATGTGAGGTTCCTCCGTTGGTTCATTAGATGTTGAGGCCTCAACATAATTTTCTTAGAAAGGAGGTCTAATGTGCTGGTCAGGATCAGTCCTTCCAACATTTGGATTTTGATTCTTTCTAAAATTTGGATTTCTAGCATTGCTTGGTTGACCTTCCCATGATGATTTTCTTTCTATGGTTTCTACCCTGTCCCCAAGTCTGTCCATACCTTTGATGATTGCATCTAGCTTTTGCTCAAATGCTGAGGGTTCTTCCTTAAAAGTGGTTCTTATTTCAGCTCTTGCCCGATTTCTTTTGGCAATTAGATTTGCCTCTACACTTACATCTATGTTTTGCATGTCTGCCAGGGTTGCAGGGGCTCTTTCCCTTAGTTGATATGCCATATCAGCATCAAACCCATCCGAAAATTTGATTAAGGCTAAATCAAGTGGAGGCCTAAGATTTTGAGGAATGGCATTATAAACAGTGTTGAATCTGGTACAATAATCTAGGACAGTTTCTTGTGGGCCTCTCTTTATGGTGTCATACTCAGATAAAATGTGTAGAGGATCCTTTTCATTTTCCCATCTGTTCAGGAAGGATTGATAAAGAGCGCCCGAATCAACTATGGAATTTGCAGCAAGTGCTCTGAACCAAGTTCTTACTTCACCTGTTAAACTTTGGACAAAAAATTTCATTCTCACATCATCATAGTCTATTTCATAGTTTTCGAAGTAATCTTGCATTTTCTTGGTATGCTGTAAGGCAGTGTATGTATTGGTTCCATCAAAATAAGTGATATTACTTTGGTAGTCCTGAGGCATGACCCCAGGATTAGCAGGTAGCTGAAGGGGGGCATAACGATTAGCCATATTTGCAGGGATCAATGGGACAACAGGTAGAAGGGGAACAACTGGAACAACAGGAACAACAATAGCAGTTTGTGTATTGGGTTGAGGTGTGAATAGTATATTTTGGGAAGTGGATGAGGAAGAGGTGGAAGACTGGGTTATGTGAGGATGAACCGACGGTTTAGCAGGGGTTGGGATATAACTTTGCTGAACTGCCTCAGGGCTGGACTCAGCAGATTCTTCTGGTTCCTTTTGGTTCCTAAGAATCTTGGGAATCAAATTAGGATTATCGAAAACAGGTGGAGGATTTGGGTCAGGATTTGACCTGGTATGCCTAGTTCTCTTTTTAGGAGCCAGCTTCTGAACTTGTTTTTGGTATTTTTAAGAATATTTTCAGAATGGTCAAGGAACTGCTTAAATTTGGAACCGCTATCTTAAGCAGACAACAGTCGAAAAATTCGTTTTATCCCCAGTGGAGTCGCCAATAATGTTAACACTCAGGTTGTTCCCTTGGACTCCTAAGGGAATACGGCCGAGGTAACCACAAACCAATCTTTGGATCACAGGTTCTAGCCTACTTGTAATCAGAGAGGGCTCTCTCTTTAGAATTTAGCTTTGTTTTGTAATGTTTTAGGCTAGTTATGATGCACTGAATTTTGTTTAAAGTTTTGGTTGAATGATATCTTCTAACAACTGAAATGCAATGTTCAGGGGTTTTTAGTCCATTGGGCATTGTAGTCTGTGATTATGTGTTGCTTGAGGTATTTAGTGAGAATGGTGATGCTGCAGGGCCAGATGGGCACTCATGAGACAATCTTCAAATTTGGGAATATGGACTGTTACCAGCCAGTGAGAGGCAACTAAGAATCTTTCACTATGCTGGTGATATGGAGAAATGAAATATTACTCAGGAGCAACTCAGAATTCCTGAACAGTATTTACTATGAAAGATTCAGTGTAAATGTGAGCAATTAAGAATTTCACATTCATAACTAATTCTGAAGAAGACATGATTAACAGCAGAGATTGAGTTTAGGGTGTTTAATAAACAAATCCTGAACTATTCCTTTTCTCTAATGCTAAGACTAAGAAATATACAGCATAGGCGGATTATGTAAGAGAAAAGAACATAATGACACGGTTGAGAAAACTTATTGTAACATGAAATAACGCAGGAATACTGCAGCAGCAAGCAATCTCATCACAACACTTCTAACAACGCAGAACTTCAGAAATTCCATCAGCTTCTTGTATTGAAAGTCTGAAATTACAGTATAGCTCTTCAGAAGAGAAATCAACAACCCCAACAAGTTTATGCGTGAGGATATATATACAACTGTTTTACAAAAATATCTTAACGATGAGTCATTTGCTTAATAACTTCCTTTACCAACTCTCAGAAATAGTAGATGCAATAGTTATTGCTACTTTAAATGAACAATCAATGGCTGTTCACTTCTGTTAGAAATCCTTTGACTTTTGGAGGCAACCGGGGTCGGTCGAGTGCTTTGCATTGATTTTGAGAAATCTGCCTTTTACTGCCTTGTCATGGTGCGGCTGCCTTAGCCCCGTCATCTGCATTTGTAGGTCCTGCTTTGGTCGCCAAATTTGATTGCTGAGTTGGCCTTTTCCGCTCCTTTCCCAGTCAGAGCAACTTATATCAATATTTTGAAAATGCTGACTTGTGATCGATACACAAAAACCTGGTAAATAAACCTGTTTCCTCACAACAAAGTTTGTATCATGCCCATCCACGATTCCTGCGTAGGCAATTGGTGTCTTAGGATTTTACCTAAGGTCTCATCCGCCTCAGTGTATTTGTAATAGTTTGGAGGCACTTCAAAAAGATGTTTAATCTCATTCATAATAAAGAATAAATTTTCTAGCTTGTCATAGAGACTCTGCCCAAATGGAGGCCCTGTTTCCTCTGGGGCATTTGCTGATGCAGTGATCTGGTTTGTGGCATAGCTATTGACCCTTTTGGCATAGTGCTCATGTGATAATAACCTTCCTGCACTAGTTACCAAGCTGGGAAGACCTCTGTTATGCAATGTTGTGATCCTTTCAATAAATTTATTCACCTCTACCTGCATTTCTTGACACCTTCTGTCCAATGTCTGCACATAATTTCTTAAGGTAAGCACCCTCTTTATTAGTAAAATAGTATCAGTTCTACTGGTGATACCCATTCCTGCCAGCTGGGGGCCAGTGCGATTGTTAAGGACATTAATCATTATGTTGGCTATTTCAGGCATATTCCCTAGAGATGCCCTGGCTCTCTGATTTTCTGATTGGGCCCTGCCTATGAGATCCATATGCTCATGGATAGTTTCAATATACTGCCACTGGTCTGTAATGGATTGACCAATGTTGGCCCATAGGATTTTCTTAACTTCAATTATAACCTTATCAAGAGAAAGCTCTTTTTCTAGTTCCTTTATTCTTTTTTCAAGAGCCCTTACCTCTCTTGTTCTTTCAGCTATGCTCTGCTTTGATTTATCATATTTTTCTTCAATAGCAGCCAATTTTTCTTTAGTCTCATTCAGTTCAGCCATCTGTGCTTCTAGTGCTTCAAGCTCCTTCATCATATTCTGCATGCTGAGGCTGGGCACCTGTTCTGATGTTGTTGTTGGTGCTGTCACTTCTGTAGCTGGTGCTGAGCCTGAAGGGCCTGCCTCTGATGTTTGTCCGGTGGGAGGACCTGCTGCAGTAGTTGCAAGTGGCACACCTTCAGTGGATGCAGATGTCTGTGCTGGCTGAGTTGGTACTTCACCTTGTTTTGTTCTTAATGCTACTTCCAATGCACCCTCTGTCTCCATCAATCTCTTATATAAACTCAGGAGTAAAGCAACCACATCCTGATCCTTCTTCTGTTCTGAAATCTCTCCAGTCTGAGGGTGAAGGGTAGCTGGCAGCTTGATATGCTTTCTCAGAGCTGCTATGTCTTCATCTCTTTTCTTCAATAGTGCCTGCACACCCCTAGGGTCCTTTGGATCATGTCCCAGCTCTATAATAATTTCTTCCAAGGACTTGATTCTGTTGTCCTTGGCTTGAGATGATGCCTTTTCTAATTCTAGCTGAGCAGTAGTATTGTGTAGAGAATTTTGCAATTGGTGTGCTAATAGGGTTTTATCAGCCAATGTGGAATAGAGCATCTCCCCTGTTTGCTTGTGTAGCTCGATCTGGTCCATGGGGTGGATGTCTTTGGCGAAAATCTCCAAATTGGTTCTGATATAATCAGCAGCTGATTGAGGTTGATGCATAGTAGGCTTAAAATGAATGAGAGTCATTTTTTGTTCTTGAATATCATAAGCTGACATTAGCCTCTGCTGATTAGTTGGTGCCATCTTTAAGAGTTGATTGTAGATCTGGTATTTGAGAGGCTCATTTCTTTTCTTGATGTCTATGAACTGCATCTTGATGCTAGAGTCCGCCTTGGACCGCTGCCTTGAAGAACTTACCTCTGCTCCATGTGGCATGTCTTGTCCTTGCTGCAAGGAGTTGGCCAATGTTTCAATGCTAGGAGGGAGCATAGTATCGATTGGTCTTTCCGGCATTTCTTCCTCCGAAAAGGGATTTAGCCTTTATCTTTTCTCACCTTGCTGATTCGTTGAAGTAGTAGGAGGAGTATCCTCTTGCCTATCCCTTTTCCTCATTCTTTCCTCATTAGTTGGTGTTTGTAAAAATGTAGACTCAACTGTTACCTCCTACCTTGGAGGGATTTGCTCTTGTGTTTGCTGCTCTGTGGAGGCAGGTGCCTTAGCCATGCCTTCTTGCTGTTCTACTTGCTGCTCTAAATTAGGAGGTGACTCCTCTTGTTGTACTGCTTTGCCTTTAGCCATGTTTGCTACTTGATCAGTTGCTTTGGCAGACTGCTGGGGAACAGTGGACGATGAGGCAGTTTCTCCAAGATGCTGAGGGGCTGAAGACCAAACCTGTCCAAAATATTCCAAGTCAAATGCTTTTTCTAATTTCTTAATGGCTCTTTCTGCTAATTCCTCTTCAGAATAATCCTCCACTAATGTGCCTTCTCTCTACTCTAGTTGGTTAGCATGTTTTTCAATTTATGGAATGCTAAAGTGATCATAGGTAGCAAGCCTATATTTGATTCTTCTGAGGCTTATGAAATGGTTAGGGTCATAGGGTGCCCAATAGAAGCTTGTCTTGAGAAGGAGGCCTTTTAGGATCTTGTCTGCCTCTTCCCAAGCTTCTTCCCTCTTGTTAAAGATAAATGGACCCAGCTGGTGCTTAATTTTCAGCTGTGCTTTCTTATTTCTGCTATGTAAATGACTCATGTCTGCATTGCCAAACTGCCGGAAGTATTCTAATGCAAAAAGTCTCATGCGAACATACTTTGGCAGTTTGTATGGGGCTAGCTCACAACCATATATTCTGATCACTGTGTGGTCTTGGTAGAAGTACCAATCTCCAATGCTATAGTTCTTTGAAAGCTGGAGGATTTTCTGCATATCATCGGTGAGTCTAGGAGGAGGGGAACTCTGCAGCAGGGACAAGGCTGGATGAATGAACAGGTCAATGAACTCACCGTAGTTGTATGGTGAGTAATGAATATGATGACAGACTGATGTCCAGAACATTACAGATCTTCTGTTTCCCTTTGCATCTAACTTCTTGAGGAAAACAGGAAAGCTATCAGGCTAATTGTACAATAGCAGATGATATATATAGGAGGTGTATTTGAATACCCTCTCTCTCTCCAGGTTCATGAATCTTGTCGGCTATAAATGTAGCATAGTCATACTGGACAGCAGGGGGCTGTCATGGAGTGAACATGGATAGCATTACCAAGGTTGTCTCATCCACAAACTCACTGGTTTTGAATCCTAAGATGGAGGATATCATGTCTACTAGCAGTCTCCCTATGTCATTGAACCAGACATGTAGATAAGGGGGAGGCTGTCGGGGCTGGAATTCTGGGAGCATGAACAATTGGCCAATTCTTGTAATTTGTGAGTTGGATAGCTTGGCACCTTGCTCCAGCAAAAGTTGCATAGAAAGAGGAGTCAGTGGCTTTGCAGATTGAAACTGTAGCATTTGGTTGATGGCTTCAGGAGTGACATGGAATAATACAGAGCCTGAAGGACTCAGAACAACCCTTTGATTGGGGTCATAACTTGTGCAGCATTGGTGAATCAAATCAGGGAACTCATTCACTTGAGGGAGATAATAGATTGGTAAGTGGGACTTCCAGATTCCCAAGAGGTCAGTACCATCTCTGTGTTTTTTCTTTAGCTCACAAACGGTTTCTATGTGGTATTTGTTACATAGTTCAACTGTTTCTTTCATTTGATAATCTCTGTCAGCAAGGGCCAACCATTCTAGGTCTTTATGTGGGGCATTCAGAGGTGCAATATTCAATGCCACAGGGGTCTCCATTGTTTAACTGTTATTTGGAGTTGTATTGAACTTGACTTTCTGAAAAAGGTAACACAGAGCAGTGAATTTCAATGGATAAGGCAATTTGCAGAGAGAAAACAGGTAAATTGGGGTGAAACAGAGTTAAAATGCTCCTGAGAGAGGTTAAAAGAGCCAATGTTGGGACTGAGTGCTGCTTTTACAGTGGAATTTGTCTGGTAATGGCTTTAAGTCGCAAATGCGCAAGAAGCTGTGGAAGCTTGGTAAATTTGAACAATGGGAGCCCCTACAAGTGAATTTGGGGCTTAAAGTGGGAGATGGAGGTTCTTCTTGCTTAGGACTTTTTAGCAGTTCTTATGTTTCTCCCTTTTCTCTCGTTTAATACAGTGAACTTGGAAGGACCAGGGTATGCAGAGGGAATTGATAAATACCTGGGGACTGTGTGGCTGATGGTGTTGAAGGTCGATTGAACTCACGACGCCGGCAGCTAGGGAGCAAACTTTGGAGTTGGCGGACAGGCGACGTAAACGGCATGCAGGAATACAATGTGTGTTTGGTGAGAAAATGAGAAAAAAAACGATTTTTGCGCGATAATATGGAAAAATTAGTATTTGGCGCCTTTTTGATGGATGACGTCATTGGTCTGGTCGGGTACAGAGGAATGACGTGTCAACTGGTGATTGGGTTGACATGGGCGAGCGACGTGGCAGACAGGTCGGAGAAATGGCGGAACGGAGGGTGACGTAACGCTGATGCGGCGACGAGGTGGAGCGGAAAGGGAGAACGGTAACAAAGGGTGGTTAGCAATATTATCAGACCGCTTAATTTACGGGCCCGGTAATGGTCAGAGGCCGCCCGCTCCAGTAACAAATGGGCACACGTCCCAGGGCCTACGTCACCCTCTGACAGATTTCAAGCGGTAAAGGACGGACGGAGGGGGTGGTCCGAAATTGCTGTGGACCGTCGGATGGGAGGGCCCGGATCCGACGGATGATGGGCCGCGAACATGTCAACACGATACGGTGGGACCCGGCGGGTATTTTTTAATATTTTCTGCTTTTTGGTGAAGCGCGTCGAAATATAAACATTGGGAAAATTGATTAGAGTGGGTTTTTTCAACAATTCACATAATGAGTGGGGAGAATACGATATTGCAGTTTATAAGGTGGATAAGGGTTATTAAACCAACCAAATGTTAATTTAATCCCCAATTAGAGTATGAACTGAATACATGAAAGCCTTTGATTCTGTAATGTTTGCCGAACTTTAAATATATGGCTATAATGCCCAAGGGGGGGTATTTACATATTTTTTGGTTTTTTCACAATAATGCTATAATAGTAGGGGAAGAGGAGCACTTAGGGAGTTAGATAATAGGGTTAGAAGTCAATGTGAATTGGGGATGTGAAAGATTGAAAGTGAGGAATGGTTTTACACCAGAAATGTGGCTTCTTTTCGGAGAAGAAGGTCAAGACTTGTCATGAAATTTTCCAAGGAGAAATACAAGGAGGACTATTTAGGGAGGTCCTAAAGTCCTCAAGGGGATGTTAGAAAGAGATTCTCTGCGGAAAACAGGGGAAGTTAGACATGCTTCCGTATTTTGTCTTCAAAATGTTGCATAGATACCTCTACAAATGCTAATATGTGCCTTCTTGATCAAGGCCAAAACTGAATAGAATCAAACTTCTGCAACTTCTGGCTACCTACCCAGCTTAGTACCTAACATTTTTTGTTACTTCAGGGAGGGTGCACTTAGACTTGCAAACCCTCATATGCTCTTTTCTTTTTGCTGCCCTCCTATCTAAATCTACCCTTATATCTTCCAAGGGCCCAGATTAAGCTGATGGGCTCCTTCCTTTCTCTATCCAGCTACTCATCTGTCAAGCTTGAATTGTTTGAATAGGTATTCATTCTCTAGTCTAGAACAGGCAATTTAAAACATGGCATGGCCCAGTTTGAACTGTTGAGCCATCCATCAAGATAGCAGTGGCATTTGGGTTGGCCACTTTCCTGGTCTTTCTTTGGGGTTCATTTCAATTATTTTTTTCTGACCAATTCATTTTCTTGCCTTTTGATTATTCTTTTAAGGCATACCCTCTTTACATGTTTTAACTGTTTGCTTCTTTCACAAAAAATGGAACCTTTGTATCATCAAAGATGAACATTTTTGGCACTCCCACTGTTAATCATGAAAAATGAAACCCTATTGGTATAGGAGGCTAACAGTAGTCATAAACAAGAAAGGCTTCCAATGGCATAAATTTTTCATATAGACTCCAATTGAGGTGATTCTTCACTATTGGAAATGTATCTCTATGTAAAATAGCACCAAGGGTGAAGCCCTTGAGGGGAATTTTTTTTTACCTCTATAACGCATCCCCTTATCTAACCAAAGTGTTGGGTATGTGTTATATTCTTTCCATGACTAGAATTAGGCGCGAACCTACCTAAGGATGGGGCAAGGACCCAAAGATGGTGGGCAACCTACCCATGGTTTTGTGCATGGGTTTCACACATGGTTTTGGGAATGATGGTTTTCTGCCCATGGTATTTTGTAGATTTGGTCAAGGGAACTACGATTATGTTCTAATCCGGGTTTAATGGATTGGGGTTTATGAATGCTTCAACATGTATATATATATTATAACATTGAAAGGAACATAATGAAAAATAAATCTAGTAGTCCTGATTTTTGAATCCAGGGGAAAATGTCTGTGTATATTTGTTTTATGTTCTCGCCAATGTGTATTTTTTGCTTTAAGAATTTGTTTGCAAGTAATTTTTGTATAGGGTTAAAACCTACATAGAAGTGGTTATTGTGTTACTGTGTTAGGTTATAGACCTTTGGTACTATCACCGATGTTCTTAAATGGTTGCAAACAAAACTAAGCTCTATATTCTCAAAATCCTAGTCCATTTAGTTCTTGCAAGGTTCAGTCTTTGATAGTGCAAAGGGTGACGAAGAAAACCCCAACATGGCTACGTCAATCACTACTTCCAATCTTTGAAATACATAACTACATCCTTCTCACATGCAAGAAATTTTCACAAATGTGTCTTCATTTTCTTCAACCACCTCTTTTAGTGCATACATATCACCTTTCAAGTTGTTTCAGTGCAAACAAGTGAAAATTTCATAAGACTAAGAGAAATCACACATCTTCTTGTCTCTAAACATTGGCATATAAAGTTTAAACACTGCTATAGTAATATCTACATATAAGGTTGTTACAATAGATTATATAGGTTGACATGTACAAAACTTGCATGGGCAAGAAGAAAACCTTGCATTGCCTTTATTTAATCTACGTGTGTGAAACAACGCTTCTACATATTAAGCTTGTTATGTTCTCATCCTTTTTTTTATATACACAACAAACCATATTTAGCTATGCTCGTTGGGTTGGGATTAGGGTGAGATTTTCAATTCCATGTTATAATATCATTACATAATAATTTTAAGATAAAACAGAAACATCATTATGAGTTCTTTAAAAGTTAACAATAATAAGATAATGCAACAATCCATTATGGCAAAAATTTTAAGATCGTGCTGGAAAAAGTTCACGGAGATAAACAAACCAAGAATATATAATTGCACTCATACATTCTTACCAAGAATTGTGTTTCAACCAAGCTTGTGTGACTTAACCCATATCTATCCTTGGTCATCACAATCCCAACTGAAACCACTCATAGTCGGTTGAATTTTTTTCCCATTTGTTACAAAATCTATGGCTAGTATATATCAAAGTGCATAGCCATAAAATACAATGAGGATTCAAATTATTATTGTTGCTCGGTATTATTCCTAATCCACATTATGAGGAGAATGAGCAACTTTCAAGATTAAATAGACCACAATACCATGGCCAAAAAATGATACTTCATAGATATGACCTAATGACAACCAATGTTGCAAAGGCTCTCCAAATTCAGGTATGCTTTTCCAAGCTTTTCAAGTTGCCATGATTTTTGTGATCTAAGTGTTCAAGGACAATTCATAGAATTTTTCCTACTTTACAATGCATCTACAAACAATACTCCGCTTCTAAGTGGAAATAATATTTCATCGAGATAACATCACGTAACAACAACATTCTCTTCAAAAAGTTTTAGTGGAATTATATCATATCTTGATGGTCTAACCAATCAACCCGATGTTCATAATTTGTGGTACTTTTCCCTAATACTAAATATTCAATGACATATGGAATTACTCATATATCTATACTATAATTGGAAATGTGAATTTATAAATTATTTTGATTTAATTTCCTCTCACAAATTGGCCAAGTCTTTCTATTAATGCCATATTCATATTCTCAAATGTGACTTGGTCTTGATATTTAATTCTGTCTTCTCTACATAGGTGTTTGGCATTTGGACTTGCAATATGTTGGCATGCCTTAGCACACATATCACAAGGAAAAGGAAGGAGTGGATTTTAATTGGCGAGGAGAAGAGTTGCCTTTCTTTTCCTTTCTCTATCTTTTTTCATGATCAATTATTACAAAATTAGAGACATGATATCGTTAATGTTTGGACCTCTCAAGCCATATAGAGAACAAAGGCTTTCAACAAATGCCAAGTTGTAAGTGAACCCAAGAGTTATAATGCATATTGAATGGAGGGAAGGAATCACAATGCACACTCACATATGCTACAAGAAAAAAAAATCATGTTTACATGTATGCAGTGACAATCTGCTGCCCAATCTGGGTCCTCCTTTAGGACTACTATGGAGCATTTTAGTTGGACATTCATAAAATTATCTTATCTCTTATTTTATTATTTGGTCTAAGCTTTCTCTCATGATGGAGGAATACCAAATACCGAATGTAGCCCAAGGTGAAAAACACATTGTAGAGCTTAGTGCACATTGTTTCTTATCGAAGCCAATAAAACTCAAGGCCCCCTACATGTGATCGAGAAAAATTCCATGTGTTAGAGCTTGCTTGATTTAGAAACTTAACATTGAGATAATGACTAAGAGAAATTACGTAGAAAATCCAGGATTATATTAAGGTAGAGGGGAAATAGGTAAGCAAGTATTTAAGCCACCTGTCTCAAAGGACCTAATACTCTCATTTAACAAACATATAACCTTCAAGAAGATAGTTAATGTCACCATTTTGCAAGTAGAGGCTAATCCTTAAAATGATAAAACTTTACAATACATGCACACGAGAAGTGTTGTAGTACCAATCTTCACAAACCAAACCAATACAAAAATGTATAATGTTGATTATAACCAAGAAAAATAGCATGCCATTAACCATCCAAAGGACCTTGGATTTAATTGCATTCTACAACACCCATTTTGAAAACATGATGGGATTTATACTACAAATTGATACAACATTTACAAGTTAATTCCCATTGTTAAAATCTTCGGATTATGTATATCAACCATAAAGCATGGACAAACCCATCAAGCCTAGCCTATCATGATTATAATGCATAAACTTTGGAGAAAATTTTGAGACTAGAGTCATGTTGTAATATGACTTCTTTCACACACCACACCTTTGTTATAAATCATGCAAATGTTGCCAAAAAGGTTAGGGTGAGGTGAAGTCAATTTGTCCAAATGGGAAAGCCATCAACGATAGTAAAACAAATTTCCTAAGGTACTAATTAATAAAATTGTGAGAACACCCTAAGAAGCTAAGGACATCGTTCAACATTATATTTTTCCAGAAAAATGTTTGTGCAACCTCTCGAATGAAAATTCTAATGACATAAATAAGTCATCACAGACTACATGCTATATGACACCATTGGTTTGTTTTTGGGTAATTACTATCAGGAAATTCGTTCAAAACAACTTAAAGTATAAGACCCCACACAGCACAGAGGCTTGACTGAATCTATTATGCAATTTTTAGGAAACAACTAAAAGTTGTTATTCTAAAGATGACATACATATTTAAATTACCTCTTTCTTAAATTCCTTAAGATATTTAGGGAATCACCTCTCACAAAGTTCTATACAATTGTGTAGTTCTTTTCCTCGTAAAGTATCACCATAACATGTTTGATGACAAACTTACCCATGCTTGTAACACTTAAGACCAAATATCTATTGGAATCATAAGTATGGGGCATTGGCTTACCTATAAATCATAAACCAACCCAACTACAGGTCCAAAATGTAGTGGGAACTAGCGCTTCGCTCAACATCATCTAAGTATGGTGTAATATGAAGGTGTGGATTAATCTCTCCAAAATATTGCATCTAGTTGTTTCTAGTGTCTATGCTCTAGTTCACCATATCTATCGGGGACTTGTTACTAAAATTTTGTGGTTATTTTTTGCAAATGTCAACTTTCATAATCTTTGACAGGTAATGATGTTTAGCATATAATAGCAACCTATCGATATCATACATGAGAAAGACCAATCCATGTAAAATTCATACTAGACCTCACATATTCAATAAAAAAGGGCTTTATACCACTATAAGCATTCCAATTAAATTAAAACTTACATTATTCTAACTTCAAATCAAAACACATATAAATAGACATGCAGTCTTCTAGGATTCTATCCAGAAATTATAAATAGACTATAGAGGAAAACTCAATGAAACATTTTGTACCAAAGGCCATAGAAATCAAGGTTAGATTCACGTTGGATGCTCCATGGATGATTACAGCTAATGCATACTTGGAGATGTGGAAGAATAACAATGTTATTAACATCTGGCCTAATTGTCATGCACCATCTAAACCTAATAAAGCCATGGGGTTTGTGTGGAAGATTCTACAATCCAAATGGGAAAATTGTTCGAAAAGTTTGTTATACAAATAAAACATCCCCTTATAGATGCATGAGCGAGAGTGCAGAAAAGCATGGAGACATTATGGCTTCAACAAATAGGGGCAAATTTATTACTCAATACCACCAGGAAAATAATTATATTATTAACAAACATCACAACAATGCAATGGCATATAAGGTAGGAGTAATACTTATATTTTAGTGCTAGAAATAAAAACTGTGATGGGGACTCTGAATTTCCGCCCAACCATAGACGAGATACAACTAGAGTCACTTGTAGTTGTCACCCATGAGCCGAATTCTAGAGGGTGAGCCAGGGTATATGCTATGGGATTAAGCCACGTAACCAGTTAGAACAAAGGCTCCAAAGTCATAGACAACTCCACCCCCCAACATTAACAAAACAAAAAAAAAAACACGGTATTATCAAGTAATATATAAATAAGTCATTTTCATAACAAGAAATAAGTCGGTGGGAAGTATTCAACCATCATCTATTATGCTAACAAAGCCAAAGCTCTAGAGCTTCCAACATTTATCTTTGGTCTCTTTCATACCAAGCCTTTCCTTCCAAAACATGAATCTGTTCATTGTAAAAATTTATTGTCCCTCAATCAGATGCCCCTTCTCTGGTAATAATGCATGACATAAAAAAGGCATGTATCCTTCTCCTCTGCGTGGTCCTCTTCTTGATGGTTATTTTCCAATCTGGCCCAAAGCCTATAAGCCAATCAATTTTACCCCAACTATCTACCTACCCCTTGATTTTTCTATTGGTTTTGCCTTGTCATTTTTGGTATGCTTGCGAGAATATTGCAAGCAAATTATCATGGTACCACTTAGTCCTATGTCCTTGCTTTCCACCTGTCAACCTCCATGGTTTCCACAAAACAAGTCAACATCCCAATCAGTCTTCTCCACCTCAACTTTGGAATTTGTGTCCCCAACTCAGCCCATTTAATTTTATTAAATTTACAGTGCTCAAAATAATCGTGAAATGTAGTACGAGTTATTACAAGCTCCAAAAACATCATTTGATACCTCAAATTGCTTCAGGAAGGTTTCAGACCCAAATTCAACAAATTGGGACCCGCCGATAAAAATGGTCTTGTGAGTTGATTCCTTTAATTTTTCCACTCTAAAAGCATTAAGATAGATGAAAATAATATAATGATCTAATCTACGTCATTAGGGACATTGGATCATTGAGAAAAATAAGGAACTATTATTCGATCTAGTTAATGGAATTCTCTAATAGAAACAATGATTAATCCTCATTAAATAACATTTTAATTAACCAACTATTGAGAAGTTTAGTATTACTAGGGAGAAATAAGAAATGTTGTTTGGTTCATTACATGGACTTCAAGTGATGGAAAAACAATCAAATTATGTTAAATCATGTTTCCATTAATTAGGATATTACATTGATTAGAACGTATAAGAGGCTTCAAGAAAACACTGAGAGATCAAGCAATTGGAATAAATGAAAGTATTTTTACTAGTACTAATCTAATTATGTAGAGAACAAGAGGAAAATAAAGGATTAAATACACTTAAAGCAAGATATGCATGAAACTTGGATTCTATCACATTATAATACAAAATCAAGCTCGTCAATACAATATTTCATTAATCAACCTTTGCTTACAGGGTTTTATGTACTTGCACTCTACTCACTCTCTATCTTCTACTATTTCACTGATCTTTGCTCCAATTTGATCTCTGATCTCTTCATTGATCTACATTTTTTCCACTCCTCTCTTTGCCTCTACTTTATTTTACACTCCACTCTACTACTATATGTTGTGCTATGATTTTGCATTTAGAGGAGTTATTTATAAATAAAAAAAATACAATTTGACTCATCCTTATGTATAGGATTGAATCCTTGAAAATATAAACAACAACCTATGTTATGCCTAAAATATTTCATTCCTCTTATCCTGATGCTATATTAAGGAGAATCACTCATTACATGGTGATAATGGAGACAAATTCCTCTTTTTCAGTAACAAATATAATTCTTCTATAATTTTACATGATTATATGGCAATGAGGAAATCAAATTTCTCTCATTCCTTGCTAAGACCCCCCTAGAGATTAACTACAATTTTCGTTTAAAAGATGCTCTTGCATTAAACTCCCAAGGATAAAAATTTGTTCATGGATTCTTATCATTAAATTTTGTGCCATTTATCTTTCCACTTGATTTTGTCTTATTTTATCTTCTTTCTGTGGTTTAAAATTTTTCAATTATAGATACATGTGCTACATCTTTTCCTCCTAAATCCCAAGGTATGTTTCTTGAACGCAAACCTACTTTACTACTTTTAATGCTCCCCTTTTGAAATCTAATTTTTTCTTGAACTCTTTTTTTTTTTGTATCTAAAGGAATTGGCAGCTAGGTTGGTCTTGTACTTTTGTGACATGGGGTTGATTCCAACTGTTACCACTATAGAGCCTCTAGGTTCCTACGTATGCCACTTTCGTAGATAGAGCTTAATCAAAGGGATTTGAACCTTGAACCTCCTTGCACATAACTCTTCATTTTCACGACCATCGCCAAATGAGCTGCCCCCGAGGGCTTCTTAAACTTGATTGTTATAAAAACATAACACTATATTTTTCATAACTAAGGTATTCTCATTACCCATTTATTCATTTTTTATCTTCAATATCTCCTTATTTTCTTTGATCACACCTACATATGAAGCAAACACATTGAAAAAAAAAAAAAAACAATTTGTTCACTAGGCTTACGTAGTCCATTTCAAGCCATAAAAATGACTATCATGTAGATAATTGTAATGAAAACTTGAAAGAAAGTTGTCTTCTCATTATGTTATCTTTCCTCCCTTTCTTCCACATATATACAATCCACTACATCATTTTGTGCCTCCTATGCATGAATTTGCACTCGAGTCACTTGTTTTGTTCCTCCTTTCTCAAATCCACAAATAATTTATCTTCCATAACCTGCTCACAACAATCTTTATTTATACTATTTTCATCATTAATTTGAGATTTCTTACACAAAAACCTCTTATTGTCTCTCAACATAATCTCTTATTCTGCATTATCTTGTTATGTCTCTATCGAAATTTCTTCATTATATTCTTTATTCCATTCTTTTACATTGTTGATTCTCTTGATGTTCTCGTATTCTTTAGGATATTCATTCTCATCATTTTCTCTCATTGTTCCTTCTTTTTCTCCTTTTCTTAGTTCCATGATACTATTATTTCCTACAAGAATCTTATCTTCAAGATTATTCAGTAGAACCTTTTTCTACCCAAACATCCATAATTTAGTAAAGATTTGTTCTAATCTAGGGTCCCATGCATTTAACATTATCACAATAGCCTTTTTATATTGAAGAATTATAAGAACTCTTCCACCTTCACTATGCTTCTCTTCATAAATTTGTAAGGCACATAATTTTCTCTTCCAACTCATCATTTTTCTAATTATCTCAAACAAACATTGTTCTTCCAGCCACTATTTTCTTACCAAATAAGCATCTCACATCTATAGGTTGATTGCTTAATCCATACACTCATATATTATTCTTCAAAATTATGATCATGAAGTAATGATGATTCGAACTCTATTTATTAACCATCATTTCTTCAACTTTGACGTCACACTTCAGAAAATCCTATATATTTTCATTTCTCCATAACTTTTGTCTTATTTCCATCCTATCCTTAATGTCAGGGCAAGGAATAATTCTTGAATTATATTGATGTTGCATTGATGAGAATAGACTTATATAACATACAAGAGCAACACTTGGTTTCATCTTCCTATTCTAATTGTTCATATTTCCTTTTATTTACATATTTATAAGATATTCACCCAATCCCCTAGGATTAGGTGTCTAATGTCACCCCCCTTAATCCAAAGGGATGTTTATGAGTCCAAGTATCATTATCAAATTTTCAAAATTTTCTCTTCTAAGTGTTTTGATGAAGATGTCAACAATTTGCTCATTTGTGGAACAATGTCGTAGATGAATAGTCTTGGCCTCTACATGATATTGAATCAAATGATACTTTGTGTTGATATATTTGATTTGATCATGGAATTTGGGATTCTTGGCCAAAATAATTGCAAAATTATTGTGATTCAGAAGGGGAGTAGATTTACTTATTTCTCCTGCAAGTCTTCAAGAATTTTCTTGAGCCATGTAATCTCTTTTGTTTGTTCCGAATCTACCAAAATTATATCTCTGTCATGGAATCTACTGGAACTAAAAACTTGCATGACCTCCATCAAACAACTCATGATCCAAGACTCATAAGATAACTTGAGGTAAACACTCCATTTTCCTTATCCCCATAAAATTATGAATCAAAATATCCAATCAAGTTGAAGTCACATGTGAATATTTGAGTCCAACGTCTTGAGTTCCTTTCAAGTGCTTTATAACTCTTTTTGCAACAAACCAATGTCCTTCATAAGGCTTTTGCATGAATATAGAAAGTATTCCAACAACAAATGAAATACATAGTCTTCTAGTGGTGGGTATCTACCTACAAGTTGTTTGTACTTGGTTGCATCATCAAATTCATTCCCTTCTTTTGAAGTCAGCTTTAAATTTTGCTCCATTGGAGTGGATAAAAGGTTGCATTCAACGATGCCAAACCTGTTCAACAATTCTCTATTGTACTTCTTTTGAGAGAGGAATATATACTTTGGATGTTGAGTCACTTCAATGCCCAACTAGTAGTGAAGATGGTCCAAATCTGTCATCCCAAATTGTCTTTTCAACTCTTTCTTTATGGATGAAATATAGTTTTCATTGCTCCCTGTTATCAACATATCATTTACATATACCATAGGATAGAAAAAAATTGCCAATTTTCTTGAGAAAGAGAGTTACAACACCAAGATTAAAGTGTTTGAAATTTAATTTCAAAATATGCCCACTCGATTTTTCATACTAAGATCATGGAGCTTGTCTTAGTCCATATAAGGATTTGATGAGTTTGCATACTTTCTATTCTTGTTCCTTCACAACAAAACCTTTTGGCTGTGAACTATTTTTTTTCTTTTTCAAGTCTCCATTCAAGAAAGAAATCTTCACATCCACTTGGTGAACTTTCTATCCACTTTGAGCTGCCAAGGTGAAGAGATTCTAGACAATGGCCCATTTTGTTGTGGTGGAAAAAGTCTCTTCATAATTGATGCCTTAAATTTGTGTAAATCCATTTTCCATGAGCTTTGCTTTGTGCTTTTCAAGTGAGCCATCTAATTTGTACTTGTTCTTGTAGACCCATTTTTAGCCAATTGGTTTGGTTTCAGATGGAGGGTCCACCAACTTCCATGTTCCATTCTTTATGGGACCACCATACTCTCTTTGTGTTGCTCCATTCCATTCATTAACTTCTTTAAAGGAAGTTGGTTCAAAGTTAGTAAATAAATTCAATTCATAAACATATGAAACTTCCATATCATCAACTAACTCAAAGCACTTCAATCGTGTCTGGTTGAACTTGTAGTTATCGTCTTTCCAAACTCATCAGGATGAAAACTTTCGAGTGTTTTGGTGAACTATTTTGGGGGGACTTTTCTGAGATGTTCTATAGGGTTGCATCAAGATTCAACCTTCCAATCCTCTCAATCACAATACTCAAAGGATCTTCCTAATATGAAGAAGCGGCGAGAACTGAATGATCCTTAAGAGGGAGAGAGACACGGTGTGATTCAAAGGAGGGTGTCTAGGATTCTATAGGTCCAACTATCAATTTGTCTACTATTACTAGGGATATAAGTGAAATGTTCCTAATTAGAGAAGCAATTATTGTCAAGAGCTTCTATATAGGATAAACACCCCTCACATAGGTTGGGAAATCCAAGCAGCTAAATTATTCTCCTCATGAGTATTTGAGCCTAATTACATTTTCCCACCAATCATATTTACAACAGATCAAATGCCACACCAACTTTCCACTAATGGTAAGATTCGTTAAAGAGGGGTCTCTTATATCCAATTTACCATGAATTTTTGGAGTGTAAGTTGTTACCAACTTTACTGGATGGATTTTTTTAGAGTTGCATTTTCCTCCTTTCCATGAATTTTATTTAATTTCTCTTGCCATCTACACATGAATCTCTAGATGAGCTAGTAATGTTGAGAACTTATACAAAGGAAGAGCAAATAAGATAAATTTTATAAGTATGACTCTACTAAATGGGCTTAGTGAATGGGTGCCCCATTGGTCAAATTTCAATTTAAATCTAGATCAAACGAGAGACTAGGACTGATGGGAATGAGACTTCAAACTGATTAGAATGCATAGGAATTTAATTTTCTTCTAGAATTTTGCATCCTAGAATACTCATCAACTGTCCCTGGATGATTTTGCTAGCATTCCAAGTGTAAGCCTAACATTCCCCTTTGTTTATAATTCTTTTAGAGGCTTGGATTTTTTTTTTTCTAGTACAGTTTGGAATCTAGCTGCAATCATTTTACTGGAACCTCCCAAGAGTAAAGTATCATGATTAACTAACTTTGAGTGATTTATATATTGGTCCCTCTCACAAATATGATTATTGGAAGCGAGTCTATTCTTCACTCAAATTTTAATCTTCTACTAAGAGAGTCTGGAATGGGAGATAATGGACAACTTTACATAAAACATCTAGAAGCTTCGAAGAACCTAGTATATCTTCCATTTACGAATGGAGAAATAAAGGGGTTGGAGATATAAGGGGGGATGTAGTGAATCACTTTTTCCTCCAGTTGAAACTTCCTTGTAGCCTCAAATAAAAACATGTGGTAGACTCGATTAAAGACATTGGGCATGTATAGTTTAATGACCATTTTTCTCTCTCCTCTAGCTTTACCATAGTGAATTGTTTCTTGGACGAGAACGATGTTATCTAGAATATGTCTCCAACTCACAAACCCACATTGGTTTTCAAAGATTCATTTAGGGAGCAATTGTTTGATTTTGAGGGAAATAATTTTGGATAATAATTCATAAGACATCTTGTAGAGAACAATTGGTCTGAATGTAGCAAAGGAAGAAAGGTTCACTTCATTTAACACTAATTATAAATATGAGGAATTAATTCTGCCTCCAATATTATTGTGTTTAAAAGCATAATCAACCATTATGGATTGATCAAATTTGATGAATACCTAGCATTGCTAGTAGAAATGTGTTGAAAACTATCTAGACGAGGGACCTTGTCCAAATTGAAGGAATTTAACATATTCCATATTTCATCCTTCAAGGCAGGGTGGAGAATAAGATCATTATCTTCCAATGTTACCAAATGAGGGATGTGGTCTAGCATGTATCGCACTACTTCCTCATCATAATCACCTAGTAAAGATCACTAAAATGTTGGACTACCTTATATTTGATTTGAGAGAATTCTAAAATGGTTCCCCCACTAACTAATATAGTTTTGATGTTGTTTTTCCATGGTCACATTTTTGGCTTGGTTATGAAAACTTGTTGTTCTTATCCCCCTCTTGGAGCCACAAGTTGCGTGTCTTCAACCTCCATACTTCCTATTCCTCTTACAAGTACCTATGATACAGATCAAATTCTTGTTTTTCTTCCTTTATAATATTTGTTGAATTTTGCTTTTGTTCTATTCGCTTTTGTATTGCCTCCAAATGGTTTTTGCGTTGAATAACTAATTTGTTCACAACACATTGATTTTCTTTGGCCATTGCTTTAATTCCATCTTTAGCTCTTTTATTTTTTGATCCAGAGATCCATTACCCCCATGCTTGAGAAACTACTTTCATAAGTCCTGAATTTGAAACCATTGTGGATTAAAGCGAAAAGATAATGGGTCACAATCCAATTCAAGGCAAATATCTAGCGAGATTGAATGATGATCCAATCCACTCCACGACAAGATCTGAGATGGGATGAGAAAACACTGAGCTAGAAAGGAGTTGACTACTAGGAACCTATCCAACCTAGCTGCATTATGCCTAGGACCCACTCACTTATTACTCCAAGTATATTTACTATAAATTGACTTGATGTCAAGTAAATCTAAGATGGAAATAAGATATTCCAATTTCTCCTAAAATGGATCTTTAAGGGGGGATCCTCTCTTTTTTTTCCAAAGACGTAGAGTGGTATTGAAGTCTCTACCAAAAATACAATTTTGCTTAAACTACAAGTCCCATAAAGAAAGAAGTGTTGACAAAAATCAAGTTTTTACTGATAAATGGCTGCCATATAAACATTTATAATACAACATACATGTGTTGCTTGGAATGTGGAAGAGGTGCACAATGATCCAATGAAGAGAGCTTTGATGAGAAAGAAGTTGAAAACTTGAAGATGACCGCACAATGCATAAACTTCTTCAAGCGTCATGAGTGCTGACTACTTTTGCCTCGCATCCTTGCCACAAATTCACACATTTTCAGGGGCTTACTATTTCCCTAATTTCATCTATTGGATAAAGAGGATTAGGGAATTTTCCCTTTTAATTAGACTTTTAACTTCAAACATTCTTCTTTGTGATCCTAGTCCTCTGTAATTCCATGAGAGAATTTGCATCATTTACTGGTTGATTTGGAGCCCCTCTACATAGGGTCTAGACCACTTGCCAAGCCACTTCCTTTCCTTGTCATTCTTAGGGATCTAATACGAAAAGTGACCTCAATGGATTGTTGAGTGCCCAATTCTTTATCTTTGTCTGCCTGTTCATTCCTTACATCCCCATTGGATTTTCTTCCTCCCCTTCTATGAGTTTTTTGTAATATCCCAAATGACCATTTTCATTAAAATTTCATGAGGGTTTTAACTTTACACAATTTCATCAAGAAACACAATCAAAACACCAAAAATTTGATAGAAACAATGAACCCATAAATTATACTGCAATCTCATTAAAAATATCACAACATGAGGAATAATGAGAAATGTGGTAATAATAAAAAAATCCAACTTTATTATATATAAATATATGCCAATACAGTAGCTGGAAACAACCCTCCAAGATATGTTGAAATGTTGATGCTGACCTCCAAATTGAAACAAGAAATCAATCACTACACCTTTGGATTATGAATGAATCCACCAAGGGGGGAGATGTGTTCTCACCCACTCTCACTAAATCACCCGAGGGTTTTCGTCCTCGGGATACTAAGGTAGAGAATTGGATTCTCCACTCCACATCAAAGACAAATGCCCAAGATGTCCCCCAATGGCCTCCTCCTCCTCTTTTATAAATCTGATGGACCCCTCTAGAACCTCCTATTTTATTATTGTTTTAATCATTGAGCACATTTCCCTCTTTTTATTTCAATTAAAATATTCTTTTTAATGGAGAAAATGGTAAATTGGCCACCATGCCTCCTTAGATCACTGAAAATCACTCCTAACCATCCCATCATGTAGATCTTCTTGTTCTGATTCCAACGAGCTATTACACTAAGGGGTTCTGTCAAGTATTCCTCTCGGAATGCCACCTTAAGTGTAATTAATTAAGTTAGGCCCAATAATAACCATGTTTCTCGAGAGTTGTCGGAATGTAGCAAAACGAAAGGCAAGTTGTGCAGATGATGGAATATATCAAGAAAATGCCATCGAATCTCATAGAAACTCCTCAAAACCCCATGAAACATCTCCGAAAGCCCCTGGGCCCATTGATGAAGTAAACCTGCACTTGTGACCTGTCTGCCTCCAACCCTGGAAGTCCATCCATAAGGAACACCATAAAAAGGAACATCACAAATCCTCCCTCCCCAAGATTGTTTGCCCTCTAGCAATCCAAACTCGTGGACCAGTCTTGTGACCTAATGCAACTGAGACCCAATACTCGAATCCCATACAAGCCACTGGGTGATGCTATGCCTCTATGTAAACCCACCATGAATGGACCCCTCAATGCCGAGATCCCAGACCAATCTCTGACCGAACTTGTCATCAACAAATCCTCATGGATCACAATGCCACCAAGAACAAGCATCAATGCTCCACGACTCTTGTTGTACTATAGCTCCGGTTGTGAATGTTGACCCAACTCATTACCACTCTCTAGTCCAACCCCTGAATCAATCTAATGCCAATCCTACTCTCCTGATGCTAGGATGGAATGTTGGAGAGTTATCGACTTGTATCCCATTGCCAACTGGAGCATGTAGTATCTGACATGTCTAAGGATCCCCGCTCTACTATGCCCTTGACTAAGAATATCACACCATCAATAGGATACCAACTCATGATCTCTCGCCAATCCAATGCATGGACACCTGTGTAAGGACCAAGTCTACTAGGTTGATATGGGTCCCTACTCAACTCAAGATATTCTACCTGGTCAATCAACAAGATCTGTCTAAGGAAACCTATCCCTCTCTCTATAATCATGCACTGCTTTATTTATGCCACGAACGAGCCCCTACTATATGCAAGATTATTTGATTGCTATCACTACGAGCATGACTGTTGAGGCAAATTAATTACCTATCATTTAATTGTCAACCCAGGGGTTTCGTAAAACTTGCGAAACATGCGTGCACTATATATGCTAGAAATTAACTTCTAATTTAGATCAATCTAACTACGAAACCAAATAACGAAAAATCAAATTCACCTGTTCTAATTCAACAATCAATTCAAAAGAAATTATAGTGCAGTGTGTGGAATTGAAATCTTAATCTATCACACTTGCAGAAATGAAATTGCATGAAATGAGATCTACTCTAAGGGATCATGTGTGCATTATCAAATCAGGATCCTATGAAATGAATAATCAAAACCACATGATATGAAATGAAAACAAAAATAATCATTCTTAACCTCTAGATATGAAAGCAAATAAAAACAATCACTCTTAACCTCTCACATAGGAAAATACATGAAAGAAATAAATCTTAATATATGAAAGCAATAAATATTAATATATGAAAAACAATAAATCTTGATCTATGAAAAATAATAAATCTCACACATTATAGATGGCCAATCCAAAAGCATGAGGGATGGAAAGTTGAGAGGCTCCAAATACAAGCATAACCAAATCAAAGTGAACATCACTCATGAATATGGTGCCAAATCCAAACTCTATATTCAAAACAAGAGCATTTCCCCAACTTTTCACATGCCTTTGAAAGGAAGAGGCTCTCCTATTTATACAAAAACATAAGTAGCTACCTCATTAATGGAGGTCCATTATTCTCTCCCTAGATCCCTAGAAAATCTCATATAGTTACAACTCAAATAGCTAATGATGAGACACATATCCTCTTTGACCTTTATCCAAATCTTCTTCCATATCTTGAAGGGAATTCGAATTTAAGCATTGGAGGCCACATAAGGATGTCTTGGAAGCTTCCAAATGACCTACACATGTCATGAAACTCAAACCACTTTTAAGTATTAGCAAGTATATGCCACCTTTCTAAGTTTTCACCATTTAATTCACTTATAATACTAGAAATCATGAACTTTGGAAAACACAAATGAAACCCATATAATTATGAAAATGGAGGCTAATGAAAGGTTATATGGTCATGGAGTTGCGACATGTGAGTGAAATTGTGACGATAAAGGTGAAAGTGGATGATATTTTGAATACATTTTGGAGACTCTACATTCCCCCCCAACTGACATTATTGCATGTCCTCGTGCAATCTACTGCATTTCTTAATCAAGATTTGTTTTTGGATGAGCTTGGCTTATATCAATTGTCCTTAAACTTTGCATTTGTCAATTTTATTTCTTTTTGCAAAGTATTCCTTGTCATACATTGAATTGCAACATGTTTGGTTGGTTCTTGTGTGACAACCAAATCTTAATTGGCATTGGTTCTTGTGTTTCAATACCTTGTTTCTTTTTGCTGCAACAAAGTTCAATGTACATATTTAAGAATGGATCTTTAAGTCAGCCATATAATATGCTCATCATTTAGGCATTTATTTGCAAATCACATAACTTTTGAACCATAATGCAATCATAATCCATTAGGACAGGTACGTTAGGATGATATGAAGTGATATGAAGAGTGATCATAAATGGATGTTCCTTCCCCCCAAATAAAGGTGTTTACGGTTTTTTTTTCAAAAGAGAAAGGAAATATGGTGAAGTATTTCATAAAAATTATAATTTTAGTATTCAAGGAACTTTATGATTAAAAACTAGAAAAGAACATACCTCTACTTACCTAGGAAGTGGACAAATTGTGCATATTTAGAGAAGTTGTCATTGCTGCTGGATCATGGAATAAAATGTAGAATTTCATCTGCTTCTTGGTTGCATAAATGGATGAGGCGGTGAAAGTGGATTCTTTATTTATGTTGCTAAATTTGTTGTATCTGCTGCAAAATGTTGTAATGATATAGTCTTCACCTGCTACAAAACCTGATGGTACAATTCTAGTCATGCGAATAAATGTGTTGTTGTCAAGCATGAAGAGAAGTCATTGGATTACGGCCATTGATGAATGTCGTTAACCAATGCGAGGCAAACTCGCCATTAATGTCAACGAGTGCCAAGGTACCTAAGTACATCTTACAAAGTGCGAATAGATGAGCTGATGTCGAGCCACTTGCAAGATCCAACGATCAAGGGACATTGGTTTGTTCCCATGATTGTCAGTGAGAGAACTTGTCATTGATGCATACAAGCCTCAAGGTACTAATAAGGAATCTAGTCTTGAACCTAGATAATGTGCTGATGTTGATAGGCCAAAACTTGTTAGAAGGGAGGCCTTAGTGAATCCTCCATCATCTAACGTGAGTATGAAATGATGATTTTGGAAGGACTATGAATGAAAAATTTTGCAGTGGATCAAGGTTTATTTAATGGAAAGAAAAATGACAAGAGGGTAAACAAGCGAATGGAAAGCAAAATGACAAATCAACATGTAAGCGAGCTGAATGTCTCTATTAATTGGTTGATGAATGGAAATTATGGAAAATGTGATTGTAAAATGTAAATGGAAAATGTGAAGGAAACATGCGACTCTTTGCAAGGAAAATGGTGATGACAATGCTTAGCGAAAATGCTTGGATAGCTTGTGAGTTTGGAGAGGAAAAATGATGGCATTTATGGATGATAGAAATGGATTCAATTGGTTTATGTTTCTTGAAATTGGTCGTAGAAAACCAACCATGCATAAATTGGCTTCCTTCAATTCTCCGATTGCCCTAGAACCTGAAAACAAACATGGCACTAACATTGCAACAAACGTGAGTGTGTTCAAAGAGAAATGATCAATTTCTCTAGGTACATACGGAAAATTTACATAATTGACAGGTTCATGACATGTTTTTATTTCAAATAGTTAGTCCAATTTCACAACTGTGAAAACAATTTCCTCAATTTATGTTTGAATCATAGCATTTCAAAAATATAAAGAAATATTATTTGTGAATGCTTAATGATTCCTGCAAAAGAATCCTCAATAAAAAAAATTCATCAATCGATCTTGCAGATAAAGTGCATTCATAGTTCTTCTTCTTTCGTGCATCATGCTTGCAAACATAATCATTAGACAAAACTAGTAAATTTTGATCATGATTTTCTCATTAGAATGCATTGTTGACAAGTAGATCATTAAGTTAAATACATCACTGCATAATTGTTTTTCAGCTGCAGAATTGTGCAGTTTCTGTAGCTAAAATTTTGAACAGACAATTAAGTACACACAACTATGCATTTTTGTTATAAACAAATAACCAGTCCAATTTTCAAATTGATCAATACCTCTTCCAAAAAATAATTAGTAAATAGAACTCTATATATATATATATATATATATATATATATTATTTTTTTTAGCTACGATAGGTGTGTTTGAGTGGACCATCACAACAACTTTTTCTCAACTTTCTCCAATCACTAAATGAATTTCACATCAATTTATTTATTTAATTTTTTTATGACAATTTTCCATGGCAATTTTCTAAAAAATAAAATAATAAAATGCACAATCTAAAAATTAATGAAATATTTACAAAACTAAAAAGTAAAATAAATATATATAAAAGAAAAACATATATACAAACTAAAATACACATATAAACTGATTAACTGATATGTTGTATATGCTTGAAGTTAGAAGATGCCTATCATCGTCTTGCTCATTCGACTTATGCCTAGTAGTGGCGAACTTTTTGTACAAGTTAGAAAACACTCCAACGAGTGGAATGGATATTGCAGTAATAATGAGAGTTGTAACAACTGCCTTAGATTTGTCATTTTTCTTGCCTGATTGTTCAAGAGGAGGCGAATCAGAAATATGTGAAATGATGGATGAACATTGGTCTGAAGGAAAAACTGTTGTCAATGATGATGATGGGCTGGAAGCCTGAAATGTTCATTCACCATAAATAAATCGAATTGCTGGGAGATTCAATAAAAGGTTCTGCACTGAATCCAGAACCGAAACTCTTTGTTGGAAAAACACCCCTTTCTTGGCAGACCTCGCCAGAATCCAGCAAACGACAAGCAATGTGAGAAAATGGTGATCCACATCTCAGCATCTATGTGGCGGATCTACTTCCTATAAATGAAGGAGGTCAGATTCTTTGTGGATCTACCTCTTGTAGATCAAGGAGGCTGGATTCTTGACGGATTGTTTGCAAGAGAAAGCCGAATGGCCAAAACTGTCTCTGTTCATTAATTAAAAACCGTTTTTCTCATGGAATTTGCCAAATAGGGCTCCAAAGAACCCATAATATCTCCCAATCGGTTAAGAATTTCATAAAATCACACTTGTGTACTATGATTGACCCCGTTTTGAAGAAAACCGACGTTTTAGTTTTTCGAAATTCATTTTCAATCAGCCAGAAACCGTGTTTCAAAAATGATGTTTTTAAGATGCTACACATTTATGGCAACTGCTCAGGTAATTGATGGGTCTTGAAATTAAATAATGGTTGCATTCTAAAATTGCTGGAGATTGTTATGGCTCATGTCTGGTGCAAATCAAGTTCCTTTGCAACCTTTAGCATTCGCAAACCATTCCTTTGCCCATAGTAAGATCTGTTGAATGTTTTATTTGTAGAGTTGATTTTTTAAATGTTCTTGAAGGGTTGTTTCGAGGCCAAAGCTCAAACTGCAATGTGGATTCCACCGCCAAGGGAAAAAAATGGATCTAACCACTGAATTCACCCAACAAATCATTATTTTATAAATCAATGTTTCTATTGTTGCAACACGGGCAAAAATATTAAGCAATGATCGGATCTGGATACATATTACATATATTTTTATTTGCAAGTTTTGTACAAGGCCGAAGCCAAATATTACGATTTGCGTTCATGTTTTTACCTACCATGACTACTATTGATTCAACCTCATCAACCCTTCATGAGTTTTGTATGCATGGGTTGTTTCTTCATTATGTTTTTTGTTAATTGTTTTGCTTTATTGTTTATTTTTTAAATGTTTTGTTTTGTATTTTTATTTCTTTAGTTTTTTTTTAATTAATTTTTTCAATATAATTTTGTTTTTATTTGTGTTTTGTTTTTGGTTTTTGTTTTGTTTGGTTTATTTAAAAAAAATAGATGTTTTCTTTTAGAAATCTAACATGATTTTTTATTGAAAATATTTTTGTGAGGTTAATGAAAAAATGCAAGAAAATAAATACAAATCTAAAGATTTTAAAGTCTAAAAAAAAAAACTTAAAAAAATGTAATCAAGTTTGATTTTATTTTTTCCTAGTTTATCTACTTGATTTTTTTTTTTAGTATATGAATGTTTCCAATGGAGCGATGTATGTAACAAAATGATATATATACTCATATGCAGATTTGAAATATATTCTTTGATACGTTCTCGTGTATGAGAGACCAACTATCTTGATTGAAATGATGTCAAAAGATACTGAAGAATGGAATATTGGGATCCAATAATTGTCTTGAACCAAGATTCAATATAATCTTGTTTTTCTTGGCTTCCTTCTATCATGCCATGCAAGTCCTCAGACATGTGATCTCCATTCAGAGAATGGGTGATAGGCATGCATGAAACTTTTCAACCTTAGGTCCCAGCCACTGTTCCTTATCAACGGGGCATCCTTGATTCTTGGACCTTATTTGAATCTTCTTCTTCTAGTTGTTGTTCTTCAATGGCAGCTGGTAAATCATTTTGCAACACCTCAACATTGTAAGTGGATTGAGGTGTTTTATTGATGGGGATTTGAAATGGTTGTGCAAGTAGTGGCGTGGGAATGGATCTTTGGGGTGTTTGTGTATGTGGTAATGGGAAAGGTTGAATTGAGATTAATTGAGGGTGAAATTGATGTTGTGGTGGAGGTGAATGGTATGGATAACATTGATATATGTATTGAGGATAGTGAGGGAAAGATTGAGTATATGATGCCTCTATAAGGCTCTTCCCAACATTGTTTCCAATATTGGTTTTGAGATTGGGATTGAGATGGCCAAGGTTACCAAGGCAAAGGTGTTTGCCAATTATGTTGTGCATAACTCTGAAATTGTGCACAAGGCTATTACATAATATTGGGTTGATGAGGTTGCCATGGTCCTTTTGGAGCTTGATTCACTCCATTATCCTTTTGGTAAACTGCCTTTAACCTTGGCAATGATGGGCAATCTTTAGTAGCATGTGATCCTACACAAATTTTACAATTTTTAATTTTATGAGGTGGACATTCATGCAAAGCAACATTTTCAACTTTTTTCTTGTTTTGCTTTCTTAGCATCTCAATTTGTTCATTTAAATTACCAAGAATGTTTAGCAAGTTGTTAAGTTCAGTTTGACTTACCAATTCCATTGTCAACTTACTTTCCCTTGCTGTAACTAGATCTTGAGGAGATCTTCCATACTTTTCTTTTCCTCTTGATATGTTCTTGCATGGTTCACAAATCTCTTGAAATGACAATTGATAAACATCTCCTTTTCCCACTAGGTTAAGAAGATCAATCCATTCATCCTTTAGTAGGAGAGTTTTTAATACGTTTGATCCTAAATTATGCATTTTAGATCTTTTGATATTATAAGTAAATCTCTCCACTAGGTCTTCTAGATTTTCATCCTCTTTTTTATTCATCTTAGAAACTTCATTTCTAAGGTCATGGTGTTTGTAATGATTTCCATATTTTTCCAAAAATACTCTTTTCATATCATCTCATGTCCTTATAGAATTTGTTCCTAAAGTCATGAACCATCTAAGATCTTTATCCTTCAATGTTGTTGGAAACAAATTTAATTTTTGAATGTGTAATGAGTAGCCATAAGATCTACAAATGATTTCAAATTCAAAAAGGAAATTTTCCTGGTCTTCTGATCTCATACCTTTGAATTTAGGAAGTACAGGTGGAGGGATATTCTTCATTTGAACATTTACATCAATTTCTTGAATGGGAAATCCAAAAGGATCTCCTTCCATTTCTCATCCTCCTTTGTCATCTCTTCCACTTGCAAAAATAAGAATTCATGATGTGGATGTGTGGCTCTTACTGCGCCACGTGATATAGTGGGGGTGGTAGGTGATTGAAGGTTGTTTTTTTTTTTTTTTTTAAATGATATGCAGCTAAATGATTTATGCATCTACATGATTTAATCATGCATCTAATTTTTTTTTGAAAAATAAACTCTAGATTGAAAGCTAGTTCCTATGCACACTGCCCTGGCAACGACGCCGAAATGTTGAGGCAAATTAATTACCTATCATTTAATTGTCAACCTAGGGATTTCGTAAAACTTGCGAAGCATGCGTGCACTGTATATGCTAGAAATTAACTTCCAATTTAGATCAATCTAACTATGAAACCAAATAACGACAAATCAAATTCACCTATTCTAATTCAACAATCAATTCAAAAGAAATTATAGTACAGTGTGTGGAATTGAAATCTTAATCTATCACACTTGCAAGAATGAAATTGCATGAAATGAGATCTACTCTAAGGGATCATGTGTGCATTATCAAATCAGGATCATATGAAATGAATAATCAAAACCACATGATATGAAATGAAAGCAAAAACAATCATTCTTAACCTCTAGATATGAAAGCAAATAAAAACAATCACTCTTAACCTCTCACACATGAAAAGACATGAAAGAAATAAATCTTAATCTATGAAAGCAATAAATATTAATCTATGAAAAACAATAAATCTTGATCTATGAAAAACAATAAATCTCACACATTATAGATGGCCAATCCAAAAGCATGAGGGATGGAAAGTTGAGAGGCTCCAAATACAAGCATAACCAAATCAAAGTGAACATCACTCATGAGTATGGTGCCAAATCCAAATTCTATATTCAAAACAAGAGAATTTCCCCAACTTTTCACAAGCCTTTGAAAGGAGGAGGTTCTCCTATTTATACAAAAGCATAAGAAGCTACCTCATTAATGGAGGTCCATTATTCTCTCCCTAGATCCCTAGAAAATCTCATATAGTTACAACTCAAATAGATAATGATGAGACACATATCCTCTTTGACCTTTATCCAAATCTTCTTCCATATCTTGAAGGGAATTCGAATTTAAGCATTGGAGGCCACATAAGGGTGCCTTGGAAGCTTCTAAATGACTTACACATGTCATGAAACTCAAGCCACTTTTAAGTATTAACAAGTATATGCCATTTTTCTAAGTTTTAACCATTTAATTCACTTATAATACTAGAAATCATTAACTTTTGGAAAACACAAATGAAACCGATATAATTATGAAAATGGAGGCTAATGAAAGGTTATATGGTCATGGAGTTGCGACATGTGAGAGAAATGGTGGCGATAAAGGTGAAAGTGGATGATATTTTGGATACATTTTGGAGACTCTACAATGACTGAAATCTATAATGACTGAGTCATGATTGTTCCTCCCGAACGACCCAATCCAATAAATGTGATGTCCAAACTCACGTAGTCACCAATGCGAATTTGCTAGATATGAACTCTTGCTGCCATAAGTTCTTATGTCATTGCGCACTACTCACCGCGACCTTCACGCGACCTTAGTTGGCTTCAACCACTTCCATAATTATACGTAGAAATCCCGTTACAAATTTGATTTCGCCATCATAAATTTAGTTATTGCCACCTTTGTGTCGTGACTTAATGATCTATCTATTCAGCATTTTACGTGGCAAGAAAAATAGGGGCACCCAGTCAACAGATTTCTTTGGCGGCTCGCCCTAATCTGATCCACCACTATGTATTCTTCATGTGTGGATTAGCTTAACATTGAGGGATGTAGATGTTGTAATGATCCATGGGGATTTCACTTACTCTTTTGTCACATAACCAACTGCACTTCAACACAATCTTCATGTTTTGTACGTAACAACTCCTGATCTTTGCTTCGACTATGATAATTTGACTGTAATAATTCGTCCTTGGCAATGCTCTCTCCCTTCAATAAGGCATCGCTCTTGGCCTCCAATGATAACAAGCCCTTACTCCAGCAATGTGACACCTCTAAACTTGGCCAGCTCGAGCTTGTAGAATCAATGATATGTTGCGACCACCTTAAAATTGATCGTAACTTGGTTGAAATATTTCTTCAAACTTTGGTCTTAATCGACAACCAATGACAAAATTGGCCCATCAAATGTATTTGATATATGTCCCCTTTTAATAATTTGATTGACGACTTCTATAATAATCAACCCTGCCTCCCTCTGTATGAAATTTATATCATGACTCTTTTAGTAATAATTTGGACAAATAGTAAGATTTTGGCTTTTCACAAAATGCAAATTTGATATGAAATATGAGTCGTCTCTACTTCGACAATTGTTGGCCAAATAATTCAACAATTTCAAATAGAAATTGTTGAATACTTAAGAGGCGATTTCTCACAACTTTTAGGAAAATATTTTCAGAAATTCGATCACAACTTTAAAAAATTTAATCTGCAATCACCCTCAGGTTGGCAGGATGCACAACTCTGGTACCACTGTAATATCCCAAACGACCATTTTCATTAAAATTTCATGAGGGTTTTAATTTTGCACAATTTCACCAAGAAACACAACCAAAACACCATAAATTTGATAGAAACAATGAACCCATAAATTATACAACAATCTCATTAACAATATCACAACATGAGGAACAATGAGAAATGTGGCAACAATAACAAAATCCAACTTTATTATATATAAATATATGCCAATACAATAGCTGGAAACAACCCTCCAAGATATGTTGAAATGTTGATGCTGACGTCCAAACTGAAACAGGGAATCAATCACTACACTTATGGATTTTGAATGAATCCACCAAGGGGAGAGATGGGTTCTCGCCCATTCTCACTAAATCATCCGAGGGTTTTCGTCCTGGAGCTACATCAAAGGCAAATGCTCAAAACCAAGATGGCCCCAATGACCTCCTCCTCCTCTTTTATAAATCTGATGGGCCCCTCTAGAACCTTCTATTTTATTATTATTTTAATCATTGAGTATAATTCCCTCTTTTTATTTCAATTAAAATATTCTTTTTTAATGGGGAAAATGGTAAATTGGCCACCTTGCCTCTTAAGGTCAATGGATATCACTCCTAAATATCCCATCCTGTAGATATTCTTGTTATGGCTCCAACAAGCTATTACACTAAGGGGTTCTATCAAGTATTCCTCTCAGAATGCCACCTTAAGTGTAATTAATTGAATTAGGCCCAATAATAACTTTGTTTCTTGAAAGTTGTCAAAATGCAATGGAACGAAAGGCAAGTTGTGCAGTTGATGGAATATGTTAAGTGAATGCCATCGGATCTCATAGAAACTCCTCAAAACCCCATGAAACATCTCGAAAAGCCCCTGGGTCCACTGATGAAGTAAACCTGCACTTGCGACCTGTTTGCCTCCAACCCTGAAAGTCCATCCATAAGGAACACCAAAAAAAGGAACATCACATTTTTTTTTAAATCTCAACCCTTTTCTTTTTTCTCCTTCAATTTTTTCATTTGTAGACCCAGAGGATAGGGCCCCTTGGTGATTTATTAGATTTTTTGGGGAGAGGAAGACCTCATCTTCATTTAAACTTGCTTCTTCATTGATCTTTTCTATTGTCAGGATATCTTCTAGTAGCAATATGCCTGTATTTTGACCTTCCATGTTGATGCATGAAGAATCTTCAGGAGGATTCTCTTGGGTTTGCTGCTCATGAAATTCTCCCTCTTCATCTAATTTTCCAACACTTAAAGTTTATTGCCTTGAGTATTAGATATTTTATTTGTGCTGGAAAAGGAACCCTCCATGGCGCCAAAGCCAAAAGTTTTAGGGGAGGAAAGAGCTTTGGATTTAATCCATTGGTTTCAAGAGCCTTTGTTGTTGCATTTTGATAAGAACCCCTTCTACGGTCCCATTGCTCCCATTGATCTCTATCTTCATCTTGCTTATGCACTTCCTCCAATTTCTTATAGTTCATGACAAAGTTCCCATACTCATGACATGATTTGCACTTAAAAGGAAGTTGATCATAATCAAGCCCTTGAATAAAGTTAGAGTTGTCCAAGGTTAAATTTATTGCTATAGGCAGACCCTTGTCCAGATCTACCTCTGACTAAATTGGAGCCGAAGCCAACATCCCTTCTCGTGGCTCGACCCAATTGATATAACATCCTAGAACATTAACGATGCTTCAAAAGGTGTATTCGTTCCAACAATGAAGGGGAAAATAGGGTAATTTAACCCAAACAGGGGCTGCAGAGGGGACATCATTCTCTAGATCAAAATTTGGGCTTTAACAATCCAAATAAAGGCCTAGGCCCCCATGAAGTATGGACCACTTCGAAAAAAGAGATCTCGATTTGCCTTATCTTCAAACATGAAAGTTAAAAAACCTTGTCCATAAAAGGAAACAAAAAATTATCCCTTGAAGAAGGGCCACCAATTCTTGTAAATCTAGAAGTTCAACTACATGAGGGAGCGACAAATGCCTATAAATTACCTTATTAAACCCTGATGTGTTAATCTTAATGCCATTGTTTGAGACTAATTGACATGAGTTGAAATCTTAAAGATTTCATTAAATTTTTAAAAACAAGTAAGTTTAGCATGCTGAACACAGAATTAGATAGAGGCAACGACAGGTAGATAGAGGCAACAAAGGTGCAAACCATCAAGAGCCTAAAGCAATGAGAATGCAAAGGCATGACATAGGTGCAACTAAAATATCTCCTACTCTCCCCAAACAATTCTTTATTCTTTTAACCTATACATTTCTTTATTATTACTCCCTTTAATTAACATCAAAATAAAAAATGAAATATTTAACATTATATACTTAAAAAACACAAATCCAAAATTAAAATAGATTTAGAATAAAAAAGGCACGTTGAGATAATGGTGAGTTGTTCTTCAAAGTAAAATCCTTGAAACATTTAACGTCAGCTCCTCCCTCAATCCCTAACTAGTCCACTGAAAGTGAACGATTAGGGTTTTTCTCAGACGTAAAGTGATATTTATGGTTGGTTATTCTCTCACGAGCCTCTCATAATACTAAAGCCCTAGCAGTCTTCGTAATACCCAGCGTTACTGGCGACTGTTGAGGCTCCCGCGTTCTGCGAAAATGGTAGGATCTCTTTTACTCTGTAGTCTTCCGAGGTTTCAGTTTGTATCGGTTTCGTTTGATTTGCGCAGGTTTCAGTGTTTTCGCAATCAATTCTGTTACCAAGTCTAGGTGTTTTAGAGGGAGGGTTCATTTATGAAGATTTCTATAGTTTTTATTGTAATTGTGCTGGTTATTTTCAGTCTTTGATTGCGAATGAGGAGTTTCAACACATTCTTCGTGTCCTCAACACCAATGTTGATGGGCGACAGAAGATCATGTTTGCCCTGACTTCTATCAAGGGAATTGGTCGGCGTTTGGCCAACCTTGTATGCAAGAAGGCCGATGTTGATATGAACAAGAGGTAATTTCTAAGATATCTTCTTTTATACTTTACATTAATAGGTTTTGCATGTTTTTGTCTATTTTTTTAATACCCTTTCAGCCAGTAGACCGGGCTTTAGAAGCTTCACAAACATCCGCACTTGAGGCGTCTCTATTGTCCAGGACTCAAACCTGTTGTTGAGCTTGACCCTGTAGGAAAAACTGATCTATACTTGACAGGGTATCCCCTGTTCGGACAGATCTCCTTATTTATGTTCTGTAACACCTGCTAACAAAACGAGCTGAACGGAAATTTAGCTTGCTAACTAGTGTTATTTGAATACTCAATAAGGTGGATCCCAGTTTAAGACGATGGCTTCATGAATTCATACACAGAATATCAAGAACAATTTAACAATAAAAATAAAATGTAATTTGCAGAGGTTGTTACAGTAGTATTACAGTGCACTTTAGCCTTTAACTAACGGAAAACCTAATACTGTGCAATGGTACGTGTCTCCAAAGGCAGCGACGTCCTTCTTTCATTCTCTGTAGCTCGCTCCGTTTGCCCCGCGTTACTTGCTCTGCCAAAAACCCCTTGCACCAAAAGAGGAAACGAATACTACAATATATAGACATATCAGATTTCCCCGTCCCTCATAGAAGGTTGATGGTCACCATCAACTTCTGCGTATAGGTATATCTAGGCTTCGTAGGCAGTGCGGGTTGCATCCTCAGCTCAGCCTGTAGTCTGGAATAACTATCTTTTGTCGTGGTGTTCATGGCAGCTTTGGGATGGTTTGTTCTTCTTGCAATCCACCTTACAAGTCAGACTATCTTCCTTCTGACCCAACTGATGAGCGAGGTTTGCTAGTAATCACCTGTTCCTCCTGCTGCTATGCTCTCAATTCGGCAATCAAATATTCCACAAACTGGATGAGAGACGGTTTTTATCACGCTCATTGTTCTGATTTTAGGGTTCAAAGAACTTCAAACAATCTACATGTATGATGGAATAGATTTGCATATAGCTGGGTAAGTCAGCTTTTGCATTTTCCTCTATTTGCCAAAGGAATTGAATGGGTCCATTCGAGATGGGCCTCAATTTCCTGCTGGAGCCACGAAACCCCTTTTTGCCAAGATATAATCATATAAGCAGACTATATCCCCAGTTTGGAATTTATGGGCGCTGTCCTATGTTGGACATATCGTTCTTTGTACCTGTCTCGAGCCTGCTGCAGCCTGGTTTTGCACCTGTGAATGGGATTGTTGAATTTATTCTATGAAATTAGCAGCATTCAGTTATTTGTTGTTATTATCACCACTGTTACCACTTCTTCCATGGCAGGCTTTCATCCAAAGTATATGTGTGCTTGGTGTTACAAGCTGTCCTATGTTGATCACAGCATTCTCTGTACCTGCCTTGAGCCTGCTGCAGCCCGTTTTGCACCTGTGAATGGATTTATTGAATTTATTCTGTGATATTAGCAACATTCAGTTGTTTGTGTTGTTATGATCACCACTGTCTCGGCTCTCCACTTCTTCTGTTCTGCAGATTGCCATGACAAAAGGCAACTTAGGTGAAGCCAGGAATGGCCCTTTTATAACAATGTTGCGAGTACGGCAGGCTTCATGTGCATGGTGTTACAAGCTCTCAACAAATGCACAAGTGTGGTTTACTTGATCTGACTGTCCATCCTATTGAGATCTGTCCATGTGACTGAGGGTGGAATGCCGTGCTACACCAGTATCCATCAAGCTCCACAGTATAGCCCAAAACCTGCTCACAAAACTCCTGTTATTGTCAGAAATAACAGGCTGAAAAAATTGTACCCACACATGCTGAAAAAATAGTTCGCTGCCTCCTTGCCTGAGGTTGTTTTCTTGCAGGGAAATACAGAGCACCATTTTGCAGAAACGATCCACAATCACAAAGTGGTAATTATGCCCATGCTTGATCTTAGGCAGGTCCAACAATATGCTTTCCCAAGACCTCAAAGGCACCAGGAGAGTAATGTGTAACCCAAACTTTCATTCTGCTGGATTTGAAGTGCAGCATAGTGTGCAATCATGGATAGACCTGGCCACATCTACTTGCATTCTTGGGCCGAAATACACATTGCTGTAGGTCTGTCACTGCCCTTGTTATAGAAAAATGCCCAGGAAGTTTCAAAGTGTGGTACTCCCACATCAAATGAACTCATAGTTTCCTCTTAGAATGCACAATTTATCAAGATGATATATTATTCCATATCTTAACTGACAGTCTCACCATGTACGTTTTCTCTACCATTGTTTGCTGTAATGTTGTCAAGACAGGTCCAAAGTATTCATCAACATTGAAAACCACCATGAATTCTTCATGTGAAAAGGGTGCCAACCGCATGACAACTTTTAGCAATGACAACCTGGGTGGTTTGGACAGATCTGTAATTTATTAGTGTTACAGTTTACTTCCATCTGAGAAAATCTTCTATCTTGCCAGGAGATGTCTATCTTCTTAATCTTGTTTTGTTCTGATCCTTCCTGAAGTTTCTCTATGCCATGTTTTCACCATCCACTTCCAGGATTAAAAATGCTCTCAGATACCATCACGATCTTTTCTGAAATAGGTATCACCTGTTTCAAACAGCTCTCTTTATCTCTGTATTGTAACATCTGCCAACACAAGGAACTGAAACATTATCTAACTTACTAACTGGTGTTATTTGAATGCTCAATAAGAAGGTGCATTCTTCAGTTTAAAAGGCTGGTTCCAGTAGAAAATGAACAATTACAATCAAATCCAGAAGAATGAATTCTAATGATTATTTAAAGAAAAGGCAATTTATACAGATTGTTACAGAAGTTTTGCGGTGCACTTGCACCTTGACTAGAAGGAAGCATACTACTATGCAATGGTCTGTGTTTTCAGATACAGCAATTTCCATTCCTGATCTGTAGTTTCCTTCCTTCTCCCTTGGATACTTTCCTCTACCAAAAACCCTTCATTCTAATAGAAGAAAGAAAATGAAATTAAGTGGCAACAACTAAAGTGGTTACCTTCCTAACTATCCATAATGGTTCATTTCCAAATGGCCTCCAAGCCCATGTTATAGTGCAACAAATTTGCCACATTAGTAGCACAATGCCTTCTTGGCAATTGGACCTGGATCTCTCTGTTAGGAAAGCTCACTTGAATTACTACAATGGGAGGGTCTCCAAATTTGTATTTTGCTCTTGTGATCACCCTTTGTTTCCATTGAGTTGTATGTATCCAAAGGATTGGTGGCTAATTGTGAAGGATATGCTGACTGCAGAGCTGGTGAACTTTCTGCACTTGAGCTTGAGAACCTGATGATAATTGTCGCGAATCCTAAACAATTCAAGATCCCAGATTGGTTTTTAAACAGACAGAAAGATATCAAGGATGGCCGAACCACTCAGGTGGTATCCAATGCTCTTGACATGAAACTCAGGGATGACTTGGAACGCTTGAAGAAGATCAGGTACTCTGACATTTTTTATGCACTAATATTTATAATAATGAATTTATATTGTTATGTTGTTATTGGTGTTCGTGATATTTTGAACCTCGTCATAACATATAGTTATTTGCATTTCTGAATTTTAAGGAATTTTAATGTCACTAAATTGTATGTGAAAAGCCATAACCTTCATCCATATTGATCAAGAAGATGAAGGGCAAGATAATTTACGAGTGGTGGTTTTATATCAATGATTCACTGATTGAAAGTTGTGTGTTTTTTTATTTTTTATCTTTTATAATTTAAATGGTTTTATAATTTTTTAAACTTTCTGAAAACATATCTATCATTTCATTGTTTATTAGCAAATAATACAACTGTATTCATCAGTCAGGCTGTGATTATACAGACCCTCCTATGGAAAGTGAGCATTTCATATCAGTAAATCACTGATTAAAAGGTGTTGCTATTTAGTTTTTTTCTGAAAAGACTTTCCAGATATCATTGCCCATCGATAAGTAATACAAGAACTATATTATAGGGTCAGGCTATGATTATGAAGACCACTATTCCTTGCATAAATAAGGAATCAGTACAACAACCCTGGCTCCAAACTCTGGTGTCTACATTTCTAAAAATGCCAGTGCTGCAAACTCTGAACTAAATGTGGTGATCTGGTCCGAATTAAAGAGGTAGCATACCCATTTAAAGTTGCACAGCATTGTCTGTGTCATACAAAAAGATATGATGTAAATCTGATTGCATTTTAGCCTTTAGGTACTTATCCCAGATTGTCTATCCATCCATTTTCAGTGACAAAGGGTGTCAAAGAATGTTGGATTCAGTCACAATCTATTCCCTAAAGATCTGGCAATGGTGCAACTCCAAATACATGTTTAACTGTCTTTGATGTAACAAAGCACATGACAGGCTTTTGTTAGATTGTGGAGTTTGCTATTGCACAAAGATTCGTGTTTAGGTAGTTTACATTTAAAATCATTGGATTTTGATTCACTCTTTATATTTATCCAACAACTTCCGTCATTTAGGAAATTGGTCCTTGTGAACAGCTTTTAGTGTGTGGGGGTGCCATTGAATGAAGATTTATCTTGCTATTAATTACGTCTACAGGTATTGAATCCTGATTCTATTTTAATTTATTGAACCACTTTTGTCTTCTAGGAGATTCGTTTTTGTGAACAGCTTTTAGTTTTGCTTCGTCAAAATTTGAAGTCCATATACACATAATCAGTTTCCTCAACTCCTTGAGTTTTGATTTTCCTAGTTTTCCTTTGGTTTCTCTACCTGGTTTGGAATATGTCTGAAAATTTGTTTTGATTTGTATTCCTGAAATCATCCATCCTGTGTCTTAGATGGCAGGAAAACTTGATATGATAGGCTTTTCATCCCCACTTGGAACAAAGATATCAATATTTGGACTATCGAGAGCTAATAACAAAATTGTGAAGAAAAATTGGCAAAAATATTTAGATGCAAGTTCATCATTATTGATGGACGTTATATGTTATGCTTTAACACTAGATTCTAATTGACATGGCGGGTTCTTGTGTTTCTTTCATACTGAGAGAAGCGAGGTGCTCGTACAGCCCTGAATGAAATGTTCATATCTGTGACTTTGTTTGTCTGCATGGAAAAGTTTTTCCCTATCCCATTTGGTGCCCTAATAGATGTGGTTGAGACCACCTATACCAGTATATCTTCAATCTTAAATGAAAATTTTCAAGTACACTGGGATGGCTGGTCACTGGTGTCTCATGAGTTATAAGAGACTAGTAAGGAAGGATGATATATTGGCAACTCTACTATATTTGATACATTGCAATCTTTATATAAGGTAGTCGGTAGTCTTTCAATTTCGAAGAATATTAATATTGTTAGGATGTGGCAGTTGTTTAAGTATGTTATTTATAAAAGTTATTACATGATATTTAATGCTGTCTTATAATTTTGAAATCCTTTTTTTGAGGCATATTATAACCTAAGTTTTGTTGTGTTTTATTTTTCACTATGTAGTCCAATAACTCTCTGATCTGGAGTGAATTTGATGGACCATTGATTTTTTCAAATCATTGCTCCAGTGCTTCGACATTTTTCATATTAATAATATGCGAAAGGCACATAAACTTATAGCTTGGATGTGGATATTAACAATATGCGAAAGGCTAAATAACAAATATGTTGTTAATATTGGGGGGTTCTATGTGGAAGATTATTAATGCCAGGAACTGGATGATATTTTAAAGACATTGTTTAGACCATGATTAGAACCTGAAAAGTTGGAAAGTCCAACACTTTTGAGGAAAGCAGGGAGTGTGCTTGCTTCATTCAACATATAAGTTTGCTCACTAGAATAAAGAATCACAGGTTGTCATAAAAGATTGCACTTGAAGTTAGCCAAGGGGGTTAATTCTATTGGTTGTTGCCAGTGTTCTTGGGCATTTGGCTTGTTCTGTGCCAGCAGGTTCCTGGTTCAAGTCCCTCTGGGTTAAGTTTTTTAGTCTACGCAGACATGTTTACTTTGGATGTTATTGACAAATGTGGGAAGCAACCCTTTTGGATTTCTTTGCAACGTTTTGTAAAGGGTGCTTCACGGACACTGAGTGGCCACTACATCCATGGGAAAATCCAGGTAGATCAACCCGTCGGCCAAACTAGCAAGGCCTAACCCCAAGGGCGTCGAGGAGATTTGACCCTGTGACCTCCTGATAGGTAGATACTTAGCAATAGGAACAATTGAGCAATCCCTTGGGGCTTGTTTTCTTTTCAATGTTACTTGAAAAGAAGATTGCAATTGAGGGGTTAAATTAAGACCAAGAAAACTACATTAACATTTAATGTTGAGATAAAGAAAATTGATTGGAGAATGTAGGACAGATTTACTAGGGTTGACATCAACAAATTTAGGAAAGCATCTCTTTGGTTTTGCTTTATAGATTGGGGAATGTAGGACTTTAATAAAACAGGATGAATGAATGTTAAATGATATAAATAAGGATATGGCTGGCATGCATTAGAATTATTACTTCATGATTTAAATGGGAAAGAGAGGTTGACAAGAAATCAATCTTGAGGAGGTCTCTGTAAAACTAAAGCTCAAGGTTTAGGGGACTGGATCAGTGTCACAGATATTAGTCATTGTTTTATGGGTAACATGTTGAAAGGGTTTTGAAGGATCAAAATGGCCAGGGAAGGGAACAAAGATCACAGGTACGATAAAGGAAGTAGATTGGTAATAAAAAAGAATGAATCGAGGTCAAATTATATACAGTTTAAACAACGTATAAAGCTGGAATGTAGGATAAAAAAGGCCAGAGAACGGCCCAACGATTGGTGGGTGATCATGGGTGAGCTTAAAAGCTCAGAATTTGGGCCACTCTAGGACCTGAAGAAATGAATCTATTATAGAAGAGTTTGATATGTACTAGGATGTGGTGGATAAATTCTTTGAAAATAATGGATTATGCAGGTGATTTGTGCATCATTGTAATTAACCGCAATAATCAAAATAAATTGTAACAAGTCTCTATTATATAAGCTCACTTGGGATAGTTGAGGTTAGGTGAGAATACAGTTCGAAATTCACGGCAATTTTGGAAGACAGAAGTGCACGAGTATTGACAGAATGAGAACCTTTGAACAATGTGATACCTCACAATGTGATACTGTGTTTAGCGGCATGGCCGGGGGCCGATATAGATGTAGAAGAAATGAACAATTCACCATGAATACATTAATTTGGTGGAAAGCATCTGACAATGAGGTAATGGGGATCTCCGCAGCTTTTACAGTTGTGATACCTCATATTGAGGAGGTCGTTTCCACTTAAATTTACTCCAACTTCACCATGACATTACCCAGCTGCACTTTCCATCTTTCCTACCAATTCTTTTGATATGCTTCTTGGGCTAAACTCTTTTCCCATCCCTCAAAAGACTGCTTTTGTCTCTTATTTCGCAGAATTAAAGTTTTGTAGTTTTGCTTTCTTTTCTGCCCTTTATAGTATTATCATTGCCCACTGGCCATTATATTCCATTTTATCTTTCATGTGAAATTTAAGAGTTTGCATACAAGAAGCCTGTAAAAGATTTTGATTATGCAGGAGAGTAGAATGCGTTTACCTATGTTGGGCATTTAAGAGTTGAAATGGTCTGCAGTTGGTGATGAGTAGGTCGGTATTGTTTAGATTTTGTTTATGTATACATCACACCTTAATTTTGAAGAGTTAACCAAATAACATGTATTTTCTCCAAGGTTGATTTGATAATTTCTGTCAGCTCTAGTCCGTAGTGGTAATGTTGTTGCTCTGAGATTCTTGCTGGTTCTACCCATGAGGAGCGTTTGATGAACTTGTACAATATACATAATAATATATTTAGTTCAAAACTTATGTTCTCTATTCATTTTATTGGGTCAATAGCTGTAGGATTCTTGTGTACATTGCTGCCAATTCAGCCTGAGCATAATAGGGACAGCGGTGTTTGATAAATGCCCTTCGGCAAAGATTGGCCTTGTCCATGCTGATGTGTCTTTTGCGCAGTTTGCTTCTCCAAGGGCATTGATGAAAAGGAGAGCTAGTAGTCTGTTTAGTTGTTTTGAAGTATGTTCTTCTGCTCTCATTTGTGCCTTACATCAACGAGGCTTGACCTTAGGCATGAAGTAATTTGAGTGTTATGTTTTTATTAAATTTATTGACAATGGTGTCTATGGGGTATGGAAGACTGACTGTTTTGGTATCTTTCATGTAATTAAGTTGTATTCTCGAATTCTTTTTTCCTATACGGTTGTCATTTTCCTCGTCAATATTTAGTGTAAGGGATAACTTCATTCATCTGCTTTCAGTTGTACTTTATTGACGTGGCTAAATTATTTATCGCGTTGTACATTAAATTGAACAAGGCTATATGGTTTCTCAAAAGAATTCAGTTCAATCAATTTGTCTGCCTGAGTCAGAGGAAAGCTTAGACAACCAAAAGCTTCGATTTTAGTGCAAATAGCACCTAAATGGTTGGATTTATCTTAACACTTTCTGGTGGAAAGTTGTCCGCTATATATGCTCTGTTTTAAATAGTCAATGCATCAAATACTAAAATTGTGCACTCTCGTTTTGACTCTTGTCAGGAACCACCGTGGTCTTCGTCACTACTGGGGCCTTCGGGTGCGTGGACAGCACACAAAGACCACTGGTCGCAGGGGAAAGACTGTTGGTGTCTCAAAAAAGCGTTGAGCATGATAATATATTGGAAAGAAACAATTTTGCTCAAGTTTTTTTCCTCATTTTATTAGTCATTCTGGGTTTATTTCATTCCCGGGAATCATAAGGTTGTGTTATCTAACTTGGTAAAACGTTTGTTCATCTCGTGTTTGAGAAGGCTGTAAAGCTTCGACTGTGCACTCCCTATCTTGAAGTGTTTTTAAGAATGTTCTATCCAGTTTTATAAGATTCATTAGAGAAAGAACAGAGTAACGGTTTGGTGCTTTTGTTTTTCTTAATTAATGACAGCTTGTGCAGAATCTGGCTTCCTCTTTGCTTCTAAAATCTAGTTCCTATGACATATCCCGTCTTTCCTGGAAGGGAAGCTATGATGTGTCCTGTTATGTATGCTAAATACTTGTTCTCGACGTTTCCTTGAAATTTTTTGAAATCTCAAATTTAGATGGGGACGCATTTTTCTTTAGCTTCACCATAACGTTGAAGTCCGAATCAACTAGATTGAGACGTATTTTTTCTGCACAGGCATTTATGTTGTTTTGAAGTATACAGTAGGTGTAGATTAGATTAGTTGGTTTGTGTGCACTTTACTCTCCATCTGGTTACTTGTTCAAATCATCTCATGGGAGGGTGGGAGGGGTTAAGGTAGGAGCCACCTGTCGGGGATAAAAATTGTCATATGGAGGCCCTTGTGCCACATATAATGATATTTTGGTTCCATATTTAATAGTTCCATATTTAATGTGATTTATTAGGTTGACAGTGTTGTATATATGTTTTTGTTTATTTGATGGGTCCTCCATTTCCCTTTTTTGTTTACTGGTTCCGGAAATGCTCTTGGTATTTACTCTAAAACGAGAAGCGTGATTCCATTAACACTTTAGAAGACAGATCCCATAGTTTTGGAAGAGATGGCGAAGTTTTGCTTGACATCTTGACATCTTAACCTTTATGATCCGCTTTGAGGGTGGTGTTTTTGAAGCGCGTAGTTTAACGAGGTGGAGGAGTTGCTTTGGAAAGTTATTGAAATCCTGGTCATATTTAGAGAAAATTTTGCAATGATTTTTGTAAATCCAAGTTACAGTTGTTAAACTTAAAATTTTTATGTGTTTTAGACATTTTTGATGGTGCTGAATCTATTTCCATTATCAAAAACACGATTCAAATACTCTCTCTACAAGAATTTTTATATTTTTTTTGTCTGGATTCCGACCACTTTTAATCATCCGGGCAATTCCTCTGCTTCGTTAGACGAGTCCTTTTTAAAAAGGTGGAAAGTGGTTGGCTGTGCCGGTTCTAGAATTTTGGAAAGACCGTTTGCACTGGTGCGTCACCCAGGGCATGTTCCTAGGGTAGAGCCCCCTCGCTCCTTTTTTGAATTGATAAGTGGCAAGTTTTTTAATGATAAATTAATATATTTCGATGTGTTAGTAAGAATCTTTGATGCCTATAACTTTATGCTAGTTTTTGATTGAGAATTTATTACAAGCAAGCTAGTGCATAAGAATACTTTTTGATTGAGAAATTATAATTATAGTAATATTCCTTTATGAGAATATAGCGTTTATAATAAGTATAACGTATAATAAGGTGAACGTATAAGAAATATTTAGCTTATGTATAATAAATATTTAAGTTTGGTGGAGGATTTATATTTTTATAATATGAGATGATTTTATTATAGAGAATGATACTATGATATAATAGTAATATGAAATAATCTTATTTTTAGTTGGGTTAAATAATTTAATTGCAATTGTTTTTAGGATAATATCGCAATATAGAAGTGTGGTATGTACCATAAGTATTTATTATATTGTAGAATAATACTATTTGAATGATATCACTTATTATTTATTTAATGATATTTACTGTGGTATAGATATCACATTGCATGGTATGTGTGGAATCGTGTAACAAGTTTAGACAAGTTTCATGAGCATTATGGTCATGTAAAAAAAATATTTTTCAACATTCTTGGTATAGGTGGTAAAGGTTTTAGCTTATTCTAATAAATTGAATAAATTGTTACTAGGAAAAAAAACTATTCCTTTTAGATCGTCTTTTTTAAAAATTATTTATTTTTTGTCAAGGTATGAGTTTGTAGACATCAAATATTAAAAATATATGAAATGACAACATTTTATTGCTACATTTACATAGAAAGTTTGACATTTTCAATGATAACCGAAATTAAATGCTCACAATTGTTATTGCATGTATTTATTTTCTTTGGGCAACTTTGTCGAGTAAAAGTAAAATGAGAAGCCATTTATGAGAATGATAATGAGATTTGTTTTTAGATGAGTGTTTGATTTATTGTAATTGACAAAGATGTTGGATACAAAGCCTTTAAGATAGGAGCATTGAGTAATGACTTTTTTCAAAGGAGCAAAATAAATAGAATTAAACAAAGACTTTTGGTAGAAATCACATAAGAGAATTTTTTTTTTGGCCGATGCGTTTCGAACCAACAAGTGTGGTTCAACATCAAGACCAGATGAAAAGGGAAACCATGTCAAAGACTTAAATAGAAAGCAATGTAGATACATAATTTCAAGTAATGGCTATATTTGAACAATAATATTTAAATTATAATATTAATTTATTAATATATAAAAAATAAATATTATTGAATAACCGCTATATTAAATGGCTAGTTTTTGAAAAGTATTTAAATAATGATATTACTTCATTAATTTATTAAAAATATTAATAGGTAAATAGAATTGTTGGTAAATGATGATTGAATACTTAACTTTGAAATGTTGAATGAATTTTTTAGTTTCATTAAATTTGTAAACATATTCAACTTTATATTATATACCAAAAAATTATACATGTTTCCAATGGGGGCCTGTTGTAGAGGAAATTATTAAGAAATCTAGGGCATGGATAGTCTTTTCTTCGTTAAATTATTATTGTGTTTTTTTTATGAAGACAATTACCAAAATGCACAGTGTGTAGACTTGTAAGCCATGGCTAAAACCTCTCACCTTTTGAGAGGAAAACCTGATCAAAATTCTTCTTCTAGATCTTCAATTGATGAGTACCAAGACCATGACAAAGACCCTTAGACTCTAGTATCCTCCCAAGAACTTTGTCATTAACCTTGATGCTTTGCTTCGTCCCTTTTTCGACTTTGTTCTTGATCTCAAATTGCTCTCCTCGGCTCCTAGAGAAACTTGGTCTCTATCCTTCACACTGCTTTTTCTCTGCTTCTCCTAGAGAGTCTCGGTCTCTTGATCTTGATCTCTAGCGTGGTCATCTAGAGTGTTATGAAATCAGCTCAAGAAAAGATAGAAAAGATAGATCAACGCCTTAAAATTCAACCTCTTCGAGGGGGCAACCTCTTTTACATTACATAAATGAACAATTCTTGGATGATACAAATGAAAAGACCTCCTTTCTATATATAAGAGTCTAAGGGGTCATAACATAATCAGAGCCGACATAACAATAATAATGTAAGGGCACAATAATAACAATAGCGGGCTTCTATGGGGCACATTAGTAACAATATGGGCACTACATGGGTACATCAATATAATAAGTGGGTTGTACTAATAACAATAAGGGGTTACACTAGTAGTATAGGGGCCTAACATGCCCCTCTCCTTCAAAAAGCGTCGTCCTCAATGCTTGATTAGTTCTTGATGCTTCTGTATAAAATTCTTGTCATTCCATGTGGAATCTTCAACAGGTAGGCTTTTCCACTTGATGAGATACTCTGAAATTGATCGATTTCGTAGCTGTCGGGTTCTTGTTTCTGTGACTACTCCAGGATCCAATATGATTTTTCCTTTTTCAATTTCTAGAAATATTGTTTGAATTGGGTCTTTTGCAACTTTTGAATAAGTGGCCAATACTTCTTTGTCCTTTCATTCATCCCTTGCTTCGTTTATCCAATCTGGTTGGATAATAGAAATAGCACAAAACAATGCTTCCATATCCTCATCCTTGAAGAGTCTTCCCATTCGGTAAGGTCTCCATTTTTTAAGTGCATGTAGTATTGCCAACATTTCCTTTTCATAAATAACTTGCTTTAGATGTAGCAGTAAAAATACCCAATCGCCTACATCAAAACATTTTTCACTATGATGTTGATCTACCTGTTGTTTCATTTGATTTTGCACCGAAGTGGCGTTATCCTTTAAAAGTTGGAGAACTTGTTGTTGATGCTCGATGTGATCTTTCACTGCTTGAACCTTTTTCTTCTTGATATGTCCTTCTATCTTTAGAGTTTGAGGCGTGGTAATTTCTTCCAATCCTTTACAAGATATGGTCGGGTTCATTTCTTGACGCTTGATGTGATCTTTCACTTCTTGAACATTTTTCTTCTTGATATGTCCTTCTATCTTGATAGTTTGAGGAGTGGTAATTCCGACCAATGAATTACAAGATATGGTTGGATTCATTTCTTCTTTCTTGATGTGATCTTTCACTTCTTGCATCTTTTTCTTCTTGATATTTCTTTCTATCTTGAGAGTTTGAGGAGTGGTCATTCTTGCCAATAGTTTACAAGATATGTTCTGATTCATTTCTTCTTTCTCTGGGGTCGGGTCTTGGCATATATCCTCTTCTTTTGATGTTTTTTGATACTTTTCTTCCTCCTCTGCATACTCTATGTAAAATAATTTCTTCTCAGCACACTTATGACCTTTAGTGCATTTGCTATCACAATTGTAACAAAACCCTTTTTCTCTTTTTCTTCTAGTGTGTTGCTCTTTGTATCCTCATAATGTGCTATCATTTCCTCCGTGAAAATTGACCACGTAACAAGTTGTTTACGAGAACAAAGCCCTTTATACCATAAAAATTGATCTGGTTCTAAATATGAAGATGCAATACATACATTTTGTAACAGTGGTACACCATGTAGATCAAAATATTGCTCCCTCTGAAGTATCCAATTTACCGGATTCTTGCTATCAAACTTCTTCATCTTGCTTTTTCTTGATTTTAGGACCTCGATATTGAAACGATTGTAACTCTGTACTTACAGATATTTAAGTTCTAATATTGCTACCTGTAGTAGCCCTCTGTGTCCTCTTTCTAATGCAACCAGTCTGATCTAAATTAGATTCTCCAAGAAAGAGTTATGCAAAATCTCCTAAGATGATTTGATTATAGACCTTTCTAGAAGAGCGAACTTGTATGAAGTGCCACGTGTCAATTTTTCGACCTTTGGCTCTGAAAAAGATATACAAGAAACTACAGTCCGTCCTCTTTCTATACCTTCTCACGAAATTTCAATCCAATGCTCAGAGAGAAAGTTATGATGATTTTCCCCAGGCCACCTGTTTTGAATGTAATTCAGGAGTCTGCAAAAAGACCAACTTCCTCAAATCATATCTCCACAAATATCGCGCGAAAAGCTCTGAAATTCAGACCCAAGGTTCAACGCAATTTTTTCTCAAATGGGTTTTTTTTGCGACTTCTGAAACGTCACAGAAAAAAGTTATAGCGAAAATGCCACGATAACCTGTTTGGAGCAGCGAAACCCTAGAATACAAAGCTCTGATACCAAATGTTATGAAACCAGCTCAAGAAAAGATAGAAAAGATAAATCAACGCCTTAGAATTCAGCCTTTTCGAGGGGGCAACGTCCTTTACATTACATAAATGAACAATTCTTGGATGATACAAATGAAAAGACCTCCTTTCTATATATAAGAGTCTAAGGGGTCATAACATAATCAGAGCTGACATAACAATAATAATGTAAGGGCACAATAATAACAATAGTGAGCTTCTATGGGTATATCAATATAATAAGTGGGTTGTGCTAATAACAATAAGGGGTTACACTAGTAGTATAGGGGCCTAACATGTCCTTCTCCTTAAGGGCACAATAATAACAATAGTGGGCTTCTATGGGGCACAAGAGTAACAATATGGGCACTACATGGGTACAACAATATAATAAGTGGGTTGTACTAATAACAATAAGGGGTTACACTAGTAGTATAGGGATTTTTTACACGATGACCAGGTCCAATATGATTTTTCCTTCATTTTCAATATCTGGCAATATTGTTTGAATTGAGATCTTTTGCAACTTTTGAATAAGTGGCCATACTTCTTTGTCCTTCTTCCATTCATCCCTTGCTTCGTTTATCCAATCTGGTTGGATAATAGAAATAGCACAAAACAATGCTTCCACATCCTCATCCTTGAAGAGTATTCCCATTCGGTAAGGTCACCATTTTTTAAGTGCATGTAATATTGCGAACATTTCTTTCTCATAAATAGCTTGCTTTAGATGTAGCAGTAAAAATACCCAGTCGCCTACATCAAAACATTTTTCACTATGATGTTGATCTACTTGTTGTTTCATTTGATTTTGCACCGAAGTGGCGTTATCCTTTAAAAGTTGGAGAACTTGTTGTTGATACTCGATGTGATCTTTCACTGCTTGAACCTTTTTCTTCTTGATATGTCCTTCTATCTTTAGAGTTTAAGGAGTGGTAATTTTTTCCAATTCTTTACAAGATATGGTCGGATTCATTTCTTGACGCTCGATGTGATCTTTCACTTCTTGAACATTTTTCTTTTTGATATGTCGTTCTATCTTGATAGTTTGGGGAGTGGTAATTCCGACCAGTGAATTACAAGATATGGCTGGATTCATTTCTTCTTTCTTGATGTGATCTTTCACTTCTTGCACCTTTTTTTCTTGATATGTCCTTCTATCTTGAGAGTTTGAGGAGTGGTCATTCTTGCCAATAGTTTACAAGATATGTTCTGATTCATTTCTTCTTTCTCTGGGGGTTGGGTCCTGGCATATATCCTCTTTTTTTGATGTTTCTTGATCATTTTCTTCCTCCTCTTCATACTCTATGTAAAATAATTTCTTCTCAGCACACTTATGACGTTTAGTGCATTTGTTATCACAATTGTAACAAAGCTCCCCCTTTTTTTTTTCTATTTTTTTTATTTTTTTTTTATTTTTCAATTGTTGTGGTGTAACCCTTGTAGGTTGTGGAAGGCTAGGAGAAACAACATTTCCATCTTTATAGTTATGAGGGGTAGACTTCCTTGTTGCCATAATTTTACTTTCCAATATGTCACAAAGCCCTTTTACTCTTTCCAATTGTTGTGGTGTTGCTCCAAAAAAGGTGTTGCTCCTTGTATCCTCATAATGTGCTATCTTTTCCTCCATGAGAATTGACCACGTAACAAGTTGTTTACGAGAACAAAGCCCTTTATACCATAAAAATTGATCCGGTTCTAAATATGAAGATGCAATACATACTTTTTGTAACAGTGGTACACCATGTAGATCAAAATATTGCTCCATCTAAAGTATCCAATTTACTGGATCCTTGCCATCAAACTTCCTCCTCTTGTTTTTTTTTGATTTTAGGGTCTCGATCTTGAAACGACTATAACTCTGTACTTTCAGATATTTAAGCTCTGAAATTGCTACCTGTAGTAGCCCTCCGTGTCCTCTTTCCAATGCCATCAGTCTGATGCAAATTGGATTCTCCAAGAAAAAGTTATGCACAATCTCCCAAGATGACCTGATTATAGACCTTTCCAGAAGAGGAAATTTGTATGAAGTGCCACGTGTCACTGTTTCGACCTTTGGATTTGAAAAATGTATACAAAAAACTATAGTCTGTCCTCTTTCTATACCTTCTTACGAAATTTCAATTCGATCCTTAGAGAGAAAGTTATGACAATTTTCCGCAGGTCACCTGTTTTGAATGTAATTAAGGAGTTTGCAAAAAGACCAACTTCCTCAAATCATATCTCCGCAAATATCGCGCGAAAAGCTCTGAAATTCAGACCCAAGGTTCAGCGCAATTTTTTCTCAAATGGGTTTTTTTTGCGACTTCTGAAACGTCACAGAAAAAAAGTTATAGTGAAAATGCCACGATGACCTGTTAGGAGCAGCGAAACCCTAAAATCCAAAGCTCTGATACAAAATGTTATGAAACCAGCTCAAGAAAAGATAGATCAACGCCTTAGAATTCAGCCTCTTCGAGGGGGCAACCTCCTTTACATTACATAAATGAACAATTATTGGATGATACAAATGAAAATACCTCATTTCTATATATATGAGTCTAAGGAGTCATAACATAATCAGAGCCGACATAACAATAATAATGTAAGGGCACAATAATAACAATAGTGGGCTTCTATGGGGCACAAGAGTAACAATATGGGCACTACATGGGTACAACAATATAATAAGTGGGTTGTACTAATAACAATAAGGGGTTACACTAGTAGTATAGGGGCCTAACATAGAGCAAGTATCTCAGAAGAATCCTTCATTCGTTGACTCCAAAAGAAACTCTTCTTTGCTAACCCGAAAAAAATTCTCTTTTGCTATGCCCAGAAAAAAAAACTCTCCTTCACTTGCTCAGAAGAAACTCTCCTTTGTAATGTCTAGAAGAATCCTTCTTATTTCTTTGTGGCTTATTTGTCGTACTTTTTTTTTTCACCAAATCGTTATTGAGTTGCTTGCCTCTAAGTGAGGTTGAGTGTGGCTATATATAGACCTCAACACATGTCCTTTAGGCCGACACAATCACTAGTGGTTAGGACGACTTCTTCTAGCAAGTTCTTTTGTCATTGTAGGCTGACTTGAAGACGATAAGTGACAAGGTTTTGGAGGATACTTTACATAGACAAGTTTGAACTTTTACAAAATGTAACATGATTTCATTACATGACAATGACTCTAATATTTTATGACTAGATGACAAATAATTTCTAAAGACTCTCAATGGGAGTCTTTACTCGAAAAATAAAATCTATTGCTCATGAAACCCATGAAGCAAGCAATACAATAATTTTATTTTGCTTCTTTACATCTCATTACATAAAATCATAATTACATGTCATTATGAAGACTGAACTTAGTTACACTTTTCAACACTCTCTTAACTAGGGAGGTATTTATAATGGTACTTGATCATTTTCAATTTGAAGAATTTGTCATAAGAAAAATTCAAATTGGTAACTCATTTGTATAGAGCATCATATCAAACAACGTTGTCACATAGTTAGGCCTTGACTAACAACTCCATCTCTCCACAAGATCTGAGTTCAATGCTGGCAAGACCAATGATTTACTTGGGTACTTAGGGTGTGTTCCATGAAGGCTATTCTTATCTTGGACTCCCTAGCCTTCAAAGAATATCGTTCCTCCACGACTACTCTTCTATTGGATGCCTTATCTCATTCTCAAAGAGTATCAAATTCCAAATAATTACCCAATCTTCCATTCCATCTTCCTAGGTGAAGACCAAAATGATGTGTCTATCTCTCCCTCTCAGGTAGGGAGGACATATTCCAATAAAGGAATGTACTCATTTCTACAAAAGGAATGTACCTAACCTCCTTCTTGGCTTAAGCATTTCCAAGTTTCTTCCAAGTAAGAAACTTCTTTGCAGACTCCCTTTTAATTAGGGACCTGCAACAACTCCTCATGTGGAGATCATGGAACAACCAACTGCTTGAAGAACTCCTTCCTTTCATGTCATGAATTTATTCTTCGTTATGGAGTCTTCATCTTTTGGGACTTCTTCATAGGGCACAAGCCATCCATCACTTTCGTTCACGAGTCAGTCATGTCCTCATTCCTTTCATTAGAAAGTGATTCATTGGTTTTTCCATCTGGCTTTGCTTCATGTTATGTTGCTTTCTTCATGCCATATTTTTGGAAGGATCTTACATCCTTTTATATGGTCTTCCTGGAAGTCATCCATAGATCTTCCCTTTGACAGTGCTACATAAGCCCATCTAGATATTACTTCAAAATACAAAATGAACACTTGAATCAAAATTGCCTTTGTGTTGGTCTATTATCATGACATCTTCATGTAAGTATCAACATCTTGCATACATCTTGACACATCTCCCAAAGATATCCGTTGTTAAGGGTCTCCATCTTTTTCCGACTCTCATCAGAGTCTTCATATCTTTCTTGGAGATATTCCAGTAAACTCTTCTTGGTCTCGAATGTTGAATGCCTTATTCGTTTGTTGCATATATTACGATCTCCTTTTCTTTTCACACACTTCAGTCTTAGGGGCTTCCAATTAGAGTTTCTTAGTTGTAGTCAGCTTCCTCATGATTCATATGAGAACATATTATGTTGATTTCATCTAGTGTGACTTATGCTTTTTTGCGATCTTTTAGAGGAGGAGATCCCATTTTTCTTTAATTATGTTTCCCAAGATGGAACTGGTGATCCATATTACCTGCAACCATATGACATGACTTTCATAGTAATCTATATAGGCATACATACCTCATCTTTCCTTTGGGTCATCCAGACTTCCTGTAGCAGCTTCCTTTGAATGAATGAGTTTTATCCCGCTTCACTGTTATGTCACCATACTATCATCCCTTGAATCCCATGAGTTGGAATTCTTGATGAAACACTTGCCTTCTTTCTAGATCAATGAATTATTTGATAAGGATTCCATCGGAGAAACTTGAGGATCTTTCATATCCTCACCCAATGTATGTTTCTTTAATGGTTATTGTATGATGATCCCAGTCGATGATAACCTCTACTTCTTTCTATAAGTATTATTTGAGTTCAATGAGGTTTCCAAGAGCTCTTATTCTTTAGAATTTATTCCAAACATTCTTTTTGCTTCCCATGTCAAGAGCTCTTCCTTTTAATGCTTTTATCACGATGCTATTTTCTAATCTGATGCATCCTATCTGATTTACACTGCTTCCTATTTATAAATTACAAGTGGAAAATACCTTCTAGTGAAGGAAATCATCTCAGTGATAGTAGAGATCTTTTACTTCTTAAGCTTTGTCTCAGGTTCTTTCATTTCCTCAGTGATATCGGCGTCTTCCCTATCTCTCCTGTCCTTTTTATGTTTAGGACAATTTCTTCTATAGTGCCCAAGTACTTGACATCCATAGCATCTTACCTTAACCATGTTCTTCCTTTTCTTTTGAGGACCAAACTTTCCAAATTTCCTTTTTCTTTTTGTCACTAATTGATCCCTTTTATCTCCTCTTTTGTCCCTTTCTTTCTTCAATCTGTCTTTTTCTGCTTATCATAGAGACCATAATTTGATGAATGAGATAACTTCCTCTTCTTTAGTAGATATGAGGTTACTTTGTTCATCAGTGAATGCATTTAGAATAACGAAGATAATTTCTTTATCAGATACCATCTCTCCTAGATCTTGTAATTGACCTTTTATTTGAGATACTTTTGAAAGGCATGAATATATCCCTTCATCCTTTGACACCTTCAATTTATATAGATCAGATCTAAGTGATATGGTCTTTTCTATCGTGCTTTTAGAGAAAAGTTCTACCAGCTCATCATATATCTCTTTAGATGTCTCTAACTCGGATACATAGGAAATGAGAGGATTTTTGATAGATTCTTTAAGAATCTTTTGAGCCTTTAGATCCCTTTCCATTTATTTAGATAACGCTGGTTCTTTGGATGACTTGGAGACCTTTCCATGGACATGATCAATCACTTCATTTACTTCGAGGACCATGTCTATCATTCTTTTCCATACAAGGAAGTTTGATAGCCCAACCAACTTATGGTTCTCCTTGAAACATGAAGTCATTTTTACTATATTAGATTATAAGAAAAAGGTATAGTTGAAGATATAATCTTCAACTTGATAATGATGACGAACTTGTTGCTTCAAATGATCCTTTTAAGAAGGTTCTTACTTCGACGAGGAAAGATTGCCTTCTTTAGGATGATCTTCCAAATGAAATCCTTGCTTCAGTAAAGAGAAGATTGCTTTTCGATCTAGCGTTCCTTAGTTTTGAAGAGCTTCCACTCCTTTGATGAGGTATGAGTGATGATCTCAAAAGTTCTTCTTGGGTTTCGGCCTTTCTTCTTGCTTCCTTCTTGAAGATAATTTCAAGACTCTTGTTAGAGTATATTTTTTCGATCTAGGGTTTTGGTATGATGAAGATCTTGCTTGGTGTTCTTTGACTTGCTTTGATCCTTCTTTGAAGCTCGATTTTCTTGTGTCTACTTGCTTGAATGCCCCTTCTTAACTTCAACGCTTTAGCTCTGATACCATGTTGAGAAATCCACGGCATGGATAGTTAAAAGATTTCTTTGCTTGATAATTGCTTGTGATATACTTTTATTTCTTAGCTTATACTCTTTTCTTCGTTATGTTATTATTGTGTTCTTTTCATTAAGATAATTACCAATATGCACAATAAAAGACAAGTGACACAGTATGTAAGCTTGTCAGCGAAGGCAAAAACTTCTCACCTCTTGAGAGGAAAATCCGATCAAAATTTTTCTTCTAGATCTTCAATTGGTGAGTACCAAGACCATGACAAAGACCCTTGACTCTAGTATCCTCCTAAGAAACTTGTCACTAACCTTAATGCTCTGCTTCTTCCCTTTCTCGACTTTTTTCTTGATCTCGAACTGCTTTCCTCAGCTCCTAGAGAAACTCGGTCTCTATCCTTCACACTGCTTCTTCTCAGCTTCTAGAGAGTCTCGGTCTCCATGATCTTGACCTCTAGCTCGGTCACCTAGAACAAGTATCCCAGAAGAATCCTTCCTTCGCTTACTCCAGAAGAAACTGTCATTCGCTAACCCCAGAAGAAACTTCTCCTTCGCTATGCCCAAAAGAAAATCTCCTTCGATTTCCCTCGACTTTCTTCTTGATCTCGAACTGCTTTCCTCAGCTCCTAAAGAAACTCGGTCTCTATCCTTCACACTGATTCTTCTCAGCTAGAGAGTCTCAGTCTCCATGATCTTGATCTCTAGCTCGGTCACCCAGAACAAGTATCCCAAAAGAATCCTTCCTTCACTGACCCCAGAAGAAACTCTCCTTCGCTAACCCCAGAAGAAACTTCTCCTTCACTATGCCCAAAAGAAACTCTCTTTTGATTGCCCGGAAGAAACTCTCCTTCATAATGTCCAAAAGAATCCTTCTTATCACTTCTTCTTTGTGGCCTCTTCTTCGTACTTCTTCACCGAATCCTTGTCGAGTTGCTTGCCTCTAAGTGAGGCCAAGTGTGGCTATATATACACCTCAACACATGTCCTTTACGGTAACATGATCACTAGTGGTTAAACTGACTTCTTCTAACAAGTTCTTCCATTGTTGTAGGCTGACTTGAAGATGATAAGTGACAAGGTCTGGAAGGATACTTTACATAGAAAAGTTTGACCTTTTACAAAGTGTAACATGACTTCATTACATGACAATGACTAATATTCTATGACTAGATGACAAATAATTCCTAAAGACTCTTAATGGGACTCTTTACTCAAAAATAAAATCTACTGCTCATAAAACCCATGAAGCAAGCAATACAATAATTTTATTTTGCTTCTTTACATCTCATTACATAAAATCATAATTACATAATTACATGTCATTATGAAGACCAAACTTAGTTATACTTTTCAACAGAAACTGGGTCTTATAGCTTAATAGTAGCCTTTATTGTCATGTTATAGTTTCAAATGTAAATTATGGAGCAAGAGATCATTTTGAAACTAGAGAAAAGGGGTTAGGATGATCATGTAATCCATAGGATGGTTTGTTGGCTTTTGTTCCTCCCTATTGTCTTAAGTTGTACCCAACGTTTGGGAGTTTCCATATAGAGAAATGGTCCTCGCTTGTGTTCTAGGGGAGTCATGGGACCTTTATGGTTAATGGCATCCTTTTCATTTATAATGTGAAAGAGAACAATTCTAATATCAAACATAGCTTAGTGTAATGCTTCGATTTTTTAGTCTAGCAATTCAATTTTAAGCAGAATGGCTACTAAGGCTTTCATTAGCAAGTGGGTTTTGGTGACACGTAAAAATTTCATTGTAGGGGTTTTTGAAAAACTTGGATCTTGAACCCATCCTTTCAATTTCTCTTGGACTTGTTTTGTATACAAATTCAATCTCTTTTATTTTTCCTTCCATTTCTTCCAATTCAATTTTGATTGATTGGGGGAACTTAGAGTGAAAGAAACACTTCCTCAGGTTGCTTTCTTTATTTTTATGTTGTCTCCTTCATTTTCCCTTGTAGGGATTGGATTGTTGCCTCCCTAGAGCAACAATCTTGACCAAGATACAAATTGGGGTAGAGTTTGTTTAACCTCAACTTTCTACCCAAACCAAGAAGCTTGACAGTAAACAATAAACAAAGAAATCAGTAGAGTCAATGGCTTACCTTGCTTGGTGTTGTTCAACAATCTCCATGCTATTGCGCTGGCTTAGTGTTTTCCATCTCCTTAAGAACTACAATCCATTTGCTTGACTTATAATCATCCTTTATTATTGAGTATCCCATCAACCTATGTTTATTCAACCTTGAAGTCACTATTCTTTGATCAAGAATGTGTCCCTTGTACATTCGCCAAGACTAGCAAGCATTCCACAACCTTAGTAGTGTACTCATCCTTTGACACTGAAGCACCATTTCACAATTTAGTTTGGATAGACTCGTACTTGGCCTAAACGTCCACCTCTTCTATATCATGTTTGGAATTACTACTACCAGTTGCCTCATTTTTTTTCATCGAACGAAAAATGTTGAAGATTGGATAGGCTTGTACTTGGCCTAAACATCCACCTCTTCTATAACATGTTCGGAATTACTACTACCAGTTGCCTCACTTATTTTTTTCATCGAACGAAAAATGTTGAAGATTGTAGATATTTATTATAGGTGGTAATATTTGCATATTATTATCTTATTATTCCCAAGTGGAATTGTTGTGTTATTTATATTATTATCCTCGTCTTGTTGTGTTATTTATATTATTATCCCCGTCGTAGGGCAAGCATTACACGTTCAATTTTTTTAACTGCCAATTAGTTTAAGTTTGACTAAAAATTAAATCATAATGATTAAAGTTAACATTTGGAAACTAATTAATTTTTTTTAAATAAATTATTTTATTTTTCCTCAATCTAATTGGCTATTAAGCTCTTAGTCTTATTGAGAAATCATCGCAAAATTGTACGAACAAGCTTTCCAGAAGTTGTCCTCCTTAGTCCAGCTCATAATCCATATTTTTTGCAGTGATTTCATACGAGTGACATTTCCGCGACGAAGACATTTTGGGCACTATTACACTATTTATTTTTGTCTGCCCATTTAATTACATTTCAATGGAGTGGTTGGGCATTTAAAATATTGATGCATGCGGCATTTAGAGGTAGCCTAGGTTAAGAATTAAGCATTTCTTACCAGTGCCTTCTCTGCATCATTTTTCAGCCTTTTCTGCATCATTTTTTCAGTCTAGACTGTTGTGCTCAGTGTCTTTTTGATGCTGCTCCGCTTTCTGTGCGCTCTTGTTGTTGCTGCTCAACTTTGTGTGTCTTGGCTTTCTGCGTATCAGTGATCTGTGTTGAAGAGCTAGACAGATTCAGAAAAGCTAGCTGGACTAAGTCTGGTTAATCACCAAGTAGTCGCCGAAGAACTAGTTCTGTGTTGTTACATCCTACCCTGGTTGCGAGAAGGGCACGGGGGGAGATTGGTTCGTGACAAATCTCATGGCAGGGAGGAACGACATTGCTTTTTGGAAAAATAAATAAAGAAGTACATGCTTACAATATTGCAGATAAGTATCTTCAAACTTAGATGGTTATACAAATAATAAGATACTTAGTTTCTGTAAGTTTATATAAGTTTAGTATAAATTGTAGAACTTAGTCTTCGTGAAAATTGTTATAATATATTGTATATATGTTTATTGTTAGAAATCTGCTATTGGAAACAACAAATGCTTTTAACGTTAAAGCAGTTTCTAATCTTAATGTGACCCGATCTAATCTTAAAGCATTTAGATCTTATCTTAAAGCAGTTTCTAATCTAAAGCATTAGATCTTAAGCGTTGAATTGGTATATGATGGACGTACCAGATTAGAGTTAAATAATATATAAAGGATTGGGTCCTCTCTCTCCCACACAAGAGTTGTATTCTTCTTCATCAAGAAACACATAAAGGAAGTGAGGGCAAGAGGAGAGAAACCGAATTCTGAGAAGAAGACAGAAGACAGAAGATGGCAGCCATTACATCTTCCGCTGTTAGTCAAGGTATGTCATCTTAAACAACATATTAAGTTCTGAATGTGAAATATTTGGTATTGATGATCTTTGGGCTGTTAATGCAAATTTTACATTTGGTATCGGAGCCACCAATCAATAACTGAATATTTCCTATGATTGCAATTGATCTGTTCTGTAATTTACTCATGTGATTGAGCCTTCGGGAAATTGTGGGGGTTTCATGAAATGATCACGAAACAAATCCACCGCAAGCAAATTCTGCATAACGGAGTTGAAGAAGCAAGTGGCTTTAGGACTGTCAGGCTTAATTATACCAATAACACGTCCAATTTACAAGGGTGTAATACGACCTTCGGCCCCCTAGGAAGCCAACTTCAAAATGGTGTTATGTGGAGCATTATCCACAGTAATCGGTACCATTGAAATCAACGTATATATCAAGAGCCTGTCACCTTAATACATCTCGATTAAGCTCTTTGGTTGGCTTTAATAGTGTTTAAATGCCCTTTCTTTGGGCTTTTCAAACAATAATAGTTTTTTGTTAGCGAGTTTGATCCAGCGGTTGCATATTTTTTATTATGAAATCGGCACATTGTATATACTTGCTTTGAAACTAATATCCCACATTTGTGGTACAATATCATTTTTTTTTTTAATAACCATTTTACCCATGTTTACACTGTGTATTGTGCAACCTATTGTGGGCTGCTACTGTGGGTGCTTTGCATTATCGCTGGCTTTGGTAAACTTTCGTTTTCGATTAGTGGCCTAAGGTTCTTGGCTCATGAGATGAAAAATTCATTTAAGAGATTGGGGGCAAGGTCCCAATAGTTTCCTGCATTCCCTGTATTAAAAACCAAGAGCGGAAAGTGTTTTATAAAGACATTTTGGCTCATGAGATAATTATTCTGTGACTGATTGTTTTGCATAAAGTATGTGTTATAAATCATTTATGCACATGAGATTTATGATTTTGTTAATCACCAAAGTGGTCAAAATCAGAATAATCATTTAGTGCATAAGTGACATAATGATTATTGATAGAAATTGCCAGTTATAATAATACCAATTAACACTGGCGTCACTAATGATAGAACCTGAGAGCTTACCCAAAGGAAAGTCTTGTTCTATAACTAGTTGACATGATGAGGTTTAATAGATATTTTGATTAAATAAATATTGATCATCTAAAGATGTCAGTTCTATTTAATTGAACATATTTGTTACCTACTTATGTTTTGGTATTTAATTATGTTAAGTATAGGATAGTATCTACCCAAAGGAGTGCTATTTTATACTATTATGTCTACATCTGAATCGCGTTAGTTATGAGCTTATAGTTATTTCATTTCTAATTTGCAGAAGTTCCCATGAATACACATGCTTCATCTGTTACATTGTTCACTGGTGTTAATTTTTCTGAATGGAGAGAACAAGTCAATTTCCATTTAGGTGTTCAGGATCTTGACTTGGCACTCCTTGAGGATAAACCTGCTGCTCTTACAAAAGATAGTACTGAGGCAGAAAAATCACACCATAAGGCATGGGAACGTAGTAACAGATTGAGCCTTATGTTTATTAAGATGACTGTTGCTAACAACATCAAGTCAACAATTCCACAAACAGAAAGTGCTAAGGAATATATGCAGTCTGTGGAAGAGCGTTTTCATTCAGCTGATAAGTCACTCGCTGGTACTCTTATGGCAGAACTCACGACCATGAAGTTTGATGGGTCCCGAACTATGCAAGAGCACATTATAGAGATGACTAATCTTGCAGCAAGGTTAAACTCCCTGGGACTTACAGTAGAGGATTCTTTTCTTGTCCAGTTCATCCTGAACTCGCTACCTTCTGAATATGGACCTTTTCAGATTAACTATAACATTATAAAGGATAAGTGGAATGTTAATGAATTGGCCAGTAGACTTGTTCAGGAAGAAGGACGTTTGAAAAATCAAGTGAATCACTCAGTAAGTTTTGTGAGTAATAAAGCTGGTAAAGAAAAGAAAAGAAAATCAAGTCATTTCAAGAAGCAAAAGGCACCTGCTAAGAATGGGAATGATAAGGAAAAGAAGGAACTAAAGGATGTTCAATGTCATTTCTGTAAAAAGAAAGGACATTATCAAAGTGACTGTCCGAAAAGGAAAGCTTGGTTTGAAAAGAAAGGTAATTATCTATCTTTCGTATGTTTTGAATCAAATTTAGTTAAAGTTCCCATTAATACATGGTGGCTTGATACTGGTGCTACAACTCATGTTTCCAATAATATGCAGGGATTTCTTATGATCCGAACCATAAATCCAAATGAAGATCGTTTTCTCTTTATGGGAAACGAAATGAAATCTTCAATTGAAGGCATTGGGACTTATCGTCTAATTGTAGAAAGTGGATATGTATTAGACTTATACAATACCCTTTATGTACCTTCATTATCTAGAAACCTTATTTCCGTAAGTAAGTTGGATAATTCTGGTTTTAGATGTATGTTTGGATCTGGCTGTTTTGATTTATATAAGAATACTGATAATGTTGGTTCTGGTATTCTAATTGATGGTTTATATAAATTGAAATTGAATGACACTTATGCGAATTCCTTGTTGAATGTAGTAAATAATGTTGGATGTAAACGTAGTATGGTGAATGAAAATTCTGCTTTCTTGTGGCATAAAAGACTAGGTCATATATCCAAAGAAAGAATGATGAGATTAGTAAGTAATGAAATTTTGTCAAATTTGGACTTTAGTGATCTAGAATTATGTGTGGATTGTATTAAAGGTAAACAAACCAAACATAATAAGAAAGGAGCCACTAGAAGCAGCCAGCTTCTTGAAATAATACACACTGATATTTGCGGACCTATGGACACTCCAACCTTTAATGGAGAAAAGTATTTCATCACTTTTATTGACGATTTTTCCCGTTATGGTTATGTCTATTTGCTTCATGAAAAATCTCAATCTGTGAATGTCCTTGAGACGTTTGTAAAGGAAGTTGAGAGGCAATTAGATAAAAAGGTGAAAATCATAAGGTCTGATAGAGGTGGTGAATATTATGGTAAATATAATGAGTCAGGCCAGTGTCCAGGTCCATTTGCAAAATTCCTCGAAAGTCATGGCATATGTGCGCAATACACAATGCCAGGTACACCACAACAAAATGGTGTAGTAGAAAGGCGCAATAGGACGTTAATAGATATGATTAGGAGTATGATGTCAGATTCTACACTACCTAAGAATTTGTGGTCGTATGCTCTCAAAACCGCTAATTATTTGTTGAATAGGGTTCCTAGTAAAGCTGTTCAAAAGACTCCTTTTGAGTTATGAACTAACAGGAAACCTAGCTTAAGACACCTGCATGTTTGGGGTTGTCCAACGGAAGCGAGAATTTATAATCCACATGAAAAGAAATTAGATTCTCGAACGATCAGTGGGTATTTTTTAGGTTACCCTGAGAAATCTAAAGGGTACGTGTTTTACTGTCCTAATCATAGTCCAAGAATTATAGAAACTGGTAATGCAAGATTCATTGAGAATGGTGAAGTCAGTGGGAGTACTAGAAGAGAAATAGTAGAAATAAAGGAAACAAGGGTAAATGTTACATTGCCTAGAATAGTTCCTCCATCTACTATTACTCCAAATGTTGTTCCAGCTGTTGTAGAACAGCATGATGATAATGAACAACATATAAATGAAGAAGTACTTCCTGAAGGAAATGACTTACATAATACTGATATGCATGAACCACAACAAGTAGCATTAAGAAGACCTCAAAGAAATCGTAGGTCAGCTATTTCTGATGATTATGTGGTTTATATGCAAGAATCAGATTATGATATTGGAATCAATAAGGATCGAGTTTCGTTTTCACATGCTGTAGAAAGTAAAGAGTCAAAGGAATGGATTAATGCCATGAAAGAAGAAATGAAATCCATGCAACATAATGAAGTTTGGGATCTCGTTGAGTTACCACATGGCTGTAAAAGAGTCGGATGCAAATGGGTTTTTAAAACCAAACACGACTCTAGTGGTAATATCGAACGGTATAAAGCTAGACTTGTTGCTAAGGGTTACACTCAGAAAGATGGTGTTGATTACAAGGAGACATTTTCTCCTGTTTCGAAAAAGGACTCACTAAGAATAATAATGGCATTAGTAGCTCATTATGATTTGGAGTTACATCAAATGGATGTGAAAACAACCTTTCTGAATGGAGATCTTGATGAGGATGTTTATATGGATCAACCTGAGGGTTTTTCTGTAGAAGGTAAAGAACAATTGGTGTGTAAACTTAAGAAGTCAATATATGGGCTTAAACAAGCATCCCGGCAATGGTATATTAAGTTCAATACCATTATTACATCTTTTGGTTTTAAGGAAAATACGGTTGATCACTGTATATACCAAAAGATCGGTGGGAGCAAGTTTATTTTTCTGGTCCTTTATGTTGATGACATCTTGCTTGCTGCAAATAATTTAAGTATATTGCATGAGACTAAGGAATTTCTCTCAACGAACTTTGAAATGAAAGATATGGGAGAGGCATCCTATGTGATTGGAATAGAAATATTCCGTGATCGATCACAAGGAATATTGGGATTGTCTCAGAAAGGATATGTCGAAAGGATTCTAGAGAGATTTGGAATGAGTAAGTGTTCACCTGGAATAGTTCCTGTACAGAAAGGTGATAAATTCAATCTCATGCAATGTCCTAAGAATGATGTTGAACGAAAGGAAATGGAATCAATTCCATATGCATCTATTGTTGGTAGCCTAATGTATGCTCAAACCTGTACTAGACCGGATATCAGCTTTGCGGTCGGTATGTTAGGGAGGTATCAAAGTAATCCAGGAAGGGAACATTGGCAAGCTGCAAAGAAAGTTTTGAGGTACTTACAAGGCACGAAAGATTACATGCTCATGTATAGAAGATCCAATGAATCGGAGGTGATTGGATATAGCGATTCATATTTTGCTGGATGCATCGATACTAGAAAATCGACTTTTGGTTACCTGTTTATGTTTGCTCAAGGTGCCATATCATGGAAAAGTGCGAAACAGACTATCGTTGCTTCATCCACTATGGAGGCAGAATTTGTGGCATGTTTTGAAGCCACAATTCATGCATTATGGTTGCGGAACTTTACTTCAGGACTTGCGGTTGTCGACACCATTAGCAAGCCGCTGAAAATTTATTGTGATAACTCTGCAGCAGTATTTTTCTCAAAGAACGACAAGTACTCTAAAGGTGCCAAACACATAGATCTGAAGTATCTTGTTGTGAAAGATGAGGTTCAGAAACAAAGAGTGTCAATCATGCACATCAGGACAGAACTTATGATTGCAGACCCTTTGACGAAAGGGTTACAACCAAGACAATTTAAGGAACATGTTCAAAGAATGGGTCTTGGTTGTATTAATAATAATTGATGTGTGACATTCTGAGCTCTTTTATGTGTTTCTGATATACAATTATGTGTCTCTTGTTTTAATATAGTAGTACGTATTTTATGTAATTTTAAACAAGAAAAAGTCTTATAAAGATATTATGTTTAATCATTATGATATAAGACATTGTGTGGACCATTATGACTGTTTTATATAAATTATGAGTATGAATTGATGGATTGCTGGTATTGTAGTATATGGAAGGAAATGCATTGAATTAATAGTGCACAACCGCCATAACTCTCAGCAATTTATCATAGTATGATGTTCAACACTTAATATTATGAATAGTCGGGTCAAGTGGGAGAATGTTAGAAATCTGCTATTGGAAACAGCAATTCTAATCTTAATGTGACCCGATCTAATCTTAAAGCATTTAGATCTTATCTTAAAGCAGTTTCTAATCTAAAGCATTAGATCTTAAGCGTTGAATTGGTATATGATGGACGTACCAGATTAGAGTTAAATAATATATAAAGGATTGGGTCCTCTCTCTCCCACACAAGAGTTGTATTCTTCTTCATCAAGAAACACATAAAGGAAGTGAGGGCAAGAGGAGAGAAACCGAATTCTGAGAAGAAGACAGAAGACAAAATATGGCAGCCATTACATCTTCCGCTGTTAGTCAAGGTATGTCATCTTAAACAACATATTAAGTTCTGAATGTGAAATATTTGGTATTGATGATCTTTGGGCTGTTAATGCAAATTTTACATTTAGTACAAGTTTCAAAACTGAGTCTTTATAAAATTGCTACAAACTTCCTGTGAGTGAAATTAGAAATTATACAGAGTATATTAACAGTAGTACCAGGTTATTTCTCTGGCTGATAAGGTTTAGAAAACAAAAAAAAATAATAGAGTTGCATAGAAATTTGACTGATAAACCAGTAGGATAAATCGGGTTAGTCTTCTAGCCTACCCAGGGATTGGCCTAGCCTATAGACAATCCCAAAGTGTGGAAAATTAAACGAGCGCAGAGTCGTTCAAATTTTTGATGAACGAACTATATATTGTATGTATCAATTTAAATCTTTTAATTTTCTGTTAAAACTAGAAATTTTAAAAGGAGCCAAACAAAACTGTAAGAGTAAAGAAACACAAAAAGGGACTATTGTAATTAAAACACCACTCATAAATTTAACCAAAATTCAGTTAATCCAGTAATTAATATTCTTGGAAAATAGCATAGTGACAAGATTTTGCAAACATGGTAAACTATAACATTTATAACCAAAACAAGTTTCTGTAAACATCTGCAATCATCGAGATAGGCCGACGCTGCTAGGTAACAAGGGTTTCAATTTAAGACATATTCCAACTAGAACTTGGCTGTGCGGAAAGGAAATTTAAGACTTACATTATAGTTGCATAGAATAAAAATTGGGCTAGTAATTGCGTCTGCAGTGAATCCATTACCGAAATCGGAGCACCGAATTACAACAAATAAGAACCCATTTACAGTTTTAAAATTATATTGTATTCATGGAAGGGTCCTCCAAGGAACCCAAAAGAAATATATATATGCAGATCCTAAGGCCAAATAGTGGTCCTTCAAATACAGATTGTAGACCGCAAGGAAGTAATCAAAGTCTGCAACTCATAACCTTATGTACTTGGAAAGACACAAGATTCTTGACCATGAACAACACGAGAGAAAGATTCATGTGCAACCAGAACGACAAAAATTAGGAACCGAGCGGTGATATAGAAAATTAACAAGCAAAATCATCCTCCAGAGTCGTGGAACTTCACGCATAAAATTGGTGGGGTTACTTGTTATAGAGCATATGAGCAGAGCTTCTTGCTTGACTAGTGAAGCCACAACCCTTAAATATGGGTCTGAGCCTTCCTATTGCTCAAGAACTAAAATTAGTACAATAAAACAGAGAACCATGAAATACAGTGAAATTGAACTCAAAAAAATTGTCACAGGAAGTTGAAAAACCTCGCAGTCTTGTGTTGGGAAGATTACGACATCCATGGAAGAAGATTGAGGCACTTGACTGAACTCTAGACTCTGTGCAAAGGAGAAACTCAAAAACTTACTACGAATAGCGCAAATGAGCCTCCAACAACAGGGTTCAATCGGGTAGTTGCTAATACCTAGCTCTAACCAATCTTCACCGTTGGATGACCATATCCATCCTGGACAGATGGCGAGATTCACAAACCACACTTCCTACTTATCAGTTTGCCACACGTGTTGCAATGTCATAAAATATAATTGTTGGATTCAGACAACTCGTAGCATAGTTATCAATTTTCCACGTGTGTTGCAATGTCAGAAAAGATAATTGTTGGATTAAGACAACTGGTAGCATAGAGTAGTGGGCACCTTGTTCGAAAAAGCAAATTCATGTCTAAGTTAATAAACTTGCACATCCTACATAAGGTTGCCTGACTAAACTGTAACCAGGTTGAATTATATATATATATATGACATGGTTGAAATGCATGCAACCTTAACTGAATTCAATATGGTAGGCCAATTTATGTGTGTTACGGTCCAAGCATAATGAAAATTAAAATATATTAGATTATCATCTCATTCAAACATAGACAAATTGTTTTAGAATTTTTTAATTATCTTTACCATCTAGTTAGTATTAGTATTGTTTTCATAACCTTCTCCTTTGGCTTTCCTATTCCCATCAAATCATTCCAACATTCCAACAGATATTTCTATTCCAACAAAATCAATTAGTAGCTAAATTAAACTAAGCGACAAGGAACGCTAGCCATGCGGCCTTGTCAATTTTGTCATGGAAAAGTTAAGTACTTTTTTCAATGGTCCATAGATTCACTATTAAAAAAGTGATATTATCAATGAAATTAAAGTTATCTTCACCCCAAAAGTTAAGTAGAGAGCCAAAATGTTGCAAGAACAAACATTAATTGGAAAGTTCATAGGTGGATGTGGCAGCACGCGCCCACAATAAGTTTCATGATAGAGACACTCATGTGATCTCACTTGAGGTGAGATGTACAAAAGATCATCGATCCCAAGCCCGCACATTACTGCAACATTTAGGCGTTGCTTTCTCGCTAGGACTATCACACCTTTGCTTATGCGGCAACTAGTTCTAATACAATTATACCCCTGGACCTCCTCTTGGTGGTAATTCTCTCATTTGAAGCGATGGAGTATCTGTTCCCCTTTGCAATTCTCACTTTGGCTTTGGTTAGCAAGAACTAGGGGCTTTGCCCAACCCACTTTTGTGAGCTTAGGCTTGGCCTTCTTTCTCCAATTCATGTTTTAATCAATGATTTCAAAAATAGCCAGGCTCCCCTTCTCATTTGGAGTACCAATGGTGCTTTTCATTTGGCCTCCTGGATTATTGGCCCAGTTTTGCTGTGTCTCTTTCACAACTCATCCGGTGTGCATGCATGTGCACACACTGTGACTCATGATACGAGATTCTACTACATAATGGAAACTAACCCCTATGGGTATTGGACCCTTGTAGCAGAAGTCACTTTGACAGTCTTTGATTTGCACTTTTCTCTTCATTTGATTTCTATTTCTAGTATTAAATTTGTTATTGTCACCTCTCTAACTTGCATTTCGCTAGTCACCCTCTGTATTCCTCCCAATCCACTCTTAAACGTTTGTATTCCTCCTTGTTCGCTCTTGAAGCTATGTATTCTTTCCCCAATCATTCACTCGTAAAATGTCGTTTCCTTTTGCTATCTTCCTTGCTAGGCTCAAATTTTTTTTGTGTCCTACCTCATTCTCACGTTGCCTTTTTGTGATAGAATCATTGCCTTCCTAGCCTCTAACTTATGGTTTCATTCTACTCTCTGCTATCAAGCCCCTTTCCCTCCTTACATGGAAATCCCCCCTGAGTCCACCACTTATCCACTCACCTTATCTATAGTATGCTTCTGCATCCTTATTTGGCCTTTCAATATTCCTTGTCAGTGAACACACATCTGTTGAGGGGAAATTACTATTAGGAGCAAGCCTCTTGGGGGAACACACGTGCATACCGCTGGCTACACGAATCAATTGTTGGGTTTCAATATTTCACCTCAAGGCCCATCCACGGGGAGCTAGCTTGTATGGAATGTGAAAGGGCTTTCAATGACAACAACGTTCATATACATAGGTTCTAGATGATCTGGTTGATTGGGTGCTGGATGTTGGTTATTCTCGAGTCTGCTTTAACTAGTATATGTACACCATCGACCTATAATGTCATTTGAAGTTTCTCCCAGGTAGAATGTTGAGAATGCAACAAGATGATGGAGCTTAGTGGAAAGAAGTCGCCTTCACTAAGTGGGCCCGCAGGCTATTTTTGGTGCAAAGTCTATTTTTAGACATATGGATCATGGTCTATGAGTCGCAGGATGCTATTTGTGGATGATTGGTCATGTTGGTAAAAATAGATGGACTTCTATTTTTAGACATATGGACGGTTTCTATTTTTAGACGGCCAGGCTAAAAATAGAACAGTCGAATATTATTAGCTCATAATAATATTTGGACTATAAACATTATCTTATCCTCTTGGAGCACTTCAGTTTGAGCTACAGATGTGGCACATGCAGCTGTCAAAAGGAAATACGCTTTTCTTGTGGGTCAGTTGAGCTATTGCATGCAGGACTTCAGTTAGAACTCACATGGTTGAGTTTGGTGGAGTTGATGGAGTTGTGTTCAGTTTGACTTGGTTAAACTAGTTGTATTTAACTGCAAATACACTAGTGATGAGTGATGTGAATTAATTGTTAAATTAATTCACTAATTATTAACTCATAAAGCAACTAAAGAATACATCAGTTAACTCAGTGCATGGACAGTTCAGTGGAGACAGGTGTTAGAGGCTGAGATTGCTATCAGTTGTGACTATAGTTGTGCATGAGATCTTGCACAATCAGTGGGATTGAGTAATGCCAATGAGGATTGCGTGGTTCAGCTAAGGAAATACAAGTTTGCTTCAGCCATTCATCATTATTCTCTTGCAGGATTGCGCAGTGGAGGCAGGCAAACAATGGAGGAGATTTGAGGCATCAGGTCTGAGCTAGTTTGTGTGTAACAGGTGGAGATAGTACTGAGTACTTGTGAGGAGTATTGTACTATGTATTGTTACATGTTCTCAATCAATATAATATACAGATAGTGTGGGGTTTCCAGCTATATGCTTTCCTCGGGTTACATACTATGTTAATGTGTGCATGCGATTTATGTTTCATTGATTTTAATGCTGCTAAATTGATGATCAACGTAGAGGAGGTTATGTATTATGCATGTATTCCGCAATAGTGTATAATCAAGATAATCTCTGTGAATAATTGTCATATTATTCAAAATTTCTACATGGTATCAGAGTTGTTGATTATCAGATCTATTATTCAGAAAGTGTTTACATTTTATTTCTTCAAGCAGAGTCTGTAATCGGGCTAGGTAGCCTCTGCATTCATCCTTCCTTTGGAAGGTGAGATATCCGGTAAAAGCCCATACAGTCAATCTCTGTACGAGAAATAATTTGTTCTCACGAATTTTAGATCAGAGGCGGTTGAGTTTTGAGCTGGTGGAATTCGAATTTGCAGCAGTATTTTCTTGGTGTCAACGTTGCAATGTCTTTCAACGGATTGCTATTGGAGTATGCTCTTGAGCAACTATATTGCATGGAAGGACAGGATGGAGGCGGTGTTAGATGATAATGGGCTGAAGGATTTCATAGAGGCTGAGGTCCCCAAGCCCACTGATATTGCACAAGTTGATGCTTGGCAAAAGAAGACATCAAAGTGTCGAAGGATTCTGTTGGAGGGCGTGAAGGATCACATTGTGTCCAGCCTGCATGGAAAGGCTTCTCCATACTTGATGTGGAAAGCGTTGACATATCTATTCCAAAGCAAGAGCGATCAGAGGAAGCTGGCGCTCAAAGATAAACTCAAAAACATTAAATGCGAGAAGGGAGACAGTTTGCCCAAGTATCTCACGAAGTTCACTCAGTGCAGGGATGAGCTGGGAAGTGTGGGGGTGACTGTCGATGATGAGGACTTGGTGAGCTTGGCTCTCCTTGGTCTTCCAAAGAGTTGGCATTTCTATCAGGACTCTGTCAATGGTCGAGAGAAATTGCCAGGATGGGAGAGACTTTGGTCAGATCTTGTGCAGGAGGAGATCAGGCGGAATACCGGGGATGGATCTTCATCAAAGGCACCTTATGAAGAAAATTGTGCTTTGGCTGCCAAAGCAAAAATGGGGAAGAACAAGAAAGATTCTCATTCCGGTGCGAAAGGCAAGAAGCAGGATATGTCCAAGGTGAAGTGCTTTCACTGTCACCAGCACGGACACTATGCCACAAATTGTCCGCAGAAGAAGAAGAATAAGCAAGCTGCTGGATCTGCAGCAGGAGAGGCCTCAACCTCACAGTTTGAGCTTGATTTTTCGTTGATCGCATGCTTGGTATCAAGTGTGATGGGATTAGTATGGTTATTGGACAGTGGTGCACCTTTTCACATGACAGGAGATCGAGATTTTTTTTCTGATCTGGAGGAGAAAGTTCTTGGAGTGCACATCGAGATGGGCGATGATGGTAGATACAGTGCGACCGTATCGATACCATTTCCTTTGAGAGGGAGTCTGGTAAACCCTTCGTATTGAAGGAAGTGATGCATGTTCCAGGATTGAAGAAGAATCTTATCTCTATGGCGATGTTAGAAGACAAGGGATATGATGTTGTTTTCAGCGAGGGAAAGGCTTTCCTGCGCAGCAAGACAACTGGAGAAACCCGAAAGATAGGGGTTCGAGTCAGGAACCTTTATCAGTTGCATGTAGATGGCTGTGCAGCAATGGCATGCAAGGTAGAAGGATTGGTGAGCCAGGATGATGGCGAGCTGTGCACAGGAGGTTGGGTCACCTTCACCATGGAGCCTTGAAGATACTGTAGCAGATTACTACAGGGCTTCCTAAAGGCACTCTTGCGCAGTCAGATCAGTGCAAGGGGTGTACTTTGGGAAAGTTTATGAAAGCCACCTTTCACGAGAAGGATAGTCGTGCCACGATGATCCTTGAGAGAATTCACACAGACGTGTGTGGACCTTTCTCAGTAGCTTCGACAACAAAGCACAAGTATTATGTGATCTTTGTTAATGATTTCTCTCGAAAGTGCTGGATCTTCTTCATGTAGAAGAAGAGCGAGACATACTCAAAGTTCTGTGAGTTCAAAGCACTGGTCGAGAAGGAGTCAGGGAAGAAGGTGAAGGCTCTTAGGAGCGATAATGGTGGTGAATACATCTCTGGCGAGTTCAAGGATTTCTGCAGCGCAGAAGGGATTTGAAGAGAGCTCATAGCTCCCCATAACCCACAACAGAACGAGGTTGCTGAGCGAAAGAGCAGAACGATCGTGGGTGTTGCACGGGAGATGTTGCATGATCAGGGCCTACCCCTTCACTTGTGGGCAGAAGCATGCAATACTGCAGTATATGTGCAGAACCGTTGTCCTCATAGGATACTTGGCATGAGTACACCCGAGGAGGCTTATTCTGGTAAGAGGCCTGATATTTCTCATTTGAGGATTTTTGGTACTAATGTTTACATGCATGTGACAAAGGATGCCAGGAAGAAGCTGGAGCCGACCATAGAGGTTGGGATATTTGTGGGGTACACTGATACGCCCCACAACTATCGTGTGTATTTGCCAGACAGTGGCAAGACTGTTGTGTGACGGGATATAAAATTTCAGGAGGAGAAAGCCATGAAGTGTTTGCTTGAGAGGGAGCCACACTTACATGTAGATGAGGAGCTATTAGTTCCTAAGGATGAGCTTCAGGACGTGGATCAGCCACAAGATGAAGTTCATGGAGTGGAAGAGACCACTCATGCAACGCTAACCATCAGAGGGCGAAAGTGCTTGACAGAAGCTGAGCGACTGACTCAAGATGTAGAGAAGGTTGTAGGACCACCTACAGCTCAACGTAGACAGAGACAGTCACCTGATCGTTACATTGGATACATGGCTCTTATGAGCAAATGTGTTGTGACTGAGCCATCCTCTTTTGAGGAAGTTGTGGAGGATCCCGCATGGGTAGATGCCATGGTGGAAGAGTATGATTCAATTGTCAGAAACAGTGCATGGGAGATTGTCCCAAGACCGGAAGGGAAATCAATGGTGGGTTCGAGATGGATCTACAAAGTTAAGTAGGCAGCTGACGGGAGTGTGGAGAATTACAAGGCAAGATTTGTTGCCCGAGGCTTTTCACAGATAGAAGGGATCGATTATGAGGAGACCTTTGCACCTGTCGTAAGGTATTCTTCCATACGGACGATTCTTGCTCTCTCAGCGCAGATGGGGTGGCACATTCATCAAATGGATGTGAAGACTGCGTTCCTCAACGGAGTCATTGAGGAGGAGGTGTACATAGAGTAGCCCGAAGGTTTCGAGATCTTTAGCAGTGAGTCGTATGTATGCAGGCTCAAGAGAGCGATGTATGGGTTGAAACAAGCACCACGTGCTTGGTACAGATGGATAGACAATTATTTCACCGGACTTGGATTCTCCAAGAGTGAGGCAGATCTTAACCTATACCAGATTGTGGTGGAGGGTAAGTTGCTTATCATTGTACTTTATGTAGATGATTTGATGCTAACAGGTGATGAGCTGTTGATACTTTCATGCAAGGATGATCTTGCTAAGGAGTTTGAGATGAAGGACTTGGGCCTCCTTCATTATTTCCTGGGATTGGAAATTTGGCAGTGCAGTGATGGACTATTTGTTTCTCATGGTAAGTATGCTCGGGATATACTGGAGAAGTTCAACATGCACGACTGCAAGCTTGTTGATACTCCTCTTCCTGGAGGTTGGAGGAAGGAGGATGCTACTTCGGCGGAAGTAGTGGGTGCCACTGTTTATCGACAGTTGGTGGGGTCGCTTATGTATTTGGTCAATACATGACTCGATATATGCTATTCTGTTAACCAGCTTTCACAAGCTATGGTTAGGCCAACTAAGCTCTTCTGGAAGGCAGGCAAGCATGTATTGCGTTATCTCAGAGGCACATCGAGATATGGTTTGTGGTACAGACAGGAGGATGAGGTGAAGCTATGTGGCTTCACGGATGCAGATTGGGCAGGGAGCCCAACGGACAGAAAGAGCACATCAGGATGGGTCTTCAGTATCGGGTCGACAAAAGTTTCTTGGTACAACAGGAAGCAGAGATCCGTGGCACTTAGTTCAGCAGAGGCCGAGTATATGGCAGCAAGTTTGGCTGCATGCGAGGCTATATGGATGAGGAAGATCCTGGTCGGGTTGTTCGGTTCATACTTGGAGCCTACTGTGATTTACTATGATAACCAGAGTTGCATTAAACTCTCGGCTAATCCAATATTTCATGATAGATCTAAGCACATTGACATCATGTACCATCATATCAGAGATTGTGTGCATCGAAGAATCATGTTACTTTCATACATTCCAATCGAGGATCAGGATGCTGATATCTTGACGAAGGCGCTCACCAGGAGCAAATTCGAATACCACCGAGGCAGGATAGGGGTTGCTGATAATCCATATCTTGTTGAGAGGGAGTGTTGAGAATGCAACAAGATGATGGAGCTTAGTGGAAATAATTCGCCTTCACTAAGTGGGCCCACAGGCTATTTTTGGCACAAAGTCTATTTTTAGACATATGGATCATGGTCTATGAGTTGGAGGATGCTATTTGTGGATGACTGGTCATGTTGGTAAAAATAGATGGAATTCTATTTTTAGACATATGGGCGGTTTCTATTTTTAGATTGCCAGGCTAAAAATAGAACAATCGAATATTATTAGCTCATAATAATATTTGGACTATAAACATTATCTTATCCTCTTGGAGCACTTCAGTTTGAGCTACAGATGTGGCACATGCAGCTATCAGAAGGAAATACGCTTTTCTTGTGGGTTAGTTGAGCTATTTCATGTAGGACTTCAGTTAGAACTCATGTGGTTGAGTTTGGTGGAGTTGATTGTGGAGTTGATGGAGTTGTGTTCAGTTTGACTTGGTTAAACTAGTTGTATTTAACTGCAAATACACTAGTGATGAGTGATGTGAATTAATTTTTAAATTAATTCACTAATTATTAACTCATAAAGCAACTAAAGAATACATCAGTTAACTCAGTGCATGGACAGTTCAGTGGAGACAGGTGTTAGAGGTTGAGATTGCTATCAGTTGTGACTATAGTTGTGCATGAGATCTTGCACAATCAGTGGGATTGAGTAATGCCAATGAGGATTGCGTGGTTCAGCCAAGGAAATACGAGTTTTCTTCAGCCATTCATCATTATTCTCTTGCAAGATTGCGCAGTGGAGGCAGGCAAATAGTGGAGGAGATTTGAGGCATCAGATCTGAGCTAGTTTGTGTGTAACAGGTGGAGATAGTACTGAGTACTTGTGAGGAGTATTGTACTATGTATTGTTACATGTTCTCAATCAATATAATATACAGATAGTGTGGGGTTTTCAGCTGTATGCTTTCCCCGGGTTACATACTGTGTTAATGTGTGCATGCGATTGATGTTTCATTGATTTTAATGTTGCTAAATTGATGATCAACGTAGAGGAGGTTATGTATTATGCATGTATTCCGCAATAGTGTATAATCGGGATAATCTCTGTGAATAAGTGTCATATTATTCAAAATTTCTACATAGAATTTAGATGGACCGTTTTAGGCACCAGGATGACAGCCTACACTCTTTGGAGCACCTTTATTATCACTTGAGGGACATGGATCAACGCTTGGGTTGCATTGATCAATGTCCTGGCATTCATCCCCAGGGAGGCACCTCTCCTGACAACATTGAGGACCCTATTGAATTTGTAGCTACCAACTTTGATACCTCAAATTAGTCTTGCTATGCTTTGGTTTATTTTGCATTGTCTAACTAGTTCATTCTCCTTGCTCATATATATATATAGTCTTTTGTTAATCACAATTTCCTATGCTTCTTTGTGAAGAGCACTCTTTTGGCTATGCTCCGATCTCCCTAATGAAAGATTGACCTAGTGTATCTAGTATATTCTAGTTTAGAAGGCAATACAATATTTACCATAAAAGATAAAATAAAAATAAATTCCTCATGAAGATCATAATCTAAAAATTAGATATTTTTTTAATAAATTTATAAAGAAAACTTATAACCTGATTCAATTTAAATGTGAATAATAATAATGATGATTGTAATTTTTTTATAAGGAAAGGGTTGAAATTATATGTAGCATTGTTGATAAAAAACCTAAGGGAAGAGTGCCAAAATTAGTTCTCTAATATAAAAAAAGGTTTATTTAAAGTAGATCTCCAAGCTATTGAAGTAGCTTCTAAGTATTTTTCCTTCTTCTTAACTTACTCCATTCACTCTTCAACATCATCCTCTTCGTTAGGGAGATCCTTCTTTCGGCATGTATACTTGAGGTGACCATACTTATGGAAATTTGAACAATACAAGGGGATATTTACATCATCTCTCAAAGCAATTCCCTAGTTAAATATTGATACTCTCTAGAAGATTGTTTCCCAAATTCATTTCTAAATGTCAGATTTTAGCCATAGAGTTACCATTTTTTCCATATCAATGTTAAATCCCCTTCTAACCATAACTCAAGTGGAAGATAATATAGCTTAAACCACAAAACATGTATATTAACCTTATCCCCATAGGATCAAATAATGACATCCAATTTTTGAGAGATAAGATATAATTGTCTTGGTACCTTTTCCTTGCCAATATGCTATCTTTGTCCTTTGAATATTGAAAGATAAAACATTATTCATCCCATTTCTAGTACATAAGTTAGGTGCATGCATAGCCTAATTCCTACTTCCACGCCTTCCTGACAGATATACTGATAGGTTCCTTAAATATTAATCTTCCATGGGATTTTCCCACCAACTCCATTAGCTAAGAGAGTTTCACTTGCTCCATAACCACATTTGCCCACATGATCAACCTCATACCTTCAAATCTTCTCTTAATGCATTTCAAATTCTTCCTTCTTTTTTAGCTATGCTTCCATGATAGCCTATGACCTCCCACATTTCTCATACACCTTATGAGTATTTATAGTGATAGATTGATTTGTTTTGCCCTAAATCGTGCCACCTTCCCTAGTAACTTGTATAAAAATTGAGTTTGTCACCCCAAATAAATATGAGATGCTTTTATGATGTTCATGGAATTAGGTGGATGTGGGGGCTTCCTTGACCTCTCATCATTGACCCCAACTCCACCTCGAGCAAAGAAGCCTTAACACATGCATTGACCTCATTTTTGAATTGGGGTAGGCCTCCTTAGAAATCCTTATTCCTTTATCATTGTCCAAGCTCATATGTGAGAACCCAAGAACTTGCGCCTCCATACTTTATTCCCCCCCAAGAAATATGAGGAAGATATTTGTGTGCCAGTTTCATAGGTCTTGTTTTTGTTAATGAAGGCCAAGGTAGATGCCATGATTTTCCAATAATACAAAAAATGAATTTATTTTCATACACGTTAATGAATTTAAAATAAAATGTGGATATTTTACTTAAACATTAAGAAATGTATATTCTTTTGTTGAACATTTTGCAAGATAAAAGTACCACTTTGATTGGAAAGTGCGAGACAACTAAAAGAGCACTATTTTAGTTGAAAAGTGTGTAAATGAAATAATTAATATAATAATAAGTAATAACTTAATTTTGAGGTCACAACCTAGCTAGATGTCATCAATTTCCGTCTAGAGTTTATAAAACAAGAGGCCCTTTCGAGTAACAGTTTCATTGATTAGTCTGTGGATGTGTACATACCCCATCCCACCTTGGGATTATGAGTAATTAATTTATAATACTACATGTACTTTAACTATTTTCTGTAGAAAATTATCGAGCGCTATAGCCCAACCCAACGCTGAGAAGAGCTACTCTACCATTTACTTTTCAACAATCGATACAAGAGAAAATTTCAAGCACATACATGAATTTAACACACTTGTTTTTGGTCAACTGACCCTGGAAAAACCTACAAGGGGAAAACCAATCTTCAAGGAGGGTTTTATTTTCTTTTAGAGAATTTTCTACAACAATAAATACTTTCTACAACAATAAATACAACAAGAGATTCAACTTATCCCTTCCCTTGAAGAAGCATTTCTGAGGCAATCTTTGCACAAAGATATGGAATGCTAATTTTGTGCCCACAATTTGGTCTCCTCTAGCAAAAATATGACCTCTCCCACAACTCCTTCAACATTGGAATGTCCTCTAAACAATCAATAGTTCTGCATAAAATTTAGTCTACAAGGTTGGGAAAAACTCCCTTCCGAGGCAGCCTTCACTTCCATTAACCACATGCTGAACCACAATCCAAATATGGCTTGCGAAACTCGCTGTAAGGTGGCCCGAAAATTGTGTTGAACATAACCGAGAATTTTGGGATTTATGTAGCCGTACGAGGATAAGTTATTAATGTCTATAATTTGTTTTTAGACTTTAAGGATGCTTGTTTAACGCTCCAAAAGGCCCTAAAATTCTGTGTTGGAGATGGTAGTCACTGTCACAAGAGATTCACACCCTCTTCTAGACTTAAACTCAACCCTTTGATGAGATTCGAATTTCTCTAATGGTGCTCCTCTTACTTGCTCTTTGCTGTAGAATTTATTCACACAAGTTCTCTTCCTCCTTTTCTCCTTGCTTTCTCTTCTCAATAGATTTAATGAGAAAATAATGATCTCTTTTCTCTTTTTCCTCCTTTTTGTCTTCTCAATAAGCTGAGAACCCTAACCCTTAGATCTAATGGCTAAGATTAAATCTCATCTCATTAGATCAAGGGTGGAGATCATTTCCTCTTGACCCCTTTTTTAATGTGGCCCCCCTTCTATTAATGAGCCTCCCTAGTAATTTTTAATGTTTTAGTACCATGGTCACTTTTTCCTCATAAAGTCACTTTTATAATATAAAAGTCACTTTAATAATATAAAGTGTACTTAGTAATTTTTCACATAAAGTGACTTTTAAAACACATGTGACTTTAATAACTTAAAGTACCTAGTACATCTCCGCATAAAAAGTACTTTAACCCCTTGACTTTAATTAACCTCATAATGTCACTTAGAGAAAAGGTGATTAATGTGTCTCCCTAAGCCAAAAGGATAAATGCCTAGGAAACACCTCCTTGGCACCCGTATTTTCGACACTCCCTCTTACTGAGGAAGGGCTTCTCACCACTCCCATCATGTCTCTGAAGAATACACGCTTGCCCCTTGGAAATGAGTTGGTGAGAATGTCTGCTACCTGTTCATCAATGAATATATACTCAAGATTCACAACTCCCCTTTGATCCTAGTTTATGATGAAGTGGTATATGATCTCAATATGCTTTGACTGATCATGAAATATTGGATTCTTAGAGAGTTTGATACAACTATGTTTATCATAGTATATCATAGTCGGTCTCAGCCTCTGACCAAATAGACCAAATAACATATTGTGAAGCCACAGTGCCTTGTAAGCTGCCCGACTAGTTGCTATATACTCTGCCTCTGCATTGCTCAATGCCATTGACCTCTATTTCTTGTTGAACCATGACATAATTACTGAGCCCAACGAGAAACAACACCCAGTAGTACTCTTCCTGTCACTAGTGCTACCAACCTAATTTGAGTCTGTGCAACCAATAAATGTGACTCCATCTCCCCTGACATACTCCATACCAAAATCAACTCTGCCATGTATGTACCTTATTGTACCTCTCCTGGGCTCCATCATAAACTGACTCAACGTTCTGATTGCGAAACAAATATCCGATCTAGTGTTGATGAGATACATCAAAGAACCAATTAGTTAACAATACAAGGTGGGGCTCACCAACTCGGAGTAGCCATAAGCTTGCAAACCTCCATACAAAATCTCCTCAGGATATTACTAACATACCTTCCCTAGCCAATTAAGATATGCCCATCCTCCTTCCAAAACTCCAACCCTAAAAAGTAATGCATCAATCCCATACCAGTCATATCAAGCTCTGAAGCAAGATCTCTCTTGCAGTGTTGGATGAGTCTGTCCTCTCATGTAATGAACAAATCACCCACATAAAGAAATAGAATGAATGGATCATCACCAACCATAATGAAATAGAGGTTCATATATGCATCACTCTTCTAGAAACCCATCTGTTACAAGTGGCAATCTATCCTCTTGTACCATGCCCTCATCGCCTATTTCGGCCCATAAAAGGATTTCTTAAGCCTACACACATGAGACTCCCTCCCATGCACCTCAAAGCCTTGTGGATGCTCAATGTAGACCTCCTCCTGTATAACACCTTTGAAAAAGGCGGTCTTCACATCCATCTGGTGAATCCTCCAACCCATATCAGTTGTTATAGATATGACTTCTTTAATAGAAGTGTAGTGAGAAAATGTTGCGAAGGTATCCTCATAGTCAACTCCCCCTACCTGTGAGAACCTCCACATCACAAAACAAGCTTTGAATTTCTCAATGCTGCCATCCACAACATGTTTGATGTTGTAGAGACACCTAGAAGTCACCATCAACTTCCCCTTAGGTCTTGATACTACCTCCCAGACATCGTTCTTCATGATGGAAGCATATTTGTCCACCATGGCATCCCTCCAGATCTGCTGACTGACGACCTCCTCATAAATAGCTGGCTTTGTCTCAACAACATCTTCCAAAAAACCACCCAACCTCTCTGGTGGTCTGCTCACCCTCACTGACCACTTGGGTTTCCCCACTACCTCTTGTGCTTCCTTCAAGGTATCACATATATATCTTGGATTTCTCTTCCCTGTAGTATCCTTTTGTGGTGGTATGGGAAAATCATTAACTAGAGTCTCTCCTCTTGAAGAGGAAGGCTCTTCTATGATCAATGGAGATCCTGGACTCTCAGATCTTGTCCCTGACAATCTTGTACTAGGTGATCCTGCACTCGATGATACTAGAGTCTGAGACCCTATCACCACTGAAGTAAATTACCCTCTTGATCCTAATGTACCACCTGATGCTCCCGATACCTGTGGTGTTTCCCCCTACAGAGGAGGTTGCTTCTCTACCTGATCAACCTCTCGATACCTCCTCAAGGCCCTCTCCTCCACAAATCTCACATCTTGCCCCTAGATAAATTTCCTCTATGCATGAATATAAATACGATAGGCCTTGCTAGTCTCACTGGCCACTAGAATATCCTTCTCTCCAGTGGGTTCCAACTTCATCCTCTTCTCCTTAGGGATTTGAGAATATGTAATACACCCAAAGATCCTAATGTGCCCAACCTACAACTTCTTTATGGTAAACACCTCCTTAGGAGTCTTACTCCACAAGACATTATGTGGGCTTCTGTTCTACAAATACACTGCAGTGTTACATGCCTCATCCCACAAGAAGAAAAGTAGTCTATAATCATGCAACATAGCTCTATTTGCACCCACTATGGCCTTGTTCTTCCTCTTTGACACCCCATTATGCCGAGGGCTATAAGGAATTATATACTCTCTCTTGATACCCACACCCCTACAAAACTTCTTCATCGCTGTGGAGGTATAATCGACCCCATTATCTGATCTTAACACCTTCATTTTCCTCCTTGTACGGTTCTCCACAAGAGAGTTAAACTCTTGGAACCTCTTGAAGACCTCATCCTTGGTCTTCAAAAATAAAATCAAAGTCTTCATGGAGTGGTCATTAATGAAGGTCACATATTACTCACATCCACTTAGTGATACACGAGACATAGGACCATAAACATGAGAGTGTACCAAGTCTAAGATAGCTGTAGCTCTAGTGTCACTGCTTGAGAAAGGTGCCCTGGTGTACATCCCCAAAGAAAACCCCATGCACACATCATGATGATCAATGTTGAACTCTGGTAATCCTGTAACCGTCTCCCTCAACATCCTGAAAGCTCCATGGTTCAAGTGGGCCATCCTCCTGTGCCATAACTCACACAACTCACTGCTGCTGGTTTGTGCCACCAAGGATCTAATAGGCTGAAACATAAACTTGTATATCCTCCCACTTCAGACTCCAATACATTTATCATACTCAACACAAGATCCCCTGGGATATATCAACACCTGTCCTCTACGAAACACCACCTCATACCCCCTGTCCTCCAAGATGGAAATTGATATCAAGTTCTTCTTTAGCCATGGAACATTAAAAACATCTGTCACTTTCAAAGGAGGCAATGACTCCCTCTGAAATGATACTATCCCCACTCTTGCTGCTCTAACCTTGGAGTTATCTCCAAGCACAACCTCCAAGTCAATATCATTCTCTGAGAGACTTGTGAATTTTTCTCTCACTCTAGTCATATGGAAGTATGCTCCACTACCGACAAACCATTAATGAAAACATGTAACATGAGTGGCTAAAATCACCACTAAGGAAAACTAATCCACCTTTTCTGATAAGGAAAAATCTATGTCAAATTTGGGAGTGAACTCGTCCACCTTTGCTGAAGTTGCAACTCCCTATTTCTTCTTACCCTTCTTGTTGTTACATTGAACAACATAGTGACCCATCTTCCCATAAGCAAAGCATTTCACTTTTCTCATGTCCTTCTCCTTCTCTTTCTCCTTCCCCTTCTCCTACTTTTCTCCACTATAATACCCCTTATTGGCCTTCTTCTTCTTACCCTTCGTCGCAAGAGCAACATTCTCCTCACCTACTCCACCACTATGCCTGCCTGCCTTTGCACTCCTCCTGGATGAAATTGTCCCACATCCTCCTCCATTCTAGAAAGTTCTCTCTGGCCACAATGCCATGTATGAATCCATCCCATTTCTTGGTGAACCCATCTAATGCAATCCTGACCAAATGGTCCTCTGGGACAAGCTCTCCCATGACATCAAACTCCTCCTTCACCTATGAGATCCTAGTGAGGCATGAGGTCACACTGTCGGTCTTGGTCATCTTGGTGTTTCTTATCTTTTGCCTCAGCACCATCTTTATGTTCTCATTCGAAATCTAGTGTAATGTGACAAGGGAATCCCACATCTCATAGGAAAATATCATTCCTGTCACATGAGGGAATAGGTGATCATTGATGACATCAAGGATGATCCTCTCTGCTTTTACATTCTTCTTGTTGAATTCTGTCAATTGTGTTTGGTCAATAGGAGGTTGCACTGCATTATCTACAATGTCTCATACCTCCAACTCCTCAAACAAAAGTGTCATCCTTTCCTTCCATGGGAAAAAATGATAAGACCCACTCAATATTTCCTCTACCATCAACCCATTAGCCATGAACCTCACAACCAAAAAAGTGGAGTGAATCTAATACTAGGTAGTCTCTGTGAAAATTCCTATGCCCCAAGGAACCCCTACTGCAACAAAAAATGAATTTACTTCTCCTACTTGATTTTAATATACATTATCAAGTTATTTTCTGAATACTGAAGTAAATTACTTGTGCAACCTACAGTACTTTAAATTTGATTCCATGAAACATAAATCTGAGCAAAGAATAAGATACATAAGACACAATTATTTTTGGACAAAATAGTCCCTAGAAAAACCCAATGCAGGAAAACCGGTGCAAAAAGTCTTAGGGTTTTATATTATTAAGTAGTAGCTCTGAATACAATGTTGGATACCCTCCCGAAAATCTAGTGACAGAGAAAATATAATGGCGGAAAACTGAGTGAGTTTTACATCACTTCACCCAATAGATTCCAACTGATCTGGCAGTAAAAATGGCTAACCTTGACTATCTTTGCACTGGCCCTGTGTTAGCCTTATAGGCTCTGCATCAACCTTGCGCTGTCTCTTCTACCTACTGCGTCAACCTTCCCGGCCATTCCGCTTTCAGTGTGAGGGTAGCTTCTGCTCTGTGTTGGCCCTTCTGGCTCTGCGTTAGGCCTAAGTGGGCCCAACGTCAGTCCTTCTAGCTATTGCGCTGCCTCCACTAGTGACTCTATGCCTCTATGTCTAGTACTCCCGAACTATCCCAACACCTTTGTTGCAGAATGATCACTCAGTTTGAATTCTCAACTTCCTAGCCCTAGAAATCGAACTCTAGATCAATTCATTCTCCCTTTGTGTGTTTTTAAATGAACCCCAAGCCTCCTTCTTATACTTTTCTCATTGAGACTTCAACGATTGAGATTAAGTCTCTAATCAATGGATAAGATTAAAAACTTGACTTGATCCGCCTTCTAGATCATTCTCACCCATATTTTGATTAATACTCATTAATATTTTATTTTTCCTAAGTTTAGACTTAGGCACCCCATTAAAAATATTAATTATTTTAATAAGATACAATCTAGGTGGAATTTCACCAAACGGTTTCTAGGTTCTTTAGAACTCATGTGCCTTAGCCTCTCCACCAAATTTCATGGCTAGAGCACATTCGATGCTACCAAAAACTAACACTCGCTCTTAGCGAGGAATGTGATCTAGCAACAATGTCCAACTGCATGCTACTCTGTTTCTGAAGCATCTCTTTTCCGCACTATTGCTGCCACCAACACTATGCTATTGTTGGAATTGTACTGCTGCCCATGACACTGCCACTACCACTGCTGCATATGTACTACAAGTCCCTCTCAAATGTTGCATGTGATATGCTGCTAGCATTGCCACTGCTAACACTGCATTTGTACTGCAACTCAGTTGCTGAGAGAAGAAATTGAAAAACATCCAAAATTATTGAACTTAACTATGTTCAGCATAATACCACAAATGTTGGAATCTGACTTCTACTAGTCTCTAACCCTCTGAATCTTCTACGCTGCTGCTGACTTCTGCACTGTGCTATATGAACTATTGACAACCTTTCTTTGCGCTAATCAGTCTCTAGTCTCAAGCTACTGCATCAACCTCTCTAAAAAATCCACTGCATCATCTAACACTAAGTCCATCTCTCTACTACTAAATCTTGGGCTCCTGTAGCAAGGAACTGATCCAACAGGGGGAATTTGTCAAGGATCCTTCCTACATGTAGTCCTCCCGAATATAGATCAATATCGCCACATTTCCCTCCTGGAGATGCATGGGCACTCATGGTAAACTCATCTTCTTCAATTTTTGTTGGAGTAGCCTTAACATCATGTTTCTCATCCTTGTCCTTTTGCTTCAAAGGACATTGGGATGAAAAGTGGCCCATCTTTCCACATCTGAAACATTTCACCTTCGAAATGTCCTTCTTCCTCTTTTGCTTTTGCTATCCCTTTGACCTTAGAGCTGCATTTTCCTCCTCCTCCATGGTCTTCGTGCCACTCCCACTATTTCCATTGAGGTTGACCTTAACCAAGTCCCTCCTTAATTCATCCTGTTGAAGAGCTGCCCACATCTCCTCCCATGAAGGTATTCTTTCCCTGCCCAATATACTTCGATGAAGTCTTTCCATTCATCCGAGACTCCATTCAGGGACATCCTTACCATCGCGGTAGACTAAGGAGTAGATCATATTGCAGCAAGCTGGTATCTGGTGTCCTGAAGATGTTTAAGATAGAAGTTAACGCCTTCTCCCTTCTCCATCAATGTCTGCTGCGACTTTTCTTCTAGGTACATCTTTCGCTGTTCGGAAGACCCTTCATATAGTGAAGACAAAGATTCCCATATTTCTTGGGCTGTATCTTTTCCCTGCAAGTGTGAAACCACATGATCTCGAACTCCATCGAGTATGAACCTCTTCGGATTCCCCTACTCAGCTTTGTACTTCTTGTTCTGATCATTATTTGCGGGAACAACGACAACACTCTTGACGTAAGCTTCGAGATCGTACTCCTCCAGAACAACTAAGATTCTGGTCTTCCATATGGCATAGTTGGAAGCTCTTTCGAACCTATCCTGATCTCTGATCCTATTTGATTTCATCTCACCCAAACTGTTGAACTAAATCCTCTAGTCACTGCACAACACTAGTCTGTTGCCCGACAAGTGAAAAATTCGAACTTTTGCGAGAAAAGTCCTATGAGGAGAAAATTTCCCTTTTATGTGTTTTCGCTCTTTTCCGATGGATTTATACCCTGGTAGAAACTGCACCCTTCAAGCACTACGTTGAGGCTTCGCGTCGATCCCTCTGCCTCTGCAAAATCACGAACTGGAAATCATACCTCTCTGTCGACTCTCTTAGAGAGAGATTTCCTGGGAATCTCTGCTTCTCGGCAAGGACTACGCGATCCCTTCAAGGGGATTCGAATTTTTGCCAAATGCAGCTATTGAACTTTTTGCTTAGCACTGGATCTGCTCTTCCTGTTTCAAAATCAATGCTCTGATACCATGTGAAAATTCCTATGCTCCGAGGAACCCATACTACAGTAAAAACTGAATTTACTTCTCCTACTTGATTTTAATATACATTATCAAGTTATTTTCTGAATATTGAAGTAAATTACTTCTCCAGTCTACACTACTTTAAATTTGATTCCATGAAATAGAAAACTGAGCAAAGAACAAGATATATAGGACATAGTTATTTTTGGACAAAATAGTCCCCGGAAAAACGCAATGCGGGAAAAATGGTGCAATAGCTCTAAGGGTTTCATATTATTAAGCAGTAGTTCTGAATACAATGCTGGATGCCCTCCCAGAAATCTAGTGATAGAGAAAATATAATGGTGGAAAATTGAGTGAGTTTTACCTCACTTCACTCGACAGATTCCGGCTGATCCAACAACAAAACTAGATAACCCCGACTATCTCTACACTGGCCCTGTGTAGGCCATACGTTAGCCTTATAGGCTATGAATTAGCCCTACGTTGTCTCTTCTGGTTACTGCGTCAACCACGCCGAATGTTTTGGCAGTTCCCTGACAGTTTCAACTTTTTGTGTGAGGGAAACTTCTGCTCTGCGTTGGCCCTTCTGTCTCTGCGTCAGGCCTGCGTGGCCCTAGATTGGCCCAACGCCCATCCTTCTCGTTGATGCGCTGCCTCCACTAGTATCTCTCTACCTCTTTTTCTAGTACTCCCGAACTATCCCTGCCACTCTGCTGCAAAATGATCACTCAATTCAAATTCTCAGCTTCCTAGCCCTAGAAATAGAACTCCAGATCAATTTGTTCTCTGTGTGTATGTTTCTAAAAGAACCCCAAGCCTCCTTCTTGTACTTTTGTCATTGAAACTTCAACGACTGAGATTAATTCTCTAATCAATGACTAGGATTAAAAACTTGACTTGATCCATCTTTTAGATCATTCTCACCCATATTTTGATTAATACTCATTAATATTTTAATTTTCCTAAGTTTAAACTTAGGAACTCTATTAAAAATATTAATTATTTTAATAAAATACAATCCAGGTGGAATTTCGCCAAACGGTTTTTAGGTTCTTTATAACTCATGTGCCTTAGCCTCTCCACCAATTTTCATGGCTAGAGCACATCTGATGCTACCAAAAAGTAGCAGTGTCCTCCCTCTTAACCGACACTTCTTTGGGTTTCTGACTAAGGGTTAATAACTGCTGTTCACTGAGGTGGAATTTTTTTTGCTTGCTAGTCTTTCCATCAACTGATGAAGAATTCATATCTAATTTCTCTCAAGCTTTCATACCATGTAGAAAATTATGGAGGTTGTAGCCCAACCCAGTGTTCAAGTTTTGCATGGTTTAATTCCCAAGTCCATTATAAAACATGTGACTGATATTTATATTGGATTAACATTTACTTGAAACATAAGAGATACTCTACCATTTACTTTTCAACAACTGATACAAGGGAAAATTAAAAGAACACACATGAATTTAACACACTTGGTTTTGGTCAACTGACCTTGGAAAAACCCACAAAGGGAAAATCAGTCTTTAAGAAGGATTTTATTTGCTTTTAGAGAATTTTCTATGACAATAAATAGAACAAGAGATTCAACTTATCTCTTCCCTTGAAGAAGCATTTATGAGGTAATATTTGCACATAGATTTGGACTGATAATTTTGTGCCCACTGTTTGGTCTCCTCCAGCAAACATACAACCTCTCTCAGAACTCCTTCAACGCTGGAATGTCCTCTGAACATTTAACACTTCTGCACAAAATTTAGTGTCTGTATAGCTAGGAAAAAGTCACTTCTGAGGAAAAATTCAGTTAACTTAACCACATGCTGAACCATAATCCAAATTTGTCCTCAGAATCTCACTGTAAGGTGGCCTGAAAATTGCCCGGAACATGCCCGATAATTTCGGGATTCTTGTAACTATGTGAGGGTAAGTTATTAATTCATGTACTTTGTTTTTTAGACTTGAAGGCTTCTTGTTTAACCCTCCAAAAGGCCCTCGGATTTTGTGCTAGAGATGGTGGTGATTGTCACAAGAGATTCAAACGCTCTTCTAGACTTAAACTCAACCCTTTGTTGCGATTTTGTAGTGCCCCACTCTAGTTGACTGACACTGATATGACATTAAAATTTATTTAGCCCTAAGGCCCACACACTATTCTTTGAGGACCTCAGGTTGAGGATCCGGACACATGACTCTATTATTAGTGGTTGTGATATTAGTGGTTGCGATGTTTATGTATTTTCTCCATTGATATTATGATGAAGATAACAATAATGGTTATGTATTTTATCTATTGGTATTATGATGATTGTAGAATTAATGGTTATGCATGTTCTCTATTGATATTATGATGATTGTAGCATAAATGGTTATGTTTGGTATCTATTGAATTTATGATGATGATGGCAGTAAAGGTATGTATGCTCTCCGTTGATATCATGATGATGATAACATTGATGGATATGTATGTTTCTATTGATGTTATGATGTTGATAGATTTGATGGATATGTATGTTTTCATTGATGTTATGATGATGATAGCCATGATGGATGTGTCCCCTATGTTACCTACTTGCATTAGTTCTGGTTCACAATGAACAATGATACAGATGACTAGGTGATGTTGATGATGCTATTATGACAATGAATAACAACGAGAAACTTTGCTACTGATGATTGTTGAGTATGGTAGGAAAGCACGAGAGGCACTCGCATATGACGAGTTGATGACACCTGGTTTCATGAAAATTTATATTGTCTTTGAAATTCTAAGTCAATTTTGAAACCTGCTATGTATGTTTATCTATATTATGATGATATGTTAGTGGTTGCAGGCACATATTAGTTGCTTGGCCGAATAATTCACATATGGGTGATGAAGTTGTACAATTGGATGGAACTACATGGGAGGGGTGGGGCAGTGTCCCTGATCTCACCCACTAGCACTCCCGCCGTGACTTGGGCTGGAAAGGTTGAAACACCTTCGCCTTGAAGACCACGATGTCATGAGGGTAGGTCCCAAAGTTGGGTCGCTCATGAGGATTTTACTGGGGGTGCGCATCAAGGCAGATTCCTTGATACATGACACCATTAGTCTCACTATAGCAGGAAACATAAGAGATGATAATGGTTTATGTCGTTGCACCTATACTTTTCCCTCGTAGCCACTGAATGCTTGAAGGGAAAGTGACGTGGCACCCTTGGAACTTCAAGTGAATTTCTTGAAGGGCACGACCAACTTGGCACCCTTGGCATCACAAATAAACTATTAGGCGTGACACCCTTGGAACTTCAAGGGAAGTTCTTGAAGGGCACGACCAAACTTGGAACCCTTGGAATCATTAAAAATAAGTAAATAAATAAATTTGATCAAGATATGAAAACCATGTAAATTTACATCAAGTGGTAAATCATGATTAGAACCGAGGTAATTAAATCAAGAATAAAACTTGTGTTAAGGGGATCATAGGTAGAAATAAAATATTTTACCTTGAAAACTCTACCCTTCCTATGTTGGAAAATTTTAGCTAGATAATGTAATTTAATTAGGTAAAAATGGGAAAGAGGGACATAAATGTAAGGATAAATATTAATCCTAAAATAGTTAAACCTAATTAAGAGAAGAGAATGGTGAATTAAAATAAGATTAATAAATTAAAATTTTAGAGAAATTTAGAGAACCTCCATGTGGCAACAACCAACATAAGAAAATCCTTCTAAGATATAACTTGAGTTAAATTAGGGAGTAGATAGGGGGTCACATCTTGACTTATCAATTGACTTTAGTAATGAACACAAATTAAGGAGTAAAAGGGGGGTCGAGAGACAACTAGGAGAAGGATTAGGAATCTTGTTGAGGTGAGGAAAAGTATTATTTTTAAATTAAAATTTAAACAAATAATTTTGGAGATCCTTGATGAGAGAGTGACACATGGGTGGGTGAATAATCAAACTATTAGATTATCAAAAATAACTAATTATGCATGAAATGCCAAGTGTCACTTATGAGGACACCTATAAAATAAGGGGCAGGCCATGGAAGAAAGGACTTTTCTTTACCCTATTGTTGGATGAATGAGACTATGTTAGAGTAGTGACTACGAGCTATAATGAGTTTGGTGAGGTAGAGGGCTTTAAAGAGGGGAATCTTGAGCCAAAGAGTGCTCTCCTCTACCAGCTAATACGTTCCTCCATTGTACAACCCCATTGCAGCTCAGGGGTCCAGGCGGAAGGAGAGTACCCAAGGAGCAGGATGGGAGGTCAAATGGTGGGTCATTGCATTCGGATTAAGTATGTCGACATTCACACTTGGAGGCAACTAACAACAAGGGAGGGAAATTAGCGGCAAGTCAAGTTTGAATCTCATCTCCTGGTGAACGGTACCTATGTTGTTATAATTAAAAAATATTCTTTTGTATGACTTCATTATGGTTTAATTAATAACATGTAAATTAGATGATATGTTCAATGAAGTGAAATTCAGGAAAGTTTTTATAATGCTTAATAATTTTTGAGTTCCCAATGCTATTTTCTTATGGTTGTTATTTTAGTATTTAAAAAAAAAAAATTAGGGTTGGTACTTACACTTGGTAGCTCTAATGGTGGTCGTCTTGCTTTTTGCTGTAGAATTTCTTCACACAAGTTATCTTTGTCCTGTTCTCCTTGCTCTCTCTTCTCAGTAACTTTCATGAGAAAATGATAAGCTCTCTTCTCCTTTTCCTCCTTTTGTCTTCTCAATAAGTTGAGAACTCTAACCCTTAAATCTGATGGCTAAGGTTAAATCTTAGTTCATTAGATCAAGGGTGGAGATCATTTTGTCCTGACCCTTTTTTTAATGCGGTCCTCCTTCTATAAATGAGCCTCCCTAGTACTTTTTAATGTTTTATGCTCATAAATTCACTTTTAGAATATAAAAGTGACTTCAAAAATATAAACTGCACTTAGTACTTTTCCACATAAAGTGACTTTTAAAACACACGACCTAGTACATCTCCACATAAAAAGTACTTTAGCTCCTTGAAATTAATTAAACTCATAATGTCACTTAGACAAAAGGTGATTAATGTGTCTCCCTAGGCCAAAAGGAGAAATTCTTATGAAACACCTCCTTGGTACCCTTATTTTCAACAATTTCATGGTTAACTAATGACTATTTAAAATGTAACAATAAAGCACCTTTAGCTAAAGCAATATCAACTCAAAATTATTTAAAATATGTTGGGTTATTTTAAAAAATAAATTAAAATCACATCTTATGTTATGAAGCTCATTTCTAACTTTAATTTTAATCTAATGTATGTCCTACTTTGGCTTGCTTCCCTTTTGTATATTTGAAATGAGTTAATACTCTTTTATCTTTACCTCATATTAGTGGCATTAACATAACATTTGTGTCATCTCCTTGGTGTTGCAATATCTTCTAGGAACTTGAATATTCATTACCCAACATCTTAAGTCCTTTTGTAAGGTGTTAAGAATGTACATCTTGATTATATACATGTGTTAATTTTAGGTATGTTCTATGCTTAGAGCAATTTATTTCAATTTTCACAGTTAGCTCAATATCTTTTCCAGATTAGCAATCACATCAACATTAAAGTAAACTGCATATAGAACATAAACATAAATCGCAGAAGACAAGCCGAGACAAGAGGACACAAGATGTGGCGCTATCTAGGGACAAACCTCAATGTGGGGAAACCCTTGATCAATTCTTCTTTTATGTTCTTCAATAGTTCAACAGATAGAGAGAGATAGAGATAATACATTTACAACAGAATTCAACACTTGACTTTCTATATCTACATGAGATCAGTTGAAGACATGCTGCTTCAACTGCTTCTCCAAGGTGACTGCTTCACCTATCATAGTGTTGCATCTCGTCACTGTGCTGCACCTAGTCACTGAGCTTCTCCCATCACTATGCAGCAACTCATCATCATGCTGCACCTCACTATCATGTTGTACTTCATCATCTCGGTGCTGCACCCAAATATCACTGAGCTGTTCTCAACATCATTGATGTCACCTACATCATGTTAGTCCTTGAAACAATCAACAACTCAAAGACCAAGAGAGGTTCTAGCACTGCCACTGATTAGTTCAGCCCTTAAAGTTCTATGCTGCTGGCTATGGCATGCGGCGTAGCTCAGCAACAAGAGAGGTTTACACACAACACCCAAATATTACAGCCTTTGAACAAAAATGTGTCTTCCAATCTTATCCAGAGAGATCATTTTAGACAGACTTGATTGACCTTCTCTTTGAGGCTGCACTAGACCTTAGATCAGCCTTATTAAGCACAATCAAATCCCATGTTGTCTAGGCTCCTTCTTGCTATAGATTATAGGTCTTTATTTTGCTGTGGCTAGGTCTCTATAGACTGTGGATCAGACCTTCTTTTGGACAGAAGATAGGAGTTCCTCTGGGCTATGGATCTGGCCTCTCTTTGCTACGTTTAGGCCTCCTTTGAATGCGGTCATATTTCCCCACCATTGCAGCTAGATTTACTGTTGATAGGGCTCTCCTTCAACTACAATTATCTTCTTCTTTACAACGGATTAGTGACCTTTAGATGACTGCATCTTACTCTCCTCTAGGACTGAGTATAGGAGCCTTCTAGGATAGTGGATTGTAGCTCTCCTTAAACAACGTATGAGAATCTAGTTACTACGTAATTAAGTACCTTCATGCACTGTGTATTGAGCCTCCTTTTAACTGTGACTTAGGGCATCTTATAGCCGCATTTAGAACCTCCTTTCTGTGCGGAATTAAGTCTCTTCTAGACTGCGTTTAAGTGCCTCTCCTTGCTGCATTAGATCATCATTGAATACGGTCAAGGGCACCTTTAAATGCTACAGCCAGAAGTTTCCTCTAGTTGCATATAGATCCCTCATTACTGCGGCTAGGGCATCATCGTTACTGCGGCTAGGGCATCATCTTTACTACGGCCAGGGCATCATCTTTACTGCGGCTAGGGCATCATCCTTACTACGGCTAGGGAATCATCTCTACTTAGGCCAACATATACTCTTATTGTCTCTCCTCCACCAAAACCCAAAGACGTGGAGAGGAGGAGATCACATGAAGAGTGTGTGTGTCTAAATGACTTGAAGACCTTTTCCTTTTATAGTAAAACGTTGAGGTTGAATAGACATGAATGTTGGGCTTCTGAACCTACATAAGTTGCTGGATGGATTTGATATAATTTTTCCATAATCAAAATAAATTCATATCTACATAACTACTTATCGGACCCAGATGATCTTTAGATCAATCCTACACCTCTCGATGAGAGGAATCTAGGAAAAATATCAGTAGTCATAAGTAAGGTGATCCACATGGAGTTTGGCCCTAGTTGCCAATTTTAACACTCCCTCTCAACTAGGGAGAACTCCATCTGTTGATCCATATGTCCGACTATACTATCTCTGCCATTAATGCTCTTCACTGCTCTGCTCTGCTTTGATCTGCTGAGCTCTACTGAACCATGAAGAAGAAGAATTGATCGAGAATGTCTCATACCATTCTCTACTGACCCGAAGTCAGTTTCATCTGAAGAGAGTGTGTCACATCACTCTTACTGACTCGAAGTCAGTTTTATTGATCCCAGATCAATATCACAAGAGAGTGTCTCAAAACACTCATACTGATCCCAGATCAGTTTCATTGATCCCAGATCAATGTCACAAGAGAGTGTCTCAAACCACTCATACTGATCACAGATCAGTTTCATTGATCCCAGATCAAATGGAGGTCATCCTGGCATAGGAAGTACGGTAGATACAACGATGCGTCCATCGATAGTACTACTATGGTCCCTATCCTCATTTCCCTGCTCATTGATTAGATGAGAGGTACTTCCCATGAGTCCCAGACTGCATGGGTAGGATGCCACGACAGGAGAACGAACCATCATGTCCACAGGAGAATGAATCATCCTGTCAGTGGATGCCACAGAGAATGAATCATCCTGGCCCACAGGAGATTGAATCATCCTGTTCGACAGTCGCCACGAAGAACGAATCATCCTGGCCCACAAGAGAATGAATCATCATGTCCACAGTCGCCACATAGAACAAATCATCCTGGCCCACAGGAGAACTAATCATCCTGTTCCATAGTCGCCACGGAGAACAAATCATCCTGGCCCATAGGAAAACTAATCATATTGCTCATAGTGCACCACCAGGGGAGGGTGAGTCTCCCTGTGGTTGTATGTTGCTCCAGTAAGTACCCTAGAGCTCCCAAAGCTCAATGCATGCAACATGCAGGACCCTTATAAGAAGGTCTCTCAATGACTTCAAGTTGTTCGGGAAAGTCACAGATTTGACCTTTCCTCGGGGCTTTGAAAAATGTCTGCAACCTGTACATCAGTCTCAATGCGATGGAGCCTCCTCGCTCATCGAATTACCATATCACAGATAAGGAAGTATCTGATGTCTCTCTGCTGGAGAGATCATCGAATACGAGATTCCTCAATAATCGAATCCCCTCTCTGGTTGTCAAAAAAATCACAGTGATATTCATCATGTGTACAAACAACTCACTTGAGAGCTTCCGCAACCATGCAGCTTCACACGAGATCATACTCGTCGTTATTTATTCGGTCTCGATGATGCTTATAGCAACTGACTTCTTCTTCCTACTTATCCATAATATCGAAGCAGAATCCAAAGATAATCAGCACTCAAAAGTGCTCTTGAGATCCTCCACACTTATTGCCTACTCAACATTCAAATAATAATGTAGTTTCATATTTCCTGCAGTGTATCTCAATCCATGAGAGATTGTGCCCTAAAGATATCTCAGAAGATTCTTGGCACCAATCTAGTGAGGCTCAACCAAATATGGGATCACCATGATAACTGCAAGATATATGTCCGGAAGGAAGTTCACCAAGAACATCAACGCGAATGAGTTTATGAAACTCAGAGGCATTTCACAAATCTGGTCCAACATCACTACCATATAACTTTTCAAAGTTAAGATCCTCAAGGTAGTCACAGGCTTGCAGTTTGTCATTCCACATTGGGAATCCAACTCCCTCTTTCTTCTGCAAATGAGAGGGTTTGTGCCTGTCAGAAATAGGCCTTCCTCATAAGGTGCCGGTATGAGAGGTCTATCATCCACAACCTTCAGGTAATGGTTTGGATCGGTTTCACTCTTAGTGAACCTCAACTTCATTAGATAGCTTTCAATATTCTCATACTACGCCCGGGGTGCTTTGCTTCAAGCCATAGAGGTATTTCTTCCACCTGCATACGTGAGATTCCTGATCATCAATCTCAAACCCCTCGGGTTGTTCCAAACCTGTGGACCTGCTACATGAGGGGAATGGTCCCCTTGTAAGATTTTCCTTCGGTACATCTCAGACATGTACTTTCATGCTCTTTTTGAATTTAGGCATCCCTGTCACCATTTGACTGATAGACCTCTGATGCTACGTGTCAATGGACATGGTCCCCAGTGGACTTCCTGCAACTTGATACAACCCTAAACTCAAAAACATATTTGAAAATTCTATTTTCAAACATGTACCTTTCCATCAATGAGTGCCACCTCGTAATGTTTGACTTCCATTGCTGAAATGGACACTAGGTTCTTCTTGCGATCAGGTACATAAAAGAGATTTTGTAAATGAATCGAGTTACCCTCATTCAATTGAGAGTTAACATCCCCTACACCCTTTCCGGTATTGGTGGCATCGGCTCCAAGTATAATCCCACGATTGTTTCGATCTCTACCAAATTAGAGAGTGCACCCATCTATCCGATGGAGTGCCTTGAAGCCCTACAATCTATAAGCCAGATTCCCAAAGAATCTGAAGGAGAGGGCCAATACAAGATAACGCTTCTTTATCTTATCAGAAACAACATTTGATTCTTCATACCTGCGGTTCCTTGCTTTCTATGAAGAGTCGGCCATTTCCTTGATGACCTGCATTACATGTCATTCCTTTGATCATTGAAGATGTCCCTGTTGTTATCATCATCAAGTGTGTGTCCCTGCCATTCAGACACTCCTTTGCATAATGGCCGAACTAGTTATCTGCCTTTCGTTCCACCCTGAGATCCGGTCTTCCAATGAAGTGATCTTTAGGTAGGCCATATTCCGTTGCACAATTTTGATAATATTCTCTGCTTCGAATTCACCCTTGGTGAATTTGAAGAGGGATGAGGAATCCACTGATCCTTTTGTCCTTTCCCAACTGTCTTTGGTGATTTCTCTTTCACTTTTGCTTGGGCATTGTCTTCACCTCAGCTCCGATACCATGTTAATTTTAGGTATGTTCTATGCTTAGAGCAATTTATTTCAATTTTCACAGTTAGCTCAATATCTTTTCCAGATTAGCAATCACATCAGCATAAAAGTAAACTCCAGATAGAACATAAACATAAATCGCATAAGACAAGCCAAGACAAGAGGACAAAGATGTGGCGCTAGCCAGGGACAAACCCCAATGTGGGGAAACGCTTGATCAATTCTTCTTTTATGTTCTTCAATAGTTCAACAGATAGAGAGAGATAGAGATAGTACATTTACAACAGAAGTCAACACTTTTACTTTCTATTTCTACACGAGATTAGTTGAAGACATGCTGCTTCAACTGATTCTCCAAGGTGACTGCTTCACCTATCATAGTGTTGCATCTCGTCATGGTGCCGCACCTAGTCATCGAGCTGCTCCCATCACCATGCTGCAACTCATCATCATGCCGCACCTCATTATCATGTTGTACTTCATTATCTCGGTGCTGCACCCAAATATCACTGAGCTGTTCTCAACATCATTGATGTCACCTACATCATGTTAGTCCTTGAAACAATCAACAACTCAAATACCAAGAGAGGTTCCAACACTGCCACTGATTAGTTCAGCCCTTAAAGTTCTATGGTGTTGGCTATGGCATGCAGCCTAGCTCAGCAGCAAGATAGGTTTACACACAACACCCAAATATTACAGCCTTTGAACAACAGTGTGTCTTCCAATCTTATCTAGAGAGATCATTTTAGACAAACTTGATTGACCTTCTCTTTGAGGCTGCACCAGACCGTAGATCAGCCTTATTAAGCATAGTCAAATCCCACGTTGCCTAGGCTCCTTCTTGCTGTAGATTACAGGTCTTTATTTTGATACGGCTAGGTCTATATAGACTATGGATCAAAGCTTCTTTTGGATAGCAGATAAGAGTTCCTCTGGGCTATGGATCTGGCCTCTCTTTGCTGCGTTTAGCCCTCCTTTGAATGCGGTCATATTTCCCCACCATTTCAGCTATATTTACTGTTGATAGGGCTTTCCTTCAACTGCAGTTATCTTCTTCTTTACAACGGATTAGTGACCTTTAGATGACTGCGTCTTACTCTCCTCTTGGATTGAGTATAGGAGCCTTCTAGGACAGTGGATTGTAGCTCTCCTTAAACAACGTATGAGAATCTAATTACTGCGTAATTAAGGACCTTCATGGACTGTGTATTGAGCCTCCTTTTAACTGTGACTTAGGGCATCTTATAGTTTCATTTAGAACCTCCTTTCTCTGCGGAATTAAGTCTCTTCTAGACTGCGTATAAGTGCCTCCCCTTGCTGCATTAGATCATCATTGACTGCGGTCAAGGGCACCTTTAAATGCTACGACTAGAAGTTTCCTCTAGTTGCATATAGAACCCTCATTACTGTGGCTAGGGCATCATCTTTACTGTGGCTAGGGCATCATCCTTACTGTGGCTAGGGCATCATCTTTACTACAGCTAGGGCATCATCTTTACTTAGGTCAGCGTATACTCTTAGTGTCTCTCCTCCACCAAAACCCAAAGATGTGGAGAGGAGGAGATCACATGAAGATTGTGTGTGTCTAAATGACTTGAAGACCTTTTCTTTTTATAGTAAAACGTTGAGGTTGAATAAACATGACTGTTGGGCTTCTGAGCCTACATAAGTTGTTGGCCGACTTTGATAATTTTTCCATAATCCAAATAAATTCATATCTCCATAAATACTTATTGGAATCGGATGATCTTTAGATCAATCCTACACCTCTCGATGAGAGGAATCTAGGAAAAATATCAGTAGTCACAAGTAAGGTGATCCACATGGAGTTTGGCCATAGTTGCCAATTTTAACAACATGTGAGTATGTTAGGTCCCTATACTACTAGTATAACCCCCTGTTGTTATTGGTGGAACCCCTTTATTGTATTATTGTGCCCATTTGGTCCCCATATTGTTATTATTATGCCCCATAGAAACCCACTATTGTTATTGTTGTGCTCCTACAATATTATTCTTATGTGGGCTCTGATTGTATTGGGACCCCTTAGACTCCTATATATAGAAAGGAGGTCTTGTCATTTGTATCATCCAAGAATTGTTCATTTGTGTAATGTAAAGCCCCATCGAAGACGCTGATTTTTAAGTCGTTGATCTATCTTTTCTATCTTTTTGTGAGCTGGTTTCATAACATTTGGTATCAAAGCTTTGGATTCTAGGGGTTTGCTACTCCAAACAGGTCATCATGGAAGTTTTGCTATAACTTTTTCGCTACGAAGTTTCAAAAGCTAAAAAAAACCGATTTGAGCTCGAACCTTGGGTATCGAATTTCAGATATTGTCTCGCTATATTTTCAGATATATGATCTGAGGAAGTTAGGGTTTTTGTAGACTCCTGAATTAAATAAGTGACTTGTGTATGTTGGAAATTTGAGAAGGTCTAAAGATATTGATGATAAGATAGGCTGCATGTGTTATGAAACTAGCTCACAAAAAGATAGAAAAGATAGATAAACGCCTTAGAAATAAGCTTCTTCGAGGGGGAAACCTCCTTTACATTACACAAATGAACAATTCTTGGATTATACAAATGACAAGACCTCCTTTCTATGTATAGGAGTCTAAGGGGTCATAATATAATCAGAGCCGACATAACAATACTAACGTAAGGGCACAATAATAACAATAGTGGGCTTCTATGAGGCACAATAATAACAATATGGGGACTACATGGGCACAACAATATAATAAGGGGGTTGTAGTAATAACAATAAGGAGTTACACTAGTAGTATAGGGACCTAACACTTTTCTTGAAATTATTTTGGGAAGGAAAGGAAGTTGACTTAAGGGGTATCACAAGGAAATTAGGAAATATAATTAGCTCTAACAACATAAAGATTCTAAAGAAAGAAAAACAAAGCATAATTGCACAATTATGTTCACTACTGGTTCCCACATCGAAATCATCTATTTATCCAGATCTCGAAAACGTTTTGGAAAATCATTCCAAGGCATTTGAGACTCCCAAAGGCCTCCCACCTATTCGTGATCATGATCATGCTAATAATTTAATTTCAGGAAGTGTTCCCACAAACATCATGCCTTACATATATCCATATGCCTAAAAGAGTGAAATTAAACGTATGATTGCAGAAATGCTAGTGGTTGGTATAATTCAACCTAGTCAAAGTTCTTTCTCCGCTCTAGTGGTATTGGTACATAAGAAGGATGGATCATGGCACATGTGTCCAGATTATAGGGAGCTCAAAAAGATTACTATTAAAGATAAATTTCCCATTCCTGTCATTGATGAATTATTGGATGAATTAGATGGAGAAATTTACTTTACCAAGTCGGATCTTCATTCAGGATATCATCAAATCAGAATGAAGACATTCCAAAAACAACATTTAGAAATAATGAGGGTCATTATGAATTTTTGGTCATGCCTTTTGGCCTTACCAATGCACCTTCTACATTTCAAGGTTTGATGAATTCCATTTTCAAACCCTTCCTTACAAAATTTGTGTTAGTATTTTTTGGTGATATACTAATTTACAACAAGTCTTGGAAGGATCATGTTCAACATGTTGATAGGGTGCTCAAACTATTGAAGGAGAAACAATTATATGCAAAGAGCTACAAATGTTTCTTTAGAGTACAAGAGGTGGAATATCTGGGTACTTAGTTAGCTCATAGCTCATCTTATCATTCTCAATTTGATGGGAAAATTGAGACAGTGAGCAAATGTTTGGAAGGATATCTTCGTTACTTTGTATATGATAAACAAACACAATGGTTCAGGTGGTTGCCTCTGGCTGAATGGTGGTATAACACTTCCTTCCATACTGCAACAAAAATGACCCCATTTATGGCACTTTATGGATATCACCCACCGTCCATCACATCATCTTTAAAAGAAAATTCTAAGGTTCAAGTAGTGGAAGATCACATCGAGAATCGACAACAAGTTCTCAAACTCTTAAAGGATAACCTCACTTTGGCACAAAATAGAATGAAACAACAGAAATATCAACATCGTGGCGAAAGAAGTTTTGATGTAGGTGACTAGGTATTTATACGACTAAAACCATACAAACAAATGTCTCTCAAGCAAGCTAAGAAGGATAATAAATTATCACCAAAGTATTATGGACGGTACAAGGTGTTACAAAAGATTGGTACTATGGCATACAGATTGGAGCTTCCTGCATCTTCCAGAGTGCACCCAATTTTCCATGTTTCATGCTTAAAGAAGGATATAGGTGAGAATATCCCAGTTCAAACAATACTTCCAGAACTTGATGAGGAAGGAAAATTCATATTGGAATAAGAAGAAGTCACAAAAACAAGAAATCGACAACTACGAAATCGATCAATTTTAGAGTATCTCATCAAGTGGAAGAACTTACCGCTGAAGATTCCACATGGGAGGATGAGAATTTTATACAGAAGCATCCAGAACTACTCAAGCATTGAGGACAACACTTTTTGAAGGAGAGGGGCATGTTAGTTCCCTATATGACTAGTGTGTAAGAGCCCTATCCTAGGGTCTTCTAACAGATCTATTTATGATGAATTTAAATGCAATAAGAGGCAATAGTTTACTTTCTTACAAGACTTTTAAACAAATAAACTTTTACCATTTACATTCTAATCCTTATAACTTATGGTGAACATATCATTTTGATAAATGTACATGAGTAATCTATAGAGGAATACCTGTACCGATGGCTGGTGGAGATGCTTTTGAGCTGCTGCTCCTGCTGAACGCTCCTCTTGACTGACCCAACTGGATCTACCTCCCAACCAACTAGGAAATAATTCCTAGCCCAGGAAACCTCCACAAGTTCCCTAGCCCTCCGAGCCCAAGTCCAACCAGATGTAGTGTGTGTGTCCAAGGTGAATGATCCAACCCAAGATGAACAATATTTCCCTCCTCTTAACAACCCAAGAAACCTCCACAGGTTCCTAAGGCCTCCAAAATCACATCAAATCCTAAAATTACAACCAACCCCCAAAATCATAAGCAAGACCCCACATCCCCTTTTCTCCCTTCCCCCTTCCCTTTTTATACCCTCTCTCTCTTCTCCATCTCAACCACCTCTCGTTAATGTCATTAACTTATCATCCATCCTTACAGTTGACTTCTCTTCTCCCAAGTAAAGCTGGGAGTACATTTGGAAATGTGACATGAATATAAAATTGGGAAATTAATGGGAGAGGACCATGTCTTCTCCCAAGTAAATCTGAAAGTACATTTGGGAATGTGAGATATATATATATATATATATATATATATATATATATATATGATAATTAAATGGAGAGGACTATGTCTTCTCCCAAGTAAATGTGAGGGTACATTGGGGAATGTGAGATAAATATATATATTGATAATTAGTTAGAGAGGACCATGTCTTCTCCCAAGTAAATGTGAGGGTACATTGGGGAATGTGAGATGTAATTAAATGGAGATGACCATGTCTTCTCCCTAATAAATGTGAGGGTACATTGGGGAATTTGAGATGAATATATATATTGATAATTAGATGGAGAGGACCATGTCTTCTCACTAGTAAATGTGAGGGCACATTGGGGAATCCCATGAAAAAATCCCATGAAAAAATCCCCGAACCCTCGTATTATGTATTTATAATAAAGTCCTCACATTCTGAATATTTCCTGCCCTTGGTTAAATATATAACCATAAACACATTTTTTGGGAATTTATGAGTTCACCTGGAGCTTATTAAACAACCCTCCCCGCGTGAAATTTTAGAGTTAATTAACCGCCTGGGTTAATTAATAACTTAAGCAGCCCCGCAGACCAATGAGAATGCCCCTGATACAATTAATAACAGTTTGAATGAACCGGACCCGCCGCTTAACTACATGCCATCTCCCGTGACCGTTCACCGTCCGATTAGGACCTGTCCATCCAACGATCCACATTCATTTCGCGACCCCCACCATTGCCGAAAGTTAAGTCCCTTGCAACTGGTGGTTTTCGTGCCGTACCCTGCAACTGGTGGTTTTCGTGCCGTACCCTAGACACGCATCGTGCTCCCGCGTTGATCGATCCCTCCCCGCCCGAAACCGCCCAAACCCGAAAGCGGTGCGGGAAAAACAACTTACCGCCCTCCTACTGACTCCTCCCTGATGTCATCTTCTGATGTCAGCTATATTTTGCTGACATAATCTCGCCATGTCATCATCCATACCACCACGTCACTGCCACGTCACCGTCCCATACCCCCCGCTGACATCAGCCATCCGAAAAAATAATTTTTCCCGCCAAAAATAATTTTTGCAAAAAGTGTAAAAACGATGTTTTTCCTATAGTTTTTGCATTCGACGCCTTACGCTCTCCTGCAGAGTAAAGACATTGAGGTCGCATTCCTGCCTCCCGACTAGGAAAGGCTACACCGACGAACTCACCCTCAACCAAAGTTGCCATTATACAGTCTTCTTCCTTTTTTAAATACAGTTCAAGCCAGCGCTGAAGGATTCCCAGTTCACAGAAGAGAGAAATGAGAATAAACGGGGATATTTTGTTACTTTGGCCAGTGGACTGTCACAAAAATAATTTACCAGAAGGAAAGTGGTGAAAAGACATGCTGCAGTTTTATTTATTGCCAGTAAAGTGGTGAGTAGGGTTGGTTCAACATTAAAGAAGATGATTAAAGTCAAAGAGTATCAGAGGAGCAATAAAGAGTATCAGTGCAAAATTAAAAGCATATCAAATCAGCATTAAAGAGTATCTGAGCCGACTAAGAGAAGCAGGTCAGAAGTTAAAGAGCAGTTATTACAAACTGTCGGCACAGAGCTACAAAGAACACCAGCAAGCCGAACCCTAAAGAGCTAGCCTCCAACACAGCATAAATTCGCTATTTATACTTTGCTTGTAGATGGCTTTAAGTTAAACTTAGATATTATCTCAGAGCTTTTATGAGATATGTTTGTACATATTTATGTTGTATAAATACCCCGTTCATCAGAGTTTTGAAGAGGTTGGGTCTGTGAAGATTTCTTAGATTTTATTGTAATACTGAACTTTGGAATAAAAACGATGTTGGAACCAATTATTTTCTGGCTTACTGGGTGAAGAATCGATGCAGAAGACCTGTTACAGAATTCTTGAATCAACCTGTGGATCAATGAGTACTTTCTACCTTGTGTTTTACAAATTCTTGTCTGTTATATCATCTATGTTTCCTAATCTGAATGACAAAGAGAAAGATTAACTCAGAATTTGCTTAGCTGCACTCTGTTTTCAGTATTTATTATTCTCTGTGTTTTCTTCAGAATTAGTATAAACAATGAATTCTTAATTGCTCCTACTTGTTGGTTCTTTCATGTTGTTTATTTGATAAGGAATTCTTAATTGCTCCTTAACAGTAATCATCCATTTTCCCCCTGTCAATATGTTGAAGGATTCTTAATTTCCCTTCACCCATTTGAGTCCATTCCATCTGATTCTAGCCTTTAAATTGTTCCATGTTTGACTACCTTGCTCTGTGATTCCATCCTCTATTAGAAACCGAATCCAAGAAGCCTGTTTCTTTTGACTCCATCATGCCCAATGGACTGAACTCTTCAGTTTTGCCTCACAGTTCTATTGAATCTCATGACCCAAATGCAAAACAAAACCCTTGTACTTCATAACTAGCCTAATATCTTCAAAAACAAAGCTAAATCATAAAGAGAGAGCACCCTCTAGATGTAGATTGGCTAGAATCTGTATCTAAAAGATTGGTCTGTGGTTACCTCTACCGTATTCCCTTCTTACAACTTTTGGGAACAACCTGAGTGATAACATCATTGGCGACTCCACTGGGGAGCTCAATAAATGTTTGTTATTATTGTTTACTGTATAAACTACAGTTGGAGCCTGAAGTTATCCAAGTAGCCTTTGAAATTGCTTTTGCCTTGCATTTGCAGAAGTAAATAAATGCTGCTTCAGTCTATCTCCGGTCTAGTTTATGTTTTGAACAACTGTTTCAAATACTTGATCAGTTCCTTCTTTCAAATAAATCTTTAGGAAAGTTCAAAACTCCCATATCTAACACTTCCTAGAAGAAACTATTTAAAGTTGTATTGTCAAAAACTATTACAAGAAAAAACCAAAAATATACCTAGAAACTGGCTCCAAAAAAGATTCATTACACTAGCTCAAATCCTGATCCAAATCCTCCACCTGTGCATGAAAATCCTAATATGATTCCAAGGATCCTTAGAAGCCAAGAGAACCAAGAAAATTCTGCTACTCCACACCTTGATAAACATTTGCAGAACCCCATCCAATCTGAGCTTACCTCTGTAAAAACACCAATCTTTTCTGTCATTACTGCAGCTTCTCCAAGTTCACCATCAGCACCTCAAGCCACCCTTTCCACTCCTCCATCTACAACTCTCATTCCCACTGTTATCCCTACTCTTCCAGCTGTCACACTTATCTCTGCAATCATGGAAAACTGATATACTCCCCTAAACTTACCTGCAAATCCAGGGGCTATGCCTCAAGATTATCAAAGAAAAATTACTTATTTTGACGGTATTGGCACTTACACAGCTCAACGACATACCAAGAAAACGACTGACTATTTTGAAAACTATGAGATTGATGATGACGATGTCAGAATGAAAGTATTTGTTCAAAGTTTAACTGGAGATGTTAGAACCTGGTTTAGATCCCTCCCTGCAAGCAGTGTCAATGAACTACAAGCTCTTTATCATACTTTCTTGAACAGATGGGAAAAGAAGAAAGATCCTCTCCACATTTTATCAGAATATGAAAACCTAAGAAGAGGCACACAAGAAATTGTTCAAGATTACTGTACCAGATTCAACAGTATCTACAATGCTATTCCTCAGAATCTTAGACCTCCTCTAGATTTAGCCTTAATCAAATTCCTTGATGCATTTGACTCTGATATGGCATACCAACTTAGGGAAAGAGCTCCTAGAAACTTAGAAGAAATGCAAAGTATAGATGTAAGTGTTGAGGCCAATTTGATATCCAAACGATCTAGAGCCAGAGCTGAAAGAAGAATACCTTTCAAAGAAGAATCTTCTACTGTTGAACAAAAACTAGATGCAATTATCAAAGGCACGGACATAATTGGAGATAGAGTGGAAACAATTGAGAGCAAATACCCTCGAGATGGTCAGCTAAGCAATGCTGTGAGAAATCCAAATTTTAGGAAGAACCAAAATCCTAACACGGGAAAGACAGGGCCTGACCAAAACATTAGGGCCCCATTTCAAGAGAATTATGGTGAAGCCTCAACCTCTGATGAACCAATAGAAGACACTCAAATTAATCTAATGGGACTCAAAAATGAAAAACAAGTTTTCTTGACCCATGAAGATCAAGAAGCTAACATCCTTGAACAGTTCCAAACTCAGTCAAGTGAATCATTTGACTTTAGGGAGGGATATGATACAGCCATTTATGAAGTCCACAAATAGTACAATCTGAGGAGCAGAAGAATATATGTCCCTGAAATCAGCAAACAGAAAGAAAACAAGCAGCCCAACAAAGGTAAGATCAATAACACCCCTGTACATATTCTGTCTAAAACACACCCTAACCCAACTAATCCAATTGTGGAAGGTATATCAGACAATCAATCACCTAAAAGAAAACCTTCCACTGCTATTCCCGCTGAAGAAAAAGAAGAGGCTCTAGAACATGATTTTGAAAACAGTTCAGCACATAATCCCACGCCGGAAAAAGAGAAAAAACACAGAAAATTCAGCTGTCCAAATTACACAAACTCAGACCGAGAAAACTTTCAATTTTGAGACAGAAGTAGGCAAACTAAAGATAGCTGTTCCATTATCAAAATTAGGTAAACATGAGGTCTATAGAAGTCAAATCAACAGATCACTCAAAATTTCTGTGAACGAGGATTCAAAATTTTTAATAAACGTTTTTGATGACCAGCCTGAACTGATATTTGGCCCAGAAGTAAATGGAAAAACAACAGAGGGACAAGTTCCTCCTTTTTATGTGGCTTTAAACATACATGATAAAATATTCCACAATGCCATGTTCGATTCTGGTGCTTCCCATAACTTGATGCCTAAATCTGTAATGGAAAAACTTGACGTTGACATCACTAGGCCATATAAAGATCTTTTCTGTTTCGATTCAAGTCAGGTCAAATGTTTGGGTTTAATCAAAGATTTGTGTGTGTCACTAGTCCAATATCCCGCCAAAACCATCTTAATGGACATAGTAGTAGCAGATATTCCTCCAAAGTATGGTATATTATTGTATAGATCTTGGGGTGCAAAACTTTAAGGTTCTCTATAGTTGGACATGTCTTATGCTACTATTTCAGTGTTCGGTCAGCCCAAGAGACTATACAGAGAAACCCTAATGAAGTATGTAGTAAGTAGTCAAGAGAAACCTCAAAATTTTCCTATCTACTCAGTACATTCAAACATGGATTCTTTTATCCTTTACAATGCTAAAATTGATTCCACACATGAAATAAAAGTTCTGACAGATAAAACAGAAGGAATAATACATGACAGGTTTAGTGCCTGAATCCAAAATATCTCTGTAAATCATGAAACGTTGGATACACCAAAACAAGCTGAAAAACTAGATCTTCCTGCTGAAAATATCCCTACAAGTTCAGATACAAATCACAAACACGAAATCCTTTGGTAATGTTAAAATTGGCAACCAGGGCAAAAATTCATGTGGGTCATCTTATTCATGGCTAATAATATTTTTATTAGATTCCTCTCGTTGAGAGGTGTAGGATTGATATAAAGATCATCCAATTCCGATAAGTATTCATGGAGATATGAATTTATTTTGATTATGGAATTATTATCAAGCCAACCTATAACTCATGTAGGCTCAGAAGCCCAACAGTCGCATCTATTCACCCACCAACGTTGTGTATAGATATAAGAGGACTTTTCCTCATTTAGACTCACTCATCTCATCACATCTCTCTCTCTCTACTGTGCAGATATGAGTCTCTTCTCTACTGCACAGAAATGGGTCTCTCTCTCTCACACATGTGAAGCCGGAAACTGCTGAACTGAAGCTGCAACTACAGAAGTAAAGATTGACTTGCGTGGCATAGAAGATATCCTCATCTGAACTACGCTGTAGGTTCATCTGAACCTCCTCTAGAAGCTGAAAATTTTGGTGGTGGAATGAAGTCAATCCTATGAACGTTTTGCAAGATATCGACTGCCCTACTTTGAAGCCGGAAACTGCTGAAACTGAAGCTGCAACTGCAGAAGTAAAGATTGACTTGCATGGCCTAGAAGATCTCCTCTTTGGAACTGCGCTGTAGGTTCATCTAAACCTCCTTTGAAAGCCACAACTTTTGGTGGTGGAATGAAGTCAATCTGACGAACGGTTTGCAAGATATCGACTGCCCTAGTTTGAAGCCGGAAACTGCTGAAACTGAAGCTGCAACTGCAAAAGTAAAGATTGACTTGCGTGGCCTAGAAGATCTCCTCATCTGAACTGCACTGTAGGTTCATCTGAACCTCCTCTGGAAGCCGAAACTTTTGGTGGTGGAATGAAGTCAATTCGACTGTCGGTTTGTGAGATATGGTCTACCCTAGTTTGATAATGAAGCCGCTAATGCTGATGCTACTGATCTAGGGTTTGCTACTGCTGATATGAATCAGATTTATTGTACTATTTCTCTCTGCTGAATTATTGAAGATAAAAGAAGATTTGATCAAAGGGTTTCCCCACACATTGTGGGGTTTGTCCCTGGCTAGCCGCCACATCTTGTGTCTCTTGTCTTGGCTTGTTTTCTGTCGATTGTTTAATGTTCTATCTGCACTTTACTTTATGTACATGTGATTGCTAATCAGTGGAATATAATAAGAAAAAGAAGTAAACTGTTATAAGCATAGAACATACCATAACTTAACATGGTATCAGAGCTGAGGTGAAGACAAAGCCCGAGCAAGAGCAAGAGCAATCATTGAAGAGAAGATTGGCAAGGCTATCCTAAAAGAACTATGGGGTCCTCAACACTCTTTCCTACCGAAGACAAGCTCCGTGAGAAAGCTGACTATCACAGATGAAAGATGTCTATCGATCTAACCCTTGAAGAACAAGGAGTGTTGGACCATGTAAGAGGCAAGATTGTTGAGCCTTGATCAAATGCATCTGCTGCTGCCTGGAACAAATGGAAAAATGGAGAAGTCAAAACAAAGAAGATCATCCGGGACTCTATCGACAAGCGCTTGGTGGCCTACATCTATGATCTAGACACCTCCAAGGAAATCTACGACAGAATGGTGAGTTTATTTAATGTTAATGATGCAAATCAAGTTTTGTTTCTTAGAAATAAGCTGAGGGAAATCAAGAAGGGTAAAGATGAAAGTATGCAAGCATACTTCTTAAGAATCACCGAGATCAAGAACGATCTCCTATCTATTGGGGAAACTATTACTGATAGAGAAATGGCACTCACAACTCTTGAAGGATTAGCATCTGAATGGTATGTGTTCAGGACTACTATTCTGAACTATAATGTAATTCCTCGTTTCAAGGATTTAATGGCTAGATTCATTCAAGAAGAAACAAGGGAAGAAGTGCTAGAAATGCCCATGCCTAAAGGTCGTCCTGCTGCCTTTTCTTTTCATGCAAAGAAAAGAAATAATTCCGAGACTAAATCAAAAGGAAAGGCTGGACCTAAGGCTAGAAGAAAATGACGGTGTTAGATTTGCGATAAAGCAAGTCACTATGCAAGGGAGTGCCCTGATAGAAAGGACTCACTCTAGGACGATGATCAAAATCCCTCTGATGGCAATCAAAGGAATGCCAAATTCAACAACAAAGGTAAGAGGAGAGCTGGGAATCAAGGAAGAGGACAAGCATTCAAGAAGGCCAGAAATTCCAGGATGTATTAAATGCACCTAACCTCAAAAAGAACGTAGTGTCCATCTCGGGAATGGAAGACAAAGGCTACAAGGTAACCTTCAGCGATGGCAAGGTATGTATATGGAAAAATAATGTTAAAGATGCCTTTACTCTTGGGTTTAGTGTTGATTCATTATATCAGGTCGATGGAAGTCTGCTAGGTGTCATGTCTTATGACACATCTCTTCAGTCCAAACTTTGGCATTAGAGGTTTTCACCCCTTCATTATAAATCTATACTCGGTGTAAGACAAGTGGTGATAGGGATGCCCGAATTCTGAATAGAGAATGAAGGTGTATGTCCAGGATGTGCTGAAGGAAAGCTCAAAAGGGGACCATTCCCCTCAAGCCAAAGCAAGACCTCTGATATATTACAATTGGTTCACTCAGGCATACCTGAGGTTGGCATTAAGAGGGAGACTACTACACCACATACTCCTGAGCAGAATGGTGTGGTGGGAAGGAAGAACCCCACGATGATGGAAGCTGTCTGGCCATGCTACATGATCAAAGATTTCTGATGTTTCTATGGGCTGAAACTACAATCACCGTCGTATATGTAAAAAATTGATGCCCTCATCAAGCATTGGGTTCCAAGACTCCTAAAGAAAAGTTCACCACAAGGGGAATAATCTTTCGACTTTGAGGAGCTCTCAAGAAGCCAAATCCAGGGAACCGAAAGAAAAGGATGATGAATCAATGCCCGATGTAGAAGAACCCATGGATCTGATAGATTCTCATCCACATGAGCCTTCCTCTTCTAGGAAGAGGCCTTGATGGCTTAGGGGAATACTTGATGATGCTAAAGGACATGCTGCACCCTGAGGAACGTTCCGTCAAAGTAAGAAACTTAATAGGTATCAAGGATACCTGACCATCATGAGCACGATCATACAAAATGAGCCTTCGACATTCTCAGATGCCGTCAAGCATCAAGTATGGAAGGATGCTATGACCGTAGAATATGAGTCTATTATGGAGAATGATGTCTGGGAAGTAGTGTCTAGTCAATTTAATGTCTTAAATTGCTCTACATAAATTATCAATCCGGGTATCGTAAATTGATGAAGTGTGGTGCACTATATGTGCTTAGTTAACCTTTCTCTTACTTTGTTGTTTTATAGTTTATGTTGTTTTTGGGGTTTTGTTCTTGTTGGTTTTCTAAAGTGTTTAATGCAAATGGAAATCCTATTCTAAGGTCTTAAGAATACTTTTGAAGGACAAGTATGGATACAGATTTCAAGACAAAGCCTATGTCCTTAATGGTAACTTCCAAAACTTAGCACTTCAAAAGAACTTAAAACATGTTATTGACGGAGTTAGTATTTAAACAAAAGTGTAAATATACAACTAGTTCAATCAAAATAAAATGCAATAATCAAATAATGAGAGAATGACTATGTGACCCAGTATCCTTGCTGCTTCAGCAAAAGGACAAGAGGATTCTATCATGTCATTATTTCATTAAAAGACTATGTGCATCACTAATCTACAATCAACTTGAAAGTAATTTATGTACACTAATATACATGTTTAAAAATAAAATAAAATGCAACAATTTAAAAAGACATCTGTACATTAATATACATGAAATAAGAAAAAGAAATGCAAGAAATTAAAGAGACAACTATACAAGGCAGGGGCCCCCTACTACCTATGAAATCAAAGCAAAATTAAACACACTTGCATGAATTAAAATTGCATGAATGAAAAATCTAATCTACCTTACATTCTACAAAGCAATATTTACAAAATGAAATCTACTCTACCTCACATTCTACAAAGCAATATTTACAAAATGAAATCTACTCTACCTTACATCCTAATATGCTCCATGACATCTACTTCACATCTCCTTTCATGTTGAGAACATCAAAGCTTTATTCAATTTATTCAAAAGTACAAAGTACAACAAAGTTCTCCAAAGCTTCCAAAAGCCATCAAGGAAGAACTACAAACTTAAGAACTAGGGACTAAAAGACTAACAAATGAAGGAGATAGATCTCCTATTTATACAAAAAGATGAGAGCCATCTCATTAATGATAGTCCATGAATCTCTCCCTCTACCTCTAGAGTCCTAATCAAAATAGGAACTGATAAGACACATGTCTTTTTAGAGTTACAATACAATTAGGAGATGTGACACATATCCTCATGATCCCATGATTCTTTCCAACCAAATTCGAATTTGGCCTTAGAGTGCCACATAAGGGTCTTCTAGAAGTCTCCTTTCAATCTACACATGTCAACAATCTCAACCCATTTGTTAGGTATAAGCATATGCACATTATTTTCTAATGTTTAACCACAAATTCACTTAAAAAGGCTTAGAAATAATAAAGATTAGAAAAACATAAAGGTGGCCCAATGATAATGAAAGTGGGATGAATGTGGTGACATAGTAGTGAAATGGAGGTGAAATGGAGGTGATATAATGGACATAATAGTGAAAGTGTAATGGAAATGAATGACATTTACAAGACTCAACATACCCCCCAACTGAAGCTATTGCATGTCCTCATGCAATATATATTACATTAACTCTTTTGATCCTTGAGCTTTGGCTTAACTTTGCATGATATCATTTGATAACTTCATGTTTCTGCAAAGTGTTTCACTTGAATTGCAACATGGTTGGTTCTTGTGTTACATCCATTTTTTTTTTGTTGCATTCTATTTTGATCTTTGAACTTTGCATAATGATATTTTGATTATTGTTGCAAAGTATATCTTTATTGGATTGCATGATGGTTGGTTCTTGTGTGACAACCATGATTTTGTTTGTATCCAATTTATCCTTTAAGCACTTTTTCAAAAGCCATTGTATGCTCATAATAGTAATGTAATAATTAATATATGTTGGAAGTATGTGAGCTCCTGAATATGATTTGGACATGGAAAGATATGAATATGAATGTATTCCCCCCCAACTGATGGTATTGGCAATTTTATGAAATGAGGAAGAGAAATGTTTTTCCAACAATTTATCATTCTAGCTTTTTATGGAATTTTATGGTCAAAAGTTAGAAAATGACGTACCTTCACTTACCCTTTGGAATGGATGAGTTGTATGTGTGGTGGCTGAAAACTTTTGATCATATTCTTCTTCAAGTGGCTGAACAAGAGGAGTCATGGATAGATAGATAAGATGACTTTTTATTGCTTCTACTAAAACGTGCTGAATCTGCTCCAAAATGATGAAAATAATAGTCTTCATGTCTTCAAAACTCATTGGCACAATTCCTACTATGTGAAAAGATGTTCTGATGTCGAACATAGTAGGAAATTGTTGGCTTAGTGGCCATTAATGGATGCCACTAGTCAACACGAGAACTCTCACCATTGATGACAATGAGAGTCAAGATGTCTAAACACATCTTGCTAGGTACGAATGAATTTGCTGATGTCGAGTCACCTAGAAGATCTAACGAACAAGGGACATTAATGTATTCCCATTGTTTGTCAGCATGAGGACTTTCCATTAAGGCATGCAAGCCTCAAGGTGTTTTTACAAAGAATTTAGACTCAAAGGACTATGGACTCAATAATTTGCATTGAAGCAGGGCTTATTTGCTGAATGAAAATGACAGGAAATGGAAGATGAAAACGGAAGATGGAAATGGAGAGTAGAAATGGAAATGGGCAATAAGCATATGAATGAGCCTCTTGCTTTTATTTGTGGGTTATGAATGGACAAAAAGAGATGGAAAGTGTATGTGAATGTAAATGGAAAATATGGAGTGAAATGAGGTGAATGGTTTATTATGAAGTATGGATGTGATGGATGGATGTGATGGAGACAATAGCATCTGAAAGTTTTTCAAGTGTTTGGATCTGATTTTGCATCAGCATATTTCCTCTTTGTTGCTGATCATCCTCTTATGAAACAAATTGGTCTCTTAGAGAGACACCATTATCTTGTAGTCATTTGTCCTTCCTCCTAGAACCTGCAAAAAAAAACTAATACTTCTTCTGCAATGGAATGTAAGATTATCAAAGGAGAGAGGTGATCAATCTCTCTAGTTATGATATTTACACACAAAACTAAGAATTTGTATTAATGAAACAAGTTCTCAAAGGAAAAATCAAAAGAATTTATACCTGCTTTGGAATTAGTGCCTCAAGTTGATGTTGCTTCTTTTCAGCAATTTATTTCATTATTTGCCATTTCAAACTCAGATGATAGATTTCTCTTTCTGTAGATCTTGTTGAGATCTTTCCAATGGTACTTAAATCATCAAAATCTGATTTTGTATGAAAAAGTTAGGTTGATTTGAACAATGAGGTTTTTTCTGGCTGCGGAATTGGAGAACAACTGCGGAATTGGACTTTAGCTGCGGAATGTGCACGGTTCTGTAGCTAAAAATCTTGAATACAAAGTTAGCCATTCATCTTTCATCATCAGTCCAAAATTAATCAATACCTTCAGAAAAGTGAGCAAATAACTTATTCATTTCATTGATTCAAAATTATTATTTTTTCTTGACATGCAGCGACTCAGTGTGGCGACTTAGTGATAACTCACAATTTGACTTCCCTTTGACCGGGGTCTTTTTCATCAAATTTGATCGAATGAATAGGACACCACCCATGTACCAACATTCCCCCAGCTACCCATGTGACTTGTTTTTTTTGATGACACCTGCAACCTAGAGTTTAACAAAACAACTGCGGAAAGTTGGGCTAGCTGCGGAAAGTGGCTAAAACAGTCAACCGAATTTTTTTATTATTGTCTGCATTTAGGAACTCTGTGAATGGAGCAAAACAGTTTTATTGATGGACTTATAGTTTGATAAACAACCTATAACCATGATCATAACTATTTGGCCCTTTCATAGACTTAAGCCCTTCCGGTTCTGCCCCCATCCTTTACTTTGTTTAAAATTTGTCTGCCTATGAGGGTTTAACAGAGGTAAGACAGCTGGGTTATGTTGTAAGGTTTATGGAAGAACAGTGGCTGAAAATGTACTTGATTAATTAACCAAATATAATTGATAGCCATGTTTTCTATTTGACAACACGATGTTGTATACCCATCATCGTCTCTAAGAATCAATGACATTAGACATCTTTTCACTGAAACTCATATGAAGCAAAACTGTAACCATCACGGCCTTCATTTGTTGCCTTCAGCTCCAACTTTTGAAATGGACTGCTGTTTGGGTCGTAGTAAAAACCATTTACTGAACCATCACTACAAGAAAAACACACATAGTAAAATCCTGCAATGGTCAAACCACAGTTTATAATAGGTAGCGGGAGTTATGCGGTGGAGAAGACACCCAAAACGTGCCGTGTTTGAATTGTCCTCTGTTCAATTAATAAAAATCTTTCTTTTCCTCATATTCAGTGACACGGTGGATGATTTGGCCGCCAAGGAGATAGGACCTGAGCGGATTTCTCTTCCTCAGGCACGCGGAATTAAATCAACATTCGATCTGCCAGTTAATTAACTCAATTTCTTCACGCGGCGGCAAAAAAGAGGCTCCAAAGAACCAAATATTTCTCCCAGACCGCCACAAATTTCTTCAAACGGTTTCTGGGTTATCTAATTAACCCACCTGGAAAAAAAACCCATGTTTTATTTTTTTGAAATTCATCTCCATTTGGGCAAATCGAATGTTTAAAATATGACGTTTTTCAGGTTTACGTTTTTTCTGAGTTATCATTTTTTACTGTTCTGTATTTTATGAATTGCTGCATTCGTTTTTTCTTGTGGTTTTATTTGCTGAACCTCACGCCATGCAGCATTATTGACATCTCAATCTGGCTGCATCAACCAATTCCTTGTGTCGGCTCCAATCCAACTAGTAACAGGAGAGAAAGATAGATCAAATTGGGTGGGCAGAGTTGGCTTGCTTCCCAGAGAATAAACACCTTGCAACTCGAGAACATGATGCGCTAGGTTTCGATCAGCTAAACAATCTGTAGCTCCTCTCCTAATAAGTCTAAAGGTTCAACCCCCTGATTTCTCTTTTCTTTTCTTTATGCCAGCGAAAGTTCCCAAAAAAAAAAAAAAAGAATCTAATTAGCTGAAGGAGATGAGCCATGATCATTAGGTAAAAAGCACGTGGTAACCTTTGGCAACTCCGCCAAAATGTCTAGTCAATTTAATGTCTTAAATTGCTCTACATAAATTATTAATCCGGGTATCGTAAACTGATGAAGTGTGGTGCACTATATGTGCTTAGTTAACCTTCTCTTACTTCGTTGTTTTATAGTTTATGTTGTTTTTGGGGTTTTGTTCTTGTTGGTTTTCTAAAGTGTTTAATGCAAATGGAAATCCTATTCTAAGGTCTTAAGAATACTTTTAAAGGACAAGTATGGATAAAGATTTCAAGACAAAGCCTATGTCCTTAATGGTAACTTCCAAAACTTAGCACTTCAAAAGAACTTAAAACATGTTATTGACGGAGTTAGTATTTAAACAAAAGTGTAAATATACAACTAGTTCAATCAAAATAAAATGCAATAATCAAATAATGAGAGAATGACTATGTGACCCAGTATCCTTGATGCTTCAGCAAAAGGACAAGATGATTCTATCACGTCATTAGTTCATTAAAAGGCTATGTGCATCACTAATCTACAATCAACCAAATTCTTTCCAACCAAATTCGAATTTGGCCTTAGAGTGCCACATAAGGGTCTTCTAGAAGTCTCATTTCAATCTACACATGTCAACAATCTCAACCCATTTGTTAGGTATAAACATATGCACATTATTTTCTAATGTTTAACCACAAATTCACTTAAAAAAGCTTAGAAATAATAAAGATTGGAAAAACATAAAGGTGGCCCAATGATAATGAAAGTGGAATGAATGTGGTGACATAGTAGTGAAATGGAGGTGATATAATGGACATAATAGTGAAAATGTAATGGAAATGAATGACATTTTCAAGACTCAACAAGTAGTTCCCAGATCCTGGACAAGACAATTGTTACTTCAAAATGAATTTACAAGATAAAGCATGCAACAGATGGAAGCACGGAAAAGTATAAGGCTCGTTTTGTTGCTCGAGGTTTCTCCCAAAAGGAAGGTATAGACTATGATGAGATATTTGCACCTGTTGCTAGATATATGACCATCCGCTCGATCATAGCCCTTGCCGCTTCAAAAGGATGGAACCTACATCAGATGGATGTCAAGATTGCATTCTTGCATGGCTCGATCAAAGAAGAGGTCTACGTGGAGCAACCTGAAGGATTTGAGATTTATGATTGAAAATCTCATGTATGCAGGTTGAAGAAGGCTCTCTATGGGCTGAAGCAAGCACCCGGAGCATGGTATGAGAGGATCGATAGCTACTTGATGAAGCTGGGATTCACTAGGAGTGAAGCCGATCCTAACCTTTACTTTAAGGTTGAAGATGACAAGCCTCTCATACTGGTATTGTATGTGGATGACCTCTTTCTAACAGGTGCAGACCCTCTCATTCACAAATGTAAGAGGGAGCTGGCCTCTGAATTTGAAATGAAAGGCCTAGGACTGATGCACTACTTTCTAGGACTTGAAGTGTGGCAAAAGCCAGGAGAAATTTTCCTATCTCAAAGAAAATATGTGGTGAATATATTGGAAAGATTCGGTATGATGGACTGCAAGCCTGTGACTACCTCGAGGATCTTAACTTTTAGAAGTTATATGGTAGTGATAACGGACCAGACTTGGGAAATGCCTCTGAGTTTCAAAAACTCATTCGCATTGATGTTCTTGGTGAGCCTCCGTCCGAACATATGTTTTGCAGTTAGCATTGTGAGCTCATATTTGGTTGAGCCTCACTGGATTGATGCCAGGAATCTTCTGAGATGTCTTCAGGACACAATCTCTCATGGATTAAGATACATTTCCGGAGATGTGAGACTACTTGGATATACTGATGTTGATTGGGCAGGCAGTGTGGTGGACCGTAAGAGCACTTCCGGGTACTGTTTCAACTTGGGATCTGCTTCGATATCCTGGATGAGAAGGAAGCAGAAGTCGGTGACTTTGAGCACCGCCAAAGCAGGATATATTGTTGCTAGCATAACCTCGTGTGAGACAGTCTGGTTGTGAAAGCTCTTTAGTGAGCTGTTTGGATTTACATTGGATACCACTGTGATTCTCTGTAACAACCAGAGGTGGGATTCGATTATTGAGGAATCCCGTATTTGTCGATTGCTCCAGCAGATAGACATCATGTTGGATATGGTAAGTTGACGAGCAAGGAGGCTCCATCGCATTAAGATGATGTACAGGTTGATACACCTTGTCAAAGCCCCGAGGAAAGATCTAATCTATGATTTTCCCAAACGACTTGGAGTCGGTAAGAAACCATTGTACAAGGGTCCTGCATGTTGCATACATTGAACTCTGGGAGCTCTGAGGGCTTGCAGTTATTACTGGAGTAACATACGACCACAGGGTGACTCACCCTCCCCTGGTGGTGCACACTGGAACAAGATGATTCGCTCTCTTGTGGGACAAGATGATTCGCTCTCTTGTGGAACAGGATGATTCGCTCTCCTGTGTAGCAGGATGATTAGTTCTCCTATGAGGCCTGGATTGATGTGTTCTCCATGGAGATTGTAGCAGGATTGATGTGTTCTCCTGTGAGGCCTGGATTGATGTGTTCTCCATGGCAGCCTGGATTGAAGTGTTCTCCATGGCAATTGTAGCAGGATTGATGTGTTCTCTTATGAGGCCTGGATTGATGTGTTCTCCATGGCAATTGTAGCAGGATTGATGTGTTCTCCTGTGAGGATAGGATTGATTAGTTCTCCTGTCAAGGCATCCTACCCATGCAGTCTGGGACTCATGGGAAGTACCTCTCATCTGATAAATGAGCAGGGAAATGAAGTTAGGGACCATTTTAGTACCGATGGACGCATCGTTGTAACTACTGTACTCCCTACGCTAGAATGACCTCCATTGATCTGAGATCAATGATACTGATCTGGGACCAGTGGTAGGAGTTGTACCATACTATGACGCTGACTTCGGGTCGGTTGAGACTGGTCTGGGATCAGTGGTACATACTCTGAGACTGACTTTGAGTCAGTGGAGGATGATATTGGTCTAGGACCATTGGAGTTGTACTCACTATGACACTGACTTTGGGTTGGTTGAGACTGGTCTGGGACCAGTGGTACATACTCTGAGACTGAATTTGAGTCAGTATGATACATCCTCGATCATTTCTTCTTCTTCATAATTCAGACAAAAGCAGAGTAGAACAGAATAATGCAAGAGTAGGGCAGAACAGAACAAAACAGTACAGATTAGTGCAGGGCAAAACAAGACAAAGCAGAACAGGAAAAATAGAGCAGAGCAGGGCAACGGTCAGGCTGTACAAGGCAGTGCATTTGATGGATGAATAGTAACGACTGATAGACAGATTGCAGATGAAGTTCTCCATGGTTGAGAGGGAGTGTTAAAATTGGAAACCAGAGCAAAACTTCATGTGGGTCATCTTATTCATGGCTAATAATATTTTTATTAGATTCCTCTCGTCGAGAGGTGTAGGATTGATATAAAGATCATCCAATTCCGATAAGTATTCATGGAGATATGAATTTATTTTGATTATGGAATTATTATCAAGCCGACCTACAACTCATGTAGGCCTAGAAGCCCAACAGTCGCATCTATTCACCCACCAACGTTGTGTATAAATATAAGATGACTTTTCCTCATTTAGACTCACTCATCTCATCACATCTCTCTCTCTCTACTGCGCAGATATGAGTCTCTTCTCTACTGCGCAGAAATGGGTCTCTCTCTCTCACACATGTGAAGCCGGAAACTGCTGAAACTGAAGGTGCAACTGAAGAAGTAAAGATTGACTTGCATGGCCTATAAGATCTCATCATCTGAACTGCACTATAGGTTCATCTGAACCTCCTCTGGAAGCTGAAACTTTTGGTGGTGCGATGAAGTCAATCCGACGAACGGTTTGCAAGATATCGACTGCCCTAGTTTGAAGCCGGAAACTGCTGAAACTGAAGCTGCAACTCCAGAAGTAAAGATTGACTTGCGTGGCCTAGAAGATCTCCTCTTTGGAACTGCACTGTAGGTTCATCTGAAACTCCTTTGAAAGCTGCAAATTTTGGTGCTGGAATGAAGTCAATCTGACGAATGGTTTGCAAGATATCGACTGCCCTAGTTTGAAGCCGGAAACTGCTGAAACTGAAGCTGCAACTGCAGAAGTAAAGATTGAATTGCGTGGCCTAGAAGATCTCCTCATCTGAAATACGCTGTAGGTTCATCTAAACCTCCTTTGGAAGCCGAAACTTTTGGTGGTGGAATGAAGTCAATCCGACTGTCGGTTTGTGAGATATGGTCTGCCCTAGTTTGATAATGAAGTCACTAATGCTGATGCTACTGATCTAGGGTTTGCTATTGCTGATATGAATCAGATTTATTGTACTATTTCTCTCTGCTGAATTATTGAAGATAAAAGAAGATTTGATCAAAGGGTTTCCCCACATATTGTGGGGTTTTTCCTTGGCTAGCCGCCACATCTTGTGTCTCTTGTCTTAGCTTGTTTTCTGTCGATCGTTTAATGTTCTATCTGCACTTTACTTTATGTACATGTGATTGCTAATCGGTGGAATATAATAAGAAAAATAAGTAAACTGTTATAAGCATAGAACATACCATAACTTAACAGGTACTTAGAGTTTGACAGTTCTGTCAATAAATTAGGAGCAGGGGCAGGGGTCTGGGTGCACAACCTTGAAAACAATAATGCTGAAGGCCATGCCTACAGGTTAAACTTCAGGTGCACTAATAATATGGCTGAATATGAAGCTTTGTTGCTAGGTCTTAAACTGGTGAAAAAGTTAGGAGCAACTAGAGTGTCAGTATTAGGAGATTCTGATTTAATAATTCAACAGATAAAAGGGAATTTCTTGACAAATGATCTCAGATTGAGAGAATATAGAGCAACAACCATAGAAATTCTCAACACATTTCCTGAAACTCAGCTTGCAAAAATTCCAAAAAAACACAATTTGCAAGCTCATAGCCTAGCAATGTTTGCGAGCAGATGTAAATTGCCATTCGAAAAAAAACATCAATTTACAGCAGAAATTAGACACAGGTCAGCCATACTTGATAATGTCAAGAACTGGAAGGTGTTTGAAAGTGATAAACAGATCAACAATTTTTTGACCCTGTTAGTGTCAGTCTTGAAAGCCCTCCATCAACGATCAAAGCTCTTTGCATTTGCATTCGTAGGTGTCTCATCAGTGTCAAATTTTTGCATCCCGTTAGGCATGCCATAACCCTGATGGAGGAGCTGGTCTATTTATACCCCTCTTGGCTTTGCTGGATCAGGTCATATCAGTCATTAAGCTTTTTCAAGATTGTCTTGTTTTGTATTGAGGTCAAAGTCCTAGGTCTAGGGTTTTGGTCATTTATCTCTGCAAGGTCATGTCTTTGAAAATCCATGAGTACTCAGCAAGCCAGAGGGAGGATTGTAAATGTGTTTCTTCGATATTTTTATCTTGTACAATGAATTTTCACCTTGGATTTAAAAACTCTGTTTTTAAAGCCAAGGTCATTTTCCAAGTTTTTGTAAATAAGTGATGAAATTTCAAAAGTCTTCAGCGGACAAAGTGCAACCCTGGTCCCCTTGCCAAGGTCCCTCAGATGATCTACCTGCAAAAAGAATCAAGTCAAAGCACTCAATGAGTCAAATTCATGATAAAGGAAACCAAAAGTCAGTGTTATAAAAGTGTCAAAGATAAACTTTAGAAAGTGGGTTTATGAATGAAATTTTTTTAAATGAAACTTATAAAAGCCCAAATTCCCTCCTTTCACTCTCATTGTGCATCCTAACGCTTGCAATAGATGTTTGAGAGAGTGATTGAGAGAAAGGAGCAAAGGCAGAGCGATTTCGGGCAGCAGAGAGGGGCGCGACCCGTCGAGCCAGGTGCGCGACCCGTCAGAGGGTCTCCCACAGTTCAGAAAAACAACGGGCGCGACCCGTTGGGCGTGGTGCGCGACCCGTTGAACTGTCTTGCTGTAAACTTCAAACAAATTCCCTCAAACGCCCTCCAAGCTATCAAATTGTTCGAGATAGGTGCTCTAAACATGGAATGGTTGCTGGTTATGAATGGTGGATGTCATGAAACATGTTAAAATGATCAAAATTTTGCAAGTGAAACTCCTTTATATGGCTGCAATGTTAATGAGCAAACTGTGCTAGGGTTTGTGTTGTTTCAAGCTATTTTTCCCTTTGGTTTGTTTCCCTCCTTTCCCTTTCACTCACACTTATATGTTCATCTCTTTTCTCATATTATTTTACAAATGAAATGCAAATCTTTCCCCATCCCTAATCACTAAAAATGAAAACCCTATCCCTCTCTCAAAGCATCAAAAAACAAAATTCAAACCCTAATTTCCCTCCACCATATGCATGTGTAAATAAAACAAAAAAATGTTGGTAAATATGTCAGCATGTTTTGTGCATAGTTTCCCTATTTCCCCTATTAATACATGTATGCATATTCCCATGTTCACTTTCATACCAGTTTTTTCCCATATGCAATGATCATTGCAAATGATTTCCCAATTATAAATATGTATTCCTATATGCATAATGATTTGCAACATTTCCCTTAAAAATTCCCTGTTATATTTATATATTCCCATTCCTTGTTAAAATATCCCTCCCCTAACATTTCCCTCATGTCTTTTCCCCCTTGAAACAGCATAGAGTTCAACACTTTTTGCAGATAGAGACAACAGTTCAGTTTGTCCACTTTGCTCCTAAACCATGTCAGAAACCGAAACTTATGAGCAAAGTGATGACCATTCATCATCCACAGAGGTTGAGGTACAGAGGAGGCCTCGCAGGGGTGGTAAGGGTGGACATCATAAGCGAGAGGAGCCCACCTCTTTGGCAGAATTACAGGCTTTTCCTAAGGCAGTCACTTGTTTTCAGTACATGTATTGTTATCAGTTTTGCGAGAGGATCTCCCGGATTCAACATCACAGAGAGTTGGCCCGCCTCTTTGTTTTACATTTGCATGATGGACATGTCAATCTAGCAGGGGTAGATTTTACATTGACACCCGAGGTGATCTCACATGCTACAGGGATACCGAATGTTGGTGAGGTGTGGCCTAAGCGCAAGTTGCTAGATACTGTTCACTTTGAGCCTTATGTCCGACCACCATTCTTGAGACATTTAGCGGGTGTTTTTCCATTCAGGTTTCTCCAGAGCGAGTATGCTCCCATCATGAGGCTTATTATGCACTATTTTACCTGTGAGGGCAGATTTTCACAGGTGTACTCATATCACATTCGCCTCTTGATGCACTTCACCCGAGTGAGGATGATGAACATCCCGGTTTTCTTCTTTCAGAACATTCAAAATATGGTGCCCATGTTGCAGAGGAAGACCCCGGCCCAGCAGTATAGGAGCTTATGTCATTATGGTTTGATTCAGCTCATAGTCTTGCATCAGTTGACACAGCAGGGTATCTCATGGGAGGAGTTTATCTCTCGTGAGTTTTTCACAGTGCCACCCCAACCACATCATGAGGTCATTCATGAGGAGGGAGGACCATCTCAGCAGCCTCATATTCCGGTCACCCGACATGTCAGCTCCACACCTCTGGTCACCTATCAGAAAGGCCCAAGGGCCTTATTTGCAGCAGCCAGGCGAGTACTATCTCCACAGCAGGTGGAAGGGGTCTCGCCTTCATCATCAGCTCAGCGAGTGTTATCTCCACATCAGGTGGAAGGGGCCTCGCTCTCTTCATCAGCACAGGCAGCACAGAGGGGCAAATAGCCCATGATTCATGAGGGTCCATCAGGAGTCCCAGACACCGAGGTCATTGATCTTGAGGCCAGTTCTCCTAGCCGAGAGGCAAAGGAGATCATTTAGCATCTGAGAGCTGAAAATGATGCTTTGCAGAGGAGACTTGAGGGTGCCCAATGGACTATCACTTACTTGGAGCAGCAGAACAAACAGTTGGAGGAGGAGAAAACACTTGATGAGTTATGGAGGATTCGTAGCGACCGAGTCTTGAACCAAAGAAGACCTAGTGATCCATTGCCTGCAGACCGAGAGTCTATGCTCATCCAGGTGAATGCATACTTAGAGAGGCTGTTGGCTAAGGCCAACCAAGAGAAAAAGTTGCTGAGGAATATGAAAAATCATTATTGGGCAAGGATGCATGTATGCAAAGCCAAAATGAAAGTGTTTCAAAGGAGGTTGACCGAGGCTCAAAAACAGAGAAAGAAGCCAAATCCCCTCCGTATCTTGGCTGAGGCTTCACTCAAGGATCATGGCACTCAATAGCCTAGCCACAGCTCAAATCCCAAATTTTTTTGAGAATTTTGGGTAATTTTGGCATTTTTTGGTAATTTACAGGTTTTGGCTCCTCAATGGGTCTCACCCCCGGTGAGACCCTTTGTCATGGCAGATCCTTTTTGCAAAAACTCAGCATTTCTAGATTTTTTATGCAAATTTACATATGCCTATGGATGGACTTGAGTTTTTATGGAGTTTTGGGCCTCCAGAAGGTCAAAATATATGCAAAATTTGACTTTCTGCCCCTTTTTTGAGTTGCAGAAACAAGTCTTGGGAGAATTAAGTTTTTATAGGGAAAATGACCTCCAAATTCAAAAATTCTAGTTGGGTTGGAAAGTAGACTCACAGACCTTTCCAACGAGCTATCCTGCACCCAATTCTGACACCTGCAAGTGCCTCAAACAGAGCTCCAAAGGTGCGCGACCCGTCAGGCAGATGTGCGCGACCCGTCAGGCAAACTTTGCCAGATTTCACTGTAACAGCTCGGAAAAGCACAGTTTGACTTGGTTTGACTTTTTGAGGTTAATGATGGTACTCTTTGATGTAATTGTAACACTTTTTAGACACTTTTACCCTTTTTTAACTCTTCTAGAAGATTCATTCATGTAAAGGGTAAAAATTGAATGTATGAACTGGTTTCCAAGTTTATAGAGGCAAGTTGTTTTGACTGCCTATTTTGTAGTGCTTAGTTTAAAGGTGGTTGAAAAAGCTCCTAGGATAGTGAGCTCGACCCATAGAGGCAGGGAAAGAGGTTAGATCATCTATATTATGTACTTTCTTGCTCATTTTCATGGTTGGACTCTTGAGGGAGAAGCTATCATTGTATTATTTCACTGTATCTCTGCAATTTTTGGCTAAGGAAGACCAGGGTTTTGCAGTCTTTTTTGGGATTCTTGTGGACTCATGTGTTGATGGTGTGTTTCTCAATGTTCTTGTAAGTGTGTTTATGTGAATCATTTCCTTTCCTTTACTGCTGCACATTAAACAAATGAAGTGTTAAAGTATGAATTCATGCTAGCCATGCTCTGCTTTTAAATTTGTTTAATTTCTATGTTTTCTACTGTCTAAAGGGAATTCAAAGTCATTGTTTGCTCTCTTTAGCTCCTCATCTTTCATTCCTGATCGTCCATCTCAAATTAAGGCATCAATACGGTCTCCTACCTCGCCCCAAAGAACCCCCTGCAGAAACTGTGTCAAATCCCCGCACCCAAAATTGCAATTCCTCAAATTGCCACCAAAAACCCTAAAAATCCCAAATCAACCCTTTTAATCAGTTTACTAGCCTAATATCAGTGTTACCTTGTTGGTCATCTCATCCCATTGAAGATCTGCCGAGATTGACCGGAGAGAGCCTTCTCCTGCCCCGTAGGGCTAGCTACGAGGCTGAATGGTTTGATGTAGCCTTGGGGTTTACCTTTCTCAGCCTGAGGTGAAATTTCAAGAGCTAACAGACCCTAGAAGAGGAATTTTCCAGCACTAATGCAGATGAAGATACAGTCAGTGAAATTGATTCAGCCAATTGGATACAAGCAGACATTTCAGCAGAAAACGCAAATCAAATGCTTCATCCAACGAGATTCACCAAAGAGGAAATACAAGAGCTTAAACAAACAGACGTCGATGAGATTATTGAAGAAGATTCTGAAATTATCAATTTGAAAGACAATCATTTGCCTAAAGGATTAACTCCTTTGGAAGATCTCTTTGATTCCAATGATATTCCAAAGAAACCTCAGATGGAACCTCCAAAAGCAGACATTGAAGACTACAACATAGGAGCTGAAGACAATCAAAAAATGATAAAATTGTCCAAATCTTTTCCCCTTGATCAAAAGCTGAAGTATGTTTAACTGATCAAAGAATTCAAGGATATTTTTGCCTGGAGCTATGAAGACCTGAAATCTTATGACACCTATGTTATTCAACATACAATACCCCTCAAAGAAAATAAAAAACCATTCAAATAGAAACTCAGAAGAATCAACCCTGTACTGCTTCCTTTAATTGAAAAAGAAATCAGATGAATGCATGATGCATGGATAATTGCCCCAATCAGATTCTCAGAATGGGTGTCCAATTTAGTGCCTACCAGGAAGAAAACAAAAGAAATCAGGTTATGTGTTGACTTAAGAAATCTAAACAAGGTTTCTTTGAAGGACAATTACCCTTTATCCAAGACGGATCATATTTTACAGAGGGTAGTAGGTGCTTCTAGAATTTCACTTTTGGATGGGTTTTTGGGTTTCAATCAGTTTCTAATTCACCTTGATAACCAAGAAAAAACTGCATTTACAATGCCATGGGGTACATTCAAATATGTTAAAATGCCATTTGGACTTAAGAATGCAGGGGCGACCTTTCAACGAGCCATGGACATAACTTTTGCAAAATAAATTCACGATTTTTTGGTTGTGTATCTAGATGACCTCACTATTTTTTCCAAAATAGATCAGCGACATTTAAATGATTTTAGACAAGTGTTCCTTAAATGCAGACAGTATGGTATATCACTGAATCCTAAAAAATCTCTGTTTGGTCTAGAGGAAGGCAAATTGTTAGGCCATATCATCTCCAAACATGGAATCAGAATTGATTATGCTAGAATTGAAGCTATTTTGCAAATACCTCACCCCAGAAATGTCAAAGAACTTCAAGCTTTCCTAGGGAAGATTAATTGTTTAAGAAGATTCATACCTAATCTGGCTAAACTAATTAGATTGCTGAACAACATGTTGAGAAAACATTCAAAAGTTTAATGGACAGTAGAAGCCAAACAAGCATTCGAAGAAATCAAAATGGCTTTGACCAAAACACCAGTTCTCACAAGTCCAAAATTTGACAGAGACTTCATGATTTTTTCATTTGCATCAGAACACACCATAGTCGCTGTTTTACTTCAAAAATATGATCAAGGATGTGAAAAACCCATAACCATTTTCAGTAAAGCACTTAGAGAGACGCCTCTGAATTACAAAATCATGGAAAAACAGGCCTTTGCACTGGTGAAAGCCATTCAAGACTTCAGAGTTTATATATTGTACTCACATGTAATAGCTTATGTGCCAAATGCTGTTGTAAAAGACATCCTGAATCAGGATGGAATTGAAGGCAAACAAGGTAAATGGATTGCTAAGATATTGGAGTGTGACATGGCAATAAAACATACAAAGCTGATAAAAGGACAGGGATTAGCTAAACTCATGACTGAAACAAACTTTCAAGCCCTAGATATTAATGAATTGGATAATGAACAAGAGATGGCAACTCCACAAATCAGCCAGGCCTTCTTAGAATCACCTTGGTATGCTGACATAATTCATGTATTATTAAACTTGCAGGCTCCTACAGGGTTATCCAGAACAAAGAAAAGATTTTTAAAAATGAAAGCTTCAAAATTTTGTATTTTAAATAATGCTCTTTTTTGGAAAAATCATGAATGTATTTTGTTAAATTTTTTAATAAAAGAAGAAGTTGACAAAATTCTCAAAGAATTTCATGCAGGGGACTGCGGTGGACACCTCTACTGGAAGGCAACAGTTTTCTTTTGCCCTTGCCCTTAAGACCAATTTCCACTGAAAAGCCATTTCAACAATGGGGTTTAGACTTCATTGGAGAAATTCATCCTCCCTCATCTGGCTAGCATAAGTGGATCCTTACTGCTACAAAATATTTTACCAAATGGATAGAAGCCATCCCTAATAGACAAGCCAATGACTCAGTGATCATAGGATTCTTAGAGACCAACATCTTATCCAAATTTGGCTGCCCTGAAAAGATCATAAGAGACAATGCTGCTGCCTTCAAATCCAAGAAACTGATAAATTTTTGCAGCAAATATCACATCACTTTAGGCCATTCCACAGCCTATTACCCTCAAGGTAATGGTCTAGCTGAGTCCTCAAATAAAAGCCTGATCAATATCATCAAGAAACTGCTGGAAGAGAACAAGAAAAACTGGCACAAGAAGCTTACAAATGCACTATGGACAGACATACTTACTACAAAAAGATCAATTGGAACCAACCCTTATGAGCTAGTTTATGGCATGGAGGCTGTGTTTCCTTCATCTTTAGGAGTTCCTATAATGAAATTACTGCAGGAAGCTCAAGTGGAACCCAATACCATTCAAAAAATAATAAATCAGACCATCCATTTGTAGCAAACCAGAGAAGAAGTGCACCGAAGATCCCAAGTATTATAAGAAAAACTTAAGAAGATATTTGATAAAAGGACCAAAGCAGAAGATTTCTATATTGGAGACAAAGTTTTGAAATGGGATCCCAGGAGAGAAGACAAAGGAAAGCATGGAAATTTTGAATTCCTGTGGAAAGGGCCATTTATCATCCATGCATTGCAAGGGAAAAATACTTAATTTCTGAAGAGCCTGGATGGTACAGAAACAAAAGAAGGACCAGTGAATGGTCGAATGCTGAAACCTGTTTTGATCCAGTTTTTTGATATTTTCTTACTCTAACATGTACATAAGAAAATTTAGGTTCAAACAACTTGAAAGAAGTAAATAGCTTGTTCATATTAGCGAGGAGAATGAGGAGGAAAGTGCATAAAATTTTGAAAGCAGTGAAGTAACTTTATCATTTTTGTTTAGCCTCATTTCAGTTTATCAGATATTGTAGAAGAAGACTCGGGAGCAGAAACATAATATCAGATAATCCAAGTGAAAGCTATCCAGAACAGATGTACAGATTTCTTTGAATCAGCTCAGCAATAGTGTATATATTTTACATAATCCTTTTGTACAGCTTCTACATTCAGCAAAGGAAGATGTCAGAGCACAGTAAAAGGTATTCATAAGGCCATCTGACCTGCTGTTCTTGACTTTCCACTAGGGAAAGCCATCCCCAAGTGGAGCCAGTGTTATACTCCTATAGTTATAGGTGTCATATTTCATGATTGACGGGTTGAGCTCTGTAATATGTTCATACCTTTCCCTTGCTGAAAAGGTCTCCATATTATGAAAAAATCAAAAAAATTAAAAAATGTAAAGAGGGTATACCCTAAAAGAAAAATCAAAGGGTAAAAAAAATAAATGGTCAAAAGAAAAAATGAAAAGAAAAGAAAAATTGATGAGGGTTTGCCTATCCAAGTGCACCCAAAATAAAGAAGAAAAAATGTTAGGCGAAGTAAGCCGGGCAGGTAGATGAAGTTGCAGAATGAGACTTGTGATGTATTGTAAATATGTTAACTTTCAGTTCCATCACAAGTGCAAAGCAGATACTCTTGATGCAGCTCAAGCGAGGCATGACTAACTCCCTTCATACTGTTTCCCCAATCACTTACTAATTTCCCCCAATGATATTGAGATCTGCCTAAATATCACTGTCATCCATCTCATTCCATAGCGTTTGCCTAAGTAAGAATCTGTTTTACTTAGGGTTAGCCATATTTTTGTATAAACTCTTTTTTCCCCTTAAGCCTAAGTTTTTTAGACTTTATGACTTAGCGCATGTTCATTTGCATCTTTTCATATTAACTGTTAACATTATTATATAAATCCCATGAAAAAATACCCGAACCCTCGTATTATGTATTTATAATAAAGTCCTCGCATTGTGAATATTTCCCGCCCCTGGTTAAATATATAACCATAAACGCATTTTTTGGGAATTTATAAGTTCACCTGGAGCTTATTAAACAACCCTCCCCGTGCGCAATTTTAGAGTTAATTAACTGCCCGGGTTAATTAATAACTTAAGCAGCCCCGCAGACCAATGAGAATGCCCCCGATACAATTAATAACAGTTTGAATGAACCAGACCCACCGCTTAACTACACGCCATCTCCCGTGACCGTCCGCCGTCTGATCAGGACCTATCCATCCAACAATCCACGTTCATTTCGCGACCCCCGCCATTGCCGAAAGTTAAGTCCCGGGGAACTGGTGGTTTTTGCGCTGTACCCTGGACACGCGTTGTGCTCCCGCATTGATCGCTCCCTCCCCGCCTGAAACCGCCCAAGCCCGAAAGCAGTGTGGGCAAAACAGCTTACCGCCCTCCCGCTGACTCCTCACTGACGTCAGCTATCCTTTGCTGACGTAATCCCGCCATGTCATCATCCGTACAACCACGTCACTGCCACGTCACCGTCCCGTTCCCCTCGTCGACGTCATGCTGACATCACCTGTCTGAAAAAACAAATTTTCCCGCCAAAAATCATTTTTGCAAAAAAGGGTAAAAACGATGTTTTTCCTATAGTTTTTTCATTCAATGCCTTACGCTCTCCTGCAGAGTAAAGACATTGAGGTCGCATTTCCGCCTCCCGACCAGGAAAGGTTGCACCGACGAGCTCGCCCTCAACCAAAGTTGCCATTATACAGTCTTCTTCCTTTTTTAAATACAGTTCAAGGCAGCGCCGAAGGATTCCCAGTTCACAGAAGAGAGAAATGAGAATAAACAGGGATATTTTGTTACCTTGGCTAGTGGACTGTCACAGACATGATTTACCAGATGAAAGGCAGTGAGAAGACATGTTGCAGTTTTATTTATTTCCAGTAAAGCGGTGAGCAGGGTTGGTTCAGCATTAAAGAAGATGATTAAAGTCAAAGAGTATCAGAGGAGAAATAAAGAGTATCAGTGAAAAATTAAAAGCATATCAAATCAACATTAAAGAGTATCTGAACCGACTAAGAGAAGCAGGTCAGAAGTTAAAGGAAAGTTATTACAAACTGTCAGCACAGATCTACAAAGGACACCAACAATCCGAACCCTAAAGAGCCAGCCTCCAACACATCATAAATTAGTTGTTTATACTTTTCTTGTAGATGACTTTAGGTTAAACTTAGATATTATCTCAGAGCTTTTATGAGATATTTTTGTACATATTTATGTTGTATAAATACCCCCTTCATCAGAGTTTTGAAGAGGTTGGGTCTGTGAAGATTTCTTATATTTTGCTGTAATACTGAACTTTGGAATAAAAAAGCTGTTGGAACCAATTATTGTCTGGAAAACTGGGTGAAGAATCGATGCAGAAGACCTGTTACAGAATTCGTGAATCAACCTGTGGATCAATGAGTACTTTCTACCTTGTGTTTTACAGTTTCTTGTCTGTTATATCATCTATGTTTCATAATATGAATGATAAAGAGAAAGATTAACTCAAAATTTGCTTAGCTGCACTCTGTTTTCAGTCTTTATTATTCTCCGTGTTTTCTTTAGAATTAGTATAAGCAGTGAATTCTTAATTGCTCCTGCTTGCTCTTTCTTTCATGTTGTTTATTTGGTAAGGAATTCTTAATTGCTCCTTAACAGTAATCATCCATTTCCCCCTGTCAATATGTTGAAGGATTCTTAATTGCCCTTCACCCATTTGAGTCCATTCCATCTGATTCCAACCTTTAAATTGTTCCATGTTTGACTTCCTTGCTCTGTGATGCCATCCTCTGTTAGAAACCGAATCCAAGAAGCCTGTTTCTTTTGACTTCATCATGTCCAATGGACTGAATTCTTTAGTTTTGCCTCACTGTTCTATTGAATCTCACGACCAAAACTCAAAACAAAACCCTTGTACTTCATAACTAGCCTAATACCTTAAAAAAAAAATTAAATCATAAAGAGAGAGCTCCCTCTGGATGCAGATTGGATAGAATCTGTATCTAAAAGATTGGTCTGTGGTTACCTCGGCCGTATTCCCTTTCTTACAACTTTTGGGAACAACCTGAGTGATAACATGCCCAAAAGAAGAGTTTCTTCGTGTCTACGTACATCTTCTTTACCCCAGGATGTGCACAATAGAGTGCTCTATGAGACTCTCCGAGGATGGTTTCTCTTATACCCCCTTCCTTAGGTACGCACATTCTCCCTTGGAATCTCAATAGCCCATCTGGTTCAAGGGCATATCCCTCAAACTTTGGTTCTATCTGTTTCCCATTCTGTATGGTTGAGATGACTTTTAGATACCAACTATCTTCAAAGAGTTTCTCCAATATCCACTCCCTTAAATTTACCTTTAAGGCTACTAGGGAGAAGGTTCGTAGCCTCCTGCTTAGTGCATCTGCTACTACGTTGTCCTTTCCCTTGATGTATGAGATTTCAAAATCATACTCACTCATGAATTCACTCTATTGCCTTTGTCTAGCATTCAAATCCCTTTGAGTGAAGAGATGCTTCATGCTTTGATGATTTTTTCTTAGCTCAAATCTTCTCCCAATGATGTAGTGTCTCCATAGCTTCAAGGCTAACATCACTGCTACCAATTATAAGTCGTTGGTAGCATATAACTCTTCATGCCTCTTCAATTTTCTAGAAGCGTAAGATATTACTCCGCCTTCTTGCATCAATACCGCACCCAATCCTTGCGCCGAAGCATCGATGCGAACAATGAAGTCTTTTCTCATGTCTGGTACTTGAAGGATCGGTGCACTAGTTAGTAACCTCTTTAGCTCTGTGAATGCAGTGTCACATTCATTTTTTCATTCATACCTAACCCCCTTTCGCTGTAATGTGGTGATGGGTTTTGCAATCCTTGAAAAACCTTCCACAAACCTGCAATAATACCCAGCTAGCCCCATAAAACTACGTACCTCATGGGAATTTTTTGGTACTGGCCAATCCATTATGGCCTTCACCTTTTCTAGGTCAACTAAAATCCCTTCTCCTAAAATGATGTGCCCAAGGTAATGGACTTTCTTTTGAAAGAAGGAACATTTTGACAATTTCCCATACAATTTATTTTCCCTTAAACAAATCAATATCACCCTTAGGTGCTTTTCATGCTCCTTTTCATTCTTGGAATATATAAGAATGTCATCAAGGAAGACTTGCACGTGAATACTGCTGGTGCATTGGTTAAACCAAATGGAACAACTACGAACTCATAGTGCCCAAATCGAGTTGGAAATGTAGTTTTTTAGATGTCCTCCTCCTTTATCCTCAATTGGTGGTACCCAGATCGTAGATCGATTTTTGAGAAGATCGCTGCTCCCTTCATTTGATCAAATAAGTCATCTATTTGAGGTATTGGGTGCCTATTCTTTATCGTGGCTCTGTTTAAGTCTCTATAATCTATGCATAGTTGCAAGGAACCATCCTTCTTCTTGACAAAAATTACTGGTGCACCCCAAGGTGAAATACTAGGTCTGATTAATCCCAAGTATAAGAGCTCCTTTAGCTGCATCTGCAACTCACAAAGCTCTGGAGTTGTCATCCTATAGGGTGTCTTAGATATTGGTTTTGCACCTAGTTTCAGATCAATGGTGAAATCAATCTCTCTTACTGGAGGTAATCCATACAATTCCTCTGGAAAAACATCCTTGAATTATGCCAAAACTAGATGTTGATCTAGGGAAGGTCCTTTTTGGTCACTTACAACCTTGACCAAATATAGTTTTCAACCTTGTCTGAGGCAAAATTTTACCTTCATCATGGATATGAATCGTAGGGACACTCCCTTCTTGATTCCAAAAATCTCAATTGGCCTACCTTCATCATCTAAACAGATCACCTTCTTCTTGAAACAGTCTACCAAAGCTCAATGAGCTTCTAGCCAGTCCATTCGAATAATTACATCACACGTCCCCAATGCTGTGACATATGACTTCAACTTAGTCATACACACCTCGAGGTTTACCTAACATTGGTCAACACTAGGCCCTACTGCTTGTTTTATTCCAGAAGCCATGTCAACTTGTTTAAAGTCATCGTGCTCATAGGCTGCCAACCCACATTTTTCTAATGCAACTGGTGAAATGAAACTATCTGTAGCACCAAAGTCAAACAAAATTTTAACTTTTACTTTTTTTATCACACCTGAGGCTTCTACCATGGTAGACTGGTGTTCAACTTGCTGATTGTCAACTGTTGCATAGATTTGGTGGTGGTTACCTACTCTCCCCTTCCGTTCTTTTCCTTCTCTTCTGTTGTTACCGGTTTGAAACTCAGGGCAGTGCCACTGGTAATGAGGTCCTCTGCATCCCCAACAAATGATGCGTGGTGGACCTTGAACCGAATGTGGTGGCGTTCTTTGGAAAGATTTTCTTCCCCTGGGACCCCTGCCCCCACTTGTTGCTCCTCGCGTATGACTTCGATTTGTGCATGCTCTTGAAGCTGTGGGTGAAGCTGCACTAGAGACCATTGAAATCCCTACTGTCGATGTTCTAGGTATAACCCTGTTTCCATATGGTGGTGGCCTTAAACTTCCTCCCCTTTGGAAGGTACGAGGGGCCTTCCCTATAAACCCTATTTGGCGTGGAAAGATGGCCCTATCTTCCCCCTTTAAGTCTAAGTGTTCTTCGACATAACAAGCCTGTTCTACAACTTCTGAAACTGAGGATGGTTTCCACATCCGCACCATTGCCCTAATCTTAGGTTTCAACCCATACATAAAATGATCTGCTTGGCGCTGGTCAGTATCCATGTAGGAGACATACTTGACCAATTCCATAAATCGAATTTCATATTCTTCTACTGTACGACCTCCCTGTATCACGGCATGGAAGGCTCCTACTTGCTGTTCTTCATAATACGCTGGCAGGTACTTCTTCCTGAACCTTTCCTCAAATAATTCCCAAGTAATTGTGTCTAGAGTGAGGTGCAGTTGACGCTCCAAGTTACCCCACCAATTCAGAGCACTATATTTGAGTTGGAATATTGCTATTTTAGCTTAGGAATTGGAACTCTAATCCCTTAGTGCGAAACACCTTCTCATTCCTTTTAACCAGGCTTTTGCACGCTCGCTGGCACAACCTCCTACAAACTCCGGCAGATTAATCTTCTAGAGCTCCCTTGTAATGTCCTCAACTGGAGGTCCTCTATCATAGTCTCTAGATCCCTTGAGATTCCCTAACCCTGATGGAGGGTGTTCCCCTTCCACTTCATTTGTTTGGCGCCCCCTTAAGGTATCATTAATTTCTTCTAGGGAACGCAGGATGAGAGTCAATTCTCGTGAAGGTAATGGGTTATTTGTAGGAGGTCCTTGTGATGACTCTCCGGGTCCTTGGATTCTTTGTGTCCTCACCATTTTGAATTTGTTCAAAATCTGCATGATATCTAGGACTTATTAGCACAACTCAGGGCCTTCTTAGTTCTCACTTGTGTCACACGTAGTTTGCATAATGATAGATGAAAGTTTTCCTTTTTTGTTACACTTGTAAATGACTATTTCTAATACAGAGATGATAACCTTTTTCCATGGTTATTTATTTATTTTTGATAAATAAACAGGGAAATTAGGATAGAAGGATGAGGGAACTGGTGATATTAGCGACTGTACAATGCATATTTAGTGGCAATATAAAACAAAATTTTCAAATCTTACATGGTATATATTTAAATTAATTGAAATTGGAATCTAATACCCATTCCTATGATTTTCCTTTATTAAATAATATAAAATTAATAATTGGTATCCTCTGCGTACTAAATAAGGAATGGAAGCGATGAAGTCTCCAAGCTCCCAGAATCATACTTATGTGTTAATAATAAAAGAAATTTGTTTCTAGATTTACGACCCCTCTGAAGAAGACTGTAGACACGTGAAATTCCTACTTTCGCAGTAGTGGCTGTACTCAAGTTATGTTACTATTTATATCTCCACATGATGGGATTATTATTAAATTTGAAGCAGTTTCTCATGATTCCCTTGGTTGTGGGCAACATGGCCATTCATAAATGACTAAAAGGTTGTCTAAGGACGTGCCCAGTGAAATAAATTCATTGAGAAAGTTTTCAATAACAGAATACTGTAGCTGCGTAATATCTTCCGTGAAGAAAAGAACCAGTCGTGCACTCAAAATCTGTGGATGCTGAGACTTTGTATTAATTAATTTTTTTTTTGTCATAATATAAATAATTTTATTATGAAATATTTAATATTTTTTATTGAAAAAATAAAATAAATACTTATATTTGACTGTAAAGAAATTGCAAATTCCAAAGACCAATATATTTATAATATATCTGATACCAAATATATCTATATTATTTGAAAAATGAATAAATGTTTTCATTTAATAAAATGTATTAGACTCGTCATTAAAATAACTTTTAAACTAGCAATCAATGTCCAAGGACATTGGCGTCTCATTCCATTATTTCCAAAAAAAAAATTCTCATAAAGATTAATCCCAACACTTCATGTCAAAAAAGAAGAACATGAAGCTCATCCAGTCGGTGGCACCAAAATATCTGTTATTTCGTTTTCAAGGCTCCAAGGAAAAATGTTTATAAATAATTACTGCCGCTCAAATTATTGCTACTAACATTGATGAAAAATTTTGTGGGAATCTGTTGTGGCCAGCAACAACCCCCCCTTTTTTGTTTAGTATCAAATCACCATACTAAATTGAATGGGGACCCTTAGATAAAATTTTTAGGAGAAGCTAGACTTTCCTTTTTGAAGTTACAAATCATAATTTAGAAAAGGCGTCTTAGATATTTTAAAAAGCCTAAGTCTGTGGTAGATGATAGGTCTTTAAAAAGTCGCGCATGCAAAAAGATAGGAAACATCTCCGTTACTCTTCTAAAATCAAAATACGCGCCACCCTCATGATTAACAACGATATCGCATCGCACCATGATAATATCCATAGCGAAAAGCCAAGAAGTTCGCCGATCTGCGATATTGCGATCGCTAGATCGCATATCGCAGAAACAAAGCCAGACAAGGTTTGGCAAGCACTAAGTTTTGCGATTTGCGATGTTGCGATCGTGCGACATGCGAGAGTACGTCAGCAAATCATAAAATCACCTTAGTACGAATCCTTCGGGCGCGCCTTTCAAAGGAAAAGCTACTTACCATATCATGACCTGAAATCATGCGCTTTTAATGTCAGTAAATGAATTGGTTGTCAGTCATTAAGAGGATTAAAGACGCGTGCCTTCTTGGATATTTGCTTCACGTAAGGTGGTGTAATTGGTTTATCTCTTGCATTAAAAACTCTCCCATCACCTTTCTGATCGGACATTCCATTTCACCTATAATCTGCAGGAACAATGTGCAAAGACCACTCAGAAAGAAACGCAAAGTGAAAATGGGGAAGAAGAACAAAGCTCAAAGCTCCGAAGCAAGAGAGAAGACCAAGGAGATGGCGCCCCTATACACAGATACAGCCTGCAACCGAGATGCAGGAATTTCGACATGGGAAGGCATGTACAGGCTATTAGAAGAGGAGAAACTGAGAATAATGAAAGCGACCGCCGTTGCAGGTGCACCACGCTCCTCTGAAGCATCCCTGGAAGACCTAGCATGTTCGTTCCTTCACAGAATAGCGGCAAGGCCTAAGATTCTACCATACACAGACATGATCAAGTGGATTCTGGATGACGCAGAGTTAAATAACAGACAATTCAAGATTCAGGGACATGGGCTCGTGGGATCTTTCGCCGCCCAAGATCTGAAGCTAATGTACCATCTTCCTGAACCGCAAGCGACCTATAATGCACAGTTTGTTAAGAAGTTCGCAATCGAGAACCCAGATCTATCGGACACTACTAAAGAATGGTCTAGAAGAGATGAGCCGTTAAAGAAGGATAAGAACGGTATGTACAACACTGGTTCCCTTACTTCTCCATATTGTTTTGCTGCAGCCATGCTATGTAGGTTGTTTGGTATGCCCGATATCAACAAGTTTTCATCTGAGTGGCTGCCATTAATTGACGCTGCCACAAATGCTGAGATAGTAGATTGGGCTAAAATTCTTTCCGATACTCTATATACAGCTGTGATTGGTTACAGGTCCAAAAGATCCTTTTCTCAAAGGGTCTATCCTCCTTTCTATTTGGCTACCTATGTTATGGATTCTGTTTGCCTTGTATCTAATTTCCCCACTATGGGATGGAAATGGACTACCCAAGACTCGTCACCTATCCACGTCTATTACAAAGTCTTGTGGGATTCCTAGTTTGCCCCTCATTTTTACCAGATTTTCCATGGGCTTATATTGCCCATATATAGAATGATATATGATAAGGACCCCCCAAGGTGCTCTCCCGAAGCCGAGGCAGACATCATCCACATCGCAAGATGGTTTGGGGAAGAATGGTTTACTTACATCCGAGTTTATGGAAGCACTGTACCTCCGCATGTCCTACCCTTGTATGTCCCCGATAAGCTTTTGGCTCGAGAAATCGCTTATCAAACCTGCTCCGAAGGCGGCTTAACCAAAGAATTAAAAGATAAGAAAAAGGCCATTTGGCCTCAATTTCCCGTCAATTGTGGGGCCTTCTCTTTGTTCGATGTAGGACACGCTGGTGGTGAGGTGGAAAACGTGACGTGCCTTCAATTATATAAGTTCCCAGCGAGGCCATTCGACCCAAATAAAGTTGCCCAAGATTTTACTACTAGCGTCAAGATAAGAGTGTTCTTTGGACACAAAGATTTGTTTGATGATCTCTTTCAGGGTAAGAGGTCACTCAAAGAGATTTTGCGGGAAGCTCAGTCGAAGTTATCTCCAGGTGACCTCTAGAAATTCATGTCATACAGAGCTAGAAGGCTGGCCAGCATTCCACTAGAAAGGCTGCGAGTACCTACTAGAGAGCCAACTCCGAGCATCAGCCTCAGTGAGAACTCCAGCACTTCCAAATCTAAGTCCAACGCCGCGCAAGAAGTTTTCGAGCATCCTGAAGAGTCTACGCATAACAAAGAAATTAATGAAGAAGCAGCCAAAGATACAACTCAGTCAGGTGTAATGTCTCAGCAACAAGTTATCACCTCGCCACCAAGAAATGTTCCTCCTCTGGTCATCGAAACTCCTCTTGTCACAACAGAGCTAGACAAAGAGTGGGAGTCTTTCAATGAATTAATCAACCTCGAAGGGCAAGTACCAAAGACGCCTGCGAGCGACACACAAGGGGTGCAAGAAGTTGCTCCGACCATAGTCAGCGTTACCACAGAAGCAGAAAGCATCCCCATCACTCCGTCCTCAGAACTTCTACTTAACATGGAAGAAATTCCCCCACTAGATGTGTTCTACAGCCCCCAGCACAAAGCAGTTGTGAGAAGACAGAGAAAGAAAAGAAAGCTCGAAAATGCACTGTCTCAAGAAGCTGAACATTTGGACGTCTTGCGGAAAGACCCAAATAATAATCCAACAGAAAATCTTATGAAGCTGTCTCAAATCGTAGGAGCGTATGCTTCTGCAACTATTGACAAGGCCTCTGAAGTTCAACAACTCTTAAAGGAGCAAGAAAATCACATACAACTGTTACAACAACAGTTGCAGCAAGCCAACGCAAACAATGAGGCTTCCAGGCAGCTTGAAAAACTCCAAGAAGACTTTCAACAGATGCAAATAGGCTACCAAAAGAGTCTTGAAGAAAAAGAAAAACAACTACAGACGGAGCAAGAAATGCACAAAGATGAACCAAAGTTGGCAGAGTTCATATCAGAGTCCATTCGCTTGAACGAGCAACTACTGCAGCAGCAGGAAGAATTGTGGCATAAAATATCACAATGGAGGCACTTCTTTGAGCTGAGCGACAAAATCACAAGTCAGGTGGTGGAGTTGCGAAGCGAATATGATCAAAATGACAAGAGGGTAACGGGATATCTGACTTGGCAAGACAATGAGGAGGGAAAAAGAGCAGGAGCACCTAGAATTAATGAAAGTCATAAAGAAATGCTCTTTAGTAAATGGGACGAGCAAATTACGCAGGCAGAGCAAGCGACAGAGACAACAACGACACAGGCGAGTATTCTTATCGACTGTGTAAAAGAAAATTTATATAGGGCCAATTTGATTTCAGAGACCACCCCGGGATACCTACCAAACAAGTTGCAACTGGAGACTGAATGGGGGCAAAAGGCACAAGAAAAAGGGAAAGCTATCCAAGCACTGGCCAAACTGGATTGGGAAAGTTACTGGACGTACCTGGTTAAACCACACAGCCAAGAAGGTAGCGCCAGCTCTTATAGATGCCGTTTTCGCAGCCTAGCTCAGAACAAAAATTAGTCAGCCGACTCTTCTCAAGCCTATGTTAGACACATGCAACTTCAAAGACCAAGTACACAAGTAGTTTTATTTAGAATGTTGTTTTTTTTATTTTTGTTAGATTAGAAAAAGGACGGTCGTTTGAAAACCGAATCCTTAATTTGGTAATAATACTATTATTAGAATTAGGACATAGTATTTCAACCCTTCTCATTGCATTGGAGAAGGGTCCAAAAATTTGTCAAAAACTTGTCCTCAGAACATGCATTTCTGCACCTCAGAGGAGGTTTTGATGAATGGAAGGATCAGATTTATTTATATTTGCATTTTAAATGTCTGCTACTGATGTTGCATTTCTGTACTCTTGGTAGGCATTTAAAGTAAGTAGAAGTAAATCATTATTGCTTGAAGTTTGTGAGTAAAAATCAGTCATAAATGGTACTTCTATGTCTTGATGAATTTCTACTTATTTGCTTAGAGTGATATACAACTGATATTATTTATATGTTAATGTATAAATGTGTGGTTACCATTTGGCACTTTTGTACGGTAGAGTCATTTGTTCATGCTTGACATATGAATGATTTATCATGCGATATGCAGTCCACAACTGTTCTGTTTAACTTCTTATGCAGAATGGTTTATCTTAAATGGTTTATATTCTTATAATAGCTGAATAATCTTCATTACCAGTTATTATATGAAATCTTTTTAGATCGCATGATGGAAAACATATACCCGGGGTTAGCATAGATTGAATATGTTGTTTTCATTAGATTTCAGCAGCTTATAGTCAAATGGATGAGTTAGATTTAGATTAGTTCTCAAAAGTTCTCAAGAAATAGCATAATCAAACCCTATACACACACACACAACCCCTTAGATCGGGAAGCTGGTCCCGTTATCCCCAGTCGGACCCGCTACACCAAACGGGCACGGAGCCGCCAACCAGGTTCCCGACCGGGTGGGTATCCCCCTTTTTGTGGACCCGATTTTGGGGCCCTCAACAGAATCTTAGATGTCTATGTAATCTGTTGCTCAATAGAATTTGGGGTCTGTAAAAATATTAGTGTTCACTAAAATTTGAATTTGAATTGGAATCTATGCTTTATATTCAACTAACGCTAAGGAACAATTAAGCGAGCATGACGGTTGATATTAAATTCAAGAGCCGATTAATAAATTTTATTGCAAATTTCAAAATATTTAAATAATTTACAGGGTGTGGCTTTTCTGAAGCTCCTCAATGGAGAATGTGTGCTCCAAGTGTTACAAAGACCATTTCACAGAGAGCTCTAATTAATTATCCTAATTTCGTTAACCTATTTTTTTGTTCCACAGAAAGGGAAATAAGTCTTCAACTGTGTAACCCTTGGTGTCGATTTGGTGGAATCTGCTGGAGATGTTGCTCAATTTAATCTTTATATAAGGGAAAAACCAGAGGGTACAAACAGGGGATGCCAAGGAATTAGCGGCAATGCAGTAGCAGAAGTGACTAAATGAAAACGATGTGAGGTAGAATCTGTTGGAGATGTTGATCAATTTCATCTTCATAAAAGGCAAGGAACAGAGGGTACTAACTGGGGATTCCAAGTGATTAGCGGCAGTGCACTAGCAGAAGTGAATCATTACGGGTCCAATCTTCTTCCAGAAGCGTCAGAGCGTCTAGTGAATTTATCAGACATTGGCATTGTTCCAGTTGTCTGTAGTGATGTTATAGATGAGTACTTGCAGAGTCCTTATTCTGAAAGGAATAATGGGATTGTTTCTGGGAAAACTTCAAGTCCTAGGCCATTGTTTATGAAAGAGTATCCCCAAAACTTCCCTGAAAATTTTTGCGGTGTTGTTTCAGTTGCAAATATAGAGGGAGGCGAGAATGCTGCTTGTACTCCCACAGGGGAGCTTTGGAGCAAGTCTTCCTTTGAGAGTGTTATCACAGCTTCGGAAGTTGGGTTTTCAGGAAAAGAACTGCAAATGGCGGGAGTTGGATTCAAGATTCAGGATACTGCTCAAGATGGATGCTCCAGGACCAATTTTCCAGGAAGTGCCCCCCCCGTTTCCAAGGCCCGAAGCGCATCCCGTGCGGATGCGTCCAGGAAGCGTCCCCGGAAGCGCGCTTCCAAAATTCGGAAGCACACTTCCGCCTGTTTTAGACGCTTCCTGGACGCTTCCGCCTGTTTTGGACGCTTCCTGGACACTTTTGCCTATTTTGGATGCTTCTGCTTGTTTGGGATGTTTGTTTTGAGTAGAAATGCATATATATATATATCTATATATATATATATATATATATATATATATATATATATATAGCAAACACTTCCGTAGACGCTTCGCTTCCTAGATTTTTGGAAAATGACGCTTCTGCGTCCTCGCTTCCAAAAAATGTCCCCGCTTTGTCCCCGCTTCGTGCAACATTGTCCAGGACATCTTCGAGGGAGGAAGTTTTAATTGAAAATTCCAAAGCTCAAGAATTACAGAGTCTTACTGAACATGGAAAACTTGATCAATTCCATGGGAAGAATGATCCCATGGAAATAGAAAATGAAAAATTTACTTGGTGCAAAGAAAATGATGGGGTGACAAGGACATCTGAACGTAATGTTTCCCTTCTCACATGCCTAACAATAAACAGATAAACCTTAGTGGGAAGACATCAACGATTTTTTTTTTCAACTAGGCTTCCTCTGTTGCTAGAGCGCCAGTTAAAGAGAATAATTTTCAACCAGGCTTCCTCTGTTGCTAGAGCACCAGTTAAAGAGATAATATTGACACAGGCACCTACATGTGCCAAAATGTTACTTTCGACAGGTTTGCTGGAAGGATGCGATGTTCACTATTTGACCCGGGGAGGGAACATGCGATTCAATGGTAGGATTATAGGGCAAGAAATCCAATGTCAATGTGATCTTTGCAAAGGAGAAATGTTTTTCAACATTTCCAGTTTTGAGAAGCATGCTGGCAGTGCAACAAAGAGGCCGAGTGATTTCAATTTATTTTTTTTAGAATAACACATCTTTTCGTGATCTGGTGGAAATTTGTAAAAATATTGCAGTTGACAAGATCCCGGATGCCATAGAGAGGCTGCACAATCGCATTACCATGATGCAGTGCGTAGCAGAGGTGAACATTTTCGAGGGAAACGAAACCTTTGGTGTGCCCGTGCAGATTGTCGTGGAGAAGCAGGAGAAGGTTAGTGATTTAAAAATTTTATCAGGCTTGAAGTTCCCTGTTGATTTTTGTTTTGCGGTCAAGATGCTAGATGAAAATAGAAAATAGGCAGACGATGAATTTTAGAGTGAGGTTTAACTAATGAGCAAAATCAGGCATCCAAACCTCGTGTCTTTGCTGGGTTTCTGATCCATCTCATGGATCTGCACTTACATGGCATTTGTAAGGCGATTTAAGATATGAAAATAGGTGCAAGGTGGCTTTGGATGGCAAATTTGAAGAATCTATACATTATGATTATGAGTCCTTACGAGGGTTACAAGCTCTTTATAACAAAATTTGGGGTTTAGTGGGCTTTGGGTCCAGATTTTGAGCCAAAGCTCTGATACCACATGTAAGAGCCCTATCCTAGGGTCTTCTAATAGATTTATTTTTGATGAATTTAAATGCAATAAGAGACAATAGTTTACTTTCTTACAAGACTTTTAAACAAATAAATTTTTACCATTTACATTCTAATCCTTATAACTTATGGTGAACATTTCATTTTGATAAATTTACATGAGTAATCTATAGAGGAATACCTGTACCGGTGGCTGGTGGAGATGCCTTTGAGCTACTGCTCCTGCTGAACGCTCCTCTTGACTGACCCAACTGGATCTACCTCCCAGCCAACTAGGAAATAATTCCTAGCCTAGGAAACCTCCACAGATTCCCTAGCCCTCTGAGCCCAGGTCCAACCAGATTTAGTGTGTGTGTCCAAGATGAAAGATCCAACCCAAGATGAACAATATTTCCCTCCTCTCAACAACCCAAGAAACCTCCACAGGTTCCTAAGGTTTCCAAAAATCACATCAAATCCTAAAATCACAACCAACCCCCAAAATCATAAGCAAGACCTCACATCCCCTTTTCTCCCTTCCCCCTTCCCTTTTTATACCATCCCTCTCTTCTCCATCTCAACCACCTCTCATTAATCTCATTAACTTCTCATCCATCCTTACAGTTGACTTCTATTCTCCCAATTAGAGCTGAGAGTACATTTGGAAATGTGACATGAATATAAAATTGGGAAATTAAAGGGAGAGGACCATGTCTTCTCCCAAGTAAATCTGACAGTACATTTGGGAATGTGAGATGAATATATATATATATATATATATATATATATATATATATATATATATATTGAAAATTAAATGGAGAGGACTATGTATTCTCCCAAGTAAATGTGAGGGTACATTGATGAATGTGATATGAATATATATATTGATAACTAGTTGGAGAGGACCATGTCTTCTTCCAAGTAAATGTGAGGGTACATTGGGAAATGTGAGATGTAATGGAGAGGACCGTGTCTTCTCCCTAGTAAATATGAGGGTACATTGGGATATGTGAGATGAATATATATATATATATATATTGATAATTAGATGGAGAGGACCATGTCTTCTCCCTAGTCAATGTGAGTGTACATTGGGGAATGTGAGATGAATATATATTATTTGAAATAATGGAGGGAGATCATATCCTACCTAAGATTCAATTTGAGAAGACAAGTTGGGAATTTGACTAATAGAAATCATGAATTTTATATTAGACCAATATTTCTCAATATTTTCAGATAATGTAAACATTAATAAAATTTGCAGGATAAGATTTAAGTGGGGCATTACATAGTGTAACCCCTTATTGTTATTAGTGCAACCCCCTTATTGTATTATTGTGCCCATATAGTCCCCATGTTGTTATTATTATGCCCCATAGAAGCCCACTATTGTTATTGTTGTGTCGCTACAATATTATTGTTATGTAGGCTTTGATTGTATTAGGACCCCTTAGACTCCTATATATAGAAAGGAGGTCTTGTCATTTGTATCATCCAATAATTGTTCATTTGTGTAATGTAAAGGAGGTTTCCCCCTCAAAGAGGTTGATTTTTAAGTCATTGATCTATCTTTTCTATCTTTTCGTGAGCTGGTTTCATAACATAGTATATCTCTTTCTCCATTGTTGGTATTTTCCATACCTCTCCTAAACATTTTCTTGCTACAATCCTTCATTCTAAGATATTGTTCTTAAAACCAAGAACATCCATAGTTCTACCGATGTAATTCTTATTTGAAAATATTAATCACATGAAGTTCCATGTTAGTATTATTTTTCTAACAGATACAACAACCTTGGTCCCTTTCCTTTTCTCATGTTCTTTACAAGGAACTAAACATGCGGGATGGCATGGCCTTATGAAGTGAAAAGAGCAAGCATGTGCTAAATATTACCACTGGAATTAAATTGAAATTATAAACAAATTAAAGTTCACTTGGAGTCATCAACATCCTAGAAGCACCCTAAGAGAAATAAGGAATTAAGAGGAGTTTGGTGGGACCCATAAGAAATATGATCATATTGTTGCTACAAAGTGTCTATTTTTTTTGAAGTTATCCATACCATTGAATTTATGTGTCCTTTGCTTATCTTGTTAATCTTTTAGAGAAGGCATGATGCTTTGTGCAAGTGCTATGGAAGCTTCATAATCCCATTATTCCATTTGAAGCTTATAACTTTTAAGAATTATTCCTTATTGCTTGAGAGAGTTTTTAAGTGATAATCCACTATTGCTAGGGATGCAATTGAAGAACTCCTATTATGAGGCTAGAGTGATCTAGATACACATTGGTGTTTATTGTTAGATAATTGGTATGATGGTTGTTGTTCTTTTATTGGAGCTAGTATGTTGTGGAAGGGAAATGCGTGAGATACACTATGCTACTACGAGGGATATGGTGTTGTCTAGATCCATGGAGTTGGGAATAATATTGTCATAGTTGGGAAACTAACGCTAGGACTCCCTACATATCTTGGGTCGAAAATCTTCTTGCATAGATTCAATTGGTCATAGTGGACTCCCTAAGGGACCACTCTATATAGAAAGCAGGTGTGTGTGTGTGTGTGGTTATGCTAGAAAGAGAGGGTTCTACAATGTTTGAGAGTCAGTTGAGTTTTTTAGAGCTCATTCCTTAAAACTACTAAGTCCATTTATATTTCATACGTTGAATTTGTAACTATGGTCGGTCTTAATAATGTACTTTTGGTCAGTTGATGTAATTATATTTATAAATGCTTAAATCAAAGGAAAAATGATTTTGAGTCAAAGTCCCATTGCGACTTTTAAAAGATGTAAATTTGAATTTTTGAAATGTAATATTGGCTCCAAAAAGTGACAAGTCGACTTCCCTCCAAATCAAGTCAGCCCTAGCCAAGAGACACGTCTATTCACCCTAAAAAATCTACTATATAAAAGCATCTCAAACTCCTCATTTGGCATATTCACATTCTTCTCTCAAGACATCTTTTGGGCAAACGAAGGAGGTCAAGAAGGACGAAGAAGGACAAAGAAAGAAGGGTGAGTTTCTCTCTCCTCTCTCATAAACTCACACGTGTGGATAGAAGTATCTCTTTTTGATTCACATCTTTCTAGGGTATTAGCTTTAGGAGGGCCAATTTTTTTCTAGGTTATTAGACAACTTCAAGGGGGGAAATTCTGGGCTACCTGACAATGGTTGGGAGGCCAAATTTTCTAGATCAGGAAGGGCATAATGAAGTGCAAGATCAGTTAAGGTGACTTGACTTGGAGGAGAAGACCAGGTTTTACCATAGGTCTAGGTGTTCATGATATAAGTGATGTAAGAAAAATAAATTAATTTTATTTATTAGTGATGTGAAAAATAAATAAATTTTATTTATTATAAAATGAAAATTAGATGTTGTGCAATTTTGTTTATATAAGTAAATTTAAATACTATATATGTCGTGTGGCATTCCATTGCCTCCAACCAATAGTTTTGTGGCATTCCATAGCCTCCAACTAATAGTTTTGTGGCTTTGAGGAGTTCCACTGCTCTCATAGGCCTTCTAGGCCTCAGACATTCAAAATACCAAGCCCAGTAGCCTCCAACCAGTAGTCCCGTGGCTTCTAGGAGTGCCACCACCCTCATAGAGCTTCTAGGTACCCTTAAGAGCTTTGATTTTGTCGTTGTCACCATGCTTCCATGGATGTCTTTCTAGAATTGTTCCCAAGAATCATTCATACTAATCTCCTGCGTAATCCTTCACAATGCCTTGAATGTGTCTCTTTTGTATGCATGCCTCTTTTTCGCCACTTGGAATTCATCCACGCCACCTCCTGGACCTTGGTTATATGCATGGGATCCTTTTAATGATGATTTAAATTATATCAACCCCTTTTACTCATCCATGGAGTCTCAACCCCCTATAACTTGTTCCATCATTCAGTTTGCAACCATTTTATTTTATTAATATGTCATGTGTTACATGATTACAATACTAGGCTTTCTAACCTCAAAATATAAAACATCCATACACGGGCATATTAGCCCCAAAACCCATAACATTCATGCACACGGGCACACCAATGCCCATAACATGTATACACACATGCACATGGGAATCACGACCCTCAAAAGATGTCCGCGGCTCACCAACCTAGTTATATATATATATATATATATATATATATATATATATATATATATATATATATATATATATATATATATATATATATATATATATATATATATATATATATATATCTATATATGTATATATATTAGGAGTCGAACAAGGGTGTTACATTCCCCTCCCCCTTATTTAGGCACTGTCCTCAGTGCAATATATATACATAGATATACAACATCTACCCAAAAACATGAGGATATTCCTCCCTCATCACATCCTCATGGTCCCATGTAGCATATTCATGAATGAAATGGGTCCTTTGCACCTTTACCAAGGCAACGATTTGATTCTGAAGCACCTTGAATTTGTCATCCAAAATATGCACTGGTTGGACCTAAAAGTATCCCTCGAGTTCCACCTGAATCATAATCATGCTCCAATAAATCACATGGTTAGCATTAGGAACATACTTTTTAAGCAATGAAGCATGGAAAACATTATGAATATGCATGGATATTGGTAATGCAATCCTACATGCAACTCAATTAATCCTATCTAGGATTTCAAACTGTCCACAATATCTGGCTACTAATTTTTCACAACTTCCCAATTTTAAGGAGATTTCCTTGCCTTCACCCTCAAGAAGACATGGTTTCTAATCCTAAATTCTCAATTTGACTAGTTCTTATCTGCATAACTTTTTTGTCTATCTAGGGAAACCTTCAAATTATGTCTAATTTTTTCTACTTGCTCTTCTATTTCCTTGAGTAAATATGGACCAATAATGGCCCTTTCAATTGGATTGTGCCAACTCAACGGGGTGTTGCTTTTCCTATCATACAAGACTTCAAACGAGCTCATCTTAAAAAATTCTTTGTACTCATTATTATAAGCAAACTCCACCAAGTGCAAATATTCTTCCTATTTTGATGGTTTTTGCATCACATACATCCTCAACATGTCTTCAATGACTTGCCTAACTCTTTCCGTTTAACCATTTACTTTCAATGGTAAGTCGCGCTAAAATTTAAATAAATTCCAAATTTCTTAAATAAGTCTATCTAAGAATTGGATGTAAACTTGGGATATCTATCTGAAATAATTGCCCTGGGCACACCATGTAGCCTGGCAATTTCCATAATGTAAATCTCAACAACATTGGTTGCATTGTGTGTTGACTTCATAATCCGTATATTTCGACTACACTTTCGCCTTGCTGTAGGCTGCTTTTTATTTCCATGTATTGCTGGTCTAAATTACCAACCTCTAAAATTTTAATTTTCAAATTAGAGTTACATGTGCTTATGGCTGTATCATGCATTACATGCACCTTTTTTCTAAGTGCATCAACCACTTTATTTTCCTTGCCCTTTATGTGTTTAATTTAAAAGTCATAATCGGAAAAAAAATTTAGACATATGATTTGTGTAACATTTAAATTTGGTTTTCTAAGCAAATGCTTTAACCCAATGTGGTCAGTTCATAACTCATACCTCCTTCCCATGAGGTAGTGGCTCCACATCTTCAGGGCATGTATGATCGCGACCATCTCCAAATCATGAGTGGCATAATTCTTTTCATTCTCATTTAACTTCTTAGATTCATAACATATTACTTTCTCGTTCTGCATGAGGATTTATCCAATTCCTTCTTTACATGTATCAATGCACAAAGGAAAGTATTCATCCGGGTTAGATATCTTTAATATAGGTGCACTTGTTAACAATATCTTTAAATGCTAAAAGGCCTCTTCACATTTATGAGACCAGTCAAATTTTGCACCTTTCCTTTGCAAGGAAGTAATAAGATGGGATATCTTCGAGAACCCTCTAATAAATATTCTATAATAACTTGTTAAACCCATGAAGGATGTTACCTTTATCACATTTTTGGGTACTAGTCAATCCTTAATTGTCTTAATATTCATTGGGTCTACTACTATCCCTTCCTTTGAAATAATATGACCCAAATAATGAATCCTTCTCTAATAAAACGAGCACGCACTTAGCTTGACATATAGATGATGCTTTCTAAGTACTTGTAGCACCATCCTTAAATTTTGTTCATGCTCTTCCTTATATTTGGAATATATTAGGATATTGTCCAAAAGAAAAATAATAAACTTATCTAATAATTCCAGAAAATACCATTTATGAGGCCCAAAAAACCACCTGGGGCTTTAGATAGCTTGAATGGTGCTACCACGAACTCATAATCTCCATATCAAGTTTGAAACACTATCTTATTGATGTCTTATTCCTTAATCCTTAACTGATCATACCATGGCCTTAGATCAATTTTAGAAAATACCTTAGCTCCCCTGAGCTCGTTTAAACAAATCATTTATTTTGGGAAATGGGTACTTATTCTTCACTGTGACCTTGCTTAACTAACGAAAGTCAATGCACAACCTTAGTGTACCATCAATTTTTTTTAACAAATAATATTAGGGCAACCCATGATGATACACTTGGGTGTATGTACCTTGTAACGGTAAGTCTACTTGGGCGAAGCTCAAGAGACCACAATTCAAATCTCATTGAGTACAATGACCTGCTGTGGTGGCGGCTCAAGGAATAGATTCCCCACCCTCGCCTTGGCGGCACGTGAGTATGCTCTTGCTAAAATCATAGGATCTTAATATATCTGACTTGTAGGTAGTTGGATGTACTCTTGGTGTTATATAGGAAACTACGAGGATTAATCCTGGGTCTCCCATAGATTAGGCCTGGCAATTACCAATTCACCATGTGCTCAGTTTTGGTGTGCTCATCCTGTATGGTGTTTTGGATGCTGGTGTAGCTGCAAGTATCAACTCTATAGAGAATTTAGTATCTCTTCTAGGCGGTAACCATGGAACTTCGATAAAGACATCTTCAAATTCTTTAAGTACTAGGTAGTTCCCTGAACTTGGTGCTTAATCCTCAACCATCTCCTCCATGAGGGTTGCATAAATTTGGTAACCTTTTCTAAAATTATTATTTAGCTACATAGCTGATATTTACCTAATAAAAATTGGCCTCATATTTCTTACACTAGCCTTGGTTTCCCTTCTTCATCTAGGCAAGTAAATGTTTTATTGTAACAATCTAGCAATGCATGATGTTTTTCTAGCCAATCCATGCCAATTAGGTAATCATATGATCCCACTGATATTATGTTTAAATATGCATTTTCATTAATCCCATTTTTTTTTCCCCTGGGAAAAAGTCGTAATTTCTATTAGAGTTAAGAAATTACATTTTGTAGATGCCGAAGCATTCATATAGAGGCAGCTGTGCCTGTCAAGTTCATAGACTGCTAGAATAGATAGTGAAGAAAAACAAGTTGTCTCCACGCAGGGAGCAATTTCCAAAACTGTGTACTAGTAGTGTTCAAAATTGTAACCATGCTCTGCGCAGAGAGCCATATATATATGCTGATAACATCAAAAGTATAGTGCTGTACTCAGGACTAGACAATAGAAATATATACAAGCTATAAACAAAAAAGATTCTGTAAGTGGGCTTTATAGCCCATCTGCCATATGATCATCAAATGGTCTGTGATAATGCTGGAAGTATGTTCCGTCGATTTCCTCCTGTATCAGCCAGTTGTCTCCTTGTCTGTGCGCTGCCTCTTTGGAGAGCTGGTCGGCGATGGTGTTCTGTTCCCTGTAGATGTGTCGACAGACAAATGATTCAAAGGAAGCAGTCAGTCTTTTTGCTTCATCTAATATGTGTCTCAACGAAAATGCATGACAATGAGATGCATCATTCAGCCAATTGCATACTATTTTAGAGTCTCCAAACAGCTGGAGGTGTCTGCATTGTTTTTGGATGGCAAAGTGTATGATGTGTTTAGCTGTGCACAGTTCAGCATAATTGTTGGTGCCTCTGCCTAAGTTTATTTGTATCTTATAGCAGTGCGTTTCGTTGAGATAAAGTATTGCTCCTCCTCCACAGCCCACATCTTGCGCCGAGCCATCAAAGAAGGCCCATGGTTTTGATTTGTCGATGTTCACATGTCTTATGATACGTGATGGGGCTGTGGATTCCTCTTCTGGTATCATGTTATAGTCAGCAATAGTGTGGAGTAGGATAGTGGGCCAGTGAGGGGCTCTATGGTTAAAGATAGCCTGATTTCGGGCGATCCAAATGGCCCAGCAAGCGAGCAGCGGAATATTGTTAGATTTCCCTGAGTGGTTCTGATACCAGTTTTCCCATGCATCCATTATATTATTGCCTTGCCAATTTTTCAAATGCGGGAAGTGTGTAATGAGGGCATGCCAAAACTGTAATGTAATGTTGCAGTTCAAGAATAAATGTTCAGTGCTTTCTTCCTCCCCGTGACATAGATGACAGCGAAAAGGTCCATGAAAGGATCTCTTCATGAGATTTGTGCCCGTTGGAATTTTATCAAACAGAATGTTCCACATTAGCAATTGTGTACGGGGGGCCGACTTGAGTTTCCATAAAGCTTTCCATGTGGGGTGGATATTCGGAGGTTTGTAAGGCTCCATGAGTTTTAGATAACCAAGCTTCGGGACGTATGCTCCATGCTTAGCAAAGGCCCATATGATTTCATCAGGTCCTTCAGTGAGCCTGATGTGGGCTTGTGTGAGAGCGTCCGTATACTCCATCCATTCATTCTGCCACTGAACCGGAATTTCTAATGCTTGTGCACTGGTCCATGCCTGATGGAGGAAGGTGGAGTTTGCATTATCTCCAATATGCATAATGTTGGTGATTCCTCTGTCATTAAGGTGCCTAATGAGGCCAGCTGATAGTCTGTGAACATTTCCACATCCGACCCATGGATCCTGACCAATACGCACCGCATTGCCTGCCTTAATTCGCCAAGTTAATCCTTCACGCAACAGAGGTAAGGTACCAATAACCACTTTCCATATGATGGATATGTTTTGATTTGTTCCATGTTGAGTGCATATCCAATCCAGCACGTTCAGGGGCTTAATGTATTTTGTATATGCTACCCGTGTCCATAGTCCATCAGAGGTGAGGAGCTGCCACCCAAGTTTGGCAGCCAGTGCCATGGAGAATAGGTCAAGCCTCTTAATACCCCATCCCCCCTAGCGTTTGGGTTTGGCGATGGTGTCCCATTTGACCCAAGCAAAATCATTAATCCCATTCATATTGATGGAACACTCCTTTTCCAATTCAGTTATATTATGTTTAACTCATGTAGTTAACTAAACTAACCAAGACTTACCATACTCAATTTTATTTAAGTTAAATTTCTCAACCAACTTGGGACCAAGATAGCTATGACTAGCTCCAGAATCAATTAAAATTGCAAGAGTTGATTATTCATCTTACCTTCCTCTTCAACCATGTGTGCCTAGTGTTTGTATTGTCTGTTTTCCAATACTACAAAGATCCTAAGCATGCTTCTACCCATGTCCTCTACTGTATCAACTCTTTAGATATGATGTAAAATATTCATTTTTCCTTATTTTTGTGGGAAATCCTTGTATTGATGCTCTCCTCCACAACTCCAACAACTAATGGGTTGAAATAATGGTCTCTGATTCAAGAAATCAACCCTCTTTGTTTCACAATGGATTGGCTGAGTTTTCCGATTTTCTAAAAATTTCTCTTGAATATTGAAGGTTTGAACCCCTTCTTCCCCTGTTCCACCTTGATTCTTTTCTTGTCATCCGAAGCCCTTTGGAAAGCTAACTTATTTGTGCTTTATTCACATAGGTATTATGCCTTCCTCATAGCTTTATCCAAAGTCTTTGGTTCATCAAATTTAATCTTTTCACCATAGAATGGTAGTAATCTACTCACATTTCTCTATATCTTCAAATTTTCATCTATGATAAACTATACATACCTCAGTAATTCAATGAATTTCTGACCATATTTCTCCATGGTCATGTTCTCTAATTTGAGTTTGAAAAAATATTGCAATTTTCTCTTATAGTAGTGTTCAGATAGGTACTTCCTTTGGAAGTTCTTTTTAAACTTCTCACATGAAATCTTCATTTCATCAAGATGTTTTACTTCCTTGAGTTGCTCCAACCATGATTCAAGTGATGGATGGAAATCATTGGCTCTAAATTGGAGGAATAAACATGTAGATGAAGCGTGTAATTTCTCATTTCCAATATCCAAACTTCAACCTCTTCCAACTTCTTATGCCATGAAAGGTGGCTAGCTTCAACTTTATGAGTTCCCCTCGCAAGATATTAAGGTCTGGTTTCCTTCTTGATTGCCTTATCGGTGACTTGCTTGAACTACTTTATGATCCTGAGGAAACATGGTTTCTCTTTGTGGGTTTTCTTACTGCACAATGATGAGGATTAGTAGCACTCTTGAAGTTCCTTGAACCCTCTAAGTCTTTCTTCCTAATTTGTGAGTCATGTTTCTTTGCCTAATAAGAATCAAACCCTTGGTCCATTCTCCTTTGTAATTTGTTCAGGTTCTGTAAAATTGGGGTATTAATTTGTTGCTATTCTCTTATCAGCTTCTCATTATTAGCTTTGTAGCTGAGCAATTCCATTCCCATTCCTATGGTCTATCTTCTCCATGCCCATTCAAAATTGTTCTCATGCTCAAATTCATGGCAATGGCCTATTCTTCATGGCTATAGGACCCCTAAGTATTCTCCATACTCCTGAACTTCATGTTGGTTCTACCTTGTAGGCCACCTGTTACTTTCTTTTAAAATTCTAAGGAGATTTCCTATGTCAGTCCAAAATTCTGGATTGGTAAGCATATTCTCCTCCTTGATAGCTTTCTATTTACTACTTCAATGCTAAAATTTGAGCTCTGTTTGTTGAGTTACATTATCCTGAATTTATTATGTGCTTTGTCCTTCAGTTGTGTTGTTCCAGTCAGTCATAATTCCTCCATAACAACCCCTTGGTCTAATTCAATTCGTTTGTAACTGTACCCTATAACTATCCTCAAACATAAAGAATCCCCTCTATGCATCTTTTGTTTTTCCTATGAGAAAACTAACTAACTACTTGTACCTTTTGAGTTTTCCCCACTTCTCATTGGGCTTTAGTTTCCCTCTATCACCTTTATCGACACTTGCCCTACATGTAGCACTCCACCTTACCTTTGACAAAACCTTTGTATTTGTTGGGCACAAATTTATAAAATTATCCACTCTAATGTGACGTCATGGATCGATATCACTACATCGGGTTTATATTACTTCTTTTATACTCAATTGAAAACTTTGAGATCCGAATGCTCAATATCTAGTGGGGACCTCTCCCATACCATGTCATCTCGACCTCTCGACATCAGGCTCCCTCACCTTGTTTCAACATCAATTGAAAACACCGATATATGAGAGTCAAAATACATCACATCATGTTAACGTGGAACACCACATTAGCTATTCATGAAAGCTACCAGGTCATCTTCTTTCTCCCCCTGTGCCTACATGAACACTCCATGGCTACCTACTTGTCCTACTGAGTCACCTTCCCATCACACACCTGCTATAACACCCTGGCCAAAACCACTAGTATTGTGGACCCCAAACGGTGGTTTCATTTTTTGTGGAGAGAGAGCCCTATAATTAATATTTTTCATCTATCGATGCCAGGTGGTTTGGTGCAAGTCCCAACCATGGATCCCCTCACCTTCCATTAAATATTGACTATGACGGGGCCTCATAATCAAACTTAGTTGTTAGATCTTGGCCGTGTAGATTTTTCCTAGCCAATATTGCATGCCATTTAACACAACTTCCTAGGTGAAAATTTAATACTGCTCTCCAAGTGTGCAGGTCAATCATAATGATTTCACCCCATTTGAATTGTTAAAATTTGAAAGTTCTATGTAGAAATTTAAAATTCTTTGCAGAAAATTGCATTAGGGGAGTTTTGAGGTCTAAAATGGGCCTCCTAAGGAAATTGTAAAATAATAGTGGAAATAATAAAATAATATTAAATTACATCATAAAATTTTAGAGGGAAACAAGAAAAATATTTTTTTCAACTCGTATTTTCAACTTATCTCCTATGCATTTACTCCAATTTCGAGCGGAAATACTCATTGGATGCACAATTTGATTCCTTGTCCAAGGAGTACCCATGTTGCATACTTTCAATGGCCCCACCATGAAAAATGAGAAATACATGAAAAACATGATTGCAATCACGTTTTTTTCATTTATTTTTCATTTTTCATGTAGCAGGGCCATCTAAAGTATGCAACATGGGTACTCCTTGGATGAGGAATTAAATTTGCATCCAATGAGTACTCTTGCTTGAAATTTGAGTAAAACCTTAGGGAGATAAGTTGAAAATATGAGTTGAAAAAGCATTTTTATTATTTTTTTAATCTTTTTACTTTTTTACTCCAAAAATGGTGAATCATCCCCCATAGTTGACATCATCATCTTGAATCCTATTAGTTCTTATAAAGTTTATTTTGGTTTACATTTTCTTAGGAGACCCATTTTAGACCTCAAAATTCCCCTAATGAAAGTTCTATGCTAAAAACTGAATGTACTTTGTAGAAATTTAAATGGAGCTAAATGTACTTTGAAGAAAGCTTAATGTACTTTATAGAAAATTGAATGTACTTTGCAAAAAACTGAATGTACTTTGCAGAAAACTGAATTTGCTTTGTAGAAAACTGAATTTTCTATGCTATTGCAATTACTTAGAATGCAAATTTCTTCTTCAAAACTTTCTAGATCAGCAATTGTAGATAGAACATAAACTTAAGGATCATATCAAGACAACCAAACACAAATATAAGACACAGAGAGTTAGGTCCAATGACCAGGGAAAAACCCACAAGGGGAAAACCTAAATGATTCTTCTTCTATTATATTTCTTCAATTGTTCAACAGAGTACACACACAGAGAGAGAATGAGAATGAATAAAGTCACCAATGCCTAATCAACTTGCAGCTAAAGTGCTCATGCTCTTTTCTTGAATATTTCCTTCTCTTGATCAGACCTTGTCTTTCACACTTGCTCTAGCGCTTGCCTTTCTCTTACTCTTCACTTGCTCACACTTCTCTTGCACACACTCAACACTAGCTCTCCTTCTTCACAACGAACATGCTACTCTCAACTCTCACTTGCTCTTGCTTCAATAGATGAGAAGGGAGAAGAGTTACAAAATGAATTCATCCCTTGAACCAATAATATGAGAATTGAATTCCATGAGAAATGAGTTATTTGAGGAGAAGTGTAACTCATCCCAAGAATAGAGAGAGGTACGCTTGTCTTGAGGAGTTACAATTTGAATTAGGGAGAGATAGAGTTACACTTAGACATGAGATAATATTTGGTGAGAGTTACATATCGAATTGAATGAGAGAGTTACAAGTGCATTTAATGAGGGGCAGTTACACTTTTGTCATATATTGAATTAGTGAGGGAGAGTTACATTCTCTTAAGTATGGAGTTACTATTTTATTCCAGGAGAGAGGTTCGATTTTCCAAGTAAGAGATTCTCATTTTAATCTACATATTCCATGCGAGAATTTGTTCTCTATTAACCCATTAAAGGCAAATTACTTTAGACTATTTTATTGTTATGAAACCAGCTCACAAAAAGATAGAGAAGAGAGATCAATGCCTCAGAACTCAACCTCTTCAAGGGGGCAACCTCCTTTACATTACACAAATGAACAATTTTTGGATGATACAAATGAAAAGACCTCCTTTCTATATATAGGAGTCTAAGGGGTCATAACATAATCAGAGCCGACATAACAATAATAATGTAAGGGCACAATAATAACAATAGTGGGCTTCTATGGGGAACAATAGTAACAATATGGGCACTACATGGGTACATCAATATAATAAGTGGGTTGTACTAATAACAATAAGGGGTTACACTAGTAGTATAGGGGCCTAACATGCCCCTCTCCTTCAAAAAGCGTTGTCCTCAACGCTTGAGTAGTTCTTGATGCTTCTGTATAAAATTCTTGTCCTCCCATGTGGAATCTTCAACAGGTAAGTTCTTCCACTTGATGAGATACTATGAAATTGATCGATTTCGTAGCTGTCGGGTTCTTGTTTATATGACTGCTCCAGGTTCCAATATGATTTTTCCTTCCTCTTCAATTTCTGGCAATATTGTTTGAATTGGGATCTTTTGTAACTTTTGAATAAGTGGCCATGCTTCTTCGTCCTTCTTCCATTCATCCCTTGCTTCGTTTATCCAATCTGGTTGGATAATAGAAATAGCACAAAACAATGCTTCCACATCCTCATCCTTGAAGAGTCTTCCCATTCGGTAAGGTCACCATTTTTTAAGTGCATGTAGTATTGCCAACATTTCCTTCTCATAAATAGCTTGCTTGAGATGTAGTAGTAAAAATACCCAATCACCTATATCAAAACATATTTCACTACGATGCTGATCTACTTGTTGTTTCATTTGATTTTGCACCGAAGTGGCGTTATCCTTTAAAAGTTGGAGAACTTGTTGTTGATGCTCGATGTGATCTTTCACTGCGTGAACCTTTTTCTTCTTGATATGTCCTTCTATCTCTAGAGTTTGAGGAGTGTTAATTTCTTCCAATCCTTTACAAGATATGGTCGGATTCATTTCTTGATGCTCGATGTGATCTTTCACTTCTTGAACACTTTTATTCTTGATATGTCCTTCTATCTTGATAGTTTGAAGAGTGGTAATTTCAACCAATCAATTACAAGATATGGTTGGATTCATTTCTTCTTTCTCGATGTGATCTTTCACTTCTTGCACCTTTTTCTTCTTGATATGTCCTTCTATCTTGAGAGTTTGAGGAGTGGTAGTTCTTGCCAATGCTTTACAAGATATGGTCTGATTCATTTCTTCTTTCTCTAGGGTGGGGTCCTAGCGTATATCTTCTTCTTTTGGTGTTTCTTGATCCTTTTCTTCCTCCTCTTCATATTCTATGTAAAATAATTTCTTTTCAGCACACTTATGACCTTTAGTGCATTTGCTATCACAATTGTAACAAAGCCCTTTTTCTCTTTTTTCTTCCAATTGTTGTGGTGTAACCTTTGTAGGTTGTGGAAGGCTAGAAGAAACAACACTTCCATCTTTATAGTTGTGAGGGGTATGCTTCCTGGTTTCCATAATTTTTCTTTCCACTATGTCACAAAGCCCTTTTACTCTTTCCAATTGTTGTGGTGTTTCTCTTTGTATCCTCATAATGTGCTATCATTTCCTCTGTGAAAATTGACCACATAACAAGTTGTTTACGAGAACAAAGCCCTTCATACCATAAAAATTGATCTGGTTCTAAATATGAAGATGCAATACATACCTTTTGTAACAGTGGTACACCATGTAGATCAAAATATTGCTCCATCTGAAGTATCCAATTTACCGGATCCTTTCCATCAAACTTCCTCATCTTGCTTTTTATTGATTTTAGGAGCTCGATCTTGAAACGACTGTAAATATGTACTTTCAGATCTTTAAGTTTTGAAATTGCGACCTGTAGTAGCCCTATGTGTCCTCTTTCTAATGCCACCAGTCTAATCCAAATTGGGTTCTCCAAGAAAGAGTTATGCACAATCTCCCAGGATGACCTGATTATAGACCTTTCCAGAAGAGCGAAATTGTATGAAGTGCCACGTGTCATTGTTTCGACCTTTGGCACTAAAAAATATATTCAAGAAACTACAGTCCATCCTATTTCTGTACCTTCTTACAAAACTTCAATCCGATACTGAGAGAGAAAGTTATGACGGGTCACCTGTTTGGAATTTAATTCAGGAGTCTTCAAAAAGACCAATTTCCTCAGATCATATCTCCGCAAATATAGCGCGAAAAGCTCTGAAATTTAGACGCGAGGTTTAGTGCGATTTATTCTCAAATGGGTTTTTTTTTAGCTTTTGAAACATCGCAGAAAAAAAGTTATAATGAAAATGCCATGATGACCTATTTGGAGCAGCAAACCCTATAATCCAAAGCTATGATACCAAATGTTATGAAACCATCTCACAAAAAGATAGAAAAGAGAGATCAATGCCTTAGAATTTAGCCTCTTCGAGGGGGCGACCTCCTTTACATTACACAAATGAACAATTCTTGGATGATACAAATGAAAATACCTCCTTTCTATATATAGGAGTCTAAGGGGTCATAACATAATCAGAGCCGACATAACAATAATAATGTAAGGGCACAATAGTAACAATAGTGGGCTTCTATGGGGCACAATAGTAACAATATGAGAACTACATGGGTACATCAATATAATAAGTGGGTTGTACTAATAACAATAAGGGGTTACACTAGTAGTATAAGGGCCTAACATTTATAAATAATAGTATAATAATAATAATACTAGTAAGGATAGATATATTAATTCTTGACTTGTGTAATCATGATTGATTCGATTTTAAAGTGGATTCCATATGTCAAGATCATCATTGATAATTTAGACATGATTTTTTATATTTTTTCAAAGTGTTGTAACAGCTACAACCACCCTCTAAAAACTTGCTTATGCATCGATTTTGGAGCCTTCCTTCTTAACCACAACAACTCATCTCACACTCATCTAGGTATTCGTGATTCAATTGAGACTTATATTTTAATTTTAGCTTGTGTTTGGTTACTTAGTTGATTTTATAACTCACAAGTTGATCTCCTAACTTGGTCCCACATCAGTTCCGGGCTTGCCCCCAGGAACTGCACAATCCTTGAGGGAAAGCATCTTTGATGATGGGAATTGTGCAGTCCTGACTGCCAGTGAGCCTTGACCTCAGAAAATGCGCAGTCATGAGGAGCAAGCCCAATATTGAGCTGAGAAATTGTGCAACCCTCACTGAGATTAGAAATTTTGCAGTGCACTGAGTCGAAAATTTGTCCAGTTTCCTAGAACTGCATTGTCTTTCTCGGTAGTGTGCATGGCAAGTTTCCCCGAAAAAAGAAAAAAAAGAAAAAAAAGAAAAAACGTATCCCTAAAATTAGGGATCTGTTTTTAGTATCTCGAAGGAGGCACTTGCGCTATTTTTAGAAATTTCCGCTAAGTGTCGCTTTTTCCTTGATTTTAGGCATGCACATCATAAACCCTAATTTTTCCAAATCTATTTAATCGATGCTGCTAGAGCTCATTTGCACACTCAATCTTGGAGCTCTATATTCTCGAGGAGATCAAGGAACCTTCGGTATGATCGTCGACGCTTTTTTAAGTGTGTTTTACTTTTCTCGTATTTTGTTGTTTTTTTTGTCGCTTTTTGTTATTTGGCTTGTGTTAGTGTTGTTTCACTTATTTATCTTCATGATTGTGGAATTTTGACTTGTTTTAACTTGTAGAAGTGTTGTTTCAAGTTATAGATTTCCTTTCCCAAATGTCACATTAGTTTTCTAGTTTTTGCACCAATGGTTTCCGTTGCGATGACTCTCCTCACATACTTCGTTTTCCTTCCGTTTGATCAATTTATGCACTTGATTCAAAGGCGTTCATATACACTTAGTTAGATATGCACTCAAATTTACATTATCTGTTAGATATGCTTGTTTTTCACACTTCCCTTGGGCAGATATTGGCTTCCCTTGGCCGGATTTCACTTTGCACAACTGCCACTGTGAAATCTGGAGGCTCAAGCCACAAGCTTGGCCTCTGGAATTTCACATTGTGCAGTCTAAGCTAGCTCCAACTGCGCACTACGCAGTTCTAGGAGCCAACCTCTCAACTTGGCCACTGAGACTGTGCAATGTGCAGTCTCTCGCAGGCCTTTGCCATGGCTGAATTGCACATTGCGCAGTTTCAACCATCAAGCTTCCACCTTGGATGCTAGGATTGCATAGTGCGCAATTCCTAGAGGAAGCCAATCCCCCAGGTCAGAAAAAATTATGCAATCCTTCCCATCCAGTGCTTGGTTTGCTACTTGAACTTTCCTTGTAAGTTGTTTTGCTTTAAACTGACATTTACTTGCCATGAGTGTCCTCTCTGTCCCACATGTACAACAATTGTTAAGTACCTATCTAGTAGTCGCTGTTACCATGGCATCTAAGAGAGCTTCATTAGAGAAACCATCGAGAGTAGTACTGGGGAAGCAGTTGAGCAGACATCAATAAATTTGTGTATGCAAATACTCGGCTGTTTATCTAGAAGGAAACAACACTGACATGGAAACATATCAAAGACACTTTTGCAAAGGACATTGAGGAAGATTTAGGGGAATGACATGTTTATCTTAACATCTGGTAGTTAGGGCTATATAAGGTTGCATGCAAGTATCCCGTCTTCCCGTGTGCGGATATCATCAGCTGGAATGTCTCACATACAGATGAACAAACTTTGACATCGAGAAGTGCTAGCGGGCAGAATCTTGCCACCTTCAGGGCAAAAGACTTTCAACAGATGTATCACTTGCTCGAGCCAGTAAAGTGAATGGACTCACTCTTCTATGCCACCCACAACTACGTGAACACAAGAGACATTGTCAAAAGCTAGGTGAAAGAGCCATCAAAGTTTCAATAGACACCCACCCATGTATACTAGACAAAGTCCCTCAGGCAGGCTTACCAACTCTTGAGGAAGGCTTACCAACTCTAGCAAAATCCATGGTTAAGAGAGCATAAAAAAATTTCTTGAAGGGTGGGAAGTCTTATTGGATTAGGTGCTAGATGATGGGAGGCCATTCAACTAGTCGGATTTGTTGGCTCAACAATTGAAGGCCCATATAGCACAGGCTCAAAATCTGCCGGAGTATGAGCGAGCAAGGTTCTATATGTTTGCATAGTTACTAGATGCAATCTGCGTGCAACAACAATTCCCTGGCATGAACTGGACATGGTCACCACGAGAGACTACCATGAACATATATTTCAAGTTGCTTTCAGAATGCAGTTATCGAGGAGTAATGGCATGACTAATTGACCACTTTATCATCCCGCTATACAAGCTTATATTTGAACAAGATCCACCTTGCATGTCCTGAGAAGAAATTGAGGCAATAATAGACATTGCAGATTGGTATGCCTCACTAGGTGGCACCTTCATCAGAGTGTTTGGTGGAGAGAAGCCTCTACATGTCTTACCAAGGTATGCCAATGATAAACTGAGCATGCAATAAGTATCATACCATATCGCTACAGGGTTGTCAGCAACACTGCACAGGAAGAAGAAAGCACCATGGCCCACTCTTCCTTTGTAGATCAGATTATACAAGATAAAGAACTTGAAAGTCACAGATGCCGAGGCTAAGGAAATAGTGAGATTTGAATTCGACACTAAGGAAATTATAGAGTTCAGGCTTCTGTGATCCATATCAAGATTGTGAGAGATTTTTCAGCGAAAATCACATGGAGCATCATTTGTCGACGCGTTTCGAACCAACTAGTGTGGTTCATCGTCAGGACAAGTTGAAGAAACAGATCCACCTTAGCATGATAAATAGCCTGAGCAGAGTCTCCAACGACTAGATTGATTAATGGCTAATTTTGACCTTAGGAGCCAGGTCAAAATTATAATTTATTAATTTAATATTTTTACTATTTTTATTATTATTTTTCTATGGAAATAAGTTAAATTAGGTAAATGATTGGTTTTAAAAAGGAATTTATTTTTAAAGTAATAAATATAATTATAATACTAGGTTATTAAAAGTTAGGATTAATCATTTCAATGGTTGATTTGAAAAGAAAAGAAAATTTATTTATTTATTTAAATTATTTAATAATTAATATTGGTATTATACATATATATAAATATTTTTATACTTAAAATCATAATAATAGTTTGACGAGTATTTTTATTCAATCATAATATAATGGTTAGTTTATTCAAAAGATGTTACGTTAGTTAAAAATAATTAGATTAGAATTTCAACGTAAAATTAGTTATATAAAGGACCTTAAGGTAATGTAAAATATATATAAAATTAATTGAAAAGGGAGTTGATTTCTAAGTACTATCAAAGTTAAAAGCAAATTGGAAAAAAGTAATATTAAAATTTTAAAATAAATAAAAGGGAACAATAATTAAATAATATTAAATAAATAAAAAACAATTCAAAATAATGTCAGTTAAAAAAATAAAAAAAAATAATAAATAATAAATTAAATAATAATAATAATAATAAATAAATAAATAAAAATAAAATAATAAAATAATAAAAATAAAAATAAAGAAATAAAAATAATAAATAAATAAGTAAATAAATAAATAAGTAAAAATAAAATAAAGTAATAATAATTAAAAATAAAGATAAAAGAAAAAACCTAAAGAGGAGGGCGGAAAAACGACTAGGACGAGAGTGCAGGGACCCAACACCTACTGACTTTCCAGCCATCCTCTCTATTGAGATTGCTTGGTCTCTTTTCAATCTCAAGCGCTTCCCTAAATTTTCGATGATGGAAATGCGAGACCTTAGCAATAACACTAGCCTCCTCAATACAAACATGATGATTGGTTTTCTCAGCATGTTCAGCTAAAGCGAAAGACTTAGCTCTCCTATGCCTAAGATCCGCTGCGTGCTCGCTAATCCTTTGATTAATGGAGCGACCAGTCTCCCCAATATAGGGGGTCCCACAGGAACAAGGGATCAGATAAACGCCCTTCATATCCTTAGGGTCGATCGGATCCTTCACAGATTTGAGGGACATATGAATGGTGTTCAGGGGCCTAAAGGTCACAGGGATACTATGCTTTTTGAGAATCCTTCCAATTCTATTGGTGGTCCCATGAACATACGGAAGATGGACACCAGGAATTCGCTCTTTCGGTTCTCTTTTAGACAGAGACTTCTTGGAAGCTTTAAGGAAAGCCCTCTGACCCATGTATCTACTATAACCATTCTCAAGAAAGACATCAAGCAAATGGGATTGTTCTTTCTCAAAGCTCTTCTTGTCCGAGATCCTCAGGGCCCGAGTAGCAAGGGTATTGAGAACACCCATCTTTTGAGCCGAGAAATGGTGGGAACTGGCATGAAGATACTGTTCCGTATGAGTTTTCTTTCAAAAAACTTGATGGGCGAGGGAACCATCACTATTCTTCAAAATAAGAATATCAAGGAATGGAAGGCATCCATCAACTTCCTGCTCCTTAGTGAACTTAATGGCTGAGGATTGCTTGTTGAGATGATCAAAGAAGAGATCAAGCTCATCCTGGCCATGAGGCCAAATGACATTGGTGTCATCCACATACCTTCTCCACAGTTTGGGCAAGAGCCGGGAAGAGTTCAGAGCCTTGGACTCAAAATCCTCCATAAACAGGTTCGCAACAACAAGGGAAAGGGGTGAGCCCATCGCAACCCCACAGGTCTACTCGAAGAACTCTCCCTCAAAACTGAAGAAAGTGGAAGTGAGACAGATCTCAACCAACCTGGCCGTGTCAGGATCTGTTAGGCGGTTGATCACATCCAAGGCCTCATTAATGGGGATGCAAGTGAACAGGGAGACAACATCAAAACTAACAAGAATGTCCCCAGGATCAAGCTTAATGTCCTTTAGTTATTCAATAAAGGAAGCAGAGTCTTTTATGAAGGACTCCGTACGACCAACTAAGGGCTTAAGCTTTAACGCAAGGAACTTCGCAAGAAGGTAGGTAGGGCCTCCAATGGTGTTGACGATGGGCCTTAAGGGGGCACCTTCCTTGTGAATCTTGGGGAGGCCATAGATTCTGGGGGTAATAGGGCTGCTTTCAATGAGCTTATGGTGCAAGGAACTCAATGAGCCAATGGATTTAATGGCCACAACCACATTTCGAGCCACCTTCTTCAAAGGATTTTTGGGAAGCTTTTTGTAGCTACCACTATTATGAAGATGATCCAACATCTTGCTGCGGTAATCATCCCTGTTAAGAATGACGACAACCCCACCCTTGTCTGCCTTAAGAACAATGATATCCTTGTTCTGGTTTAAGGATCTGAGAGCTAAAGATTCTTCCTTACTGATGTTACTCTTAGGCGGCTTAGCCTTTCTCAAGGCAACTGCACAATCCTGCCTAATAGTATCTTTGATCCTATCAGGTAAAATTCGGTTCCCAAACTCAATATCACAGCCTCCACAGGGATTTTCTAGGGGCTAAGGCAAAATTTAAACCCTTGCCCAAAACTTTAAAAACAGAAGGGGGAAAAACAAAACTGGAAAGATTAATAACCTTGTTACTAGAAGGAGAAATACTAGCAGCCCTTTTATTCCTATTATTTTTCAAGTTAGAAATGCTTTTGTTAGTCTTGTCCATCCAGTTATTATTAAAAATATTATCATTATTGATATCATTATTACTAAAATGAGTATTATTATTATTAACACAATAACTATTATAATTACTATTATAAGTAATAATGTCACTATTATTATTCATATTGTTATTATGATTCATAATACCATTATTACAATTCTTAATGAATTTACCATTATTATAAGTGTTATTATTATTATTATCCTTAATAAAGTTATTACCAATACGTTCATTACTTTTTATGTCACTATTATAATTCTTATTGCGTATATTAAAATTCTTATCAACTCATAATAATGATATATATTTTGCATTACCTTAAGGTCCTTTATATAACTAATTTTACGTTGAAATTCTAATCTAATTATTTTTAACTAATTTTTTAACTAACGTAACATATTTTGAATAAACTAACCATTAAATTATGATTGAATAAAAATACTCGTCAAACTATTATTATGATTTTAATTATAAAAATATTTATATATATGTATAATACCAATATTAATTATTAAATAATTTAAATAAATAAATAAATTTTCTTTTCTTTTCAAATCAACCATTGAAATGATTAATCCTAACTTTTAATAACCTAGTATTATAATTATATTTATTATTTTTATAAATAAATTCCTTTTTAAAACCAACCATTTACCTAATTTAACTTTTTTTTTTTTTATCGTTAAAAACTAAGCTACTTCTATTATTTACAGTAACAGTAGAAAGCAATTACAACCAGGATAACATGTCATCAGAGGCCAGGGGTGGCGCTCTGGAAGGATGGAATTCTTATCGTGACTGAGAACCCACGCAGGGGTGACACCATTAAGACCAGCAACCCAAGCAAGGGCCCCCTCATCGTAACTGAAAACCCACGCAGGGGCGACACCATTAAAACCAATCACCCATACATGGACTCTGTGACTGAGACTGGAAGCCCACGCAGGGGCTGTAGAGCTTTGAAGTCCAGAAAAAACAAAATTGACTAACCCACGCAGGGGCAGGAGTGAGAGAAAGAAATTTTCCAGCAAAATCCCGCGCAGGGGCATGGTCATGCACAAAACTGCATAATTGTCAGGCCAAACATAAATATTCACGGCATACATTGAGGATTTGCGATAAGAGAAACAGTATACAAAAAAACCTGAACGATGTCCGAGGGCAGGGGCTTGGTTGAGCCAGCGATTATTCGTCCGAGTCCTCCGGATAAATCCAGTACTCGCCCTCTGGGGGAGGTCCCCAATCATACTTGGCCTTGCCTGAAGCGGGCACTGGTTGAGATGAAGGTGGAGCGACCCCTGGCTCAGGTTGTGCCTCTGCCTTTTCCTCAGCTGCTCTGGAGCTTTCAGCAATGTGAATTTGGGCGCTGGGCTGCTCCTCAATCTCCTCTTTCGCTTCCTCCAGGAATAGGACTGAGACGTGAGCTTGAATGTTGGAATTGCCCTGGGCACCTGAGAAGGAGAATACTGCTGTACCAAACGCGGGTAGCGGAGCAGCACTTGAATCCGGCGTCCTGGCATCCATGTATTGCTGCGACTGGATGGGATTTGCTTCAGCCACCCGGTGGCACAGACAGCGGCAGCAGCTTGATGCTGGATTGGCGACCGGGGGGCGTGAAGATCCGCCTCGTCCCGTGCCTCGACGGCTAATGAGCCTTTGTCTCGGCGGCATGGCTTCCTTGTAGTTCGATGAGAGTGTGAAACCAATTTCGCTCCCCTGTGATGCTTTATCTCCACCTCCCGATGCCAGAGGGAATTCTCGCGTTTGTGCCCTGAAGCCTGAAGCCCAGAAGCCCAAATCCACAATTCGAACCTTGTTCGATGCAAAACATTCCAAATGCGAGCCATTCTTAAACTGTTCTGGCTTGCCTCGAAACTGGTAAGCCATAACTCCTCTCTGCAACGGTTGATGGCGCCTAACCTCGGCAATGAATTGCCGTCCTCTCCCTCCTTAGCTCTCACGCTTGCCATCCAGGGCGGCGGAGGGTAGTTAATGGCTTGATCAGACATGAGGCCGCCCATGCTGAGCAGGTGGAGCGCTATCCTTGTGCTGCGTGGCACCCGCATCCGGGTGGGCTTTGTCGTTTTGGATCAGCTTGTCCAATTCCTGGGCTTGAGCATTGTCTGTGATAATGGTTGGGGCTCCTGTAAGGAGAATATGTTCACTATCTGCCCCTATGTTGGCGAGAAGGTCGGCGACCTTGTTGCCTTCTCTTTTTGTATGGGAAAAAGAGATTGCCCTGTTGCTGCGAAGTGCATGTTCAATTGCTTCTAGACGGGCTGCCAGTCTCCAACTGTTTGAGATTTTTTTTGCTTGAGAACCATTCTGCAATCTCTTAGCCATGTTTATTAGAATCTGGGAGTCTCCTTCCACGATCAAGGGCTGCAGATTGAGGTTCTCGGCTAGGAAGAGTCCTTGCCACAATCCTTCAATTTCCGCTGAGTTATTAGTATCCCAGCCCAAGGATCCCAAAAATATCTTCAAGGGTGTACCTTCATGATTCCTGAGGATGCCTCCAAAGCCTGCTTTTCCGGGGTTACCTTTGGAGGCTCCATCAAAGTTGAGCTTGAACGAACCTCTAGGTGGGGCGCTCCAGGTGTCTTTGATTGAGCCTCTGCTTGTGGAGATGCTGTTCCTGAGATGGGATTGAGGAATGTTCAGTTGCCAGTTACTTAGTATACTTTTTTCATTATCAAGAGAGGGAAGATCTTCCATTGCCCAGGGGTGGAGGATCAGCGTCTCATTCAAGTTCCCACATAGATTGGTCCAGACCTCTTCGATCCTTGAGCTCTGATTTTTGAATATTCGCTTATTCCTCTCTTTCCAAATGCTCCAGGATATGAGACCAGGGAGAAGGTTCCACAAGCAGTTAAGGAGTTCACTCTTATAGGGGTTCTGCGGCCAGTGCCTTAGGGAGTCAGTGATGTCGCTTTTTGTTCTACATCTTTTTTGACACCTAAAGCTGGCTTTTTCCCAAAGCTGGTTAGCTAGAGGGCATGAATCCAAAAGATGTTGAAGCGTTTCCTCATTTTGGCAGCAATTGGGGCAGAGCGAAGGTCCATGGAAATTCCTTCTTCTTAGTTTATCCCAAGTGAGGATTCTTTTGTGACTGACTAGCCATAGGAAGTAGGAGATTTTGGGCCAGGAGCCAAAACCCCATATTTTGCTCCATATAGGGTCAGAGTGCATATTATTATTACAGATGATCTTGTAGGCTTCTGAAGTGGTGAAGTCGCCTTTTGGTCGGTATCCCCATCTCAAAATGTCAGCACCTTCGTCATATCAGATTCTTCTTTTATCCAGCTCCTTCTCCAGAACCCCTGTGTCCTGCATGTCTGTGTTAATGGCCCAGTGATTTCCTTGTTTCCAATTCCTGAATCCGTGTTCCATCTCTTGTCCCCAATAGTAATGGATCTTTTCTTGCTGCTGCTCCTGTCTGATATGATCCAAAGGTAGTTGGAGGGTGTGGATGAGCTTTGGCATCTGATTCCAAGCATCTGTCCAAAATCTTGCTGTTTGGCCATTCCTAACCTCCCAAAAGCTATGTTGCTGAATTAAATGGTAGTGCTGTTTGGCTGCGTTCCATATGAGCGAGCCTTTTTCCAAGGGTATAAACCGGATGAGCTCTTCCTGGGGTCTGTTGTTGGCATATTTAGCTGTCCAGATTCTTGCCCAAGGCTTTTCCTGATTAGTGATCCAATGCCACCAAATTTTTGCACTCATGATGGCGTTACTATGCTCCGGGTCCCTCAGCCCAATCCCTCCTTTTTCTTTTGGCTGACATACTGTTGGCCATTTGACCAAAGCCCATTTCCGATTGGTTGCTGTCCCTCCCCAGAGAAAGCTGCGTTGAAGCTGCCGAATTCTCTTTAGGGCCCATTTGGGTGCTGCAAGGATTGAGAATAGGTACAACGGCATTGCTTGAAGGACAGATTTAATGAGCACAACCCTGCTGGCAAGGTTGAGAGACCTGTGAGTCCATAGGTTGAGACGAGATTCCATTTTCTCTATGAGAGTGCGCCAAGCAGAGTGCTTTAGAGCTGAGGCCGTGAGAGGGGCGCCTAGATATTTTGAGGGAAGGGAGGCGGTAGGGAATCCGAGGATGCGAGTGATGGCAGATTTGACAGGGGGAGGCGTATGAAAAAAGAAGATTTGCGATTTGGCACAATTTACATCCGTGCCTGAGGCTTCAGCAAAGTCATTGAGCAAGGATTTGAGGCGAGTGGCTTCCTGGGCTGAGGGGTAGCCAAAAAGCATGGTATCATCAACAAATTGCTGATGGGAAGTAGCAGGGGAGTTATGAACAGAAAGACCCTTGAGCTGGTGAGATTGAAGAGCTTGTTTGATGTGACGTCCAAGCCCTTCTGCCATGAGAACGAATAGGAAAGGAGACAGGGGGTCCCCTTGCCTAATTCCTCTTGATGGTTTGAAGGGCTGTGAAGGGATGCCATTGACCAGGATGGAGAACTGAGTGGAATTTATCAGACTCATGACCCAGCGGATCCACATGGAACTGAAACCAAAAGCTTTTAACATTTGCTGCATGAAGATCCAGCTGAGTTTATCGAAAGCTTTAGAAAGATCTAGTTTAAGTAGCATACCTGCCTGCTTTGACTGTTTGAGGGAGTGGATGATCTCATGCGTGAGGAGAATGCCGTCCAAGATCTGTCTGCCCTCCACATAGCCTGATTGTTCCTGAGATATGAGCAATGGTAGCAGAGGCTTCAGCCTATTAGCCACAACTTTAGAAACAATCTTGTATATAACATTACAAAGTGCAATCGGCCTATATTTGTCAGGCGTGATGGCTTCCTTCTCTTTAGGGATTAGGGCTATAAACGTTGTGTTGAGAGAAGGCAGCATCCAGTGGAGGGCTCTCGATTCTTCCACCATTTGCCAGACTTCTTGCTTGATCAGCTCCCAAAAGGTATGAAAGAATGTGGGGGTGAATCCGTCTGGCCCCGGTGCCTTTCCTTCTTTGAGCTGGAACATCGCTTCATCCACCTCCTGAGGCATTATTGGGCGGAGGAGAAGCTCATTGTGTTCTTCCTTGATGATTCTAGGTATATTGTTGGTAATTTTCTCTATTGCTATCCTTCTGTCTCCTTCGGGCTCTTGAAGGATCTGACTGAAGTGATTGCGTAATTCTTTCTCTATTTCCTCGTGCTTTTCTATTTTCTCGCCTCCTTGCTTCTGGATAAACGGGATGTTATTGTGCATTCTTCTTTGAATGGTGGTTCTGTGGAAGAATTTGGTGTTGCGCTCTCCTTCCTTCAACCATCTTATTCGGGACTTTTGCTTCCAGTATACTTCCTCCTGCTTCTGCCTGTCCTGAAGCTGACTATGGATGCGTCGTTCCTGCTCCAGGGTCCCTTCAGTGTGTCCCTCTGTGATTATCTTCTGATGGAGGTCCGTTAATTCCCGATTGAGATCTTGCTGAGCTTTGAAGATATCTCCAAAAGTTTCTCTATTCCATCGCTTTAAGTGGCCTTTAAGGTGCCGGAGCTTCTGTTGGAATTGGTACATCTTGGACCCTTCTGGAGGGATGAAGGAAGTCCATATGGATTTTACGAAATCTTTGAACTCAGGGTGTGTGAGCCAGAATCCTTCGAAGCGGAAGGGTCTTCGCGTTTGATCACCAGGTCGTTGCCATTGAAGAGCAATCGGCCAGTGGTCCGAGCCAGTGTGCTGAAGTATTGCTGCTGTAAAGTCTCCTCCCAGGTGAATCGCGTTATCTGAGATAAGGATGCGATCTAGTTTGGAAGCGATTTGGTGTTTTCCAGCTCTTCGGTTGCTCCAAGTGAACGTACCATTGCAGAAAGGCACATCTATGAGGGAAGCGTTTTGGATGAAATTCTTGAAGTGGGTGGTCTCTTGTTCCAGCTTGTTTCTCCCTCCTTTCTTTTCTTCTAGCCTGGTGATCATGTTAAAGTCTCCCCCGATTATCCAGAGTGGGTGCCTTCTGTTGTTGTTCAGTGCCTCTATGGTGTCTAGAAGTGCTATTTTGCTCCCTGTGTCCTGTGGGAAGTACACGTTGGAGAGATTGCCATGTACATTCGTGCCCAAAATGTGGAAGGCTGCCTGTATCAGATGGTGGGAGGCGTGGAAATCTGAGAGGTCTATTGCTTGAGTATTCCATGCAATAGCTAGCCCCCCTGATGCTCCGGATGCGTCTACTGCAACTGAGCGGCACCCTGGCCAAGCCTTTGTGAGGATGCTGCCTAAAGTAGTACTGTTACATTTAGTTTCCTGGAGGAAGCATATTTGTGGCTTCTCCATTTTAATCATGTTTTTCAGCATTCTTAGTTTCCCTGGGCTATTGAGCCCTCTTAAATTCCATGAGACCAGCTTCATAGTTCACTATTTGCAGTGGGTTTGTAGTACTTTGTCAGTTTCGCATACCTGCCAGAGTCGAGCAGGAGCTTCCCAATCTCGATGGTTCTCTGCAAATCTGTTTTCCTTCCTCTCTTTTTGGTTTCTTTTGGGGGTTGGCTTCCATCCCATTGGCTTCCCGGTTGAATCCCTAACTGTTGCTGCTGATAAGCTCTTGAAATAACTACCTCCAGCTTATTGAGTTGGGACTCGGATATGCTGTCATATGCCTTTGTTTTGCAAGCTAGTTCCAATTCTAGAATATCCAGGCCATGCAGGTCTATGCTCTCAGGTTCTTCTTCCATTGGTTTCACCTGACTGCTCTCTTCCTCATGCAACATTGAGCTAGAGGGGGGATCCAGCTTTCCACCCAGATCCATTTCCTTGTCCGTTTCTGCCATTCCTTTCCTGTCTCCGGAGGGGAAGTCAAGGGTTATCTCCGGGGGGTGGCTCTTGGGGGAGGAGGTTGGGGGAGGAGGGGGGGCGGAGGAAGATGGATGGGAGGGGTGGGGATCCGAGATCGGGGAAAGATCTTCAGAGGACTGTGCTAGGACTTCAAAACTGTTCTTGGAAGCTTGGCCTCTAGTGCCATTTTGCTGGGGTTTTTGCCCATTGGAGGTCTTCTTATGCGCGCGCTTTCGGCTAGGGGCTTTAGTAAAGCCGTCTTGGGTGGTTGAGACCGGGGGGTCCTGAGATGCGGCTGTGGTATTCAGGGGACAATCCCGGAATAGATGCCCAAGAGCATGGCATCTCCTGCAGCGGAAGGGCACATGCTCATAATCCAAGGGTTGATTCCATTCTTCATCCCAGTGGGAGAGCGTTACCGATTCTGGTAATGCTTCATTCAGCCTCATGAATACACATATGCGAGCGTATGAGATGAACCTGCGCATTTTGGTTTCTTCTGCTGTCCTGATGTATTCCCCTATTCCATTTCCAATTTTCCTGAGAGTGTCCTCGTCCCAATATTCGTCTGGAAGCCCATACATTCGGATCCAGACTGGTGCCCAGGTGAGGTCTTCCTTGTCGGGGTTGAATCTTGGTATCCAGTCTCTCATGTACAGGCCTGCTGCGTTGAAGAAATGGGGCCCTGTTCCCAGCACCCTGAGTTTGTCCTCAATGCAGTAGAAGATTACTGTGAAAAAGCCCTTCGGCCCTAGTTGCAGAGTGACGTCCCCTTTCGGCTTCCATTTGGCAGCAATCCACCCATATAGGGCTCTTTCCGTTGGCCAAAACCCTATGAACTTCCCTATGATGGCATGATCTCTCATGAACTCGATTCGAGCATCAATCAGGTGTCCCGGTAGTTCTATTCTTGGCCTTTCTGTGGCTACTGGTTTACAGGTAGTCGAGGTTACCTTTGGCGTCTCCTCCGGGCTTTTCCCCTTGTCCTGAGTGACGCTAGCGTGGCTATGTCACTCTCCAACTTTCTTGTTCTCTTGCTGTGGCTTATTTCCTTTGTTCAGAATCTCCCTGTTTATTGAACCGAACAGGAAGGCGTGTTCCGGATCGTGCTGCATTGGGGAGGGCCCTGACGCCCCCCCCTGCGGCTGTTCCATGGAGCCGGACTAGGGCTGTACTACTGCGCTTTTCGCCCAGGGATACGATCTGGTTTGATGGCCGGTTCTGCGTTGCACAGTCTGCGCCATCATAGCTTGCAGCAAAACCCTAAACGCTGGTATCTTTTACTTTGTTTCGCCTAATTTAACTTATTTCCATAGAAAAATAATAATAAAAATAGTAAAAATATTAAATTAATAAATTATAATTTTGACCTGGCTCCTAAGGTCAAAATTAGCCGTTAATCAATCTAGTCGTTGGAGACTCTGCCCAGGCTATTTATCATGCTAAGCTGGATCTGTTTCTTCAACTTGTCCTGACGATGAACCACACTAGTTGGTTCGAAACGCGTCGACAAATGATGCTCCATGTGATTTTCGCTGAAAAATCTCTCACAAACTAAGGACATTAATTCATATGATTCCCATAGTATTTGCAAGGATGATTGTATGAGAGTTTACTTTCCGTGGATCAACAGAGAATTTCATTGGCCAGAGGAGGATCCTTGGAGGTACTCCTACAATGCCTCAAGACTCAATGAGTCAGTCAGTATAAAAAGGACTTCAAAGGCTTCTCTAAAGATAACGACAACTCTGTAAGCAACAACAACATAAGGCTTAAATGTCGTGCAGGACAAGGGAAAGAGGAAGAATTTTGATAGTACAGAGGGAGAGAAAATATGCAAAATGAAAGCATATCCTCTTATCGTGAAGGAAAATTTAGCAGCAGAAGCAAAGAGGAAGCAAAGGATGCAGAGAACATAACGGAGGAACTAAGAAAAGCAGAGTTTGTAGGAAGTATAACTGAAGCTGCAAGAGATAGAGAAGAAGCTAAAGGAAGAACAAGAGCTGAGAAGGAGAGAATGAGAAGAGAAGAAGAAGAACAAAGGCAAGGCACAATGACAAAGGAAACAACACTCATACAGGTTGAAGAGATGGAACAACTAGCAGCTAAGGAGGAAGGTGAATAGATGCAAAATTGGGAGCTTGATCAATAAATTGGGAAATTGATTGAGCTGACAGACATGGAGTTGGAATAGGAGACACAACATGAAGATGTTGACCTAATGCTGAGAGCACCTCAGGTCATCCCTCAGTCTCCACCACCTCTAGTAGCAGAGCCAAACCCGAGCGAGCAAGGAGATGGTGTTCTCCTTGATGATGATCCGATCATGGATGTGTAAAATCTATCATTCAATGAGTTCTAGAAGAGGATTGTACAAGTGCAGAGGAAGCACTTTCCAGATGGTCACGCTTCACGTGCATTAATTAGAGAAAGGGTGATAGTGTCAAATACCAGGAAGCATCCAACTGCCAATGCCAAAGCCAAAGCCAACTTGACCTATGCAGGAGAAACATGATCCAATGTTCACTATTTGACGGCTGAGAATGAGAAACTAGCACAAAACTCGCAGGTTGCCAGGCAAGAGGCAGAACAACTCTGAGCAAAAACGCATAATGCAGTTTCCGCATTGTGGGAGATGAGAGCAGCGATACTTTTTGAAGTATCAACACTTGGAGAAACCATGCGGAAGCTCTATGATGAGTTTGTCACTGTGCATAAAGAAGTTTTCCGTTTGCATGGCCTACAATAACAGAGAAAAGAGTTTTTTAAATCTCTCAAAAAAATAAATGCTGCCATCGCCTATGCATAGGAGTGGACAATGAGGTAAAAATGGCCCCCGCTTGACTTAGTGAAGAAAATGAAGCCACAAGCAAAGCTAGAGAAAGCGAAGGTTTGAATGTTGATTCAGAACAATAAGCAACTCGCCTCATTCATTGGCAGCACACAAGCCTCATATGTGCGGTTGTACAATAGTTTGGATGTCTTGGTGAGAACACACCAGATCCCATCAATCAGTTCCCTCACCAAAGCTAAACCCAAGAACCAAGTCCAACAGGAGGTCGAAGAGTACTTGGAGCAACTAAGATAAGATGCCACCAGGGAAGACTTGGAGCTGAGTGCACACAACATGCAGAAGTTCATTGGTGGTCCTGTCAAAGTCAAAACAATGCTGCTCATGCTTCAAAACAAGTTGTACACAAGTTCCAAGATAGTGTACCCAAATTCCATGGAGGCTAGAGTCCGCTTCCAGCAAGACACCATTAAGCAGTTTGGGGACACCATCACACAATACCAAGCTTGGAACCAATATGTGACTGAGAAGCAGCAAGTGGAGGTTGCTGAGCTAGACTTCCCCCAAACTCCAACATCATAGTGTTGTGTCTTGTTAGGTTATCTCTACCCTATTTTGTTTCATATGGGTATGAGTGGAAAATGTAATATTATTTGTAATTATGTTATAAGTGAAATTCCAAGTGTCAATATTGGAATATGAAGAGTCATCATGTAATGTAATGTGTCATTTTGTAAAGAAGTTGAAGAGTCACGAGGGTAGTCCAAAGGTCACAAAGGGGAGTTGAAGAGTCAACCCATCTTTCTATAAATAGAATCTCATAACTCATGTAATGGGATTTTGGGAGCCAATATTTTGACTATGCTTAGGCTTAGAAAGAGCTTGGGAATATTGTGAAGAGCCTTGGCTTATCCATAGCATAGAGAGAGTATACTTCTTTGGAGGAGCAAGTGTTCTTGACTATAATTTTTCACTAATGGGGCTAGTGGTCGTCAACGATGTATGTATGGATGGGACTTTCACTTATAATAATAAAATTAGAGCCAACACACTTGGTTAATATAGTAGGACTATTCTTGTTATATTGGCAATGTATCTTATTTAACTTACACATATGCTTATGAACTATTTTGTTTGCATTTGTACGAATCTTGTTGAATGCGTGTTGTTGGATTAACTCATTAGTTTAACTTGTGGAATATTCCGCATCTTATCTTGTGATGTCAATTCGATTGTGTGTTCCTTTCAAGCTGTGTACTATTACAGGCTTCCAAAGGGCACACTCCCTTTTGCCTTCATGTGTTGGAATATTCATGCATCAAACTTGACTCTCCATAAGATCACACACTTGCTCTTACCCAAAGTTATCATACTTCACTTTGTGCGTTTTTGCAGTCAAGGCATAATATTACCACCCACTGCTGGGACTCCTACTCCAAATGATGTGAGGTCTAGTTGGGACTTCATACCGGGGAGATCTCCTGAATGTTGACGGGTTGAACACCGTCAACAAAAAATCACTTCCAAATTGAGATGCGACTTAATATTTTTGGAAAGTCATATTAGAATTGTTAGAAATGAAATTATTATAGGTGGTTCAAACAGAACTGAAATATATGATTTATTCTAGGAAAAAATCATCCTTGAGCTGTCAAATTTTAACACTCCCTCTCATCTAGGGAGGACTTTCTTTCTGCATCAAACATTTCTGGTTCTTATGATCTCTTTCATTCATCTCAGCTTAACTCTTCTCTGTAACATTTGTAACAATGAAGTCACAATCTAAAGAAGAATCATCCACTTGACACACATTGGGAAAGGAAAGGATCATCACATGTCACATAGACAAGGATTACACTTCAACTAATATTTGTCTCAAAAAATTAGGTGATAGAACACATGCATCACATAGACAACACTCAAACAAGTCACACAGACAAGAATCAAACACAACCAAGTTTCAAGTGGTGGAACACCTACATCCTAGACAAGTCACATTGAGAAGTCTCACTACACCTATTGGTAAGATAGGTGGCTCTTCCCACGTCCTAGACTGTGGGTCAGATGCATATTGAGGCCTACTCTTGTGGCACTCACTACATAAGAGGTCCCTCATCCTTAGGAGCTTTCCGACATCATTCCCTAGTCCTATGAGCTCTGACAGGGTGGAAAGGTAGCTTAATGTTCTCGACCAACTATGACTGCTTCCCGGAAGGGTCACATCCATATGTCCAAGATTCTCTCTAAAAACCAAGAACTTTCCTTTCGGTAAAGGCTTAGTAAGAATGTCAACTATCTGATCGTTAGTGGAGATGTGATGGAGCATCACTGCTCTTCTCTGCACCATATCTCGAATATAGTGATACTTGATCTCAATATACTTGGACTTATCATGAAACACAAGATTTTCTCCAAGACGAATCCCACTCTTATTGTCATAATATATAACTTTTGTGTCTAGAAATTGCTCAAACAGTTCCCCAAAAAGCTTTCTTAGCCAAAACACCTCACAGTTAGCCATGCTAGTAGCAATGTACTCAGCTTCAACTATACTTAGTGCAACAGACCTTTGCTTTCTACTCATCTAAGAGACCATGGTAGATCCCAAGCTAAAGCAGGACCCATAAGTGCTCTTTCTATCACCAGAGTTACCATCCCAATCAACATTAGTATATCCATGAAGTCTTACATTTTTAGTAGTATATTTCAATCCTAGATTGATAGTTCCATGCAAGTATCTGAGTACATGTTTTGCATCAATCCAGTGGGCATGAAATGGATCAATCATATGCTAACTTAAAGTGTTTACAACAAAGCATATGTAATGCATAGTGTTTACCAAAAACATTAAAGCACCAATTAGCTGTCTATACTTTGTGGGATTTACTAAACTAGGTCCTGCAACTTTGCCACATAATTTATTAAAGTTCATTTCCATGGGAGTATGCATGGACTTACATTCTACCATAACAAATATTTCAAGAATCTTAAGAACATATTTTCTTTGAGAAAGATAAATTTCACCAGGTCTTTTCCAGACCTCTAGACCCATAAAGTAATGCATCAAACCAAGTTATTTCATTTCAAATTTAGAAGCTATATCCCTCTTATACTGGATGATAAGAGGTCATCCTCTTGCAAAGAATAAATCATCAACACGCAATACCAAAATCAAAGGTATACCTTGGATTGTCTTGAAGTAAAGGTTTGGTTCTGCACTGCTTCTTGTGAAACCAAGATTTATCAAGTAGCTATTAGTGCAAGCATACCAAGCTCTTGGAGCTTTCTTTAGCCCATATAAGGATTTCTTTAGTTTGCATACATGAGTTTCCCTGTCACACTCTTCAAATCCTTGTGGATGTTCCACAAATACATCTTCCTTGAGGAAGCCATGTAAGAAATAATTTTTTACATCCATTTAGTGAAGAATCCATCCTTGGCTTGCAACTAAGAAACAACAGATCAAATAGTAGTATATTGGGATACAGGTGCAAAAATATCATCATAATCTATTCCCCCTTTCTGAGAGAAACCTCTAGATACAAATCAAGCCTTATATTTTCAATACAACCATCTGCACCATGTTGAATCTTAAACAACCATTTGGAAGTGAAAACAGATTTACCTTGAGGACTAGGAACCACTTCCCAGACATCATTATGGATGACGGACTTGTATTCTTCAATCATGGAATATTCCCAGACTTGTTTTTTTGTAACTTCTTCAAAGGTGCATGGTTCTTATTGAATGATGTTGCTTATGGCAACAACATACCCTTGAAACCGACTTGGCTTTTTACTTTCTTTGAATGTTCCTCTTGGGGCATCATGTTGTTCAACATCTTGCAACGTATCTCACAACCATAGTGGTATATTTTTGGTAGGAGGATCATGTGGTGGAGGATCTAGAGGATCCATGGAACCCATTGGATTATCAACAGGCTCATTCTTAGGTTCCGATTCAGACTCAGATGCAACCTATTTTTCATTAACAATTTGTCTTTCAACAATGACACGAAGAGGAGAGTCTCTTGCTTTTCTAAGCACTGCATCTTAATCAAATGTTACACCTTTGCTAAACTCTATATTTATTTGAACAGGTACATAGATTTTATAAGATTTTGGATTATCACAATAACCAAAAAATATACCTTTTTTACCTGAAGCTTCCAGTTTGTTCCTTTTCTCTTTTGACACATGGAAGTATACATGAAAACCAAAGATTCTCAAATGAATCATCTCATTCCTTTTACCAGTAAATGCTTCTTCAGGAGTCTTATTGTTCAAGGCTTGATGAGGAGTTCCATTTTGCACATAAACAACGACATTTGCAACTTCTCCCTAAAGAAACTTTGGTAGCTTTTGATCATGTCGCATGGCTCTCACTGATTCCATAATAGTTCTTTTCTTCTTCTCAGCCACACCATTTTTTTGTGGATTGTATGGGACATTGGTTTATTTATTTATTCTGATGTCTTTGCAAAGATCATTGAAATCATTGGAGGTGAACTCTCCCCCATTATCAAATCTAAGAGCTTTGATCAACTTTCCAAATTAATTTTCAACCAAAGTCTTGAAATCTCTGAACATGTCAAATGATTCCCATTTCTTTTTGAAAAATAATATCCATGTCTTGTGTCAAAAAAAAAAAAAAAAATCTTGAAATAATAGTAGCCACTAAGAGAAGTAACATGCATAGGTCAAAATAAATCAAAATGTATGAGCTGAAGTACCTAACTAGATTTTTTTTATTTTTATTTATTTATTTATTTAGTTTATTTTTTTTGTCTGCTTGAATGGAATGGTCCCTTTATATGATTTCCACTTGAACATCTTTGGAAAAATCCTTCATGATCCATTCTGATCTAAGGCATTCCAAAGATCATCTTCCTTACATGTGTTAAGGATTTGTAGTGCAGGTGAGGAAATATTTTGTGCCATAGCTCACACTGAAGATCAATATCATGGACTAGTGCATGAATGGGTTTACCATTTACTTTGTAAATCCATTCAAATCTTGATCCGAGAGTGAAGGCTTATCTCATACTTCATTTCAAAGGCCAGGTTATAAATTTTCCATTCATAAAAGAAACTTTTATTCCTTTATATTCTAAAGCAAATATGGATACAAGATTCTTTTTCAAACCAAGTACATTAAAAAGTTCTTGCAAAAAAATAGATTTGCCATCATCTAACTGAAATGAAACTAAACCATAACCTTTAGTTTGGTGAGTAGACTTATCTCCAAGGATAACATTTAAATTAGTCTCCCTCTCAACTATATTATACAGTTCTTCTTTGTAACCAGTAAAATGATTGGAAGTAATACTATCAACTAAATAGTTATCAAATGAATCTGCAAAAGAAGAACTCGAAAGACCAAAAACAAGAAAATATTCTGATTGAGTTTCTGCAGCATTATTTCTATATCTTGGATTTCTTGTTTTCTTAGGATTCCCTTTTCTTTATTTTTCAGAAGAGTCTTTTCTATAATCGGATTTTTTTTGAATCTAGGTGCTCTTCTTCTTTATTTACAGTCACGAGCAAAGTGACCATGATTTTGACAGTTAAATCATCTAACTTTTGACATGTATAGATTCCCTTTATTTGATTTGAAAGAATATTTCTTTTTATCACCTTTATTTCTCTTTTCATAGGCTGTAAAAGCAGTAGGTTATCCTTTCTTCATGATGTCAAATTATCCCTCTAAAGATCATTCTGGCCTCCTCTTGGATACACTTTCCCAGGAGCTCATCAAATTCAAGAATAATGTTGATGTTGTGACGATGGTGATAAAAGTATCCCAAATAGGAGAAAGGACTCCAAGTGTAATCAACACCATTTCTTTGTCAGGTCCAATTTCACCAACTGTTAATAGTTGATTCATGATTCTAGTCATTTTCAGGAAGTATGCTTGAACCGTCTCTCCTCTGTTCATCTTGATGTCCTTACACTTATTCTTCAAGACAATAATATGGTTCAAGTTACTAATTGAAAACATGCAATTTAGTTTGTCATACATTTCTTTAGCTTTATTTAAACCAGAAACATAAATATGAGATGATCACTAAGAGAATCAAGGATAATTTTCGTAGCTTTGATTTCACACTTTTTATGTTTGGATTTGAAAACAACACTTAAATTCTCTGGTGGATCAACTACTGTGGCTTCAACACACTCCAAAACTTTGTGCTATTCAAGAATGATATCTAGCCTTGCTTTCCATGGAAAAATTTTTGAAGCATCATTCAACTTCTCCTCTATCTTGAAGTAGGATGAAGTTATCTTGGTCAAAAAAACTTTGGTAGTAAATAGGGTCTCTTCAGGTGATCTCTGGTCTCCTTGGACTTGTTAGGGTCCTATAATAATAGGATTCATGATTTTGAATTGGCTATGGTTAGTCTTGTAAATATTGTACATATTTTTGCTTTCTGCAAAATGTTTTCCATATTAAAAATTAAAAAATGTAAAGAGGGTATGTCCTAAAAGAATAATCAAAGGACAAAAAGAAAAAGAAAATATCAAAAAAGTGAAAAATATGAACCCCAAACAAAAACAGATCATGAAAGTGTGCAAATTCAAGTGCCACTACTTTTACTTTTATGTGCAAAATAATGGTTGTGTGCAGCTTTTCATAAATGCCACAACCCATGATAGTCAAATAGCTTAATCTTGACTAATTCATGCTTTAAATTTCATGTTTATAGATAGAGAATAAAGATCTAGCCAAACTGTTTAACCTTGGCAGATCAGTAGTTAGGTAGAGAAATAAAAATGTGCTCATCAGCTTAATCTGAGCCATTGGAAGTTATAAGGTTAGAATTAGATAGTTTGCTTGTCAAAAGAAAAGGAAATAAAGGGTCTGCTAGCTCAAATGAACCCAATAAAGTGAAGGAAAAATATTAGGGTAAATAAAGGGTAGGTAGAAGAAAGGTTGCAGATGTATAAAGTTGTTAAATCATGAGCACATTTATCATGCTTAAACTTTTGTTTCAATGTGCAGGAGCATTTATGAGAGTGAAAGGATGTTCACTAGCTTACTTGATTAACTTCCCCTCATTTCATTTCACCCTCCACATACTTGCTTACTAATTTCCCCATTATCCCATCATTTCTTATAAAAATACCCTTTTCCCCTTCATTTTGACCCTTACCCCTTGGTTTCACACATTTCCCTAGTAAATTACCCCCCTACCCAAAACCACTTTTCCCTAGTGTGAAGCCCATTCCCCATTGCAAAAATCTCCCTCCCCCTTACTAATTTCCCTATTTTACCTCAAAAACCCATAAAAATCCCTTATCCTAAGTTTTTGTCCTCCACGCATTATTTAATTAATTCCCAGAATTCATATTTTCCCAAAAACCCTTTTAACCCACCACCTTCGGTGCGGTTAAGAAAACCCCGCCAGATTAAACCCTGGTCCCATTCCATTAACCCTAGCTTATATTTAAATCCTCGCTTTGTTTATTAATTAATTACAATTAATTGTAAATAACCCCCCGGACCCCAAAAATCTCGACCTGATTTCTATCTGTGCATCTTGACCACACGAAAATCGTCCGATCTTCCACCCCCAGATCTGATGGCACACATCCATATCGTGCTCATTCCCTCTCCAACCTTTACTAGCCCGAGAGCACGCAAGATTCGTGGTTTTTCCCGGGCCCTATTCTGCTACGTGGCAGCCTCAGGCGAGATCGCATGCTCTCAAGGAAATACCGCCTACTCTCCAAAAGCGGTGCGATGGCCCTTGAAACCGCCTCCCTACCAAAAGCTAAAACCATCCACCGTTCATTTATGAATTCCGCGTCAAATTGTTACCATTGCTGGTTAAAAGGCTGAAGAAGCCCATTTCGACTCTTTTCACTCGTTTGCACTGTGAATGCTGCGCAAGCCTTCCTACGCCACCCTGAGCCTCTGCAACTGAAATTGATCGCTGTTTACCTCTCGAACAAGCTCCGGACGCCCAATTCAAGCATCTAGTGCACAACTGAAGCCACTGTACCATCTACAGTCACCATTGAAACTAGTTTGCAGCTAATACCACCAATTTCCAGGTATTTTTGGGAAAACCAGAACGACTCTCTAAATTTGAAAACGTACAGTCAAGTTTAAAGATTAATTAATTGAAATTAATTAATACAATTGCCTAATTGAGGAGTAATTTTCCTGTATACCCAAAACCCCTCTTTTGTAAACTGAAATTACCCTCTCACTATACCAGTTTCCCAAACCTCACTTCTACAGCCTATCTAGGCCTAATCCCAATCCATAAACTCAGTCGTGGCTTCCCAAACCTCTCTAGATGTGAGACCTGTGTCAACCCCCCACTTGGACATCGACCATTTGGCACTAGTAGACAGGGATATCCAGATAAAAGATACTGCTACCCTAGCCTACCTTATGAAGCTCCACCGCTGGAGTAAGGAAAAATTCCTGAACCATGCCGATGACATCCATCTATGGGAATCTGATTTACACAAATATCTATTCTTAGAAGTTCACCCATTCCCTGATATCATACATTTTTTTCATGCTTGCTATATCCCTAGCCAAAGGGTTATTGTTGCCCCAAACCAGTAGCTCTTATTCACCATCACACCATAGTCTATCAATCAAATGCTGCAAGTCCAACCTAGCCCTAATCAAACCCCTCTATCCATTGGAGACCTATTGGACTTATATATCACACTGGACCTGGTTAAGATAAGACAAATCTTCCAGACCTTCATCATTGAAGACCGCCATAATCCCACAGATACTCCACCTTATGCTGCCACCATTTTTTTAGAAACAGGCAGGCATATAATCACCATGCTCTCTTGCATCCTAGGATATACCTCAGATGAGCATGTGGATGAGGTTATCCTGGCCTTCTTGTCCATATTCACCCCAGGCAAGCCTTATGCTATCAAGTACAATTATGCTCAGTTCATTGCAGACAGGATGCATGAATAATTCACAAGACTGCCCATTGAAAGAGTTTTCAAGTACTCTTCAGTGTTATTTCACATGTTTTTGTATTACCAAGCAGATAAGTTCCCTATAAGCATCCAGAAGTTGGATACCAAGGGAAAAGAGAGATCAGTGGTCTACTGGACACCCTTGATCCAGAAATACTCCACAACATTTACCTACAAAGACTTCATAGATTCATTTGTCTACCCAGTCATGAACATGCTGACCAGTAACACTCAACCTAGAATCAGCCAAGAAATCAAGAGGGTGCTACAGTTGGCTAAGAACAACAAGGTGGGAGACTGGTACCTGTACCAGAACCACACTAAAATCAGGGTTTATGGCTGCCAATTAGCCCCTTATAAGTTGCCCAAATACCTCCCTATGAGGATATTTGCACTTGAGTATTTTAGACAAATCATCAACTTTGATGAGGTCCACTTCCTATCTGCTAGGAAGAAGACCCAGTTTAAGATAAAAAAACAAATTGGGTCCATTCATTTGCAATAACAGAGAGGCTGGACCAGAGGTTGACAAGATACTACAACAGATGAAATTTAACAATAGCTTCATGTGGCATTGTGACCCTCATGGGGTCATAAACAAATTGACAATCAAGGACCTTTCATCCTCCACCGAAGACCTGACATTGAAAAGTTTTTTAACCAATCTGAGTGGTTGGAAAACACATTGATTGATATGGATAGCACAGTTGTGGATGTTGAAAACACACTCATTGATCTAGAAAATAAAATTGACTAGAGCTCTTTCCTGCAGGTTCCAGAACTAGGGGAACCAATGAGTAATCCTCATGTGTTACAAACCCCAGCCAATGAGGAGAAGAATCCAAAGAGGAACAGGGAAGAAGGTTCCAGTTCTGCCATGGAGACTACAGATGAGCTTTTTGAGCTCAGAAAAAGGCCCAAGTTGAATCCTGTGTCTGAACAGGAGGAGAACATTGAATCAGTGGAAATAACTGACACTGAAACAATGGGGCAGAGGAGCAAAGACACAACTGCTTTAGGTGAAACACAACAACCATCAACCTCCAACACTCAAATGATTGAGAGACAACAAAGTGTTGAGGTTTCTTCCTTTGTCAGGCCAGCTGACAGAGAAAAGGATATCAAAGACAGGTACAAGGAAATAAAAATGAGAAATGAGAAGTTGAAGGCAGAGACATACGCCCAATACTTCAAGCATACACTAGCCAACTAGAGCAGGTTGATGTCAGCCTTTGACATCAAAGCAGGAAAGATGCAGGTCTCATTTTTGCAGCCCACTGTTCAGCAACCAAAGACCTCAGCTGATTACAAGAAGACTGATTTTGAGGTGTTGGCCAGGGATGTTCATCCCATTGACCAAATAGAGTTTCATAAACAGGCTGGAGAAATGATTTACTCCACCCTTATAGGAAAGGCCATGGTTGCACACAAGTTGTAGGATTCACTAGATAATGTAACAACCCAATATAAATTGGAGAATGCCTCCTCATAGGCCAAAGATAATAGGATCAAGTCATGGGAGAACTTGGTCATTGAGCTCGGCCATGATCCTAGTGACATTAAGGCTGTTGAGAAGTTGATAAAAAATAAGAATGAGGATATAACAACTCTTAAGAAACAACTCAAGTTACCTCATTTACAACGGAGGTCCTGGAGAGCCAAACCACATGAAGAGATGATGGACCTAGTGCTGCAACTGAATGATCCGTTAAAGGAGACGAAGAAAGAATTGGATAGCTTGATTCAAGTAAAATAAACTAGTCTTGATGATGCCCCTACAACTGTCATCCCAACATTTACCACTACTGTACCTTCTACTTTGGTAGCATCTTTGGCTCCCACAGCTCCAATGGCCACAACACTACCAACATCTACACCAACTACATTAGCAACAGGATCAACAACAACAGGGTCTACAGGTGATGAAGCAAACAGGTTGGTCAAAGCAATGGAAGAAATGTCCATTTAGACCACTGAGATGAACAAGATTAAGGAAAAAGTGACCAGCCTGGAAACTAACTACAAGCTTGCCCAAATGATACACAAAGAAGAATGTCAAAAGTTTACAAGGATAAATGAACAAATCAAAAGCCTGGAGAAAGAACTGACATTGAATGAACCTCTAGGTCAAGCTAAGGAGCAACTGTGGGCCAATATCATTGACTCTGTCAATGATATTTGGCCATCCATCCAGGTTATTTTTGAACAGATTGATTTGATAAAGCAGGCTACAGAAGCCATACAAAGAGTCAAAGCAGAACTTGGAGACATGCCAGAGGAAGCTGCAAGGATCATTCACTTCCTCAACTCCAAGAACAAGTATGAGCTGCAGGAATTAGAGATACCTGACAGAATAGGTACAATTTTGGAAGTTAAAAGAGTCCTCACCAAGAAGAATTTGATGTTGAACCTAGAGGATAAGTGCCAAACCATGCAACTGGCCATTGACAGATTCATGGTTAAGTTTGAAATTTTGAGGCAAAAGGGTTTACCAAATCCCTTGGTTACAAACAACAAGTTAATGACACAGGAGGAATATAACAAGAAAATACAAGAAGTAGCCAGAGATCAGGTGAATACTTCATCCATGAAGGGCATACCTATTGGAAAAGTATTATATCAAACTTTTGAGAATTTGTTTTACCTCCAGCATGAGGTAAACCACTTTTTGTCAATAAGCATACTTTTGCGAAATATACAGAGGAAGATGAGATCTACAGGAAGATGCTCAATATCCAATTACTAGATGTTGAGACATGGTAAAAACTAAATGATTTACTATAGAAATACATAGTAAAAATATAAAATGTACAGTAAAAAGTAAAAGGGCACAATAAAAGGATATTGACAGGTCAGCCAGGTCAAAGTGTATCAGATGAAAGTGTATCAGTTGAAATATCAGAGTGAATAGAGCATCCAAAATGAATACCAAATAGCAAAACAGATTAAAAGGCAAAATATCAAAGATTAAAGCCAACACAACCTAATAAGCAGGGACAACAAGCATCAGTTCAATAGCTGTCTCTATCTTCTTGCATGAAGAATTTTCTTTTCTCCTAGATTAGTTCCCAAGACAGTTTGGGATATTTTGTAAATATTTTTGTATAAATACTTCATAATTCGAAGTATTGAGTGTGGATTGCTATACATTTGTAAAGTTATTTTGATCATAAACCTGAGGGTTATTGTACCAATTTTCAAGTCAGCAGACTGGAGCAAGTAATAAAGAGATTGCATTACAGGATTCATGTGTAGAGCTATTACAGTGAAGTATTTTCTTTGTCAATTTGTTATTCTCTTATGTTTTTCACAAACTTAAATGTTATCTAAAGTTGAATGAATTAACTGGAAATTTATCTCAGAATTTGTTTAAGTACACTCTGTTTTCCACAATTAATCATTTACATGTTTTCTTCTGATATCTGGATCTGAGAATCCTTAATTTCTCTCCCATCCCGGTTGACCTCTTTCACTTTCTTCATAATCCGGCCTAAGGAACCCTTAATTTCTCTTTGGATCCGATTGAAAACCACTTCACCATCTAGCCTTGAGATCTGAAGTAACTCTGCTATCTTACCCTGTAGACATTGTTTTTAGAACTTGATCCAGTCTTGTTTGTCTGACATTTGACCCCATAGCCCAATGGTAAAATGACAACCATTTTTCATCTACGTAAATGATCCCACCACCAAATCTAAATAAAAAACCCAAGCACAATGATAACTAGCCTAAAATCAAATAACTAAACAAAGTTAAATAAAAAAGAGAGAGCCCTCTCTGAGATTAGGAAGGCTAGATCCTAATCTCCAAAGTTGGTTTGTGGTTACCTTTATAATTTCTTTTTCTACCAACTTAGAAGAAATTTTCGAGTGATAACATAATTGACGACTCCACTGGGGACTTCGATCCTCAGTGTATAAAAACTTTAAGGAAACCTTAAATTTCATCTTGAGCCCCTTAAAGTCATTTTTATAAGTTTTTGTTAAAAAGTTTCATAAAAATAATTAAAAAATTAAAATTCTGGCTCCCAAAAAGACTCACTATACTAGGGAAAATCTAGATCCAAACCCTACTACCATAGTTGATGACCTAAACAGGATTTTAAGAAAACCAAAAAAGGTAGAAACTCAAGCAAGTAGCAGCCAGTTAGTTAAAGCAAATTCACTCCCCGAGGAATTATCAACTTTAGAGGAAATTCCATTTGATTTGTCATTTGATCTCTCATTGTTTAGAACTAAATCAGATAATGCAATTCATGAAACTGTGTTAGACCCTAATTTTATTCAATTCATTGAGTCGAAAAAGGTGCCTATACATCCAGATTTAGATAAATTTTTGTTGGATACTTTTGACAAGTTAGAAGCTTTAACCTCCACATTGATAAGCCATATAGATGATGCTTACCTTCAACAATCAGTTGAACTAGCTGCCCTCATTGCTGCTGCCTCTGAAATTTCTGCACAATCTTCAAATAATGTAAATACACCTTCATTTACTACCACCCCACCAATTGTATCCACCATAGTCCATTCCTCTAAACCAGTCATTCATCAACTTTCTGTCCAACCAAACTCCTCATCCTCATCTAGTTCATCTCCATATGTTTCAAGCCCTTCCTCAGGTACCAACACTTTACCCCCTAGTCAAGCTAGAATCCAAGCCATGGTAAACCGATATGCACCTTTGGTTTTACTAGCTCAGCTCCATGACATGCCCCAAGATTATCAAAGCAAAATATTTTTGTTTGATGCTACTAGTCAGTATATTGCCCAACAAAACGTGAAAAAAATGACTAACTATTTTGAATTGCATAAGATAGATGAATATGATGTCCACATGAGGTTGTTTGCCCAAACATTAACTGGGGATGTTAAGAAATGGTTCAAAGCTTTACCAGCTAATCATATTGCAGATTTAGCTGCTTTTCATAGATTATTCATTGATAGATGGGAGAGAAAGGAAAACCCCTTGTAAATACTTTATGAATATGATAACATTAGAAGAGCTCCCAATGAGTCAGTTCAGGATTATTGTATTAGGTTCAATAACATCCACAATGCAATCCTTGATAATATTAAGCCCCCACCTGACCCAGCATTAATCAAATTCTCTGATGGTTTTGACACATAAATGTCATACCAATTAAGGGAAAGAAACCATGAAACATTGGAACAAATGCAAAGTAATGCTATTAGTGTAGAGGCCAACCTATTAGCCAAGAAAGCTAGAATGAGAAATGAAAAGAGAGTGGTCATTAAAGAGGAAAATTCCACGCCTGATGGTAAAATAGATAGTTTAGCAAAGAGTGTAGAGAGAATAATGGGTAGATTAGAAAACATGGCAAGAAAAAATCCATGGGAGAATCAACAACCACCACCAATAAGAAACCCCAACTTCAGGAAGAACCCTAACACTGGAAAAAATGCTATACCAGATCAGCAAATTAGGCCACCCTTCCAGGAAAACTATGCTGAGGGTTCACAGAGCCATGAAGGTGAAGATGACACCCAGATAAATTTATTATGAATAAAAAATGAAGATGGTATTTTTCTTACTCAAGAAGAATAGGAGTTATATATGCTGCAACAATTGCATTTAGAATCTGGTGAGTCCTTTGACTTCAAACAAGGTTATGAGTCAGCTATATATGAGGTTCACAAACAATATAGTCTAAGAAGTAAAAAGAACAATGAAGGTCTCACTAAGAGATCAATCTAGACCCAAACTAAAAAGATAACAGAAGCTCCTGTCACTAAAATTTTACAAATCCTTCCTAGGGGAACACAGGAGACTTCTACCCCAAAAATTGTAGATATAACTTCATCTGAAACTCAAACTGAAATAGTTACTCAAAACATTCCAAATAAGAGAATTCAAAACAAAACTACTGAAACAAAAACTGAAATGCCAAGTGCTGAAAAACAAGATAAAAACACATAGACCACATTTGTTAAGGAAGATATCATCCAATCAAGCAAAACTCAACTGCCTTTCAACATTAAGACTGAAATAGAAAAATTGAAAATATCAGTCCCTTTGACTGAGCTAGTGAAAAATGAATCTTATAGATCACAGATCACATAAACTTTAAATATAGGTGAAGGAGAAGATGCTGTCAATTTGAATGATGATCAACTTGAGTTATTGTTTGGCCCTGAGGTAAATTGTACTCATCAGCAAGGAGAAATCCCTCCTTTCTACATTAGCCTAAACATTCATGATAAGATATGACATAATTCTATGCTAGACTCTGAGGCATCCCATAACTTGATTCCAAAAGCAATCATGGAGAGAATAAACTTAGATATCACCAGACCATATAAGGACTTGTTTTCCTTTGACTCTAGTCAAGTTAAATGCCTTGGCTTGATTAAATATTTATGTGTAACTCTTGTCCAATGCTCGACAAAGAGTATTGTGATGGACATAGTAGTTGTAGACATCCCACCCAAATATGGAATGTTTTTATCTCGCTCATGGGGAGCAAAATTGCAGGGATCCTTGCAATTAGATATGTCATATGCCACCATCTCTGTTTTTGGTCAACAAAGGAAACTTTATAGAGATACCTTGATGAAATACATGGTGAGTAGTGTAGAAAAACCACAAAACTTCCCTATATACTCCATGCATTCTGATATGGAATCTTTCATCTTGTATAACTAAGACCATGACAACAAAGAAATCATAGCTATAGAATAGAAATACAAAACAACTAACAATGAAAACATTTTTCCTAAATCACTGTGGCATTTAGATTTTGATGGATCTGTGAATAGACTAGGAGCAGGTGCAAGAGTGTGGATTCACAACATGGAGAATAATAATTCTGAAGGTCATGCCTTTAGGTTAAATTTTAAATGCACAAATAACATGGCAGAGTATGAAGCTCTAATCTTAGAATTACAAATGGTTAGAAAACTCGGAGCCAAGAGAGTTTCTATAATGGGAGATTCACAATTAATTACTAAACAAATTAATGGTGAATACTTTGTAAATAATCCCGGACTGGGTCAATATAGAGAGACTATCCTAGATTTGATCAAAGACCTTCTGGAAACAAACTTTGCTGCCATTTCTAGAAAACAAAATATGCAAGCCCATAATCTGGCCACTTTTGCTAGTACCTGCAAATTTCCCTTTCAGCCCAACCATCAGTACACTGCAGAAGTGAGACATAGGTCTATCATACCAGACAATTTGAAATATTGGAATATCTTCTCACATGATTCTCAAATTTATGACTTCATGAATGCTGAAGGTGAGTTTCATAATCGCAATATAGATATAGATTGTATAGTAGAAAATGACATATGTAGTGGGATAGATGTAAATATTTTAGATATAGCTAAACCCACTAATTTCACAAAACTAGAAGTAGATGACTTAGAAAATGTAGAAATAGAAGAAATAATGAATGATGATCCTGAAATTCTTAACCTTAAAAATATTTTTTTACGATGTAGCTAGAAAACCGAAAATAAAGCCTTTGAGAGTAGATATAGAAGAATGTGACATAGGAACTGAAGAAAAACCTAAACTCATTAAATTATCAAAAGCCTTACCTCCAGATGAAAAGGTTAAATACATAAATCTGTTTAAAGAGTTTCAAGATGTATTTGCATGGAGTTATGAAGACCTGAAATCTTATGACACCAACATAATTCAACACAAGATACCTATTAAAGAGGATCATAAACCTTTTAAACAGAAACTTATGAGAATCAACCCAATTCTTATGCCATCTATTGAGAAGGAGGTAAAGAGAATGTATGATGCCGAAATTATAGCTCCCATTAGATATTCAGATTGGGTTTCAAACTTAGTCACTACTAGGAAGAAAACTGGAGAAATTAGACTTTGTGTTGATTTCAGAAATTTAAACAAGGTCTCATTGAAAGACAACTATCCTCTCCAAAAGATGGACCATATTCCTCAGAGGGTAGTAGGTTCATCTAGAATTTCATTGCTCAATGGATTTTCTGGATATAACCAAATCTTAGTTCAACCAGAGGACCAAGACAAAACTGCGTTTACTACTCCTTGGAGTACCATCATGTATTTGAAGATGCCTTTTGCATTAACGAATGCAGGAGCAACATTTCAAAGAGATATGGATATAGCTTTTGCCAAGGAGTGTTGGATACGTGGGGCCTGAACCAGGTTCAGCAGTGAGTTTAGCCAGGCAAATCTCGGTACTACTGGCCCTTTCAGCAACAGTCCACGGAGCGCGGATTGAGGTCTCACCCGAAGTAGTATGGGAGGGTGCTGGAACCAGGTTTTCACACCCTAGGGATGTCTTGATGAGGGTTCTGGAGGTTCACGATCCTAACCTGCACGCTGTGCTACCTCGCACAACTTTCTATCCTTCGCAACCCATGCGCACCTTTGTGAATACAGTATTATCTTGATCCCGATCTTTACTGTGATATTATATTAGTGCTTTTACTTAGTTTGTGTGGGCCCAATATTCTTATTACTTATTCAACTTTCAGATAAGTGCGCGTAATTGAAAATGATATAAATGCATAAAGATAACCAGAACATAGAAATACATATTTACAAACAGATGCATAATATTCTGAATCAACCTTATCTTTATTAATACTCAAGTTCAGTTCAGTTATAGACTCGACTCCACCTTGTGCACTCAGCTGTAGACTCTACTAGGCCTCTGTGCACTCAGCTGCAGAGCCTCTTCCTACTACTACGACCCAATACACTTCAAATCCACTTCTATCCTCTAACCATGCCTTCGCATCTATCTATGAATTGCTTCTTCAAAACTAAGACTAACTTTACACTTAGAGCCTCGCCCTATTTATACAATCCCATGGTCCGTGAACCATGCGCAGGCCGACACAACTTTACATTATTTTACATTATTTTAGGGCGGACAACCCTAGACTTTTGCGCTCCGCGCTCGCATTTCATGGAGTCTTTACATTACATTGACCACAACTCGGGCTTTAAACCTCAAAAACATGCTATGGGGAGGAATCCGCTGCCCTACAGGTCCCCAACACAATCATCGTGACTCGTCCCAAGTCACTCTGCTGGTGCGGCGATCTTTGCGCGAAGTCCATCCAGTAGGTCTCGCACAGCTTGGGTGTCCACAACACATTGTTCGATTGTCTGTTGTACTTGTTGCACCCATATCTGTGAACCTTCGTGAGCAGGGTCACATTCCTGTCCAACCGCATAAAGTTCCTGCATCTATGCTAGCTTCCCTTAAATAGTAGCTGTAATTGTGAAAGCTTCATTGATCCATGGTTAGGGCTTCTTTTTGGTGCACAACGTCTAATTGGTCCTTTAGTGCCCTTGCCTGCTGTAATCTGGCGAGTTGTTGAGTAAGGACAACTGTCTGTACGGTGACCCGAACACTGTTGTATTCCTACTGCAACTCGCGTGCCTCGTTCTCTAGGCGCTGCAAATTCGAGTCTTCCTGCAGGTGCATAAGCATGGTGAGTGGTTGCTCCAATAGCCCAGTGCAATCTTGTGTTTCTTGGTCAATTTGCTCCAACCCCATTTGAATAGCACAGGTGCGCTGCTCTCTGACTTCTGGGGGCGTGGAGGGTTGTGCCTTCAATCCCAAGTCGGCGATCTACAGGTTCAACTCCAATTGAACCTTTGTTGTTTCCTCCTGGGCCTCACGGATTCCGGCTGCTAATCGATGAACCTGCTCTACTGCTGGTAACTCAGCTGGCATGGCCAACTCTAGGATGCTCCTGCATGCATCCTTTATGGCTTGCTCTAGTCCGCGGGCCTGCGCAACCAACTCATCCCGCTGGATGCTGAGCTGGTCCATGTTGATTTTCTGCTCATGCAGGACTTGGATCGCTTGGCCTTCACAGGTGCAGAGCTCTGCGATGACCCCATCTTGCAGCTGGTACAAAATTTCACACGGAAGGGCAACCAAGTTCAAGCCGATGCCTTTCATGCTGCTTATTGTAGCCCGGTCACCCTCACTTGCTGCTGCTAGCACGCATTCGGGCAACACGAAGGTGTTTCCCGTACGGGCGCACAACGTTTGTTCGCCCTCGATGGTTCCTACTGTGACATACTGGGCCATTGTACTTGTTTGGGGAGGCTGTACCTGTAAGCCTTATAGCTACGCACTAAGCACCCCCAACATAGTGTTTTGCTCCATCCTCAATTCCTGGAGCGCATCCTTTGCGACCTTGTGAATCGTTTTGCTAATGTCGAACAAATCACCTTCTGCGAGCATGGACTTCTTTGTGGCTTTTATCTCCTTCCTGGGAGATTTTTTCTCAGGGCCGCGCGGCTGCTTGAGTTGGGTTGATGTGGAATCGGGGTCCGCGCGTTCTTCTGCCCTATCCACTTCCCCAGTTTACTGCCCCATGGACATCTCCTGGCCCTCCTCAGGCTCTCTGGTTGGTGCTATGGTGGTTTCTGCCACCTGCGCCGTTGCTGTAGCATCAACCGCCTTTTGTTGTGCAACTGCTTCTTGTTCCTGGTGCCTCTTTTCCGACAGCTACGCGATGCACAGCTTGGTGTCCTTCTTTCTTTTTTGGGTTGTGGCCTTCTCCATTTTTTCCAAATTCGGGGTGCACCACTCTGGAGACCATGACTCCATTACTGCGCAGATCACATCATCTGTTGCAATGAATGAAAGCTTCACCCATTTTTGTGCTGGATCCTTGTGCGCTCGGATATATAGGTTATGCATATACGCCTTGAATTCTGCTGTGCTCTACAAGCTGTTATGAACCGTAGGGGACAAGCGCAGCCTTCAGTTGATCCATGTTTGGATGTTGGCCTCCACAAACACCCAAAACACCTTTATCTCTTCAAATCCTCTTCGCGTCTTTTGTAGTCCAGAGCGAGGTGTACCTCGCGGGTTCAGGTAGATCATCCTCAATAGTGGGAAACTGGCTGTCCTACGGTACCTCCCCGACAACCAATGGGATGGATAAGAGCAACCGCGCGTAGTGGAAGGTCTTACCCTGCTCCTCGGCCTCCCTGCAGTTCATCAAAAACTCGTTGCAAAGGAATTGCGCCCAATTGAACTGGACCCCCTCTGTGCAGTGCTCTATCAACGCAATCACAGACATGGGTACTTCGTCGGCACGACATTTCCTCATTAGCTTGCCAACCAGCAGCTGGGTGGCTACACGCACCCATTTGTCTTTAATTCTTGCTATTGTGTAGCCCTGATTTTTATTTTCTAGTTTATACTTAGCTTTCATAGCTTCTGCAAGGGCCAAGTCACTACTTTTTCCTATTATGGTCGCCGGGTTGTGTCCTTTAAATGGAAGTCGAGAAATTTGGTGAATTGGGTCGGCTGTGATGGGAATAGGCTCCTCCAGCCAGAGATACCCATCATGCTCTAGGCATAACAACTGCCTAATGACGAAAATGGTGATGGGCGCGCGGTGGTAGTGGGGTATCCATCGCAGATGGAGTAACCCAGCCTTCTCCACACTGCGCAACCATTTCTGCTTCATTAACCTCTCCGCAGCCAAGTGTGGGAACTTCTCGCTGTCTGCGAGGTCCCAATCCTTAACCTTCATGGTAGTTACTCGTCCCAACGACGGACCTTCAAACCTTATATCATCGGGGAGGAGAGGGGTCTGGAGCACACTCTTCGTGGCCTCCAGGTCCTTCGGTGTCTTGGTTTTCCCCTTCCACGGGGGGGCGTATGGAGGTAACTGTGTCATGGAAGGCATTTGCGAGACAACCTCTGCCTCATCGTCGAGCGATCAGAGTTTGCAAGTCTTCCTCCTCCTCATCTGTTTCCATGGTGATGGGTTTTCCCTTCTCTGTCATTGACAATTTACCAAACCGTGGTTTCTTGGGGATACACAGACTAGCCCCATAGTTTGCTTATCTTTCTATAGCCACGACATTTGTGGTGACTTTGGAACTTCTGGCACAACCACCACCTCTCCAGTCTCCACATGGGCCATATGGGGCTCTGCGGTAACTTTGGCAAATCACACTCTTGTTCTAGCAGTCGTCATCGTGTCTATACTTGAAGGTGGTAAGAGTACGCGATGCTCATTGCTCTGTACTTGCTCAATTCTCAAACAACCAAGTGTTGCCTTGTGGCTAGCCCTACGGGTTTTATAACATCCTTTGAATTTGAATTTTTCCCTTCCCCCCACTTCTGAGTCATTAATACCTTCTTGGTGGCAGATCATCCCAAATCCAACTCTTAATTCGTGTCTTAATTTCCCATCACCCGCTCCTTTTTGCCTTAAATTGGACCTCTTGTCATGAACAACGATACCAACGGTCACCTCCTAGCCTACCCGTGTGGCAACGCAACCCCCTATTCATGGGCACGACCCCTGTGGCATACTGATATTGTGCGCAACCTCCTTGTTGCGCAACTCTCCTACATACTTTTTTATAGTCCCATGTTCTCTTTCAACCGCTTGGAGCACTAAGACTGTGCGCCCTACGGATAGTCAGGTGGTCGCACCACTGGTGTGAGGCTTCAATTCACCTTCCAACCCGGTCCACGGGAACTCCCTAATTACCCTCATGAGAGTCATCAAACTCCCTAATTACCCTCGTGAGAGTCATCACCTCGCGTGCTTCCTTATGCGGTGTGCGCCCCTGGTTACTCTGTCTGGTAAGGTGCGATCGCAACCATGCTAGCAGAACCATAAATTCTCAGTGACCATCTTCTAATGTAGTAGTGCGGCTACTCATATCTTGTCTCATCATTCTTAATTCCTTGGCACAACATGCTTGCGCGATTTCGATTTCCAGTTTTTTGATTTCTGCGTCCATTACCATGCTTTTGTTCCTCATCCATACCCAATCTTCTTCAAGTTCGCAGAGTTTAAGGTTACCTCGCTGAATGGCTTCCTGTAATTTCATAATTCCTTCATTCGTTTTCCTCGTGTACTGTCCCAATTGTGAGAGCTATTGCGTGCAGATTCCTTTCTCCAAAATTTTTGGTCTTGACTCTGCTCTTCAACTTCAGGATCGTCTTCATTCTTAGGTGTTTGTACATGGCCCTAGAGGCCCATCAGACTTCAAGTATGTGCAAGTCCCAATCAGTCTGTCTCACCTGGTGAACGCTGTTCAGGATTCCGCATACCTTCTTAAAAGCTTCTTCGTGGAATACTTGTGGTGCGTGTTGCCCTTCCTACTTCTGCATTCTGTTCCAGTTTTCGATCCTTAGCTTCGGGTGTGCTCAGGTGGACTGCACAGCATATATCCATACCCATCGACACAGGTGGGCATGCAAGCTGCTCTATCTTGGCTGTCTGACTCTTTTTCGAAGCTGGGGGCTTTCAAACCATAGGTGTATCTTCCTTCTACATCCGTACCAGTTCTCAAACTTGCCTCGATGTGTACTCCACCATCATGTGGGTGTTGCACGTAGTGCCCATTTCAATGCATCAAACCACTGCTGTTTCGGTACTGCGCTTTCAAATTTTCTCAAGAATTCATCCACTGTTGTTAGTCCATCATATGTCGGCAGCTCTCGGGTCTCTGTTGTGACGCAATCCAGTGATCTAATCATCATATTGCAATTCAGCGTTGTCACTTCGTGCAACCGATTTTTCCAGCGCTCTACTTCTTCGTCTGAATCCAAAGTGCAGGAGCTTTCACACTCCCACAATATTCTCCCATATGTAGTTGGATTCACCCAATCCTGGTCTCACGCAGTTATCTTGTAAATAAAATCTAGCTCATCATCGTCACCTGGTTCAGTGTAGCACGCTCCTTCAGCTGGGTCCAGTGGGACTACTATGCGTAGTGACGTTTTCTCAAAGATCATCTTACACTTCTTCAAATTGATGACTTTTTTCATATCGGTGGCCCAGTCTATTCCTAACAATGCGAGATAGGGATTGCTGTCATTGACAATCTCGATTACTTCAAAATCTGTCTGTGTGCTTGTGCCTTCAATATCAACTGTTACTCCTTGAAACCTTCCCATGGGCACAATTTTCTGTTGGTTCGCCATTCGTAATTGAATAGGGGACCACTACAACGCGGGCTTGCCCATGCGTTACCACGTTTGCTTCGGTAACACATTCGCGTTCGATCCCAAATCTAGGATTACCTAATCCATTTCATATTCCCCAATCTATGTAGTTAACCTCATTTCTCTTCCAGTGCGCAATGCATGCTTTCCCAACTTCTAGACGATGCGCGGTTCCCGTGACCCCATGCATTGGGTGATCAGTTCCTGTAGTCCTTTAACCGCCTTGTTGTCGCACAACAGTTTCATGCATGTCTCCAGAAAGGTAGTAAGCATTGAAGGATCCAGTCCTGGCTCTGGTTGATCCTTACTACCTGAAGTGGAGGCCTCCATGAAGCTCTTCTTAGCTTCCATGAATGTCTCCTTTGCGTGTTCTAATTCAAACTCAGGTTCTTTTTCGAGAGCCTTGCGAACCCATGTATCTTCCTCTAACTGCTTCCCCTTATCCTCCCCCGTGGTCGCACCACTTTTGAGCATCATGTTCACATTCGGGTCTTCTTCGCGCGGTTTACACGTAATCATTTGTATATTCTAAGTCAGAGGAGGCTGGAATACTCCTTTTTCGCACATCTGTGTGATCAATGTAGGGCTGTTTATTGTTTCATGATAAAACTGAGCACAATATGAACAGGATATCCTCATCGGGTTGGTACAATCGCAAGCATAGTGCCCTGGTCCTCCACAATTGTAGCAAATTAACTGTCCGTGGCCCCTTCCTAGCCCCATTCCTCCTTGTCCTCGACCTCGCCCATGAAATCCTGCACGCGCCATCCCAGCAGCTGGGTCGAGGGCTCGTGTTTTTGTCTGCATGCTATAAGCTGGGGTCTAATCCATCATTAATTCATAGCTGCGACAAGTGTGCTCATCGTGGCCTACCGACCTGCAGAAATTGCAAAACAACTGCTAGGGAGTCTGTGTATACTTCTGCAACAAATGACAATTATCGTTCGTGTGTTTTCCTCCTATTTGATAGATCACGCACCATAACGCGGGTGTCACACTCGGCCTTGCCTGTGCCTCCGGTCTCAACGGCATTGGCCCCCTCTTGCCAAGTAGTTCGCGAATACTTGACAATGATCCTTGTCATGGCCCTAGCCTTTGCATTTTATGCACCAGACTTCCTCGCGCACCTCTAGCCATGGTGCCCTATCCTGCTTCAAACTTTTCATTTCCAAGCATAGATTCTGTAGTTGCGCATGGATTTTTTGAACTCCCAACCCAGGCTCTTGTATCGGGGTCTCATACAACGTCATCGCCATTTTCAATGCTTCGGCCTGGGTGGAAAGTTTCTGTTGTGACAATGCCGTCCACAAGTGCGGTGTCAGAGATGCCACAAACCATGCGCGGTGGTGCGCATCCGTTAGTGCCATATTAACCTCGCAGATAGTACTCTTTAGCCTTTGGTCCAGATCCTAGGGAGTCTCGCCTAGGAGCATCGCGATCTCTTTAAACCCGATGATTGATTGTGTTTCTGACTTTGGCCTGCTGAACTCCCTATTCAACGTGATCTGGATTTCCGCTATCCCTCCATTTGGGTGGTCGTTAGAGTGCTTGATATACCATGTCAACGCACGATCTTGCAGCGCGCTCACTAATGTAGCATTCTTAATATTGTCATCCATGACACCTTGCGCTTCCCATACTGCTCTTACCACGAACCAGAATTGGTCTGGATCTTCATTTCCTACCCCTCTGAATACTAGTAACTTGATTGCCCTCGCCATATTGAACTGTGGAGGTGGAGTGGGTGGAGATGGATGTGAGGGAAGTGAAGCGGGGGGTGGCGTGGGTGGAGGTGGTAACTGTGGAATGCGCTGCCTTATCAAACTGACCGCGCTTCTCGGAGAGAACTTAGCGATCTCTTCCTCGCTCTCTCGTGAAGGTGAAATTAAGGGATTGTTTTCCAACTCTTCGCTGCTTTTGTAGATTTTTCCGCTCTGTGTTGTCCCAAACATTAATGTATTCACATGACCCTCTTTTCACACAACAACATCTTAATCCAAGTATTCAAAGACTTAATATACTTACCTTGCGGTCCTTTAAAAAAGCGTCGTTCTGCTTCGCTGTAGCTCACGGTCATGTCTACCATAAACTCAGTGATAAATCCTCCTATTATCTGGTCGAGCCAATGGTCCATAGCTTGCGCGATCTTATCTTCTGATCCCTCTAGTATGCACACTAATTCTGGAGTCCACACTATCGGTTGGTCGAGCCTACACCTTCCCTGGCTATCGGATAACCTCGTGATCCACTCATACAGTTCAGAAGGAAAGGATGTAAAGAAAATCTTGTGGATTTCCGTATATACGTAGCGATCCAGCAACTTATTATCAAATACTTGCGGAGTCCTATTTTCCTGTGTTGTGAACTCATGATTCTTCTTGTCCAACCACTCTTCAATTTCCTTCTTTGTTGGGTTCCAGTGGCATGACACTAGACATCCCTTAGGCGGATCCCGGTCCCGACAACAGAACCATTGGTTGGCTACATGGGGCCTGACCTAGGTTCAACAGTGAGTTTAGCCAAGCAAATCCCAGTACTACTGGCCCTTTCGACAACAGTCTGCGGAGCATGGACTGAAGTCTCACTCGAAGTAGTATGGGAGAGTGCTGGAACCAGGTTTCTGCACCCTAGGGATGTCTTGATGAGGGTTCTAGAGGTTCGCGATCCTAACTTGGGCGCTGTGCTGCCCCGCACAGCTTTCTATCCTTCGCAACCTGCGCGCACCTTTGTGAATACAGTATTATCCTAATCCCAATCTTTACTGTGCTATTATATTAGTGATTTTAAATTAGTTTTTGTGGGCCCAATATTCTTATTACTTATTCAAATTTCAGATAAGTGCGCGTAATAAAAAACAATATAAATGCATAAAGATAACCAGAACATAGAAATATAGATCTACAAACAGATGCACAATATTCTGAATCAACCTTATCTTTATTAATACTCAAGTTCAGTTCAGTTATAGACCCGACTCCACCCTACACACTCAGCTGCAGGGGTCTGCGCACTCAGCTGCGGACTCTACTAGGCCTCTGTGCACTTAGCTGCAGAGCCTCTTCCTACTACTATAACCCAATACACTTCAGATCCGCTTCTATCCTCTAACCATGCCTTCGCATCTATCTATGAATTACTTCTTCAAAACTAAGACTAACTTTACACTTAGAGCCTCGCTCTATTTATACAATCCCATGGTCCATGAACCATGGGGTAGGCTGACATAACTTTGCATTATTTTACATTATTTTAGGGCAGACAACCCTAGACTTTCGTGCTCCGCGCCTGCATTTCACGGAGTCTTTATGTTACATTGACCACAACTTGGGCTCTAAGCCCCAAAAACATGCCGTGGGGGGATCTGCTAGCCAACAAAGAGATCCATGACTTCCTAGTGGTTTACCAAGATGACATCACGATCTTTTCTAAATCTGATAATGAAGACCTAGATCACCTGAGAAGAGTTTTCATTAAATGCAGGAAATTTGGGATTTCCTTAAATCCCAAAGAGACACTCTTTGGTTTAGAAGAAGGTAAACTGTTGGGACATATAATATCCAAAGATGGAATTAGAATAGGTCCTGCTAGAATAGAGGCAATATTGACCATCACCCATCCTAGAAACATCAAATCCTTACAGTCATTTTTAGGCAAAATTATTTTTCTTAGGAGATTCATTTCAAATTTAGCAGAATTGATTAGAGAACTAAATAACATGTTAAGAAAAGATTCAACACTTAAATGGACCATGGAAGCTAGAAAATCTTTTGAGGCTATCAAATAAGCCCTTACCAAAACTCGAGTCCTTATATGCCCCAACTTTAAAAAATATTTTATAAATTTTTCTTTTGCTTCAGAACATACTATTGCAGCAGTCTTGCTGCAAAAGAATGATCAAGGATATGAACAACCCATTGCATTTTATAGTAAATCTTTAAGAGATGCAACCCTAAAATACAACATAATGGAAAAACAAGCATTAGATTTAGTAAAGGCTATGAAAGATTTTAGAGTGTATATTTTGTATTCTCACATCATTTCTTATGTTCCAAATTCAGTAGTAAAGCACATTTTGACACAAAATGGGCCTGAAGGGAAGAGAGGCAAATGGATTGCCACAATTTTGGAATATGACATAGAAATAAAGCCTACTAAACTTATCAAAGGCCAAGGTTTAGCCAAACTCATGGATGAATTGAACTGTCAGGCCCTAGCTATAAATTTCATTGGTGCCCTTGATGATCAGGAAGAGATGGAAACTCCACAGATCAATGAACCTTTTATAGATTCACCTTGGTATGCAGATATCATATTTGTATTACTAAATTTACAAGCTCCTCCTGGTTTATCTAGAACTAAAGCTAGATTTTTGAAAATGAAATCAATGAGATATTGTATCATAGATAATGCTTTATTTTGGAAAGACAATGGTGGTATTCTTTTAAATTGTTTACTGAAAGATGAAGCTGATAAAATTATGCAAGAATTTCATGCAGGAGATTGTGGAGGACACTTGTATTGGAAGACTATTGTTGACAAAATTCTGAGGGCTGGTTTTTATTGGCCCACTCTTTTTGCAGATGTTAAGAAACATGTGACCTCCTGTCATAAGTGCCAAATATTTGAGGGAAAAAGAAAGCTTTTACCTTTACCTCTAAAACCCATCTCCACAGGAGTGCCATTTCAACAATGGGGGTTAGACTTCATTGGAGAAATACATACAGCCTCCTCAGCCCAACATAAATGGATTTTGACAGCCACTAATTATTTTACCAAGTGGATAGAAGCCATCCCTTCTAGACAAGCTACAAACTATGTCATTATCTCCTTCCTTGAAAATAATATTTTGTCAAGATTTGGATGCCCCAAAAGCTCATTACTGATAATGTAGTTGCTTTTAAATCCAAGAAAATAGTAGAATTTTGTAACAAATACCACATCACCATTGGCCACTCCACTGCCTATTACCCTCAAGGTAATGGACTTGAAGAATCCTCTCACAAAATCCTTGTCAATATCATTAAGAGAATACTGGAAGACAACAAAAAGACATGGAACAAAAAGTTGGTCAATGCCTTATGGGTAGACATACTAACTACCAAAAAGTCCATTGGTACATCTCCCTATCAGTTAGTATATGGGATGGATGCTATTTTTCCATTCTCTTTGAGAGTGCCAGTGATGAAGATCATCTAGGAATTGCAGGTGGAACCAAATGATATCCAGAGGAGGATAAATCAAACAATACACTTGCAGCAGACCAGAGAAGAAGTCTATGTCAAATCACAAATATTCCAGGATAAAATCAAAAAGATTTTTGATAAAATGACTAAAGCTAACGATTTTTACATAGGTGACAAAGTAATTAGATGGGATTATAGAAGATAATACAAGGGAAAACATGGCAAATTTGACTTTTTGTGGCAATGTCCTTATGTCATTTATGGTTAAAGAGGTAACAATGCTTTTTTCTTGAGAGAGATAGATGGATCAGATCTACTAGGAGGACCTATCAATGGTAGAATGTTGAAGCATTACTTTTCCATAGATTAACAATAGTTCACTTTACTTTACTCATTGTATATAACAGTGCAGAGTTTAGATTGGATTGGATGGTGATATTTTGAAGTTGAAGCCCGGAGAGAAGACCCTGAGCTTTGAAGGGTTCACCATCATAAGTATGAATAAAGCAGAATCACAGAAGAACAATTTACAAGGTAACTTCAGCCACATTTTCAAAGGCTACTGATATTAAATTTCTTGACATTTCACCAGGAAATGCCATCCCCATGTGGAGCCACTGTTAGGGTCCTATAATAATAGGATTCATAATTTTGAATTAGCTATGGTTAGTCTTGTAAATGTTGTACATGCTTTTGCTTTCTGCAAAATGTTTTCCATATTAAAAATTTAAAAATGTAAAGAGGGTATGTCCTAAAAGAATAATCAAAGGACAAAAAGAAAAAGAAAAGATTAAAAAAGTGAAAAATATGAACCCTAAACAAAAACAGATCATGAAAGTGTGCAAACTAAAGTGCCACTACTTTTACTTTTATGTGAAAATTAATGGTTGTGTGAAGCTTGTCATAAATGCCACAACCCGTGATAGTCAAATAGCTTAATCTTGACTAATTCATGCTTTATAGATAGAGAATAAAGATCTAGCCAAAATTTTTAACCTTGGCATATCAGTAGTTAGGTAGAGAAATAAAAATGTGCTTATTAGCTTAATTTGAGCCATTGGAAGTTATAAGGTTAGAATTAGATAGTTTGCTTGTCAAAAGAAAAGGAAATAAAGGGTCTGCTAGCTCAAATGCACCCAATAAAGTGAAAGAAAAATGTTAGGGTAAATAAAGGGTAGGTAGAAGAAAGGTTGCAGATGTACAATGTTGTAAATCATGAACACATTTATCATGCTTAAACTTATGTTTCAGTGTGCAGGATCATTTATGAGAGTTGAAGGATGCTCACTAGCTTACTTGATTAAATTCCCGTCATTTCATTTCACCCTCCACATACTTTCTTACTAATTTCTCCATTATCCCATCATTTCTTATAAAAATACCCTTTTTACTTTCATTTTGACCCTTACCCCTTGGTTTCACACATTTCCCTAGTAAATTACCCCACTACCCAAAACCCATTTTCCCTAGTGTGAAGCCCATTCCCCATTGCAAAAATCTCCCTCCCCCTTACTAATTTCCCTATTTTACCTCAAAAACCCATAAAAATCCCTTATCCTAAGTTTTTGTCCCCCCCCCCACATTATTTAATTAATTCCCCAAATTCATATTTTCCCAAAAAACCTTTTAACCCACCACCTTCGGTGCGGTTAAGAAAACCCCACCACATTAAACCCTAGTCCCATTCCATTAACCCTCACTTATATTTAAATCCCCGCTTTGTTTATTAATTAATTACAATTAATTGTAATTAACCCCTGGGGCCCCACGAATCCCGACCCTATTTCCCTCTATGCATCTTGACCACACGACAATCGTCCAATCTTCCACCCCTAGATTCGATGACGCGCATCCATATCGTGCTCATTCCCTCTTCGACCTTTACCAACCTGAGAGCACACAAGATTCACAGTTTTTCTGGGGCCCTATTCTGCTACATGAAAGCCTTAGGCGAGATCACATGCTCTCAAGGAAATACCGCCTACTCTCCAAAAGCGGTGCGATGGCCCCTGAAACTGCCTCCCTACCAAAAGCTAAAACCATCCACTGTTCATTTATGAATTTCACTAAATTGTGACTGTTTTCGGTTAAAAGGCCGGAGAAGCCCATTTCGACTCTTTTCACTCGTTTGCACTGTGAATGCTGCCCAAGCCTTCCTGTGCCACCCTGAGCCTCTACAACTGAAATTGACCGCCGTTTACCTCCCGAACAAGCTCCAGATTCCCAATTCAAGCATCCAGTGTATAGCTGAAGCCATCGTACCATCTACAGTCACCATTGAAACCAATTTGCAGCTAATACCACCAATTTCCAGGTACTTTTGGGAAAACTAGGACGACTCTCTAAATTTGAAAACGTACAACCAATTTAAAGATTGATTAATTGAAATTAATTAATACATTTTCCTAATTGAGGAGTAATTTGCTTGTATACCCAAAACCCCTCTTTTGCAAACTACAATTACCCTCTCACTATACCAGTTTCCCAAACCTCACTTATACAGCCTATACAAGCCTAATCCCAATCCATAAACTCAGTCATGGCTTCCTAGACCTCTCTGGATGTGAGACCTGTGTCAACCCCCTACCTGGTCATTGACCATTTGGCACGAGCAAACAGGGATTTCCAGATAAAATATACTGCTACCCCAACCAACCTTCTGAAGCTCCAATACTAGAGTAAGGACAGATTCTTGAACCATGCCAATGACATCCATCTATGGGAATCCAATTTACCCAAATATCTATTCCCATAAGTTCACCCATTCTTTGATATCATACATTTTTTTCATGCCTGCTATATCCCTAGCCAAAGGGCTATTGTTGCCCCAAACCAACAACTCTTATCCATAGTTTTAAAAACCATTTTTAAAAACCAGTTACTAGTCTAACTGGCCGGTTAGCAAGCCCGTCGGTCTAAACCTGCCAAAAAACCCGGTTTGAATGCCCATTTCTCCATTTTTTTGCCCTAACCAGTGAAAACTGGCCTGTTTAGGACGGAACCGGCCGGTTTTAGGCACACCCACCGTAAAGTTAAAAAAGCATATTTCTGACTGTGTTTTCGGGGTTTTGGGGGTAAACTAAGGGTGTTTCAACCCTAACAATGTTGGAAATTAATGGTAATGTTAAATGACTCAAGATGTTTGAGAGTGGTTTCAACCTCATTGGATTTCATATGGAGAAACTAGAATTTTAGATTTCACTCAAAATTCAGCAAACTTAATGGTTTTCAAGATTTCATGGTTTGGGGGTAAACAAGAAATGCAATCGGAGCTCCAGATGATGAGCAAAACTCCCGATCTAGATCCCATTGTGTTAGACGATATTGATCCAACATCAGAATGGGTGGAGGAGACTGAAGAACCTGTGTTTGAGGCTGATTTTGATATCGACATGGCTTTAGCGGGGGATGAAGCAGATTATGTGGTGGCATCAGAACCAGGATTAGTAGCGGCATCAAGGAAAGGCAAAGAATCAATGGAAGGCACTAGTCATGCAGGTCGACAAACTCATTTTTCCATTAGGTCCACTTCTATTGTCATTGGTGGCATTGATATTGAGGTTGCAGATCAAGCTGAGGCATCCTCAGACTCTGAACCAGATGATGTCTATGTAGCTCCTGATGATGATCTTGTGTCTAGTAGTGGTGATGAACTTGATGATTGATCATGTGTGCACTGTAGACTTGTAGTAGGCCAATGGTCTCATAGCTTGCAACATTGTTTTTGGACTTTATAGGCCATTTAGAGCCTCATTTCTTATGTATTTTGCTATTTTGTTGATGATATGTATTGCACTCGGTGCCATTTTGATATATTCACCTTTACATGGTATATAAATGACCAAACTTTGCATATTTTGTCTCTATTGGCTTGGAATCATGGTTTTACATCTTAAAAATAGTTTTGTTTCATTAAAAATTAATTATTTAATGTATTTTTTTAAAACCGGTTCGTTTAGACCAAACGAGTTCCGGTTAGACCAGTTCCAGTCAGTAAACCGGTTCATTAGGTGGACCGGTCCAGTCACCGGTTCCAGTTTAAAAAACATTGCTCTTATCACCATCACACCGGAGTCTATCAATCAAATGCTACAAGTCCAAACTAACCCTAATCAAACCCCTCTATCCATTGGAGACCTATTGGACTTATATATCACACTGGACCTAGTTAAGATAAGAAATTTTTTCCAGATCGTCATCATTGAATACCGCCATACTCCCACAAATACTCCACGTTATGCTACCACCATTTTTTTAGAAACAGGAAGGCATATAATCACCATGCTCTCTTGCATCCTAGGATATACCTCAGATGAGCATGTGGATGAGGTTATCCTGGCCTTCTTGTCCATCTTCACCCCAGGCAAGCCTCTTGCTATCAAGTACAATTATGCTCAGTTCATTGCAGACAGGATGCATAAACAATTCACAATACTACTCACTGAAAGAGTTTTCAAGTACGCTTCAGTGTTATTTCACATGTTTTTGTATTACCAAGCAGATAAGTTCCTTGTAAGCATCCAAAAGTTGGATGCCAAGGGAAAAGAGAGATCAGTGGTCCATTGGAAACCCTTGATCCAAAAATACTCCACAACATTTACCTACAACGACTTCATAGATTCATTTATCTACCCAGTCATGAACATGCTAACCATTAACACTCAACCTAGAACCAGCCAAGAAATCAAGAGGGTGCTATAGTTGGCTAAGAACAACAAGGTGGGAGATTGGTACCTCTACCAGAACCACACAAAAATCACGGTTTATGGCTGCCAATTAGCCCCTTATAAGTTTCCCAAATGCCACCCTATGAGGATATTTTCACTTGAGTATTTTAGACAAATCATAAACTCTGATGAGGTCCACTTCCTATCTGCTACGAAGAATACCTAGTTTAAGATAAAAAACCAATTGGGCCCATTCATTTACAATAACAGAGAGGCTAGACTAGAGGCTGACAAGATACTACAACAAATGAAATTAAACAAGAGCTTCATGTGGTAGTATGAACCTCATGGGGTCATAAACAAATTGAGAATCAAGGTCAAATTGGGACCTTTCATCCACCACCCAAGACTTGACATTGAACAGTTTTCCAACCAATATGAGTGGTTGGAAAACACATTTTTTGATATGGATAGCATAGTTGTGGACGTTGAAAACACACTCATTGACCTAGAAAAGCAAACTGACCAGAGCTCTTTCCTACAGGTTCCATAACTAGGGGAACCAATGAGTAATCCTCATGTGTTACGGATCCCAGCCAATGAGGAGAAGAATCCAAAGAGGAACCGGGAAGAAGGTTCCAGTTCTGCCATGGAGACTATAGATGAGATTTTTCAGCTCAGAAAAAGGCCCAAGTTGAATCCTATGTCTGAACAGGAGGAGAACATTGAATCAATGGAAATAATTGACACCGAAACAATGGGGGAAGAGGAGAAAATACACAACTGCTTCAGGTGAAACACAACAACCATCAACCTCCAACACTCAAATGATTGAGAGACAACAAAGTTTTGAGGTTTCTTCCTTTGTTAGGTTAGCTGACAGAGAAAAGGATATCAAATACAGGTACAAGGAAATAAAAATGAGAAATGAGAAGTTGAAGGCACAAACATATGCTCAATACTTCAAGCATACACCAACCAACTAGAGCAGGTTGATGTCAACCTTTGACATCAAAGCAGGAAAGATGCAGGTCTCTTTTTTGCAGCTCACTGTTCAGCAACCAAAGACCTCAACTGATTACAAGAAGACTGATTTTGAGGTGTTGGCTAGGGATGTTCATCCTGTTGACCAAATATAGTTTCATAAATAGGATGGAGAAATGATTTACTCCACCCTTACAGGAAAGGCCATGGCTACACACAAGTTGCAGGATTCACTGGATAATGTAACAACCCAGTATAAATTATATAAGGCCTCCTCACAAGCCAAAGATAACATGATCAAGTCATTGGAGGGCTTGGTCATTGAGCTGGGCCATGATCCTATTGACATTAAGGCTGTTGAGAAGTTGATCAAAAAGAAGAATGAGGATATAGCAGCTCTTAAGAAACAACTCAAGCTACCTCATTTACAACACCCACAAACAAAGGAGGTCTTGGAGAGCCAAACCAATCATGAAGAGATGATGGACCTAGTGTTGCAACTGAATGATCAGTTAAAGGAGATGGAGAAAGAATTGGATAGCTTGATTCAACTAAAACAAGCTAGTCTTGATGATGCCCTTGCAACTGTCATCCCAAAATTTACCACTGCTGTACCTTCTACTTTGGAAGCATCCTTGGCTCCCACAGCTCCAATGGTCACATCACTGCTAGCATCTACACCAACTACATCAGCAACAGGGTCTACAGGTGATGAAGCAAACATGTTGGTCAAAGCAATGGAAGAAATGCCCATTTAGACCATTGAGATGAACAAGCTTAAGGAAAAAGTGACCAGCCTTGAAACTGACTACAAGCTTGCCCAAATCATGCACAAAGAAGAACAACAGAAGTCTACAAGGATGAATGAACGAATCAAAAGCCTGGAGAAAGAACTGACATTGAATGAACCTCTCGATCAAGCTAAGGAGCAACTGTGGGCCAATATCATTGACTCTATCAATGATATTTGGCCATCCAGCCAGGTAATTTTTGAACAGATTGATTTAATAAAGCAAGCTACAGAAGCCATACAAAGAGTCAAAGCAGAACTTGGAGACACACCAGAGGAAGATGCAAGGATCATTCACTTCCTCAACTCCAAGAACAAGTATGAGCTGCATGAATTAGAGATACCTGAAAGAACAGATACAATTTTGGAAGTTAAAAGAGTCCTCACTAAAAGGAATTTGATGTTGAACCTAGAGGATAAGTGCCAAACCATGCAACTGGCCATTGACAGATTCATGGTTAAGTTTGAAATTTTGAGGCAGAAGGGTTAACCAAATCCCTTGGTTAGAAACGACAAGTTAATGACACAGGAGGACTATAATAGAAAAATCCAAGAAGTAGCCAGAGATCAGGTGAATACTTCATACATGAAAGGCATACCCACTGGAAAAGTATTATATCAAACTTTTGAGAATTTGTTTTACCTCCAGCATGAGGTAAAACACCTTTCTGTCAATAAGCCTACTTTTGCGAAATATACATAGGCAGATGAGATCTATAGGAAGATGTTGGGTCCCTATAATACTAGTGATTACCCAATTACTATTGTAGTTATACCCCTTATTTATATTGTTGTGCCCCTATTACCCCCATATTGTTATTTCTGTGCCCCATAGAATCCCTCTATTGTTATTTTTGTGGCTTTATATTATTATTGTTAGGTCGGCTGGATTATATTGTGACTCCTTAGACTCCTATATATAGAAAGGAGGTTTTGTCATTTGTATCATCCAAGAATTGTTCATTTATGTAATGTAAAGGAGGTTGCCCCCTCGAAGAGGCTGAATTCTAAGGCGTGGATCTCTCTTTTCTATCTTTTTGTGAGCTGGTTTCATAACATTTGGTATCAGAGCTTTGGATTCTAGGGTTTCGCTGCTCCAAACAGGTCATCGTGGCATTTTTGCTATAACTTTTTTTCTATGACGTTTCTGAAGTCGCAAAAAAAAACCCATTTGAGAAGAATTGGCGCTGAACCTTGGGTCCGAATTTCAGAGCTTTTCGCGTGATATTTTCGGAGTATGATCTGAGGAAGTTGGCCTTTTTGCAGACTCCTGAATTACATTCAAAACAGGTGACTTGGGGAAAATCGTCATAACTCTCTCTCTGAGGATCAGATTGAAATTTCGTAAAAAGGTACGGAAAGAGGACAGACTATAGTTTCTTGTGTGTGTGTTTCAGATTCAAAGGTTGAAACAGTGACTCGTGGCACGTCGTACAAGTTCGCTCTACTGAACCAGTCTAAAAGCAAGTCACTGTGGGAGATTTCACATAACTCTTCCTTGGAGAATCCAATTTGGCTCAGACTGGTGGCATTGGAAAGAGGACGTAGAAGGCTACTACAGGTAGCAATTTCAGAACGAGATGATCCAAAATTACAGAGATACATCAGATTCAATATCAGGCTTCTATAAAGTGAAAAAAGGTGTGTAGTTTTTTTTTAAATTTTTGTGTAAGCTTGGTTTAACGGAATTCAAAGGGCATAGTAAAGCATTATTATCGGTAACTGATGCCCCGAGGAAAGAAAATGCAAACACCTAGTAAGGAACCTGAAAGCTCTAGCATGACTCATGAAGAAGAAGAAGAAATGCTACATGATATATCAAAATTACAAGAACAAGTGCAACAAATGTCACGCTCACAAAAGCTAACAGAAGCTAAGATAAGTGGCGTGGAATCTAAGATAAAGGGCATGGAAGCTAAGATGGATGATTCGAAGACAGATTTGAAGAGAGACATGGCAGATTTGAAGACAAATATGGAAGAATTGAAGAAGTTGCTACAAGAAAGGGTCACTAATGGTGAAAAGGTAGTAAAGGAAACTCATGATGAGAACAAAAGAAATGTTAATCATGATTCCATAGACGCTAATGTTGGATCGAAGAATCACCATATTCCAAAAATCGATATGAGGAAGTTTGATGGCAAGGATCCCGCCACATGGATATTACAGATGGAGCAATTCTTCGATCTCAATAATGTGCAAAATGCACAAAAGGTACGTATGGCAACTGTATATTTGGAACCAAATCAGTTTGTATGGTATCAATGGCTTTGCTCTCGTAAAAAATTTATCACTTGGGCAATTTTTACGGAAGAATTGATAGCACATTATGAAGATACAAAAAGCAACACTTTTTTTAGCCAATTGATAAGTCTCAAACAAAAGGGTTCAGTAATGGAGCACATTGAGGAGTTCCAAAAATTGAACATAAGGGTAAAAGATATTCCAGAGGAGCATAGGATTGATGTGTTCATAGGGTCTTTAAAGGATAATATCCAACATGATGTTCGCCTTTGGGAACCTGATTCATTAGAGAAGGCATTCAGGTTAGCAAGAAAAATGGAAAGCAAAATTATGGCAACCAGGAAGCATACCACTCACAACTATAAAGACGGAAGTGTTGTTGCCCCTAGTCTTCCACAACCTATAAGGTTGACACCACAACAATTGGAAGAAAAAAGAGCAAAAGGGCTTTGTTACAGTTGTGATAGCAAATACACTAAAGGTCATAAGTGTGCTGAGAAGAAATTATTCTACATAGATTGTGAAGAGGAAGAAGAAAAGGAGCAAGAAAGGTCAAAAGAAGAAGATATACTCCAGGAACAAAGCCTAGATGAAGAACAAATAAATCCGACCATATCTTGTAATGCATTGGCGGGAATTACCACTCCTCAAACCATCAAGATAGAAGGACAAATCAAGAAGAAAAAGGTAATAGTGTTGATTGATTCAGGAAGCACCCACAATTTTATTCATTGTAGGGTAGCAAAAGAATTGAATTGCTTCCTATATCCAGCACCAGAGTGTCAAGTGATGATTGCAAATGGAGGAACAATAAATTGCTCTGGAAAGTGCCATAATATCAAGCTATCCATGGGAGAATATGTATTGACTAGCCCAATGCTTTCCATTCCAATGGGAGGTGCTGATGTTGTACTAGGAGTCCAATGGCTACAATCCTTGGGTACAATAGCTTTTAATTTTCAAGAACTTTTCATCAAATTTTCTTCGGAAGGAAAGGAAGTTGAATTAAGGGGTATTGCAGGGAAACCAGGAAAGATAATCAGCTCTAATGGTATGACAAAGCTTCTAAAAAAGGAGCAAAGAGGTGTAATTGCACAATTATGTTCGCTAGATGTTTCCACATTGGAATCATCTATTTCTCCAGATCTCCAAAAAGTCTTGGACAATCATTCCAAGGTATTTGAGACTCCCAAGGGTCTCCCACCTATGCGTGATCATGATCATGCTATTCATCTGATTCCAGGAAGTGTTCCTCCAAACATCAGGCCGTACAGATATCCCTATGTCCAAAAAAGTGAAATTGAACGTATGGTTGCAGAAATGCTAGAGGCTGGTATAATTCAACCGAGTCAAAGTTCTTTCTCAGCTCCAGTAGTATTGGTGCACAAGAAGGATGGATCATGGCGCATGTGTCCAGATTATAGGGAGCTCAACAAGCTCACTATTAAAGATAAGTTCCCCATTCCTGTTATTGATGAATTACTGGATGAATTGCATGGATCAATTTACTTCACCAAGTTGGATCTTCGTTCGGGATATCATCAAATCAGAATGAAGATTGAAGACATTCCAAAAACGACATTTAGAACTCATGAGGGTCATTATGAATTTTTGGTCATGCCTTTTGGCCTTACCAATGCACCTTCAACATTTCAAGGTTTGATGAATTCAATTTTCAAACCATTCCTTAGAAAATTTGTGTTAGTATTTTTTGATGATATACTAATCTACAGCAAGTCTTGGAAGGATCATGTTGAACATGTTGACAGGGTGCTACAACTATTGGAGGAGAAACAATTATATGCAAAAAGATCCAAATGTTTCTTTGGAGTCCAGGAGGTGGAATATTTGGGTCATATTGTATCTCATGAAGGAGTTAAGGTAGACCCTAGCAAAATTAAAGCCATTAAGGAATGGAAAATCCCCACATCCATAAAGCATCTGCGAGGATTTCTTGGGTTGACAGGGTATTATCGCAAGTTTGTTAAGAATTATGGGAGAATAGCAGCACCTCTAACAACATTATTGAAGAAAGATTCATTTTCATGGACTCCGGAAGCAACAAAGGCCTTTGAACATCTTAAAGAGGCAATGTGCCAAGCACCGGTCTTAGCTACACCGGACTTCACAAAAACCTTTATTGTGGAATGTGATGCTTCAGGAAATGGAATTGGTGTTGTTCTAATGCAAGATGAAAGACCCATTGCTTTTGAAAGTCGTCCAATCAAGGGAAAGTTTTTAAGCAAAGCTATTTATGAGAAGGAAATGTTGGCAATACTCCATGCACTTAAGAAATGGCGACCCTACCTAATGGGAAGACACTTCAAGGTAAAAACGGATCATGATAGCCTTAAATACTTTTTAGAACAAAGATTATCCTCTGAAGAGCAACAAAAGTGGGTCACAAAGATGTTGGGTTATGACTTTGAAATCATCTACAAAAAAGGGAAGCAAAATGTGGTGGCAGATGCACTCTCAAGAAAGGATGAGGATGTGGAAGCATTGTTGTGTGCCATTTCTATTATCCAACCAGATTGGATAAACGAAGCAAGGGAGGAATGGAAGAATGACGAAGAAGTGTGGGCACTTATTCGAAAGCTACAACAAGATTCCAGTACTTCTGATACATTTAGCTGGCAAAATGATTCGTTATGGTACAAAGATCGCTTATACCTCTGTAAGAATTCCCAGCTAAAACAAAAGATTCTTATGGAATTGCACACTTCTCCCTTAGGAGGGCACTCAGGATTTTTAAAAACTTACCACAGGGTTAAGAAGGAATTTTTTTGGGATGGCCTTAAATCAGATATTCAAAAGTTTGTGGCGGAATGTTTGGTTTGCCAACAAAATAAAGTTGAAACAATTAAGACACCGGGTCTATTACAACCTTTATCCATTCCAAGCCAACGTTGGGAGGAGGTTTCAATGGATTTTATCACAGGTTTACCCAAGTCTGAGGGAAAGAGTGTCATCATGGTGGTAGTTGACAGACTTACCAAGTATGCACACTTTTGTGCATTATCACATCCATTTAAAGCCAGTACAGTTTCTACTGCATTTATGGAAACAATTCAAAAGCTACATGGAAACCCAAAGATTATTGTAAGTGACAGAGATCCCATTTTCACTGGAAATTTTTGGACAGAATTATTTTCTTGTCTTGGTACTCAGTTAGCTCATAGCTCATCTTATCATCCTCAATCTGATGGGCAAACTGAGATAGTAAACAAATGTTTGGAAGGATATCTTCGTTGCTTTGTATCTGATAAACAGACACAATGGGTCAAATGGTTGCCTCTGGCTGAATGGTGGTATAACACTTCCTTCCATACAACAACAAAAATGACCCCATTTATGGCACTTTATGGGTATCAACCACCATCCATCACATCATATTTAAGAGAAAATTCTAAGGTTCAGGCAGTGGAACATCACATCGAACATCAACAACAAGTCCTCCAACTCTTAAAGGATAACCTCGTGTTGGCACAAAATAGAATGAAACAACAGGCAGATCAACATCGCAGTGAAAGAAGTTTTGATGTAGGTGATTGGGTATTCCTACGGCTACAACCATATAAGCAAATGTCCCTAAAGCAAGCTAAGAAGGATAATAAATTATCACCAAAGTATTATGGTCCGTACAAGGTGTTGCAAAAGATTGGTACTATGGCATACAAATTGGAGCTTCCTGCAGCTTCTCGATTGCACCCAGTTTTCCATGTTTCATGTTTAAAGAAGGTTATAGGTGACAAGCTCCCAATTCAAACAATATTGCCAGAACTTGACGAGGAAGGAAAAATTATATTGGAACCGGAAGCAGTCACAGAAACAAGAACTCGACAGCTACGAAATCGATCAATTTCAGAGTATCTTATCAAGTGGAAGAACTTATCCGCTGAAGATTCCACATGGGAGGATGAGAATTTTATGCAGAAGTATCCAGAACTACTCAAGCGTTGAGGACAACACTTTTTTGAAGGAGAGGGGCATGTTGGGTCCCTATAATACTAGTGATTACCCCATTACTATTGTAGTTATACCCCTTATTTATATTGTTGTGCCCCTATTACCCCCATATTGTTATTTCTGTGCCCCATAGAATCCCTCTATTGTTATTTTTGTGGCTTTATATTATTATTGTTAGGTCGGCTGGATTATATTGTGACTCCTTAGACTCCTATATATAGAAAGGAGGTTTTGTCATTTGTATCATCCAAGAATTGTTCATTTATGTAATGTAAAGGAGGTTTCCCCCTCGAAGAGGCTGAATTCTAAGGCGTGGATCTCTCTTTTCTATCTTTTTGTGAGCTGGTTTCATAACAGAAGATGCTCAATATCCAATTACTAGATGCCGAGACATGGGAAAAAATAAATGATTTATTGTAGAAATACACATTAGAAATATAAAATGTACAGTAAAAAGTAAAAGGGCACAGTAAAAGGATATTGACAGGTTAGCCAGGTCAAAGTGTATAAGATGCAAGTGTATCAGTTGAAAGATTAGAGTGAATAGAGCATCCATAGTGAAGACCAAATAGAAAAATAGATTAAAAGGCAAAAAATTAAGGATTGAAGCCAACACAACCTAATAAGTAGGGACAACAAGCATTAGTTCAATAGCTGTCTCTATCTTCTTGCATGAAGATTTTTCTTTTCTCCTAGATTAGTTCCTAAGACAGATTGGGATATTTTGTAAATATTTTTGTATAAATACATCATAATTCAAAGTATTGAGTGTGGATTTCTATACATTTGTAAAGTTATTTTGATCATAAACCTGAGGGTTATTGTACCAATTTTCAAGTCAGCAGACTGGAGCAAGTAACAAAGAGATTACATTACAGGATTCATGTGTAGAGCTATTACAATGAAGTATTTTCTTTTTCAATTTGTTATTCTCTTATGTTTTTCACAAAATTAAATGTTATCTAAAGTTGAATGAATTAATTGGAAATTTATCTCAGAAATTGTTTAAGTACACTGTTTTCCACAGTTAACCATTTACATGTTTTCTTCTGATATCCGGATCTAAGAATCCTTAATTTCTCTCCCATCCCGGTTGACCTCTTTCACTTTCTTCATAATCTGGCCCAAGGAACCCTTAGTTGCTCTTTGAATCCAATTGAAAACCACTTCACCATCCATCCTTGAGATTTGAAGTAAATCTACTATCTTTCCCTGTAGACACTGTTTTTAGAACTTAATCCAATCTTGTTTGTCTGACATTTGACCCATAGCCCAATGGTAAAAAGACAACCCTTTTTCATCTAAGTAAGTGATCCCACCACCAAATCTAAATCAAAAACCCAAGCACAATCATAACTAGCCTAAAATCAAATAAATAAACAAAGTTAAATAAAAAAGAGAGAGCCTTCTATACATTTGTAAAGCTATTTTGATCATAAACCTGAGGGTTATTGTACCAATTTTCAAGTCAGTAGACTGGAGCAAGTAACAAAGAGATTGCATTATAGGATTCATGTGTAGAGCTATTACAATGAAGTATTTTCTTTGTCAATTTGTTATTCTCTTATGTTTTTCACAAGCTTAAATGTTATCTAAAGTTGAATGAATTAACTGGAAATTTATCTCAGAAATTGTTTACGTACACTTTGTTTGCCATAGTTAATCGTTTACATGTTTTTTTTCCTGATATCTGGATCTGAGAATCCTTAATTTCTCTCCCATCCCGGTTGACCTCTTTCACTTTCTTCATTATCCGGCCTAAGGAACCCTTAATTTCTCTTCGGATCCGATTGAAAACCACTTCACCATCCAGCCTTGAGATCTGAAGTAAATCTACTATCTTTCCCTGTAGACACTATTTTTAGAACTTGATCCAATCTTGTTTGTCTGACATTTGACCCCATAGCCCAATGGTAAAAAGACAACCCTTTTTCATCAAAGTAAGTGATCCCACCACCAAATCGAAATAAAAAACCCAAGCACAATCATAACTAGCCTAAAATCAAATAAATAAACAAAGTTAAATAAAAAAGAGAGAGCTCTCTCTGTGATTAGGAAGGTTAGATCCTAATCTCCAAAGTTGGTTTGCCGTTACCTATACCATTTCTTTTTCTAACAACTTAGAAGAATTTTTGGAGTGATAACATGACTTATCTTCACCAAGGCTCTGATACCATGTTAAAATCTGAAAGTTCTATGCAGAAATTTAAAAATTCTTTGTAGAAACTTGAAAGTTTTATGCAAAAAACTAAATGTACTTCTTAGAAGACTGGATATACTTTGCAGTAATATGAATGGAACTGAATGTACTTTGTAGAAAGTTGAATGTACTTTGCAGAAAACTAAATGTACTTTGTAGAAAACTGAATTTTCTATGCTATTGCAATTAATTAGAATCCAGATTTCTTTTTCAAAACTTTCTAGATCAACAATTATAGATAGAACATAAACTTAAAGATCATATAAAGATAGCCAAGAACAAATATAAGACACAGAGTTAGGTCCAACTAACAGGGAAAAAACCACAAGGTGAAAGCCCAAATGATCTTCTTCTATTAGATTTCTTAAATTGTTCAGCATAGTATAGAGAGAGAGAATGCGGACGAATAAAGTCACCAATTTCTAATCAACTTGCAGCCAAAGTTCTCTTGCTCTTTCCTTTCTTTTACTCTTCACTTTCTCTCAAACTTCTCTTGCACACACTCAACACTAGCTCCCCTTATTCACAATGAACATGCTACTCTCAACTCTCACTTGCTCTTTACTAAATAGATGAGAAGGGAGATGAGTTACAAAATGAATGCATGACTTGAACCAATAATAGGAGAATTGAATTCCATGAGGAAGGAGTTATTTGAGAAGTGTAACTCATCCCCAGAATAGAGAGAAAGGTTCACTTGTCTTGAGGAGTTACAATTCGAATTAGGGAGAGAGAGAGTTACACTTAGACATGAGAAAATATTTGGTGAGAGTTATAAGTCGAATTGAACGAGGGAGTTACAAGTGCATTTAATGAGGAGAAGTTACACTTTTGTCATACATTGAATTAGTGAGGGAGAGTTACATTCTCTTAAGTGTGGAGTTACTATTTTATTCCAAGAGAAAGGTTGATTTTCCAAGTAAGAGATTCTCAATTTAGTTTACATATTCCATGAGAGATTTTTTTATTTGTTAATCCATTAATGGTAAATAACTTTAGACTATTTTATAAATAATAGTATCATAATAATAATAATACTTGTAAGGATAAATATATTAATCATTGACTTGTATAATCATGATTGATTTGATTTTAAAGTGGATTCCATATGTCAAGATCATCCTTGATCATTTAGACATGAATTTCTATTTTTGGAAAGTCACTTCCAAATTGAGACGTGATTTACTATTTTTGGAAAGTCATATTAGAATTGTCAGAAATGAAATTTTATTATAGGTGGTTCAAATAGAAGTGAAAAATATGGTTTCTTCTAGGAGAAATTCATCCCTGAGCTGTTAAAATTTAACATGAAAGGAGTCCTAACCTACTTTAAGTTTGGGGCGAGACCATTGTAAGAATGTAACTAGTGTCGGTCTTCATAATTGTATTTGAGTCATGATGTAATATGTTTGTCAAAAGAAAGAAAATTAATTTTTATCGTAAAAGAAAAATTGATTTATTTAAGCATGGGTTTCATGCTTGGGTCATTGGTTAATAGGTCAAAGCACCCATTGTGTGCTCTAGGAATTTTTTGAGTCAAAATAAAAGTCATAATGTAAAAGGCCTTCCATGGGATCCTTATGTCAAAGAAGAGAATTTATTTTCTGTCAAAATAGTCTCCTCCACCAAGTTAGATCCATCTCCATCAATTCAACCAACCCACAGTACAAGTCGACCCCAAGAAACCTTCAAGTTGGCCTCAAAGTAAAACTTTGAATCATTATAGATAGTTGGGCTATTCAACTTATTTGATCATCAATCCAATGAGTTTCGATCCATGATAGTGGAATAGGAAAGAAATGCGAAGAAGCTTAAAAGATCCTTTATCTATAGTGAAGCAAAGAAGAAATATTGATCTATTAAAAGAAGTCGAGAATGTTCCTTTCATTCTATTAAATGTGTGAGGAAGTATAAGACATTACAATTCCGAAGTGCTGCAAGAAAAGTTTCAGAGGGAGCAGTGAAGACCAAAACATTTGTTAATGTGCCTTTGAAGAATTGACTTGGGTTTACATTTGACTTGCAGGTAGTCTCACCATTGAAATATGGCTTGGTGGAGTAGAGGAAATCTCTCTATTGGTATAAAGTTCTTGGTTGTATCAATTTGATTTGAATCTAATAGTGGAAGAGTTTGAATGGGTTTTATCCTTCATAGGGGTTTTTCCCAGACTGAGTGCCTACATATTGTGTTCTTTTCTTGTGTTTTTGATCTTCATTTGTTTGGCATTTATCTTGATGATGAAGGAACATAATAATAACAAAAAGGAAGTAATATAAAATCAAAAGAACTTATCAAAGTAAGAGAAATCAAGGGTAAAAGTAAACCTTATCAAGCTGCCTTAGATTTCTCAACATGGTATCAGGGCGAGGTGGAGAAGCATTGGTAGATGGAAGATCACTGTTGTTTAGAAACTAAAGGACTAATTGTGCACTTGAAGTAGTCAAGCCCAAGAAGTCTAGGCTAAAGGGTAAAGTAAGACTACTTTTGGGTTAGTGTTAACTTTATTTTAGGATCAAATAGGAACGAAAGCTAACCAAAAGCTTAAAGTATAGAAATTGCTCAAAGCAAGATCAATCTATCTTGAAGGAAGAGCTGAATTTGGAAAGAAAATATTTCTGGCATTACATATGCTGCATACCTGAGCTAACAAATCGAAGGTGTTAAGAGAGTTATTAAGCATCGTTTTGAAATTCCAAGAATCTAGGAAACTAGCCTAGACAAAAACAACAATATTATAGAAATCAAAGTCCCATATATGAAAGTTAGGATCTAAATCCGAGTTATAAGGTTTTGTGATTTTTTTTAAAAGGTGACAGAACCACAAGATTGGAGTAGCTAACAAACAATTCACTTGATTGAAAATTTTAAGGACCGAACATTATAGAAGTAATCTGGAATAACTAATTAAAAGCTACAATAATCTCTAAAAGGAAATCTGAGTACGCTTATATAACCCCATAAACCAACGAAGGAACTATACAAAATATGAAGAGACGTGTGCATACTTATATAGGTAGGTTGAGCCCTACAGTGACATAAAAGCCTCTCATGGTATCACACACACTGAGGAAGATAAAAAATCACATCTTTTGGAAGAGTTCTAGAGCCTTTACAAAGTTAGATTCTGTGATTGAAGAAGACCTAGTCTAAGGGTCAAATCTAAGCTGCATGTGTCCTGTTAAAAGCAATGATAGGAGTAGAGATTTTAATCCTACTACAAACAATGATAAAAGAAACTTATACATTTATGTGTATAACAATTAGAAGAAAAATCTTACTAAGGGCCTATAACACCTTTTGAAAGAATCTACAACTGTCAAGAAGATGGCATCCAACATTTTAAACTAGCTCGAAGACTTCATTTAAATCAGGTAAGTATTGTTACCACTTTTCATGTTTTAGTCATCTAACAATGTGTATTTAGTTTACAAGAAAAAGGGAAACAATCTCAATATCAATATTTCAAGCGTGAAAGGCAAAGGTATGTAAAGTTTTAAAGTTATGTACAACTTGTTCATTTATTAAAGAATATAATATATTAAGGTATAGTTGATTATATGATTAACTAGGAAGTGTAGATAAAACATTATCCTAATTTTCTTCCTCCCTCTCATGATAGCTAGGGTTTGAAAATTATTTGCAAAGAATGAAATCAAATGATTTCTAGTTTTTGTATTCAAAACGCTATGAATTCATCTTCTAAAGTTTAATGGAAAACCTAGTGTTGTACTTGATGATACTTGACAAGAAAGTGTTGTAGGTATATTCTAAAAGGATTGTGGCAAGATTCAAAGGGAGCCCTTCAACAAGGTAACCCTACAAGGTTTGCAAAAGGAAGAATCTCAAGGCATCTATAAATATTTGTAGATAAACTTATCCATTAGAAGTACAATCATTTTTAAAATTTCCTTGTATTACTAACTTTCTTATTTTTAGGGTTTTGAATCATAAAGATTCTTGTTAAGGTGATTAATCATTAGATTAAATATATTCTTGTCATACTATCCCTTACCATTTGTTATTTTTGTTGAAACCATAACCTTTATGGTTCATTGGGAAACCTTAGTATTTTGATGCTTAGGGTATGTTAATGATGAAACCCTAGTCTACTTAGGGTTTGTTGATAAAGTTTAAAACATATAATGAAATCCTACTATATTAATGTTTAGGGTTTTGGTAATGTTATGGAAAAACCTTAGCCTTTTAGGGTTTATTAATAAAATTCTAGAATATATGATTAAATCCTTCTCTCTTGATGATTATGGTTTTATGTAGAACCCTAACCTTTTTAGGGTTTGCTGTTGATGTTTAAATTATATGATGAAACCCTATATCTTTAGGATTTGTTGAAATAAGGTTTATTGCAAAACCCTTGTAATAGTTAATGTAAGATTCTAGGAATAAATCCATAGGTTTATGTGCTTCCATATGCTTGAAACCCTAACTTGGTCAAGCTATTGAATATATAAACATTGAAACTTTGATGTATTGAATCTAGGGTTTACGACACAAACCTAATAGAGATTATTATAAGTTTTTAGGACCTGATAATGAAACCCCATATGTAAAATGCTTTTTATATAATTAGATTGCTAACTTTATTAAGTTACTGATATCCAAGACTTTAAGCCTTGATGATGGAATCTAAGGTTTGTAACAAAACCCTAACAAAATTTATTAAAGTCTAGGGTATGAAAGAGGCAACCCGTGGATGTCTAAAGTTTTATTTCTTATTTTGATAAATGCTCCCATTGTGATGATATTCTAATCCTATATTGATAAAATTTATTTCATGCTCCTATACATATATGTTTGTACTTGGTGGTACTTGTTAAAGATTTTGCAGATACATAGTCTTCAAATATGTTGAAGGTGCTTACCTCATTCTTGATGATGTATTGGTAATGATGAGCATGATGAAAAGAGGGAGATGTAAGAATCCTAATAAAATTGAAGTTTAGATGACCTTGATATTAGATGAAGAAAATGAAGCTTTAGAATTTCTCCGATATGAAAGAAAGAGCCTGTGTGGTTGATAGAATGAAGTTGTTAATAAGAAGAAGCTTGGATAAAAGAGAAAGAGTATGCCTCCCTAGTTGAGAGGGAGGGATTATTGTGATAACTATTATAAAAGACCTTAAAGAAAAGAATGAAATTAGAAAATTACTACTAATAGATGTTCGTGATTGATAAAGTTGTGAACAAGACTTGGATGCTTTGAAAGATGTGCCGAGTTGAGTTTGCTGTTGTTGAATAAGTTAAAGAAGAAAAATTCCCACAAGATATGTTTGGATAATATGATGATGATATAAGTAGCATCAGACTGATTGAGGACCCCAAAGGTTTGTACTATATATATATATATATATATATATATATATATATATATATATATATATATATATATATATATATATATATATATATATATATATATATAGAAAGTTTATTACTAATTGGGGTTGTGATTGTATAGGATCTCTCCATAAGAAGGTTAAACATTTTGAAGCATACTTGGAATGGTGGAAATATATGATTTAGCTTATAAGGAGAGATAATGCATATTGGGGAGACAAGATGCTTGGGAGGACATCTGGATGACTTGTAATGATGTCTAGATCCCAAAGTAGGGAGGGTATCATTGGTCTTATGGAGCTCCATACTTGGATATGATACCTAGATCCGTTGGTTGGCATTAAAGAAAAAATATGATGGTACCTATAGTGGATGAAGCTTGGAACACACCTTAGTCCCACCCGGTTAGATACTTTGGTCAATTATCTAATCTGTAGCACTGTGTGTGCTGTGAATCTTAATAGAACATATAATTTTTAGGTTTTCCATGTACCTCTCTTTCTATATATATATATATATATATGTAATTATGAATACCTCCCTAGTTAAGAGGGAATGTTGAAGAATGTAACTAGTTTCGGTATTTCTAAGTGAATTTGAGTCATGATGTAATATATTTGTCAAAAGAAAGATTTATTATTATTATTATTGTAAACAAAAAATTGACTTATTAAAGTATGGGTTTCATGCTTGGGTCATTGGTAAATAGGTCAAAGCACCCATTATGTGCCCTAGGAATTTTTTTGAGTCAAAGTCAAAGTCATAATGTAAAAGACCCTTCATGGGATCCTTATGTCAAAGAAGAAAATTTATTTTGTGTCAAAATAGTCTCCTCCACCAAGTCGGCTCCATCTCCTTCAAGTCAACCAACCCACAATACAAGTTGGCCTCAAGAAACCTTCAAGTCGGCCTCAAAGTGAAACTTAGAATCACTATAAATAGATGGGATACTTAACCTATTTGATGATCAACCCGATGAGTTTCAATTTGTGATAGTGGAAGAGGAAAGAAATGTGAAGAAGCTTAAACGAGCCCTTATCTATAGATAAGCAAAGAAGAAATACTAATCTAATAAAAGAAACCAAGAATGTTCTTGTTAACTGTCATATGTGCGAGGAATTATAAGACATTATAGATCTGAAGTGTTGCAGGACAAGTTTCAGAGGGAGTAGTGAAGACCGAAACATTTGTTTATGTGCCTTTGAATAGCTGACTTGGGTTGACATTTAACTTGGAGGTAGTATCACTATTGAAAGCTGACTTGGTGGAGTAGAGGAAGTCTTTGTGTTGGTCTAAAGGTCATTTTTTCCACATTTGATTTGAATCTAATAGTGGAAGAGGTTGACTTGGTCTTCCCCTTGACAAGGGTTTCCCCAAGATGAGTTCTTACATATTGTGTTCTTTTCTTACATTTGTGATCTTCATTTGTTTGACATTTATATTGATGATCAAGGAACATAATAATAGCCAAAAGGAAGTAATATAACATCAAAAGAACTTGTCAAAGTAAGACCTTATCATGCTGCCCTAGATTCTTCAACAAAACCACCTAAATAATACCTCATGTAATGTCCCCCCCCCACTCATTAAACTTCAACCACAAGGGGGGTCCTGCATTTGATCTTGGCCATCCCATATGGCGATGTTGTAGATCAACGACTATTTACCCCTCTAACCTGCACTGGACCTCCTTTTTACCAAATGGCATAAATTTTTAATAAATGGCTGGAAATTTGAAGATTTTCCTCAAAATTTTCCCAAATTCTTGCATGGATGATCTATGTTTGTTCATCAGCTTGGCCAGTTCCTAGCACGATGTCATTCAGGTGAGGGTTAAAATTGGAAATTTTACCCTTGGTTTTAATTTCCCCAATTCCATTAGGCTTTTGATACTTGGTTGGCATCTTCCTACTAGCATTTTGTTAAAACATTTACCTGCAACCTCTGCACACCATACCTGTGCTTGCCCCATACAAGCCTAATTTTACAACTTAGCTCAAATACCACCTGTAACATGTCCTGACCACTTTTTGGCTTAATCTAGCCTCCTACTAAGGCCCCAATACCATGCTAGTTACCCTCGGTAACCTATGTCTGAAAATTTTCCCCTTTTTGGGATATTCTCAAGTGATAATTTACATAATGAAATGCATATTTTGAATGCATAACTTACGCAAAAAAATCATTTTAATGTAATTATCTTCTTTCAATTAACATTGATACATTTCATTAGCATATAAATAACATTTACAGTAGAAATAGTTATAGAATATAATACTTATCTTTTAATTATCCAACTGGATGCAGGCCTTCGACTTTCCACCTAGCCCTAGAACATAATGTTCATTATCTATCAACAACGAATCACCCCCGAGATGGGGCTTTGACTCCATGAGAATCAACTTTCCTAAATCCCAATACTTTCTAAATGCCAATAAGCACTAGCCAAGGTACCAAGCCCAAAAACTTACAACCAACAATCTTGTGGCTTCGAGGAGTTCCACTACCCTCACAGGCCTTCTAGGTACCCTTCTAGGCCTTATTACCCACCATTTTGTGGGTAATATCCCTAGGAGAATTTCTTTCTCTAAGATGGTCCTCAGCCGACATCCATCAACCCCTTGAAACCATCAGCTATCTCATTGTTCCATTTCTTTTCCACCTGAGCTAGCCATGGGGTCCCTCGCCCATCTACCATGATTGTATGTTTGAAGGTGGGCATCCTAAATATAAAGGTATGCCTTGTCATTTTTAAATTGAGTATTGTAGTTTGATTATCATGGACACTTATGGGCATGGATTAATGGGGAGATTCAACGGAAAGAATGGGCTAGGTATGTGCTTCTATCCCCTAGACCCTTTTAGGAATTAACCTTGGATTCTAGTCATGTGGGATCTCTTTTACTAACCATTTGGTTTCACAGATGGTATTTCATGGGAAAACCCGATTCTAGTGGCGTGTCCCACTCTCTTATTCGCTTATATTACTCTCTTTCCATTCATTATCACCCCATCCATCATTTTTCCCGCATAGATCCACATTCCTCCATTGGGTTCACACATGGTTAACTTGTCCCTTCCCCTTGCCCCCATCTTGGGTCATGTCCTGGAATGAAGCCCAAAGATTGATGCAATTGAAAGGAAAGTTAAAAGCATATATGGCCACATTCAAGAGGAAAAGTACCACAAAATGTAAAAGATGGTCGGGAAAAAAACATTTTAGCACGTGGGCAAAAGCCAATACGTGAGCTCTATCCCATTATCATGGCCATCACCCTGCTTCTTATAGGTTCTATGAGCCTTCTTCATCATATAGGAACCCATGATTGTCCCAACCCTTGGTGGGTGATGAACTGCCCCACCTTAAAAGAGGGATTCCACTGCTATATCTTACACATCATGCTCTAACCCCTTGAGCCCTGAGCAGTTAATCAAAGAAAATCATAAAAGGAAAAAGGCATATAAAGAAGGGTGGAAAAACCAAGGCCGAGGGACCTCATGTACCATGATTTCTCCATCCTACACATTATAAACCCAAAGTGTGGGATTCCACCTTATTAGCTACCCTTATACCCCGGCATGTGACCCAGTGCTGCCCCTTCTTATCCCATATTTCATTCACCTATATGTCACATGCCACCACCTTTTGACGGACGTAGCTTGACCATATTATCCCTTTTAGAGGTAGAAACCACCTAATAGGGTGCTTGGCTAACCCATTTGGAGTCTAAGAGACTTTGGCACATCCCAAAGTCGATTATGATGAGAAGGCCGTTATGAAGTCCCCATATGGTCCATGATTAGGTAAGCTCATTTACTCGATTTCTGTAATGAATTGTTGTACTGGAAGGCTAGGGGACACATTTGATCTTATACAGGATTGCAGATGGTTTTCATTTGGGTTTTGGTCTCCCTATATGGGGTCGTAATACTTTAGAGGGCTAGATTGGCACATGTAGGGTGACCATTGAGATCCATGGGCCTCCATAGCAGCAGATTGCACTCCATCGATCTCCACATCCATTCAGAGATTACTCATTGTTCACTTATTGGATGAGGAGGATGCACTTGATCCATCATGCCCAATCAACCCCATATTTACACCATACACTTTGCAGATGACCCAAGACTTCCACGATGATGTGGAATCAACTACACCATCATCCTAGTCCTTGAGGGAAACCTACAGGTATCTTCGATTTGTTTGGAGACCCATGAGGACACTTGTGTGCCCCCATATGTCATTCAAAGCACCACAGGTTATTACAAGGGGCCACCCCCTTGCCCACTCCTTTTGAGGTTCCTTCTCTTCAATATGACACCCATGGACCTCATTAGGCCTCTTAGAGGGCCCTACGACATACATAGTTTATTATTCGACTTCTTGAGAGTCTTACTTTTTCATTTATGAGCTATTTTGATGGGCTTGTCACCAAAAGTTGTATTATTAGCACATTATTTTATTTTTAGGGATTATGTAGACCAAGGAGGCTAATTATAACTCCTAAGATGTGTATAAATACAAGTGAGGTGATATTATTTCTCATCATCACTTTGAATTTGATCTCTATTTTCTTTAGAGAATTTTACACTTTTTCCTAGAGGATGAATTAGAGCATTTATGGATGAATTTTGATATATAGTTATTGGTCTATCTTCTCATGAAGTTTCTCTATTTCCATTTGTGAACGGTTGGATATACTCTACTGCATGTAAGTACGGAATTTTGATTTTATTCTTGTTACTTTTGTCATATATGTTGGATTGGGATTTTCATTGTTTTAGGGTTAATTGCTGCAAGCAAATTATTGCTTAATATTGTGGGATTGTCTCTATTATAATGTTTTTCTCCAAGTATGGGCCATGTAGTATGAGAGAAATATCCTAGGGTTAAATATGACCTTGATAAGCCATTCCTTTTGTGAATTTAAAGTATAAAATATGTAAGATTGCTTTCACTTGACCTAGAGGGGTTTGTGAAGTAATTTTGAAGCCTCCTTGAATGGGAACCAATAAATCTTACACATAATCAACATAGAATCCATTCTCCCAAGGATTAAGGCACTGATCTACCAAGGGTGGTCACAAAAACACTTATTCTTTCACCTTCTCCCAAGTCTAGCCATATTGGGGTGCCTATGACATCAATTTCTTGATAAGTTAACCACTGAAAGACTCAATATCCTAGGGTCTCCTGCGATGGCCTTTCCTCTAGCCCCTGTCTAAATTTTAAGACATTCTGACAGTGGAGTTGGGAAAAAAGGCAAGCCTTAACTATAGGACTAAAAAATTCCCTAGCACCTCCCAGGGTCAAAGCAACATTATTGAGTAAAATACTTTCTCTTATCCTTCCAACCTTGTCTAGGGTAAGAATATCATTGATTGTTTCATACCTCACTCATACCCTAGACCGAGTCCACTTGGACCCATGTGGTGACTCCCATGTCATTAAGTACCCAACAACATGTTGATCACATATTTTCCTGCCATAGATATGACAGGGACCACAATATTCCCTTCATCGAAATCCAAGAAGAATATGCAAATGTTTGATGGGGATCCACATTCCGCAACCAACCACGTGGTAAGGTTCATAAGGTACCTTTTGAAGCAAAATATACCTCAACCTTGTGACCAAATGGAATTGTTTGTCCTATCCATTGCCCCAAGTACTGATTAGCTTGAATCATGTAAACCTAAAATCATTCCTTCTCTTTCAATGTTGATTACGCAACTCTTGTTGCATAAAGGGACGAGTTTCCTTTCTCATGAAGACATATCCCAAATGTTAGATATGGGCCTTCTAGAGGAGGAAGTTATTGAATATGGTTTTATTTCTGAAGAAGGGCCTCTTATTGATGCATACTTTAATAATAATGCCTAGAGTGAATTGGAAAGCATATCCTCTGAGGACAACGAGGAATATCTCAACCCCGAGAGCCCTCAGATATTGGAAAAATGGATGATGGAATGTGAAAATTCTTACAAGAAAATAATGGACACATATAAATCTCAAGAGATATTCTCCCACTATTGTGAGCAATCAGAAAGGCTTCATAACATGAAAATTATATATAAAGATTATCCTAATGATGACCTTCTTCTTGAGGCATTTATTTGAATCACGTAGTAAATACCTTGAAGATCATTCTCTGAGAACGAATGAAGGAGGATAAATGAATGGCATTGTAACCAACACCAAATATATATTGAAGAATATGAGGGTTCTGAGGAAGATCATGATAATCAAATAAATGGAGAATCTATGAGTGAATTTGGGGTTGTTTATTGGGGAATTAGGTATGATTATAGAAATGAATACCCCATGGTTCCTCAAGCCCATAAGAATGAGCTCAGGGAAGAAGAAAATGCTCTTCCCCTTCCGAATAACAATGTTGGTCCTTATGAAGCCCTTCCTAGTGATTGGAAAGGTCCTTTCTTTATGTTCCAAGATGATTCAATAAAAGAAGAACCTTCCAAGATTGTGGGAAATTATGATGAACCTAATATAGAAGAAATTGAGGAGGATGCTTCCCTAGGCCATGCCACTGATAAGGGGTTTTTATCCATGTTTGAGCATTCTTCCCCTACCCTGGAAATAGATGTTTATGATAATGTTCATCCCCCTAGTTTTGATCAGGACATGGTTCCCCCTATAAAGAACCAGGAATCATGGTTTTTCCCCAAATATGATGATGAGCCCACTTCTTGTTTTCCCAATGACAAAAAAAATATCATCCTAAATATGTCTGAGTCTTTCAATCCTTCTTACCCTAAGGATGATAACCCTGAGATAATTCTCCATCAAAGATTCATATACTGGGTTACTGACATTTCCATGTCCTGGGTGAAGGGTCAAACCCAATCCTCTCAACTGGTGTCTTTTCCTTCTTCCAGGATCCCTTTCTATGACATATGGGTCTCTTGTTTTCCCACCTCACTCCCGCACAACCCCTCATATTATTATTCCCGTTGTCGAGTCCATTGCAAAAATAATCATGGAAGCACACATTCTTGTATTGATTGATTGACATGTTGGTTGCATTGGGTCTATGATTATGCCTTACACTTGACATTGTATCATATGCATGGTAGAGTAGGATGCATTACATGCTAATTTTTGCATTAGAAATAAGTATAATATCATACGATATTCCTCATGACATATATATGCATATTTTATTTTCTGTTGATTTTATGGCCTAAAAAATTAGCATGTGCGATCATGAAATGCCACGAAAGCATGTTGTCCCTTGTTTTTCCATCTAGTATATGTGCATATGCTAGGTCTACGATAACCAAGAGATTGCTAGAGTTCTCATGATCTCCCGTTTGAGTAGCTTCACCCACTTCTTCGAGAGATCACGTCCCAATTGGAGCCAGATGTTACCCACCATTTTGTGGGTAATATCCCTAGGATAAATTTTTTCTCCAAGATGGTCCTCGAATGGCAGCCAACATCCCCTTGCAACCATCAACTAGCTTAGTGTACCATTTCTTTGCCACTTGAGCCAGCCATGTGGTCCCTCGCCCATCTGCCATGATCACATGTTTGAAGGTGGGCCTCTCGAATCTAAAGGTATGCCTTGTAATTTTTAAATTGAGTATTGTAGTTTTCTTATCATGGACACTTATGGGCATGGATTAATGGGGGGATTTAGTGGAAAGAATGGGCTGGGTCTGTGCTTCTGTCCCCTAGACCCCTTTTAGGAATTAATCTTAGATTCTAGTTCCGTGGGATCTCTTTTACTAACCATTTGGTTTCAGGGATGGTATTTCATGGGAAACCCCTATTCTAGTTGCATGGTCATGCTCTCTTATTCCCTTATATTGCCCTCTTTCCATTCATTATTACCCCATCCGTCATTTTTCCCACCTAGGTCCACATTCTTCTATTGTGTCCACATAGGGTTAGCTTGCCCGTTCCCCTTGCCCCCACCCTGGGTCATGGACTGGAATGAAGCCCGTAGGTTGATCTAGTTGAAAGGAAAATTAAAAGCATATATGGTCACATTCAACAAGGAAAGTACCACAAAATGCAAAAGATGTCCAGGGAAAAAACATTTTATCACGTGGGCAAATTCCAATACATGATCTCTACCCCATTATGATGGCCACCACACTAGTTCCTACAGGTTCTATGAGCCTTCTTCATCATATAAGAACCCATGATTGTCCCAACCCCTAGTGGGAAATGAACTGCCCCACCTTAAAAGGGGGATTCCACTGCTATATATTACACATCATACTCTAACCCCCTAAGCCCTAAGCAGTTAATCAAAGAAAACCATAAAAATAAAAAGGCATTTAAAGAACGGTGGAAAAACCAAGGCCGGGGCACCTCATGTACCATGATTTCTCCCTCCTACAAATTATAAACCTAAAATGTGGGATTCCCTCTTATTAGCTACCCTTGTACCCCAACATGTGACACATGGATACCCCTTCTCATCCCCTATTTCATTCACCTATATGTCACATGCCACCACATTTTGATGGATGTACCTTGACCATATTATCCCCTTTAGAGGTAGAAAGCACATAATAGGGTGCTTGGTTAATCCATTTGGAGTTTAGGAGACCTTGGCACATCCCGAAGCCCATTATGGAAGGGAAAGCCATTATGAAGCCCCCACCTATGGTCCATGATTAGGTAAGATCATTTAATCAATTTATCTAATGACTTGTTGTATTGGAAGGCTAGGGGACAAATTTGTTCTAATGTAGGATTGTAGATGGTTTCCATTTGGGGTTTGGTCTCCTTATACTGGGTCCTAATCCTCTAGAGGGCTACATTGGAACATGTAGGGTGAGTGTTGATATCCATGGGCCCCCACAACAATAGATTGCAGTCCATGGACCCCCAAACCATTCAGAGATTGCTCGTGGTTCACTTATTGGACGAGAAGGATGCACTTGATCCATCATGCCCAATCAACCCTAGATCTACACCATACACTTGGTAGGCGATCCAAGACTTCCACGATGATGTAGTATCACCTACACCATCATCCTAGCCCTTGAGGGCATCCTACATGCATCTTTGATTTGTTTGGATACCCATGAGGACACTTATGTTCTCCCATATGTCATTTGGAGAACCACAGGTTATTACAAGGGGCCACCCCGTTTCCCACTGCTTTTGAGAGTCCTTCTCTTCATTATGGCACACATGGACCTCATTAGGCCTCTTAGAGGGCCCTACAACATGCATAGTTTATTATTTGACCTCTTGAGAGGCTTTCTTTTTCATTTATGAGCTAGTTTGGTTAAGTTTTTTAAAACTATGACACTGGTTCGGAAACGGTTGAGGGTTGGCTTCAACTCCGACTCCAACTTGGTATTGACTCGGCAGTTGTAAAAAATACATTAAATATCTATTTTTTTTATAAAAAAACATATTTTTAAAGATTTTCATTCATGTTCCTAAACACAAAGCTTTAGAATATAGAGAGAAGATAACATATGACAAAGTATGCTCATGAATATATAATGGAATTGCACCCAATGCACTATCCAATACATACACGATATAGAGACCAAAAATAAAACACATAACCAAGGATGATCTAAATGGCCACTACAACAAAAGTAAACTGTAAAACATCACTAGTCACCAGTACTACTGGATACTGCTAGAGGAGCCAACATCTTCTGGCTCATACTCTGAATCAGAGTCAGTCAGGGAAACCCATGGTTCCTCCTCCTCATCATCTCTAACTGCAACTATAGAAATGGTAGCACTGGAAGGCTGTGTAGAAACTGCACGCTAAGATAGACAAGATATGTGCTTCCGTCGTGGTTGAGCAGAGGAAGCACCTACAACTGGAGGACTTGGGGCTGAGCCTGAGGTTGGTACAAGTGGATTTGCATTCAACTGAACATTTTGTTCAAATGATGCTTCCATATGTAAATCAAAATCAAGATCCTCATCAAAATCAAACTCTGTTGGATGACTCTCCACTACCCAATATGATGTTGGATCAATATCTTCCAACACAATGGGATCTGAATCAGGTCTTTGTTCAATGATTGGTTGTGTCTGAGCCAGAGTTTGTATTGGACATAGACTAGATCATTTAACTGTTTTTGATCCAAACGATTTCTCTTCTTCATGTGAATCCTCTAAAAGATAGACCAATTGTGCTCATACCCAGTAGCACTGCGAGTTTGACTCAAAATATGAATTGGAAACTTCTGCAATTGGGGATAAGGGCTACCAAAAGCCTCCCACCATTGTGTTGCAAAAAACATAGTATTTTAGTGAGTTAGCTCAACAAATTATATCCAACAATCAAATTTCAAATTATAAACAATTTAACAAAATAAGAATTTGAAAATTGTTTTTTTTTGTTTACTTCTCTCATCTGCTTCCCTTGCAATATTTGCTAGGTTCTTGCCAAGGTACATGTGGCATTGCCGAAACAAGTGACCTGCCGATGTATGTCCAACTGATCACTCTCCAACGGGATCATGCGATCAATGTAGTCAATAATCCATCTCTAACCTCCCCAGCCAAAGCTCCTGCCTCCAGAGCTTTATAATGATACCTTGGGTTAACAAAATACCCAGCTGCATGTATATGGTGATGGAGTTGATTGCTCCATCTTTCATCAATTATTTCCCAAATGCGCCCATACTTAGTCAATTTATCCTTGTATGCTATCTTTATTTTCTCCTTTACTTGATCCATAGCCTCATAAATGAAGCCCATAGCCAATATTTCCCCATCCACCAATCGTAACACCTTAACTAGTGGCTCAACAACATTAACAATCTCTGCTGCCTTTTTCCAAAATATTTATTCATTAACTTTCTTTTTCAAATATTTTCCATCCTATTTGTGAGACTACTGGCTTTCATTCCATTCATCATTGAAAAACATCTTTTGCAAGTTTCTATGTTGGGAAAGTATATATTGCAATGTCAAAAAATGAGTTGCAAATCTAGTGATGGCAGGCCTAATAATATCCATGCCCCCTGTGTGTCTCCTCATCAAGCTCAAAATCCATGAATGATTGTAGATACATTTTGTTAGGATTTTGGCATGATCTACAATGTTCTTGACCCAATCTAATTTGTCAATATCCTCAAGTATGAGGTCTATGCAATGTGTAGCACATGGGGTCCAAAAGATGGTTTTGTGTTTTTCCTCTAATAGTTTACCAGCAAGAACATATTTAGAGGCATTATCTGTGATGATTTGAATAGAATTAGCCACCCCCACCTCCTTAACAACCTCATCCAATAGCTGAAACAACAATTTTCCATCTTTCACCCTATCAAATGCATCAACTGATTTTAGAAACATGGTTCCTTGTGGGAAAAAGATAAGAAAGTTTATGATGGTATAGTTCCTTTGATCAATCAATCCATCTGACATGATGATACATCTATTTTTTTCCATTAGTTTTTGAAATCTTTCAAATATTCATCAATGGAGGAAATTTCTTTCCGCAAATGAGACCCCCTTAACTCATGCATAGTAGGGCCTTTGAAGCCCTTTCTAGTAGCAAATATGGCATCAAACATAGGCTCATAATATGGTGAATAGGTAGCATTGAAGGGGATATCAGCATCATACCACCATCTATCTATGTAATCACAAGCAATCTCCCTTAATTCTTTCTTCCAATGGTCATCTAAAGTGGGTTGCATATGAATTCTACTAGCTTGAGGACCATGTGCATTTGATGGAGAGGAGGGCGTGACAATGAAATAAATTTTGATATTCATATCACCCTTCTTTTCCATTTTACCCTTACCCTTTTTTTCTTACATGGAATCCAAAGAGGGAGGAACACAACGGAAGGGGTTGGATGCATCAGTACAAGGGATAGATGAAGAGCCCTCAAAATCAAAATGGGGGTTGGGATCCATTATTTGTTGTATACTCCTCTTCCTCCCAATTTCAACCTCTATTTCTTTTTGCCTAACTTTTTCTTCCTGAAACTTCTCAAAGCTTTTTAACAACTCCTTCCTAATCTCCCCAATTTGTGGTGATTCACATGAAGTAATTTGGCCTCTAATACTTGCCAAGTGTTGTTTCAGCCTATGAATGCCTCTGGGACCCTCCTTAATTTTTCTATGGCAAAATTTTCAATGCATTTTATTATCAACCATTTCAGCATATGCCCAAGCAACATCTTTCACTCTATGAGCCAATTTTTGACTTGGAAATGAAAGGAAAAAATATGGAAATGAAAACAAAAAAATAGCATTGCTTCAATGTTCATTTCTTTTACAGAAAACACTCTTTTCAATTTCTAGATTTGCACGAAAAAATAAATAAGCAAAAACATATTTTAGAAGTGAAAAAAAAAACACCTCTAGGCACAAATCGCCTCCTCAATGCTGCTCCAATGCCTGCCCAAGAAGCTTCTCACTGCTACTCCAATGCTTGCCCAAGACTCCTCACTACTGCTCCAAAAAGAAACTCAACAACTCTTCACAAAATCCTCACAAATTATCACACAAATGCAATGAGATAACTATGAGGAAATGGGAAGGGTGCTTTTACAGGGTTGGGAGAGGTAAATGGTCCTCAAAATAACCCTAAGCCAAATTAGAATTGGCTGGGTGACTGAGCCGGCCGAGTTAACTCAGGCTCGACCAAATCAGTAACAACTCGACCAACCGATCCCTTTCGGCCATTGACCTGACCCAACCAGGCAATGGTTCGTTTTGGTTCAATCGAGTCGGAGTGGGCTCAACTGTTTTTAAAAATAGTGGTTTGGTGGGATTGTCACCAAAATTTGTATTATTAGCATATTATTTTATTTTTGAGGCTTATGTAGGCCAAGGAGGATAATTGGAACTCCTAAGATATGTATAAATACAAGTGAGGCGAGATCATTTCTCATCATCACTTTGGATTGGATCTCTCTCTTCTTTAGAGAATTTCACACTTTTTCCTAAAGGATGAATTGGAGCATTTATGGATGAATTTTGATGTATGGTTATTGGTTTATCTTCTATTGGAGTTTCTCTTTTGTCATTTGTGAATGGTTGGATATACTGTACTGCATGTAAGTACAAAATTTTGATTTTATTCTTGTTACTTTTGTCATATATGCTGGTTTTGGATTTTCGTTGTTTTAGGGTTAATTTCTGCATGCAAATTATTGCTTAATATTGTGGGATTGTGTATTTATAACGTTTCTCTCCAAGTATGGGCCATGTAGTATGAGATAAATCTCCTAGGGGTAAATATAACCTTGATAAGCCATTCCTCTTGTGCATTTGAAGTATAAAAGCTGCAAGATTTCTTTCACTTGACCTAGGGGGATTTGTGAAGTAATTTTGAAGCCTCCTTGACTGGGAACCAAGAAATATTACACATAATCAACATAGAATCCATTCTCCCAAGGATTAAGGCAATGATATACCAAGGGTGATCACCAAAACACTTATTATTTCACCTTCTCCCAAGTCTAGCCACATTGGGGTGCTTAGGAAATCAATTTTCCGACAAGTTAGCCATTGAAAAAGTTCGATATCCTAGGGTATCCAACGTTATCCCTTCCTCTTGCCCCCCTCCAAATTTGAAGACATTCTGATGGTGGAGTTGGGAGAAAATCCAAGCCCTAATGCCAGGACCAAAACTTGCCCTGCCATCCCCAAGGCTAGCACCTCCTAAGGTCAAAGCAACATTATTGAGTGAAATAATTTATTTGATCCTACCCACCTTATCTAGGGTAAGAATATCATTGATTGTTTCATACCTCCCTCATACCCTAGACCAGGTCCACTTGGCCTTGTGTGGTCCCACTCCTTCAAAGGACCATTCTTCACGAACCATCCTGGATACCAATTTTAACAATGATTTAGAGTGTGGGGAACTCCTTTCGAAGCCTATTCCCATACACCTAACCTCCAAAATCCTCTTCCTTTCACTAGAAGCGCATAGTACCTTGCTTATAAAGAAAGCAAGCTCCATCGTTCAAAACCTTTTAGGGAAGGGTATGGATCACTCATATCCATTGAATTATCATTCATTAGTCACTCCATACATATCAGGTCTCCTCCCATCGGTGAAAGTTCATAAATAGAAGGGAGCCCTAGCTGAGATGATAATGGGCTGAGACTCCACTTGTTGCCCTTGGTCTAGCATTTGCCCTTTAGGGAATCCCCTCATACCCCTTATTAGTTTGAGCAGTAACATGGCTCAAATAACTAAGGTACTAAGCCCAAAAACCTTGAACCAATAGTCTTGTGGCTTGTAGGGGTTCCACTTCCCTCACAGGCCTTCCAGGTGCTCTTTTAGGCCTCACAAAACCAAGGTACTAGACCCAATAGCTTCCAACCAACAACCCTGTGGGCTTATAGGAGTTCTGATTCCCTCATGGGCCTTCTAGGTACCCTTCCAATCATCACATAATGAAGGTACCAATCTTGGAAGCCTCCGACCAACAATATTGTAGCTTCCAGGAGTTCCACTACCCTCATGGGTTTTCCAGGTACCGTTACATGCTTTCATTTTGCCATTATCACCATGCTTCCATGGAAATATTTCTAGACTTGTTCATAGGAATCATCCATACTAATCCCCTACATAATCCTTCATAGTGACAAACATGTCTCTTTTGTATGCATGCCTCTTTTTCACTACTTGGAATTCATCCAAGCCACATCAAGGGCCTTGGTTATATGCATGGGATCCTTTTAATGATTATTTAAATTGTATGAGCAACTTTTAGTCAGCCATGGAGTCTTGACTCCCCAAAATCATTCCATATGCAATAATTTTATTTTAGTAATATGCATGTGTTACATGATCACATTACCAATTTTTATAGCCTCAAAATATAAAATATGTGTACACGAGTATGCCAACCCCAAAACACATAACACTCATGCACACAGGTGCAATGACCCCCGTAACATGGCACCACGACCCTCAAATCAATGGGATTCCTTGAGTTTCCCCATAAAAAATAGCCCATGAAGAGTCCATTCGGATATCAATAGTATGGGGGTGAATAGAGTGTGGGCTTGTGGCTTTGCAAGGGATGCAGTGGGAATGGAAACACTGTGAATGGGGATCTTTGCTATGTCTTTGTCATTGAATATGGAAACATTTCTTTCCTACCATACTCCCCAAGCCACAATGGGTGGGAGGGATTTATGTTGGGGAGGATATGAACTCCATTAGGTTTTCACCTATTCCTTTAAAAGGTATAAACTCCTCATCTTGGCCCATGTTTCCAAGCATCATTAGAAACCATTAGCACTTGAAATGTCTCATAACCCTCATAAAGGTATGATTCCAAACTTCTAGATCATTTAAACTTCCACATGCATGTCTTGTAACTCTAATGAGGTAAAGTTTCTTCTATCCTCCATCATATTGGATCATTTAAACAACCATCCATATTGAGTTGAACCTGCACTTGATTCCTTCTAACTTTGGAGATACAACTACACATAACCATGAATTCTTTCACCTTCGATTTTGGAGATTCATCGTAATTCATTTTAGAAACAAGAGGAATGCAAATACATTCTTAAACTAGTTCAAAAATTATCTTCTACTAAAAAAGCCCCTCAGTAAAATAAAATTAATGTAACTATCCCCTTAGAGATACAAAGAAATAATAGTGGCACATAACATCCTACAAGAATATGTTTACCTCCAAATCATATCATAGGCTTGTCTGTATGCCAGAAGTTCCACATTAGTCATCTTCCTACATTCATTAGTAAGATAAAAACCCTCCAAGGTCTCTATCATCTGAATATGGAGCAACACCAACGGATTCAAATATGTCCTCGGATCTAGAAAAGAATCGTTTTATGCCTGATGAGATCATAGTTGCTCAAACAAGATTTATCAATATAGTATATGAATTTACCCTTGTTATTCAATGGAAAATTTGAAGATATAGATGAAGTCCATATTATATGCCTAATGATTTTGGCCTTTACACAAATCCTCAAAATATCAAATGTCCCGTTAACATCATCCTCGATAATACTCCTCTATGTATTTATGTTTATGGTGAAATTCATGGGAGTAGCCAAGAGAATGAAAAAATCATAACCCTAGATCGAAGTATCAAAGCTATCCTTTTCATGGAGGTTTGCTTTGAAGAGTCGAAGCCTCTATTTGGCTCATGGGAGATACAAAATATGGCTAGTTTTTCTCTTGTCCCCTAGACCCATGAAATTTCCATTGGAATTGTATCATTGGAGCATATGATCATTGATTAACCATGAGGTGATGAAACCTCCTTCTCCCATCACACATACACTTTAGTCACTCATAAAAAATATGTACAATTTTTTTTGCACGTAGAAAGTCACTAAAAAAATTACTCACAAAAGAAATAATCTAATCTAACCAATGCTAATCCCACATATTTATAGAGGATTAGAATTCACATCTATCTCATGTTCTTGGGCTCTCTTTTGAGGGAGATAATCCCAAGCTAGACCTATACCATGAAAGCAATAAAAGAGTAGACATGTTTTTTGTCACACACTAAAAAACAATTCTAAGTATATTATTAATCGTGAAATAGTACAATATAAATATATCATGCTTTGTCTTAAGATAGACAAGGTTTTGAGTAAATTATTAATTGTTAAATAGTACAACATAAATACATGAAGCTTTGGCTTAAGAAGGGCATGCTATATTAACCATACTTTCAAACTAGTTGAGAAAACTATATCAACTATACACCAAACTAGGAGACGACTAGTTCGAGGGAATTTCTCAAATTAAATAGATCTAACAACCTCCTAAATAATAAAATGAATCACTCAAGTAGATTTATCAAAATAAAAAATAATCTCATGCTATTATGAAGAATGCCATATTAATAATAAGACAAGTAGGATTTAATCACTCCAACACCCTCTCTCAATGAGTACTTGTATTGATATTTGATATATAAGGTATTCACTAACATCTTTAACCATTTTGAAAATTTGTAGGTTACAAACTCCATTAGGTTGTTACCTATTCCTCTAAAAGGTATAGCCTCTAGATGTGACCCAAGTTTTCTAACATCATTGGACACCATTAGTACTTAAAATGTATCATAACCCTAGATAAGTTACGGTGACAAACTTTTAGTTCACACATTTCCCCGAAAATATTGGACAACAACCCTCACATGCATACTCTAGTGAGGTATAGTTTCTCCAATCCTCCAAGGTCTTGGACTAGTGGTGAGTTGAACTTGCACGTGTTCCCTTTTAACCTTAGAGATACAATTACACATGACCATGACCTCCTTCACCTCTGATTTTGAAGATTCATCATCACCCATTTTGTAAACACGAATAATGCTAATACATTCTGTTAGCGCTTGGAATTCACCTAGGCTGAGATAGACAAATTCTCAAGGCTACATCAAACCATTTCACCTCGTAGCTAGCCCTACGAGGTATGAGAAGGCTCTCTCGGGTCAGATTCGATAGATATTTCAATATGATTAGGCTGACCAATTAATAATAAAGATTTTAGGCTAGTAAATTGATAAGGGGGTTGATTTAATGATTTTTTGGGGTTTTTGGTGGCAATTGGTGGAAGTGCAATTCAAAGTGCGGGGATTGAGCACAGTTTTCACAGGGGGATCTAAGGGGCAAGGTAGGAAGGAGTGCTGATGCCTTAATTTGAGATGGATGATCAGATATGATAGAGGAGAAGCTAAAGAGGGCAAACACACAATTCGAATCCTCTCTAGACAGTAGAAAACATTAAAATTGAACAAACTAAAAAGCTGAGCATGTCAAAACATGAGTTCAAACTTTACCACTTCATCTGTCCAATTTAGAAGCATAAGAGAGATGTGAAACACATAAACAAACTTACAAGAACATGTAGAGAACACACCATCAACAATCAGATCCACAAGAATCCTCAAAGATGTCTGTAAAACCCTGGCTTTCCTTGCCTTCAATTGCAGAAATAGATGCACAATATACAATAAAGCTTCCTTCCACAAGAGTCCAACCATGAAAATGAGAAGGAGAGAGCATAATATAGACCATCTAAACCATCTAACTCCTTTCCCCACCTCTAGGGGTCGAGCTCAGCTTCCTAGGGGCAGTTTGAACTAATTCTAAACTAAGAACTAGAAAATAGGCAGCCGAACAACTTGCCTCTATTACTTAGCTAACTCATCCATGCATTAATTTTTCACTTTTTACATCATGGAAGCTTCTAGAAGGGTAAAGAAACATAAAATCTACCAAAGTGCCATGAAAATATTACATTTATCCATCATCTACAAGTAATAATAGTCAACCATAGTCAAAACAATGTTTTTTGACCGAAAATGTGAATTCTGGCAAATCTGGAAGTTCTGGTCGCGCCCCTGGAAGTTCTGGTCGCGCCCCTTTACAGTTGTTTTTGAGTGGGTTCCACTGATCCAAATCAGGTGAAAAATGGCTCATTGGAAAGCTTGGCCTGTCTACTTTCCATCCCAAGTGGAATTTCTGAATTTGGTGTTGATTTGACCCCTAAAAAAGCATTTCTCCCAAGGTCACTTTCTGCAACTCAAAAAGTGGGCAGAAAGTCATTTTTTAGGTGTATTTTGAGCTTTTGGAGGCTCAAAACTCAAAATCAGGCTTCTCCCAAGTATTGGTAATTTTTATTTTTGAATGCCCTTTCCAAAAATTCCAAGTTTGCAAATTTCCGAGCAGCCCTTCAAACTGGTCTCACCCGGGGTGAGACCAGTTCTTGGGAAAAACCTGTAAATTGCACAAAAAATTCACAAATGACAAAATTTTCTCCAAATTTCTTGAAATTTGGGCTGGGAGTCCCCAATCAAGTACCATGCTTAGTCAAAGAGGCTTTGGCCAAAATTTGGAGTGGATCGGGCGTTTTCCTTCGTTTTTGTGCTTTGGCCAACCGTCCTTGGAGCACCTTCATTCTCACCGGTATTTTTGACATTTCTCTCAAACCATGACACCTGTGTAAAAAGTGAAGGAGGTTTTTCTTCTTTGGCATGTTTTGGACAAAAACCTCTCTCAGTTTTTCAAAATTCATCTTTGATTGCTCAGAAACATCTTTTGAGTGAAACTTGTCCCGATGTGTGAAACAAGGGATTTTGTCGAAATGGAGCGAAATGAAGGGGATAGAGGGCTTCTAAATTCTTGGGGAAATTTTTGGGAGTGGGGAGGGATGTTAGGAAGCAGGGGAAAGTGTAATCTCAGAGATTGAGTGAGGGGAAGGGGTCGAAAAGGACAAAACACAGGCCAAACCTAGAAAATTGCCAGGTTGTAGCTAGAAACTAGGGTTTGTGCAAAAATGAGCAATTTGGCGGATCTAAGGGATGGGAAGTGTTTAATAAGGTAGGTGAAGGGTAGGGGAAGGTGTATGAACATCAGGAAACAAGTTTTTCCGGTGATTTGGCCGCCCAAGAGAAATCGCCTTCAAAACCCTAGGAGAGGGAATTGAACCTTGCCTAGGCACAACTGAAGCATGAATAAGGTGTAAAATGACTCATTAGATACTGACATGACGATGACAACCCTTTGAATGATGATACACTCAGCTGAATGATGACATAGACTGACATTTGGGCAACTTTGAACAGAGTGAAAGCAAACCCTAGACCTAATGCTTAGTGACCAAATTTTGCTTGAAGACTCACTGAAATAACAAAATTTGACCTTGACACTCTGAGATCACTTTGTAAGAGCATATTTGATCACTGTAGGAAGGCTGAAAAGACTGACACTAACACATTCTTACACTGATTAAAAAACCTTTCTACTAAAAAAAATTCCTAGTAGAATAAAACAAATGAAGTAGCCTCCTTGGATATAAAAAAAAATATTAATGGCAACATAACATCTTGCATGAATGTGTTTTCCTCCCAAGGATATCACAAGCTTGTATTTTCACTAGAAGGTCCACATTAGATGTCTTCCAACAATCACTAGTTAGATAAAAACCCTCTAGGGTCTCTACCATCTAAATATGGAGCAATGCATATGGTTTCAAATCTATTGTCAGATCTAGAAAATAATCCTTTTGCGCTTGATGAAATTGGTGTTTCTACAATAAGATTCATCAATATAATATCCTAATTTCCCTTTTTATTCAACAAAGAAGTTACATATATAACATGAGTGCATACTACACACTTAATGATTTTTGACCTTTACACAAGCACTCAATATCATGTAACATTAACCTCAATCTCAATAGTTCTCCTTTCGGTCTTTGTTTCTATGCATAAATTCGTGGGAGTAGCCAAGAGAATGGTAGGCTCACAGCCTTGGATGACAATACTGAAGTTTCCTTTTTCATGAAGGCTGGATTTGAAGAGATGAACCTTAGATGACAATATTCAAGTTTCCTATTTCATGGAGGTTGGATTTGAAGAGACGAAGTGAGACATAATATAGTCAGTTTCGATCTCATACCCTAGATCCATGACATTTCAATTGAATTTATCCCCAAAGAAGGATATTATTGATTAGTCATGAGGCAATGAAGCCTCCTGCTCTCATCACACACAATGCAGGCACTCACAAAAATGATCTACAATGCTATTTGCACATAAAATCTCATTGAAAAATTACTAATAGCACACTTAGAAAACAAATAATCTAATCTCACCTATGTTATTGTTAGAGGATTATATTCACATCTTTCTCATGTTCATGGACCCTCCCATAAGGGAGTTAAATAGAAATCAACTCTATATACTATAATATAAAATGGAGTTTGACTTAAGAAATGAATATATAGTTAGTCATGAAATAATATAATATAAATACATCTTGATTTCATTTAATATGGACAATCTATCTTAACCATACTTATAACTAGTTGGAGAGAATTTCTTAAATCCAACTCAATGTAACAACTTCCTAAATAATAGAATTAGTCAATCACATAAAATGATCAAAATAAAAAATCATAATCTCATATTTTTTCCCCAAGGAAAAATCATAATTTGATTCAATAGAACAAATTTACATGTTGCAGAAGCTAATAAGCATTCAAGCATACCAACCTTACTTGGTATAGTAAAAGAAAAACTCCCATAGAAATATGACAAAACTATTCTTTTCTACCCTTATTTTTCTCTACTTTTTGCCAACCACCAAAGTTGGGAGTGGAAGATACAATGGCCATATGGATCACTTCTTTATTAACAAAAGTTTCTTTATCATAGTCGGAACTCTCTGATGCATGATTTATTTTGGTTCTACACTCTTCTTTCTCAGGGATAACCTTCTCAATCTATTGCTGGTAAGATGAAGTTGTGGTTACTAAGGACAAAGTTGGAGCCATTGGAGCTGCCTGCTCCTCCCTTCTTTTCTCTAAGATTTGTTGGGACTTCTGATCAACAATATTTGTTATATTTCCTCTGTATTCTTCTTCCTCTGCTTCTTCATCCTATGAATATGAGAACTGCCATCCCTTTGCGTTTTGATCTTGTATCTTTTTTCTTTTGGGGTATTTCTTTGCCTAAAGACTTGAGTTTTCAAGAAGTCTCGTTCGAAGAAAAATACGACATCTAAAAGATGTATTTTCAAAGTCAAGGGACTAAGTCCACTACACATTATCATGGTGATTAGGTAATTCTTTACTAAGGTCCACCTCTACACAGATCCTAGAAAAACTGAAAATTCTTTTTATGACTCTACCAACATCCACCTTTAGGAACTTTCCCAAATAATTTCAGGTTCCTTCTAACACTTTGTGATGCCAAAAATGCAAGGGAAGATTATGTAACGAGACCCATTTCGACATTTTGGATACCACAATGTTATTTTCATCAAACCTTGGAAAACATGACATCATAAAAGAATCACACTACCCTAAAACCATGGTCCCTCTTTTAAAACATAAACCAAATCTTTTGTTGTATCAAGTTTGACAATAAAAAACCCCTTAAGCAAAGGTGAATATCACAGTTTTCAGTCCAAGTGTTAAAAATCCAATGATGTAAATCCTCCTTCTTGGGCTAGAAACATTAAATATGCATATGGCTACTTTGGAATGAAATTTGGAGTACAAATCATTTACCTCTAACATATTTACTGTCAAAGCTGACACTTGATTCATTTTCTCTACAATATAGGGACCGAGCACATTGGGGATGTGATCAACATTTTTGTGTTTTAGCTTTTCCTTTTGTCACATCCTTTAAAGAGACTAGACCTTTGGGGGTACTAGATCAAGGATATCCTCTGCATAACCTTAAGTTTAATATGATGGATGAGTCACATTCAATTCCATAATCTTGTAAACTATATTCATCCTGCATTGATTTCCCTGCATAGTTCAAAATTTGAAGATTTGTTGGAATCCCCAAATTTTCTTAAATCTTTATCTTTAGATCTATCACCAAATCCCTAACCCAAATTCTAATGATGACTGATTTCCCATCAAGGTACTTAACAAAATTTTTGAAAAAGGCATTCGTTGCCAGATCTAGGTTTTGGCTATCGATATCACCTAATACAACCATAGATCCAGGCATAGAAAGGTTGAAAGAGGCCTTTTATTCATCGAAAAATCTGTTGGAATTTCGCTGAACCCAAGACAGGGGATTGTACATATCTCGAGACAACAAATCCCATATGCCCATATACTCAAAAGTAGGATCGCGACATAAGAAACCCCACCATGACTTGCAACATCATTCATAAGCTCAGCTTCAGAGATCTAGGGAAGTCTTCGCTTACCAAAACACAACATCCTGGCCCAAAACCCTAGATCCACATGAAAGAGTGATAGGTATAACCAAAACGAGGCCTTCAGACCTGTAATCACCATGGAAAAACGAGATCCAGTGCTTGAAAAAGTTGTTATACAGCAGCTCACACTTGCAAAGGAGTAATCTAGCGATTAGATAACTAGTACGCCATCGATCTCCCATCTATCCGCCTAGATAGATTGTCTGCAATAATCAACCAAATCATGTTTGCAATCGCAATAGTGATCTTGAAGATCTTGACGCCAACAAAAACCCTAGTGGAACACATTTTCACCCTCCAACCTTTAAAAGTATTCATGAGTTTTTTTTTTAACCGAATCAAAATGTTTTCGAGAATATCTCTCTATCATAATCTTATATTATAATGAAGAATCCCACATTAACAATAAAACAAGAGTCAATCACTCCAACAAATTTTACATAAGCGTGCAACTTTTAAGCTAGTTTAACCTCATTAAATTGGAGTCCTTCCTTACAAAATGATTCTAAGATTATTGCGCCGAGAGGTGCTCTACAACCCAATATGTACGTCGAGAGGCGCTCTACAACCCAATATGGGGGCAGATCTCACGTAAAAACGTAAACATGTAAACGTAAACGTAAATGTAAACGTAAAAGTAAAGGTAAAGGCAAATGTAAAGCCAAGTATGGAGGTAGATCTCACATAAAACATAAGCATGTAAACCTAAACGTAAATGTAAAGGGGTAGATCTTACGCACGTAAACATGTAAATGTAAACATAATATAACGTGTAAAATTTAATCTACTTAATCTAATGTTGGTGTCTCTGCCTAATTATATAAATTTAACAAAAAAACAAAGTTTTGCAATAAAAAAAGAGGTTTGCACCTCAAGAGATTTGATCCCTCTTAGCGCTTGATAGATCTAGAGTGGGTCTAGGCTGGTATTAATATTCATTTAGGTTGTCCAAACATTTGACCTAGGTCAGAGCAATTCCTAAGAAAAATGCTCTTATAACTCACAACCTTATGAAATTACAATGTTAATTTTATAACATATGTATACATAAAATTAAAAAACACACTTATATGTATACTAAATAAAGAATATGCTTCATTTTTTTATTAAAAAATATAATGTTAATAAAATAAATGTTAAAAATATGTTATATTCTTTGCATGTAAATAATATAATTGTACTCAAAGTGTTAGTTGTAACATGCAAAATAATTTTTGTTTTTTAAAATTACTTTTCAATTTTCAACTTATTATAATGCAATTCTTATGTTACTAACATATATCCATTTAAACTCTTGATCTACCAAAGGCCGAGAAGGATCAAATTCCTTTAGATGTAAACCTCTTTTAGAGTGAAAAGAGATTTGATCCCTCTTGGCGCTTGGTAGATCCGAAGTTAAGATGTATCTATGTGTTTAATTTACTCCTTTAATTAGGTTATATTCCACATGAATACCATGGGCTCTCATAAACCTCAAAAACCACTAGTAACTTGAGCAAGTCAAGTTTACCTTGTTGTTTTAGTTTAAAGTTATTTTTGTTTTAACATAGAGTTATTTTTAATTTTCTTTATTTTATTTTTGACCAAGTAAAAATGTTTAAGGTAGGGTTATTTTTATTTTTATTTTTATTAATAAATATAATTATTAATGTATTTTTATTTTTATTTTATTTGGCCAAGTAAAATGTTTACATAACATAATAGGACATAACACAAATTTTCACTTTAAGAGATAAGATGTATTTTATTTTTATTTTTATTTTTATTGCACCGAGAGGCGCTCTCTAGCCGAGTATGGAAGAGATGTTGTAAGGTTATGTTATGTTATGTGATGTTATGCTATATTATGTAAACTATTGAAAAATGCAACAAGAAAGTATCAAATTGATTTTTCCTTGGTCAAATTGATAAAATTCAAATTTCCACATCAATGGACAACTTGGAGGAAGTTAACTGAGGTGTCATGGACCTTGTCACCTAGTTAGCTCAATAAAATTCAAGTTTATGAGTCAGAGTTCAATTTGGATGTGTTTATTGCTAATTTATAGAAATCCAGTTCAGTTTGTTTTAGTTGTGCTCAGTTGAACTAGTCCCAACACTCAATAGAACTAGTGCATGGTTAGTTGAGTAGTGGGACAACAGTCTGATTCAGAGACAATCCAGTTAAATGATGCATGCAACTAAATTAGATCATGCATGCAGAGAATTTGAGTTCCCCAGCTGTAGTGGAGATTCCAGGGTAATGTCCAATTAATTATATACTAGTTTGAGTGCATAGTTCATTGTAATGGTCAGGTGATCAATCCCTTGGAATTTCATAAGCATTTTGGCGAAATTCCTAAATAATAGGGGCCTAATTTACCAGGAATTGCACAAGGAAATAGTGGCTCAAGTAGAGGTAGAAATTAACTAAGTCTGGGTCAAAGCTTCTCAGTGAGCATAGAGATAGGTTATTCACTTTCATGTTGTGCTCAGTTGAGCAAAACAATTGTCATACATCTCTATTCATCAGACATATGGGTTTTTAGATGATTTCTTTCCCTTGGAAAAATATCATGTGCATGTGTGTTATTTATTATTTCATGTCTATGATTGATGCTCTAAATTTTGAATTGAATTCCGTAGAGCAATACAGTAGGTTTGTGTCTTGTGGTTTGGATTAAATCTTCATGAGCAGTTGCAAATCTACACCATAATTTCTACATGGTATCATAACAGGATTCACATTAGAGCCAAATATTGAAGTTCTCATTTACAATGATCATTGAAGAACTAATGAGATGTTAAGAGGCAGAGTTATGGAGCCCTAGTACAGGGAAGATCCAGAAGACCCAATGAACAAACTTCTTAATGGATCTAAAAGACTGCTAGTGGGCAGATCAATGAGCCAATTTTTAGTGACAAAAAAGGAGTTGTGATCATTGATATTGGTAGATGTTGGAAATAATACTGAGAGGGGGGGTGAATCAGTATTATCAAATTCTTTTCAATATATCTTCCTTATTTATACTTTGAATAATTCTTCAAATATTGATCATTACTTTGTATGTTAGTATCATAAAATAATGAGCAGGAACAAGAAAAGAAAATAGTCACACAAAAGAACACCAGATATAAGGTGGAAACCCAATGTGGGTGAGAACCACCTGCTGCAATATGTCTCTATCTTCTTTTAATAAGAAACTCCTTTTACAATGATTTTGTACTGGTGCAGTCCTTTACCAGTACGCAGGCTACAACCTGCAGAGAGCTACAACTCTCTCTCTCGTTTTCCAGTCTCTCCTGGAAGGGAGCTACAACCCCCTACTTCTTTTCTTTCAAGGACCACTTTTCATTAATTTTCAGACTGGATCCAAGAACATCAAAAACCCATCAACTACACTTGCATCATCAATCTCTGATTTATCCAATACTGTATCAATGCTTTCACCAAATCCAACCCGCATACAGATCTGCAAATATTTCCTTATAACTTTGCGGTTGTTCCATACATCAGACATACCCAGATCATAACATGTGTACAATAAAATTTGCATCAATAATTCAGATCTATAAATTCATTCTTTCAAATATTTAGATATTAGTTAACCCAGATTATTAGATTTATAGATCAAGCGTGTGCCACATATCACAGATCAAAATCATATAGAGATACCACTATTCCAGCCTTAAGATTTTGACCCATCAATAGAACTTATCCTTCTCCTTACGCTCAGGTTCCTTCTTCATTCAGATCCAGATCTGCACCATAACCCAATCACCATATTCCAGATCTAGCACTTTATCAGATATTCAATAATTCAGAAGATGCTTTGCCAAATGATCTCCTTCCTCTTTTATAGCCTTAGTCCTTTCTCAATACCACGGTCCAAAACCATAGGATCAAAAAACTGTTGGATTAATACCATGAACCAACCATGAAAGTGCGTGAGATCAACACTTTTGGATGCAATACCACGGACCAAAACCATAGGATCAAAAACTGTCGGAATAATACCATGAACCAACCATGAAAGTGCGTGAGGTCAACACTTTTGGATGCAATACCACGGACCAAAACCATAGGATCAAAAACTGTCGGACTAATACCATGAACCAACCATGAAAGTGTGTGAACTTTTCTCTTGCATGAAGGGAACTTTTCTCTGCATGAAAGTGCGTAAACTTTTCTCTACATGAAATAAACTTTTCTCTGCATAAAAGTGCATGAACATTTCTCTACATGAAATAAACTCTTCTCTGCATAAAAGTGCGTGAACTTTTCTCTACATGAAATAAACTTTTCTCTGCATAAAAGTGCGTGAACTTTTCTCTACATGGAATAAACTTTTCTCTGCATAAAAGTGCGTGAACTTTTCTCTACATGGAATAAACTTTTCTCTGCATAAAAGTGCGTGAAATTTTCTAATAAACTTTTCTCTGCATAAAAGTGCGTGAACTTTTCTCTACATGAAGGAAACTTTGTTGCACTATAATTTATCAAATAAATTTGCTGCACTATAATTTATCATTTGTGTGATTTGCCATCAAGGACAACACTTGTCTCATAATGCCAACAATCTCCCCCTTTGGACTTATCATACTGAGAATTGTCATCTTATATCTCTTCCGTAGATTCATCTAGATATATATAAGTGAGTTGATCTTCTATGAGTTGTTTGCCATCAAGTACAACACATGCATCATAATGCCAACAATCTCCCCCTTTGGACTTGATGGCAACAATACCAAATCACTCTCCCCCTTTGACATCAAGGGCAAAGGGCGAACCAAGATATTCTCTTTCCTAGAAAGGCATTCCGCTGTTCATACTCCCCCTGAGTACCTGTTGAAATCTCTGAATGAGCTCCCCCTTTGTATATGCCAAGGTGTACCAATCTATTCATGCTACATGCTGAAAGCTCTGCTCTTTCTGAATTGTGTTGTTCATGCTCCCCCTGACTGTAGGAAAGATCTGCAAAAGATGTTCTTCAAGAAGAACCAAGACTTATACATCATGAAAGAGATAGAGACGTATTGCAGCAATATTCAGACCAGCATCCATGATCTCCTTCTGTACTTCCTCCATAATGCCAACAATGCATGATATGCTCCCCCTGAACCTATGCCATTCGATCTTCGACCAATGTACGCATATACTTCAGATGAACCTTGCGTACAACCAAAAATCAGAAGAGATTCAACAACAAGATGATACATCAACAACCCCTAGCTTTTGCCTGAGGTATTCAAAGGTCTCCCTAGGCAATGGTTTGGTGAGTATATCAGCAACCTATTCCTTAGAAGGAACATACTCCAACTTGACCTTTTGTTCAAGCACTTGTTCCTGGAGAAAGTGATACTTGATTGGTATGTGCTTGGTTTTTGAGTGCATGACTGGGTTCTTTGAAATGCTGATTGCACTTGTATTATCACATAAGATGGAGATAGGTGGTGTACAAGTGATTTGAAAATCCTGCAGGGTCTGCATCATCCAAAGGAGTTGAGTGCAGCAAGATGCAGGAACAACATATTCTGCTTCAGCTGTAGACAAGGAAATCGAACTCTGTTTCTTGCTGAACCAAGATACTAATCTGGAACCCATAAAGAATGCACCACCACTTGTGCTCTTCCTGTCATCCACGCTTCCGTTCCAATCATAAGCATGAGGTGTGAGATCTGTATCTCTAGGATACCATAAGCCATAATTTTGAGTCCCTTGAAGATATTTGAAGATTCTCTTTACTGCCTGAAGATGAGTTTCCTTTGGATTTGCCTGAAATCTTCCAACTATTCCCACTGCATGCATGATGTCTGGTCGGGTACCCATCAAATAAAGTAGACTTCCAATCATAGATCTGTAGGTTGGTTGATGTACTGCTGCTGATTCATCATTTGCACTGAGGCTACATCCTGTGACCATGGGTGTACATACTGGTTTTGCATCTTCCATGCCATATTTCTTCAAAATCTGCTTGAGATACTTGGTTTGAGACAAGAAGATCCCTCCTTCCTTCTGTTTGATTTGCAGGCCAAGAAAATATGTCAATTCTCCAAGCAAGGACATTTCGAATTCTTTCTACATCACCAAGGCAAAGCTTTGACTCATAGATTCTTCATTACTGCCAAAGATAATGTCATCTACATACACAACAAGTATTAGCAACTTGTCATTTTCAATTTTTATATAAAGATTGCTATCTGCTGATCCTTTTGAAAAACCTTGTTGATGAAGATATTTGTCCAAACGATAGTACCAAGCCCTTGGAGCTTGTTTAAGACCATAGAGAGCCTTTTTCAGTCTGCATACAAGATTTGGATCATTTCCAAGAATGAACCCATCTGGCTGCTCAATGTATACTTCTTCTTCTAAGTCTCCATTCAGAAAGGCTGATTTCACGTCCATTTGAAATACTTTGAACTTTTGAAAGCTTGAGAGAGCAAGGAACATTCGGATGGCCTCAAGTCTTGCAACAGGAGCAAAATTTTCCTCAAAATCTATTCCTTCTTGCTGCGCATACCCTTTACAAACAAGTCTTGCCTTGTTTCTAATTACTTCCCCATTTCCATTCAACTTATTTTTGAAGACCCATTTTGTCCCTATAACATTCTTATCCTTTGGTCTAGGAACCAACTCCCAAGTGTTGTTCTTTTCGATCTGCTCAAGTTCTTCATCCATTACTTTGACCCAACATTCATCTTTGCATGCCTCTTTTACATTTTGTGGTTCAGTGGAGGAGAGTAATGTCAAATAGCTTGAAGCTTCTGCAATTGTTCTTCTTGTTTGTACACCTGCTTCTTTCTGCCCCAAAATATGAGATTCTGGATGATTCTTCTGAATGTACCGGGATGTAGTCTTCTCTTCTATTCTTATCTGTTCCTCTGGTGCTCCTTGAGGTTCTTCTTCTTCATCATTCTGTCTTTGAGGGTAGTCTTCATCTTCTTCGATATTTTCATGATTTACTTGCCTAGGAATGTATCCCTTTTCATCAACCACTACATCAATGCTGTCAACAATTCTTCCAAGTCTTTTATTGTAGCACTTATATGCTTTGTTGTGTGGCGAATAACCAAGAAGAATGCCTTCATCTGCTCTAGGTTCAATTTTTCCAAGTTGCTCATCAGTATTCTTAATATAGCATTTGCTCCCAAAGATTTTGAAGTGCTTTACCAAAGGAGTCTCACCATAACAGAGCTCATGAGGAGTTTGAGTGTTGTTCACTCGGACATTTGTTTTGTTGAGAATAACAACCGCAGCATATGCGGCTTCACCCCAGAAAGTTGCAGGAGTTCCAGACTCATCCAGCATAGCACGAGCCATTTGTTGGACTATTCTGTTCATCCTTTCCACCACTCCATTTTGCTGAGGAGTTCTGGCTGTAGAGAATTCTCTTCTTATCCCATGTTCTTCACAGAAATCGAAAAATTCATTTGAGGTAAACTCCCCACCTCTGTCAGACCTGAGGCACTTAATTTTGTAACCTGATTCATTTTCAACCAAGGCTTTGAAGGATTTGAATTTCTCGAATGCTTCGTCTTTGTGCTTCATAAGTCCTAACCAAACAAACCTGGAGAAATCATCAATGAATAATATCAAGTATTCTTCTCCTCGAGGTGTCCTTTTCCTAAATGGGCTACATACATCTGTATGGACTAGCTCAAGAGGCATGCTAGCTGATCCTTCCTTCTCTGGAAAGTTAGTTCTGGTTTGATTTCCAAACTGACATGATTTGCATATGGTGTTGTCTGGAATTTTGATATCTGGAAGACCACGAACTGCCTGATATTTGCATGCTTTCCTTATTTGTGAAAATCTTAGATGCCCCAACCTCCGGTGCCATAACCAATGTTCATCATCCTTGCTCAAATAGCATTGTTGTTGTCCTTATTCAAATATGTATCGATTATTTGGAGTTCTTCTTCCTTTGATCACTGTTTCACCTGTATCAAGATCACGAACACGACATCCGTTTGATCTAAATATCACCTCAGTTCCTTGATCACACATCTGGCTAACACTTAGAAGATTATGCTTCAATCCATCAACATACAAAACATTTCCAGCTTTGACCTTTTCTTTTAACTGAGCAGTGCCTTTTCCTTTTATAGCTACAGGAGTATCATTTCCAAAAGAAACTTTCTTTCCCTTTTCTAAAGCAGAATATGATTCAAGTTTTTCTTTATCACCTGTCATATGTTTTGAACATCCACTGTCAATGTACCATAGATTTTCTTGTCCTTCTGCATAAAATGCTATCCCACATCTTTCTGTTTGTGGTTCCTTTATTCTCCATGTTCTGGTGCTTGAGGCTTGTTCCTTTGTCTGCTGAAACCTACTCCTGCATTCAGAATCTTCATGACCAAATTTATTGCAAATAGAACATTCAACTTCATTTTCAAGAGCCAAAAAGTTGTTATAGGTCCTTTTTGTAATCCCGATCATACTTCTTTGTTTTTGAGCTTCTCTAGTCATGATTAATTTATATGCAACAAATTGAGCTGCTTTGTGACCGAAGTTATGGCAAGAGAAACATTGCCCATTGAAGAAACTTCTGCGATTATCAAATCTACCGGCAAAATGATTGTAATTTCTATTGTCATCCATTCTTGAAGCAAATTGAGAAGATTTTACCTGTGGCTGGTTGTAGCTTTTGTTCATCCTTAAGACAGATTGCCCCTGGTTTACCTGATAGTCTTTGTTCGTTCTTGATGTAATTCATCCCTGCTTTACCTGGTGATCTCCATTGTGCTTTTGCTCATTCCTTCTTGCTGCATCAAGATAACTCTTTGAGGTGGATGCTTGAGATGTTTCTCCATTATACCCCAGACCTGTCTTGTTTAGCGGAGAACGCTGTACATTGATGATCTCATCCAGAGTTTCAGATCCTTTGACAAACTTAAGATTAATAACCTTTGTTTTCTCAATTTCTTTTCTAAGGTCAACAATTTCACCTTCTAACTTTTCAAGATATTTTTCTTTTTCATCAATTTGAAATTGTAGAGTATCAATGATCATATTCTTTTCTTCTATACATGTCTTAAGTCTAGAAATCTCTTCATAAAAACTATCCACATCTATAGCATCCATGTAATCATCATCTTCAAATGCCATTAAAAGTTTATAGTCATTACCTTGTTCATCTTCATCACTATTTGATAGAACATTGTCTTCATGAGTGTAGTAGCTTTTCTTATTTGCATTTTGTTTCTTGTTCCATCTAGCAGGTTCCTTTCCTTTGTCAATCTTATCCTTATGAGGACATTTGGCAGCATAATGACCTACTCTTCCACAAGCAAAACATTTAAAAGGTAGCTTACCTCTGAACCTTCCAGTACCCCGTTGAAGATTTCTGACAAAATTTGATTCTTCTTCTTCTTCTGGCATGTGACTTGATTCATAGTAGTCTCCTTTGCCTGAAGCCTTAAAAGTAGCTTCTCTCCTGTCTGATGGACCTCCTTTTCTCATTTCATAAGCAGTTAGAATTTCGTGTAGCTGAGACATAGTAAGAGTTCGTAGATTTTCCTTTTCTTCTATTGCAGATACTTTAGATTCAAACTTGGGGGACAATGATCTTAGGACTTTTTCAACCATAACAGCCTCTTTTATTTCTTCACCCAAGTTTTTCATACAATTAACAATCTCATCTACCCGAAGGAAATAGTTAGCCACACTTTCATCATTATACATTCTGAGATTCTCATACTGAATCCTGAGGGTTTGAAGTTTTGCACGTTTTACCTGTTCATCTCCTTCGTAGCTCAAAACAATCTTGTCCCATATTTCTTTTGCGGATTTATATTGCATAACCTTCACAAATTCAGATTGAGATAGACATCCTAGAAGAGTATTAACCGCCTTTGCATTTGTTTCATATTTCTTCTTCTCAGCTGAATCTGTAGGAGTAGCTGATGGAAAAGTATACCCTGTTTCTATAATGTCCCATACTTCTGTACCCAAAGATTGAAGATAGGCAGTAACTCTTACCTTCCAATATACAAAGTTTGTCCCATCAAAAATCGGTGGCCTGATTGATGCTTCCCTCTCGTAGTTGCTCATGATGCAGATCTTCCTTCAAGCGATCAAGCTTCTTCAGAAGGACCTGCTCTAATACCAATTGTTGGAAATAATACTGAGAGGGGGGGTGAATCAGTATTATCAAATTCTTTTCAATATATCTTCCTTATTTATACTTTGAATAATTCTTCAAATATTGATCATTACTTTGTATGTCAGTATCATAAAATAATGAGCAGGAACAAGAAAAGCAAATAGTCACACAAAAGAACACCAGATATAAGGTGGAAACCCAATGTGGGTGAAAACCACCTGCTGCAATATGTCTCTATCTTATTTTAATAAGAAACTCCTTTTACAATGATTTTGTACTGGTGAAGTCCTTTACCAGTACGCAGGCTACAACCTGCAAAGAGCTACAACTCTCTCTCTCTCGTTTTCCAGTCTCTCCTGGAAGGGAGCTACAACCCCCTACTTCTTTTCTTTCAAGGACCACTTTTCATTAATTTTCATACTGGATCCAAGAACATCAAAAACCCATCAACTACACTTGCATCATCAATCTCTGATTTATCCAATACTGTATCAATGCTTTCACCAAAGCCAACCCGCATACAGATCTGCAAATATTTCCTTATAACTTCGCAGTTGTTCCATACATCAGACATACCCAGATCATAACATGTGTGCAATAAAACATGCATCAATAATTCAGATCTATAAATTCATTCTTTCAAATATTTAGATATTAGTTAACCCAGATTATTAGATTTATAGATCAAGCGTGTGCCACATATCACAGATCAAAATCATATAGAGATACCACTATTCCAGACTTAAGATTTTGACCCATCAATAGAACTTATCCTTCTCCTTACGCTCAGGTTCCTTCTTCATTTAGATCCAGATCTGCACCATAACCCAATCACCATATTCCAGATCTAGCACTTTATCAGATATTCAATAATTCAGAAGATGCTTTTCCAAATGATCTCCTTCCTCTTTTATAGCCTTAGTCCTTTCTCAATAACACGGTCCAAAACCATAGGATCAAAAAACTGTTGGATTAATACCATGAACCAACCATGAAAGTGCGTGAGATCAACACTTTTGGATGCAATACCACGGACCAAAAACATAGGATCAAAAACTGTCAGACTAATACCATGAACCAACCATGAAAGTGCGTGAGGTCAACACTTTTGGATGCAATACCACAGACCAAAACCATAGGATCAAAAACTGTTGGACTAATACCATGAACCAACCATGAAAGTGTGTGAACTTTTCTCTTGCATGAAGGGAACTTTTCTCTGCATGAAAGTGCGTAAACTTTTCTCTACATGAAATAAACTTTTCTCTGCATAAAAGTGCATGAACATTTCTCTACATGAAATAAACTCTTCTCTGCATAAAAGCGCGTGAACTTTTCTCTACATGAAATAAACTTTTCTCTGCATAAAAGTGCGTGAAATTTTCTCTACATGGAATAAACTTTTCTCTGCATAAAAGTGCGTGAACTTTTATCTACATGGAATAAACTTTTCTCTGCATAAAAGTGCATGAACTTTTCTAATAAACTTTTCTATGCATAAAAGTGCGTGAACTTTTCTCTACATGAAGGAAACCTTGTTGCACTATAATTTATCAAATAAATTTGCTGCACTATAATTTATCATTTGTGGGATTTGCCATCAAGGACAACACTTGTCTCATAATGCCAACAATCTCCCCCTTTGGACTTATCATACTGAGAATTGTCATCTTATATCTCTTCCGTAGATTCATCTAGATATATATAAGTGAGTTGATCTTCTATGAGTTGTTTGCCATCAAGTACAACACATGCATCATAATGCCAACAGTAGATTGAGGAGTAGAGGGATTTCCCATAGGGAGATCGAGATTCAGAGGGAGTCTATTTTCAGAGGGAGCAACCCTATGGAAGCTAGTACTTTAGGATATGGGGAGATCATACTCATTATTGTAGTAGTTGCAACAAAAATGGAAGAAATAACATAGCAACACCAATAGTATGAGTAGATTGTATTTCTCCATGCATGCAACTATACCTTGAGGAGTGAGGTGGTGCGATGTAGATCCCTAGCCCTAGAATTGCAAAAATTTAAGGCAGGGTCCATTGAGATGTTCTCCTCATGGATAATTACCTTGCTACTGAGGCCCACAGTTTTCAGTAGCAGGATGATAAATGTCAATCAAATATTGAGGAGTGCAAAGGAATGTTGACAACATAGCAAGAGGCTCAGTAGTAGAGTCAACAACAACACAATTTTCCCAGTAGACAGTTGCAGACACATTTGATTCATTTTTTTTTAATGCTTCTCAGTTGCAGTAGCAACAACAATAGTGAGAAGTGTTGCATGCAATACATTTCATAGGTGCAGGAAAAGGGTGGTTGATAATCCATTTCTCGCTGAGAGGGAGTGTTGAAAAATACAACAAGAAAGTCTCAAATTGATTTTGCCTTGGTAAAATTGAGAAAATTCGAATTTCCAAATCAATAGACAACTTATAGGGAGTTAACTATGGTGACATGGCTCTTATCACCCAGTTAGCTTAGTAAAATTCGAGTTAATGAGTTGGAGTTCAGTTTGCATGTGTTTATTGCTAATTTATAGCAATTCGATTCAGTTAGTTTTAGTTTTGCTCAATTAAACTAGTACCAATAGTCAATAGAACTAGTGCATGGTTAGTTGAGTAGTGGGACAACAATCTAACTCATAGATCCTCCAATTAACTGATGCATGTAACTGAATTAGCTCATGCATGCAGAGAATTCGATTTCCCCAGCCATGGTTGAGATTCCAAGGCAGTGTACAATTAATTATATACTAAATTGAGTGTATAGTTCATTGTATTGGTGAGGTGATCAATCCCTTGGAATTGCGGAAACATTTTGTATAAATTTCTAAATAATAGGGGCCTAATTTCTTGGGAATTGCGCAAGGAAATAGTGGCTCAAGAAGAGGCATAAATTAACTAATTATGGGTCAAAGCTTCTCAGCGAGCATAGAGATAGGTTATTCACTTGTAGGTTGTGCTCAGTTGAGTAAAGCAATTGTAATAAATCTCTATTCATCGGATTAATGCAAGCATGCATAGAGTTTTTTAGCAGATTGCTTTCTCGTGGAAAAATATTGTGTGCATGTGTGTTATTTCTTGTTGCATATCTATGATCGATGTTCTAAATTGTAAATCGAATTCCGCAGAATAATAGAGTAGGTTTGTGTCTTGTGATTTTGATTAAAACTTCATGAGCAATTGCAAATGTACACCATAATTTCTACATAAACATTTTGACTCGGTGAAATTACATAAAAATAAAAATAAAAATAAAATATATCTTATCTCTTAAAAGTAACTCGACGTTAAAACAAAAGTAACTTTAGACTAAAATAACTTTAAACTAAAATAATAAGGTAAACTTGACTTGCTCAAGTTACTGGTGGTTTCTGAGATCCAGGTTTATGAGAACCCATGGTATTGACCCATGGTATTCATATGGAATATAGCCTATTTAAAGGAGGAAATTAAATCAACATAGATCCATCTTAACTTTGGATCTACAAGTTCCAAGAGGGTCAAATCTCTTTTCACTCTAAAAGAGTTTTAAATCTCAAGAGATTTGATTCCTCTCGGTTTGGTAGATCGAGAGTTATGGATCTATGTTGGTTGTTATGTACTTTGACCAAGTCAAAATGTTTACATAACATAACATAACATAACCTTACAACATTACTTCCATACTCGGCCTGAAAGCACCTCTCGAAGCAATTAAGAATTTATATATGTTGCTTTATTTACAAAAGTTAAAACACACTGTAACTATATCATCATTAACCAAATAAATTTACTAGCATATATATATATATATATATATAAAATTCTCAAATATAATATAATACTAGCACAACTACATTAAAAATGTTGTTGATAAACGCTGATAGGTCCATATCAAACACATATATCAATTATCAATAATATTAAGAGTTAATGTCATTAATGTTATTATCAATAATCTAAATATAAATATAAATATAAGAACCATATTAATAATAACAATAATAATAACAACAATTATATTAATAATCATTTAATAAATAATAATGAAGTATTTATGAATAAACATTTAATAAAAATCAAACAAGTTAAATGTGGTTGATACGAAATTCAACTTTAAATACTCCACTAGAACACAGTTATTAAATTCTAGCCTCTTCCAAAACACACCGCGACTGATGACAAAACCTGCATCAATTCAAATCAACAAGATAATGATCATGACCATTCACGATTTCCAACTAATCCCTTCTCACACTGTCTTGCATATTTGCATAATGTTGAAAAGAAAAAGGCGGTGAAATTCGCAAACCATCTATTGATTTCACTCTTGATATAGCTGTAAATGTAAAACCCTGTCTCTTTCTGTCGCCAATGTCTACAATGGCTCATTGCAAGGGAATAATATATATATATATATATATATATATATATATATATATATATATATATATATATATATATATATATATATATATATATATATATATATATATATATATATTATTACAGAGGAATCGATAACTGGAGCAGCCTCACAACTCACGTAACATGGGGTCGATTCTGACCGCTACCACTATAACCCCTGGGAACTGCTCCTGCCCCTCTCCACAACTATGGGCTAGTTCGGGGGATTTGAACTCGTGACATTTAGTATTGAGCTCGCCTTTCTAATGAACTTCACCGCATTGTGATTACCAACTCGCCTACCCCTGTGGGGCTTTGCAAGGGAATAATATTGAACCCAAGGGATAAATATTATAAACCCAAGGTATGAAAACCCTAAGATAAATATTATAAACCCTAAAATAAACATGGTTGACCATGATTTACTATCACTGATTTTCATACCGAGACGATTTTTGTCACAATGTGACGTTGGACCATGGTTGATTTTCATATTGAGATAATCTTTGGCACATTGTGACATTGGACCATCGTTGACCATGGATGACCATGATTGTAAACTCAAGGGATTTATATTAAACCCTAGGATTAATATTATAAACCCTATGAATAATATTATACCCTAGGAATATGAACCAATAAACCCAAGGTATTGATATTATGAACCGAAGGGAATAATGAACCCAATGGGTTAATTCTAAAACCCAAAGGTATTATAAATCCAAGGGAATAATATTAAACCCAAGGGATTAATATTATAAATTCAAGGTATATAAACCTTAAAGGGATTGATATTATAAAACCAAGGGCTTAAAAACCCAATGGATTGATAATATAAACCCAAGGGAATAATATTAAACCCAAGGATTATAAACCCTAAGATAAATATTTGTCACAATGCGATGTTGGAATATGGTTGACCATGATTGATTTTCATATTGAGACAATGTTTTTCACAATGCGACGTTGGACAATGGCTGACCATTGTTGACCATGGTTGATCTCCATATTGAGACAATCTTTGTCATAATGCGACGTTAGACCATGGTTGACCATGGATGTGACAATGTGACGTTGGAGCAAGAGATAGTCTTTGTCACAATGTGACCATGGTTGACCATGATTGAATCCAAAGGTATTATAAACCCAAGGGAATAATATTAAACCCAAGGGATTAATATTATAAATGCAAGGTATATAAACCCTAAAGGGATTGATATTATAAATCCAAGGGATTAATACTAAAACCCCAAGGGACTAAAAACCCAACATACTGATAATATAAACCTAAGGGAATAATATTAAACCTAAGGGATTAATATTATCAACCCAAGGTATATAAACCCTAAGATTAAATATTATAAACCCAAGGGAATAATAAACCCAAGGGATTATAAACCAAAAGGAGTAATATTAAACCGAAGGGATAATATTATAAACCCTAAGATAAATATTTGTCACAATGCGACGTTGGAATATGGTTGACCATTATTGATTTTCATATTGAGACAACATTTTTCACAATGCGATATTGGACAATGGATGATCATCGTCACAATGCAACGTTGGACCATGGTTGTGACAATATGACATTGGACCAAGAGACAATATTTGTCACAATGTGACCATGGTTGACCATGGTCAAGACAACCTTTGTCACAATGCGACACTGGAACATGGTTGGCCATGGTTGATTTTCATATTGAGAATATTTATCGCAATGTGACGTTGGACTATGGTTGACCATGATTATAAACCTAATCGATTTATATTAAACCCAAAGATTAATATTATAAACCTTATGAATAACATTATACCGGAAGAATATGAAGCGTTATATTAATAAACCCAAGAGATTGATATTACAAACCCAAGGGAATAATAAACATAAAGGATTAATACTAAAAGCCCAAGAGATTATAAACCCAAGGGAATAATATTAAACCCAAGGGATAAATATTATAAACCCAAGGTATAAAACCCTAAGATAAATATTATAAACCCTAAAATAAACATGGTTGACCATGATTTACCATCATTGATTTTCATACTGAGACAATCTTTGTCACAATGCAACGTTCGACCATGGTTGACCATGGTTGATTTTCATACTAAGACAATCTTTGGCACATTGTGGCATTGGACCATTGTTGACCATATATGATCATGATTGTAAACACAAGGGATATTTTAAACCCTAAGAGTAATACTATGAAACCTATGAATAATATTATACCCGAGGGATATGAACCCTTAGATTAATACAACCAAGAGATTAATTCTAAAATCCTTGCATTTATAATATCAATCCCTTGGGTTTATTAATTTCGAGAGGTGACATTGAATAAATTGCAATGTAATATAACATTGTGACAATGAGTATTACATAAATTGTTCTGTTGCAACAATGTTTCTCATAATGTGATGTTGGATTGGTTTTTGCACAACTACATGCCACTTAAAACATCATACTCAAATCCCTTTCGAATTATTTCATTAGAAATTTCATATACACCATGAATGCTAACATTTAGGCAATGCAAGGAATTAAACTGTTTATAAATTATTATTTTAGACTTAAATGGTTTATAAATTATTATTTTATAGTTTTTTTAATGAAAAAAATTCAAAATATAATGTAAAATATTTAAAACAAATGATAATAGATAATGAATTTTTGAAAAACAAATTCATATAAAATAAAATGAAACAAATAAACATTTGCAAATTCATAAATTCATTTACTATCATTTTTTTTTTATATCTAGCGGAATCGGCAACGGCAGTGGTATCGTACTTGCGTTACACGGGGTCGAATCCCACCTGATGCCACTATAATCGCTAGGAGGAACCGGCCAGCCCGCAAGAACGACCCCTCAGGATAAGACGAGACTTGAACCCGTGACCTGGACAGCGGCACGAACGACTTAGCAGACCGTCCGCTGGCCACGAGACCAAACGCCTGTGGGTCATTTACTATAATTTCATTTGAATATATTAAATTAAAAAAAAATTATAACATGAGATACATCATTGATGAAAATTTAAATCTATAAGGCAATGGAAGGAATTAAATTGTTTATTTTAAATTTAAATGGCTTATAAATTATTATTTTATAGTTTTGTTTAATGAAAAAAATTCAAAATATAATGCAAAATCTTAAAAACAAATGAATAATAGATAATGATTTAAAAATAAATAAACTCATATGAAATGAAATGAAATAAGCATTTGTATCTTCATAAAATCATTTACTATAATCTCATTTGAATATATTAAATTTAAAAAAATATAGCATGTGAAACATTATTGATGGAATTTTAAATCTATAAATTTATGGTTTTTTAATGTATGACATATTTAAAAAATCGATAATTAAATAAAAAAACCCAATTTTATATTTTTACTTTATCTATTTTACTTATAATCAATTTACAATATAATGCATTTCAATTTTTAAAAATAAAAACACATTTCAAAACATCAACCATAATTTCTAAATTTCATAATTTATTAATCATGGAAGAACTTATCATGGAACTTATTAATATAAATAATATATTTCATAAGCAAAGTATTTCAATGCCATATTAAGTAAAATATTTCAATGTCAACTAATATGCACAATGAAAAAAAATAATTTTTTCATGGTTAAAACATTTTTAAGCATTTCAAATAATATTATTATTTTATATTTGGGCTATATTTTTTGTCAATTTTATCTTTGAGATGTAAACATTTTTTTTTTTTCATTTTTGCATTAAAAAAAAATACACAAGAAGAAATTATATCACTCTAAACACTTCTTAGATTTGTCATTAAAATAGAATTATATCACTCTAAACACTTCTTAGATTCGTGATTAAAATAGATCAATACAAACCTTTAAAGAAAAAACTAATAAGATTAGCTTGCAATTTGAAAATATGATATTGAATGAGTACTAATTAATTTTAGAGCACAAATTCATTCATGCTACTTTACCTAATTCTACACTAAAAACCTAGGACATCCCGAACTCATAGTTGAGCTAATTTTATACATTTGTATTTGAAAAGTAAAGCAATCTTCCATAGAGCACTCCTTCAAATCATTAACATCTAAACCACACTCAGTTACTAAATTACAGCGTACACAATTGATCTCGTTGATATTCGTGGCATAAGCTGGTCAAACCTTGTACTCCTCATTTGTGTGGTGACACATATTCCTCTTGAGAGTCAAGGGCCCATAAGTGAGCCTCGTGATCCAATATCAAATGCCACAACTTATCATAGAGGTTGTTTACCTTAAATTTGCCACAATTATCAGACACTTGTGGCAGCGTACAAATATATGTATGTTCAAACACTGGTAAAGCAGACATGGAAGTGAGTCGTTGGCACAATTATAGGAAAATACCTTGTTATATATGGCATGGAAAACTTTGTTATTAATCGAAGAAGACATAACATTCACAACTTGTAGCCCACATTCTTCCAGCGTGAGTAGAAGATTGGAGTACACAATCTGATCTTTGAACACGTTGAGGGAGATCTTAACACCAAAATGGATGGAATTTATTTGCACCTAGTGAAGATGTAAGAAAACACATTGTTATATATTTTCTTATATATAATTGAATGTTATAAATAATAATGAGGAACTTATCATGGAGGAACTTATTAGAATTGGAATAATCTCAAATCCCTAGGAAATTGGTGGGTGGGAAGCCACGTGGCACGAATATATTTTTTTAAATTTATTAAAAGTAATGGACCATTTTGCTAAATAAAATTTGCTTATATATAAATGAATGTTATAAATAATAATGAGAAACTTATTAGAATTGGAATAATCTCAAATCCCTAGGAAATTAGTGGGTAGGGAGCAACGTGAATGCAAACTAACAAACTCTGTAATACACTACATTCGTTGATAAACATTAAGACTAAACATATGCTAAGCATATTCCCTTGAGAATCAATCTACGCCCTCAATTAGAAAAATAAAAGAAGTCAATAAACCTCCTTCCATCTAAAGTTAATATATATACACCTATCAACAAACTATTAAAATAGCTTTTGGAGCAATTTAATTGGCTATTGTCTTGAAAATGGTGTCCACTAAAGAATTGTACTTGGATACTTATAAGTTACAATGGAACTGGCCAATTCCAAATCCTCTAATCATTTAAAAAATAAAATAAAAAAACAATAGAACAAGTGCGTAGATACCTAGAGGTTACAAATTGGCCTAATTCCAACTCCTTAGTCATTTAGCAAACCAAATATATCTATGTATTGATGAATTGATTTTTATTTTTACCCCAACCTAGTATGGTAGAGATGTCATAATGTCATGTCCTATTTAAATTTTTGACTTAGTCAAATTATATAAACATAAACATAAAAACAAAACAAAATAAAATATGCTTGACTCCATCAAAATAAAATTAAAATTAAAATATGGTAGAGATGTGTAACTTAATGTAATGTAAACATTTTAACTTGGTGAAAACAAAATAAAAATAACAAAATAACAAAAAAAACCATCAAAATTAAATAATAGATAAAAATAAAAATTACCCATGGTATTCATGTGGAATTTAACCTATTTAAGGGGGAAATTAAACTAGCCTAAATCCATCTTAGTTTGATGTTATATTTAGATACATAATTAGTTGTAGAAAATGAAAACATTGAATCCATGTAGCGTGTAAATGTTTTTTATTTTTTATTTTTATGGATATGTTCTTGTTCAGAATTTGTATGGATCTATTTGGTGGTCCTGTGTCCTTTTGTATGTTTTGTATCTATCATTGAATGGATGAATACATAATGTGTAAGGAGGATCATGCCCCAAATCTTCGATTGTATGCATTAGCAATAAGAAGAAGCCTTAGACGATTGTATGCATTAGCAATAGCAAGAAGCCTTAGATGAGAGAATATGTCAAACGTTCTTGCATTAGCAATAGCAAGAAGCCTTAGACTAGAGAATAGGTCAAACACTCTTGCAAGGATTGTCCTTCCCTTGGGTGAGAGTGGCCCCAAAGCTTCGATTATATGCATTAGCAAGAAGCATTAGATGAGAGAATATGACAATGTACAAAACAATTTTCTATAGAAATAGCTCTTTGATGGATCAAGAATGGTAAGTTTAGAAACAAAAAAGCTTAGTGAGTTCAGGCAATAATATGTAAAATGTAATTATCACATTTTATCTAATATTTCTTCTACTTCCATCAACTTTTTTATAGGTTGCCATAAATATTGGGTATTGGCACGAGTGGTGAGGGGAAATATTTAGTAAAATGTAATATTTAGGCTGGGGGTGATGGGAAATAGGTAAAATGTAATAATATTACATTTTAATTAATATTCCCTTGCACCTCGGCCACCTTTTACTGGGCATTGTAATTTTTCTTTATATTTGAAGTTTAAAGTAAACTAATTCAACTATAGGGGCAGTGAGGGGAAATATTGAGTAAAATGTAATATTACAACGTGGGTTGGTAATAAATATGGAGTAAAATACAATAGTATAATATTTTATTTTATCCAAGATTTCCCCTCATCCAATCTACTTTTTATTATTTTTTTTTCTTTATATTTGAGTTTCATAAGTAAACTTAACTCTTGTAAACATTTGATCCTAGTATGGTAGAGATGTTGTAATGCTTAACATTTTGGCTGGGTCAAAATAAAACAAAAATGAAATTAATAAAGCAAAACAAATAAAAATAATAAAATAAAAAACATAAAATTAATAATAAAATTATAATTAATAATTATCCATCTTAAGTATGGATCTACCAAGCACCCAGAGGGATCAAATCTCTTTTCACTTTAAAAGAGGTTTGTATCTCAATAAATTTGATCGCTCCAAGCGCTTGGTAGATATGGAGTTCAGATAGATTTAAGCTAGTTTTATTACTATCAATTATCTAAATAAAACATTTGAAGATAATGTTTAATTTTAAATTATAAAGTAACACTGTAATAAATGAATAAATGCATTTTCAATTCTTCTCATATAATTGTACAGACTTGCAAATTCCATTCAAATATAATTCATACTATATGCAAATATAATTGTTTTTTATTTTTTATGGTAGGGAGGAGTCACTATTATCCTCCCCACTTAGTCCAATGAAGATTGACATGCTAGCTCCTTGGGAGTAATTTCTAAATGAAAGGTAGTCCACTCACCCATACAATAATGTTTAATTTTAAATGATAAAGTAAAATGAATAAATGTATTTTCAATTCTTCTAATTCCAATTCCTCTAACTATTACCAAAAAAAAAAAGAACGAATATATCTATGTCTCCATGAAATTGTTTTTTTTTGTTATTATCAATTATCTAAATAAAACATTTAAAAATAATGTTTAATTTTAAATTATAAAACAACATTGTTATAAATAAATAAAGAAGAAGAAGAGATTATTTTAAAGTCCACGAGGCTAAAGATAGTCTATGGGACATATTGCTTCTTCATCTGCTTGATGTATTCGGCCCTTTTTCTGTGAAGCTTCAAAATAAATGCTCCCAACTTCTCAACAAACCCCTCGCTAAACAGATTATCCCAAGATCTAGTTGCCAACGTATATGTATAATTTTCCCTGCTGTCTTTGAAGGCCTCACATTCTAAAACGAAATATTTTTCTGTTTCCACTTTTCCAGAAGAACAAAAAATGCACACTCTTTCCTCCCACACTTCTTTTTCCCTTTTCCAACGCCCTGTTTCACAACAGAGTTGATGAGAATTAGTGCTTAACTGAGCAATAAAAATTTTGGCTCTCCAAGTGATATTGACCTCTATGTATGCTTTTGGTTGATGACTATGAGTGAGATTAAACACTTCAATATAGTACTTTTTCTTTCTTCCTAGCTCCTTATCCCAAGTACGCTTGTGGAACTTTTTCATAACAAAAGCTTTTATCTCTTTGTTGTTTATGGGACACACGTTCAAGCAAATACCCCATTTACTAAATCATTTGATATTTTGCTGCATCCAAGTATTTTTTCTCAAACCAGCTCAAGAAAAGATAGAAAAGATATATCAACGCCTTAGAATTCAGCCTCTTCGAGGGGGCAACCTCCTTTACATTACATAAATGAACAATTCTTGGATGATTCAAATGACAAAACCTCCTTTCTATATATAGGAGTCTAAGGAGTCACAATATAATCTAGCTGACCTAACAATAATAATATAAAGCCACAAAAATAACAATAGAGGGATTCTATGGGGCACAGTAATAACAATATGGGGGCAATAGGGGCACAAAAATATTAATAAGGGGTATAACTACAATAGTAATGGGGTAATCACTAGTATTATAGGGACCCAACATGCCCCTCTCCTTCAAAAAAGTGTTGTCCTCAACGCTTGAGTATTTCTGGATACTTCTGCATAAAATTCTCATCCTTCCATGTGGAATCTTCAGCGGATAAGTTCTTCCACTTGATAAGATACTCTCAAAATTAAACGATTTTGTAGCTGTCGAGTTCTTGTTTTTGTGACTGCTTCCGGTTCCAATATAATTTTTCCTTCCTCGTCAAGTTCTGGCAATATTGTTTGAACTGGGAGCTTGTCGCCTATAACCTTCTTTAAACATGAAACATGGAAAACTGGGTGCAATCGAGAAGCTGCAGCAAGCTCCAATTTGTATGCCATAGTACCAATCTTTTGCAACACCTTGTACGGACCATAATACTTTGGTGATAATTTATTATCCTTCTTAGCTTGCTTGAGGGACATTTGCTTATATGGTTGTAGCCGTAGGAATACCCAATCACCTACATCAAAACTTCTTTCACTGCGATGTTGATCTGCCTGTTGTTTCATTCTATTCTGTGCCAACACGAGGTTATCCTTTAAGAGTTGGAGGACTTGTTGTTGATGTTTGATGTGATGTTCCACTGCCTGAACCTTAGAATTTTCTCTTAAATATGATGTGATGGATGGTGGTTGATACCCATAAAGTGCCATAAATGGGGTCATTTTTGTTGCTGTATGGAAGGAAGTGTTATACCACCATTCAGCCAGAGGCAACCATTTGACCCATTGTGTCTGTTTATCATATACAAAGCAACGAAGATATCCTTCCAAACATTTGTTTACTATCTCAGTTTGCCCATCAGATTGAGGATGATAAGATGAGCTATGAGCTAACTGAGTACCAAGACAAGAAAATAATTATGTCCAAAAATTTCCAGTGAAAATGGGATCTCTGTCACTTACAATAATCTTTGGGTTTCCATGTAGCTTTTGAATTGTTTCCATAAATGCAGTAGAAACTGTACTGGCTTTAAATGGATGTGATAATGCACAAAAGTGTGCATACTTGGTAAGTCTGTCAACTACCACCATGATGACACTCTTTCCCTCAGACTTGGGTAAACCTGTGATAAAATCCATTGAAACCTCCTCCCAACGTTGGCTTGGAATGGATAAAGGTTGTAATAGACCCGGTGTCTTAATTGTTTCAACTTTATTTTGTTGGCAAACCAAACATTCAGCCACAAAATTTTGAATATCTGATTTAAGGCCATCCCAAAAAAATTCCTTCTTAACCCTGTGGTAAGTTTTTAAAAATCCTGAGTGCCCTCCTAAGGGAGAAGTGTGCAATTCCATAAGAATCTTTTGTTTTAGCTGGGAATTCTTACAGAGGTATAAGCGATCTTTGTACCATAACGAATCATTTTGCCAGCTAAATGTATCAGACATACTGGAATCTTGTTGTAACTTTCGAATAAGTGCCCACACTTCTTCGTCATTCTTCCATTCCTCCCTTGCTTCGTTTATCCAATCTGGTTGGATAATAGAAATGGCACACAACAATGCTTCCACATCCTCATCCTTTCTTGAGAGTGCATCTGCCACCACATTTTGCTTCCCTTTTTTGTAGATGATTTCAAAGTCATAACCCAACATCTTTGTGACCCACTTTTGTTGCTCTTCAGAGGATAATCTTTGTTCTAAAAAGTATTTAAGGCTATCATGATCCGTTTTTACCTTGAAGTGTCTTCCCATTAGGTAGGGTCGCCATTTCTTAAGTGCATGGAGTATTGCCAACATTTCCTTCTCATAAATAGCTTTGCTTAAAAACTTTCCCTTGATTGGACGACTTTCAAAAGCAATGGGTCTTTCATCTTGCATTAGAACAGCACCAATTCCATTTCCTGAAGCATCACATTCCACAATAAAGGTTTTTGTGAAGTCCGGTGTAGCTAAGACCGGTGCTTGGCACATTGCCTCTTTAAGATGTTTAAAGGCCTTTGTTGCTTCTGGAGTCCATGAAAATGCATCTTTCTTCAATAATGTTGTTAGAGGTGCTGCTATTCTCCCATAATTCTTAACAAACTTGCGATAATACCCTGTCAACCCGAGAAATCCTCGCAGATGCTTTATGGATGTGGGGATTTTCCATTCCTTAATGGCTTTAATTTTGCTAGGGTCTACCTTAACTCCTTCATGAGATACAATATGACCCAAATATTCCACCTCCTGGACTCCAAAGAAACATTTGGATCTTTTTGCATATAATTGTTTCTCCTTCAATAGTTGTAGCACCTTGTCAACATGTTCAACATGATCCTTCCAAGACTTGTTGTAGATTAGTATATCATCAAAAAATACTAACACAAATTTTCTAAGGAATGGTTTGAAAAATGAATTCATCAAACCTTGAAATGTTGAAGGTGCATTGGTAAGGCCAAAAGGCATGACCAAAAATTCATAATGACCCTCATGAGTTCTAAATGTTGTTTTCAGAATGTCTTCAGTCTTCATTCTGATTTGATGATATCTTGAACGAAGATCCAACTTGGTGAAGTAAATTGATCCATGCAATTCATCCAGTAATTCATCAATGACAGGAATGGGGAACTTATCTTTAATAGTGAGCTTGTTGAGCTCCCTATAATCCGGACACATGCGCCATGATCCATCCTTCTTGTGCACCAATACTACTGGAGCAGAGAAAGAACTTTGACTCGGTTGAATTATACCAGCCTCTAGCATTTCTGCAACCATACGTTCAATTTCACTCTTTTGGACATAGGGATATCTGTACGGCCTGATGTTTGGAGGAACACTCCTGGAATCAGATGAATAGCATGATCATGATCACGCATAGGTGGGAGACCTTTGGGAGTCTCAAATACCTTGGAATGATTGTCCAAGACTTTTTGGAGATCTGGAGAAATAGATGATTCCGATGTGGAAACATCTAGCGAGCATAATTGTGCAATTACACCTCTTTGCTCCTTTTTTAGAAGCTTTGTCATACCATTAGAGCTGATTATCTTTCCTGGTTTCCCTGCAATACCCCTTAATTCAACTTCCTTTCCTTCCATAGAAAATTTGATGAAAAGTTCTTGAAAATTAAAAGCTATTGTACCCAGGGATTGTAGCCATTGGACTCCTAGTACAACATCAGCACCTCCCATTGGAATGGAAAGCATTGGGCTAGTCAATACATATTCTCCCATGGATAGCTTGATATTATGGCACTTTCCAGAGCAATTTATTGTTCCTCCATTTGCAATCATCACTTGACACTCTGGTGCTGGATATAGGAAGCAATTCAATTCTTTTGCTACCTTACAATGAATAAAATTGTGGGTGCTTCCTGAATCAATCAACACTATTACTTTTTTCTTCTTGATTTGTCCTTCTATCTTGATGGTTTGAGGAGTGGTAATTCCCGCCAATGCATTACAAGATATGGTCGGATTTATTTGTTCTTCATCTAGGCTTTGTTCCTGGAGTATATCCTCTTCTTTTGACCTTTCTTGCTCCTTTTCTTCTTCCTCTTCACAATCTATGTAGAATAATTTCTTCTCAGCACACTTATGACCTTTAGTGTATTTGCTATCACAACTGTAACAAAGCCCTTTTGCTCTTTTTTCTTCCAATTGTTGTGGTGTCAACCTTATAGGTTGTGGAAGACTAAGGGCAACAACACTTCCGTCTTTATAGTTGTGAGTGGTATGCTTCCTGGTTGCCATAATTTTGCTTTCCATTTTTCTTGCTAACCTGAATGCCTTCTCTAATGAATCAGGTTCCCAAAGGCGAACATCATGTTGGATATTATCCTTTAAAGACCCTATGAACACATCAATCCTATGCTCCTCTGGAATATCTTTTACCCTTATGTTCAATTTTTGGAACTCCTCAATGTGCTCCATTATTGAACCCTTTTGTTTGAGACTTATCAATTGGCTAAAAAAGTGTTGCTTTTTGTATCCTCATAATGTGCTATCAATTCTTCCGTAAAAATTGCCCAAGTGATAAATGGTTTACGAGAGCAAAGCCATTGATACCATACAAACTGATTTGGTTCCAAATATAAAGTTTTCATACGTACCTTTTGTGTGTTTTGCACAATATTGAGATCGAAGAATTGCTCCATCTGTAATATCCATGTGGTAGGATCCTTGCCATCAAACTTCCTCATATCGATTTTTGGAATATGGTGAGTCTTTGATCCAACATTAGCGTCTATGGAATCATGATTAACATTTCTTTTGTTCTCATCATGAGTTTCCTTTAGTACCCTTTCACCCTTAGGGACCATTTCTTGTAGCAACTTATTCATATTTATCTTCAATTTGTCCATGTATGTCTTCAAATCTATCTTCAAATCATCCATCTTAGTTTTCACGTCAATCATCTTAGCTTCTACGCCTTTCTTTAAACAGTCCATCTTAGCTTCTACACCTTTCTTTAAACCATCCAACTTAGCTTCTACATCTTTCTTTAAACCATCCATCTTAGATTTTGTTTCTTTTTGTGCAAGGGACAGTTGTTGCACTTGGTCTTGTAATTTTGATATATCATGTTGCATTTCTTCCTCTTCTTCATGAGTCATGCTAGAGCTTTCAGGTTCCTTACTAGGTGTTTGCATTTTCTTTCCTCGGGGCATCAGTTATCGATAATAATGCTCTACTATGCCCTTTGAATTCCTTCAAAATAAATTTTCAAACCAAGCTTAAGCAAAAATTTAAGAAAATCTACACACCTTTTTTCACTTTGTAGGAGCTCGATATTGCCTCTGATGTATCTCTGTACTTTCCAATCATATAGTTCTGAATTTGTGAGCTGTAGTAGCCCTCTGTGTCATCTTTCCAATGCCACAAGTCTGACCCAAATTGGATTCTTCAAGGAGAGTTATGTGAAATCTCCCACAGTGACTTGCTTATAGACTAGTTCAGTAGAGCGAACTTGTACGACGTGCCACGAGTCACTGTTTCGACCTTTGGATCTGAAACATGCATACAAAATACTACAGTCCGTCCTCTTTCTGTACCTTCTTACGAAATTTCAATCTGATCCCCAGAGAGAAAGTTATGACGATTTTCCCCAGATCACCTGTTTTGAATGTAATTCAGGAGTCTGCAAAAAGACCAACTTCCTCAGATCATATCTCCACAAATATCGCGCGAAAAGCTCTGACATTTGGACCCAAGGTTCAGCACGATTTCTTCTCAAATGGGTTTTTTTTGCGACTTCTGAAACGTCGCAGAAAAAAGTTATTGCGAAAATTCCACGATGCCCTGTTTGGAGCAGCGAAACCCTAGAATCCAAAGCTTTGATACCAAATGTTATGAAACCAGCTCAAGAAAAGATAGATCAACGCCTTAGAATTCAGCCTCTTCGAGGGGGCAACCTCCTTTACATTACATAAATGAACAATTCTTGGATGATTCAAATGACAAAACCTCCTTTCTACATATAGGAGTTTAAGGAGTCACAATATAATCCAATCGACCTAACAATAATAATATAAAGCCACAAAATTAACAATAGAGGGATTCTATGGGGCACAATAATAACAATATGGGGGCAATAGAGGCACAACAATATTAATAAGGGGTATAACTACAATAATAATGGGGTAATCACTAGTATTATAGGGACCCAACAACCTCACATTCTAAAATGAAATATTTTTCTGTTTCCACTTTTCCGGAAGAACAAAAAATGCACACGCTTTCCTCCCACACTTCTTTTGGCCTTTTCCAGTGCCCTGTTTCACAACGGAGTTGATGAGAATTAGTGCTTAACTGAGCAATAACAATTTTGGCTCTCCAAGTGATATTGACCTCTATGTATGCTTTTGGTTGATGACTATGAGTGAGATTAAACACTTCAATATAGTACTTCTTCTTTCTTCCTAGCTCCTTATCCCAAGTACGCTTGTGGAACTTTTTCATAACAAAAGCTTTTATCTCTTTGCTGTTTATGGGACACACGTTCAAGCAAATACCCCATTTACTAAATCATTGGATATTTTGCTGCATCCAAGTATTTTTTCTCTTGCACAATCTGTCATTAAAGACAACCTTAGGCCATCGACCCTCTTCCATTTGCTCAAATTTTTTTAAATACCTTATGACTTGCACCATAGCAATTGCTTCAATATGAGTAGTCCCTGTTTCACTTAACAAGATAGCATAAGGAACTGCACTTTTAATCTTGAATTTGTTTTTAATCAAACACTTCTAAATTTTTTCAATTTGTCTCCACTGCATGTCGATGTACTACTGGCCCATAGTTCACAACCATAGAGAATCATCAGAATCACTAGAAGCCCAAAAAGAGTTTGAGTGGTTTTCCAGTCCCATAACTTTGCCTCTCTACACCTATTTTGAAAAGCATAAAATGCTTTCCAACCCCCCAAAGTTCTTTTCTTTCTACAACCATTCTAGTTTAGATTTTTGTTGAAGTCAATTCCGAGATATTTGTAATCCGCAACTTCTTCCAGAATGTTGCCTTCAAAGTAGAACTTATGTCGGTTATGATTTCTTTCCTTAGAGAAAATCACTACTTTCGTTTTGCTGATATTGACTTGCATCCCCACACTTTTACAAAAATGCTCAAGGGATAATAAGTTCTCTTGCAAACCAAGAGCCGATTTAGCAATCAGAATAAGGTCACTTGCATACAAAAGAAGCCTTATAACAAACTTGCCCAAATAGATACCATCACCCCCTTGCAAATTTAACCACTCCTCAAGCTTGTCGATATATAAACCAAAAAGAGTAGGAGACAATGGGCAACCTTGCTCGACCCCGATATCGCTTCTGAAACTTTCAGAAATGCCTGCTGAAGTTCTAATTTTGACTTTCACCTCTTCATACAACCTATGCACAACTGCTCTCAAATGTTTAGGAACCCCAAGTTCCTCCATTATGTGCCAAAGCTTATCCCTAGGAACTGAGTCAAACACTTTTTTGAAATCAACAAAGCAACAAAATACTTCTTCCTTTTTCTCCCAAACTTTTTCAACAATGCGCCTTAAAGTTATATAATGATGAACTACGGAATGTTTAGGTCAAAAACCTGCTTTCCCTTTAGCACGCTTATCTCTTTCTTCTGCCCACTTGCTAATTTTGTTTTCTAGCATGCTTCCAAATAACTTTGCAAACAAAGGGTCTATCATGATGGTTCTATAATTGGAGGGATTATTAATGTCACTGCTCTTGAAAAGAGGTATTGCCAGACTAGTTGTCCAATCTGTGAGGAGCCCCTCTTGCATGATGTTGTTGGAAATTTTTGTAATGTGAGGTGCAAGAATTTTTGAGCCCCACTTTAGATATTTTGCTTGGAGTTCAGCTAAGTCTTTTGCATTTCCAACACCCAACTTCTTGATACCCATCTCTACTTCTTGCACCGTAAAGAGTTCAGTATCAATGTTGACCAATGGGGTGTAGCTTGGGTAGTAGGAAAGAATTATCCTTTGCATTTAGTTCTAGTCGCACCAAAATTAACATGCTTGCTCTAAAAAAAAACTCGACTAATCCTAATTTCTTAATCAGTGCAAAAAGTAAAAAACAGAACAAACATCTCTATAATTGATTTTTATTTTTATTTGATTATTATCGATTATCTAAATAAAACATTTGAAAATAATATTTAATTTTAAAATATTTTCAATATTTAATTTTAAAATATAAAATAAAATTATAATAATAGATAAATATATTTTCAATTCTTCCATGCTCTCTCATTAAATAAAACACAAAATGAGATGTTGCATTCCATTTCTTTTTTCGCTTAGTTTAACAAGGCGGAGGAGTTGCCCGGAAAGTTATGAAAATTCCAATCATATTTAGAAAAAATCTAGGAAAGATTTTAATAAATCCAACTTATAATTGTTAAACTTCAAAATTTTTGGTGTGCTAGATGTTTTTGATGGTGCTGAATCCATTTCCACCATCAAAAGCACGATTAAAAAACTGCGTTTACAAGATTTTTTGAAATTTTTTTACCCCGATTCCAACCACTTTTGGTCGTCTAAACAGTACCTCTGCCTCGTAAAATGACTCCCTTTCTATTTTAAGTAGAAAAAAAACGAAACATCCTTCGCATCCAAGTTTACACAGATATTAGGAAAAATAAGAAAATGATTGGGGTACTATAGAGTACCGCCTTCTTCTGCTACACTTCTTCTCGTGCCACTAATCGAACTCGCGACCTCTTGTGCAGAGCTGTTATCGCTAACCAAGAAACTAGCGAGGACCGTGACACTCTTCACATCCTGGAGTTTTCATAGACATATTACTTTTGTCTGTGAGCCCAACTACAAACTCTGGCATAACATAAATAAGGCTACAGTCGAGAAAGGCGCGGAGGTCGCCCATGTTCCAAAGATATTCCAGATAAAACTGAACAAAAAAAACTAATGGAACAGCATTTTCCGGAGAAACGTATCACAGAGGGCCCACTGTTAAGAGAAATTACGGGCAAAAAAGAAATAAACCAGAAGGGAAAAAACCCACCACAAACCCAGACAAAAAACAGACAAAAAACTGAGAGAGAAGGGGAGTCGAATAGAATTAGAACTCAAAAGACCCCGCTCCACAAACGAAGCCATTGATCAGGTGTTCGAAGTGCATCAGCCCTGGAAGAAGAGAGACTCCATATTTGGATAAAGCATCTCCCTCAATGTTCTGCTCTCGATAAACATGCTGGAAGGTGAAGGGTGGAAGGGTGCAGGGGAGGGATGAAGAAGAGAGACTCCATATTTGGATAAAGCATCTCCATCAATGTTCTGCTCTCGATAAACATGCTGGAAGGTGGAAGGTTGGAAGGGCGCAGGGAAGGGATTTTAGTTTTGTCAATTTTATAATTAATTATGTACATCTAATTGGCTTGCATATCTATCATGAGTGGAGAGATAATTTTTTCAGTTACTGTAGAATTTTTTTACATGAATAAAATTTCAACTTCGATAACATTTCAACTTTGATAACAGACAGAATCACATTATACTGAACTGTAAAATGAACCGTCAATCAAATTATGTAATTAAATCATTTGAAAACTATGTTTACTTTTAAATTATAAAATGAAAATGTAAATAAAATTATAATAAATGGTTTTCAATTCTTCTAATATAATTGTACAAAACTGTAAATTTCCATTCAAATTCCTCTTAGAAAATGGAATCCCGTTGCAGGTAGAAGCTTAAAATACACATGAGGCTTTGAAATACTTGGACAAAATCTGAAAGAAGGGTAACAAACGATCTGAGCCTTTATTCCTGTCTTTTAAGTTTTTCTAAGAAGAAAACAACTTCCTGCTGTGCTGGAAAGTTTTAATGTTTACCAGAAAAATCAATATATAAGATAGTGAGAAGTGACAGTTAAGTAAATGATTTGCCTTCACGCTATTGGGATACATAAAGCTGTTTCTAGCTTCGAAGTTGAGGATCTTAATACAGTTCTTTTGAGATGGGATTTCCTTTTGATAGCCTAAAATAGTCATCATGTTTTTGTTTTAGATGTAAAAGCCTTCTATTTATTTAGCACTATGGCAGTAAATGTGTTCTGCAGGAATTCTTTTTACATAAAAGTATATTTTTCTTTGAAATGTATTTTGCAAGATTGTTTCAAATGCTGGATCAATTGAGTATGGATTTTTTTTTCATGTTCCATGTTCTCAACGTTAAGTTCCTACCAGAGGGAACCAGTACTTCCTAATGGATGTGCAACTCTTTTTAGCGGATGTGCATTGGAAAGGCTTCTGGATATACAGATACCTTTATTTTTATTCTGTTCGGTCTTTTGAGATATTGCTGACACTCACAGAGAATTTGATCTCCATTTGTTCATAATGAAAGAATAGTACAAAACACTGTGTTATATAAAATTTAATATTTTGTATTAAAGGATATACATTATTGGATTTAAAAATAAATTGAAAAAATTGAAATTTTTATGGTTTATCGTTTACCAGCATTAAATACTCTGTATTCAAAGTAATTTTAGGGGTTGTTTAACTATTTTATGTTTTAAGTTTTTGGTTAAAATTAGTGAAACAATTTTTAGTTAGATTATGTTTTTGTTGTTGTTTAAAATCTATTTTTGAATGAGTAAAAGGATAGCACCTAGAAAAATCTCTAGGCACTCAAATTGTGTAGAATTCACAAATCAAACTTGTGATTCAACAAATTCCTACTAGATTTCATGCAAATTTGACAAAATAATATGACAGAAAAATCTCCAAAATATAGAACAATTAGAATAAAACAATAGTCCTATGGTATAAATTTCTACATACCACCATTGAATATGCTATAAATAGGTATACCAATTGAATGCTCTGTAAAATGTAAATAGGTGTATAAATTTATTTATTTTTTTTATACCACATGGTGAATCGGTAACTGTCTAGCCTAATCTAGGAGAGACCCAGGATCAAACCTGAACGCTGCCACTATAACACCAAGAGCATAACCAATCACCTTCAAATCAGTTATACTAAGTTCCTATGATTTTGGCAAGAGCAGACTCAACGGGAAAGGGGAATCCGCCCCTCTAGCCCAAGTGACTTACCGTCAAACCACACATCACTGTACAGGTGTATAAATTATTATTATTATCTAATTTTAAGGTCACTACTAAGGCAGATACCAAACTGGTGTATGAGACCCCTTTCTTTACGGGACCAGCCCAGCTATATGACCACTAAGTCTAGAAAGTATACATACTCTATCCCCTCTAGTTTTGAACTTATAACCTCTTAGAAAAAAAACATACTGTCAACCATTCAACCCAAACCATTAAAAATTAGATCCTCCGTAAACAAGTGCTTTCAAACATTGAATACTCGGTAAATAAATATGTGCATTGAATGCTCTGCTGAGAGCCCTCTCATACTTGAATGTAATATTCTAACACAATTTTTAACAAAATGATCAAATATTACAACAGTGAAAAAGCACCAAAGTATTTATACGCCATTGTAATGAAAAAGCACCAAAGTATTTATACGCCATTGTAATTTTTCATCCAATACAGCATCTGAATCTATAGACGATTGAACCAAGCCATAGTTATTTAGATCATTATTGATATTTTTACGGCCATAGTTATTTAGATCATTATTGATATTTTTATGGCCAGATTTTGTCTTTTGAACAAATCTGATCTAGAACACAGCCTTATCTGCCCAGGCTTCACAATTTCATAATATGAATCTTGAACACGTCCTCAAAAGTACTGTCATTACAACAATATTTATGTGCACTTCTGTGTGCTCTGCTGTATTCATATCAATAATCTAGGTTACATCAAAGAAAATTTCATGTCCTTGATAAAAATCGTTGAAACTGGGAAATAAAATGCAGCCATCATGAGACTGAACCCTTCCTTTTGCCTGAAATCGAGCTTCTTGTGAATCAGCAAGCAGAGCTTAATCAGCTGTGACCGCTTTCATCCCAATAAGAAGCAGGCTTTCCAGATCTAACCAGCGTTTTGAGAACCGTTTTGGCGGTCACATCTCCTGTAACAGTTACCTTGTGGGCGACTGTGTCAACTTTGTAGGTCTCTATGCCCTCAAGTTTTTTGATGGCCCTCTTGATTTCCTTAATGCACTTATCACAGTGCATTCCCACTCTTAGTTCCACTACCTGCATGACCATCACCAAACATATCATTCACATTTTAAAGTACATGACAAATGCTATGATCTGCAACAACATATAGAAAATCAAATTCTTGTCAGAAGCCCATACCCCCATTTTGAAGACGGTATCAAATTGAGAGTTCGTTCAATTGTTGCAGAAATACAGACGAAGAAATATTTCAGACGAGTAGTTAATGAGCAGAGATTGGTATACAACGAATTGTTTGCAATGAAGGTAGAGGTTGTGTCATGTGATATATATAATAAGGTTTTGCTAATTGATTACTGAAAGATATAAATTCTTTGCTTCCCTCGGGTGTCTTTTTGCAGGCTCCCGGAAGCAGCCCGGGTTGCAGAAAGCAAAGGTAGACCGAAAGCTTTGATTGACTCTAGCCAGCTCTTTTGGAGGGCACCAACTGGATGTTGCTTTACAAAATATGTGTGGTTGCATCAAGAATAGTTTTCCATTTATTTATACAAAGGTGTATTGCTACATTTCTTCATCTGTAAAGTAAGAACTTTTCCTTTTACATAACTGGGAGAATAACGGTTAAAGTGTCATTTTTTTAATGGGAAAGTTCATGCTAGAATAGTAATTCGATCTGCTACGCTATTCACGAATTAAATTTCCATCCAGGTGCGTTTTCGGAAGCATTTATGGATTAACTAAGTAATCTTAGTTTCGATTGGTTTGGTCAGAATCTCTGTGATTAAATTCCTCAGTTTTATTAATTTGTTTTTCCAAAGAGCAATTCTGATAAAATTGTACTTTTTTTTTAAAAGTTAAAATTTCATTGATTTAAACAGATATAGCAGTTATAATCATTTCACACCCTCCTCCCTGTCAGTGATCGGTCACCTGGGAAAACAGGTTATTGGCATAACAGATGCCAGCAGTTTATGAGTTAAAAAAATAGACATTAAAATGGAACCAGCGAACTAAAAAGAGTTCAGAGTGGTTAATGAAGCACCCTGAGAGGTGCATAGGGATACCATCAGAATGCATGTTAATGGCACTAAGATGAATCGAACATAATTTAACATAGAATTATAGAATATTTTTTTTCCCACAGTTAAAAAAAATTGTTGATACTGAGGATTTTTAGAGAATTGTGTGTCACATGTGAATATTTATCCAACTTTTCAGGTTAACCCTTCACCCATCTTCCAACTCTCAAAGAACTTGAAAATAAGCGAAAGGTTTACCCAAAACTTTGAATAAACATTGGTTTGTAAGACACAATTCTCTAGAAATCCTCAACATCAACAAACATCAACAAGCTAACATATTCAATGAACCAAAAACAACAAAACTAACATAATCAATGAACCAAAAACAACAAAACTAAAATGCAATAGAAAACAAAGTAAATAAGTAAATGTGAAAATAACCACCTCAATCAATGGGGTTGGTGTGCCTCTCTGACTGCAATTTCACTTGGGATGAGCCCCATTTCCCCATTTCTTGTTGGTGAAGCACCACAGCAACTACCTTGGCCTGAGCTAGCTTGCTTTCAATTCACTTGAGATGAATCCCCATGTCTTCTGTGTGGACCACACCTTGACAGCATCTGCAGAATCTCCTCTTTGTTCTCATTTCTTTCTATATTGACAAAACTGTAATTAAAAATGTCTAAATTGCAGCTTTAATCCAAAATCCTATCTTAATTTAATTAATATTTACTGAGTAACCCACGCCTTAATTCTCCCATGAATCGCATGCCACCGGGAAAATATCGTAGGGATAATGTGTTTATGACATATGAAATCTACGTTTACTGGTTCGTGGTTGCAGTGTGTGGGCTCTGCCCCGTTATAGTTCCACTATAATCTAAGGTGAAATTGTAATGGGGTTTCGGACATTTCTGAACTTATCCAGATCTACTATGTTTTGGATTTCACACAGTTTTGAGCTCATCTAGATTTTAGAAATGTTTCTTCGAAGTGCAAAGAAATGATGGTGTTATCACTCAGGTTGTCCTTAAAGCTCCAGAAAAGGATACGGCCGAGGTAACCTCAGACCAACTTTGGACTGCAGGTTCTAGCCTGCCTGCGGTCAGAGAGGGCTCTCTCTTTTAGATTTAGCTTTGTTTAATGGATGATTTTAGGCTAGGTATGATGCACAGGGGTTTTGTATCGTTTTTGGTGGGAAGGAAGACATTTCAAGTAGAGAGGCAAGACATAATCTGGTAAGTTTTCAAACCATTGGGCGTGGAGTCGAGGAGTGGGACTGCTGGTGCGTTTCTTGGTCACATGAGAAATAAGGAGCAAGGTAGCTGCTCATGAAACAACATTGAAAAGCTTAAAGGATGGGATGAGGGATAAGGAATGAGAGGCAACAAAGAATCTCTCATTAAGCTGAAAAGGGGGAAAGTGAATGAACTCTATCTAGGAGCAATTAAGAATTCCTAGACAACTGTCAAAGATGAACGGATTAGGGGAAATATGAGCCGAAGGGAATTCATATTCATGATTGATCCAGAGGAAAACATAAAGAAACATCAGAAAATGAGCATAGAGGGCAGTTAACCAATTCTAGACTATTCTTTCTTTCTGCTATTTAGATGGTATATCAATGAAGAAAAAAAAAAAACAGAGATAGGAAAACTTATTGAGTCATGTTGCAGCACAAGAATTCCATATTCACTTCTTGAAACCATTAGACACAGTGCAGACAGTCTTTCCTCCAAGCTTTTCAACAGTCTTTGATTACAGAAAACATGTCAGGTATGCAGTGCGAGTCTCTACTGAAAAACTATCAATCAACCAACCCTTAAAAAAATACAGAGGGTGGTATATATAGGGAAGATATATCCAAAATTATCTATTACAACCGACCTAACAGGTCCGACAGAAAAATTGATTACTTTAACCTAATCTTATCCAGAAATAAATGCCAGAAAATATCTTTGAGCTGTGCTGGGGGCAGCGGTATCAAAATGAGTTAATATCTGTCCAGGTGGCCCTGTGCTTTTCATCTGTCATAACTGTGCATTGGCCTTCGCACCATTGCTGTTCGCCGGTATTGAATGCTTTTGACTGTGATTTGAGAGCTAGGATGGGCTTACTCCTCTTGATTTGACTTTCTGGGGGGCTCATCAATGTTCAAGTGCCTTGAGCCCCTAAAAAATATTCGGCGGATACTCTTTGGCTCTCCTTCCTCCTCTGATACTCTTTGGCAATAAATTGATGCTGTTCTGCTGTGTTGTGAGTCTTATTCACAATTTAATGGCCGCTGCTCGGCCTCTGTTTCTTTCAAAACCGTTTTCTGGCCCTTCCGGCAAGCTACATGAAGAAAAATGGGTCATTCGGCGCCTTTCAGGCTTGCTGGGGGCTACAGAATAAAAAGATTCCATGAAGATTCTCCATTCAGGCCCAAAAAATCTAGTGATGAGCGATTAATCGCTCATCAAAGACTGCCTCAGAATCGGATTTCGGGGCTTCGAAGTGCGATTTTCGCCTCTGCGCGCAAAAAGGTTGATGATGACGTCAGCATGACGACGTGGCGGGATGACGTCAGCATGATGTCATCATGTACGGACGATGACGTGGCAGGTACGGTGGCAGGGACACGTGGTAGCGACGTGGCAGGAGGCCACGCAGGCAGGTGACTCGACATGGTGACTGGGCAAAGGGGGTGACGCAAGCGGTGATTGGGCAGAGGGTGACGTGGGATGTGACGTCACGGGCGGTAAGTAGTTTTGTGGCGCACCGCTTATGGGCAAAGGCGGTCTCGGGGGAGGGGGCTCCGCCACACCCCAGAGCTTGACGCGTGGCGGGAGTACGACGGCAAAACCGCCGAACTCCCGGACGCTAAAGCCCGGGCGTGTTGCATATAGGAAATCCCGCCCACCGTAGATCTGTGTCGGGCCAGATCTAGCGGTTGGCGGTAGATGGGTAGTGACGGCGGGTTAGTGGGCGGGGATATTCACGGGAATATTCCCTTTTGAATATATCGCGGCGGTGGGTTAAAACATAGGGAATGGATTTTTATGTGAAAAAACAGCGCGGGTTATCCCGGGGGTCGAGAGTTCGGCAGGCTCACCCTCACCCATATGATGGATGAGCGATAAATCGATGGCGGCCTTAATATTTTATGCACAGAACGTAAGAAAAAGGTGCAAAAAATGGGTTTTTGAAGGTTTTCTTTTTTTAGGGGTTTTGGGGGGGAGGTTATTAATCTGGCTAGGTGTCAGATTAATCCCTGTTATGACTTGGATGGGCTAAAGACAGCCCCAGATGGACTATGATTCCCCGGACTTATAGGAAATATGGCTATATTGCCAGGGAGGGGTATTTACATAGGGGAGTTTTATATACATGATTTTAATAGGGAAAGGGAAAAACTGATAGGGGAGTTACATAATAAAGTTAGTAGTTAATATGGAGATGAAAAGAGGGCGCTAAGGTGTGAGACCTCAGGCTTTGTTGGGGAAAAGAAGGCTCACAGATGATGAGTGAGCAGTCCTTGAGTAAAGCAGATCCTTACTAAGGCGAATGTCATGGAGATGATGAACCTGAGAGGCTCAAGCAGATCTTGACCTCTTGGGGGATGTTAGTAAGTGACTTGGGGGAAATGAGAAGAAGGGGAGGTTAGTGAATTCCAGCTTGAGTACCTCCTTTGAATGCAAAACTGCTTGATAACTGTGATAAAAAATGGAATACAACAGTGGCATTTGGACTAGGATACTTTCATGGCATCTTCATTGGCCTGTTCTGGAAATATGGAACACTACAGCCTGCAAAGTATGACATATTTGGCATGTGAAAATATCAATCATGAAAAATGAATACCTGCTGCAGCAGGAGGCTAACAGTGGCTCCACTTGGGGATGGATTTTCCTTGTGAAAAGTCAAGAACAGCAGGTCAGACTGCCTTGTATTCAATTGCTGCTGTATTCTGCAAAATTTGCTTGGCCGGTTGCCTTATTAATCCTACCTACCTACCCTAACCAATACTTTCTCTGCTGTTAGGTGTAATGAAACAGCCAATGCAGCCACTTAAGCATTATAAACATGAATGGCCCCTGCTGCTTATGCTTGCTGTTACCTGAAATGGAGATCTTGCAATCTGATATGGCTTTATTAATCTTTGAGAAGATCAGGAAGCTGCTGACCTTCTTTGTTGAAACAAGAAACTGTACAAAAGGGTCCTGTAGCATATATACATTATTGCTAGACTGACTTGAAGAATTGTGCAAAAGTTTAGGATAGCTATCATGCTTTGAAATTGGTGAATCATCCACAACTCGATTTTGAGCTTTGCAGCCTGCTAGCGGAGAAGAGCAGTGATTTACCTCATCACACAACTTGCCCTCAGATGGGTTGTGCAACATATGGAATGGAACCTGTAATTCTCTGAAAGCCTGCTTAGATGGCACCTGACAGATTTGTGCTGACTGTTCTTTTTCTTCTTCAAATATCTGAGATGGCTGAAAATCAACAGGCAGGGAATCCAGTTGGATTTTTTGGTCACATGTTGCCGCTTCTGAGTCTTCTGCAATCTGACACTCACTGGCACTTTGGGGCTGCAAATCTAGTGTTAATGCATTAAGAGCGGGGCCTGAACTCTCCTCTAGCCGGTCAACATCAAAATATGGTGATACTCAATTATAAATGGCATGATGATTTCCCCTAATAAACTGAAAAGACTTGAAACAAAATGGTAAAGTTCCTTCGCTGAACTCAACGCCCTCTGCGTTTTCCTCCTTTTCTTCACAGCTAAACTGGGCCTGCTGATCATTGGGTTCAAGCAAATGAGCCTGAACTGTGCTTTCTGCCAAAATAGGCTCTGATTCCTCTGCGAAGCTGATTTGGTCGTTAGGTTCATAATCATCGTCATACTGATCATATTTGGGCAGACAGTTGAAGGAAGGGAAGCTATTATATTCATGTGTTATATCAGGCGATTGCTCCATCATGTATGGCTGCATGAATAAGTCATCTGTTTTGTAGAAGGTTTGTTCAGGAACACCATTACTTTCTCTTTGCAAAACAGATCTTTTGTGGTGCTCTAAACCTTCAACTTCTATTGTGAATGTCTGCTTTAGTTCCTCTGCTTTCTTTAGCAAGGTATCCAGTTTACCCTCTTTTTCTGCTTTCAACTTCTCCTCCCTAACTTTCAGATTAACCTCTACATCTACCGCCATGTTCTGCATCTGTTGCATAGTAGAGGGGCCCCTTTCTCTCAGATGGAATTCTATTTCTGGATCAAATGCTGCTGGATAATGTAATAGGGCCAAATCAGGGGGAGGTCTTATATTCAATGGTATAGAATGATAAACTTGATTGAATCGGTCAGAAAATTGCTGAACAGATTCAGATGGGATCCTTTTTAACTGTTGATATTCTTCTATGAGCATGAGAAAATTGACTTTGGTCATCCATCTATCAAGGAAGAGTTTGAATAGCTACTGGAGATTTGAGATGCTTGCCTCAGGCAATGCTTTAAACCAAGTCCTAACTTCACTTTGCAAAGAAAGGGCAAACAACCTAACACTAACATCCTCATCTTCTACCTCGAAAATGTTTAAATAATCTTCAAAAGCCTGGATATGCTTTTGGGCAGTAACTCCATGTTGGAAATAATACTGAGAGGGGGGGTGAATCAGTATTATCAGATCAATAAAACCTTTTTCAATTTCATACTCAGAAACATATACGCGACTTCAGTTAAGTGAACCCGCGTGTACACGCGACTGAGTCTAAAGCAACTAGCGTATATGCAGATATCTTATGATTCAGTTAATCTTATCTTCAGTAAATGCATCAGAACATTATTAAGCAATTTAGCAGTAAACAGGTGCAGTATAACAGAACAGAACATCACACAAGAGCCACACACATGAACACCATGATATAAGGTGGAAACCCAATGTGGGTGAAAACCACCTGCTGCAATTCGTCTCTTTCTTCTTTAATGAGAAACTTCTTTTACAATATACTGGTGCAGTCCTTTACCAGTATGCAGGCTACAACCTGCAGAGGGCTACAACCCTCTCTCTCTCGTTTTCCAACTACTTTTGGAAGGGAGCTACAACCCCCTCAGCTCTTGTACTAGCTGATCCATTTACTAGTACGTAGGTGCTGACCCTACAACCTTCAGGGACCACGTTTCATCAATTTTCAGACTGGATCCAAGAGTACAAAGCAAACATTACCGCAATACAATCATCAACTTATACTTGCATCATAATTCATTAAACAACCCAATACCGAATCACTGAAACCCTGTCATCAAGAACACAGAACCCAAACCAGAATCTAGAACTCTGCAACAACCACCAGAATCAGCAACAACCTGAAATATCAACCCTTATCATGCATACGCTACTTCACTGTACCAAAACCGCGTGTATACGCGCTTTCTCCAAAGGCAACCCGCGTGCAGATCTAGAAATGATTACTTCTGCCTTTGCTGTCAGATCTGACCCTTGCCAAGCGTCCCGAACAGATAACCAGCAATACCAGATCCTCTCACTGCGTCAGACACCCACACACACCTCCTCTTTGCCTAGTGATCTTCTCCTTATATAGCCTTAGGCCTTGTTCAATACCAAGAGCCAAAACCATAGAAACACAATACCATCAACTTCAAAACTAGGGATTGACACGCCCGTCGAGATACAATGGTCCGAAACCATAGGCACAACTTCCAAGGACTAACCGCCATGGACCAAAGGTGCTTTTCCACATACACGCGCTTTTTCTGAAGCAAACCTGCGTGTACACGCGACTTGGGCTTAACAAACCTGCGTGTATGAACTTCCTTGGCAAGCTGTACTAGGATCTGTCTTCTGAGTAAGTTGCCATCACCTGAACCAACTTCTGAGTATCTGTACCAACCTCTGAGTGGGTTGCCATCAAGGACAACACTTGAATCATAATGCCAACAATCTCCCCCTTTGGACTTGATGGCAACCACTACACCAAGTCACTCTCCCCCTTTGACATCAAGGGCAAAGGGCGGACCAAGATATTCTCTTCTTTGGTATACCTTCTGCTGTCCATACTCCCCCTGAGTACTTGCTGAAATCTCCAACTATGCTCCCCCTTTGTGTATGCCAAAGTGTACCAATCTATCCATCCTGCTCTTGCTGAATTGTGCTGTTCATGCTCCCCTTGACTGTAGGCAAGATCTGCAAAAGATGTTCTTCAAGAAGAACAAGGACTTATACATTATAGAAGACCTTCCTATCACCAAAAGACTCAACATACATTCATCATTCATCCCAGGCATAGTGGGGAAACCAACATAGGCCGTTACATGACCTTGACACCATAAAAGAGATATCACAAGAGATACATGACATAGAGACGAAATATCTAGACCAAGACTTATGAAAGCCACCAACAGCATCATGATATAAGCATCAGCCTGCAATACCATTCCTAAACAGTAAGATGTATCATTTATCTTTATAGACTTTATCAACAACTTCTAACCATAATGCCAACAATGCATTATTTGAAGAATATTCTCCCCCTGAGTGTGAGCCAACCATGTCTGAACCATTTCCTGAGTCTGTTCTGCTCCCCCTGAGCCTGAGCCAACCATGACTGAACCTGGGTCTGTTCTGCTGCCCTTTCTCCATATAACCATCTGTTCTGCTGCCCTTTCTCCATATACGCGACTTTGCAGCATGTAACTCGCGTATATACGCGACTTGTCTTCATTATCTCAGCGTATGCAGGATGGAATACTGAATCTCATCACTTTCAGATTCCCCTGTGTCTGTTATGTCAGCTGACTGAGTTGTCCCACACCTTTCTGTCTCTGTCTTCTTCAATTCCTGCAACTGTGATGATGTATGGTCCCCTTGTCTTGAATTTTGAAATCTGCTTCTGCATTCCCTTGCTTTATGCCCATAGTTGTTGCATGTATAACACCTTATATTTTTCATGTTCCTTCTATCACAATCAATTGCTTTGTGTCCATATGCATTACAGGCAAAGCAATACCCTCTGAAATACCTGGGATGAGATGATCTTTCTTGAACCATTCTACTTCTGCATCTGGCTGCAACATGTCCAAGATTATGACATACATAACATTCAACTTTATTCAGCGGAGGAAATAATCGTCTATCACGTCCATAGTTAGGAGTGAAGGATCTTCCTTGAGGAATTTCTTTTCTTGGTTGTTCCTTGAGCATTTCAGATTTCTCATTAGAGTTTCTTGTCTCACCTTGTGAACTAGATTCACCTTCAACATATTCATGAAAACCAAGACCAGTCTTGATAGCAGGAGATCTTTGACTATTAAGAATATCATCCAAGACTTTAGAACTATCTTGAAATCGTAAAAGCTTATCCTTTTCTTCTAGTTTACCTTTCAAGATATTTACCTCAACTTGATGTTGTTCTTCCTTTTTCAGATACTGCTTCCTTAGGTCTTCTTCAACTTTTCTCCCTTCTTCTACTTGTCGCTTTAGTTTGATCACTTCATGTTCTTGATCTTCAAGATCTTCTTTTAGAGAGAGGATCTTTGATTCAAGTCTCTGAATAGTTGTGCTCTGATCTTTTGCTATATCCTGCAATTTCTCCCTTACCCTGGTTTCTGTTTCCAATAGTTCTTTTAATTTGGCAGCTTCTTCAGTTTCTGCATTCTTCTCTTCATGTGCCATGAGACTTTTAATATCCTCGCTATCATTGGATGAAGCATTCTTCTTCTTGTGCGCCATGAGACTTCTAATATCTTCACTATCATTAAATGAACTTTTAATATGGGAATAATAGCTTCTACCATCTTCTTCATATATCCTTTCTTTGTTATGAGGACATCTAGCAGCATAGTGACCAACTCTACCACATAGAAAACATTTGAAAGGCAGCTTATCTTTGAACCGTCCAGTTCCCCGTTCAAGATTCTTGACAAAATTTACCTCATCTTCTTCCTCTGACACTTCGAATGCGGCCTCTGGTGGTACCTCTAGTCGCATTTCAAAAGCAGTTAAGATCCCGTGAAGCTGTGACATGGTAATTTTTCGCACATTCTCCTTTTCTTCTATGGCAGATACTTTAGAATCAAATTTAGTAGACAGAGATCTCAAAACCTTTTGAACTAAGACAACTTCCTCAAATTCTTCACCCAGATCCCTCATACAATTCACAATCTCATCCATACGCAGGAAATAATTAGCTACGCTTTCATTACTTCGCATCTTAAGAGTTTCATACCGGATTCTGAGAGTTTGAAGCTTCGCTATTTTTACCTGATCATCTCCTTCGTAGCTTGTAACGATTTTGTCCCATATTTCCTTAGCTGATTTGAGATGCATGATCTTCATAAATTCTGATTGAGTCAAAGTACTCAATAGGACATTAACTACTTTGGCATTGAGCTCATATTGCTTTTTCTCTGCTGGATCTGTAGGAGTTGCTGATGGGAATTTGTATCCTCCTTCTATGAGTCCCCAAACTTCTGCTCCAAGAGACTGTAGATATGCAGTGGTTCTTATCTTCCAGTGAGTAAAATTGTTCCCGTCAAACACTGGTGGCCTGATGTGTGCCTCTCTTTCTGGATTAGCCATTTTGATGGATCTTTTCCTTCAAGCGATCAAGCTTCCTCTGAAGGACCTGCTCCGATACCAATTGTTGGAAATAATACTGAGAGGGGGGGTGAATCAGTATTATCAGATCAATAAAACCTTTTTCAATTTCATACTCAGAAACATATACGCGACTTCAGTTAAGTGAACCCGCGTGTACACGCGACTGAGTCTAAAGCAACTAGCGTATATGCAGATATCTTATGATTCAGTTAATCTTATCTTCAGTAAATGCATCAGAACATTATTAAGCAATTTAGCAGTAAACAGGTGCAGTATAACAGAACAGAACATCACACAAGAGCCACACACATGAACACCATGATATAAGGTGGAAACCCAATGTGGGTGAAAACCACCTGCTGCAATTCGTCTCTTTCTTCTTTAATGAGAAACTTCTTTTACAATATACTGGTGCAGTCCTTTACCAGTATGCAGGCTACAACCTGCAGAGGGCTACAACCCTCTCTCTCTCGTTTTCCAACTACTTTTGGAAGGGAGCTACAACCCCCTCAGCTCTTGTACTAGCTGATCCATTTACTAGTACGTAGGTGCTGACCCTACAACCTTCAGGGACCACGTTTCATCAATTTTCAGACTGGATCCAAGAGTACAAAGCAAACATTACCGCAATACAATCATCAACTTATACTTGCATCATAATTCATTAAACAACCCAATACCGAATCACTGAAACCCTGTCATCAAGAACACAGAACCCAAACCAGAATCTAGAACTCTGCAACAACCACCAGAATCAGCAACAACCTGAAATATCAACCCTTATCATGCATACGCTACTTCACTGTACCAAAACCGCGTGTATACGCGCTTTCTCCAAAGGCAACCCGCGTGCAGATCTAGAAATGATTACTTCTGCCTTTGCTGTCAGATCTGACCCTTGCCAAGCGTCCCGAACAGATAACCAGCAATACCAGATCCTCTCACTGCGTCAGACACCCACACACACCTCCTCTTTGCCTAGTGATCTTCTCCTTATATAGCCTTAGGCCTTGTTCAATACCAAGAGCCAAAACCATAGAAACACAATACCATCAACTTCAAAACTAGGGATTGACACGCCCGTCGAGATACAATGGTCCGAAACCATAGGCACAACTTCCAAGGACTAACCGCCATGGACCAAAGGTGCTTTTCCACATACACGCGCTTTTTCTGAAGCAAACCTGCGTGTACACGCGACTTGGGCTTAACAAACCTGCGTGTATGAACTTCCTTGGCAAGCTGTACTAGGATCTGTCTTCTGAGTAAGTTGCCATCACCTGAACCAACTTCTGAGTATCTGTACCAACCTCTGAGTGGGTTGCCATCAAGGACAACACTTGAATCATAATGCCAACACTCCATTCTCTCCATCAAATTTTGGGAGTTTCATGGGATGATTTTTGGGCAAAGGATTAAGCACGGGAGGCAAAATGAGTGGCTTATATCTATCAGGAACCTTATGAGGCACAGGATTGTGTACAGGGGCTAAATGATTGGGTTCGGTATGAACAGGGATAGGATGATTGGATTTGACGGAAGAGTCCCCCTTGACCATGAGGTGAGCATCAGCAGCATTGAGAGGTTGTTGTTCTAATGTGCAAGGAGGGCTTTCTTCAACATTTTCTAAAGGGAAAGCATAAAAGTTAAATTTAAACAATATGTACAGCAAAATTTTATGGAAGAGAAAGAACATGACCTCTTGGATCAAAATCCAGGTCAAAAGCCTGATCTGCCCATACATTTCTTTTGGGTTCCTTCCTCCAGTGGAGCCTTTATTATGAGGATGATGTGGAGTCGCCAGGTGGATATATTAACTTTGAGTGCCTGATCTCTGTCCACCATCAACGATCAGAACTAGATTTGAAGAATTGCTGTGAAGGTTTGGTTCCTCATAGCGGAGCTTTCCAACTTTCTTCGTGAAACTTTGTGAAATTATCTGAGGAAGTTCCCCAGTGGAGTCGCCATTATGTTATCACTCAGGTTGTCCTTAAAGCTCCAGAAAAGGATACGGCCGAGGTAACCACAGACCAACTTTGGACTGCAGGTTCTAGCCTACCTGCAGTCAGAGAGGGCTCTCTCTTTTAGATTTAGCTTTGTTTAATGGATGATTTTAGGCTAGGTATGATGCACAGGGGTTTTGTATCGTTTTTGGTGGGAAGGAATACATTTCAAGTAGAGAGGCAAGACATAGTCTGGTAAGTTTTCAAACCATTGGGCATGGAGTCGAGGAGTGGGACTGCTGGTGCATTTCTTGGTCACATGAGAAATAAGGAGCAAGGTAGCTGCTCATGAAACAACACTGAAAAGCTTAAAGGATGGGATGAGGGATAAGGAATGAGAGGCAACAAAGAATCTCTCATTAAGCTTAAAAGGGGGAAAGTGAATGAACTCTATCTAGGAGCAATTAAGAATTCCTAGACAACTGTCAAAGATGAATGGATTAGGGGAAATATGAGCCAAAGGGAATTGATATTCATGACTGATCTAGAGGAAAACATAAAGAAACAGCAGAAAATGAGCATAGAGGGCAGTTAACCAATTCTAGACTATTCTTTCTTTCTGCTATTTAGACGGTATATCAATGAAAAAAAACAGAGATAGGAAAACTTATTGAGTCATGTTGCAGCACAAGAATTCCAGATTCACTTCTTGAAACCATTAGACACAGTGCAGACAGTCTTTCCTCCAAGCTTTTCAGCAGTCTTTGATTACAGAAAACATGTCAGGTATGCAGTGCGAGTCTCTACTGAAAAACTATCAACCAACCAACCCTTAAAACAATACAGAGGGTGGTATATATAGGGAAGATATATCCGAAATTATCTATTACAGCCAGCCTAACAGTTCCGACAGAAAAATTGATTACTTTAACCTAATCTTATCCAGAAATAAATGCCAGAAAATATCTTTGAGCTGTGTTGGGGGCAGCTGTATCAAAATGAGTTAATATCTGTCCAGGTGGCCCTGTGATTTTCATCTGTCATAACTGTGCATTGGCCTTCGCACCATTGCTGTTCAGCGGTATTGAATGCTTTTGACTGTGATTTGAGAGCTAGGATGGGCTTACTCCTCTTGATTTGACTTTCTGGGGGGCTCATCAATGTTCAAGTGCCTCGAGCCCCTAAAAATCTTCGGCGAATACTCTTTGGCTCTCCTTCCTCCTCTGATACTCTTTGGCAATAAATTGATGCTATTCTTTCGTGCTGTGAGTCATATTCACAATTTAATGGCTGCTGCTCGGCCTCTATTTCTTTCAAAACCGTTTTCTGGCCCTTCCGGCAAGCTACATGAAGAAAAATGGGTCATGCCTCAGAATCGGATTCCGGGGCTTCGAAGTGCGATTTTCGCCTCTGCGCGCAAAAAGGTTGATGATGACGTTAGCATGACGACGTGGCGGGATGATGTCAGCATGACGTCATCATGTACGGACGATGATGTGGCAGGTACGGTGGCAGGAGGCCACACAGGCAGGTGACTCGACATGGTGACTGGGCAAAGGGGGTGACGCAAGCGGTGACTGGGCAGAGGGTGACGTGGGATGTGATGTCACGGGCGGTAAGCAGTTTTGTGGCGCACCGCTTATGGGCAAAGGCGGTCTCGGGGGAGGGGGCTCTGCCACACCCCAGAGCTTGACGCGTGGCAGGAGTACGACGACAAAACCGCTGAACTCCCGGACGCTAAAGCCCGGGCATGTTGCATATAGGAAAGCCCGCCCACCGTAGATCTGTGTCGGGCCAGATCTAGCGGTTGGTGGTAGATGGGTAGTGACGGCGGGTTAGTGGGCGGGGATATTCGCGGGAATATTCCCTTTTGAATATATCGCGGTGGTGGGTTAAAACATAGGGAATGGGTTTTTATGTGAAAAAACGGCGTGGGTTAATATTTTATGCACAGAACGTAGGAAAAAGGTGCAAAAAATGGGTTTTTGAAGGTTTTCTTTTTTTAGGGGTTTTGGGGGGGAGGTTATTAATCTGGCCAGGTGTCAGATTAATCCCTGTTATGACTCGGATGGGCTAAAGACAGCCCCAGATGGACTGTGATTCCCCAGACTTATAGGAAATATGGCTATATTGCCAGGGAGGGGTATTTACATAGGGGAGTTTTATATACATGATTTTAATAGGGAAAGGGAAAAACTGATAGGGGAGTTACATAATAAAGTTAGTAGTTAATATGGAGATGAAAAGAGGGCGCTAAGGTGTGAGACCTCAGGCTTTGTTGGGGAAAAGAAGGCTCACAGATGATGAGTGAGCAGTCCTTGAGTAAAGCAGATCCTTACCAAGGCGAATGTCATGGAGATGATGAACCTGAGAGGCTCAAGTAGATCTTGACCTCTTGGGGGATGTTAGTAAGTGACTTGGGGGAAATGAGAAGAAGGGGAGGTTAGTGAATTCCAGCTTGAGTACCTCCTTTGAATGCAAAACTGCCTGATAACTGTGATAAAAAATGGAATACAACAGTGGCATTTGGACTAGGATACTTTCATGGCATCTTCATTGGCCTGTTCTGGAAATATGGAACACTGCAGCCTGCAAAGTATGACATATTTGGCATGTGAAAATGTCAATCATGAAAAATGAATACCTGCTGCAGCAGGAGGCTAACAGATGGGAAAATTAGCTCTGAAATTTCACCGGATTTTATTTGAGGTCCACTTGATTGCCCTATCTGAACTGCACAATGAGCTAATTCATCATTATTTTTTTAATAAGCATTTGGTAGAAATTTCATTTATGCTTAAAGTTCTACCACTAAAGAAGGCTACAATATTAAGCACATATCTACAAATAGATTTTTTTTTGGTTATAATTTATTTGAAAGACCAACATTGTTTTATTTCTAGGGTGTAAAGTTAAAAACAACATTTTGTAAGTACAAATGATTAGAGAGTTTTATGTTGATAACTTTGATTTGTTACTAGTTGGGTAGCAATTGTATAATAATGTTTCCCTAGTATTCACTAGCCCTGAAATTAAGATTGTGGTTGTGTATTTTGTAATTTCTAATGTAACTACAATAAGTAAGATGTGGAAAGAATATTGGGGCATGCTTTCAAATGCTATTAAGTGATGTGTATATGGGTCATGTTGCAAATATTTTAGCCCAACACATTGATGGCAAAATCAAATTTTAGTTTTCAAATTTTGACTAATTGAGTATCTTTTTATAGGTATTATATAGAGACATTATATATATGAACCACTTCAAATGGGGCCTATCGCTATTAATTCTATGATTCTTAGAAGATGTGGTTAGTGAGATTTAATTTTAGGTATAAATAGATGGATAAGGTAGCAATAGTTATAGTTACTATTCCTAATCAAAAGGGTCAGAATGTATGTTTTGTATTATGAACCCCTTCAAATGGGGCTTATTGCTGTCATTTTCATGATTCCTATAGAATCTAGTCAATGAGAATTAATTATTGGAGACAAATAGATGTATAACCCAACACTAGCTACATATAATATTTGTAATCAAAAGAGTCAAAATATACTCTATGCCTATGTAACAATTGCTCAAAAAACTTCTTCCAAGTCTAAAGTAGTTAATACATTTCGAGAACATAGCACAATGAAATATTCCGTTCTAGCCCACTATATTAAAATGTCTCATTTCTTATATAAGGGGAGCTTTTTCTCAATACTTAATGTATAAGAAACAATACACTTCAATTACTTATGATGGTATTTCCAAATAGTCATAAGCTTATTGATAAGTTATATTAGAGGAATTAAGCAACGCTTATTTCCAAATGCAACATGCATTATGACAAAGGTTGTTAGTGGCTTGCCACTTAAGAAACCAAACCACTGAATAGGTAACAAAGCATCATTCCGAAAAAACATAGAGTTCGTAAGAGTGACCTCGAAAAACATAATATCCCTAAGACTATCAAAATGACATATACAATGTTTACTATGATCTACCTCAGAATAAACATAAAATGCATAATGAAACCATCCTTAAAAGGACTAGTGGAACCAAAAGATGAGGCAAATTGAAATCCAAACATCATGATAGCGACTAGGATGAGGTGGAAGCATCCACCCCAAATGGGTTGAGATCCCTTGGGTGTTGTAGCCTAGTTTGGTGAAATCGTATTGAAAACACATGGTTAAACATGGATTAAACAATTTTCGATTATTAGGAACAACTTTAATTAACAGTTAATGAAGTTTAACTTATGGAATCTTGAGAAAAATTAATTATGGATAATCTCTCTTTAACATGAATTAGATTCAATCTTTAATTACACTTAGTTGGATTTCATAAATAGTCAAGTGATGGTCGATTCAGATCTTATATCGTATATATAAAGATAAAATGTTAACATTAAGTTTGAACCAAATTGGTTGAATGACTATCAATTAACTCAATTAGTGGTCTTAATCTTATGTTGGATTATAAAGTGCGAGGCCATTAAGCCTAAGTTAGATATTGATGGGATTGGATGGCAAGTTTTCGACTTCGTCGATAGGTCACAAAGCTTATTGGAGTTGGAATTACACGATGTTTAACCATAAGTTAGAATCCAATGGGATCGAATGATTGCGATATGGTGGGATCTATGGTTCTGTTGACAATGTTAATCCTCTCTACGGACAAAGACGATACCTCTAGCCCAATGAGGGGGTGTAGCAACTGAAGTGACAATCAACTAGACATCTTCCTAGGTTATAATTGAAAAGTAGAATGAAAGAGATGTCCTACCTCGTTCTAATGCTATTCCAATTTCCTTTGTTGAGGGCCTTGAACTGCTTGTGTCACAGACTTGTTCCTGCTTCTCTCAGCGTTTATGTACCTTCATAAGTGATCAAGAAACAACAAAACATGCCAAAACTGATAACAAATCCAATAAAAACCTACTTAACAAGCAAAATAAATACATGAACATATATATTTTGGGAAGATGAACCAATAGTTGTATACTATTAGGAAATAAAGGGAAGCTTACAACCAAAGCCTTGATGTTGAAAGGCTCTCCTTGAGCAGTAATCCAAGTCCAAGCCAAGAAACTCTCCAAGCACTCCTTCTCCAAGTCTAATTAATAGCCTCTAGGCACAAGCTTAGCATAAGGGTGCAAATAGACATAGACCAACCCTTTGTGAATGGGAAAAGATGAATATATAGGCTGGGAAAGGGAGTTAGGATCTCTCCAAGGATAGGAGTAGGTCCTCATCTCAAGGAGGTAGGTCATAGGGATAAGACCAATAGGCCAAGTTGGGAGAATTCAACCTCATCTATGCCAAACAACCTCCAGCTCGCCGCTCTAAAAGCTTCTAGATCACGAAGCTTCTCATCCTCTTTGGGAAAATTAACTTTTTGGGGATCATCGTGGGTATACAAGGGAACAAAGGGATGCCATCGCGGGTCAAGCGTGATGCAACAAGCGGCCATCGCGGTTTTTAACCTCATAAGATCAATGAGTCTCAAAATCAGGGTTTTAGAGCTATTTCTTCAGGGGAAAGCTAAAGGTATTTTCCAATCAATGTCTTAGGAGGGATCCGAGTTGTATACACGAATGAGTACACTGCATAATGGTCATGTTTCGGTCACTTCGGGGTATGTCACAGGGAAGTGCAGGAGGTGTGACTAAATACTGTGTAACAGATGCCCCCTAAAGCATGAAGGCAGAACGGGGAGTGATGAGTGAGATTCTTTACAAGATTTTGCAAGGACGAGGAAACACACTGTGAGGGGACCTGCAAATCAAAGACGCATATACATATACATTTTTGATGTCAAGACATGAATCTACGACATGGACGCATCCATCTGGATAATAAGGACTATATGAAAGGATCCATGGCATGGGCGCAACCATCCAATACAAAAGGATCATCTGTAATCTAAGATCCAAGGCATGGATGCAACCATCTGATATAGAAGGATCATCATAAATATAAAGTCCCATGGTATGGTCACAACCATCTGTATAGTAGAAACATGTGTACAATCATGAACAACATATAACTCCATGCAACCTGAGTCATATTAGACAAGACTCAGGGTCTTGCACTCCATCCTGACCCGATCAAAGTACGAATTCTAACATGCGAATGAATGTGTCACAGTCGAACATGCTAGAAAACCACCTGATTACCGGCCATTGATGTAGACCGTTAATAGGCACGAGAGGAACCACCCATAATGACAATGGCTCTCAAGGTATGACAATACAATCCGTGAATGTGATAACGAAGCTGAAGTCGAACACTCGTGGAATCATCCGATCGAAGGCCAATGACGAAAACCTGTCATCGGATGTGAAGAACTTGCCATTAAGGCATGCAAGCTCTAAGGTACTAAAAGGGAGTTTCTAAGTCATCTTCCTGGATAATGAGCTGAAGTCGACAGGAAGTGACTCGTTGAAGGAGGGTCATAATGATTCCCTCATCATTGACACAAAACAAGGAATAAAGTGGAATGAAATGAGTAAGATCCAAGACTATAGCAATGACTCAAATGGTGTATAGGTAAATAACTGTAGATTGGACTTCTCTTGAACATATTGGTGACACGACTCCAGAGTGTGGCAGCATTAGACTCAACATAGGACCAAGGGTCATAATGACAAGGTGGAATAGTCAAATGAGAGGAAAAATGGATCACCCAAACTCGGAAGGACAAGTGACTAAGTGAGGATATCCCAAAACGACATGAGAAACATATGAATGTCATGTTCAAGAGCGACATGCTGCCTATACAAAGGATGTTTCATGTTCATTTTCCCCACTATTCCTAGCGAGTACCTCTTTATTTTTACACAATCTTGAAGAGGATATCCTATGCTTGTCATATAAGTTCATCCTCCGGATGAAGCCATCCTAGTAAGTTTTACGAGCCATAGGAAGGTGAAACTCGGTCTCATCATGGTGATGAGTCTTTCATCGTAAAAATTTTAACGAGTCTGATAAAAGAATAACTCAGTGTCTTTTTCATATTTAGAGAGTGTGAAAAAGAGACAAAAAAGAAAAATCCATCAGGTCCCTTTTCATAAATTGTCTCTCGAACTCGAAAAGGTAGAAAACAATATTCGAGAGAACCTCTTGACCATGTCGATCAAGGTGTACCTTTTTCTTAAATAGTCAATCTCAGCCCGAAAAGGGGTAAACGTATACTAAGGTGACGTCATTTCATTTACTTTTACGATTTCGAAACGACAAGTGCTCGACAATCTTTTCATATTTCGAGATTTGGAAAAGAGCTGAAAATATGACTCTGCCTGGAGGAATGAGTGGTAAAAAAGGATAGCAACTGGTTTCGATAATGATGGAACTGCTCAAAACATGTAATAGTCAAGAGGTTGGCTAATAAGACCACTCATTGCAGATGTTCCTCAAGCAAGGGTAAAACAACCAAGTGAAAGCGTACGATCGGCCAAAGAGATGGTGATGATGGAATGAAAGAACCAAGGCTCATCTAATAAAAATCGGCTGATAAAAACAACAATCACGAGATGTAAAGTGGGAATGGTTTCATTTTTACACAAGCTTGAAATAGAGACAAACTATGCTTGGATTTGGTTTCATTTTTACACAAGCTTGAAACAGAGATAAACTATGCTTGAGATAAGTTTGCATGCCCCCAGCATAATGACTCAATTCGAGGTACATGCCCCCCAAGCTTCATTTCATTCAGCTAAGTGGATGGAATGAAGGTTCGCTTATGAGATCAAGTGAAAGACTCGACTGGGATTTTATGAGATCTAATCAAAGACTCGAATTGGAAGGGGATTTGTTTCATTTTTTAATGAGCTTGACACAAGAAAAGAACCATGCTCATGATACCTTGTTTCATTTTTTAACGAGCTTGACACAAGTAAAAGAACTTTGCTCATGGAGACCTAATTTATTTTTTAACGAGGTTGACATAGTAAAAGAACTATCCTCACATCCCTTGTTTCATTTTTTAAGGAGCTTGACACAAGACAAGGAACTCTGCTCCATAGCCCTTGTTTCGTTTTTTAAGGAGCTTGACACAAGACAAGGAAATCTGCTCCAAGGTCCTCGATCACAGACCAAAATAGGCCATGGCTTCCAAGAGGTTCTCATCAGATGGGAGAACAACACTATGGAAGGGATACATATCCGGGGATCCAAATGAAAATTCAAGATCCAATGCCCCAAGTACATGATGTACTACATCAACTACTAGATCATCAGTAGATGTGGGCATGGAATAGGTGGCCACGTAATGAACCTGTGGCGGGGCTGATACCGCTTTCACATAAGAACCATTTAGGGATGATGGTTGACTGGGCGTTGATTCAGGACCAATGAATGTAAGTTGATCAATGATCACAATGTTTCCTTCATGTGGGAAACACATCACTCAAAAGAGGGAAGAAACAAGAGCTTCCATGACGTAAACATAGTCACGACCAAGAAGTAGATTAAAATCCAACGAACCTTGGACAACCATCACGTCTATATAGATAATCTTTCCTCCCAAAGTAATAGGAAACTTAGGAAGGATCTCTAACGGTTAATTGGTTCCTCTGTTAAAAGCTAAAAGATTTTGGGTGACGGGGACAAGTTGAGGAGAACCTAAAGCTTACCAAGTAGTTGAGGACATAATACTAACAGATGCGCCCTCGTCTATGAATGTGCTAGGTACAACCATATGGTAAGCCTGTACTGTAATCTAGAAAGACACATAAGACAGAAGGCGATATCCTGCCAGTCAACTCCAATCAAAAGAAGTGACTAAAATACTCGGAGGGGGTGTCATGGGAACGTGAGAGCTTCCCTCTTGCTCCATGGGAACAAGAGAGATGCTCTCATGCACCTTGAGAACAAGAGGATGTCCCTCCAGTTCATTCGAAACTGAAGAAACCAGAAGAACCTGAGCAATATGAGGTTCACCCTCTACCGGAAAGGTACGGTTAACTGAAGGCGGAGTCAAGTGTACCATTTTCTCAATCAATGGTTGGTCAAGAATGGACTCACGAGACTCACTTTCAAAGAGAGTGGGGTTGACCAAAGATGAATTTTGATCAGTAGCTAGATCAACTAGTGAAGGATCAAGGAAAAGCTTCCGATAACCAACCGAAAGACGAGGTTGGGAATTAGTAAGGTTTTCCGACTCTTTGGAAGCTTCATCCATAAGAGGACAAAGGTGAATGGGATGATTACCTTCACACAACTTACAGGGAAATTTGACTTTTCCCTTTCTCCCTTGAGCTTTACTAATTGAAGGTTTATCACCAACATGATCACCAAAGGCTGATGACAAAGGTCGATGTGAACCTGTGGACCACACTTCTAAGACCTTGGGAATACCAAGACAATTTCGAAGAAGGTGGTCACCCTTACATAACATGCAAGGGAACTTTACTTTTTGGGTCTGGTTAGAATATTTTTCTACATCAGTTTCATCCGTAGCAATGAATGCTTGGTTGCCCCCTTGCTTATTTTGCTTCTTCTTCTTTGTCCTCTTCTTCTTCTTCTTAGCTTCCTAGTTAGTAGAATCCAGACTTTCACCAAGTGAAGAGGAAGAACGAGGTGAAGAAATAGGCAAAGAAGGCAAGGGGTCAACTGTAGGACCAACATGAGGTTGATGTTGTTTAGGTGGAGGGGAACTCCCTTGGAAAGCAGTTTGGACACTCAGAACCACCGAGGTTGAAAAAAACCAAACTGGCAGACCAATGGTCAATCCAGGAAGGGACAATGTTGCCATATAAGGAGCACCAACATTTCCAAAAGAAGGAAAAGGACTAGAATTCCTATCAGAGGGGTTTCCTTGACTAGTATACTTAGGAAATGTTTCCATTGGTATCAACTTAAGATCTACTAAGGAGTATTTCCACAGGAAGGATGTTCTTATGCGGTCAATTAATTTTAGAATTTAAAACAAAAACTTTGCCTTTTAATGTTTTAAGAGTTGAGAAAAGGACGAAAAGGTGACTCTAGTCACTTTCTTTGGTTTAGTGAGCTCGAAAGGAAAAGTTGCTCGATGATATTTTCAAATTTAAGGAGTCAAAAAAGATCGAAATGACTACTAAGGATACTCTAGGCAAAAAGGATTACCAAGTAACCGTGAAATGCAATATACACCTCAACAAATAAATTTACCAAGGAATTGACATACGTGTAGACAATCTCCTCGAATGTTGTGTTTGGTGTATCACATTTACAAGGTGGCAGACTCGACTTCCTATGAATAAAGGTTTGCAACCTATGAGGGTATCCCTTTATATATGCAACGATACGGGGAGCACAAGTCTGTGCTACCACTGTTTAATGCAAGAGTGAATGACAACTGCTAAGTTTTAAAGACGTCGAAACATGTCTTTAGCCTAGATCACTAAGTATGAAGCCTTAATGTTTCAAATGCTCCTTAGATTAATTGATGTATTTTAGATTTGATATTGAAATTATGTTTAAGTTTTAAGGCTCAACACGATGTCACTTGAACATCTAAGATGCAATTATATGAGAAAAATAAAATTTTCGTTTCTATGAAAGCTAGACTAACCAAGGGAAGAATTTTCAATCAATAATGCATCAAACAAAATGCATCATGCAAAATTCCTTCCACTAACTTTCACTTTCACTTTTTGAAACAAAAAACTCAAAGCAAACACTTCCTTTTGATTCAAATGAGACAATCAATTTGTAATCTATTGTTTGTCAAACAGAACTTATGTGACTTTCACATTATATACTAATGAAAACAACTTAAGGAACAAGAACCAAAAGTGATTTGCAAAGGATGTCTGAACACACAAAGACTCTTTAACACAGGTAATTGATCTCTAATCTCTGATGAGAAGACCAACGAGTGGACGAAGGTTGACCTAGAAGACCTAGAAACCCTAAAAGGCTAATCAAACTTCAAGCACACTCAAACCAAGTTAAAAGGTGATTTCAATCAGACAATAAGAGAGTCAACCAAAATCACACTAGTAAATCATTGGGAGAAGGCCAACAAAACTGAAAATAAGAAGACAAACCCTAAATTTCTTAATCTTCTGCAATCATCGCACCTGTCAAGAGGAAAGTAGCAATCATCGCTACTGTAATCAACAAACCCGCGATATCATCACGACTGTCAGGGTCAAAAATATGATGGTTGAGAAAAGCAAAGAAAAAACACAAAATCTTCAAGAACAACTCAAATCAACAACCTTCAAGCATCTACTAGAAAGTGACACTGACTACAGACAAACAATGAGGTATAAGAATGAATGGTTGATCAAAATTGTCAAAAGACAAGGTGAAGAAAGGGAAGGAAAGGGCCATAGGCTCCGTAGTGTGGTCGCCATTTTTTTGACAAGGTTAATCCTCTCTGCAGACAGAGACAATCCCTCGATCCCAATGAGTGGGTCCAGCAACTGAAGTGACAATTAACTAGACATCTTCCTAGGTTATAATTGAAAAGTAGAACGAAAGAGATGACCTACCTCGTTCTGATGCTATTTCGATTTCCTTTGTTGAGAGCCTTGAACCACTTGTGTCATAGACTTGTTCCTACTTCTCTTAGCATTTATGTACCTGCACAAGTGATCAAGAAACAACAAAGCATGCCAAAATTGATAGCAAATCCAATAACAACCTATTTAACAAGTTAAATAAATACATGAACATATATGTTTTGGGAAGATGAACCAACAATTGTATACTATTAGGAAATAAAGGGAAGCTTACAACCAAAACCTTGATGTTGAAAGGCTCTCATTGAGTGGTAATCCAAGTCCAAGCTAAGAAACTCTCCAAGAACTCCTTCTCCAAGTCTAATGAATAACCTCTAGGCACAAGCTTAGAATAAGGGTGCAAATAGACATAAACCAACCCTTTGTGAATAGGAAAAGATTAATATATAGGTTGGGAAAGGGAGTTAGGATCTCTCGAAAGATAGGAGTAGGTCCTCATCTCAAGGAGGTAGGTCATAGGGATAAGACCAAGAGGCCAAGTTGGGAGAATTCGACCTCATCTATGCCAAACAAACTCGAGATCGCTACTCTAGAAGCTTCTAGATCACGAAGCTTCTCATCCTCTTTGGGAAAATTACCTTTTTGGGGATCATCGTGGGTATACAAGGGAACAAAGCGATGCCATCGCAGGTCAAGCATGATGCAACAAGCGACCATCGCGGTTTTTAACCTCATAAGAGCGATGAGTCTCAAAATCAGGGTTTTAGAGCTATTTCTTCAGGGGAAAGCTCAAGGTATTTTCCAATAAATGTCTTAGGAGGGATCCGAGTTGTATACATGAATGAGTACACTGCATAATGGTCATGTTTCAGGCACTTCAGGGTATGTCACAGGGAAGTGCAGGAGGTGTGACTAAATACTATGTAACAGGTTCCCATTGCACATTGGAAGTGAAAAGGCATCGGATTTAAACCCTCATTATAGTTCGATGAAAATTCAAATAACAAATAATACACAATCTATCTCGAAAAGTAAGTGAAGTACAACATGATCTAGTGGGATCCACTGTGTATCCATGACACCAAAACTTAGTCATTTCACATTTAGTTATATGTGTTGAAAATTGTAACTAGGTTCGGTCTTCATAATGACCTAATTGTATTCATGACAATGTATATTCTTTATAAATAAATAAAAAGAAATTATATTTTATTTTTACGATATGGGTTTCATACTCAAGTTTGATTCAAAAACATGTTCTTTGTGCTTTTAGATTTTCTAGATATTTCTAGGATAAAGAATAAGTTTTGTCATGTGTCATAGTCCCATTTGGACTCATTGTAATAAAGGAAAATATTTTTTTATCAAGAAAAAGCCACTTATAAGCCCAAGACCAAGTTGGCCCAAGGATCAGATCAAGCCGGCCTAAGGAGTAAATCAGGTTGGCCTTAAGGGAGGGAATTCAACCCTCAAGAAAGGCTATATAAAGGAGAGGAGCTCGACACATTTGGACAATCATTAAGCACAAGTTTTATCTGCAATAATGAAGGCAAAGAAGAGTAGCTAGGAGGACGAAGTAGAGGAGCAAAAGTCGAAGTTTGAAGTATATCTTTTCTTGTCTTACCATTAGGGTTTGAGAAGCTACCAATTGCAGGAGGCCGGAGTTGCAGGGGTCAAAGTTGCAGTAACGAAGCTGCAATATCGAAGTTATGGACGTTGCCTTGAAGGAGATCTTGCTGGGGGCTGACTTGGGGCTTGGAGGGTTTATTTGATTTGGTCTTTGGGTCTTGGAAGTCTCTTTGTAAGCAGATTCTACATATAAGAAGAGAATATTTTTTCTAGGTTTTCCCCTAGCTTAGAGCCTATATCCTATGTACTTTGTCTCTTTGTGATCTTCTTTGTTTTGGTAATTGCTTGATGAATAAAACTAAAATAAGTAATAAAAGGACAACTAATATCACAAATAACTATCAAGATAAGGAAAATAAGTTATAATCTACAAGTCTCCAGATTTTCCAACATGGTATCAGAGCTAAGGTTCAAGAAGGAGACTGAAGATCACATTATAGTTGGCACTATGACAAGGGTTATGAAGAAGGGTTTCAAGTTTCTTGGAAATATCACTATATCTAGTAAGGATTACATATTGAAGATCATCTCCAAGCTAGCAAAGAGAGTAATAGAAGGAAGTTTTCATTTGTTCTTCGCTTTATTCGGTACTTTCATGTACGAGAATGTATGGGTTATTGGAAATGGTGCTTCTAGACATATGATGGGAGAATGCAGTCAACTATAGACCTTATCAAAAGGAAAGTCATCACATTCAATCGAACTTGGAGACAACAAAAGATATCTAGTAAAAGGAATTATATCTACGTCATTGGAGCTCAAGTCTGGTTGAAGCATTCACCTCAACAACATTCTATATGTTCCAGGTTGAAGAAAAACTTACTTTCTAGTTCTTTTTTAGAGGATAAGGGTGATAGAGATTCTTTTGTTAATGACAAGGTTTTAGTTTGGGGTAAGGGCTCTAGTATTGATGAATCTAGGGCGATTGGGAATCGTGAGGGGACATTATATATATTTTTTACATCTCTATCTCATGCCCTAGTCCACTTGGATGTAAGTCCTTCCGAACTTTGGCATAGAAGGTATGGACACCTTCATTATAATATTTCGCCATCTCTGAGTCAAATGGTCAATGTCATCCCTGACTTGAAGGAAGAACATGAAGGGACCTGTAAGGGATGTGCTCTAGGAAATAATGTAAAGAACCCATTTGCAAGAAGTGATACCATATCTAAGGAAGCTTTAGATCTCATACATTCATATGTATGTGGACCTCTACTAGTTAAGTCTCTTGGTGGGCATCAATATTATGTAACCTTCCTTGATGATTTCTTAAGGAAAAATTCGTTATATCTCCTCAAGAACAAGGACGAGGTATTTGAAAAGTTTTAGGAGTTCAAGAATGAAGTGGAAAACCTAATCGAGAGAAAGATAAAAAATCTAAGGTCAGAAAATGGTGGGGAATACACCTCCAAATAACTGATAGCTTTCTCCAAGGAAGCATGGATTAATAGGGAGCTCATTGTTCCTTATAATCTTGAACATAATGGTGTGGCAAAAAGGAAGAACATAACTATTGAGGAATGTGTCAGGGATATGATACATGATCAAGATCTCTCTCAATTCCTATGGGGAGAGGCATGTATGAAAACTGTTTACTTGCAAAACCAAAGTACTCAAAGAATTCTCAACAATATGACTATGGAAGAAGCATTTACAAGAAAGAAGCCTAGTGTGGATCATCTTCGAATATTTGGGTGTCTTACGTATATTCATATGCCTAAGGACAAGAGAAAGAAGTTAGATCCTACTAGTCTAAAGGACATCATTTTCAGGTATAGTGCTTCATCAAAGTCATACAGAATCTATATTAAAGAGGATCATCAAAATGAAGTAAGCAGGGATGTCATCTTTGAAGAGAGCATAACTTACAAGAAATCAATGGATAATCTGGTTGACTCTGATGAAGAAGAGATACCTATATTTGAGGATATCTCTAGGGAAAATGATGGTCAAGAGAAAACACCTACTCAAGAAAATGTTGAAGGTCCTTGTGAGCCTATAAAACAAGTAATTGTTCTAGAAAATCAGAAGAGGCCTATTTGGTTGAAAACTACGCTACAAGATGCAGAAGGACATGCAGCATTAGGGTCCTCCAGAGAAGTAAAAGAATGAAAAGGTTTTCAGGTATGCTGCATATATGAAAAATATTATTGAATCATAACCTTCCTCTTTTGAAGATGCAACTAAACATCAAGAGTGGAGGAATGCTATGCAGGAATAATATTGATCCATAATGAATAATGATGTTTGGGGGATTGTCCCTAGGCCAAGTAACACATCTATCGTCACTTCAAAATGGATCTACAAGATAAAGCATGCTATAGATGGGGAGCATTGATAAATACAAAGCAATGTTTGTAGCAAGAGGCTTCTCACAAAAAGAAGGAATTGATTACGAGGAAACCTTTTTTCCCAAAACTAGATATACAACAATAAGATCACTTGTTTCATTAGATGCTACTATGGGATGGAACATCCATCAAATGGATGTCAAGACAAATTTCCTTAATGCGACCATTGATGATTAGGTTTACATTAAGAAGCCTCAAGGATTTGAAATAAATCAGAGGGAGAGTCATATCTGCAGGTTGAAGAAAGCTTTATATGGCTTAAAGAAGGCATCTAGAGCTTGGTATGAAAGGATGGATGCATACCTATTAAGACTTGATTTTACCAAGAGTACTATAGATCCTAACCTATATATCGGGGTGATCCAAGGTGAACCGATGATCATACTCTTATATGTTGATGATCTACTAATCAGAGGTGTAGACCATCAGATTTAGGAATGCAAGAAACCATTAGCAACCGAGTTCGATATGAAGGATCTTGGGATTATGCATTATTACTTGGGAATAGAAGTATGGAAAAAGCCAAGAGAGATATATCTTGGTCAAGGTAAATATGTGATTAAGATACTTTAGAAGTTTGGCATGATGGATAGCAAGCCTATGGTGACTCCTATGATTACCAATTTAAAGAAGTTAAGGAGTTGAGAATATAGTTCGGTGGATCCTACTTGCTCTAGACAGTTGATTGGGTCCTTGATGTATTTGATAAACACTAGACCAAACATTTGTTTTGTAGTAAATGTCCTCATTCAGTTTTAGATGGATCCAAAACATGATAATTGGACTGCAGCCAAGCTTATCCTAAGATATTTGTGCGGGACTATACATCACTGCCTCCGGTACAGAGGTAATGAAATCCAATTCATGGGATATATAGATTCAGATTAGGGTGGAAGTGAGATATATGGAAGAAGAACAACAAGATGATGCTTCAACCTTGGATCTTCCATGGTTTCATGGAGGAGCAGAAAGTAGGATACAATTATTTTAAGTAGTTTTGAAGCTGAGTATGTTGTTGCAAGTGAATTATGTTGAGAAGCTGTTTGGCTCAGGAAGTTATTATCATATTTGTTTGAAGGACTGATTATCCCTACACATATACACCGTGACAATGAAAGTTGTATCAGATTAAGAAAAGACCCGATCTTTCATTCTAGGATGAAGCATATAAACAACAAGTACCACTACATCAGAATCTTGGTATGAGATGGGGTCATAGAGCTACACTATATAAATACTAATGAACATGTAGAAAATATAATGACTAAAGCGTTACCAAACAAGAAGCTTGAGTACTTAGGAGATAAGGTTGGTTTGGTTGATATCTCTTCCCTAACTGAGAGGGACTGATATTGGATAGTTATTGTCTTTATGGGTCAAGCATTAGAATAGGACTAACAACCATAAGTTTAAGTGAAGGTCATTAAGAAAGAATGGAGTTTGGAGGATTGGATAAGCATTTGAGATTGGAACTTCTTATGGATTGAAGAGTCTAAGGAAAGAATTTGTTGATCGGTTCTATTTGAGGATGAGGTAGGGAATCCAAGATAAGAGTAGTCAAAGAGGACAGATATTCTTTGAGGATTCAGGTTTGGAAATCCAAGATAAGAATAGTCCTAAAAGGAAACACCTTGTGGACATCTGGATGGGGTATGTGCCTTTAGAGGTAGTGTGGCATCTCACGTAAAACCTCCTAGCATAATGATCTAAAATGAAGTTGAGATTTTACTCTTAAAGTCTTCAGTGACAATGTTGGTTATGATACAATTGCTTGATAAAGCTAGCTTATCACTCTGACTCTTCTTATGAGAATGCTTCAAGAGTGAGATTCTTTGTACCATATGAATACCTCCCTAGTGAAGAGGGAGTGTTGAAAATTGTAACTAGGTTCGGTCTTCATAATGGCCTAATTGCTATCACGACAATGTATATTATTTATAAACAACGAAAAATAAATTATATTTTATTTTTAGAGTATGGGTTTCATACTTAAGTTTGAGTCAAAATCATATTCTTCATTCTTTTAGGTTTTCTAGGTATTTCTATGATAAAGAATAAGTTTTGTCATGTGTCATAGTCCCATTTGGACTCATTGTAATAAAGGAAAAAATTTATTTTATCAAGAAAAATACACTTATAAGCCCAAGACCAAGTCATCCCAAGGATCACATCAAGTTGGCTTAAGGGAGGGAATTTGACCCTTAACAAAGGCTATATAAAGGAGAGGAGCTCGACTCATTTGGACATACATCAAGCACAAGTTCGATTTGCAACAACGAAGGTGAAGAAGAGTAACTAGGAGGACGAAGTAGAGGAGTAGAAATCAAAGTTTGACTTTTGTCTTTTCTTGTCTTTCTATTAGGGTTTATGAAGCTTCTAGTTGTAGGAGGATGAAGTTGCAGAGCCAAAATTCCGTGAAGCAGTTGCAGGGGTCGAAGTTGCAGTAGTGAAGTTGCAATATCGAAGTTCTGGAAGCCGCCTTGAAGGATATCTTTCCAAGGGATGACTTGGGGCTTAGAGGGGTTTTTGGATTTGGTATTTGAGTCTTGGAGGTCTCTTTGTAATCAAACTCTACATATAAGTAGAGAATCATTTTTCTATGTTTTCCCCTTGGAGGAGTTATGCCCTGGCTTGGACCCTATATCGTGTGTACTTTGTCTCTTTGTGATATTCATTGTTTTAGTAATTGCTTGATGAACATAACTAAAAGAAGTAATAAAAGACCAACTAATATCACAAGTAATTATCAAGGTAAGGAAAATAAGTTGTAATCTACAAGTCTCTAGATTTTCCAACAATATGGATGATGGAATTATTTGAGTAGTAATTACCACTATTTACATTTAAACACTTTCATATTAGTGATTCTTATTTCTCTTCGTAAATTATCAATTGTGATTACTCCAAGATAAAAGAAACATGCTAAAACCTAAATGGAAATGCTCAGATTCACCATGAAGTGTAACAGGTAACTAGTTATTAACCTTCTTTATTGAATTATAATTTCATTCAAATGTCTATCACAAGAGAAATTACTAGAATAAGAAAGGTCATCCTAAAAAAGCTTGAAGATATCCTGATAGATAATTTTTTCTAGGATTAGAGATACCTAGGTCCTAAATTCAACCATTAATGAAATAGAGGCAAGAACCAATAGGAATACAAGCCATGCATTAAAGAATTCCTTCTTCAAAGACTTGGTTTGCTTTGTGTTGCCCTACTTTCAACATATCAAGACCCTGCCTTAGTAGTATTACTTACTAAGTTTTACAATGCACATAAAAGATCAATAGGTTCCCCTATGTATTCAAAGATGATAGCCTAAATATCCCCTTGAGGTCATTGCTAAAATGCTAGGATTGTCGAATGCCAACAAAAATATAAATGAAGAACAACGTTAGCAAGAATTGCTGACTTGGTCTGAAGAAATGAAGCAACAAGACTTAAGGGAAGTTCTAGATAATCCTCTTCTATTACCAAAGCTATCCTACCTCTCAAAAATACTCTATTGAAATTTGAAATTAGACATATGGTTTCTATTTTGGTAGTGATCCTAGGATAATATGAGGATTCAGAAATGGGTGGAGTACTACTTCTGTGCATTCTATATATAAGGGCTAATTGATTAGAGATAATATTTAATATTCCTAGATTCATTTAACAAATCAATAAATTTCCGGCTGACCATATTAGATAAATTTCTTCATTTCAGGTATTAGATGTATTTGATGCACTTGATTTTATTTGATTATCCAACTTTATTCAAGAATAATTGTTTGTATTTTTAAATACATAATGATGAGGGTAAATAAAAGTAAATTATAGGTTGGACATTGATTTTATTTCCAAACAACTTAGAAAGTAACTATGTGAAATACATTGAACATTTTCTAGCAAGTACTCATCATTTAGTGACTAATCAAAACCCTCCAAAAAATATCAAAAGAGCATAGGAAGATATTTCATTTGAGCAAGGAAACAAGTATTGGTGATTGGTTCTTGTATTAATATCATTTGGTCATAAGGATGGGTATGAGGGAAAACCTTTATTCCTACCATCTTATATGACCCCACAAGTATTTGCATGCAAATTTGCTAGATAGAGGTTGGCCGTAGAGAATTTCCATTTTCTATAAAAAATCAAGAAAACCATTCTTACTTTACCCCGCCTTTACCCTATGAAAATTTGTCTATATTTGTAAAAAATAGGAGTGCTTATGGTCTCTTAGAGGAAAATATTTTATCTCTTAGATTGCAAAAAAACATTTCCTTTGAAATATGATCCCCTTCATGTTGACTTAGAGTAGAGGACAAATGTAGGCATATCTGCCTATTAACACAATAACATAATTGATAAATAATCCCAAGCTAACCAGGACATAGGGACATGCGGGAAATATGCATATACTTTGTAGAGATAAGGAAATAAGTCAATTTATAGTTGACATAGAAATGGTAAAATTGTCAACTATTTTAGTGGTTACAAGTCATATCTCAAGTGCCATAGAACAACTAGTTAAAACAATGGTCAAAATGTTTGTAATGTAAAATGAAATATCTAAATCCACTCATAAATGAAAATTTCTTGAAAAGATCACGCAAGGCATTGAGATTGGGAAGGATCAAGAGCTAAAGAGGAAATCAATGAGGAAGTTCAAAATAGACCATCCCATCACAATAGAGATTTACTAAATGAAATCCAACTTGCAAAACTAGAAGGACCAACAATATTCATTTCTACAAGACACAACAAAAAGATAGTTGAAAGGACAAGAAATAACTATAGTTGTACCTTATCAACACTGCAAATATGCAGAAGTTATAGGTTCTCTTAAGTAGATTAGATTCCCAATTGAAAACCTCCAAAGTTGTTTTGAATTCTAAATCCAACAATATTAGGGAGTTGGAGAACCAAATTATTTCCATTTGTGGATATCCCAAAGATGACACTAACACCAAGTTATTACTAGATTCCAAGGACATGAAGATTAATGATTTGAAGACCTCGTACAAATGTGCTAACTTCAAAATTTCTGATGTATTAGATTCTTATGATGAAAGGGATGAGTTATCCTTGCAGGTTCAAGAATTGAAGTAAATAAATACAAAGAAAGAATCTTAGATAATGGAATTACAATAGGAAAAATAAAATTGCAAAATTGAGAAGGGAAGTATCAAAACCAATGAGAAGAATACAAGGCTAAGCTGAATTCAGTCTTGAAACAAAAAATATATGTCACAGATTCCTCTACTACTTTTGATTGGTTATTAGATAAACTAAAATGTTTCCAAATTAAAGATGTAGAACTTGAAAATGAAATAGGATTGTTAGATGAGAAGAAAGACCAAGAAGTCGTAGCTTGAACAAAAACATGCAATCAAAAGAATGATGTTACTAAGGGATTACAAGAAATGATAAGAAATAAAGAAACATAGTTGCAAGCCTTGTAGAATGCTCTGAATGAAGAGTTTGTAGGAAGGAAAACCCTTATACAGGCTAGAGAAAAATTATGGTAATTAATCATGTTTAAAGTTGAATAAATTAAATCTCATGCATAAATGTTACATGCATGTGAGGCTATTATAATAGTCAATGTAGTTCTTGATAGCTAGAAAATTACCCTAGAAATCAAAAGTAAGACCATTGAAGTAGATCCCATTATATAATGTATTGACTCAACTTTAGATGGGGAACTTAATACAATGAATCTTTTGCCTAGAGTTTAGATTATTTGGTATGTGATTACTGTTAAATAAATGCACCAGGGAATGAAGAAATAAATCGAGAGATAGTAGAGATGGAGGGGTTCTCGAGCTCTGCATCGATGGCGCCATTCTCCCTCCTGTTCGCAGAGACCCTTCCAAAGGACCTCGATAGTTCGAAAGAGGACTTGTGCTGGCCGGTTGTGCCCTATAAGCTGAACTGTTATCCTCGGCCGGCTGAGGTAAGTTTAAAATATCCGCTTCCACATTTTGGGTTTTTCCTTCCTCATTTTTACCAGCGTGATGTTGGGTTTCTTGGCGGGATCATTATCCTCCGGAGCCCTCTGTCTGGGACGGAGTCTCGCATTAACCCACGGTCTCGGAGCAGAGAGGCGGTTGCTTGGTTCTTCTGCCCGCCCAGAACAAAACTGTCAGCTTGGACTGTTCGGTATATGTATTGGCCTGGCTCGGCTGCGTTCTCACTCAAGCAGGTGTGTGAGGGGAAAAGCGAGGGGGGTCGGACGACATCTTGGCTATCATCTGGACAGAGGAAACCCAGTAAAATAGTAAGGGGGCTGACCGCAGAGGCTTCCTTAGCACGGGGAGATGAGACAGGGTATGCCAAAAATGACTCGAATAAACAAGATCTGGTGACCCTAGGGGGCGGACAGAATAAAAAATACAGGGGAGCGATGGATATTATACATAACACATCCAATCCACAGAAGCTCTCCCTCAAAGTGGCTGAACCATACTGCCAGGATGAAAATAGGACCCAAATCTTTATAAAATCAACTGGGGGTAGCCACCGTTGCATGAGACTCAGTATGGGATCAAACATACAAGAGCTTAAAAAAGAAATACAACATCAACTTGGAATACCCTCAAATCACCAGAACCTGATTTGTGCAGGTCGTAGCCTACAGGACCATCTTACTCTTCAGGAATATGGGATCTGTCAAGATACAACCATATTTCTTAACCTAAGGCTGCGCGGTGGATGCAACGGATCCGGATCAAAGACGCCAGCTTCCTTCCGTGATGCAGTCAAGGGAAAAGAAAAAATGCAGAACAAACCAGTGATACCAACAGAGCAACCAGGTCCATATATAGTAGATCAAAAACTGGAATCCCCAATGCTCCAAGTTACAATGCCAGAGGTAACAGAACTACACTCTGACCTCACTAAAACTGCTGTAATATGTAGATTCAATGGATTCTGGCCAAAATCCGATGCTTTGCATCAGTGGATTTACTCCAATTGGACACCAGACTGCGATATACATCTATGTTCAAAAGGTTTCTTCATAGTTAGCTTCCATACAGAAGAAGAAAGGGATAGTATCATCATTGAGGGGCCTTGGTTTTGGGGTAATGCTGGTCTTTTTGTTACCCCTTGGTTCGCTGATTTTGATGCAAACACTATGAAAATCTCAACAATGCCTGTATGGGTGAGGCTTCATAATCTCCCATTACACTTCTGGCATCATTTAGTTTTAACTGCCATTGGGAATACCTTAGGGAAATTCATAAAAGTGGATGAGGACAGAGTTAGCAGAGGAATCTTCTCCTTCGCCAGAATTTGCGTTGAAGTGGACCTGAGTCAGGGGCTGCCTGATCATATTTCTCTAAACTTCAACAACACTCAGTGGATTCAGCCCCTTGACTATGAAAACACCGCATTCAGATGCCGCAGTTGCAGGCAAACAGGACACCTCCAATATTCTTGCCCCCTGGTCAAAAAGAATCCTAAAGGAAACAAGAACAGAAAAAAAAAAGCCCAATGGGTGGCAGCATATGGATCCGCTGGAAGAAGAGGACATACTGTCAGAACAGGCAGTAAACCAAGAGGAACCTGATACAAATATGGAACAGAATGGTACACAAAATGAAAATACTCCAGTCCCTCATATGGAAGCACCCCATAATCAAATGCAGCAAAATCCTCAGCTGGAAGTGGCATCAAAAGATGTTATGGATCTAAAGGCTCTGAATCCGACAAGGATCCACCAGTGATCACTTTGGAGTCCATGCAAGCTATCATTGTTCCCTCTCCTGACTCTCAGGGTTGGCGTAGGGTGGAGAAGAAAAAGGGTAGAAAAGTATAGGCTTGCGGTATTTTTTATTGTATCAGTCCTTTCACATGGAAAGCTATCTGCATATGCTTACAAGCATCTACAACATGTAATTTTTTTCATTTTATGAATATAAATTACGCGCTCTTTTTCCTTGGAAAAAAAAAAATCGAGAGATAGTGATAGCCAACAATGAAATGAATACTTTCAAGCAAGAATATAATTCCATATAATGATTTTGATTTCCATCATTATCGACCACTTAAGGTTGGTTAATCACAAAGGAAATTTATAATTCTGCTTTGATCAAATTCAAGCATGATGTAAGCCATATACCAAGAAATATGGGAGATTCTGTAGTAGGTGATTTGATAGTGAGTACTCTTTTGACTGATTTCAATATTGTGGTGTTATTTGATAAGATGATTGGTAATCTACCCTCGATGCCTTATTGCCTAAAGTCAAGACTAGAAATGGCATGTTTGAAGTTTAGAAAATAGATGTTGCCTCCACCTACTGCATCAGACAAAATGAAAAAAATAAAGAGAGGTATGGTACAAAGTGTATTGATGTCCACTACAACTCAACCCACCATGCTTGTGCAATTATTTTTTGAAGAAATTGATGATGATGACAATGAGGAAGAGGAAGCATTCAAAGTAGTTGAGTCTTCAAGTTGGCCTAAATCTACAATTGTATCAAAGGGAAAAGAGAAGATAACGAAGAAGAAAGTACTTGTGAAATTTAAATTTACTCCATGTAAATTAGTAGTAAAAGTGAAATTACACATATAGCTTGAACACAGGTAAGTAGTTATGATTTTAGTTACGTCAGAAGTTGTAATTCTTTGTTTTAAAAGCAAGAGTCGAGGAACATTAGAGGGTCAACAAATTGTGTATGAAACTTTTTAATTTTGAAGTAAGATATCACCATGATTTCACATGTTGAACTTACCGTCCTCATAATGGTATGAAGTTGATATTCTTATGGATTGCTAAGTAATTGATGTATAATCATTTTGTTTTATCAATTTGTTATTTCAGGGAAAGGGATATTTGAGATTATTTATGGTTTAGACACATTCTATTGTAATGATTTTTTTCATATGATATTTCCATTTTTTGTTTATGAATATATAATGTTGGATGGTGAATTTGGAAAGTGTTAATTGTGTAGGGTAAATATCATATGACATATTTGATATACACTATCACATGGTAACACTTTTACTTGATTAACAATTTATTATATGCTTTGATCAATCTTTCGTCTTTATTTGATTTTGTTTTCCATTAAATGATACATTTAATTTCTTATATTAAGTTTCTATTTATTTGTCAATTTGTGAATGTGAAGGATTATCATCATTCAAGATAATTTCTTAATGATCATTATGCGTGGAATGGTTGTATGTTGATTCAATTAATAGAATTAAGAGATATCAAAAATCACTTGAGTTATTGATAGACCTTGTATAAATTTATCACTTATGCATAGATTTTCCTTACCAAATTTTATCTAAGCATTTAATAGATTATGGCTTATATTTCTACGATAGAATATGACAATAGAAATAGATTGTGTTTTTTTGATAAATCAAATTTGAAGGGATACCCGCTCTAGTAAAAAAGGCTAGTTTTGACCTAAAACAAGAAGGTTCGAAGACCTTCATTGAATGCCTTAATTTTTCTCAGTCACTAGGGACACTTTGAGGAAAAACATTGGGTTGTAGTAGCTTGGACTAGCACCAGGTGCAACACTGACTTCAATCCTCTTAATGTGCTTGCTCATGTCCTTTCGCTGAAGCAGATGGCATCCAAGACCATGATAATTTTGTCTTTAGCATCATCTTGATCCAAAAGAACACGAAACAATAAAAAATTCATCCTCCAATACAAGTCAATGGTAATCAAACATCGGTTTTGTCGGCCATGGGTGTGGCTTGTGTATGATACCCTTTCCTTTGCATTTGCAATCACTTCTTAATTCGATAAGCACCGACATTTTGCAGCTATATCATCTTCTAATTATAGTACCTCCTCCTTAACCTCTAGCAATAGATTTTCCCTATACAACCTTACACATTTTTTTCTTCTCATATATGAATGAGTGCCTCCTGATAAGCCATGACCCCCTCATCCTCTTCGACAATGTTCTCTTTGTTTAATTGTAATTCCCTCTCCATTCATGATGTAATTAAATATACATTGATATTTATGCTGGTGAGCCAAAATGATATTATAAGGCTTGGGTGCCCATATTTATATGCCTTTAATGATTGTGAGGCGTTAGAGCTTGAATTAGTAATTATATTGTAATTAAACATTATTAATAATAAAATAAAAATGGCTAAGAGCCCCTCCATGAAAAGAGTATGAGAGGCGTAACTTCAAATAAAATAAAAGAAACAATTAGGTTTTAGGTTTTAGGTTAATAGTGCACTTTGGGCCCACACGGCTCTAGTGAGTGCCACATGGCCAGTCGAGGTCACCCATTTAAAAAAGAAGTGTAGGTTCATGTTAGGATCATGTGATTCAATCATTATGAAGGGATGATTATTCTAGGAAATTATTTAGGGACAAACTTAGGGAACTCGAATTAAAACCTCCCGAGACTTGTGTTTGTCGAGAAATAGAGGTTTGACCTCCCTTTCTCCATTAACATTCAAAGTCGTCACAAAGCGTCACTATTGGTCGCATAGAGAGGATTTGATTTATTCAAGTATAATGCTAATTTAAAATATCTTGGTTCTATCGTGTAATTAATTATTCCCCCTCGTCGTATATATATAGGTGTTCATATGGACATGATATAAGGAGCTACGAGGCATATAAATAATACCTTGTATATAATAATTTCTATTTGAAGGTGGTATGTGTAATTATTTTTATAATATAATGAAATAAGAAAGAAAGAAATTATTTTAACGTCCACGAGGTTAAAGATATTCTATGGGACAAATTGCTTCTTCATCTGCTTGATGTATTCGGTCCTTTTTCTGTGAAGCTTCAAAATAAATGCTCCCAGCTTCTCAAAAAACGCCTCGCTAAATAGATTATCCCAAGGGCTAGCTGCCACATATCTGTATAACTTTCCTTGTTTTCTTTGAAGGCCTCTGTTAAACACACATGGGGAGCGAGAGAAATATGAAAGATAAATCATGACAATACAATTTTTATTAACAATTGATATACATTTATAGTACATTGTTTGACCGTTGGGTTCCACATCCCAAGGTCTCTTGGACTCCTTTTGTCCATTCAGCTTCCACACTAATCCATTGAGGATTAGGTGTCCAACATTCCCCCCCTTAATCCGAAGGGTTATGTATGAGTCCAAGAAGAGAGCTGAAATACAAAATGTGCAAAAAATGCATGGCAACACTAGGTTGAATGTGCTCTCTGAAATGTTGGTATAAAGGGTGGTGGTTTAAGGATGACCACCAACACTGGAACGCTTAGTGCAGTTCCTGGAACTCTTCCAAAACTAGCAAGAAACTGAAGTCTTCTGCTAGAGGAAGTGATCCTATTGTTTTAAAGAGGGAAACCTTCAACCATGAAAGGGAGGCCTCACCTCGCATAAAAGGGAGAACTTCAACCTGAAAAGGGAAGTCTCAACCTGTGATGGTTTAAGGATGACCAACAACTCTGGAATGCTTAATGCAATTCCTGGAACTCTTCCAAATCTGGCAAGAAGCTGGTGTCTTCTGCTAGAGGAAGTGTTCTCAATTTTGTTCCTGGAATTCTTCCAAAACTGGCAAGAAGCTGAAGTCTTCTGCTAGAGGAAGTGTCCCAGATTGCCAACTGAAGGCATGTTCAGGGGCATCTTTGTCTCTGGCTACAACTCTGAAACTGGTGTGACAGGTTGTGGCTCAGGCTCGCTTGATGTGACTTTGAAGCTTGTAGATGACCATCATTTCCCCCCCTGTCAGATACAAGGTGAGAGAATGGAGAAAAATCAACTGCAAGACTGTTCAATATTCTGGAACAAGTTCTGACATGCGTTTGGAATATCTTCTTGGCTGTTGATGCCCATTGCCAAGAAGCGATTCATCCAAGATGAATCTTTGTTCTTGCAAGACGTTTTTTTTAAGCATCTGTGTGAAGAATGGCTGGTTTTATGACAATGCTTACATGGATGAAGATCAAAACAATGATCTTTCAAATGGCCAACTCAGTCACAGTGTTGGCATTTCACAATCTGTTGTTGTTGCTATTGCTGTGGAAGAGGTGCAGGATCTGGAACAGCTGACGCTGAATTGTCATGAGGAGCAGGTGAACTGTCATAAATGAATCCAACACTCTGAAACTGAATGGGCTTTGAGTAGTCTGGAATATGAAAGGACAAGTCCTTGTCATATCCAAGACCAGTTCTGTGCTTGTTGTGGACAAGCTGTTCCCAAGGTCTGATGATGGGCTTGGGAAGTGCAGACTGAGTTTCTGCATCTGCATGTACAACTGCTGCTTTATCTGAATGAACTGTAACATTATTGTCTTGCTGTTTATGGGAGTTTGTTTCAATCTTCTGAACAGAAACAGGTTCAGAATGATGACTCCACTGCTGTAATTCTTCTTGTTGTAGCTGAGATTCAAGCTGCAAAAAATCAATCTTTTCCTGTGCATTTTGTAGACATGTCTGAATTTCTGAGAGAGATCCTATGCTGATTTGTAATGTGTCATCAACAGTAGATTGTATAAGAGTTTTCATGAACTCTAATACTTCACTGATTCTGGCCATTTTTCTTCAATGTCAGATTTACACCTTAAAAAACTGATCACAATTATTACTTAATGCAGAAAAGTAATATCCACTCACAGTACACAACAATATCTTGTATAAATGTGCACCAAATCAATGCATATATATGTAGACAGAAACTATAATGGGTTTTAAATACAATGCCACAATTGGGGCAGCAACAACTGCAAACTTGCTTGGATCCTTCAAGTGCTCCTTCACTTTCAAATCAGAAATGATGGCTATCAAAACTTCAATAATTATAACACCATGTCATGGGCATTGGAATGAATCTCTAGCATGCTGAAACAGTAGTGATAGACCTCCTTACATGTCCAAATACTTAGCAAACTGTATAGTGCTGGTCATATATACCATAGCATTTTACCATGACCTTTCAAAAGCCTTCCAACTATGCACAGTTTCAGGAAAACCTCCAAGAGATTAGAGAATACTCACCCCTGCTTTAGATGTATATGCAGCCAATTATTAAGGAGATTTGACTCTTTGACAGTGATAAAATCTGCCCACAAAGGACAACTCGAACACAAACTGATAGAACTTGATTTGAAGATGCTTTTAAAACATTTGATTTTAATAATATATCGGCCTGCAACGTATATTATTTTTCATATAATACCAAGAAGTCTTCTAACAAACACAGAGCATACACTGTCTAGTACCACAATCCAACAGAAATTGTTAAGACACCGTATTCACCATACTATTGCATATATGCCACTTTTTCACTGCAAATTTTACATCGGAGGCAACACTCCAGGGACCGAGAATCACTACAACACATTATCAATACAGCCCTCAAAAGTTCAACAGACTTTCCAACAAATATATACCACTGCTTGCATCAAAGATGAAATATTTGATGCCTATGACCGAAATACATCGACTTTCAGTGTCGCTGGTTAACACTTCTCAATCTACGCTATCGAATTCAGATTTATTACATCAACTGACAATATTTTATCAATCCTACAAACATTGTATGTCATGTACTCCGTTTCCAGACTCTCTGTCAAGTACGATTATTCTTACCAACGCTAGAAATGTCATTCCATATGCATTCTAGAGCATTTCTACTCTGCAAGACAATTCATGAAAACACCCACAGATTTCTTCAATTTCCTATTACTTCAATTCACGATTTCCTATACCATGATAATTATATGGCTTGAACCCCAGGTGCGCATGTGGAGGGATGGAGTTTCAGTGGTGTAATACCACTGTGACTGCAAAGCCTCTACACGATCGTGGACACAACTAAACTGGCGCTTCCTTCCATGGTGTTTTCAGTACTACGGTTGCCGAATAGAAGTGCTAGCATCGATGGAACACTTTAACTTCTCCGAAATACCAACAACGTTAATACCATTCAATACCGCATTCAAATACCATTCAATAACACATTCAAATGGAAACCATATAAATGTCGATACCAGGAGCTGTCTCCCACGCAGAGATACCATTCAAATGTTATTATTCAAACGCATTCAACATGACATATAAAATTTGAACAACGCATATACCAAGTGAATGCAAGCGCTGTATACACCAAATCAGTTCAACGCATACACCACTTTTGTATTCACCAAAACTCTTCTAAGCTAAATCAAAATAATACCAATGAGCGCTTGAAAACCGCCAAAGCTTACCATTCAAACGATTTTAAATGTTTTTTTTTTTTTAAACGGCAGAGCGCTGTATAGTTCAACGCATATACTGATTTTGGATGGGCATATGTATAAACCCACGGGACGGTTGAGTTGCTTCTCGATAAAGCAATACAGGCATATGTATAAACCCATAGCGTTAATACCATTCAATAACGCATTGAAAGCAGATTCATTCAACAACGTTAATACCATTCAATAACACAACGTTAATATGATTCGATACTGCATACTAGGAGCTGGAAAACTTCGGACCTTCATCGATGGTGGCGTATCTACCACTCAGCATTCAACGCAGATTCAATGATCTCTACTTTACTTTGATTCCATGTTAGGCAGCGTAATAGTAGGAAATACCAAGTGTAACAGTAGGAAATACCAAGCGTTCATCAAACAGTGGGAGCTGGGCGTTCATCAAACAGTTCTGACATCAAAACGTTCTTCTGGGCATTCATCAAACGGTTCTGACATCAAAACGTTCTTCTGGGCGTTCATCAAATGGTTCTGACATCAAAACGTTCTTCATTAAAACATTCAATCGATTCCTTCACGTGAATTGTTTCATTGATTCAGGACAGACAGAATCCTGACAAATTCTGCGTCTAGATCAACCTCTGCACATCGATTAATCAGTGCTAAAACAAATTAAATTGCTTTAATTCATGACTTTGTCAGATGTAATTCTTCAGCACTCGACTTTACCAAGCAACTCCAGGTGTGAATTCACTGCATAATGCTCACAAACAGAAATCGACCCAACAAATCCTGTCTTCCTGTTATGAAATTCGATTGCACAAAAATCGATTTATTAACCTCAACAACGCTGTCATTTAGTTTAATTGTGATTGCCCATTTCATGCAATTCAACCAGCTTCAAATGCCTTTCCTCAACATGTGCAAACAAAGTCGATATGAATCGATACTCATTTACAAGCAGAGCTTACAATCTTTTAATACAAATATCGCTCATCATCCAAGAAAACAAAACATACTTCGATTACAAAATTCCTCTCATAGGCACACACAACAAATTGTTGCTAACGTTTGAAGAGCATACATTACAATTCTTCTCTTATAAACCAGCAAATTAAATACTAGCAAATCCATCATTTCAACTCTTAACACAGAAATTAACCCATACATGAATCGACCAAGTTAAGGCTCATAACTCAAATCCAACACTTTCATAAAACAAATGGTTCAAAGAAATTATGCAGGGCAGGAGTATGCCCACTCTAATACCATGTTAAACACACATGGGGAGCGAGAGAAATATGAAAGATAAATCATGACAATACAATTTTTATTAACAATTGATATACATTTATAGTACATTGTTTGACCATTGGGTTCCACATCCCAAGGTCTCTTGCACTCCTTTTGTCCATTCAGCTTCCACACTAACACATTGAGGATTAGGTTGCCAACAACCTCACATTCTAAAATGAAATGTTTTTCTGTTTCCACTTTTCCGGAAGAACAAAAAATGCATACCCTTTCCTCCCACACTTCCTTTGGCCTTTTCCAACGCCCTGTTTCACCACAGAGTTGATGAGAATTAGTCCTTAACTGAGCAACAAGAACCATGGACATGTAGGATGGTCGAGCGACAAGCCCGAGTAACGCGCCCACGTTGTGTGAATGGTTCGTGGTATAGTGGGATGGCTCGTGTCCTGGGTGAAAGCGACAAAACCTTAATTCTTCAGATGATGGGATGCATTTGGACCGAAAGATGATCACAACCATTGGATGGGCGTGATCTCAACCGTCAAATTCATTTGGGCAGCAACTTCGTGCTAATATTTGTGCAAGTTGTGGAATCATCCGATTTGTAGTTTTTTTCCATTATAGATTAGGGCTTGTGATTTCGTGGGGCCACTTGGATTATAAAATACTTCTTTATATTCATTCGGAAAATGTGATATAAGGTGTTAGGGTCCATGCGGTGCTGAGTAGTTACAAAAGGTGGGCCCCACACACACACACACACACACACACACACACACACACACACACTCACACACACACACACACACACACACACACACACTCACACACACACACACACACACACACATATATATATATATTCAGTGGGGTATGGTGGGTATGTGTGTAAATTTTAAAATAAACTTTTATGCATCACTTTGTTGTGTGGTGGGACCCGCTCCAATATTATATATATTCAGTGGGGTATGGCGGGTATATGTGTAAATTTTAAAATAAAGTTTTATGTATCACTTTGTTGTCTAGTGGGACCCCCTCCAATATATATATATATATATATATATATATATATATATATATATATATATATATATATATATATATATATATATATATATATATATATATATATATATATATATATTCAGTGGGGTATGGTGGTTACACGTGTACATTTTAAAAGAAAATTTTATGTGTCGCTTTGTCGTGTGGTGGGACCCTCTCCTCCCGCACCCTCTCACATTATTTTAAATAAATATATACATGTTATAATGTATATTGTACGACTCGAGTAGGGTAGGAACCCATCGCTGGTTTCCATATGATTTTTATTTATTTATTTAATTAATATATTTAATTTGTATTATATATATATAGATATAGAGGTGTGAGAAGGTGGACCTTGTGATATATTAAATAACATATATCGATATATGTTTTGTGTTGGACATATGAGGGTATGTTTGGAACCACGAACTCATTCATCGCTGAGTTCTGAGTCTATTTTATATATATATATATATATATATATAGATATATATATATATATATATATATATATATATATATATATATATATATATATTTATATTTATATATATTTTAAATATAATATTTTGGGCTTGTTGTTCAAAGGGTGAATAGCTTATTGATCACATGGAAGAAAGGAAGGTTAATAAAGCCAATTCGCCTCCAATGGGAATTAAGGAAATTGAGTAAAATAAATATGACTTATCGACAAGGATAGAGGGGGATGTATCCCATGAACAGTTAACTTTCGGTTAGAAAAATGGTAGTTACAAGCTTGCTAATAATGGGTGTATTTTTGAGTTTTGAGGCATAGAGAAATTAGAAAAGTATGCTTGAACTTTAGAGGGCCACGATTTTCAACCCATAAATCATATTTTGACTTATGACTAATCAAAAGAAAGGATTTTTTGAGCAGAATGTGATTGTTTTCTCATAATTTTAATACGAGGCCTAAAATTCTAAGAAAAGTTGAAATAAAGCTACAAGTGCTTTAAATGTGCAGAAATGAGAATAATAGACTATCAATCTATAGGGCATAACTTACGACCCATAGGTTGGAATGACACAAATAAGCATTCAATACAGAGTTATTGATGAGGAAAACATTTCGATGAACCCAAAATTTGGATTCAGACAAGATTAGTGAGGAAAAATTTCATGAGGAGTTATAGGTATTGGAAAAAGGGAAGTTCACCTAATACTTCTGAAGGGCATATCTTTCAGCCCAGGAAAAAAAAATTGGCAAGTGAACAATCAATGGAAAGTTATGGTCTAGTAGAAGATAATGGTGAACCTAGAAATGGAACGTGGGCATAAAATATTGAAGAAAACATCCTGGAATGTTGCAGGTCATGTTTAATTTAATAGTGATAGGGGGATCGGAATAGGAAAATATTGGTTAAATAATTGCCAGTATGACATGGTGGTCGATAAGGGTATAGTTGTAATAATAACAACTATGTGAAGAACATGTGGTTGAAAACCATGATTTGCACTTCTTATTATAAAAGAAATTGAACATGACACTTTATTTAACCTTCCCATTGCAATTGTATATGTGAAATTGAATGTGATATATAAGTGTGTGTGATGTAAATGCACACACACACACACACACACACACACACATATACATGTATTTGTTGATTGCATGTTGTTCGATAATGAAGTGTTGTGATATCTGTGCAATAGCGAATTTGGGAATCTAATCCAGGATGTTATGTTACTGATGATGCAACTGTCATGACAATTTCCATATGGAGCAGCAAAACCAATGGGACTACATTCTTCTTTCTCGTGAAGGCTTTGGCAAGATGGGTTGCCTGAGGAACTGTTGATTAGATAAGGGAATATCTGACCCTGGAAGGGCGAGTGTAACTAGAGAAGAGGTTCTAAAGTGTCAGAATTCAAAGAGAATGATTGGAGGTTCTAAAGGGCACATGGAGGTAGGAAAAGTAACATCTTGGAGGCTGTTATGGCTTGGTACCCTCACCGGTGAAGGGTACTGAATATATACCTGGTAATGGGCAAGTAGCTACCCATGAAGCTAACATCATATCAACTCTCACAGATAAGTGTCCGACTGTCCTCTCTTGTATTATGAATATATGTGCTTTAATTATGAATTGAAATTTTTATAGATATAATACTTTTGTATAGACATGCGAATAATGTGCTTGTCTACTTGATGAATATTGTAGGAATATGTTAAGACCTTAGAGCATCTCGAGACAGTGAGTGATTTAGTAGATAATTCAATTATTAGGTTATTCAATCTTTGAGACTGACCAATTAGGGAGACTTAGAGCTTGGACTCTAAAACTGGTTGAGCAGTCGGCGAGTCCCAAGGTTAGGCTCCATAATCGAATAAAGTGAGATTATTCAATTAACCACACCAAATGATGCATCTTGGTTTTAGAGCTTAGTGATTTGGGTTTGTGAGCCCCTTTGCTAGCTCTTATACTGATTGGCTAGGGCGTTTTGGCTTTGACTCTGAAACTGGCTATGGTGCGGTTATTCAGTTAACTATACCCATTGGATGCATCCTATTTATGTGAGATCCTAAGAAGCTCTAGGGGGATTTCGTGGCTCCAAGAGCTTGATGGCTCTGGTCTATGTCTTGTATAGCCATGGAGTCAACATTCCATCTATTCTACAAGATAAGTATCAATTTTTTTACATACTTTATTCTTGTATATATTGGATATATGTGTATAAATTGAAACTTGGATGTTCCATTCTTAGGTATTTTAGATATGTATATAAGAAATGAATGTAGCTGAGCAATAATACATATTAAGCATTGGAAAATAAACACGATGGCTGCAAAATAAGTACCAAATCCTGATAAGATTTGAAAGTTTCATAACAAGAATTATCCACAAGTATGGCAGTTAGTGAGGCTGCCATGAATTAAATGTAGGTACCTTATGTAGGTTGCATGTTGTTTGACAATGAAGTGTTGTGATATCTGTGCAATAGTGAATATGGGAATCTAATCCAGGATGTTGTGTTACTGATGATGTAACTGTCACGACAAATGCCATATGGAGCAACAGATCCAATGGGACTGCATTCTTCTGTGTCATGAAGGCTTAGGAAAAATGGATTTCCTGAGGAACTGTTGATCAAAGAAGGGAATATCTGAGCCTGGAAGGGAAAGTGTAACTAGAGAAGTGTTTCTAAAGTGTGAGAATGCAAAGAGAATGATTGGAGGGCCTGGAGGGCACTTGGAGATAGGAAAAGTAGTAGCTTGGAGGCTATTATATTTTGGTACCTTGGCCGATGAAGGGTACTAAACATGTACACAGTAATTTGAAAGCAGCTACCCATGAAGCTAACATCATATCAACTCTCACATATAAGTGTCCGACTATTCTCTCTTGTATTATGAATATATGTGCTTTAATTATGAATTGAATTTTTTATAGATATAATACTTATGTATAGACATGTGAATAATGTGCTTGTCTACTTGATGAATATTGTAGGAATGTGTTAAGACCTTCGAGCATCTCGATGCAGAGAGTGATTAAGTAGATCATTCAATTATTAAACTATTCAATCTTTGAGACTGACCAGTCTGGGAGTCCTAGATCTTGGACTCTAAAGTTGGTTAAGCAGTTGGTGAGTCTCGGGGTTGGGCTCCGTAATCGACTCAAGTGCGGTTATTTAATTAACCACACCCAATGATGTATCTTGGTTTTAGAGCTTGGTGATTTGTGTTTGTGAGCCCCTTTGCTAGCTCTAATACTAATTGACTAGAGTGTTTTGGTTGGACTTTGAAACTGGTTATGATGCGGTTATTTGGTTAATTATACCCGTTGGAGGCATCCTATTTATGTGAGACAATAAGAAGCTCTAGGGGGATTTGGTGGCTCCAAAATCTTGATGGCTCTGGCCTATGTATCGTATAGTCATGGAGTCAACGTTCCATATATTCTACAAGATAAGTAATAGTTTTGTTACATACTTTATTCTTGTACATATTGGATATATGTGTATAAATTGAAACTTGGATGTTCCATTCTTAGGCATTTTAGATATGTATATAAGAAATGAATGTAGTTGAGAAATAACACAAGTCAAGTATTGGAAAAGCAGCACAATGGCTGCAAAATAGGTACCAAATTCTGATAAGATTTGAAAGTTTCATAACAAGAATTATCCACAAGTATGGTAGTCATCGAGGTTGCCATGAATTAAATGTCGGTACCTTATGTAGGTATTTTTTATAGGTTTTTATTATAGAGGATATGAGATGCATGTGGTATAGGGTGAAAATGTGAAATTGGGAAACACTTTTAGCTTGTTTTTGATGTAGAAAATTGTGAATTTTTATGTTTTATCAACTTCAACTACTAGAATTTTTTTTGTTTTGTTTTGAGAACATTGCTTGCAGTAAAAACAAGAATTATAGAGAATTTTCTTGCCTCTATACTCATTTTTTTTTTTAATGGACATTTAGTTGGAGAAATTTGATGGATACTAAATGCACATACTTGAAAATTTCATGCAAGTATAATGAGTGACTTAAGTATGCACCACAAGTTTGTAGAGATCGTAAACCACAATCTACACATATTGCACTCGAGCATGGATTATTTTTTGGGAATTTTCAAATTCAATCACTATGTTTAATCATTTAATTAAATAGGGTAAGAAAAAAAAAGGTGATTTTTCAACATTTTCAGTGATCCATCAATTTTCATTTTAGTGTGATCATCAATAAGTCATTTGAAAATTTTATTTTGAAGTGGACATAAAGAGGAAATACCGAGTGAATTTTCAAATGTTTTGGTGTTTTGATTTTGAAGTTAATGATTTTTTATGTTAGGTAAATTTTAGAAGTCTCAAAATTTGCAGTGACATAGTTTAGTATAAAAGTTACCATTAAATATCATTTCTTCATGAAAATGAATAAAAATTATTTCATTCAAAACTAGATTCAAAGTTGAATCCAATGGTACCAAAGGCATAAAAGAAATTTTAAATTTGATAGGGATTCGACTCCTAAGAAGTAGCTATTTCCTAAAAATCGCTGAATTTTTCCTAATTTTCGTTGACCAAAAAACTTCGGCTGAGAAAATATTTCAGTGGAGAGTTGCAAAAAAATCTCAACTGAGAATTGTAAAACTCTTGGATGAAAGTTTTTTTCAACTCTAGTCTGCGTTAATGGAACCAGAGTAACACTTCAAAAAATCTTGCCAGTGAAAATTTAAAACTCTCGGCCGCAAATTTACATAGGGAATATTTCCCTACCAATACTCTCGGCCGAGCGTTTTATAGACTTTTGTCTGAGAGTTAAGCCCCGAGAAAACTCTCGACTGGGAATTCGGGCAAAGAATCTCTCCTTCGACTGACCCAATTATTTTATCAATCAACACCCATTTCGATATACTATTCTTTCGGACGAGAGTTTTATAAATTATGGGTCAAAAATTTCCATTGAATACAAAAAAAGTCAAGTGCAAAGTGTAAAGTGCGAAACACAAAGTTCATCTTTGAAGAAATTTTTTGTTGATGGTATTATAAACAATTTTTTTTTTTTTTTTGGGTGGGTGGTGGGGGAAGAGAAGATTCTTTTTTTTATTTATTGAAAGAAATGGCCTTATTTTACTGTTTTTATGTGAAGGTCAAATATTATTATTGTTTGTATGGAAAACAAATATTAAAAATTTTCCTATAGAAAAGGATATTTTGAATGTTTTTTTTAAAGGTACAAATATTGTTTTTTTTTTATAAGGGGAAAATAGAGGTTCAATATATGTATGGAAACAAAAGAGATGATATATCCATATCTATCTTTCTTTCTTTTTTTTTTGGGGGGGGGGAGATGGGCAGAAGGAGCCTTATTTCGATTTTCTATGAAAATTGAATATTATTATTTTTTGTTATGGAAATTAAATATTAAATTTTTTTTCCTATGGAAAAAGATATTTTGAATGTTTTTTTTCTTAAGAAGAAGATATATAGAAATTTATTTTAGATTAAATTATGAATCACCATAAAAAAATTATGCTTTGAGATATCTGAATTTGTCTTGAATCATTTGTAGTATTAAAAGCTTGAACTCACTTATGTTGTTTTGGAATTATATTTTAGATTTCTAAAATTTTAAACATGGGAAACCAAAAGAATTGTAAACGAAAATACGATCGCATTAGAACTGATTTAAAGGAAAAAATGAGAAACTAAAAGCAAAGAGGAGAGCACTAAGGAAAAATAGAGAGGTTGAAAGAAATGTGGAGATATCAAATAGAGAGCTTGAAGGAGATGTGGAGGTACCAAATAGAGAGCTTGAAGAAGATGTGGGGGTACAAAATAGAGAGCCTGAAGGAGATGTGGAGGTACAAAATAGAGAGTTTGAAAGAGATGTGGATTTACATGGAAATGATGAGGAAATGAGAGATGTCGAGGAACTTGTCAACGAGAATATCGATAGTACTCGTGAGTCAATTCATGTTTTTTTTTTTTTTGTAATGCTTGGTATGACCGTCTATTTTCTATTATGTATATAAGGCAAATTTACACCACACAGTTTTACCCGGTGGCCTCAACTCGCCTCGAGGGGAAACCGAGTCTGTTGGCCATCGGTCAACATTATACGCCATCCAAAAACATAACTTCTTCAGTCTTTCTAGCAGAGCTAGGTATGTTTCAGTCTCATGATAACAAACTATATAACTATAACAACTAACATAGACAATTGGAAATTTAAATGCTATCCGCATAAACAAAACTAAGCATAGGTAGACTAATCTTGCTTGTCGTTCTGCTCCTCAGTGTCTGAGGCTACTGGGGCAGGATCATCAGCAGTTGCTTCTGGCATTCCAAAGATCTCCCCAATGCAAGGGATGCATCGGTCGATACGGTCCATCCTAACATCCTGTTTATGCAGCTGGAATAGGATCTTCTCCATGTCTCTCTTATAGTTGGGAAGGCCCTGCATGGTAACTGCCATCCCCATAGAAATTTGCTCAATTGCTTTGCCTAGCAGACTTTTCATCAGAAAATACAGGTATAGGGTGTGCTTGAACTGTGTAATTCGCCCTCTTGTGGTTCCTGGATCAGGCACCATTGTTCTCCAGACTTCAATTTCATCATCCGGTTCCAGCTCATTCTTCACCTAGTCTTCCCATCCATCTATCAATTTTCAGATTCCCTCATCTACTTCCTCTTTGTATGTCTTGACTGCCTCAGCTATGATGCTCTCGGCGGCCTTGCGACCCCTGCGGCCATCCATCCTGCTTGGTCGTTTGGTTGCCCGGGGTTCCAAGCCTTTGTTACCTCAGCCACGACCACGTCTTGCTGGAGCCATACCCTACCGACTTATAACCTGTATGCATTTCGACATCGTTAGATTCTCTACATCATTCATCTCAACGCAGTGCAAATGTAATAGCCATACTTCACTACCATGCATGTCTTGCGTCGGGCAGAGGTACCCCTGTGCCCACAGGTGGCCAGTGGTGATGGAATTCAAGTAGGAGTCCTCAGGCTTATCTCCCTGCCTCATGCCCTTACCCTGGTTCAGGTATTGGTCCCCCTCTTGCGGCCATATCTTGGCTCGCAGACCCATCTGGAGCCAAGTGCTGCTAGTGCTCCCATACCCACAAACCTTTGCCTCTGCCTGCCATTTCTCGTCTGCTTTCGGCTCACCTCTCTGCCTCTCAGGCCCCCCAGGGTCCCTGACTATTCCCATATGGTCCTGCCTTTCCATTTGCTCGGGTTCGCTCAACCCATTTCCCACCCTGCTAGCATCCCAACCCCCTGCCTGCAACTCCCCCTTACCTCGCTCAGTTGCATTCAGGTGCCCAAGCGGGGCTGGCCCTTGATGCCCTTTACCCGCAGGCTGGTCACTCCGGTTCAGCCTTGTTTCTAGGCTCCTCATGGTGCCAACCATGCCATAGCCCCAGTTTTTTCTTGAGAGTAGAATAAAAATAGCACAGAGCCAAGCGATATTTCCCCCTTTCCTACCCTGGTTTCTCCCTGGTTGAGCTAAGCCTCTCTGGGGTGGCCTCGCGCCTCTCCCTCCTTCCCAGCAACTCTCCCACTGACTCATGGGATTTCCCTTGGAACCCGACCAGAGCTTATGAATTAAACAAGGCCAGGGCCAGTCTACATACCCGATAGTCGACGGTTGCCCGCGGCCTTCGTTGCTTCCCCTCCCTTCCGCTTTGCAGCTCCTTCCTTCCCCGCTATACCTTCCACCTTCCCTGCACGTCCAATACACCTTCCCACTTCGCCACCTTCCCTTATGTCCCCCTCTGCCTCCTTGCCAGCCCACCTCCCATGCAATCAAGGCAGAGGACACCGCACTCCCTGCCTTAAGCATGTGGGGTGTGGCTGCAATGAATTTCATTGTACTGCCCATGTCAACTCAGGCCTGGCGCCTCTGACACCGCCCTCATCCCGATCAGGGGTAATGTTTTAAATTTTAAGTAGGTTGTAATATTTAGATTAAATTATATTCTATATTCATAAATATAATTTATTTTAATAATGTTCAATGTACATGTGTCAAGCACAAAATACAAATTCTATATATATATATATATTTATTTATTTATTTATTTTTATTTTTTTTTTATGCAGGGACAACATCCAACCCACAAGAAGATCCTACCACATTTAGAAAAACATGAAAATTAATTGGAAGATACAATAACATTATCTTTGATGATAATTTTCTAGAGAATATGGATCCAACTAAAATGGAAGAAATTGGGCCATCAATGCATGAATGAACAATTTGAAATAAAGTAAATAAGGTGATCAATTTTTTTTTTGAAGGTAAATCTATCATAGCACAAGCTCAAATGTTACATAAACTTTTCAAACACAAATCTCTAAGAGATGCAATTCAATTACTAGGCATTAGAGATTCCAAAGAGGTGTGGGTAAATCAGTTGGTATCAAAAAATATGACATCAACCCTTGGCACACTTGTAAAAAATCGATCTCGAGATGACAAAACTTCTTGTAGAGCATTGTTAATAGGTATTATGGGAAAATGAAATGCATCACATCCGTTGATGTCAGTGGCAACAAGGATATACAAAACATTAGGAAAAACTCTATGGAAGCATACAAAATTTAGGATTCAAGTAGATGAGAATGTTGAGGTTGCATGTTGGGCTAATATCTGTAGGAAATTCTATCAAGATGGACTTCTAGATAATGTGAGAGACAAAGTGAAAGAATTATTTAATTTGAATTCTCGTGTGTTACCAAATGAGTAGGACATTTTGTGACATAATATATCTAGAGGGCATTATGAAAATCATGCCAAAAAAATAATAGATGTCAGTCAAGTGGAGTTATTTCAAAATTTTATGGAGAGTAATGTTGATGTGAAGATTTCCCTTAACACATTTTTGAAGATTAAACCATGGCATGTTAGGCATGTGAATGTTCATGACACATGTTGTTTTCAATACCATGTAGAATTCCAATTATATTATGAGGTATTTTTGGCTTAGAATATTGGTCCAATGATTCCCCTCCAAATGTTCGTGAATTTTTATCTAATATGTTATGTGGTCATGAAAGTGACCAATTATTTTATAAGAAAAAATGTGTTGGTGGAAGAAAATGCAAAGAATTTTCTCATTTGGCACTCTTTGATGCTAGGTATATCATTAATATGAATGATTCACAATTATCAAATGCCACTGTGAAGTGGAGAAGATATGAAGTGTTTTTTTTTTTTTTTTTTTTCTAAATTAGGCTAAATTCTATTACTATAAAATAATGGTACACTGAGGCTTTGGCCTTTGCATGTCCATGACATAGTTTACGGAATATAACTGCAGAACGGGATTGTGACTGCCCATAATGGGAAACTAGTCCAGTTCAAAAATGAAATTGCAAATATTATCTTGCTTCCCACGCAGGGGAAACCAACAATTAAGCACAATATCTATCTAGTTTTTCAAAAAATCATAAAAAAAAACCAAATGACAACAAATTTTCCAAAAAAGCCCCGAAAAAACCAGATAACAGAATGCCCGGAACCTGAGACTTGAAGACACGTGGCATGTGGTGTGGCCGATCAAGTGTCTGCTGCGGTGACAGGTGTTCCTCCACGATGAAACACCTGTAAGTATCCCTGTCTTCTTTTGCCTACTGCGTTGCTCCTATGTCTTTTGCCTGCTGCATTGCTCCCATGTCTTCTTCCGCCTGATGGTCATGGTCCTTCTCCTCCACAGTTTTCTTGTCCGGAGGAGTGTCTTGCTTTGCCTCTGCGCAGTGTGATCTTCCCTCGACCATGGCTGGCTCCTCACTGGTAGGACTTCCACCTTTGGTAGCTGGCTCCTCATGGAAGGTAATGGAGATAGTGGCGGTTATGATGGGTTGGTTCAGGGAGCAACGATAGGTGAACTGGGCTGAGCCGAGGGGCTACTGAGGACTGGGGGGATTTCAATGGACGAAGAGTCGAAATGCGATGGTTGGAGGTGGAGAGCTCGTGAGCAGGTATTCGGATAGCGACCTATGGGCAATTGAGCCGAGGGGGAGGAGGTGTCTGAGGCAGGAGATGGTGGAGAGCAAGGTAATCTACCTCTGCTGCTCCCTCTTCTGCTTCGCATTCTGTGGCGAGTTCTGGGCATTTTGACGCCGAGGGGAGGAGAATGTCTGCTGGGAGATGGCTCAGAGTGATGAGAGGGCACAACAGGTTCAGAGGTCGGCTCAGAGGAAGGAATAACAGCAGATGCGGGGTGGAGAATAAAATTGCAGATCAAGCTCTGTGTAAAATGATTGCCTGGGCCAATTTCAATGCAACATAGAATGCTGCAACGCCTGCCCGTAGCAGTGCATGAGCTCGGTTCCGTTGCGGCTAGTGGGAAGTGGCATTGCAGAGGTGAGGGATTAGAGACAAGGGTGGTGGAGTTCAAATTACCAAAGGTCGCCATTAAGCCGAGCTGAGGCGGGTAGATGCAGTCGGATTGATTACAGTGCCAGCTTAATTTCCATTTATGGTTGCTGTTAAGTCGTTTTATGGTTTGATGTGCGGGATTACGGAGGGCCATGTGGCCAGGCCACTTGCCGTCCCAATCTGCCACCAACTTATTATTCTTGATGTACACCCACATCCGGGAAGAAGGTACGAATATGCTATGTACACTGCCATTGCAGATTCAATGTTAACACCAGGAAATATTTATTTACTTGAAGATGATGTTTCTGTGACATATTTTATGGAGAAGTTTAGAGATCAAATATATAAATATATTAAGCACTCTCATATATCAAGATGATAGGACTTACAGTTCAAACAATCTCGCGATGTGTTCCCAAAGGGAATAATATTATTGGTTGTTGATTTTGCTGAGAATTACACGCTCGCTCCACAAAAAATATACAAAATGAATATTATCATCTAGACTTGGTCTCTATACTCGTGCAAATTCTGTATAGGCATGCAAAGCTTGGTATCAATGGTTCTAATAGTAATGAATGAAGTGATTAAAGAGTACCAATTCTACATCAGTTATGATCATATACATGATACATTTTTTTTTTCAACATTATTTTTATATTCTTGATAAGGATTTATTGGAATGAAAGATCACTTTTAAAGAACATTCGGTATGGTCAAATGGTTGTGCTAGTTAATTTGAATCATCATGATCATTCCTTTGGTTTTCTTGCCTTCATAAAAAAACTGACATTCGTCATACATGGAATTTCTTTGAGACAATGCATGGAAAAGGAGAGCATGATGGTGCTGGGGCGTGTGTAAAACATGCACTTAGGAGGCATCAATTAAATCGAGAGGCTCCATGACTTGTAGATTCAAATGATTATTTTAACTAGTGCAAACAAAATTTAATCCATGTATCGAATCTAAGGATGGCTCATGTGCATAGGTAAGCATATATATGGATGTATAGTTCTAATATATGCGTTTTTTTTTATCGAAATGACATATTTTTAAATTTGTAAATTTGACTTACATGAGTTTTTTGGTTAAGAAGGTACTTTTGGAATATTGCATTGGGTGATATTAGTAGATCGATGCCATATAATTGTCAAAAGATCTATGGAACAAGAGGTTTGCACTCCATTAGATGTGAGAAAATGAAAAATATATTCTCAATTCAGAAATGAAAGGACTCTTTCTTTTGTCTTGCATGTATTTATGATATGGACTCCACCATTAAGTATGTAAACCGCAATAACAAATATGTCAAACCATGGATACACAAAGAACTGGCATAGTTGCCCAACTTCCAAAGTTTACTGATGAGGAGATGGACAATGAAGTGGTTGTGATTGACAATGATTTTGATCGTCTTTCTGATATGGTTAGAGAAGGTGATGTATTTGTTGCCATTGCACCAGAAGATAATCCAAAGAAAATGTACTATTATTTATTGCGATGCACTAAGTCGAAAATCACATTGTTATGAGAGTATAAAGATCCTTCAAATTATACATATCTAGTTGGTTCAATGGTGTTATTGGGGCATTTCTTTGAAGAAGTAAAGAAATGTAAATACCACATTATTTTTCAAGACTACTAGCCAGATGTTATATGTGCCCAATATAGTCATTTGGTCATAGCAACTTGGTTGCAGTTGAAAGAAGTGAAGAGTAGAAAAAAACTATGACAATGGAAATTATTGATAAAAAATGATACCATTCTTGAAAATTTTCCACTAACACATTTCATGTGAATGGAACACATGAAATTATATTAAATGTAGTTATTTTTTCCTAGATAGTTACAATATTGGACCATAAATTTATAGCCTATGTATTATGTTGTCTTGAATTTAAGGAAACAAAGACTTGTACATTTTTGAATTTTTTTCTTTATATATGTATCAATTCCATTATATATATGTGGTTAATTAAGCTTTGTTAGATTATATTTCTTGTTATATTGTATTGTTATTGTTATGTTATTTTATATATATTGTTAATGTTATGTTATATTTCTTAAATATTGTTGTATATTTCTTATATTACATTATGTTATTTCTTATATTTCTTATTGTTATTGTTATGTTATATTTCTTATATTTCTCATTGTTATTGCTATGTTATATATTTCTTATGTTATGTTGGATATTATTTATATTGTTTTGTTATGTTATATTATATATTATTATGTTTTTTAATGAATTATTAGAAAATTCCAGCCTTGCAATTAGAACTATATGACTTAGCTATAAAATTGGCTAATGTAGTTAAGGAATCATATTTATAATCTAACTCTTATTTACCATTCAAACTTAATTCTAACTAATTCAAACGTCATTAATACTGCCTTGTTAAAAAATTCAATTTACATTAAGCATGTTATAGCACGAACAAACAAAAAAAAGTCAATTTTGCCAATAATTTTCTGTTTGACTCATTAATTATCATGTCCAATACAAAAATATCTAGTGTACAATTTGATTAAAATATAGACCAACCCTCCACCCCCAAAAAAAAACATTAACTTACATTACCACATAATATTTGACAAGTTTCCATCACGGGGTGTTCACTCAATGAACCTATGACATAGCACGTGCGTTCATGGCATACTAAAAAATACCCTTAATTTGACTACATACTGGAAAATACCTCTAAAAACCACATTATCTAACCCCCTACCAATATGAACCCAATACACCTTCCTAATTAAAAAAAACCCTACTTTCACTAGATATTGTAGGTATCCATTTTTCGTTAACATTTTTTATACCCCTTTATATTTTTTCATTGACTTCGAGCTCCATTTTTTATACCTCCTGTTAGCCTCCTGCTGCAGCAGGTTAATCATCTTTCATGATCGACATTTTTACATGCCAAATATGTCGTACAATGCATGCTGCAATGCTCCATATTTGCTACAGATGGCCAAAGAACTGTCCTTGAAAGTGTGCTAATCTAAGTGCCACTGCTGTGTTCCAATTTTGATAAGAAATTCATTTTTGGTTTGAGGCATTTTTCAGTTGGAGGACTTCAAGCGAGGCATGTCTAACTCCCCTTCTTCCTCTTTCCCCAAATCACTCACTAACTTCCCCCAAAGAGGTCAAGATCTGCTTGATACCTCTTAGTTTCATCATTCTCCATATCATTTGCCTTGGTGAAGATCTGCTTCACTCAAGGAAGGTCCATACTGCTTCTATGAGTCATTTTCCCTCTTAATAGCCTAAGATTCACATACTTAGCGCTTTCTTATCACTTTTCATGTTAACTACTAACTTTACTATGTAGCTCCCTATCTATTTCCCCTTCCCCTACTAAAACTATGTATATTACTCCCCTATATACTTATCCCCTCCCCCTGGTTGAAAGATAACCATATACATCCTCGGGAATTGCTAAGTTTATCTGAAACTTAGCAAGAGCCCTCAATACCCCCTCTAACCATCTCCCAAATGCATAAGGACTCGTTCCTTTGCATAGTTTCCCTTCATATGTATAAAAATCCATCTTTGGGCCTTGTTTTACCTTTCCCAAGGCATGAACCCCTTTTTATAGGCCTAAATCCTCCTCTGATCCGAATCCCCTCCCTCCGACGCGATATCACTGTCGGAGGTGCTAACAGTGTTGGCCGCATATATATATAACACCATTTCCCTCTCCTCCGATGCGATATCGCTATCGGAGGCCCCCCTTATCATATCTCCCCTTTATCGCATTATACATATCACGGCCGTCTGATCAAGCCTCAGATCCGACGGCCCATATTAAGTCGCAACCCCCATTTCGGCGATCGCAACAAAAATGAAGTCACGCCCATGCTCTCCTCCGACGCAAAACGTCGAGTTAATCTCAACCGCCCATTCAGGCCCAGAGATCAACGACCCATATTTAATCGCATCACCCCATGTATATGGCTCCGACCAGTGGAGCCGAAAAGATATAAGGCGCGGCTTATAAAGTTTTCGGGTCCGTAAGGGCCCCTAGTGCAGCGAAAAGAAGGCTCCCGACGGGCCGGAGCCGAAATGGTATATAAATGCAGTTTGAATGGGTTTCGGGTCCACTTATCATTTTTATTAAAATCCGCCGAGTTGGGCTCGCCGATGGGCCGGACTCGATCTCCATAAAGAAAGAGCCTATAAGCATTTCAGGTCCGCAAAGATTGGTACTGTGCGCCCCATATTCAAATCCGATAAATTATAAAGAACAATTGAAAGGGATTTCGGATCCGATGACCCATTTTCATTCAAATCCACCGATAAGAGTTCGTCGATGCGCCGGACCCAATATAAATCAAAAGGGAGCCTATAATGCATTTCGGGTCTGCGGGGTTCATCGCTCATCGGAGGCATTATGGTTTGGGATCCGCCGATCTTCCGATCGCTGATTTAGCGCCAGTCGTTGGATCTGCCTTCTCGCGATCCAATGGCCATGATTTAATAGAATGCACAGTGTTGTGGTAGTGCCAATTTTCAATGAAAATTCATGTTTTTAAGCATTCACGCGTTATAAGGAAAGGGGCATTTGTTAAAGTTTTGTTTATACAATGCCCCCGCCCGCCACAACTGGAAAGGAACAATGCTTTCCTTGACTATTTTGAAATCGCTTCATGCCCATAATACATCCAAACGCATGGTTTTGCCTCAGCAATCTATTAGCATGCATCTCTCCTCCGTTTCACAGCATTTTTTGAAGATTTAAGCATCATTTTGATCGGCCAAGTGCCGATAGCATTCCAATAGCCACGAGGAACCTTTGCAGTAGTTAATTTTGCATTAAAAGGCAGAAAAGGGGCGATTTGACAACGTAAAGTGTATCAGAGGAAAGAGAAGGCTCAAGTGCATGTCAAAGGGTATCGAGAAAGCGACAGACAGTATCAGTATTGCGGTTCAAAGTAGATGAAGGCAGAAAGGCCCCAGTAGTTATAGCAAAGCATCATTGAGCTGTAATGGCTCACCAACTCTCAATTTTTGCCATTTAAGGCAGCAGGACCACTTGAAGGCACAAGTAAAGGGTTTTCAAAGCAGATATTGGCAAACACAATGAACCCAGTCATATTTTGGAGCAGCGCTGCTTCCTTAAATGCACAGTTTTCACACAGAGGATAACATGTGGCTCAAGGAACTCTTTTAGTCCATTTTTGAAGCTGCAGGACCATGCGCAACCCTAAAGATCCATTTTGATGAGGCTGCTCTCTCATGAACACCTGTTTTAGATATTTTATTGCATTTATTTCCAGCACAACTTAGCATTAGAAGCAATTATTGCACAGATCTCTTTTGAATTTGTTTTGATAGATATTTTGAGATATTTTCTCCCTTGACACCTGTTCAAGGGATGTTTGTAAATATTTTCTATTTAAACCACCCTCTGCACTGTTTTAAGGGTTGGTTGTATTTCTCATTCCAGACTTGTGCTATAAGCTTAAGAACTTCTGTAATCAAAGATTGCTGGAATATTTGCATCTGAACTGGCTGGTTGTGCTTTCAATGGTTGAAGAGCTTTGATGTGGAATTCATGTGCTTGTTCATGGTTCAATAAGTCTTTCCTCCCTCTGTTTATCAATTTATATGTATCTGTATCATATGTATATCATAATCTAAGTTGCAGGAAGAAGGAATAGTTCAGAGCTAGCTTTCATGCCCTCTGTGCTCAATTCTTGTAACTTTTCTATGTTTTCCTCTGAATTAGTGATAAATATGCATACTTAATTGATCATGTTTAAGCTATTTCTCATTTCTGAATGCTGTTTAGGAATCCTTCATTGCTCCTATATAGTCTTCATCCACTTTCCCTATTTTACTGGATGAGAGATCCTTAATTGCCTCTCATCCCCTAACCTCCATTTCATCCTTGTTCCAGCATTTAATCATTGTGCCATGCGTAGCTATCCTGCTCCATATTCCCTTCTTCTGCCAAGGAAAATGCACCCTTCAGTTCACATTCATTGACTCCATGCCCAATGGTTTGAACTTCTTACACTTTGTATGCCAACTCTGCTTGAATAGATCAACCATCCCACCAAACTCAAACAAAACCCATGTGCATCATATCTAGCATAAAATCATCCCTTAAACAAAGCTAAATCCTAAAGAGAGAGCCCTCTCTGACTGCAGGTAGGCTAGGACCTGCAGTCCAAAGATTGGTTTGTGGTTATCTCGGCCGTATCCCTTTGGGAGTCAAAAGGGACAACCTGAGTGATAACACCTCCAAATATAAAAAACCTTTACCCCCTATTATATGCTCAATATATTATGCCATTTTTTCCTCAATATATATCCCCCAATATGAACCCACGTGGTATGATATTTCTCTACCAGTGAAGCCCGTGGTTTCCATTATCAAACTCTCTTAGGAGCCGAGCTAGTTTGTTGGAGCAATGTAGTGATGTTCCATCTTTAACTTACATTACCACATAACATTTGACAAGTAGCCACATATAAAGAAACATTTCAAATTTTTTATTGCAAGATGGTAATTATGTTAAATTAGCATAGATACAAAATTCTATTTGTTGAAATATGCATTCGTTAATAAAGGAAAAAAATCCTCCAAACATGTCCAATGCATCAACCTTTTAAATATTTACTTTTCTTGTCCAATGGTTAAATTCATCAACATTGAAAAAACTAAATCTTGAATATACTACAATATTATTCAAAAAATTTAAATCATAAACACAATTAGTACATGTCCAAAGGAAATTATATGTACTCAAAATTGTTCAATAATCCATTGTTTAAAAAATGGCAGCACATGATACTCAACATATATATAGTGGTACCTTGGGACCAAACTAGAAAATATTGGCACGTCATGCCCAAGGAATGTAGAAATTCGTTGTAGATTCAAACTGCTAATTGTAATATGCTAAAACAATTGACTTGAATTTACTCTACTCATCAGGGGAAACACTTAAACGATCACGAAATCACGAAGAATTTCAATTAACACATTACACAATGATTTCCTATGGAAAACCACAACTAAAAACCCCTGTTATCTGTATATTGCATCAGTAAGAAAATATGAGAATATTACAATGCTTTGCTCAAGCCTGAGCAACCTATGAATTATCTCTATTTGTCTCACTGCTTCCTAGGCTAACTCTAGGTAACACTTAGCCAATTTCCTAGCCTTCCAAGCTCCCACTTCCTTGCACTGTTCAATGAGGAATTAGGCCCCTATTTAATATGAATTTTCTTCCAATGGATTGCACAGTTCCTTTAGGCTCTTTCTCTGACTACATGCACCATCTGTACAATTTATATGATTGTACAACTGATAATACACTGTCATTGAACTCTAATCTCAACTGGGTCTTTCTATGATCTCACGTGCATGATTTAATTATGAGTGAATCTTCAGTTTACTAGAGTATCACTGTATGCAACACCACACTCCTCTTTAGGCAACACCACACTGCACTTCAAGCAACACCACTTTGCACTTCAGGCAACACTACACTGCATTTCAGGTAGCACCACACTCGAATGCAGGCAACACCACACTCGACTGCAGGAAACGCCACACTACTAGACCTACCACTAGTTCCTCCAATAGTTGGAACTAGTTTAACTGACTTTAACTCAGTTAGACTAAATTAATTAATTATAACTCGAAATAAACTCAACCAGGGCTCCTATAATGTAGGAGACACTCTACATGACTTTATTTAGACCCTCAAATCGAATTAACTGAGCCAACTAAGTCAAATTAACTTAGCTAACTAATACAAGTTGTCATGAGATGTGAAATTGCAATTTTATTCCTAATTTAATTCAAGGACAAAATTAAATTAGTATTTTTTGGTTGCATTTTCAACATTTCTTGTTGCTATTTTCAACACTCCCTCTAAACAAGAAGGAATTCACATCCATCTTGATCTAGTTTCTTTGGAATGTTTTTCATGGAACACTTCTCACTGTTGCTATTGCTACAACAACATTTGCAACCAAAAAGCATCCAAACAAAATAAACTGAATCAACTATGTCTCCAACTATCTACTAGGAAAAACTGTGTTGTTGTTGATCCTGCTACTAAGCCTCTTGCTCTATTTTCAACACTACTCTGCACTCCTCAATATCTGACTGACACTGATTCTCCTGCTACTGAATACTATGGGCCCTCGTAGCAATGTAATGATCCATGAGGAGAATACCTCTATGGACCTTGTCCAAATTTCTATAACCCTTGGACTAGGGCGTCATATCGCCCCACCTCACACCTGGAGGTATGGTTACATGCATGGAAAAATATGATCTACTCATACTGCTGTTACTACTTCTCTGCTATTGCTTCTGCACTACTACTACAATAATAAATCTGATCTCCCCAGATCCTGAAGTACTAGCTTCCATAGGGAAGCTCCCTCTAAAACTAGACTCCCTCTGAGTCTTGACCTCCTTATGGAAAATATATATGCTCCTCAATATACCACTATCAATGATCAAAACTCTTTTTTGTGTCATTAAATATTGTCTCGTTGATCTGCCCACTAGCAACCTTCTTTCTCTAGTAAGAAGTCGGCACATAGGGTCTTACAGATCTGCCTTAAACTAAAGCCCCATCAATCCACAAGGAGAACTTCAATTTATTATTTTCTATTGTGATTTTAGCTTCGATACCATGTAGACATTTCTACAAATCTAGGTCTGATACATGTATAAATTTATACAAATCTAGCTCTGATACCATGTCAAAATTTCTACAAATCTAGCTCTCATACCATGTAGATATTTCTAAAAATCTAGCTATGATACCATGTAGAAAATCCTTGTATATTCAAACTACTAATAGTAATATGCTAAAACAATTGACTTGAATCTACTCTACTCATCGACGGAAACAATTAAATGATCGCAAATCATGAAGCATACAAGAGAAAGAATTTGACACATTACAGAATGATTTCCTGGGGAAAGCCATAGCTAAAAACCCCTACTATCTGTATATTGCATTAGTCAGAAAATATGAGAATATTACAATGCTTTTCTCAAGCCCGAGCAACCTCTACAGTATCTCTATATGTCTCATTGCTTCCTATGCAAACTCTAGAAAACTATTAGCCAATTTCCTCACCTTCCAAGCTCCTACTTCCTTGCGCTGTTTAATGAGGAATTAGGTCCCTATTTAATAGGATTTTTCCTCCATTGGATTGCATAGTTCCTTTAGGATATTTCTTTGACTACATGCACCACCTGTACAATTCAGGTGATTATACCACTGATAGTACATTGTCCCTAAACTCCAATCTCAACTGGGTCTTTTTGTGATCTGACATGCATGAGAAAATTATGAGTGAATATTCAGTTTACTAGTTGATCACTATAGGCAACACCACACTGCACTTCAGGCAGCACCAAACTGCACCTCAGGCAACACCACACTCAATTTCATGCAAAAACCACACTCGACTGAAGGCAACACCACACTACTAAAATTCCCACTAGCGCCTCCTAGAGTTGGAACTAGTTTAACTGAATTTAACTTAGTTAGACTAAATTAATTAATTACAACTCAAAATAAGCTCAACTAGGGCTCATATAATGTAGGAGACACTCTACATGACTCTAGTTAGACCCTCAACTCAAATTAACTGAGCCAACTAAGTCAAATTAACTTCCTTAACTAATACAAGTTGTCATGAGATGTGGAATTACAATTTTATTCCTAATTTATTTCAAGGACAAAATTAAATTAAGATTTTTTTTGTTGCATTTTCAACATTTCTTGTAATTATTTTCAATAAGGCACATAATGGCACCTTGTAACCAAATTAATACCTCCTAGCGAAGATACATAATGAATTAATCATAAAATCATATGTTGCATGTATGTTGTCTGCATACAAATATAAAACAAACATATTAGTTTTAGGTGTAACGAACTGTGGTGCTACATGCATATGGATATAAAAAACCATAAAAGCATATGATGCTTGCATACAAATATAATAAATCATATTAGTACTAGTACAAGCTAGATGGTACAACAAGATAAAAAATCATGTTAGTATTGGTACAATCTAGGTGGTACAACAATAGTAAGAAATAAAATATAATGTAAGGAGTGGAGATGGTGATCTAGTTCTAAATACAAATTTATTTTTGGCTAGGAAATACATTCCATTATAACCACCAAAGGCAACAATCACCATTGTTTGAAGCAAGCACTAGAATCACACCTGGAGTTTGGATGCAAATGTGTTAAAACATATCCTCATATATAAAAAAATAATATATTCATGTAGAGATATAAGAAAATGAGTACAAGTAAATGGATTAATTAATTATGATCATAGATAACCCTTTAAACATATTTTAATTATTTTTTTGGTCCTCTATTTGTGGATAATACATTGAACCCATAGCTAGTGTTGTGGCACTCACCTTCCATAATTCTTTTCAAAAAGTTCATGTGAATTTTAGATCTTTATCACTTAAAATTATTTTAGGAAACCAATGAAGTCTATGAATTTCCTTCATGAACACTTCTATCACTTGGCTTGTTGTATATGTACTTTGAATTCAACAAAAAATTGCATATTTGTGAGTCTAACTATGATCACAAAAGATAGCATCCTTCAAATTTTGGTAACCCTACAATGAAGTCTATTTTGGGGGACATTCCAAGAAAGGATAATGTTTCAAATCATGAACTAAAGTGAAAAGTGTATTGTTATAGGTGCTAAGCCTTTTTTTTTCCAACTCGAAGTTTGTGTCATAGAAAGTCTATTTAATACAAGGCATTGCAAAGGTTGATTCCTCTTCTACAAAGTCAAATTTGTTGTAGAAAATAATGAGCCATGCATGGCATTATTTATGTAAATCGAATCATCCAATATTGTTTTGATTACTCTGATTCCAACACATACTAGTCAAAATAAAGACTAATTTGTGAGTTATGAAGACTATTGGATACCCTTACATAGTTTGTATTTCTCATTAAGTGAGAATCCATGTACCAAAACAATTGTTTGGACAAATGCTTCAAATTAATGTTTACTGTAATTCATCACAAGAAGGTGGTGGTTTCTATCATAATTTTCCAACCCATATTCTTGATGTGATTTTGATGATAAGACCACAACATCATTACCAAACCTAGAAGTTATGGTGATGAATTTGCATAGCTAAGGTCCCAACTAGGACAAAAGAAATACAAAGAAAGGATGAAAAACCTAATGTTTCTTTTCCAAGATGTTCATAATGGTGACAAATAAAAAAAATAGTTTTTCTTTCCTCAACTTTAAGCATTTGAGGCTCAAGGCCCAAACACAACTCTATACTTATTATGCATACACAATCCTATCATGGATTTTCACTACCCTTGGTGAGAGAACCACATACTGTAACATATCAACTATGGATGTACCCTCCTTATTTTCCCTTGAAAAAACTCAATTGTTAAATTTTGATGCTAATTTTTTAGAACTGAATAGGAAACATGGGACATCCACATTAGAATTTAGTAGGAGGATGTTGTAATGGATCTAGTTAGTGAATTCCATACAACATGAAATTGATAACCTCTAAAATTTTAATCACATTTAAATCTCGAGACATAGACATTGCCCATGGAATGACAAAAGAATAAAAAATAAAAGGTCCCAGCTATTATAAGAAGTTTATATTGAAAGAAAGCCTATTTTACCATGAAAGTCATAAAATTCCATGAGATAACTTAAAAACATAAATGAGCCCACCAATAAGCTACCTTTTTAATTTAATTCCCTCTAACAAAGTGATTACCATCTTCATAATTAAAAAATCGAAAATAAGAAAAAATGATACCAAAAGAATGGGCTTGAGTATTTACTATCCACTTATTTGGTTTCATATCAATATCTACAAAATTTCAATTGAGTGGGGTGAATTTAATGAATTATCTCAATGGATACAGGTGATGAGGAAGCTGGGGTCTTACAATAGAAGAATATGGTCACCCAAGGATTCTATCTCAAATGAGAATTCAACCCTAAAAAAGGAACATCTTGTCTTTTGTAAACCAGTTTATTAATATGATTTTGGATGAAGTCATGAAAAATAACTACTCCTTCCTACAAATAAAACCAACCTCCCAAATTGGACCAACAAATATGAAAATTTTGATTAGGAAATCATTAATAAAGAAAGCCATTAATAGGTCATCCACAAATTAAAGGAAATATGGATCCATATGTACCTTGTGCAAGAGAATAAGTGGAGACCCAAGAATTTGTTTTATAAGGACAAACTAAAAGATTCTAAGAGGAAGATACAATAGGTATGCAAACATGTAATTTAAGGGATTACTTGCAACACTCCATCCCAAGTTTATGGAGTATTTCTCCATGAAATGTGGACAAAGTTTAAAATACAAAGAATTACAACATGATTTAATGCAGAGATACATACACCAGGGCACTTTTTGGATTCATTCTCTTCTACAACATTGCACAACCCAAATTTTCTTGTGAGCTTGATTTTCTTAACTTTCTCCTACAATAAGATTCTCATTAGAACCCAAAACCCCATGTAGAGGATAACCAACTTAGGGAATTCTCATCTTATGTCTACAACCAAGTAATGTGGAAGGAGGAATCCCAATTCCAAAAAATTGTGGAGATTAATTCTAGTATCTACATTAAAGAGGAGCATCCCTTACCAACAATAATTCAAGAAGAGTATTATAGAATTATGGATTATTCCAAAAATGTGGCTATAGTCAAGAAAAATCAACATTTTACCCTAGCACATTATCAAGAAATTACTTAGAAATATTTCATTGAGGCCCTTATGGTTTCATATGCTAGATGGGAAAAGATCCCGAATTCTTAAGAAACACAAATCCCATTACATATCCCTTTTTAGTCTAGCCATGGTAATAGTATAAATTTATGCGAATTCACTAAGAAAAATTGATGCCAAGTGGATGAACCTGAGTTTTTACTATCCACTTATTTCTTTTCATACTAATATTTACAAGATTGCAATTGAGTGGGATGAATTTAATGATCATCTCAATGGATACAAGTGGTGAGGAAGCTTGGGTTTTATACTTTAGAAGAAAATGGTCACCCAAGTTTCAATTGGAGTGACCTCCATGCATGTTTTTCATAATATGTTAGTGGGTTTCATGAGGACATGCAACCATATTGGGAAGGGGGGGATGAAGATCCTCCCATATGGTACATTTTGAACTCATTAAAAACCCATTTTCCTTTATATTAGAAACCCTCATTGGTTATAAATGGATTAATTAATGATGATTGGCTCATTAATTCGTATTGGATTGTTTCTTGGTTATTTTCTCATTTGCAATTATGATTTTAAGGTATATTTTGATGTGTTATTTCTATCTTATTAAAAACTAGGCTTTATAATAGGTGTGTTAAGGAATTAAATGAGTGCATGACCTCAAGACACAAACCAATTATGAAATTCTCTTGTCTCTAGTTTTGAATATGGTTGGAGAGGAATGTTAAAGATAGCTAGGCATCGAATCCACCAGGAAATACATGGGATTTAGCACTTCAACCAACTCCTGGAATCTCTTATGATGATTTTGGGAAAAATGTAACCATCCTCTTAGTGTTTTAAATATTTAGGATATTGGTCATTTGTGAAAGGTTAAAAGGAATTGTAGGTGAAATCCAAAAACATTTTGATAGATGTTAGAACACGACCATCCACAATGTTTGTGATCTAGAATCCAAAAGGATGTGAGACAAGGAGCAAATGCTTCTTCTCAAGGATGTTTACTGGTTCATGATAGGTAAGATCCATGCCAAAACCGGGATGAGCATTTGTGCTAAATAAGTTAGTGAATTCCATAATCAAATCCAACGGGAAATATATGGAAATGATGTTAATATACACCATGCATCGCTTCCATGTCTTACCAATGCCAATTCATGCATTTGGTAAGCGTTGCTATTTTATCTCTTAGAGAGTGTTAATTTTGCTTCCAATGGAGATATGGGATTGCACAATTTCAAATGGTTCTTGATCCAATGGAGGAGGATGTAGTGAAAATTTCCTTTCAGAGACCAAAATACATCATAATCCACAAAAGAGTATTAAACATAAACATGACTTAAATGCCACTATTACAATATAAAACAAATATCACAAAACAATTGGCTTGCATCCATGCATCTATGAGATTTAGATAGATCAATGGATCACCTAATGAAACATGGGAAACTATACTTTTTATCCTTCAAATAAAAATGAAAAACACTTACAACATGAACTCCTTACACACATCCCTTGAGAGAACTCCAATTAAACTGCAAGAACATAATTTAATTAATTAGAAGAAATTAATAAATACCAAACATGTTGTATATGGGATTTCTAAAAGAACATACCATTAATTAGAGCTTACAATCAATATTAAGAAAAGTTTTTCCAAACAACTGGATGGATAATAGGCTACTAGGGTATGAAAATACCATATTGTGGAGATTTCGTACCATCTGGCGGGGCTTAGTTTCCTGATTGATTCTTTCTTTTTAACGGCTAACCTCAAAAGTGATCATAAAATGTATGAGTGACACCATAAAATTTATGTGACTTTAATTCAATCACAAGTTGAAGGAAATATATCTATATATATATATATATACTTGGTAATTCATGGGGTTCCTGTGCATCAATTTTATGAAGCAACGATTGTTTCATTGAGTTAAGTAATTCATCATTTAAAAATGATGAAAATTGCATAAGTTTGAATAAATATATAAGTGACTTTTGGAGACAAAATGTATATACAGTTCAACATAATAAATTTATATGTAACATGCATTATATCTAATCTTGTAAATGTGATTTTATAGTTCATTAATCATAGATTCCTAGAACATGCCTTGGCAAGGCTCCAATTATCGTGAACCAAGGATCGCTTCACATGATTTGTACAAGATGTTGCATATCTATTGAGTTTCGATTGATCCATCTCTCTTAGCACCTCATCTGGAACACTAACAAATGGTGTAATTTTCTCCTCACTCTCTAAACACTTCCTCTTACCTAAGCCAACTGACACTACTTGTACAACATCCTGAACAGGCTCCCTAATCTTCTCCCTTCCCTGAGCTCTTATTCTAGATGCAACGTATGAATCATCTCAAAGTGCAACAAATCTAGGTGGTCAAGGTACTAAACGAGGTTTTGGAGCCCTAAATCCAACATCTTTCATAACATCTATTCATTCATATGCACGACCTTTTCCAGATCCATAGAACATGGATCTTGTATCTTCATAATTGGAATCCATGTGCTCTCCAAACTCGACGTATAACGTCCTTGAAAAATATTAAAAATTCATCATTATTTGGGAAATTTCCCTATGTGTATAGGGACTTTTGATAAAGAAATGGTGCAATATTAGGGTCATTAAATCTTGCAAAGGTTTCATACAATTTTTATCTTCATATCACAAGTCAAATAATGAGAAGGCCATTTCATTAATGATCCTTTCTCTCACTTCTTTAAAAGAGTGTCTACCCATAACTGATGCTCTCCTCTTATGTATCATGTAAATTTTTTTATCGATCATCATTCCAACCCCATGATACGCCGCTATGAGATTATCCAAACTGTATAAAAGTATTTGGAGACAATATCTAGTAGGGATAGAGATATTGCTATTTTTGAGGCCATTCTACAATCTCACAAAATGCGCCTTGATGTCATCAATAGTAAGAGCGGAGTTTTCTTTCCAAAGCATCTCCGTAGGACCATCTCCAGGATGGGGGTAAAGAGGTTCATAGTTTTCATTATGGGCATACTATTGAGGCCTAAGACCTCTCCCACCATGATCATGTCCCATAGGAGCACGATCAAAACCTGTAACATGATAAATTTTCTCATACTATTTAAATGTAAATTAATTTCACTTAGACAATTCCTATTAAAAAAATGTCTACATTTAAAATTACCTGGCCCATGAACTTTCTCATTCTTCGAGCATCTGTTTGGAGGACAATTGTCCCCTTCCGAGGAAAAAATCTCAGAGCTATTATGGCCCATATAAAACATCAAATTTTCAATCATGCATAAGTATGAGAGATGGGATAACTTTTAACATTAAACCTACCTTGAAAAATATTTATGTTCAAATTTGACTTGAATTCTCCTGGACAAGTTGATGAGAATCAACATGGCCGGCCTCATGCTCAGAGCATTCACCTATGGATGACAATATTTTTTCACATTAAAAGGGTGTGAAAGAGGAACATATTCACATGTTAAACTTTAAATTTATACATTGTCTAGACTTGAACATGTTAACTAGAAATTGAACATGTACCTATACCATGTAAATTAGATCCCTCAAAACCACATCTACTCATTCCTGAAGCTTTTCAATAGATCTATATGCATGGCCTGTACAATTTACATTATATTGTCAATCACAAGTATGAGACATGTGTGATAATTTTTTGTGCATTAAACATCTCACTTCAAGATTTATATTCATATTTTACCTAAACCAACTCTATCAAATAGTTGGTTGGTTCTTGAAGGCAGAGTACTCAAATCATTACCATCAACCTCAAGCTCGACCTGTGCACCTATCAACAATGATATTTTTTCACATTAATGTGTGTCAAAGAAGACTATTCACATGTTAAACATTGAATTTATAGTGTAGTGTTGAACATGTTTACTAGCAATCAAATGTGTACCTGTAGTACGCCCAAGAGACCCCTTAGAATGTCGTCTAATATGTTTGTTGGAACCTGAAGTGACTGCTCCTAAAAAGCGGTTATTGGGCGGGTTGTTCAATGCCATTGTTCATGTATACAAGAGAACTAGTGATTAATATTAATCTTGAAGATTTAATTTCAACAAGAATTAAAGTTAAATGGATTTAAATATTTTTATTATTTAATATGAAATAATAACAATTCTAGAAAAGGGTTGGTATCAAAGAAAAAAATTATCATGACATGACCTAGCTTGGAGTTGGGAATGTTACGTTGTGTTATCAAAGCCTTGGTTTTAGAAAAATACATATATGGGTAGAGGTCAATGTGGATTTTTTTGAGTTCCTTGTTATGGTGCATCTTGCAAATCACTGATGAAGTTTGTTGACTAATTCCTTCATCATTTCAAAGATTTGGTTGATGTTTGATGGCCTTACCTTTTTGATGCTTGACATGGTTGTTTCTAGGATATACAAATGATGATATGGTAATATGTCCATGATGTAGCCTAGCCACATTGTAGGGTAGTAGGGATGACATTGTACTATTGGTTGTGATAAGGGTAAGACAGTGGCAATGCATTGGAGATTTTTGGAAACATCATCGATGAAGGAAAATATTCCATCCACCAATGAAGAGTTATGATGATCATTGAAGAAGGAATCGAGTAATCATCGATAGAATTTTTTCTTAGTTCAACATTTTAGGCACTCATCAATACAAATTTTTTTTCTTAGTGAATTTTCTCCAAAAATGCTCAGTTTGAGAGATAGCTAGTGCCACTATAAATTCTAAGTCTAGATAAAATGTAAAAAGAACGAAGTTGGAAATTCTAGATTGCTACAAAATTTAACTAGAGCATCAGTTTGAAATTTGAAAGTTATTGTGTACTCACAATCTATAATAATATCTTTTGTTGATATTAATTTTTTTCTATTTCCTGACATATTTTATTTTACAAGTGGTAGAAGTTAGTCTCTGACAATAATTGAATATAAAAAAGGGGCACAATTAAGGAGAAATGTTATACTTCTGAAGGATGTAAACTTCATCTTAGAGAGTAGAATGAGGCATGAGTATAATCATTGGAAAGGTGATATAGAGGAGAATATATCCAAAAGATGAAAATCTAGTTTAGTGCAACTATACTTGTAATGAATTGAGATGAAGAATGCCTTATGGCCTAAATAATGAAACTTTTATAATATGCAAAACTTCTAACAAGAATGGTTTCTTACACATTTTGCAGAATTAGGGGTATAATGGAACATGATAAGCTTAGGAATTGTAGATTAGAAAAACATGGAAGTTGCAAAAAAATACTACAATGATGAAAGAGAAGCTAAAGGCATAAACATTAGTTTAAGTAATGAGGAAATAAATTCTAATGGGCATAGAGGTATGGTGGAGCTAGTAGAGTTGGTAGAGACTATGAGGAGCCTTAAGATAAAAGTGCACTATTACAAAGATGATAATGAAAGAATAATAAGAATGCAAGAGTAACAAAATCAAATAAATACTTAGTGGTTGCAATGTTGCAATGAAAAATAATGGATCAAGTTCAAGACTTGAGGAAGAAGGAAGACCTTATGCATTGAGGGATAAATACATATGATAAAAACACTCAAGAAGTCCTAGTATAGCTCAAAGACATCACTACTCACCTACACATTTATCCAAGAAGTATTATGCATCTGAAGAGTCAAGGAGTATCCTAGAAGTACTCTTTTTTATACATCAAAGAATAAGAATACATGAGTTGGATAACTTTCCAAATGAGTTTAGGAAGATTAAGCCACCAAAAAATGATGGTGAAAACAAGAGAGGAGATGATGTTGAAATTTGGTTGGTTGGAATTAGAAGATATTTTTAGTTGCATAGTTACTCATCTAATCTAGAGGCCATGATTTTTGTTTATCATCTAAAAGGAAAGCCTCTATGTGGTGGGACCAATTGAAGCAATTAAATCATATTAAAGACAAAATAATTTCTTGGAAGAACTTCAAGAAGTATATTTAGCAACAATATCTTTTAGAATGATACTATGACAAGAAGATGAAGGAGTTATTCAAACTCAAGGTGGGAAATATGACCATAAAAGAGTATGAAAGGAAGTTCTTGGAGTTGTTGAGGTATGTGGTCTTTATTAATGAGAAGAATGTGAAAATATAGAAGTATTTAAGTTGTTTCCCATCCTTTTATGAAGAAAAAATTCAATTTGATGAATCCAAGACTCTAGTAGAAAACATTAGAAAGGCCAAGTACCTATATGAGCAAATAAAGGGTAGAGAGACTTATCAAAATTATTGGAAGGATAAGAACAAGGATAATTTAGATCAGATACATAATGGATTCAAACCTCCTTTAAAGAGAAATATTCTTAAAATACATCAACAAAATTAGTTTTCTCAAGATGAATCCAAAATGGTAGATTCCTATTAATAAGAGGAAGACCATTTAGTAAAATTTTAAGGATGTAGGGAGACTCATCAACCATTAACTTATTATTTATATTTTTACTTCTCTTTATACCTTAGAAGTTTCCACAAGTATTATTTCAAGTTATTGTTCATTAGTGGAAGGAAACCCTACATGTTGGTCAATGATCCCCATATCATCCTGATCAATTACCAATTTTTTCTGGAGATTATTAGCAGTATAATTCAAGAGCTAACAATGAGCATTTCTTGTGTGTGACCTGCAAAGATAGGATGTCAAAAGTATTTATCAACAAGCTAAATGGCGAACTGTAACTACCAAAGCATACCAGGAAAGACAAAATTACAACATCGCCCCCAAATCTCATCAAGCACCTTTAACATCTTCAAGTATCTCTCAAGACACATAACAATGTGGTGGTCAAGGAAATCAATAGACCTAAATTCTCCACATATTCACAATAAAAAATCCACAAGAAAAGGAGTACATGGAGAATTGGTTAACATATAAGGTGCCGACTTGTGAGGCGATTCTACTCTTTTCGACCTCTAAAAACTGCGCCATATATGATCAAATCCATAAGGCCTCTACAGTCATCAACCCAAAAACATGTAAAATAAGGCCACCATTTTAAGGCATTGAATTGCCACTTGAAAACCCCAATAAGGTGTTGATACATTAGAGTTCATTTTTCATTTCTCTCCTTCAAGGCACGAGAGAAATCAATGAACCCTGGGATATGATTTTCTCTCGTGATGGATTGGACCACCAAAAAATGGTGTTCTAGTGAGATAATATATTGCATGGCCAACAATCATAGATTTATGTTAAAAGAGGTTGAATATTCACTAGGGTTCCATCTAACAGTTTTAGGGTTTGGCTACGTGCATGCTTTCATAGGTTCTGAACACTTCTTTCATTCTTGACATTTTGGGAAGGTTAATTTGTCTCTATGAACCTGGACTTACATAGAGTGGTTGGTAACTGAAATATGTCAAAGTGACCTTTGCAAGTTAGGAAATTGATCTACATTAATATGACATCATAGTTGGTTCACTCCCATGGAAAATTCGCTAATGAAAGGTGGTGTATCCCATCTAGTGATCCCAACCATCCTATCTATCCATACCATTCCTTTATATATGGGAATTTCAAGATTGAAAGATGGTGTTTCCCATATAGAGTCATACTAGATGTACCGCACTTGAAATTATGGGAATTTAAAGACTTAAAGGTTATCCCAAAAGTTATTTATGGTTATCCCTAAGTTACTTAATGGTTGGGGGTGTAATGAAATAAAGCAACTTTAATATGTATCTATCCATGTTGATCGATAAATATTCCCCAATTCATAACCTTAAACCTATCTATATCAATGTCATTGTTATTGTGATCACCACTTGGGTGAGGTGTGTTTTCTATTGTCGCTTACTACACTTGATTTCCTTATAAAAGGGTGAGCCTGGATTTTCCACTCAAATAATAGGTTCTTCCATGAGGATTATGAGCCAACCATCTTGTTTCATTTAGTCTATCCCTTCCATCACCTTTCTTATATACCTAGTAGCTGGTTAGAGACACAACATGACGAAGACTTAAGAGCTTGGAAGGTCTAGCTCATGAATCAAATGAATGGATCACTGTTTTGAAAAGCTAGGTAGTAATAGGGATGTTGGGATATTTTTTCACTCAGGAACATGTACTTTTGGCAAGCAAATAGATTTGTTATTTCCATTCTATAACCCCATCCTTCCTCCTTAGAAATATTCCTACCATATCTAGACATAATAGTTTTTTTTAGCTTCTAGTATAACAAAGGAAGCAAAAAACCATAAACAAGATAATCAATATGAAGTAGATTTAGTGCATAATATTAGCATGGCTAAACTTGAAGGGAAGGAGACAAATTACGAGAAGATACATTAAGGGAGACATATGCAGATACAGATAAAGAAGGAGACATATATCCACCTTTACTTTCATTAGAGGGAGACAAATACTTTAAGGGAAGGAGATTGGCACTTTAACTCTCTTAACAAAAATGATGAAAGATTACCTTTAAGGTATCTTACTTATTGGGGGTGTCAAAGTGGAAATTGTTAGCTTAAAAATGGACATTTCAACAATTTTTTTGGTTTTTTCTAGAAAAGAGAAATCATCCTTTCATTAAAAAAGGAGTATAGATACATAGATATATGATTAAAAAAAAAAACCTCAGAGTTTGACAATGTCATTGTCACCAAATACATTCAGACAGAAAAGCTGACCAAGAACTTTACAAACATTATAACATCAACTAATAACCCTTTTGAACATAGAAAAAAATGCAAAATAATCCAAGCCCCGGAATTCTAGTACCGTATAACCAAGGAAAATTTTAAGAACCACCCTAAATTTATATGTATAATAAATGGGCGAATCCCCATGATACAATAGGAAAAGTGGGAGGTGATTTTATCAATAATATAATATGTATATATAATTTTTTTGGTGAATCTCTCACCAGATTATATTATCTTGTAATGATCCAGATTTAAACAGGAACGCAACAAATTACAGAGATAACCATATACACAAAGATGCAGTGGAAATAATACTTCATTTCATTAATGGAAAATACTGAAATATGCTTACAACCAGAAATGGAAATAAACCAGCTAGGGCAATGGTAGCTTATCTCTGAGAAGAGATGTGATGGCTACATGCCTCTGAACTGTGTTATAATGAGGCTCGAAGGCCTATTTATTGTTGAGAAACAATGGAAAACCCTTAACATTCCAAAACCTAACCCTAGGAGATGAAACGCCAAACTGTGGGCCCTGTTTGGGGTAAATTGGTACATCAACTTCCCGGGGTCGTAACTTTGGCATATGATCTCCGTTTGACGCATACAATAGCTCGTTAGAAAGATCTATCCGAGTACTACCATTGTTGGAACGGGCAACATCGGTTTGCACCCATGTTGCCCCTGAATTCCCCAAAAAACGTCGTTTAGGGCCTCAAAACGGCTCCAGAAGTTCAGGACCCGAAAAACTGCTAAAAATAGTAAGTTGTGCTACAATTAAGGAAACTGAAAATGCTGAGAAAGACAATGGTGGGGGTCCAAGTGGACTTGGCAGGTGGCCACCAATATCCACCTGGATCATTCCTCCCCCCTTAGGAAGCAATGGTCCCCATTGCGTTGAGCTCCTCCATGAGATGAGGAAACTTTTGCTGAACCTGTTCCCTGGTGAGCCACTTGCCCTGCTGAAGGAGTTGGCCTGCTTTGACAACTCGATACAGTTGGATATTCTGTTGGCGAGTGTTCTTGATCTGTGTGTCCATGATCCGATCAGTTGCAGCTTGTTCCATTCAATCTGGATTTAATTATAACAATGTAAACTTTGAAACGGGAACTGATACTGTTACCCGTTTTGTAGAGGTGGCAAAAAAATGACCCGATTTTCAAAAGTGTTGATGCAGAATACACATGTTTTTTTAAGAACATGCTTTTTGGAACTTTAATTTTTTTCATGTGCATTAAGTGGGTGAGGCTCGGTGAATGGTAGTGATTTTCATCCTGATTTTAAAAAGTGTGTATTCTGCATCACACCCTTTTTTTAAAAGACCTATTTTTTGACTTTAAATTTTCTAGTGTGTGAAATGTAAAAAATTATTTTCTAAATTTGATAGTTTTTGAAGTCGTCATTGTATTCATATTTTCTTGTTCTCTATCTTAATTTTTTTTTTTTTTTAGTGGGCTTTTTATTGTTTTGCGTTTTTAAATTATAAAGTCGATAGTTTGAATTTTAGATAATCTACATATTTAGACATCTTTTCAACCCCCTTAATTAATTTTTCAATCGACATGAAATAATTGTTTCTAAAAAACAACATTTTTTAACAATGGACATAAAAAATAACCATTTTTAACATAAATATAACAAAAAAACTAAACGTTTTGATAATTTTTTGCTAGAATTAACATGTCAAAATCACAAATTTTATACAAAAATATTAACTAAAAATGGTCAAATAATAGTTTTTTTTATGAATTTCATGTCAAAAGGATAATAATAACTACTTTTTTTTCAAAAAAAAATGATTAACTTAAAAATCAATGCAAAAATCACATATTACCAATATTGAACGTATAACAACCCTAATTGAGTGTTTATTCTTCTCATAAAATGTCAAAGTCAAAACATTGCAAAGCTTGAGTTACAAGCATAACTTAAATTTAATCAAGAATGTCACGTAATCCAAACTCTTCGTCCTCTAGAGTTTCATCATTGTCCTCTTCCACAATATTTTCTGTTTCATTTTGCTCATTTTGCTCATTTTCCTCTTCTAATGGGTCTTTCATGTCTGCAAATCCCCCATTATGTGTCTTTCCATACATTCCATGTAATGGTGGTTGGGGTTCCTTTGCCTTTTTTGCCACACGTGATTCACTAAAGTCCCCTTTCTTCAACCCAATTTCTTGCATTGCATCTGGAAGAAATTGGAGAGCATTAATTCTTTGCTGAATGAAATTGCATTGTAATGGATCTTTCTCAATTGCAATGCAATTTCTTCCTTTTTGAAGGCAGCATGCTAGTGTTGTACCTAATTATCAAGCACAAAAAAATAATGAAGTAAATTAGTACAATGACATATTAATTAAAAAAAAGAACATATTGAAATTCAATTCCATGTGGCAAAACGTACCTGAGCCAGAAAATAAATCGAGAACCCAATCTCCTTCATTTGAACATATGTCTATAAGATAGTTAATCAATAATTGTGGTTTCTGATAAATGTTAACTATCTCTCCTTTCATTTCTTTGTCTTCATATGTTAGTTTTCTCACAACAGCATCATAAGACAGTATTTGGCTATGACTCTTTTTGTCCACCCGATTAAAAATCATAGACATATGGCTATCATCTTTTGCCCAACTATCAATATGAATGAACTCACAGTCATTTATAAATTGTTGATCTTCATTGTCAAGAAGATTTGACTTTTGCCTGTAACATAAAATAGTAAAATTTCAATTAACTTGTACATAAATTAATTTTTCAACATTAATCAAATATACCTTTAAACATCTTACCATGTAAGCTGCATCCTTGAATTTGTTTTCCCCTTGAAGCTTGACAATAACATTGCCAACTGTGTGTCTGAATGAAATGTCACAAATCTCCATAATGGTGATGACGTCACTTCCTTAAATCCCGCCACCACTTTATTAAAAGCTTGATAAGTATAAGGGTCATTATCATAGCAAATGTTTGGAATATTGAAACCATGGGGAATATCTGCAATAACGAGGGCATAATCCCTTTTTGGTATGAGTTTCGCAATGTCTTCACAGTCGCCTTGTATTACTTGATATTGAATAGTGTCTAGCCCATTCCAAATGAAATGATTAAGAGTTGGATCAAGTTCAACATTCTTAATACGTTGCTTTCTCAGTCTTTCAATCTTTATTTTTTCAATAAAAGTCTTGAAACTGTCTGGTGCTCCATTATCTTCTTTCTTCATCTTTTACCAAACAAACAAATGTATGTGTAAGTTTTAATTTAAATTAAAAATAGTACACAGATGATTAAAACTGAATGTATAAATCAAGTTACCTTTTTAAATGCAAGATAAAAAGCTTTCAATGTTGATGTAGAACTTGAATCTGGATAGTTGCGTACAACATCATCCCAACTATCTTCATTCAACAATTTAACCATTTGTTCCTGAATTTTCATGTAAACTTTGTGACTGCATAGATAAAGTAAGAAAAAGTTAATATACTGATATGTATAACAAATACTACCAATAACAACATGTTTTAGTTAAAAGATAACTATAATCCTGGAAATAAGTAAAAATAATTCAGCAAACTTACTTTTGAAATTCTTCAGACATTTCTTCCAATGATAATTCCCCCGACTTCACACGAGATAATATTGTTTTGACAATTTTTTCATCTTTCACTCCTTGCATCGCCCTCCAAGGCGTGATGGTCATATCGTCTGGAAGTTGCTTCAGTTCAGGCGCTGATTTATTGTTGCTACATATCAATGGCTTAGACTTTCTGACCTTCTGGTTTTTAATGCCAATGTCTTCCCACATGCTAAAAATGTCATCAATCAAAAATCCAAATATCTCCAGTTCTAAATGCCAATTGGAAAATGTTATCAACACCTCTGAATAAATCGCTAGATCTATTGTCTTTTCCATTTTTTGAATTGCCTTTATCTTCAATTTGATAGCCTATTTCCATACAACATTCCTTTCGGAAATCTGTAGTAATATTGATCTTATCCCCACCACATTTTTCTAGGAATTCACTATGAATAAATCTAACCTTTTAGACCAAAGTCATAGACATCCTATATTCATTATCTGAATTATGATCCCATGCCACTAGCTTTGCTTCTGTTTCATTTAAACCAGCATAAATGATACATTTCATCGTTTCAAAACGTGGGTTATTAGGATATTCCTCCATCAATTGTCTTTGAGCTTCAACAGAATGGTTCCCCCCAAGCACATAATAATTGTATTCAAAACATTTTGACTTATCAAATGCTTCTTTGTTGGGAACTTGAAGTGGATCAACAAGAAGCACATAACTAACCACATGAGCATATGGATTTTACCTCATCAATGTCTTCAAGTTGTGAACATGCAGATGGTGCGGCTTTCTGACTTGATATTGGCATTGTCCTTCACTTGCCTTATAGGTTTGTGTCACATTTAACTGAAATGTACGACCACCATCAACTAGGTTTCTCTTTGTCAAATTCTGTCGAATGGCATTTTGTTTTGTTTTGATAATGCCATCACCTAAATCAGCTCCTGGTGTAATGATTTCTCTGCTTTCTTTTGAAGTTTCACTAGGTTCTTGACTGCTGGTAATGACTACTTCAAGATCTTCAACTCTACTTTTTTTCGTCTTAACATTCTGAAGAGATCTATTCTTGGCCATTGTTACTTTTGGTCTTTTACGACCTTCCACAATTTCAATGTCATCTTCAGTAATGGCAACATATGCTTCATTGTCAACTTCATCGTCTTCAAAAGTAACTTGTTTACCCTTGCTAGATTTATCCACCAGAGGCCTTTTTTTTTTATTCTTTGGATGTAGTTTTGTAGCATCATCAATTACTACATTTTCCATGTTTTGCATATCTTCCTCTGACACTGAGTAAAAATGGCTGACAACGTTCATGATATCATTCTCTATGTAATGAATGCCTCCCACCATAATTGAACAGCTTTCAACAAAATTCTGCCAAACAAAATATCATATGTTAATATAATCAAAGTTAAAAAATATAGCGAGACATTTTCAAAACGCAAAATAAAAATACAAATAACAATACTTACCGTGTTTTGTGTCATATCATTTACGATTTGTTTACACAACTTTGTAGATACCTCTCTCCTATCATATAATGAATATGATAGTCGGTATTTAATCCTTTCATGTGACTTGGCAGTTTTTGTAAGTACGTAAACAACTTCAGTGTTTGGTACCGAACACATATCTATGACTTTTCCCATCACCTCCAAATTTTCAGTATTATTGCGTGTATCAATGTATAGATATATATTCACAGTTGTGCTCTCTCTTTCTTTCACATACTAGGCTCTTGATGGAAATTTCACCTCTTTTGAACTTTTCCAATCTGAGATTAGCTTCTTATCACTTAAAACAGTTGACATATTTGTAGGTATGAGCTCAGGTGGAGTTCGTTCACCAACGTTTTTTGTAGGTATGAGCTCAGGTGGAGTTCGTTCACCAACGCTTTTTGAAGATACACCTTTAAGACTCCTTGCTCCAGAAAGATTCACAGAAATTTTTCTTGATGCCATTTTCCTAAAAAAAAAACACATAAATTAGTAAAAAAAAAAATTGCTAGGCGGGGCTGGGCGGGGTGGGCTGGGTGGGCGGGGCGGGGTGGGCGGGCGGGCCGGGTGGGCTGGGCGGGGCGGGCCGGGCGGGCGAGGTGGCTGGGCGGGTTGGCTGGGCGGGGTGGGCCGGGTGGGGCAGGCGGGCCGGGTGGGCTGGGCGGGGCGGGCCGGGTGGGCTGGGCGAGGCAGGCGGGCGGGGTGGGCCGGGTGGGCTGGGCGGGGCGGGCGGGCCGGGTGGGCTGGGCGGGGCGGGTGGGCAGGCCGGGTGGGGCGGGCGGGCGGGCCGGGTGGGGCGGGTGGGATGGGCGGGCGGGCTGGGCTGGGCGGGGAGGGTGGGCGGGCCGGGCGGGCCGGGCGGGCCGGGTGGGGCGGGCGGGTGTGGGCGGGCCGGGTGGGGCGGGCGGGGTGGGGCGGCCGGGTGGGGCGGGCGGGGCGGGCGGGGCGGGCGAGCGGGTGGGATGGGCGGGGTGGGCGGGCCGGGTGGGCGGGCGGGGGGATGGGCGGGGTGGGCGGGCGGGGGGGATGGGCGGGGTGGGCGGGGCGGGCGGGTGGGATGGGCGGGGTGGGCGGGTGGGCTGGGCGGGGCGGGCGGGGTGGTCTCGACCACCCCGCCCGCCCCGCCCAGCCCACCCGCCCACCCCGCCCATCCCACCCGCCCGCCCCGCCCACCCCGCCCATCCCCCCCGCCCGCCCACCCCGCCCATCCCACCCGGCCCGCCTGCCCACCCCGCCCATCCCACCCGGCCCGCCCGCCCCCCCCCGCCCATCCCACCCGCCCGCCCATCCCGCCCGCCCGCCCACCCCGCCCATCCCACCCGGCCCGCCCGCCCCGCCCGCGCACCCCGCCCATCCCACCCGCCCGCCCACCCCGCCCGCCCGCCCATCCCACTCGCCACCCCGCCCATCCCACCCGGCCCGCCCGCCCCCCCCCGCCCATCCCACCGCCCGCCCATCCCACCCGCCCGCCCGCCCGCCCGCCCACCCCGCCCATCCCACCCGGCCCGCCCGCCCCGCCCGCCCACCCCGCCCATCCCACCCGCCCGCCCACGCCGCCCATCCCACCCGCCCGCCCACCCTGCCCGCCCGCCCATCCCACTCGCCACCCGCCCATCCCACCCGGCCCGCCCACCCCGCCCATCCCGCCCGCCCACCCCGCCCATCCCACCGGCCCGCCCACCCGCCCACCCTGCCGCCCGCCCACCACCCGCCCACCCCGCCCGCCCGCCCGCCCGCCCGCCCCGCCCCGCCCACCCGGCCCAACCCGCCCCGCCCCGCCCACCCCGCCCGCCCGGCCCAGCCCGCCCCGCCCCGCCCACCCCCCCGCCCACCCCGCCCGCCCGGCCCGCCCAGCCCACCCGCCCGCACAGGGCCACCCCCGGGCCGCCCCGCCCCGCCCAAGGGCGGAGCGTCGATTCCGGGAATCGACGCTCTGCCCTCGGGTGGGGCGGGGCGGCCCGGGGGTGGCGCTGCGCGGGCGGCGCCGCCCGCGCAGCGCCACCCCCGGGCCGCCCCGCCCCGCCCAAGGGCGGAGCGTCGATTCCGGAATCGACGCTCTGCCCTCGGGTGGGGCGGGGCGGCCCGGGGTGGCGCTGCGCGGGCGGCGCCGCCCGCGCAGCGCCACCCCCGGGGCGCCGCCCGCGCAGCGCCACCCCCGGGCCGCCCCGCCCCGCCCGAGGGCGGAGCGTCGATTCCCGGAATCGACGCTCCGCCCGAGGGCGGGGCGGGGCGGCCCGGGGGTGGCCCTGTGCGGGCGGGTGGGCGGGTGGGCTGGGCGGGGCGGGCGGGCGGGGTGGGGCGGGCCGGGCGGGCGGGGGGGGTGGGGGGGGGCGGGGCGGGCTGGGCCGGGTGGGCGGGCCGGGCGGGGGGGGTGGGCCGGGCGGGGCGGGCTGGGCCGGGCGGGCGGGCGGGATGGGCGGGTGGGCGGGCGGGTGGGATGGGCGGGGTGGCCGGGGTGGGCGGGCCGGGTGGGATGGGCGGGTGGGCGGGCGGGATGGGCGGGGTGGGCGGGCCGGGTGGGATGGGCGGGGTGGGCGGGCCGGGTGGGATGGGCGGGCGGGTGGGGCGGGTGGGATGGGCGGGCGGGCGGGGTGGGCGGGGTGGGCGGGCGGGCCGGGTGGGATGGGCGGGGTGGGCGGGATGGGCGGGTGGGCGGGCGGGATGGGCGGGCGGGGCGGGCGGGCCGGGGTGGGCGGGTGGGCCGGGTGGGATGGGCGGGGTGGGCGGGCGGGGTGGGCGGGCCGGGTGGGATGGGCTGGGGGGGCGGGCGGGTGGGATGGGCGGGGTGGGCGGGCGGGGGTGATGGGCGGGGTGGGCGGGCCGGGTGGGCGGGCGGGGGGGATGGGCCGGGTGGGCAGGCGGGGGGGAGGGGCGGGGTGGACGGGGGTGGGCGGGTGGGCGAGGCGGGGCGGGCGGGTGGGATGGGCGGGGTGGGCGGGTGGGCTGGGCGGGGCAGGCGGGGTGGTGACACCCCGCCCGCCCCGCCCAACCCACCCCGCCCATCCCACCCGCCCGCCCCGCCCCGCCCACCCGCCCACCCTGCCCGCCCCGCCCATCCCACCCGCCCGCCCCGCCCAGCCCACCCGCCCGCCCGCCCAGCCCCGCCCATCCCACCCGGCCCACCCGGCCCGCCCCGCCCAGCCCACCCGGCCCGCCCGCCCGCCCCACCCACCCGCCCGCCCCGCCCAGCCCACCTGGCCCGCCCGCCCGCCTCGCCCAGCCCACCCGACCCGCCCGCCCGCCCCGCCCAGCCCACCCGGCCCGCCTGCCCGGCCCGCCCAGCCCACCCGGCCCGCCCAGCCCAGCCCACCCGGCCCGCCCGCCCGCCCCCACAACCCACCCGGCCCGCCCGGCCCACCCAGCCCGATTCACAGTTACCGATTCACCATGTGGTATAAAAAAAAAATTTGGCTTGGAAAATTTTTTAATTTAAAAAAAAATATATTTTTCATTAGCGTAATTTAATATGAAAATTTCGAAAAAATAATTGTACTTGCCTTTCAATTGCGACAATTCTTCGTTGTATATATTGTTGATAGCAATATCGCTGCTCCACAAATTCACGAGTCTTTCAAGGAATTTCAGAAAACCTAGATGTGAGGCGAGTAATAGTGATAGCGAAATTTATTATATAAGTGAAATTACGAAGATGTTTTTCCATACGATTAATGTGGGATAATTTGTTTTACATTAGTATAGAGAGAATATTGTAGAGTTGTTTTACAACGGATTGAATGTGGGATTAATATGTTTGAGAATATATTATAAAAATTAGAAAAAAAAGAAATTGTTAAGTAAATATGATATACTTTAACTATTAGAATAATTAATGTACAAGTTGTGATTTACAATTTGAATTTTAGTGATTTATTTCATAAAAATAAATTAGTTTATGTTTTTCAATCAATTGTAGAATAAAATAATAAAGGTAAATAAATCTAACAAACTTTTTGAGGGAAATATTTTCGCGAAAATTTTTGGAGGGAATAATTTTGGAGGGAATATTTCATTCTTTAAGCTATATAATACGCTCAGGAGACTCCATTTGTGTCATTCAACATTTTCTATTTGAAAGTGATGGATTGCTCTGATGGTGAAGTTTCGGTTTATACACCATCAACATCTTCATCGCGTAACAACTCTATTCATATTGATGAATATAGTGGGAATCCTTCCACTATGAATAGAAAGTCAATTCTTCCACTTAGTCCCGATTCTAAGGACTACAAGAGCAACACTGATGAAAGAGGGGATGGAGAATTTAAAGAGTCACAGATTCCACTTAGTCCAAATTCTAAGGACTATGAAAGCAGCGGTGATGAGGAGCATGATGGTGAAGTTCAAAAGAATGGGGTGTCACAATGTCCACTTAGTCCTAATTCTGAGGACTATGAGAGTAGCAGTTTTGAAGAATGTGATGGTGAAGTTCAAAAGAATGGAGGGTCACGATGTCCACTTAGTCCTAATTCTGAAGACTATGAGAGCAGCAGTTTTGAGGTGCATGATGGAAAATTTCAAAATAATGGAGTGTCAAAGTGTCCACTTAGTCCTAATTCTAAGGACTATGAGAGCAGCAGTGATGATGAGCATGATGATGAATTTCAAAAGTATGGATTGTCACAGTGTCCAGTTAGTCCTGATTCTAAGGACTATGAGAGCAACGGTGATGAAGCGCGGGATGATAATTTTCAAAAGATTGGAGTATCACAATGTCCTCTTAGTCCTAATTCTATGGACTATGAGAGCAGCGGTGATGAAGCGCGGGATGATGATTTTCAAAAGATTGGAGTATCACAATGTCCTCTTACTCCTAATTCTAAGGACTATGAGAGCAGCGGTGATGAAGCGCGGGATGATAATTTTCAAAAGATTGGAGTATCACAATGTCCTCTTAGTCCTAATTCTATGGACTATGAGAGCAGCGGTGATGAAGCGCGGGATGATGATTTTCAAAAGATTGGAGTATCACAATGTCCTCTTACTCCTAATTCTAAGGACTATGAGAGCAGCGGTGATGAAGCGCGGGATGATGATTTTCAAAAGATTGGAGTATCACAATGTCCTCTTAGTCCTAATTCTAAGGACTATGAGAGCAGCGGTGATGAAGCACGGGATGATGATTTTCAAAAGATTGGATTATCACAATGTCCTCTTAGTCCTAATTCTAAGGACTATGAGAGCAGCGGTGATGAAGCACGGGATGATGATTTTCAAAAGATTGGAGTATCACAATGTCCTCTTAGTCCTGATTCTAAGGACTATGAGAGCAGCGGTGATGAAGCGCAGGATGATGATTCTCAAAACATTGGAGTATCACAATGTCCTCTTAGTCCTGATTCTAAGGACTATGAGAGCAACAGTGATGAAGAACAGGATGATGCAGTTTGTCCTAATTCTAATCAGTATAAAGGTAGCAGTGACAAAGGACAGGATGTAGCATCTTCAATAAGTAAACAGCCACATTTTCAACATAGTCCTAATTCTATGGACTATGAGAGCAGGACTGATAATGTACATGAGGAAGAATATCCATTAAACATCGAGTCAGATTTTCCATTTAGTCTGAATTCTAAGGACTATGATAGTAGCACTGAAGAAGGGGAAGATGAAGGGTATCCTCTCAGTCAAAATTTGAAAATCAGAGCAGATCATAGTGTGGATAACGTTCCTCTTAATGATGAAAGTCCTTATAAAAATGAAGATCCAATGATGGAGATGTTGCCAAGAAATATTGTATCAAGGAGTAGGAGTAGACCTTTTCGTATCAATGCAAGCTATTCTAGTTATACAAGGGGTAGAGCAGAATATCTGACGAGAAGAAGTTCTATCAGCGCTCTCATTTCAAGTGAATGTTGCCAAAAAAATTGCTTGAAACGTATGGATTTCACATTTGCATTAGAAAGCAGGAAGAGATATTTGTCAATGAATAAAAGCATGCAAACTCATATTTAGTTGGCTGCATGCAATCTACATTGTCAGGTTATGATTATCATATTAGGAATTTTTTATTGTGTAGAAAAGCTTTCAAAATGTTTCATTCACTTGGGAATTTTCGTCTCTCGAGAATTCAAGAAAATTTGGAAAAGGATCCCACATTTTATTCAGAAGTACGTTATAAAAGACAGTTTGGGCCATTATCAAATACTACAATGTCATGGATGAAAGATTTCTTTTCAAAGCATGGAGAGTGTATGCCAAATAGAGAGACAATACATATTCCAGATAATTTTTCAAGACGAGAAATCTACAACTTATACAAAGAATATGCAGAAAGTGCTGAGGGACAGGGCCACTTTATTACATATCAATATTTTGTGAAGCTATGGAAGAAAGAATTCAATAATGTTCGTATTCCTAAGAAGACAAGGATGGGGATTTGCAGTACATGTGCTTCTCTTAAATCAAAAAGGGACAAATGTGAAGGCTCAGAAAGAGGTAAGTGTTCATAACTTTTACTTTTAAAATTGTATAGTCATCAACTATGAAAACATATTTCTTAATGAATTTCTTTTATGTTGTGTAGATTTAATTGTCAAAGAACTTCAGGAGCATCGCGAACAACAAACAAATGAAAGGAAGAAGTTGTACAAGCATCGAAAGAAGTGTTATGATAATCCAAATAAATATTTGGGTTTGATAATTGATGGTATGGACCAGAAGAAAACACTTTTACCACATTTTGTTCGCACACCCAAAAATCTACAAGAGGAAAATTTTATTCAGTTTCACTTGGTCGGTTGTATGGTCTTCAATGGGAAAATGTTGCCAAGGGTGTACTTCACAGCTCCAAATATTCATAATGATGCAAATCTGACCATAACCATAATTCATGATGTCATTTCTCATTGGTCTGGTAATCTTCCTGAAGTTTTGTATCTACAATTGGACAACACTTGCCGTGAAAACAAAAATCAGATTGTTTTTGGGTATCTGAACATGCTTGTTGAATTGAGAATTTTTCAAAAGGTAAAGGTTGGTTTCCTTCTTGTTGGGCACACTCATGACCATATTGATCAGATGTTCAGTCGTTTTTCAGTCACATTGAGGAGGAAGGAAGTTGGGAGCTTGCCATCACTAATTCAATGTATTAAGAAATCATACATGCCAGAGCCTGCTTTTAAAGTGTTGGAAGAAACTGTTGACATGCGAAGGTTTATTCTGGGATCATATGGTGAGGGGAAATGCATTGAACAACTTAATGACATTAGCTTCCAACATCAATTTCGTATCAAAAAAATTTATGGGAAAACACTAATATGGGGCAAGAAGTATTCAACTACTACAGAGTGGGCACCGTCATCAGGATTGCAATTTTTGAAGTTCATTCCAGATCATCCAATATTTGCATCAAAAATATTGTCATTACAATCAGTTGGTGAAGTTCAGAATGCACGTAGACAGAACAGGGCTATAAATTATTCTGATTGCCTGGAAGAAATTAAAAAATGTATTAGATATACATATGAGTACTTTGACATTGCTGATTCAATTTGGTGGGAGTCGTTTTTCAATAATCAAAGTGATCTCATTTCGACAACAATAAATGAAGATATACCTTTGAAAAATCCATTTATTTGGCCACAAAATGTGTCGAATGAACATGAGGAAGTAAACATTGTTGAACAACAACAATCTCAGGGTATTATTAATTCTTCACAGGCAGAGGAAAGAGAGATGTATATAGGTTCCAGAAGATCTCGTGCACAACGTGAAGCCATGGAAGACCTTTATAGGGGTTCAGTACAGGATATTAAGGAGGGTTGCATGATTGCAGTGCTAGCAGATGGAGATCCTAATGGCTATCCATTTTGGGTTGCTAAAGTTTTAAAGGTCTTTACAGAAAATGAGGATGTTACAGGTGTTGAAGTACATTGGTATGCCACAAATACACACCCATTCAATGGTGTGTATAAGCCAGAGATGGTAGTTGACAAAAAAAATGGTGGAAAAAGAAAAAGAAAGGGTACAAATATAAATCGCCGCCGCACAGACATATTACAATTGAAGGATGTTGACATACTTGTTTATGACTTCAATTTAACAAAGAGAGGAACTCTTCGCTTCAAGACGACAGAGATTCTGAAAAGGTTGTTACCAGAAGGAACAGTGTTGACATGGGACTCTGCTGAAACCAGTCGTAGATCTAGAAGACTTTTGAAACCTGGAATCTTGGGCATGCATGTGGACTCAGATGGGGCACTAGTTGATGACAGAGAAGAATATGGAACATCTTCGTCAGCATCCAGTCACTCATCTAAAGATGTGAATTCTGATGGTGTGCAAGAAAATATGAGTGATTTTGAATAATTGTTTAAGACAGTTTATATAACTGATGTATGCATCGTATCTTCAAATAAAATGGATGTTTTCCATATTTTGTTAAATGAGAAGTTATGAAGCATTTTTATGTTGTTGGATTATGTCTTAAGTATGATAAATCTTATTGTTTAAATATCTACAATGCAATATCAAATTAGAGATATAATGTCTCTTTTATTCAGTGTACAAATAAAGACTTTTGAATTCATTCAGTGAAATAATTTGTTCATAATGTCATGTTTTTTTAGTTTTGTGGTTGAAAACATGTTAAATTTATACTTAAGAAAGAAAAATGATATTCTACCAGAAACATTAATGTGTTTTTCCTTAAAAGTTAACTTTGTTTGAGACATAAAAAATTGGTTTTATTAACATTGTTTAAAAAGTATGAAAATTGACCCCTAAAAAAAAAATCATTATTCCAGTATCAACACTTTTTTTCTGAAGCTATATTTTGCAGGAAAATTTCGTAGAAAATTTCGTAGTCGCTGCCATTTTTAAAACAACCGCAAAATTGACACCTAAAAAAAAAAAACATCGTTCCAGTATACACACTTTTCGTTTTGAGCACTGTTTTTGTGGTTTTTTTGGGGTTTTTGGGCCAGAGTTCTCGTTTTGAGTTTATAGTTCCCGTTTCAAAGTTTACATTGTTTTATATGGGTTTGAGCTGTTCTGCAATGTCGGATGTGTCTAGTAATGGTGGAAAGTATGGCCGAAGGCGGTCCACATTGAACACTGGGTGCAGGCCAAGGAATGGGGGAATGCTGAGCTCAAATGCATTGTCTCCCATAGCCTTAGTAATGGTGTAAGGACCATATCGGAGTGGTCTCAATTTCCGATAGGCTCCAGTAAGGCGATCCTTTTGCAAATGCAACCAGACTTTGTCGCCTACCTGAAACTTGTGTGGCACCCGATTTTGATCATGTCGCTACTTGTACTTGGCATTTGATTTCTCAAGAATGTCATGGACCTCCTGGCGAATATGTTGGATGCGCTCAATGAAGCTGGTGGCCTTATCTGTTTCGGATTGGACATGAGCTAAATTCATGTGAGTAGTTGCAAGTGGCATAGCCACATCAATGGGGCATAGTGGCTGGAATCCCAAACCCACTTGAAAAGGGCTATGGCCAATGGAGCTGCGAAGAGCTCGGTTGTAGCTGTGCTGAACATAGGGGAGGCTCTCGTCCCATGTGCGTGGATGCTTTGAGTTATACATGCGCAGAATGTGCACAATCATCCTATTGACAACCTCTGTCTGGCCATCAGTTTGAGGATGGAAGGCTGTGGACTTCGTGAGTTTGGTGTCCAGCATTGACCAGAGACTGGACCAAAATGTGCTGAGAAACCGACTGTCCCGATCTGAGATGATAGACTGTGGGATCCCAAAGTGCACCCACACTCGTTCAAAGAAGAGTTTAGCAGTGGCTTCTACTGTGATATTCTTCTTGCAGGCCACCATGATGGCCATCTTCGAGAACCTGTCGACGACCACAAAAACACAGTCATTTCCATGCTTAGTGGAAGGAAGGCCTGACATGTAATCCATGGAGATGGATTCCCAAGGTCGACTAGGGGTAGGCAACGGGGTATAGAGGTCGTGCTTCTTAATGGTCGGTTTGGCAATGGCACAGGCAATACATGATCTGATGTACTTCCCAACATCCTGTCGAAGATTCGGCCAATAGAAATAATTTTGCAGTACTGCCACTGTTTTCTCGACCCCGAAATGCCCAGCAGCCCGACTGTAGTGTGCTTCCCAAATCATCTTGGCACGCTCGCTTGAAGGAACACAAAGGTGACCGAGGTGGCATAATAGGGCATCCTGGAGGTGAAAATCTGCAACACGCCGACCCTCCAAGAGTGTCTGGTATGTGTGGCCGAATTCTGGGTCGCTTTTGTAGAGAAGTGGCCAATCAGAAGTCTCGTGCCCACAAGAGTTGAGCATGGTGGTTAACGCCATGATCGGTGGTCGACTGAGGAAATCTGCAACATTATTGGTGCTGCCCTTCTTATACTTGATATTCAAGTGGAACTGTTGCAGGTATGTAGACCACTTCTGATGGCGATCATTCTGCAATTTCCCTTGGGTCTGTATGAACTGCAGGGGTCGGTGGTCTGTGTGGATGACCGTTTCCTTCCCCAAAATGTAATGCTTCCATTGCCGGCAGGCCTGTACAATGGAATACATCTCTTTATCATAAGTGGGGTACTTCCGGACTGTGTCTGAAAGTGTTTCACTGTGATATGCCACTGGATGTCCATGTTGAGTAAGGACTGCCCCAATAGCATAGTCAGAGGCATTTGTCTCGACCTCAAACGGTTGTTGTAAATCTGGTAACGCGAGCACTGGTGCCGTGCAGAGGCGATCCTTCAACTCCATGAATGCCTTCTGTTGAGATTCAGACCAAAAGAATCTTGCTTTCACCCCTCCCTTGGTGACCTGACTCAAGGGCCAGGAAATATGAGAAAACCCCAACACAAACCTGCAGTAGAAGTTGGCAAGACCTAGAAAGCTGCAGAGCTCTGTTAGAGTGGTTGGAGAGGGCCAATCCCGAATGACTTGGATCTTGGCTGGATCGACATGCACCCCCTGTTCATCAATGATGTATCCCAGATACTGAACCTGGGTCATGCCAAAAGTGCATTTCTCCAAATTGGCACATAGCTTGTGTTGCCGCAGTGTTTGGAGAACCTGTCGGATGTGGTGGAGGTGCTCTTCCCAACTCTGGCTGAAGATTAGAATGTCATCCAAGTATACTACTACAAAGGAGTTGGTGAATGGCCGCAAGATGTCATCCATTAGCCTCATAAAGGTTGCAGGAGCATTCGTCAATCCGAAAGGCATGACCAACCATTCGAAGAGGCCCTCCTTGGATTTGAAGGCAGTCTTCCACACATCAGAGGGTTCGATTGGTACTTGGTGATATCCTGACTTTAGATCGATCTTGCTGAAATATTTCTCCCCCTTTAGTTGGTCTAGGAGGTCATCAATCCGCGGGATCGGGTACCTATTACGGACAGTGATCTTGTTCAGCGCCCGATAGTCAATACAGAGTCTCCACGTCCCATCCTTCTTCTGTACCAACTCGATCGGGCTCCCACAGGGCGATGAACTCGGACGGATGTGACCTTTCTGCAGGAGCTCCTGAATCTGCCTCTTGATTTCATTGTTCTCCAGAACGGAGCGCCGATAAATTGGTCCATTGGGTAGCAGCGCACCTGGGGTCAGATCGATGGAGTGCTTGACTTGACAGTGCAGAGGAACACCTGCCGGGGAGGTGAAGATGTCCTCGTACTCCTCCACAATCTTGTCCATCTGTAGTTGTCGTGCAGAGGGGCCCCGTATGGAGGCCGCGGCCACTGTCTTCTTCTTTCCTTGAGGGCGTATCATCAGGAAAACAAATTTCCTGGTTTTGGAAATGATCTTACTGCATTGTTTTGCAGTAATCAAAGAGATGGCGACAGGTGGTGCTACCTCTGGTATCCTGAACAACTTATTTCCCAATGTAATAATAACAGCACGGGGCCTTGATTCATACACAGCATGTCGCTTCCACAAGTATGGTTGTCCGAGTAATACATCACAAACTTCAAGGGGAGCAATGTCACACAATACCTCATCCATGAAGGGCTTGATGTTGTATGGAAGGCGACACTGTCGGCTCACGCGAAGATCTCGTCCTTGGTGAATCCACCCAATGGTATATGGTTGTGGATGTGCTGTGGTCGGTAAGCCCAGAATCTCTGGTCTCTGAAATTGAGACCCAGTAGCAATATGTAAAGTGGCTGAGCCACAAATCCTGGTCACAGTGAAAGCTAAGACCATGAGTTCAGGCCGAGAGACATATTTGATCTCTATGCCTTTCTTATGGTGTCGATCAAGTAGGCACCAATCTGCTCGGAGACTATCAAGGGATTGGCCACCCGGCCTAGTCCCAGCCAGATTAAGTTGCTCGCCTCTATTCGGCAAACCAGTGAGAAAGTAAATATCAGCGGGCTCTATCTCGAGTTGTTGCCCGCCGATATAAAAGCATTGCTCTTGAACATTCCATCTCTCGACCAGCCACTCCAAGAATCTTACCTGAGCTCTCATGCCAGGTATGGCCCAGTATTTGTATAATCCACATCCTCTTAGGGCATCGAGGGAAGGTTGATGATTGATTGCAGCTTCATCAACCTCCTCATGCTCTCTTTCTCTCCAATCCAGCATGATAAGTGCCCTACACATGAACAAACAAGCATTAAAATAAATTTTGGGTAATTTCAATGGTTAATTTGGGAGCTTGGGGTTTCAAAATCCGAGTTTTGCGGAGGACGCACCCCGCGTTTGGCGCACAGTGCGCTGGGACGCAGGTGGCCTGAAGGTAACCTGCATCCCCCGACCTTTTCCCTGTGTAGGAAAAAGTCGGGGGACGCAAGCCAGCCTTTAGGAAACCTGCGTCCCCCGCAGAGCGGTTTTCAAAACCCAAAACCCCCCAAAAATAAAAAATGAAACCTAAAATAAAATTCTAAACAGATGAAATTGACAAGGAGGATGTTGTGAAATACCTGGAAGAGACGGTGTTCGATTCTAACGGTCGGATTTTCCGCAGCGACCACGGGAAGTTTCTTGTCAAAAGATCCTTTTTCAACCTCAATAGTCAAACGGTAAAAATGACATGGTAAAAAGTCTTTTTATAGGTTTTTTGGATGAATTTGTTCATTTTTCACCATGGAAAGATGTTTTTCGATGAATTTTTGCCTATCTTAAACAGGTATGAGTAATGTGTCGCTTTTGTGCAGGACAAAGGGACTTAGAGGGAAAATTGTCATTTTTTCACAAACAAAATATCAGAGTCATCTTTTAAGCCCTTTTCTGACTCCTAAAACATGAAAAGATTGCCGAGCGTTTCTTTTACACTCATTAAAACAGAATTAAAAGACGGTCCCCTTATAGCTCTTTTCTGACCGTAAAATCAGGAAAAGATTGCCATATTTTTGTCGTTTCAAACTCGATACGGAAATAAAACGACGTGTCCTTGATCGCTTTTTACTTTTCAGGTCAATGACACTAATTATGAAAGTACTCCTTGGTCGCAAGATCAAGCGGTTCCCCCAGGTATTATTTTATACTTTTTCGGGCTTGAGGGACACAAATTTACGAAAAAGTTCAACTTGGAGTTTCCTTAAGTTTTTCAGACTCTCTAAAATTGAAAAACACCGAGTTTCTCCTATACTGGGCTCTTTAAACATTTCACAGTAAAGGACCTGTTCAATTACAAACAGGAACGAACCACTCCTTCCTAGGGTTCGAATCAAAACTGGGTTGGACTCATCCGAAGGATGAGCTTATAATCAAGCATATGTTATCCTCCTCAAGCTTGTTAAAAATAAAGAGGTACTTGCCAGAAATGGTGGGGGAAAATAGAGAAGAATGAGCCTATTTGTTACCTTTTGTCTCAGAAGAAACTTTATTACCACTCTTGGACACGACACTTTTCATTCACCTGGGTTGGGAAATCCTTTACCTCACAGTTGATCAAACCACTTTTGAAAGTCTTCAACCGGGTTCCAGGGATTAACTTTGAGTTATTTAGCACCAAACCATCTGTCGTGTCGTTATGTGTCCAAGAGGCCTGCAAACAAAACTTTCATCTGCAAAATACTTGTCATCCATTTGACCATCCCTGAGTCAGTCCTTACAGCAATATTTCTTCAACTTGAACAATGATTTCGTGTTGTGGGCTTGCCCGCAACGGGTCACTTTCTATCGACATCAGCACATTATCTAGAGAGATGACTTAGAAATCGTCAGTGCCTTGAAGTCTGCATGCATCAATGGCAGGTTTCTCGCCTTTGACGTCAGTTTACATCATTGACTTTCGATCGAAGGATTCCATGAAATGTTCGACATCAACTCATTCATTCACATCTCATGGATTGTACTGGGTACTTTGAGAACCATTGACATTACTGGTGATCTCTCTCACGCTTGTTAACAGTTTACATCATCGACTGGTAATCAAGTGGTTTCTACCATGTTCGACATCGACTTATTTATTCGCATGGCTAGAATCGTACCAATTCGAGAAGTAGGAATGAAGACCCTGGATCGAATCTTTACCATCCAAGCTGCGAGGAGTTTTGTATTCATTATCTAAGTAGACTAACCATAAACAGATGGTTGCGTCAATACTGTGTCTACAAAAGTCTATGATTATGATGTACTGCAAAATCATTTCTGTATCAGAGTAGTTAGTTAAAATTTTAATCTGAGTATGGGAATGCCTACCTCAGTGATGATATAATCTTATACATGTATTTTGTGTTGAAAATTGCAGGTTCTGACCAGGTTCTCCACGAGATAATCCTCGAAATGATAAAGCGCTTCATCCTTCCTAGATAATACAAAACCCTAATCCATTCCAGGCTTCGCACTTTAGGGGGCAATCTGTTACACTAAAAAATGTCACCATGGCTATTTACAGTTGGTATGGCTCTATCAACAGTCATACTACCCTCTTAAGCAAGTCTTATGCCTCTGCTATTCATGTCAAACTCCAAGAAAGAGAGAAAGTCTTTATAAATATGTTTATCTCTGGGTACGCAGGTTCTCTCAAACCTTGCCTGCGGGTACGCACCTATTGTTCATAAGGTCTGCGTCCAAGGACGCTCTGTATCTAAAGGGGCAGGTGCGTCCCTCTGAAAAGGTTAAAATGCGCAAGTTTTATCTTCAAAAACTTACTTGTGGTCATTTCTAGAGCATTCTAGAAGGTTGTTTGACGTGTATTGAGCGCCTCCAGATGGTTCATGCACTCCTACCAAAGAGGAACTTATCCCATCAATAAGGGAGTGATCCCATCCAAAGAGGGGACTATCCCATTGATGGTGGACCTGATTAACTTCCTCTTGAGCACTATAAATACAGGCTTTGGGCCAGAAGGAGAGAGGTTAAAAGCTATACATTTCTAAGGGTAAATGCTGTAGGAATTAGGACTCCCATTTAGAAGCTTGTGAAGAGAGATTGCCATCTTTACTTGTTCTATTTGGAAGTGGGTGAGCTTTGTCAAAGTAGAGGAAGACTCTTGTGGACCCTGGAAGGAGCTTGCACAACACCAAGGCTCAGGTTGTAATGGTTCCTTTTGATTACCTTTAATGCAAATTGGTCCATTCTTCTCAATAACTTGTTGTTTATGGGTTATTTCATGTACTCCTTGGTCTATATGTTGAATATGCTTTGTTTTATGTTATAATAAGGTGCTATTTAATTGTTTGACTGTTGGTGATTGCAGGTTTTGGAGAAAAGGAGGAGCTCATCTGGATCAACAAAGCTTGGACTTCTACAACAGCGTTTGGACAAAGGTAAGAACGAAACACTTGATTTCTCATATCATAATGTATGTTTAGAGAAGGATAGCTCCAGTTTGTTTTGTTTGTCATTAGAATGTCTTAGACTTCTAGGAAGGTCAGTTGTGTCTGCACCCTTGACTGATTCCGTGTGACAAACTGGCGACTCCACTGGGGATCGAACCCAGAATCTCTGGTTTCGCAGACCAGAGATTCTGGGTTCGATCCCCAGCGGAGTCGCCAATTTGTCACACGGAATCAGTCAAGGGTGCAGACACAACTGACCTTCCTAGAAGTCTAAGACATTCTAATGACAAACAAAACAAACTGGAGCTATCCTTCTCTAAACATACATTATGATATGAGAAATCAAGTGTTTCGTTCTTACCTTTGTCCAAACGCTGTTGTAGAAGTCCAAGCTTTGTTGATCCGGATGAGCTCCTCCTTTTCTCCAAAACCTGCAATCACCAACAGTCAAACAATTAAATAGCACCTGATTATAACATAAAACAAAGCATATTCAACATATAGACCAAGGAGTACATGAAATAACCCATAAACAACAAGTTATTGAGAAGAATGGACCAATTTGCATTAAAGGTAATCAAAAGGAACCATTACAACCTGAGCCTTGGTGTGTCCCATCTGACTCTGAGATAGACTCATTCGGTAATGCTATGCCCTTGAGTCCATATGAAATTGCTTATGAAGCTCTCATGTCTTTTACCAACTTTCATTCAACCGAGGTTGACCAAATGAATGTGGTCAGTGAAGAATCACTTTTCACCTCAACCTTAGAACGGATAACGTTTCCCGAAGTCGTGTCATCTAACGAACAACTTCGCGAAATCCTAAGCGTAGACGATCTACCATGGGAAGATCTCCATCACAGATCTTCATTTTTACCTAAGGATGATGCATTTGAAAATGATTTTTCATCTATCTTTACCGCTGAATATGTCAAAGACGCTCAGGATCCAACGAAACATTCTGATTCAGAGTTGAATTTAGGGAATATTTCTTGTACTATTCCCATTGATATTTCAGTGAAGCCCAGAATTGAGGAGAACATTCATATAGGTGCCGCATGTACAGAAGAAGAAATCCAAACTTACAAGGCCCTATTCCAAGAATTTCGCGATGTGTTTGCATGGTCTTACGAGGAAATGCCGGGAATCGATCCTGCCATTGTTGTTCATGAAATCAAAACCTACCCGGATGCTAAACCCATCCGGCAACGGTTGCGTCAGATTCACCCTCGAAAAGCGGCTGCGATTAAAGCATAAGTCGAAAAGCTGTTGAAAGCAGGTTTCATTTATCCGATCCCGTTAACGGATTGGGTATCGAATATTGTTCCGAACAATAAGAAACAAGGAACAATAAGAATCTGTATCGATTATAGGGATATCAATCGAGCTTGTCCAAAAGACAACTATCCTACGCCTTATATCGATCAAATTATTGATGATTGTGCCGGAAGTGAAATGTTTTCCTTCATGGATGGTTTTTCGGGCTATAATCAAATCAATATTCTACCTGCCGACCAACCAAAAACGACATTCATTTGTCCATGGGGGACGTTTGCTTACTGCAAATTACCTTTTGGGCTTAAGAATGCCGGGGCCACTTTTCAACGGGCGATGTCTTACGCATTTCACGACATCAAGCACATTGTGCAACCGTATCTCGATGATTTGCCTGCTCATTCTTTACGTCGAGCTGATCACCTTGACCACCTACGAGCAATCTTTATGAGGTGTAGGCATTATCGAATTCGGTTGAATCCCCACAAGTGTGTTTTCTGTATAGAAACAGGTTGATTGCTGGGATTTGTTGTTTCAAAAGCTGGCATTCGCGTCGATCCCTCGAAAGTCGAGGCTATCATCAAATTGCCTCCTCCTTCGAGTTTGCGCCAACTCCAAAGTTTGCAAGGGAAAGCGAACTTTTTACGCCGATTCATCCCAAACTACGCCGAGGTCACTAAAGGTTTTACACGGTTGTTGAAACAGAACGTTCAATTCTTTTGGGACGAGATTGCCCAACAATCTTTTGATGCACTTAAACACGCGTTGACCCATGCACCGTTGTTTCATCCTCCCAACTACAACCAGGACTACTTCTTATACCTCGCAGCTTCGCATTCCACCATTGGAATGGTGTTAGTTCAAGAAGATGAATTCAGAGCGGAGCATGTGATATATTACCTCAGTCGGACCTTAAATCCCACCGAGCTAAAATATTCGCATGTGGAGAAATTGGCCCTGGCAGCCGTTCAAGTTGTCCAGCGTTTTCGTCACTACATTCTTCTTCGTAAAACTACAGTTATTTCGGATTGCAACCCTATGATTTATATTTTGACAAAACAACTGCTAGGGGGCAAGTACTCTAAATGGATCGTTATCCTGCAAGAGTTCGACTTGGAGTTCGAGAAGTCCAAGTCTAAGAAATCCTTAGTTTTTGCGGAATTGATGTGTGACTTCCCGCGTACTGACACAGAGACTGTGGCAGAAGAGTCCATTGCGGACGAATCTTTGTTTCTTATCAGTACTTTAGATCCGTGGTTCGGGGATATAATCATCTATCTCCAAACCCAAACCTTTCGGCCTGAAGCTTCAAAAGTGGAACATCGAAAAATTAGGTTTCAATCCCAGCAATACAAAATTATTGGAGATACACTTTATCGCCGGGGGGCAAACTTAGTTTTTCGACGTTGTCTAACTCACGAAGAGGCTGAGAGAGTTTTGAATGATTGTCACTCTGGAGCATGTGGCGGTCATATGTCTGGGTATGCCACAGCTCAGAAGGTGTTGCGCGCTGGTTACTTCTGGCCATCTATGTTTAAGGATTGTATCATTGCAGTCCGGAAGTGCCACAACTGCCAAGTGTTTGATCGAAAGATGCGCGCACCACCTGCTCCTCTCCACCCTATAATTGCCGTTGGTCCATTCGCCAAATGGGGTATCGACTTTATTACTTGTAACCCTCACTCGGCCGGGGGGCATGCGTATATCATCCTCGCGGTTGATTATTTCACTAAATGGGCCGAGGCGATGCCTACATTCGACGCAAGCGGCAAAACAGCTGCAGTTTTCATATTCAATCATATAATAACTAGGTTTGGTGTCCCACAAGCAATTATTACTGACCATGGGAGCCATTTTCGAAACACCATGATGACTGAACTTACAAGCCAGCTTGGTTTGCGCCATGACAGCTCTACTCCTTATTATCCGCAAGCCAACGGTTTGGTTGAGTCTATCAACAAAGTTCTGGTTATCATGATCCGACGAACCATTGGTATTCATCGGTCGAATTGGCACAACATGTTATTTTCGGCGCTATGGGCATACCGAACCTCAGTAAAAACCTCAACAGGGTTCACTCCTTTCCAGCTAGTTTATGGCTTAGAAGCAGTGTTACCCATTGAATGTGAAATCCCATCACTTCAAATGGCTGTCGAATTACTTCCAGCTACTTCCGAAGAGGAGAAACGTTTATTGTACTTAGCTAAATTAGATGAGACTCGACGTGACGCTGCATTGGCAATCGAGACTCACGCGAAGCGAATGAAAGCTCAGTATGATAGAAATGTGACCCCTCGAAGTTTTTCGGAGGGAGACCTAGTGCTTTTATATGATCAAGCTAACGATAAGCTAGGTGCTGGAAAATTCGTTCCTATGTGGCATGGACCCTATATTGTAAAGCGAAAGCTAGCAAAAGGGGCTTATGAGCTGGTAGATTTTGATGGGGACTCTTTGGGTAAACCCAGAAATGGACTTTACCTAAAGAGGTATTATGCTTAAATGGTGGGTATGGAGAATTTTTAGTTAGGTTAGGTTTTCTTTCTAGCTAGTATGATTGTTAGTTAGTCAGTGTGCTTAGCTTAGTGAGTGTGTTTTTCGTCGTTATTCTGGCTTATCTTGGTTTTGCTCTTGATATTGTAGATGTCGACGCCCCTCCAAACATACATTGGATTTGCTGATGGTGCTTGTCGTAGTACACGGAATATCTCTTCCGCAGCTTGGGTTATCTATTCACCCTCTGACGAGTTAGTTTCTATGCATGGGGTAAGCCTCGGTCAAACAACGAATAACATTGCAGAATACAGTGCAGTGGTTGAATTATTATCCGAATCTATTTCATTTGGAATTCGACGTTTGATAGTGAGGTTAGATTCTGAACTTGTTGTATTACAGCTTAATAGAGTTTATGCCATTAGAAATCCTGTGTTATTAAGGTTGTTTTTGAGAGTGCGTCTCTTGGAACGTGAATTTGATTACATTGAATATCAGCATATTCCAAGGTCCTTAAATACATTAGCAGATGCAATTGCTTCTCGAGTGTTGGACAGACATTTACGATAATCATGCAAGTAAATTTAAAAAACATTTCATCATACATGTTAAACAAGATGAGCCGGTAATAGTGATATATATATAGATAGGAGTGTGTCAAAAAATATACATCGTCTTCGATCATAGGTTGAAAAACACCTTATGATCGGCAAAAATGATAGAGTACAAAAAGTCAAAAAAGTCACATGTGTCTACAAAGTGACTAGCCAATCACTGGTGGTGCTCCCTGTACGACACCACTGCACGGGCTACCTTGCGCAAAAATCTCCTTAACGGTCCAGGGACCACGACTAAATAGCGCTGAAGTCTGATAGGAATATCATCCATAGTAGTCTCAGGTATATCCGCCGTCAGACGCTGTAGATCATGCTCCAACTCAGCTAGTACCTCTGCAGCCGCCGCGTCCTGTGGGGCCAGTACCGGTGCAACTGGATGTCTCCTCTCGAAAGGTCGGAGGTTGGCTGGACGCTGTGGACCAACATCTGCATTTTGAAAATTTTACTGTCAGTTTTGAGACGATATATATAAAAAACAAAAAAAATACATAATTTGAAAACTCGTGAAAAATAAAGTACCTCTGTCATCCCATTGTTCTCCCTGTGGAAGAACCATGTCCGGATCACCTCGAAAATCTACTCCGGCATACGGAAAGTCCTGAATCGCAAACACCTGGTCCTCTAACCAGTGAAAATAACTGTCAGTGAATCGAACAACTGCCGCACCCTCGTCCGGATGCCGGACCATCACCGCAACCCATCGTACCAGCTTTGGCTCCTGAGGACCCGAAATATCAACAGTGAGATGCTGAGGGATCAACATTGGAATTCTCTCTAGGGCAAAGCTCATGACTATAGGCCCATATCCAAAGGTCTTTAGTCTCCCGGTCTTTTCCCTGGTCAGTTGGGCTTTCAAGTTAGTCGACAACGCATCACACCAGTTGAAGATGGTGCCTTGGGGACAGTCAATTGCCATCCGAAATTGAGACCCAGTAGCAATATGTAAAGTGGCTGAGCCACAAATCCTGGTCACAGTGAAAGCTAAGACCATGAGTTCAGGCCGAGAGACATATTTGATCTCTATGCCTTTCTTATGGTGTCGATCAGGTAGGCACCAATCTGCTCGGAGACTATCAAGGGATTGGCCACCCGGCCTAGTCCCAGCCAGATTAAGTTGCTCGCCTCTATTCGGCAAGCCAGTGAGAAAGTAAATATCAGCGGGCTCTATCTCGAGTTGTTGCCCGCCGATATAAAAGCATTGCTCTTGAACATTCCATCTCTCGACCAGCCACTCCAAGAATCTTACCTGAGCTCTCATGCCAGGTATGGCCTAGTATTTGTATAATCCACATCCTCTTAGGGCATCGAGGGAAGGTTGATGATTGATTGCAGCTTCATCAACCTCCTCATGCTCTCTTTCTCTCCAATCCAGCATGATAAGTGCCCTACACATGAACAAACAGGCATTAAAATAAATTTTGGGTAATTTCAATGGTTAATTTGGGAGCTTGGGGTTTCAAAATCCGAGTTTTGCGGAGGACGCACCCCGCGTTTGGCGCACAGTGCGCCGGGACGCAGGTGGCCTGAAGGTAACCTGCGTCCCCCGACCTTTTCCCTGTGTAGGAAAAAGTCGGGGGACGCAAGCCAGCCTTTAGGAAACTTGCGTCCCCCACAGAGCGGTTTTCAAAACCCAAAACCCCCCAAAAATAAAAAATGGAACCTAAAATAAAATTCTAAACGGATGAAATTGACAAGGAGGATGTTGTGAAATACCTGGAAGAGACGGCGTTCGATTCTAACGGTCGGATTTTCCGCAGCGACCACGGGAAGTTTCTTGTCAAAAGCTCCTTTTTCAACCTCAATAGTCAAACGGTAAAAATGACATGGTAAAAAGTATTTTTATAGGTTTTTTGGATGAATTTGTTCATTTTTCACCATGGAAAGATGTTTTTCGATGAATTTTTGCCTATCTTAAACATGTATGAGTAATGTGTTGCTTTTGTGCAAGACAAAGGGACTTAGAGGGAAAATTGTCATTTTTTCACAAACAAAATATCAGAGTCATCTTTTAAGCCCTTTTCTGACTCCTAAAACATGAAAAGATTGCCGAGCATTTCTTTTACACTCGTTAAAACAGAATTAAAAGACGGTCCCCTTATAGCTCTTTTCTGACCGTAAAATCAGGAAAAGATTGTCGTGTTTTTGTCGTTTCAAACTCGATACGGAAATAAAACGACGTGTCCTTGATCGCTTTTTACTTTTCAGGTCAATGACACTAATTATGAAAGTACTCCTTGGTCGCAAGATCAAGCGGTTCCCCCAGGTATTATTTTATACTTTTTCGGGCTTGAGGGACACAAATTTACGAAAAAGTTCAACTTGGAGTTTCCTTAAGTTTTTCAGACTCTCTAAAATTGAAAAACGCCGAGTTTCTCCTATACTGGGCTCGTTAAACATTTCACAGTAAAGGACCTGTTCAATTACAAACAGGAACGAACCACTCCTTCCTAGGGTTCGAATCAAAACTGGGTTGGACTCATCCGAAGGATGAGCTTATAATCAAGCATATGTTATCCTCCTCAAGCTTGTTAAAAATAAAGAGGTACTTGCCAGAAATGGTGGGGGAAAAGAGAGAAGAATGAGCCTATTTGTTACCTTTTGTCTCAGAAGAAACTTTATTACCACTCTTGGACACGACACTTTTCATTCACCTGGGTTGGGAAATCCTTTACCTCACAGTTGATCAAACCACTTTTGAAAGTCTTCAACCGGGTTCCGGGGATTAACTTTGAGTTATTTAGCACCATACCATCTGTCGTGTCGTTATGTGTCCAAGGGGTCTGCAAACAAAACTTTCATCTGCAAAATACTTGTCATCCATTTGACCATCCCTGAGTCAGTCCTTACAGCAATATTTCTTCAACTTGAACAATGATTTCGTGTTGTGGGCTTGCCCGCAACGAGTCACTTTCTATCGACATCAGCACATTATCTAGAGAGATGACTTATAAATCGTCAGTGCCTTGAAGTCTGCATGCATCAATGGCAGGTTTCTCGCCTTTGACGTCAGTTTACATCATTGACTTTCGATCGAAGGATTCCATGAAATGTTCGACATCAACTCATTCATTCACATCTCATGGATTGTACTGGGTACTTTGAGAACCATTGACATTACTGGTGGTCTCTCTCACGCTTGTTAACAGTTTACATCATCGACTGGTAATCAAGTGGTTTCTACCATGTTCGACATCGACTTATTTATTCGCATGGCTAGAATCGTACCAATTCGAGAAGTAGGAATGAAGACCCTGGATCGAATCTTTACCATCCAGGCTGCGAGGAGTTTTGTATTCATTATCTAAGTAGACTAACCATAAACAGATGGTTGCGTCCATACTGTGTCTACAAAAGTCTATGATTATGATGTACTGCAAAATCATTTCTGTATCAGAGTAGTTAGTTAAAATTTTAATCTGAGTATGGGAATGCCTACCTCAGTGATGATATAATCTTATACATGTATTTTGTGTTGAAAATTGCAGGTTCTGACCAGGTTCTCCACGAGATAATCCTCGAAATGATAAAGCGCTTCACCCTTCCTAGATAATACAAAACCCTAATCTATTCCAGGCTTCGCACTTTAGGGGGCAATCTGTTACACTAAAAAATGTCACCATGGCTATTTACAGTTGGTATGGCTCTATCAACAGTCATACTACCCTCTTAAGCAAGTCTTATGCCTCTGCTATTCATGTCAAACTCCAAGAAAGAGAGAAAGTCTTTATAAATATGTTTATCTCTGGGTACGCAGGTTCTCTCAAACCTTGCCTGCGGGTACACACCTATTGTTCATAAGGTCTGCGTCCAAGTACGCTCTGTATCTAAAGGGGCAGGTGTGTCCCTCTGAAAAGGTTAAAATGCGCAAGTTTTATCTTCAAAAACTTACTTGTGGTCATTTCTAGAGCATTCTAGAAGGTTGTTTGACGTGTATTGAGCGCCTCCAGATGGTTCATGCACTCCTACCAAAGAGGAACTTATCCCATCAATAAGGGAGTGATCCCATCCAAAGAGGGGACTATCCCATTGATGGTGGACCTGATTAACTTCCTTTTGAGCACTATAAATACAGGCTTTGGGCTAGAAGGAGAGAGGTTAAAAGCTATACATTTCTAAGGGTAAATGCTGCAGGAATTAGGACTCCCATTTAGAAGCTTGTGAGGAGAGATTGCCATCTTTACTTGTTCTATTTGGAAGTGGGTGAGCTTTGTCAAAGTAGAGGAAGACTCTTGTGGACCCTGGAAGGAGCTTGCACAACACCAAGGCTCAGGTTGTAATGGTTCCTTTTGATTACCTTTAAAGCAAATTGGTCCATTCTTCTCAATAACTTGTTGTTTATGGGTTATTTCATGTACTCCTTGGTCTATATGTTGAATATGCTTTGTTTTATGTTATAATAAGGTGCTATTTAATTGTTTCACTGTTGGTGATTGCAGGTTTTGGAGAAAAGGAGGAGCTCATCCGGATCAACAAAGCTTGGACTTCTACAACAGCGTTTGGACAAAGGTAAGAACGAAACACTTGATTTCTCATATCATAATGTATGTTTAGAGAAGGATAGCTCCAGTTTGTTTTGTTTGTCATTAGAATGTCTTAGACTTCTAGGAATGTCAGTTGTGTCCGCACCCTTGACTGATTCCGTGTGACACCCCAACATGCCAACAAGTAGCAAGCCCCAACTATATAATATAAGAAAGTAATAGGTATCCCAAAGGCCTGAAGGGAATCTAATGGAAAGAAGTGACCATTGTTAGAAGCCTTCCAATCAATATGTAAATATATAGATGTAGATTTATTTTAATTGGAAATCTTTAATTAAACAATAAACTTTAATTATGTCTCTCCCAATCTAAATTGCTTATTAGCATAATTCACTACCTTCATATGTCTTTCATTTTTTAACAGCATTGTAACATGTGGATTAATTTCCTTTTTGGTGCACAATTTCCGCCTTTTAGGACAATATGGTGTAGTGGCCCAACCCCTACAGATCATTATGACAAACTAATAATAATAGAGAAGATGAAAGGTTGTACAAACCAACATATTTTTTAAACAACTAATCCAACATCAGTACCTTAAATTTTTCATGAAGATATCATATTGAGAACGTTTGAAAAATGGTGGGAAATCTGGGCAGCGACTATTTGATTTTTTTTTTTTGTTAAATCGGTAAAACCAATATTAATCGAGATATTGGTATTTTTTACTAAATTTTGTGAAGTGACTAAATGTAGCTTTAACCATTCACCTTAAGATGTTTTTTACAATATAATTTCCTAAGTCTCTTTAATATCTTCATTATCATAAAAACCAACCTATATTCATCTTAACTCCACATCTACCACTCTTAGAGGGATGAAATCTATTTGGTAGACCCAGAATTAAGATAGATCTAAGCTGATAGAGTTTCCCCTTTAAATAGTCTATGCTCACATGAATACCATGATATTACCATGGGTCAATACCATGGGTTATCATAAACCTGGAGCTTAAAAAGTACTATTAGTAATTTATAAAAATTAATAAAATTAATAATTGATTTTTATTTTTTATTTTTTATTTTTATTTTAACCAAGTTAAAATGTTTAAGTGACATTAAATTACAAGATCCATTTTTACTCTTGATCTACCAAGCCCCGAGAGGGATCAAATATTTTTCATTCTATGCTAGTTTGCATATCACGATATTTGGTCCCTCTCGACACTTAGTAGATCCAGTAAGTAAAGATGGATCTATGATGGTTTAATCCCCCCTTTAAATAGGCTACATTCCACGTGAATACCATGGGTCAATACCATGTGCCATTTTTATTTTTACTAATATTAATATTAGGGTTAATAATGTTTTTGTTGCATGGTATTAATAATAATTTGGCCCATGGTGTTTGGCCCATAGGCTTCACCTAAATATAATGCATTTTTTGAGTGTTTGTAAATATAAGGTGACTTATGGAATAAATATTAAAAAAATGTTTTATTTATTTACCATACATTTCGTTTATTTATATTTTTATTAATTTACCATACCTCTTTTATAAATATGGTATTTGGCCCATATGATTCACTTAAATAAAACCTTTTTTTGAGCCTTCATAAATAAAAAGAGGGTTATGGACTAAATATAAAAGAGATTTTATTTATTTACCATACTTCTAGTTTATTTATATTTTTATTTATTTACCATACCTTTGTAGTAAGTATAAAAAGAGGTTTTATTTATTTACCATACCTCCACTTTATTTATATTTTTATTTATTTACACCCTTCCTTGTCCTTAAATATAAGGTGACTTATGAAGTAAATATAAAAAAATGTTCTATTTATTTCCCATACCTCTCGTTTATTTATATTTTTATTAATTTACTATACCTCTTTTATAAATATGGTATTTGGCATGTAGGATTCACTTAAATAAAGCCTCTTTTTTGAGCCTTCTTAAATAGAAAAAGGGTTATGGACTAAATATAAAAAGAGATTTTATTTATTTACCATACCTCTAATTTATTTATATTTTTATTTATTTACCATACCTTTGGAGTAAGTAGAAAAAGGGTTAAGGACTAAATATAAAAAGAGATTTTGTTTATTTACCATACCTCCACTTTATTTATATTTTTATTTATTGGGACCAAATACAACCTCCCAAACCAGAAAATGAGCAATTGCAAATGAATTTAACATTGCAAAGTAGAAAATCGGGAGATAGTAATGGAATATAACCTCCCAAACCAGGCGAATCGGGTCAAATGAGTATTTTCATATTTTATCCACCCTTTTTTATGGGCTAAAATGAAAAAAATAATTATTTTTTAAATAAAAGTTGGGCTAAATATATGAAATGGGTGTTTTATAAAAAATTTGCCCCTCTAAAATGAAAAAACCCCTTAAATTTCACCCTTGGGCTAAAATTCACCCCTAAAATTTACCATGCATATATCATTGAAACAATGCAAACTTCAATGATTTTGTTGATTAAGGTTCATTAAATTAACAAGAGTACCAAAAAACGTTGAATTTATGCAAGACAAAAATTGTAGCCCAGACTCCCAACATCGCATTGATAAGCGAAAAAAGTTGATAATACCAATAGATAATATCTACTAGGCCATATAAACTTTAACACTGTGATAATTGCATAAAATTTCTCCATTACTTGAAGACTACAAATGGAGATCTTTCCTTTGCAAATACAGATGATGTGTTTTATCAATGCCAAAATCTCATGGAAGTGACACATTATCCATTGGAATATCTGACTTGTCGTTTTCGTAGACAAAGCAACAAACCTTTCTTTTTGGAGGACAAAGCAACAAACCTCTCCTTTTTGCGCACAAAGCACCTCCTCTCCTTTTCGTGGACAAAACATTTGTCATTTTCGAGCAATAGACCTCTCCACAAAGCAGCTAACCTCTTGTTTTCATGGGCCATGACAAAACTATCGTTTTCGTGGGCAAGGGAAAAAATGGTTGCAAAATCCTCGCTTTTTCATATTTATACCTTTCAAACTTTCAGCCTAGAATTTTAACTAGAATCTCAACTTCTTAGTTGAGAGTTTGATCAGAATCTAAACTCTTGGACGAGAGATTTTAAATAGATCTAAACCGTAGGCCGAGAGTTTGTGCCTGAGAAATTATTTTCAACCAAACTTTCCACTAAGAGAATAAATTAGAATTTAAAACTCTCAGCCAAGAGATTTAAATGGAATCTAAACTCTTAACCAAGAGTAGTAGTTGGAATCTAAACATTCGCCCAAGAGTTTGTGCCCGAGATTTTTTTTTTCAAAACCTCTCAGACGAGAGTTTGCAACCCATGGATTAACCTTGCTAAAGTCTTAGCCAAAAGAGTTTCAAACTCTTGGCTGAGAAACTTTCAAACTCTTGGCCGAGAGTTTGTCGAATGGAGCGCAACTTCTATCCACATACCATAATATGTTTCCCATTTTCGTGATTTCACCCTATAACCAGGTATAAGTAATATACCCATGACATAGCGAGTTTAATAAATGTCCTACAGGTAAATTACAGGTTATTTGACAAGATTGTCACAAGAATGTGACACACATAGTACAATCATGATAATATGTGATATCATTTACCACTCAGATGTCACAAGATCTCATAAGATGTGACCGGGTTATAACTAGGAATAACAGGGTTACAACTGGTGAATTGAATGTAGGTGAGTAACAGATTGTGTCATGTGGTCACACGTAGGCATTAGAGAAATTTTAAGATCTAAAATGGGCCTCAAAATAAAAATCTAAAACCAAAATAAACTTTATAAGAACCAATAGTATTCAAGATGATGATGTTAACCATAAAAGATAATTCACCATTTTTGGAGTAAAAGAGTTAAAAAAAAAAACTACTTTTTCAACTCGTATTTTCAGCTTATCTCCATGCGAGTTTACTCAAATTTCGAGAGGGAGCACTTGTTGGATGCATAATTTAATTCCTCATCCAAGGAGTACCCATGTTGCATACTTTCGATGGACCTTGCTACACGAAAAATGACAAATACATGAAAACCATGATTGCAATCACATTTTTTCATGCAGCAATGTCCATTGAAAGTATGCAACATGGGTACTCCTTGGATGAAGAATGACAAACCCTAGCTAGGGCTTGGTGCTTTTGAGTTTAAATTTCCATAGTGTGTTGTTGTGAATTTGTTATACTTAATGTTGTTAAATTATATGAAATATATATGTGCTCGATATGATTTATTTACTCTATTTTGGATATTTATTTATAATTATGGTGATGTTAAATGCATGTATATGGCATACACTGCTGCATTTTATAATAAATATAATTGACAAGCAATATGAAAATTATGGTATATTGGACTACATATGCTTCCACGGGTAAATTTAATTATGTGTAAGCAATACTAATTGAGTGGTGTTTCCTGGCTAGGGTTGGGGACATTACATGAACCATCTTGGCATACAAGGGGAAGCTTATAGGAACAACTTTTAGCGAAAGGGGCCTCACACACATGCCTAAACGTTGAGCAAAGACATGTGTGTAAATAACCTACAACCATTGATAGTGACCACGAAAAGCCAAAAAAAGCTCAAGTTGTCGTAGGTGAAAACGAGGAAATAACAACAGAGACCTTGCCTTAGGCTCGATATGAAATTATTGAGGAGGGCGAGGATGAGTTAAGTGAATGCCATTGAACATACCTGCCTAGAAAATAATGAGATTAGGACCCAACCCACAACCAGCCACTTGAAGCAACGTGTAAAGATTTGAGAAAGAATACAACCCATCATGAACCATAACCACCATCACCCAGGTTGCATTAACTTACCACTAGTACGAAATTCATGTATTTACATGATGGCATCAATTGGATGCATGTCGACCTCACTCATTGAGTAAAGTGACCATGTTTTTACCATTTGCACATTGAGACACGTCTCTTCACGCCATATAAGGAAAAAAATTAACTAGGTAATAATTAATTTTTACTACAATATGTTAAATAATAAGTGTTTAGTAATATATTTTCAATCTCGTTGAAAACTTAAAATCTTTGGTGATTGTTTCTTTTTCATTAATTTAAAATCAATCTTAACTCTGGATCTACCAAAAAGGATCAATCTTAATCAAAATGTTTTAATTAATAATTATAACGATAATTATTATTTTTAAATTTTATTTTATTTTTTTATTTCTGTGTAATTTGATCGCTTCAAAATGTTTATATAACATATTAGGATAGGACAACATCTCTTTCATATTGGATTGAAAAGCATCTTTCAACATAACAATTTATTTTAACGTTAAACACTTTCTCTGCTGATTTTTTTTGAAATGAAATATTGTTACATTACCTTATTTATTTGTATTTTTATCTAATTTCAAAAAAGTCTTAGGAAGAAAAAGTGCGAAAGTTATTATGATATCTCTCCAAATAGTAACGAAAGTCCATGGGGCATCGACAAATCAAAACGAAATGATTTAACATATTTTCAGGTAAGTCAAGCATTTGAAAACGTAATGTTCTGGTGCCTCCACGTTGTCACTCAATTTGAGAGATTCCTTGAATTCTGGTGACTTGTTTGTTTACTGCATCTCAAAGTTTTTTTGCTTCTTTGGTTGCCAAGGTTGCTTTAATGTAAAGCAAGTGTCATGTTTTTTTTTCCTGTTTTTTAACAAGTCTGTTGTGTTCGAGACACATACTTAATTTGATTAATTTGGAAATTTGATTCGTTAAGTGGATTATTTATTGTAATTTGATTCTTCCCATCACTCATATTAATGTTGTTATGTTACCTTTATGAATGGGGTATAAAAAAACTATATTGGTGAATTTGTTTGGGTAGAATAATGAAATTTTTGTTGTGACTGGGAGTTTGCTTTTCTCCACCTTTCATTGCACCAGTTTCAACAACAAAAAGAGAGTGGAAAAGAAGCCATGACAATTTGCTTATGAGCTTGCTTTTTCATTGTACCCGTTTCAACTACAAAAATGACAACTTGCTTATGAGCTTGCTTTTTCATTGCACCAATTTCAATGACAAAAAGAGAGTGGAAAAGAAGCCATGACAACTTGCTTATGACCTTGCCTTTTATGGTTCAGTTCCAATAAGAGGGGCGAGATTTGATAGGTTGCCTTTTTCCAAGTGCTTCAGCTATAGTAGAGATTTGTTAATCATAGCACACATGATAAAAGAAAAAAGTGTGATGAAATTGATTCAGGGTGGTTGGATCTCATGAATACTTGTGAGGTATTCAAAGGAGACAATGAATAAAATGTAAGTGGAAGCCCATGAATTCAATCTTGGGATATATCTATGAAGAGATAACATTTAAGATGTAAGTGGAAGCAAAGGAGAAAGTAATGATGGAAGATAATTGTAAGAGGGCTTTTGGATTTGTTATTAAAACTGTTATTTTATAAATTATATTAATTAATTTTGGTGGATTTTGGTGAAGTGTATTGGTGATTTTTTCATTAAAAAAAAATTGAATCTGTTTTAGATCTTATATCAATATTGTTATTTTGACAAATTATAACAAATTATATTAGTGCATTATGGTGAAGTATATTGGCCAATTTTGACATCATTTTTAGCTAAAGTATACTAGCAAATTTTGATGTAAATTTTTTGAATTGAAATTTTTTCACTCAAATTTATTTATTATTTATTAATGTATTGTATTGAATTGAAACCAAAAGTCAATTTGAACTTAGTATTTGCAGTGTGACGAAAGCAACGAGAAATAAAATTAGATGCTTCCTCCCCTATTTTTCATTGCTGGATGAAGTTGAACTTATTGACATTCCATTAGGAGTTGTAAAATGGCATAGAGGGTACTTACACTCTTGTACACAATTATTACAAAAAAATGGTCTTTTCCCAGAGAGCACACAAGTACTGTATGCTAATGTTAGAAAAATTTAAAAACTAACACACACAGTGAGTAAAATGAGAAATATTTCACAGGAGACAAAACAAGAGATGAAAACAAATTTTCATTCTTATTACTATACACAACAAATTGCTCTTACAATCAATGTATAATTCTATTCCATGCTATGCCTTTGCATACACATCGTCAGTTTCACACTGAACTCAACCAACTGTTTCCTTTTCTAGCTACATGAGCTCTTTTCTATTTGAGTCCCTCGCGGTCTCTTGCTCCTCTCATTTAAAACTCCTTTCTTTCCTATCCACTTCTTTCTCTTAAATAATGGTTGGGAGGTTGAACCATCACATTGGTTTGTTTTCCTTACATGTTTCCCTAATCTTGTCATCATTCTTGGTTGGGAGGTTGAACCATCACATTGGTTTGGTTTCCTTACCTGTTTCCCTAATCCCGTCATCATTCTTTCCGATGTTGAATAGTCATGGTGGTTTGAATCCTTGGAAAATCATCACTTCATTGTACAGTTCCCCAACTGATCATTACTTCTCTACATAGGTAGTCCATTGATTCATTGTCAACCCCTAAAGACATGTTGAATTGTTGCAAGTAATGTTTCGTAGTAATTTAGAAGAAATGTAGCACAAAAGCAACCTTGGTTCATAGCAACATAGTTGCAGTGCAGTTCTGCAACAATAATGTTACAACAACGATGTCGTAATAGAGGTGTTGCAACAATGTAACAACGAGGCAGTGTCGTCGTGGACGTGTTGTAACACCATATCTACAAGGTGATGTCGAAATGAAAGTGTATAAAAGACTTTGTTATATAGAATTCAATGTTTTATATCAAGAGGATACACAAATACATTTTTTTTGGGGTAATTAGAGGAATTAACAATTAGGTCAATCTCATACTTGCATGACATAGGATTGATTTCCACTGCGATCACGATTTCCACTGCCATCACTATACCATTGGGCCTACTACCTGTCTGTAATATTCCTAATTAGCTATGGCTAATTGGAATATTTGATTTTGTTCGATTTTTGCCTTCTATAGTTATTTGTAAATAAAAAGTGAGGAAGGGGGAACATAACTCACTTTAGAATAAAAAGTCACTTCCTAGGTAGCACAACGTTGTGACTTAAAGGGGAACCAAGGGGGCCAAAGGGAGACGCAGAAATGGGGCCCACACAGACACATGGAGGGACTACGCAGGAGGGAAGGAACACATGGCAAGAAGGGGATCACGCAGGAGAAAGTGAGCCTAGGGATTGTGAGAGGCAGAGGCTATAAAATAGAGAGGAACCCCCTCATTTGGGATCATTCTGGTTATGAGAATTTGTGATAGTCATTTCGACTTAGAGCACGCTGGCTGTTTAGCTAGTCTGCAGCACTGTTTAGTGCATTGAGTGTCTCTGTTCGGAGATCTCACCCTTAGCCCCGGGGGACTTCGAGTGCCTGCTCGGGAAAGGTATTTCCATTGGCATTCCAGCAATAGATTCATTAGTATTTCAACAGCAATTTCATCAGCATTTCAGCAGCAGTTTCATCAGCGTCTTTGAGGAACTACGCAGAACCCCAAGGGGGTGATTTTCGGGGGTCGACCATTTTAGAAAAGCTTTCTGGGTTTTTCTGGGTTTTTTTAGTAGAGTCTGATTCCAGAGTTTCAACCTTTTATGAGGAGGGGAGCAGCCCCAAATCCTCATTCGATTTCCAGTAGTAGTAGCAACATGACAGTTTTCCAGCAGCTGGGATGCAGATCAGTGTGAGGCCATTCCAGGAAAGCTTTCTGGGTTTCTTAAGTAGAGCCCGAATCCAGAGTTTCAGTTTTTTCCGAGGAGGGGAGCAGCCCCAAATCATCATTTGTTTTCTAGCAGCAGCGACATTGACGCATAGAGGCCATTCTTGTCATTCTGAGAGTATTTCTTCACTTGCCTTGTGCAAGTCGAGGTGCCATCTGTCTAATCACCTCTTGTACTCATTTATTGCTCAATATAATAAAATGTCTTAGCATTTCTCGCTGCATTTCTTGTGTATCTGCTTATATTTCCGGTTTACATTATTATATGATGTTCCACTGTTATTTTATCACTTCTGGGTTATTATATCATTTGCACATATTTGGTTGGAGTTTTTGCTGGGGTTTGAGGAATATTTTGGTTTAGGAATATTACAGTGGTATCAGAGCATAGATCTGGCTCATCCTGTGGAGCTAGCAATTTATGACACCGGGGGAAAAACCCTATATCTGTTACAGAGGTCAGAGATACAGAGACACTAGGCGTAGGTTGGAGAATACCTACAGAGAAGGAGATTGTGTTCTAGTTGCGGACGCAGAACAAGAGGAACCTGTGGTAGACGCAGAACAGAGAGAGCCAGTAGTGGACGTAGAGCAGATGGCAGACGAGGACGAGAAGAGATTTGCGGATATGCTCCTCAAATCAATGCAGGATCTGTCGAGGCAGATTGAGGTGATGGGGCAGAGATTCATGGCAGTAGAGGCCAGACAACGGGAGAGCCCACGAGTTTTTCAGATCGGTGAGGGATCAGGTGCATCCCATCACTTTCCAGAGCAGCATGATACTACGCAGTAGGGGGCCTCACATGCCCCTACATGCTCTACCATGCCCACCTTCTTAGGAGCAGACACGGGGGCCGCAGCCCAGCAGGAGGCAGAGCCCGGGCATATGGGCGATTATTTTGCAGAGTACCAAGCCTATGGGCAGGAGTTCAGGGAATCCCTCTCATTCAGAGATTTTGTTCAGCTCCAACAGGATAGCAGACCCTGCAATCATCACAGAGGGTACCGAAATTACCATGACGGTGACACCCACCGTGCAGCGAGCAGATTCCACTTGCCTATGTTTGATGGCTCATCAAACAGTTCGGCAAAGTCTTGGGTGGAGAAGCTGGACATTTATTTCCAGCTTAACCAGATGTCGGAGGCAGAGGCCATCAAGGTGGCAACATTGCATTTGGATGGCGAGGCCCAGGATTGGTGGTTTCATGGGATGGTTACATTGGGACACTCCACAATGACATCATATGCCAAGTTTACTAGGAGACTAATGGTGCGATTTGATCGGAGGGATCCAAAGCAGCATTTCGTTGAGCTGACAAGGCTCAAACAGACAGGGAGCCCAGAGACCTACATTGCAAATTTCTTGAGGATCTCCGTGGTGGTGCCAAACCTCTCCACAACACGGAGGGTCTATATGTATGCTGAGGGGTTAGCAGAGCCACTTCGGGGTCTAGTCCAATCAACTAGACCAGCTACTCTCCAAGATGCTATCAACAAGACCCAAGACCTACAGGATGTTTTGCCCAGGACCCAGACACCTTATCCCCAAAGACAACCTTTTCAGTCTAAGGGGAAGGACGTGAGGATTCCACCTCCAAAGGGGAATCCAAGACGAGTACAGATTGAGGACGATGTCAAGAGGGAGCTGAAGAAGAAGCGGTTGTGCTTCACATGTCAGGAGCCGTGGGCACCAGGACATAGATGTGCTGTTGGCAAAGCACATTTTATTGAGGTCTTCTCCGAGAGCAGTGGAGAAGAGGATGACGAGGAGGATGTGGAGGCAGGAGATAGCCATGCCATATAGGGACCTTTGCCACCTCCACCACCAGCGACAGGTGGTGCATCTTTTGCACCCACCGGAGGGGCCCTTGCAGTGTTGCAAGGAGTTCCCAAGTATCTGATGCTACGTGTGTGAGGGAAAGTACGTGGCCAGCGCGTATCAGTTTTGGTTGACAGTGGGGCAACCCACAACTTCATCGATGCACAGATGGTTGAGCGGAGAGGTATACAGACAGAGAGCTTCGATGGGTTTTTAGTCTTGGTCCCAAGAGATCAGACCATGACGTGTGCTCATTATGTTCCAGAGCTTTCAGTGACGATGGGCACCTACACATTGACTGACCACTTTTTCATGGTCGATATTCGAGACACCAACATGATATTGGGTGTTCAGTGGCTTATCACTCTAGGGAAGGCCACGACAGATTGGAAGACCCTGGAGATGGAGTGGGATGATGAGAAGACAGGGAGGCATGAGAAGATACGGGGACAGCACACATATCTGCCTCAGACTGTCTCAGCTCATCGGATGGAGGCAGTCTTCCGAAAGGGAGACACATAGTGGGCAGTGGAGCTGCGTGCATCAAAGGTAGGAACTACAGGGCAGACAGTACACCCAGAGATACAGTCTATCCTTGATCGGTATGCCATAGTGTTTGGGGAGATTCCACCAGGACAGCCACCAGATCGGGGGTTTGAGCACACCATCGAGCTTGAGCAGGGCATACAAGCCGTGATTACCACCCCTTATAGGCACCCCAAGGCCTATCGGGATGAGATTGAGCGGGCTATCCATGAGTTGCTTGCATTGCTAGATTTCATGCAGCCATTTGTTTTGGAGGGTGATGCGTCGGGAGAGGGGATCGACGCAATATTGACGCAGGGAGGTCACCCTATAGCATTTGAGAGCTGGAAGCTCCTTCCGCATGAGAGGTTGTATTCCATATACGACAAGGAGATGTTGGCCATCATGCATGCATTAGATAAGTACCGGAAATATTTGGTAGGCAACAAGTTCAGGGTGAGGACTGATCACAACAGCCTCAAGTTCTTTTTGGAGCAGAAGCAGCTATAGGAGAGGCAGCAGAAGTGGATCAGTAAGATCCAAGCATATGACTTTGACATTGAGTATCTCAAAGGTAAGAACAATGTGGTAGCAGATGCCCTTTCACGTAGACTAGCCACGTTGTCTCTTATGAGCTTGGATACAGATTGGAGGGCTCGACTCTTAGTAGAGTACTCCAAGGACAGATTTGCATGTGAGTTTCTGGATGGGCAGGTGGCAGATGACATGTATAGGGTGGTCGATGAGATCATCTACTACAGCAACCAGATCTTCTTGACTGAGGGGTCTCATCTCAAGAAGAAGATACTTTAGGCATCACATGATTCCCCATTGGCAAGACATTAGGGTTTTACCAAAACCTACAGGGCCATTAGGGAGAGGTTCTCATAGAAGGGCCTCAAGGAGGACGTACTCCAACACAGCCGGGAGTGGGATGTTTGCCAGAAGAACAAGGGAAAGATGAGCCATCCTGCAGGATTATCGCAGCCTCTTCCCATTCCAGAGGGGAAATGGGAGAGTATTTCGATGGATTTCATCACAGGGTCGCCCATGGTACAGGGAAAGGATTGTATCTTTGTCGTTGTTGATCGACTGACGAAGTACACACATTTCTTTGCCATATCCGCACACTATACAACAGCACAGGTGGCCGAGCTGTTCTTCAGGGAGATCTTCAGGCTACATGGTCTTCCTAAGACCATCGTCAGTGACAGGGACAACTGTTTCATGGGCGGGTTTTGGTAGGAGCTTTTCCGATTGGTGGGGACAGAGTTGACACCGAGTACCAGCTATCACCCACAGACGGACGGACAGACGAAGATAGTTAACAAGTGGTTGGAGGGCTACTTGCGTAACTATGTCAGTGGGCAGCAACGAGCATGGCTGAAGTGGCTGCATCTGGGGGAGTATTGCTACAATACTTCGCATCACATGTCCATTGGTATGTCACCATTCTATGCCTTATATGAGTATCATCCTTTATCTTTTGTCGACGTGATGTTTGGTGATAGCAGGGCTCCTAGAGCCAAGATTTGGATCCAAGAGAGTCAGGATATCCTCCGAGCTCTCAAGGATAACATGGCTACAACGCAGAACCAACAGAAGTTGTATGCCGACAGGGGTCGGGTGGAGAGGCAGTTCGAGGTAGGGGACATGGTCTACCTACGATTACAGCCATACCGATAGTCATCGTTGAAGCAAAAGGGGGCTGAGAAGCTCAAGTCCCGCTTTTATGGGCCACACGGGGTGATATGAGTTGGAGCTGCCCCAAGGCAGCAAGATTCATAACATTTTTCATGTATCATGCCTGAAGAAGGCATTGGGGCAGCAGGTGACCGTGACGGATGAGCTACCACCCATGGATGATGAGGGGCATTTGGTATTGCAGCCGGAGGCTATCATTGACTCTAGGGAGAGACGGTTGCGGAGCAGGACGGTCCGGGAATTCTTGGTGAGGTGGAAGAATTTGTTGGATGAGGATGCCACTTGGGAGAGTGAGGAGATCTTACAACATCCATCAATTCAGTTGCTTGAGGAAACACAACATTTTGCTGGGGGGAGACTGTAATATTCCTAATTAGCTATGGCTAATTGGAATATTTGATTTTGTTCGATTTTTGCCTTCTATAGTTATTTGTAAATAAAAAGTGAGGAAGGGGGAACATAACTCACTTTAGAATAAAAAGTCACTTCCTAGGTAGCACAACGTTGTGACTTAAGGGGGAACCAAGGGGGCCAAAGGGGGACGCAGAAATGGGGCCCACGCAGACACATGGAGGGATTGCGTAGGAGGGAAGGAACACATGGCAAGAAGGGGATCACGCAGGAGAAAGTGAGCCTAGGGATTGTGAGAGACAGAGACTATAAAATAGAGAGGAACCCCCTCATTTGGGATCATTCTGGTTATGAGCATTTGTGATAGTCATGTCGACTTAGAGCACGCTGGCTGTTTAGCTAGTCTACAGCACTATTTAGTGCATTGAGTGTCTCCGTTCGGAGATCTCACCCTTAGCCCTAGGGGACTTCGAGTGCCTGCTCGGGCAAGGTATTTCCATTGGCATTCCAGCAGTAGATTCATTAGCATTTCAGTAGCAATTTTATCAACATTTCAGCAGCAGTTTCATCAGCGTCTTTGAGGAACTGCGTAGAACCCCAAGGGGGTGATTTCCAGGGGTCGGCCATATCAGAAAAGCTTTTTGGATTTTTCTGGTTTTTTTTAGTAGAGTCCGATTCCAGAGTTTCAACGTTTTCTGAGAAGGAGAGTAGCCCCAGATCCTCATTCGATTTCCAATAGTAGTAGCAGCACGACAGTTTCCCAGCAGCTGGGACGCAGATCAGTGTGAGGCCATTCTAGGAAAGCTTTCTAGGTTTTTCTGGGTTTCTTGAGTAGAGCCCGAATCCATAGTTTCAGTTTTTTCCAAGGAGGGGAGCAGCCCCAAATCATCATTTGTTTTCTAGCAGCAGCAACGTCCATGCAGAGAAGCCATTCTTGTCATTCTGAGAGTATTTCTTCACTTGTCTTGTGCAAGTCGAGGTGCCATCTATCTAATCACCTCTTGTATTAATTTATTGCTCAGTATAATAAAATGACTTAACATTTCTCGCTGCATTTCTTGTGTATCTGCTTATATTTCCAGATTACATTATTATATGATGTTCCACTGTTATTTTATCACTTCTGGGTTATTATATCATTTGCACATATTTGGTTGGAGTTTTTGCTGGGGTTTGAGCAATATTCTGGGTTAGGAATATTACACTGTTTTCCTCTCCATAAACAGAGTTACATTTTGGGGATTTGAACCTTGGATCTCTTAATTTACCCAATACTTCATATCATGACAATTGCCAATTAAACTACGATTTCAAAAATATTTAAATAACTTCAAACTTTGTAGTTTACGAGTATTAAATACCATATAACAAATTGCAATAACTTCAAACTTCATAGTTTACGAGCATTAAATACCATATAACCAATTGCGCCTATGATATAGGCGCATCCATCCTTACCAAACATTAAATGCTCTGTCAATAAGTGTTTGCATACTCTGTAACCAGGTGCTCCTATGATATACATGCATCTTTACTTAGGAACACGAATACTTTGTAAATAAGTGTATGCATTGAATGCTCTGTAAGTAGATGCTTTCACCTAGAAGTGAGCTATTGCACTTGAATGTCATATTCTAACGTATACTTTAACAACTATCAAATGTTACAACAGTGAGAAAGCACCGAATTATTTATATTCCATTGTAATTTTTCATCCAATACAGCATCTGAATCTACCGACGATTGGACCAAACATAGTTATTCAGATCATTATTGACATTTCCACGGCCAGATTTTGTCTTTTGAACAAATCTGATCTAGAATACAGCCTTATCTGCCAAGGCATAACAATTTCATAATATCAAGCTTCAACACGTTCTCAAAAGTACTGTCATTGCAACAATATTTAAGGGCAATTCTGTGTGCTCTGCTGTATTTATATGAATAATCTAGCTTACATCATCGAATTTTTCAGGTTCTTGATAAAAATCGCTGAAATTGGGGAACAAAATGCAGCCATCATGAGACTGAACCCTGCCTTTTGCCTGAAATTGAGCTTATTGAGAATGAAGAAGCAGAGCTTAATCAACTGTGACCGCTTTCATCCCAATAAGAAGCAGGCTTTCCAGATCTAACCAGCGTTTTGAGAACCGTTTTGGCGGTCACATCTCCTGTAACAGTTACCTTGTGGGCGACTGTGTCAACTTTGTAGGTCTCTATGCCCTCAAGTTTTTTGATGGCCCTCTTGATTTCCTTAATGCACTTATCACAGTGCATTCCCACTCTTAGTTCCACTACCTGCATGACCATCACCAAACATATCATTCACATTTTAAAGTACATGACAAATGTTATGATCTGCAACAACACATAGAAAATCAAATTCTTGTCGGAAGCCCATACCCCCATTTTGAAGACGGTATCAAATTGAGAGTTCGTTCAGTTGTTGCAGAAATACAGACGAAGAAAGATTTCAGACGAGTAGTTGATGAACAGAGATTGGTATACAACGAATGGTTTGCAATGAAGGAAGAGGTTGTGTCGTGTTATATATATAATAAGGTTTTGCTAATTGTTTACTGAAAGTTATAAATTCTTTGCTTCCCTCGGGTGTCTTTTTGCAGGCACTCAGAAGCAGCACAGGCTCCAGAAAGCGAAGTTGGACCGAAAGCTTTGATTGACTCTAGCCAGCTCTTTATAAAGGCACCAACTGGATGTTGCTTTACATTCATGAATAGCTTTTTCATTTATTTATATAGGTGTATTGCTACATTTCTCCAAATATAAAGTGAGAGCTTTTCCTTTATATAACTTGGAGAATAATGCTTGAAGTGCGATTTTTATTATTTTTATTAAAATGACAATTTTTTACTTATTTTTTTAATATAGATAGGTGGATTGAAGGTTTGTTTTTTTAATAAGAAAATCAATATCTAGAATCAAAGATATTTACAAATATCCAGCTCACCAGAGCTCACAGTAATGCTAAAAAACAGCTACAATCCGTCTGCACAACAGCCCAAAAAACAGCTACAATCTGTCTTTAGACCATCTGAGAAAGTTTGCAAAACTATACTCTACTTTGAGACATGATAGATACAATCCGTCTGCACAACAGCCCAAAAAACAGCTACAATCTGTCTTTAGACCATCTGAGAAGGTTTGCAAAACTATACTCTACCTTGAGACATGATAGAAACAATAACAACTCCAAAAAGGAGAATACAACAGTAATAAACATCAGAATTTGTAACAGTACAAAACCAGCCTTTGACTTAGGCATAAATAAGTCAGTGTTAGTATGCAAACAAGTAACAAACAAGCAGTCTGAAAAAAGCGAAAAAAAACCTAGAACAGCTGGTATAAACCAGCGTGAATCCTTATCCATCAAGCCATTCTTCCAACTGAAGGGTCCCTGGTTGGAGCAGAAGACCTTTTTTGGACAGCGAGTCTACCTGAAGGTTAAATTCACAGGAGGAAATGTTTTGAAACAGTTGGCGTTGGGAACAGTTTATGGATTAATAAGTCAGTTTCGACTGGTTTGGTCGGAATTTCTGGGATTAAATTCCTCGGTTTGATTAATTTGTTCGTCCAAACAACAAATCTGACAAACTGTAATTATAAATGTCTAAATTGCAGCTTTAATCCAAAACCCTGCCTAAATTTACTTAATGATTAACGACTTAATGTGGCACCGACAGAGTACAGCAATTGGGTCATCAAATTCTCCCATGAATATCATGCCAGGGGAAAAATCTCGTAGTTATGATGTGTTTATTACATATGAAATCTACGTTTACCGAATCGTTGTTCCAGTATGTAGGCTCGATCCCATTATAGTTCCACTATAATCTAGGGTGAAACTGTGATTGGGTTTTGGACATTTCTGAACTAAGCCAGATCGACTTCGTTTTAGGGTATGAGACATTTTTGAACTTATCCAGATTTTCAGAATGTTTTTTTTTGAAGTGCAAATGATGGGAAGGCTACCTCTGAAATTTCACCGGTTCAGGTCCTTCTGATTACTCTATCAAGATCTACTTTGTTTTGGGTCTCAGATATTTTTGAACTCATCCAGATTTTCAGAATATTTCTTTGGAACTGCAAAGAAATGATGGGAAGATTACTTCTGAAATTTCCGCGGATTTTATGTTCAGGTCTTCTTGATTGCTTTATCAATATCTCCTTTGTTTTGGGTTTCAGAGATTTTTGAACTCATCCAGATTTTCAGAATGCTTTTTTTTTCAATTGCAAAGAAATGATGGGAAGATTACCTCAGAAATTTCACCGGATTTATCTTCAGGTCCTCTTCATTGCTTTATCAAGTTCTACTTTGTTTGAGGTCTCAGACATTTTTGAACTCATCCAGATTTTCAGAATGGCTTTTTGTTTTTTGGGAAGTGAAAAGAAATGATGGGAAGATTACCTTTGAAATTTCACCGGAATTTATTTTCAGATCCTCTTGATTGCTTTATCAAAATCTCCTTTGTTTTTGTTGAAGAATGACAACAATTAGTAAATCTCTGTTTTACTGTTCATTCAGTTTTGTAACTATAGGAAGTTACGTAACGAAATAGCTCGTATAAAATTGGTGATTGCACGAGAGGCTTGATGTATTTGGAAGAGTCATTCTAGACTTTGGAAAGAATTCCAATACTTTGCCCTGTGGAGGTTTCCTTGACAAACTGTAAGGGTTTTACCACATAATTCCTATGTTAGTTTGTGTGATTCAGTTCCCTATTTTGTGCATTTCTTTCTAAATTAAATGTTAATGGTATGAAAGTCATTTAGCATTTAATTTAGAAAGAAATGCACAAAATATGAAATTGAATCACCCAAACTAACACAAGAATTTACATGGTAAAACCTTGACAGTGTGTCTAGGAAACCTCCATGGGGCAAGGGATTGGAATTCTTATTGCTCCAAAGTCAAGAATGACTTTCCAAATTACATCAAGCCTCTCAGGCAATCACCAATTTAATATGGGTTATTTTGTTACGTAACCTAATAGAACAAACATTCAAACCATGTACACCATGATTTATCTGGAAAACCTCAATTGGGAAAAAAAAATGAGCCAACAATAGATCTATTATTGTTCTTGGCTAAAACACAGCAAAGCCGACCAAGAATCTGAGCTGGAAAACCTCAATTAGGAAGAAAAACCAGCGAATAGATCTATTATTGTCCTTGGCTAAAACACAACCAAGTCGACCAAGAATCTGAGCTTTCACCGGTCAACCATGGCTCTATACAATGGAGAATGTGCAAGCCTTTTAACGGCTTCAATTGCATGTAATACCATGAGCTTATTACCACAGGTTACCAATACCGGGTGCCCGACCAAGAATCTAAGCTTTCACCGCTAAACCATGGCTCTATACAATGGAGAATGCACAACCCTTTTACCAGCTTCAATTGCATGTAATACCATGAGCTTATTAGTCACCAATACCCGGTGCCCAAAACCACAACTGTTAACCATAACGGTTGACACAACCTCAGCTCCATCACAGGATCAAGTATATCTAACAATCCCCCTTTAAACTTGACTTTTGATTTTCCTTGGCCAAATCTAGCCAAATCGCCCAAGTGAGCTAGCCACCACTCACATCCAACCCTACCATATCATCATCAGGGTATTTGAAAATTTCACATGTTGTCCTAGCTCAACATGCTTTATCATACCGTCACGTTTGTCCCCATATGACCTAAGTGAACATTCAGAGTTTACTAGTAATTTACAGGGATACGCATGCCTTATCAGGTCTTACAGCCGTATGCCCATCTACATGGAAAAATTTTGAACTCTGTTTGTTTAGTTGTTGCTGTTATCATGGATTTAATCCAAGATTCTCTCACTTCGCCATAAATAGCTTGCTTCACAAAATCACTGCTTCCAAAAACATTGCATCTCACTTGTTGAGAACTGTTATCTCTCCGGCTCCTAACACTTCAATCTTCAAGCATGCTCTTCCTCTTGAAAATGTTTATGACCTTATAACTGTCATGGTTACCAGTGACTTCACATTCGTTGGATGACAATATAAATGTATCCCTTTCCACTATGAGGATTCGAGTTCAAAATCAAGAAACCCACGAAAAAATTCGTGTCTTATTTCTTGCAGTGTTACTCCTCACTGTCGCCCCTTCTACGCATAGTCCTTTTCTTCATAACCAACATCTTGATTCGGTGTTCATGGGCAACAATCCAGACACATCATCGTGCTCCACACACAGAACCGTAGAGCAAGCCTCTCTCACTCCCAAAGACCTTGAGGTTCTTCGCATTCTGACCTCAATTCTTGTAGTCTTGAAGGCATTCCACATGTGATTTGTTTGCGATTCCTTGTTCCTGGGCTTTCATGCTCATCATTCTCAACGTGTACTTCTAGCCGACGGGACCTGTCATTCCCTCTAGAATTCAAAATTGCTAGCCCGCACACAGGACGCAGACAACGTGGCACGAGGGATCATAACTGGTCTACGCCACAGTGTTGTTCATTGATTCACAGACTACCTGACAGTAATGAGAGAATACCATGGATGTCGTTACATAAACTTGTTCTTCCGGTGACCAGCACCCACTGGCGCTTCTTGAGCGTCCCCCGGCTTCCTGCGACATCACGACAACGCTACCATTAACACCTTTCTCTTCGTCGCCCCATCCAGTGGAAGCACGACCAACACGCCGATCGCTTTGTCTTGTCGTTGTCAACTTCACCACGGTGTCACTATTGCAGGGCCTTTTATTGCTGCAGTTGGCTTGGGAACAATGCACCCGTTCTCCATCTCACCGCGATATTGTTCTTGATCCCCTGAGTTTTCAAAAAAACAGCCACAGACAGAAAGGAACCTCGCAAATTCAAAATCCTTCACCGCCCTCAACCAACAAGCAATTAAGATTTCTTGGGGCCAATTCCATAGCATTTATAGCGATCTGGGTCTACTGGAAATCCGACAATGGTTTCGCCTCTCTTTCTACAATCTCTGCATGCAGTATCTGTGACCTTTTTTATCTCACAATTCTGGCACCACCTCTTTTTGCAGTTAGGGTTCACACATCTGCAGTGGTCTGAAGTCTCCATGAGTTAGAATTTTTTTTTGTTACTACATGCGTCCTGGTAATCATGGAAGTCTCCATGAGTCAGATTTTTTTTTGTTTTGTTACTACATGCGGCATGGTAATCATGGAAAAATCCTATCATCGACATCTCTAGCGTGCGCACCTCCACCATGGTCCATAATCTAATTTAAACTTTCAAAAAATATCCTCTATGGCCAGGCCGTGACAAAGCCTTCAGGCTTCATTTTCTTCTGGCTCCTCGTCAAACCATTGCTCAACCAGTGCACACTGCAACGAGCCGTTGCTTCAACCAGTGCTGCTAGTTTGTGCAACGAATTAGCCCATTCTTGGGACACTTCATCAATGGGAAAAATTCCAAAAGAACAAACAATCGACGCTTTCATGCTTTGTTCACCACGCTTTAATACCACTTCTTGGTATTTAGAACCATTAACATTTAATTTAGAAAAAAATGCACAAAAGGAAACTGGATCACACAAACTAACACGAGAATTTACATGGTAAAACTCTAACAGTGTGTCAAAGAAACCTCCACGGGTCAAGGGTTTGGAATTCTAATTGCTCCAAAGTCAGGAATGACTCTCCAAGTTACGTCAAGCCTCTCGATAATCACCAATTTAATATGGGCTATTTCGTTACATAAATTCTTATAGTTACAAAACTGACTGAATGGTAAAACAAATTTACTTAGTTAATTACATTATTAACATTAATTGTTGTCATTCTTCAACAATCTCCACCTTGACAACAATTTTTCTAATCCCTTGCCCATGCCCATTCATCATCTTTTCTGCAAGCCAAGAGAAGCCAAACACCATCGCAGCTTCTCTACTAAAACTGGCTTTGTGAACATGTCTGCACGATTCTCCTATGTATGGACCTTCTTGAGAGCTACTTTGCCGCCATCGATCACATGTCTCACAAAATGGTACCTTACATCAATGTGCTTAGTCTTGCTGTGATAAGCTGGATTTGTAGTGAAACGAATAACAATTTGACTATCATAGAACACATTCACTTTCTCCTGTGTCCTTCCAATCTCATCAAGTAGACCTTTCAACCAGATTGCCTCTTTACAGGCATCTGAAGTAGCTATATATTCTACTTCAGTAGTGGACAAAGCAATTGTTTCTTGAAGTTTTGACATCCAGCTAATTGCTTCACCTGCAAGAGTAAAGACATACCTTGTAGTAGATCTCCTCTTGTCCAAATCACTTGCATAATCAACATCCACATATCCGCAAACTGAACCTTCACTACCATTAAAAATGATACAATGGTCACTTGTGCCTCTCAAATACCGAAGCACCCATTTCACTGCTTGCAAGTGTTCTTCTCTTGGATTTGCCATGAACCCGTTGACAACTCCAACTGTATGTGAAATGTCAGGTCTTGTAGATACCATCGCATACATTAAGTTGCTTACCACATTTGCATATGGTACACGATACATATACTTCTTTTCTTAATTAGTTTTGTTTTTGGGCTCAAAACCGAAGAATTTAGCTTAAAATGGGAAGCTAATGGAACATTAATAGGTTTCACATTGTTCATATCGAACTTTTCAAGTACTTTCTCCACATCTACTGTGATAACCAAAGCTTTCCATTTTTTCCGTCTCTGTGTATCTCCATGCCAAAGATATGTTTTGCCGCTCCAAGATCCTTCATATCAAATGTCCTAGAAAGCTGAGTCTTTAACTTGTTGATCTCTTCCATGCTTTTGCTTGCAATAAGCATATTGTCAACATGCAAGACTAAGATAACGAATATGCCATTGAAACTCTTAAAGTCTATACTATACACAATGATGATACTCACTTCTAGTAAAGTTCTGGCTCACCATGAAGGAGTCAAACTTTTTGTACCACTGCCTCGGAGACTGCCTCAAGCCATATAATGATTTCCCAAGCTTGCAAACTAATCTTTTGTTGCGACCTTGTACAAAACCTTTCGGTTGTTCCATATAAATCTCTTCATCCAAATCTCCATGAAGAAAAGTTGTTTTAACATCTAACTGTTCTAACTCAAGATCAAATAATGCAGTTAATGCTAGCAGAGTTCGAATAGAAACAAGTTTTACGACTAATGAAAAGATCTCATGAAATTCAATACCTTCAACCTGAGAATACCCTTTTGCTACCAGCCTCGCCTTATACCTTTCGATACTTCCATCAACATTTCGCTTCAATTTGAAGACCCATTTTCATCTGACAACACTTCTCCCTTCAAGAAGTTCTACAAGATCTTAGGTTTTGTTCTTGGCTAAGGAATCCATTTCTTCATCCATAGCCTTTTTCCACTTTTTTCTATCCACATCATCCACTGCTTCCTGATAACAAGAAGGTTCCCCATCTTTAGTAATCAATGCAATAGATGAAGCAGAGTCTTCATACCTTTTGGGTGTTCTTTCCCTTGTAGACCTTCTTAGATTGACTAGTTACTGAATTGGTTCTTAAACTTCTATAGTTTCCTTTGCATCTTCATCTTTTTCTTCAGATGACTCTCTTTCCTTTCAACTTTCCAAAAAAGGTTTAGCCTCCAACTGAGTTTGAAAAACAAAGGTGTAGATTGTTGAAGAATGACAATAATTAATGTTAATAATGTAATTAACTAAGTAAAACTGTTTTACTGTTCAGTCAGTGTTGTAATTATAGGAAGCTACGTCATGAAATAGCCCATATTAAATTGGTGATTGCTTGAGAGGCTTGATGTAACTTGGAGAGTCATTCTTGATTTTGAAGCAATAAGAATTCCAATCCCTTGTGCCGTGAAAGTTTCTTTGATACACTGTCCAGATTTTACCACATAAATTCCTGTGTTAGTTTGTGTGATTCAGTTTCCTATTTTGTGCATTTCCTTCTGAATTAAATGTTAATGGCTCTAAATACCAACCGTTTTGGGTGTCAGACGTTTTTGAAGTCATCCAGATTTGCAGAATTGTTTTTTTGAAGCGCAAAAAAATGATAAGAAGATTACCTCTGAAATTTCACGGGATTTTATCTTCAAGTTCTCTTGATTGCTTTATCAAGATCTACTTTGTTTTGGGTCTCAGACATTTTTGAACCCATCCAGATTTTCAGAATGTTTTTTATTTTCTTTTCGAAGTGCAAGAAATGATGGGAAGATTACCTCTGAAATTTCACTGGATTTCATCTTCAGGTCCGCTTGATTGCTTTATCAAGATCTCCTTTGTTTTGGCTCTCAGACATTTTTAAACTCATACAGATTTTCAGAATGTTTTTTTTGAAGTGCAAAGAAATGATGAGAAGATTACCTTTGAAATTTCACCGGATTTTATCTTCAGGGCCTCTTGATTGCTCTATCACGATCTCCTTTGTTTTGGATCTCAGACATTTTTGAACTCATCCAGATTTTCAGAATGTGTTTTTTTTGTGAAGTGCAAAGAAATGATGGGAAGATTACCTCTGAAATTTCACCGGATTAATTTCAAGTCCTCTTGGTTGCTTTATCATGATCCATCTATAGATAGCTTGTACATGGTTATTTCAATTCCCAGAGGTGTGGAGTGTCATTTTCCCTGTTAAATTAAAAATATTGTTTTTTTTTTCAAATCTAAAGGGATTTTAAAATGTTACAGACTCAAATTCAAAGAAATAGAACATGTACATTTTTATATACTTTAACAATCAACTGGAAGTAGAATCACATGTCTTACAAACCAAATCTCTTACACCAATTTATCTATCACTTTAAAATTATATTATTATAGTCAACATAAAATTTCATAGAATATATCTAAGCCTCTCATCAAATAATTCTCTCCTCGTACTACCCTAATTGAAATATTAGTTTTAACGATTGGAGGATCTTTCATCATTATTTAACAATGTAGGAAGAAACACAATATATCCTTAAGAGAAACTGTCAGGTCTCTGCCCTGATGTTGAATGATTGTGGAATGCTATCTTCGACAAATGATTTCTCATAAAATGTTATCTTAGGCAGGAGAGACCTCGTGGCAGGCCTGGCATTTCCATATACTAGTTTAGCAGCAGACATGTACAGAGCTAGTGATTTTAGGAAGAACAGAGTGTGTTTATATGAAAAACATAAATGTTTAAAGGTAATTAGGGCAATGTTGGAAATGACTTGATCAAATGCAAAGGACGCAGAATGTGAGCACAACTTCCCAGGCATAGTGATCGTTGGTGCATAAGAGAAAAGAGGCAGGAATGAAAATCATGCAGAGCAAAATGGAGCAGTGGAAAATGTAGATAAAATAATTTCAGCTTTATATTTTAAAATAGTTCAAATTGTCAAGTTTTGCTGCAGAATACATCTCTATTTATCAGACATGGATTTTACTTCAAAAGTTGATACATTACAGCTAGGGTGAAACGAAGATTTCAAATCTTGGTGGCATCTAAAATTTTGGCGAGCAGAGAGTGGAAATCACTCAATTTTGTGGTAAAAATTTAGTAATTTTCTGCGAGAAAGTTAAAGTATGAGTTAAATTTTACCATGATTCAATTTGTGACAACATTAAACTGTAACTTAATTAGAATTCGAAACTTTTTAAAGCTATGGTCAAATTTTTACCTTGAACCAATATCTATGCAATTTATTACAAGATTAAATGTTGGTCTTCTCTTTTTTTGGGATTGGTTTTTGTTTAATCTAACATTATCTATGTAATTCCTGTAAAAGGCTAACATTCATTATCTATGTAATTCCTGTAAAAGGCTAACATTCATTACTTTTTTTGGTGTAAGGTTAAGAACAACTTCTTGTAAGTATAAATGTTTTGAAAAATTTATATTAATAATTTGATTTGTAATTTGTACTGTAATAATGGTTTGTACTCTTTCTCCAATATTCATTGGCTATGAGAGGTGATTGCATATTTTGCAGCTTTTTAACCTAACTATAATGGGCAAGATAAGATGTGGAAAGAACATTGCAAGTTTGGGCATGTGCTCAGGTACTAGTGAATGATGGGTGCTCTCACGAAGTTGATGCAAAAAAATGGAAACATGGAAACTAGGTTTGCATGAACACAGTCACATAAGAATACATGTGCATTATTAAAAACATGCACACATTCCTAATCTTATAGCCTTGGTGCTCCCCAAACCACCACAAATGCTTCCCAACTTGGATTTTTTAGGAAGGTGCATGTGCTATGCATATGACTAAAATATTTGCTGAGTGTGTATCCTTTGTCATGGGGATATCAACGTCATTAGAGGATTTGAGTATTAACTTTGGGTACTATGATCCTTTACATGGTAAGGGAAGGAAATATAGACTTTAGGCCATAGAGGTGGCTTCTAAGTATCAAGGTATGTGGAGCAACACCTCAAATCACTACACTTGACATCATGAGGGCATGCTTGTCTTCCGAGTATGGATACTTTCATCATTAAGATATTTTGAGAACAAATTATGATCTTCAGGTTGTTGACATGGTCATGGGAGGAAACATAGTGATTGGGCCCTAAAGTAATCTTTTTAGATTACATGGTTATAAAAAACACCTCGAATTTCCACACAAGACTTCTCAAGGTTATACCTTCCTTTGACTAGGGATATGAGAGCTATTAGGGGACTTTTGATACTAGGTATATCATTCTTTGGCCCCTAGACATCTTTGAATGAAGAAACCTAGGCCTTATACCGTAAATGAAGCTTCTAATAATTAGGGTTCAAGAATGACACCTTGATCCACTACACATGATCTCTTAAGCATATACATATTGTTCAAGTGGGGATATTCATGATATTATGAAGTTTTTAGAACTAGGTATGGGCCTTAGTGTCCCATATATAGTTGGAGGGGTGGGGAATCCATGTCTTTAGGCCATAAATGAAGATTATATGAATTAAGACGCAAGAAAAATACATGATCTCCAAAGGGGATATTTGGCCTCTAAGTGGAGTTATGTGCACCATTACAATTTCTTAGCACAAGTTATGGGATAAGGATTCCTCAAAATGATGGTAGGAAAAAACCTATTCTTTAGGCCTTTAAGGAAGATTTCATGCATCCAAGGTGAATAATAATACCTTAAACCCACACACGACCTCCAAAGTGTATCCTTCAACTCTTAGTGAGTAATTTTAGAGAAGTAGGTATCAGTTTGAAGACTTAGAGCAAGTTCAAGGGTTGAAAGTTATTCAATAGGCCTAAAATATAGCTTATAGGGCTAAAGAGCCATCATTGAGTCCTCAAACCACCATAATTGATCTATACGTGGGATATTTTTCCTTCAATATGCAATATGGACACCACTAGAATGATTGAGCACCAAGTATGGGTCATCGAGCAATAGACATGGTCAAGGTACGAAAATTGAGCCTTAGGACTTAAAGTAAGATTCCAGGCATCGAACTCCAAGAATATATCCTTGAACCACCACATGTAACATCTTGAGAGTAATAACTCCCTTTTAGTTGGTACATGGACATCATTAGAAGGCTTTGAGCTTTGGGCATGAATTTCATTGCCTTGACCATGGTCGGGGGAGGAAATTCATGCCTCAAACCCTAAAGGTAGCTTCTAAGGTTCAAGTGACATGAATGAGGACTTAAACCACCACATAGGACATTTTTATGGGATCTTTGGCCTTTAAGAGAGGATATGGGCCCTATTGGAAGATTATTAGTAGTAAATTTGGGTCATAGTGCCTTGATCATCATTGGGGGAGGAAGCCCTAATATTAGAGCCTAAAGAAATATTTTATTCATTTCAGGCCAATAATGTCACCTAAAGCATGGGTCTCAGAGCCTTATACATGGTTAAGGGCCATGAACTTTAAGCCATAAAAAAAGCTTCTATACATCGAGTGCAAAGAACGATGCCTTGAAAAACTACGCATGGTCTCTTGAGGGTATCCTTGGCCTATTATTGGGGATATTAGTGACACTAGGTGGTTTTGAGTAGTAGGTATGTGTATAGAACCCTATAAATGATCTAGGGAATATGTCCATGCATTATATCCTAATGAAAGCTTTGAGGAATCCAAAGAATGACCTTCTTTAGATGCCTCAAAGTGTTGGGGCATCTATATTAACCTTGACTATCATTGGGGCAGAAAAATCAAGTCTCAATCCCTAGAGGTAGCATTTAAGGATGAAGGGATATGAATGAGTACTTAAATCACCACATATGACCTTTCTATGGGATCTTTTGCCTTTAAGAGAGGATACATGCTCTATTAGAAGGGTTTTAACACTAGATTTGGGTCACAGAGCCTTGAACATGGCTGTAAAAGGAAACCCTAGCCTTAGACCCTGAAGAATCTTTAGGCATCTACAAATAATATTGTCACCTCAAACATGGGTCTTGGGGCAGTATGTTAAATAATCGAGGGAAATGAGGTGTAGTGTGATTCTTCTTGACTTGATAATAATTTGTGGAGTCTTTTACTTTTCTTGTTAGCTTAATCTTCTTCTTATTATTAATGCATGTGTGTGTACTTCATCAAACTGCTACAAAAAACATAAGAACAAGAACACAAGATGTTGGCTCTCTTCTAGGGCCAAAACCTCTCTTCTCTTGAGAGAACAACCCTTTAATAAGTTTCTCTTATTGAAGCTTCTTATTGATCAATGCCAAACCCTAGACCCTTGACTATAATTTCCTCCAAGCACAAGTCAGGTCTTCCCTCCTTTATGCACTTTTTTCCCCGGCACTTAGTCTTCCTTCTTTCGGCACTTCGTTCCTCGGTACTTCGTATTCCTTCTTCCTACACTTCGTTTTCTTATTTAAACTATTGGTAGACCTTGTTGCACTAGCTCTGGAAGACACACTTATTCTTGGTCTATGATGAGACTCCTTGTCGGGCGTATAAATGCAAGATTTACTCCAATTTAATTTGTCAATCCGGGTAAGTAAACTTAGAGGCATGGCAAAATATATGCCAGAATACGACCTTAGGGATTTTCCAAATAGAGATCAAGCTCTTGCAAGAAATCCAAAAAGGCATCATTCAGAAAAAAGGAACAAGACTCTTCAAAGCAAAATAAACACACTGGGAATCTACTTCTGGCTCCTCTTTTGGGTTGAGTTGACTCCTGCAAAGAGTCTTCCTCAGTTGTCCAGGGGACAAGGGAATGTTGGCCCCATTCAAACTGACAAGTTGTTCAATGAGTAAAGAATGCGATTCAGGAAATAAGGAATGCAAAACCTCTTAAGAATTACTGCTATATTGCAAAGATGAAAAGCATGAAATTAAACTAGGAATGATAAAGAAACTTCATTCCCACTAATATACAGAAATCATTGAATGCTTTGAAAAAAATTGAGATGATATATGCACTGCTTCTCTAAAGACAATTCAGTATTTAGCTGTAAGGAAAGTGTGCAATAGAAATGAATGAGATAAAGACATTTCTGTTGTTCACCCTGATCTTATAAAATCATTAAATGCTTCCTTTGCAATACAAAAATATTCTATATGATGTGTACAACATTTAATTAAGATGAAAGGAATATCAATCACAACTTTTAACCTCAAGACATTTAAAGAATTCTGCGACCACTTTACTTTTGTTAATAAAACAATATTCACAACTTCTCCTTATGTTGATCCTAGAATTTGTTTATTAAGATTTCAAAAATGAATGTTTTTATTCAAAGTACAAGAATTAGTCTCGCATCTCAAATAGTTTTAAGGCAACCATGAGTTTAATCAACCAGAATTCTTAGTAAACCATAATATCCTTGTTATGCAGCAAATAAGATCAGGGTAAGTGTCACACTAAATAAGAGATGTAGTTAAAAACATTCACTGCCTGTACTTTGTCTACCTCAGCTCAACCTTCATGAAAATATATTCCAAGAGAGCAACGATATCATTGAACTTAAATAACCAGAACAATGAAAAAGAAATTATGGAATGAAATTGAAAATCAAATCACTGAAAAGAAGATCTGTGAATTGAAATTGCAAAGCTATATTAAGTCACACTCACACCATGTAGCTAAAATAAAATGCAGAAGAATTCTAAGAGGTTTGGGGCAACGGACTAGCTGGTGGGCCCAACCACCCAGCTCGTTGCCCTTGCAATAATTAAATCACAATCTCAGAACATTCAGAAGAAACAAAAACACAGAATTGAATGCCAATTTAGATTATTGTTGAATCCTGTTACATCATGACTGAACAAGCAACGTTGTGCTCCATTGGTCCCCTCCAGGGATCATCCCACTAGGCACGCAGGCTCCTCCTTCCCTACACAATCAAAATCGATCCCCTGTTCTATGAAAAATGCGATGTATAGAATACAATTTTGGGATCCCCCTACAGTATACAGTCTTCACATTTATAACAATGCTACCTCCCAGTTATTCAAATCCACAGTTACATAGCGCAGACAATTTTTAGAATCACAAACTAATCTTGAACCAAAAATAAGGAGACTCAATCGCTAAGTGGATTCGAATTGATCTACGATTTACCAAACAACAATGCCTCCCAGTTATTTGGATCGAAAGTTATCATGCCATATAAATTTAGAGTTATGCAACAATTCAGAGCCAAAATAAGGATATTCGAATTGATCTGTGGTTTGCAACAACCGATGCTGAGTCATGAAGTATTCGCCAGAACAGTCATAGGAAGAATACATTGTTAACAACCTTTGGCTTCTAGAAATAGTTTGACCATATTCTTAGACCTTAGCTCCATGCATTATCTGGAAGGCCTGGGTGCGATCAAGGGGACACATCAGCTTGTCGAGCACCTTCTCCTCAAAACCCATATGCTCGATTTCCATCAAGACAACCTAAAGTATGAAGATCAAGGAGGTGAAAACATTATTTTGCATTGCTAGTACATGAACTGCTGGTGCATGAACTGTTGGTATAGGAATTGCAAGTACAAGAACTGTGGGTATAGGAACTGTGGGTACAGGAACCGCGGGTAGAGGAACTGCTGGTACAGGAATTGTTCACCTGCCACAAAGAGAGCCTATTACATTAATGACATTTTTTACATTAAATACTCTTAAAATTAACAAAACAAGAAGAATTCATAAATCAATAACTGTTGTCTTTGAATGCCTCTAGCTAATAGCTCAATAGTGCATAAAATAATAATAATAACTATAAACGTCCAATACAGGTATAGAGTTATTCAGCAAAAGGTATGAAAATCTGGACAAAACGGAGGCTTGACACTCCCCCACGCTGACCTTCTTGCATGTCCTCATGCAAGGCAAACCATGAGATTATAAAACCATGGAAGAAGGAAGGGGGAATGCTTAAAAATCATACTATGCTTCCCAATAAAAATGTCAACAAAAATCTCAGCAAGGAAATATTAAGATACCTGGTATGTCATCATTTTTAAAGCATTCATTAAGTTTGTAACATCACTATTACATTGCGAACTAAAACCATGTTACATCCCTTATGAAAGTATCAAGTGCAGGAATGATAAAATTGTAACAAGATCAGGTACAGGAAATCAATGCTTTGCACCAGATATTATGGAAAAATAGTATTGCACCTTTATAATAGACCTCACATACCTATTTCCTTGTCTCAAATGAACTCCCTGCTTGTCATAGATTTCTTTTTTAGATTTATTTTTTCTGTCTAGAGTCTTATTAACAATCGTGATTTGCTGAAAAGGTGCAATTTCAAGAATACTACCACAAGATTCTTGCACCTACTATAACAATCTTGTACCTAGGTCATGTAGTGCTTATTTAGAGGCAACCACAATCAACACACATTGTTGTCCATCAACACCTAGTGAGTAATCATTGCTGAGCAATTCATCACTCTAAATACCATAAAGAATTGGAGTTATGATACCAGAAAAGGGAAATAAAAATAGAACAAGATGACACCTTCCTGGACCAATCAACAAACACTCTAAATTTTGTTGTCATCTAGATGCAAAACTAAGTTTCTTCTTAATCTAGTACAAAGAATTACCTTCACTAAGGGTACCACATCATTAAAGATTCCTAATTTTTGAAAGATAGAACTCAAAGCATCATGCTCAAATCATCTTAAAACCATTGTCCAAGAAATAAAATGATGAGTTTTAGGGAAAGAGAAAGATAACCAAGTAAGTCATAGTATGAAATTAACTTTAATACCATAGCCATGGCCCTGTTGCCCGCAGGCGTCTATAGCCTCGGTAGGGATGTATTTTAACCCAACGAAATGCCTGTGTCCCACTTACTAGATATAGATTTAGAGTTATCTTATTTAATTTAAATATTAGATGAGGCCACTATCCTGCCTTGGTAACCAGCTAATGGCAATTCCACTCACAAGAAGTAACATGGATGAACAGGTTGGCTCGTGATGAGACCTCCCATCTTCTAGCTTTTCGGCTGAAAGCCATTACTATGGCTTGGTGACCAGCAACAATAATGTCATGCATGTTAGGTCTCATGATCGTGGTAGGTCGGCTCATCACGAGACCTCCTATCCTCCCCTAAATATTTTTGTAAACTCTAATTGTAATTAACTTCAAAAGTTACTTAATAAGTGGGGAGGAAAATCTACTCCTTAAGGGTACGGGATGGCGCGAAAAGTTTTTAATGACTAATCATTGCTGCGTAGTTCCTCTATCCTAAATACTTATTAAAAAAAATCCCAGATAATGACTGAAAGATTCCTTGAGTTAATAATGCTAGTTTTCTCATGAATAGCTTATTATGATCTTTACAAGAGTGGTCCACCATAGGGGGTTCTCCAATAGTACCTTCTAAGGGAAACTGAAAATATATATCTGAGATGACAACTTCATTAGAGTGGTTAATCATGGTTACTTTTGCAAAATCATGAGGTATTAGAGTGAATCATACTCAACAAGATTTGTCATAGATGTGTGTGTTAACAACCGATGCGGATCAAAATCAGTTTCAGTGGCTATGCTTTGAAAGTCAAAACCCCAATTGCATTGTTGTAACAACTTTATTCATGGCATTTCTTTATTATTCTACCCTAAGAAGTGGAAGAATCCCTTTTAAGTATAGGAGGACTTCCAGTGCAACCAAGTGTGCAACAAGAGGATAATCATATTCATGTTCAAATTTAGAAAGTATATGCGAGAAAATACCAGAACATGAGGTACCAGTTGCATTAACTGATGTGATGCTACAAATTGTTGAATGATAAAGGAGGGATGAATACTAACAGTCATCTGAAACCAAGATTCTATGGGATCCATATACTCTTGGTTATTTGATTCATGGGCAACATCTGGTGCATCATGCAAATCCTCCAATTTTCTTTGTTCATCCTCTAAAGTGTAGGTTGGATCAAGTTGGTGTTCTTCAATCTCTACTTTTGATGGCTTCTCCTCATCAAGCATGATCCATAGCTTCTTGGTCTCCCTAGGAAGATCTTCTAGTTCTTCATGATTCTCTTCTTCCAGAGGAGTAGACCGATTTCTAATTGATGCCAAGATGTGTTCTTTCTGTGAAGTAGAGACCCCAACTTCTGCCAAAATTTGAGATAGTTCTTTGAATAGCATCACACTTCCTGGCATTTTCTTGCTAGTTGGAAAGTCTTGTCAGCACCTGGATTGAGAGTGGGGGGTTCTTTTAGCACCTGAAAAACTCAAAAGATCAATTGCAGTAAAAAGAACAAACCAAAATTTTAAACTAAGGAAATCACACTTGTCGAAATTAAATAACCTCTACTGTAGAAAAAAAATTAACACACTTTGCAGTAAAAGAAATTGCTCATAAAAAAACTCAATTACAGTAAATCAAGCATCACACTTTGTAGAAAGAAAAATTACTCAAAAAAACTAAATTGCATTAAAAGAAACAAATCAGGAATCACACTTTGCAGTAAAGGAAATCACTCATTTGTAGAAATGAAAACCTGGCTTGTGAGCTCTCTGGGAATGTTGTCTAGTATGATTCAACAAGCAAGGGGAATCTTGTTAATCTAGAAATTCAATTGCGAAAGAAATGGAAAATCATGACAAATCGTTGAGGCCTTATCCTACAACGCCTCCCTGACAATGACGCCAAAATTTCGGGCGATATAAATGCAAGATTTACACCAACATTTAATTTGTCGAACCGGGTAAGTAAACTTAGAGGCGTAGCACAATATATGCCGGAATTTTACCTCAGGGATTTGTCAAATAAAGATCAAGCTCTTGCAAGAAATTCAAAAAGGCATCACTCATAAAAAAGGAACAAGACTCTTCAAAGAAAAATAAACACACTAGGAATCTACTTCTGGCTCCTCTTCTGCATTGAGTTGACTCCTGCAGAAAGTCTTCCTCAGTTGTCCAGGGGATAAGGGAATGTAGGCCCCATTCAAATTGACAAACCGTTCAGTAAGTAAAGAATGTGATTCAGGAAATAAGGAATGCAAAACCTCTTAATAATTACTGCTATATTGCAAAGATGAAAATCATGAAATTAAACTAGGAATCATAAAGCAACTTCATTCCCACTAATCTACGGAAATCATTGAATGCTTTGAAAAGAATTGAGATGATATATGCACTGCTTCTCTAAATACAATTCAATATTTAGCTATAAGGAAAGTGTGTAATAGAAAAGAATGAGATAAAGACATTTCTGCTATTCACCCTGATCTTATAAAATCATTAAATGCTTCCTCTGCAATACAAAAATATTCTATATGATGTGTACAATATTTAATTAAGATGAAATGAATATCAATCACAACTTTTAACCTCAATACATTTAAAGAATTCTGCGAGCACTTTACTTTTGTCAATAAAACAATATTCACAACTTCTCCTTATGTTGATCCTGACATTTGTTTATTAAGATTTCAAAAATGAATGTTTTTCTTCAAAGTACAGGAATCAGTCTCGCATCTCAAATAGTTTCAAGGCAGCCATGAGTTTAATCAACCAAAATTCTTAGTAAACCATAATATCCTTGTTATGTAGCAAATAAGATTAGGGTAAGTGTCACACTAAATAAGAGTTGCAGTTAAAAACATTCACTGCCTGTACTTTGTCTACCTTAACTCAACCTTCATGAAAATACATTTTGAGAGAGCAACGATATCATTGAACTTAAATAACCAGAACAATGAAAAATAAATTATGGAATGAAATTGAAAATAAAATGACTGAAAAGAAGAGCTATGAATTGAAATTGCAAAGCTATCTTAAGTCACACTCACACCATGCAACTAAAATAAAATGCAGAAGAATTCTAAGAGGTTTGGGGCAATGGACTGGCTGGTGGGCCCAACCACCCAGCTCGTTGCCCTTGCAACAATTTAATCACAATCTCAAAATATTCAGAAGAAACAAAAACATAGATTCGAATGCCAATTTAGAATATTGTTGAATCTTGTTACATCATGACTTAACAAGCATTTTTGTGCTCCAGTGGTCCCCTCCAAGGATCATCCCACTGGGCACGCAGGCTTCGCCTTCCCTGCACAATCAAAATTGATTCCCTGTTCTTTGAAAAATGCGATGTAGAGAATACAATTATGGGACCCCCCTACAATATACAATCTTCACATTTATAAGAATGCTGCCTCCTAGTTATTCAGATCCATAGTTACATAACACAGATAATTTTTAGAATCACAAACTAATCTTGAACCAAAAATAAGGAGAGTCGATTGCTAAGTGGATTCAAATTGATTTACGGTTTACCAAACAGCAATGCCTCCCAGCTATTCGGATCGAAAGTTATCAACCCATATAAATTTAGAATTATGCAACAATTCTGAGCCAAAATAAAGAGATTCAAATTGATCTGTGGTTTGCAACAACCGATGCTGAGTCATGAAGTATTCACTAGAACAGTTATAGGAAGAATACATTGTTAACAACATTTGGCTTCTAGAAATAGTTTGACTATATTCTTGGACCTTAGCTCCATGCATTATCTAGAAGACCTGGGTGCGATCAAGGGAACACATTAGCATGTCGAGCACCTTCTCCTCAAAACCCATATGCTCGTTTTCCATCAAGACAACCCGAAGTTTGAAAATCGAGGAGGTGAAAACATTGTTTTGCACTGCTGATACAGGAACTGTGGGTACATGAACTACTGGTACAGGAACTACGTGTAGAGGAACTTTTGGTACAAGAACTATGGGTACAGGAAATATTGGTACATGAACTGCGGGTACAATAACTGCTTGTACATGAACTGTTCACTTGCCACAAATATATCTTATTACATTAATGACGTTTTTTACATTAAATACACTTCAAATTAACAAAACAAGAAGAATTCATAAATCAATAATTGTTGTTTCTGAATGCCTCTAGCTAATAGATCAATAGTGCATAAAAAGAACAATAATGACTATAAACCTCCAGTACAGGTATAGAGTTATTCAGCGAAAAGTATGAAAATCTGGAAAAAAACAGAGGCTCAACACTCCTTCCTTGTAATGATCCCTTATTTCCTCTTGACCAAAAGAGCATCTTCCTTGAGGTGTAGGTGTAGACTTGATATGACTATCCTGCAACCCTAATTTCCCACATGTGTGGGAGGTTTACTTGAAGTTGTATACCCTTCTCTCCTTCAATTGAGTACCCTTCTTCTACACTTGAGTAGGAGTCCTTGTAGGCCTAGATTTAACCCCCAAAAATGAGAGATAGTTGACTGTGTGTTGCTATTTTCATAGCCGCAGAGACAACCTTCCTTTCCTCGCACGTTTGGGTGTAACTAACCCTATAACAATTCTCTTAGGCTCGATTATGTATCCTTCTTCTTCGCTGCACTTAGAGACCTCTTCTTCTACCTTCATTACCCTTTACTTATCTCTTTTACTTCGTAGATTTTAGAGAGGAATACTTGATGTTATGGTGAAGTGGAGAACCTCTAGATATATAGGACTTTCCCTCCTTTTAGGTGGACCTGAAGATTGTTTGTAGGCCGACTTGCTATCTTTGCTTCGGATGGCTTCTTTGGTGGTGTATTTGCTTTGGAGGAGACTTGACTTTGCTTGGAGGGATATTCTTTGACTCTTATACAAACATATACATGGTGTAACATGCCCTTAAGGTCTTCAATATTTTCTTTTGACCATTTGACTCACCTATAACACTTTAACATGTGCTAGATCTATTTCAATGAGTACAAAAATCATTGACATATACTATAAAAATAATATTTATTTTCTTGAATAAATACAAATATCAAAAGTACATTTATGAAGACCGAACCTAGTTACATTTCCTTCAACACTCCCTCTTAACTAGGGAGGTATTCATACAATATTACAAGCTGTTTGGATATGTTTCAATCTTGAAGAATTCACATAAGAGAAACCACATTGGTAATCCATCTATTATAGCACCATAGTAACCAACATTGTTTCCACAACAAGGCCTTGGCCGACAGCTCTATCTCTCAATATATTAGAGCACAATGTTGGCGAGACCAATGACTTATAGACACCTTAGTCATTGTCTTTCAAGGTACATACCCACTCGAGTGTTCACTAAGTATGACCTTCTAGGACTATTCTTATCTTGGGTTCCCAACCCTCAGAGAATATCACTCCTCTTGCCTACTTTTGTCTTGGATTCCCTACACATCCTCAAAGGGTATCAGATTCCAGATGATTGCCCAATTCTCCCATTATTTCTTCCCAAGTGAAGACAAGAATGTTGTGTCTATCTCTTCCTCTTAATTGAGGAATACATGCCCAAGTATCCTCTGACAAGGTACTTATCCAAGTTCCTTTGTAATTGGGAACTTGTTATAACTCCCTCTTAGCTAGGGAATTTTCCATTCATCAACAACTTCTTCTTCGTGTGTCCTCCAACTGCTTGATCTCCTTCCTTCCTTTGATGTCATGAAGTATTTGTTCGAACTTCTTCTTGGCAGGGCACCATCCATCGATCACTTTCCTTCCTCGTTTTTCATGTCATTTCTTCCTTTGTGGAAAGTGGCCTTCTTGTCATAGATCAGGTTCTCTTTTCATATGGCTATTCCTGTCATCTTTTCTATGCTTTAGAATACTCTTCACATGGATTCTTCTTTGTACTTTCTTGTTCCCATGCTTTGATCTGGTAGCCCTTCATGACTTAATCTTGATATTGCTTCAACATTAAATGGCGCTTTTTTTGGATGGTTTCTTCATCGTGACATCTTTGTAGAGTAGAATCAATTATCTGCACTTTTCATATCTCCAAGGCCTTCATAGGTGTCAAGGGTCATTTGATATTTTCCTTTCTTAGTCAGAGTTGTCCAACCCTCTTTTAGAAGATGTCTTCAATGGATCTTTGTTAGATAGTGATTCTTTGTGATCACGGTGTTCTTCACATGCTTGATCTCTTTCTTCTTTTTCTTCTTCATGGATAGATTGATCAACCACCTTATGCTCCTTGTGGGAGCACTTCTTCATTGCTTTCTTCTAGGACTAGTTAGCATTCCTTCTTCACTTGCTTCTTAGTTAGCAATCTTATACTCCTTATGTGAGTATTTAATTTTGTTGACCTTCATTGAATTGTAGTACATGCCTTCGAGCATGTCATTGGTGAAAGAGATTCTTTCCTACTTGATCATGTTATAGAACTATTCCTATGACTCAATAATATACAAATGATAACATGACTAAAATTTGATGCATACATACCTCATCTTGATTCTCCTTTGCTCATCTTAACTTCATTTGGTTGTCCTTGGTGTGGCCCTTCTTGCTTCATCTTAGCTTGCCTGCATATCATCCTTTTCTTGAATCACATGAATGGGATCACCAATGAGACATCTGTTTTTTTTTATGAATCTTCTTTTGATTATTACATCATAGGATCTTGAAGACCCTTACCCTGAAAATGTTTCTTCCTTTTGATGATGGAGGTCTTCTAAGATTCTTAATCATGATCAATTTTCTTTTATTATGGATGAGGTCCTATTCTAGGTATGCTCCTTCTACATGAATATCTTGAGCTATATCTACCATGCTCCTATATTCTAGAAGATATTTCTAACCATGCATTTTGTTCTCATTTATAAATGATATTTCTACATGAGTATTTAGAACTCTATGTACTTCATGCTTCTATATTCTAGAAGATGTTTCTAGCCATGAAATTTTATTCTATTCCTACATGCTCCTATCGTATTCAAAACTTTGAAAGAAGACTTTAAGTAAAGAGTTTGACTTAGTCATAGTAGAGATCTGAAGGATCTTCCTTCTTTTGCTTCTTTTATTCTTCTTTCACCTCTTGAGTCATGTGAGCTTCTTCCCTTTTTCTTTTGTTGTTGTTATCCTTCTTTAGTTTAGGACAATTCCTTTTGTAGTGTCCATATCCTTCGCATCCATAGCATTGGATTTTGGACATATCTTTTGTTGTTTGTTCTTTGTGGACCAAATTTGCCAAATTTTCCCTTTCTCTTGGCCATGGTAGCAAATGTTTTCTCCTTTGATCCCGCATCTTCCTTTGCTTTGGGTCTAGTTTCCTCCATCTTGCATAGAGACAACATTTCACTTAGTGGGGTGGCTTCCTTCTTTGCATATATGATTGATGTGAAGTTGCCCCAATCCTCAGTTAGATCATTGAGTACTACAATTGTCATTTCCTTGTCGGACATAACTTCCCCTAGCTCTTGAAGTTGATCCCTCATCTCATATATCTTCATGAAGTATGGAGCTATTCCTTCCTTTGATCTCTTCATCTTGTAGAATTAATTTTGAAGAGATATTACTTCTCCACCTATGCTTATAGAGAATAACTCTACTAGTTTGTCATAGATTTCTTTTGATGTATCAAGTTTTAAGACATAAGGAATGTGAGAGTCTTTGATGGATTCTATTAGAATCCTTTGAGCTCTTTTCTCATCCTTATTATACTTGGCTAAAGATTGAGTTTGTTCCTTAGCAGGAATAGTAACATCCCCTTTGATTTGTTGTAGGAGTTCATTCTCCCTGAGAAGTAAATCAATCCTCTTCTTCCATGCAAGAAAGTTATTGGTACTTACCAATTTATTTCTTTCCTTGCAAAAAGACATTGATGTATATTCAAAAGGGGACATATACTTACTTGATAGATTTTGAGATGTAGTAGACTTGCTTTCTCCTTGAAGACTTGATGACTTGCCTTCCTTAGATCTTGATGTTCTTCAAGTTTCTTTCTCCAAGTGGACTTGCTTGATGATGAGATTTTCTTGATGACTTGTAGCTTGATGTAGGTCCTTCTTTGATTTTATCTTCTTGTAGGTTCCTTTATGTAAGGCTCTTCTTCTTGCTTTGTAGTCTTCCTTGATGAAAGATAGATGGTAGACCTTCTTGTCCTTGAAGTGATTGAGACTTCTTGGCTAGATGCTTCAAATTTTGTAGATGTCCTTCCTTGATGAGTGTTCTTGAGATGCCCTTTCCTTGATGTGTCACCTTAGCTCTGATACCATGTTGAAGAATCAAGGGCAATGAGGTGTAGTGTGATTCTTCTTGACTTGATAACAATTTGTGGAGTCTTTTACTTTTCTTGTTAGCTTAATCTTCGTCTTCTTATTAATGCATGTGCATGTACTTCATCAGACTGCTACCAAAAACATAAGAACAAGAACACAAGATGTTGGCTCTCTGCTAGGGCCAAAACCTCTCTTCTCTTGAGAGGAAAATCATTTAGTAATTTTTTCTTATTGAAGCTTCTTATTGATCAATGCCAAACCCTAGACCCTTGACTAGAATATCCTCCAAGCACAAGTCAAGTCTTTCCTCCTTTCTACACTTTGCTCCCCAACACTTAGTCTTCCTTCTTCTGACATTTTGTTTCTTGACACTTCATCTTCCTTCTTCCTACACTTCATTTTCTTCTTTCAACTGTTGGTATACCTTTTGCACTAGCTCTAGAAGAGACACTTATTCTTGGTCTATGATGAGACTCCTTACTTGTGATGATCCCTTCCTTCCTTTTGACCAAATGAGCTTCTTCCTTGAGGTGTAGGTGCAGACTTGATATGACTATCCTGCAGCCCTAATTTCTCGCACGTGTGGGAGGTTTACTTGAATTTGTATACCCTTCTCTCCTTTTCTTGATTACCCTTCTTCTACGCTTGAGTAGGAGGCCTTGTAGGCCTAGATTTAACCGCAAACAATGAGAGGTAGTTGACTATGTGTTGTTGTTGTCATAACCATAGAGACAACCTTCCTTTCCTCGCACATGTGACTGTAACTAGCCCTAGAATAATTCTCGCAGGCTCAGTTATGTATTATTCTTCTTCGCTACACTTGGAGACCTCTTATTCTACCTTCATTACCCTTTACTTGTCTCTTTTACTTCGTAGATTTCAGAGAGGAATACTTGACGTTATAGTGGAGTGGACAACCTCTATATATAGAGGATTGTCCCTCCTTTTAGGCTGACTAGAAGGCCGACTTGAAGACTATTTGTAGGCCGACTTGAAAACTGTTTGTAGGCCGACTTACTATCTTTTCTTCAGATGGATTCTTTGGTGGTGTCTTTGCTTTGGAGAAGACTTGAATTTTCTTGGAGGGATATTATTTGACTCTTATACAAATCTATACATGGTGTAACATGCCCCTTAAGGTCTTCAACATTTTCTTTTAACCATTTGACTCACCTATAGCACTTTAACATGTGCTAGACCTATTTCAATGAGAAAGAAACTCATTGACATATATTATACAAATAATATTTATTTTCTTGAATAAATACAAATATCAAAAGTACATTTATGAAGACAGAACCTTGTTACATTTCCTTCAACCCCCTAGAGATGGCCAACATAAAAAACATGAAATTTAGGTCGTAAAAGAAGCTTCTATCTATCTATGGCCAAGAAGGATGTCTTAAACAACCACACACATGCTCCTTGAACATGGTTGGGGGAGGAAACCCTAGAATTTGGCCCTAAAGAAATATTTTATGCATCTAGGGACAATTATGTCACCTCAAACATGGTCTTTGGGGACTTAGACATGGCCTAGGGAGGAAACATGAAATTTAGGCCATAAAGAAAGCTTTTATCCATCTAGGGCTAAGAAGGATACCTTGAAAAACCATACATGGGCTTCTAGGGTTTCACTTGGCCTATGATTGGAGATGATAATTCCACTAGATGGTTTTGAGCATTAGGTATGTGTCCTAGGATCCTAGAAATTATTTAAGGAAGAAGGCCATGCCTTAGGTATTAAATAAAGATTTAAGGCATCGAGGGTAGCCTCAACCATGGTTGGCGGAGCAAACTCATGCCTTAATCCTTAAAGATTGTAAGGTTGAAGGGACATGAAAAAAGACTTAAACCACCATATAGTACCTTTCTATGGGATCTTTGGACATTAAGATGGGATATAGGCTCTATTGGAAGGTTTTTAGCACTAGATTTGGACCATGGTGCCTTGAACATGGCTAGGGGAGGAAACCCTAGCCTTAGGCACTAAAGAAAGATTTTAAGAATTTGGGGCCAATAATGTCATGTCAAACGTGGACCCCATGGTATTAGACATGATCATGGAAGGAAACATTAATAATAGATTGTAAAGAAAGCTTCTATCTTGCATCTAGGGCTAATAACGAAGCCTCAAATAATGACACATGGCCTTTTAAGAGTTTGTTTGGTCTATGATTTTGAGTAGTATGTATGTATCCTAGGGCCCTTGAAATGATCTTAGGAATAAGGTCATGCCTTAGGTCATAAAGAAAGATTTGAGGCATCTAGAGTAGGCTTGACCATGGTTGGGGAAGGAAATGTATGATTTAAGTTCTAAGGTAGCTTCTAAGGATGAAGAGACTTGAATGGGAACTTGAGCCACCACATAGGATATTTCTATGGGATCTCTTGCCTTTAAGAGGGGATTTAAGATCTAATGGAAGTATTTTAGCACTAGATTTGGGTCACAATGCCTTAAAGATGGTTCTGGGAGAGAACCATAGCCTTGGCCTTAAAGAAACATGTTAGGCATCTAGTGCCAATAATGTCACCTCAAACATGTGTCTTGGGGGCCTGGACATGGTCTTGTGAATAAATGTGAACCCTTGGCCACACGGGAAGCTTCTATCCATCTAGGGCTAATAGGGATTCCTTGAACAACTATACATGGCTTCTTGAGGATATCCTTGGCCAACGATTGGGGATGCTAGTGCCACTATGAGTTTTTAAGCAATAACTATGTTTACTAGGACACTGTAGATTATCTAGGGAAGAAGGCCACACCTTTGTTCTTAAAGAAATATTTGAGTCATCTAGAGCTTTCAATAAACCTTTGAAGCATCTAAAGAAGTCCATGCTTTAGAATCTAGATGGCTTAAAGTTTTATTTGGGACCTAATTCACGAGCTTCTTTCTTAGGTCATTTCTAGTATCTTGGGACACATGCCTATTGGTCAAAACCACCTAATGGCACTAATATCCCTAGTAATTCACCAAGGATACCCTCAAGAGGACATGTTTGGTTCTTAATCCATCCTTCTTAACCCTGGACAGATAGAAGATTCCATTATGGAAAAAGGTTAAGTGCTTCCTCTCTTGACTATCCAAGACCCCTAGACCCAAGTTTGACGTGAAATTATTGGCCTCAGATGCCTAAAATATTCACTTAAGTTCTATGGATAAGGTTTCCTCCCCCAACCATTTTCAAGGCTTAGTGACTAAGATATAATGCTAAAAACTTTCCAATAGTTCCCATGTTTTAAAATTATGCAATTGTGGTCAAATTCCAATTTGGACAACTCATATGATGACAATAATAATTGAAATATATTCCTCTTTTCGAGAGGACCAAAGTCGACCTAAAGATAACCTTATTTGGACAAGCATAAGTTGGTTTTTGAATTTATTTATTTACTCATGTATATTGGATTAGGTCGGCCCTAAGCACATGTACAATTGGACAGGTCGACCTCAACATGCAGTGGACCCTCATGCAAACCTATATATAGAAGAGACATCAAGCTCATTTGGAAAACCCTCAATCACTCTCTTCTCTCTTCTATTGTTTGGTTTGCATAGGTCTAATGGAGGAAAGATCACGCAAAGGGTTTGAAACTACAGGTTCAAAGCTCACACGTGTCTAGGGTTTCTGAGTCTCAGATGCTCACATGTAACTAAGTTTTTTTGTCCCTAGACGTTGGCACAGTATGGTCATGGGAGCATTCGGGAAGTCTCAGGCGATTACACATGCTATCTAAGAGAGCGTCCAGGAGGTTAGGGTTTTCGCAGTGCAGTTGGACCCCAGATGCTCGCACGCAGTTCACATGGGAGTGTCTAGATCAGTCCCAAACACACTCATCCAGTTCTCTAGAGAGCATCCAGATCAGTCTTAAACACTCACACACAATATGTCTACATGCGTCTGGGACCTAAAGATGAAGTATCAGTATTCCGAATATTCCGCGTAGTGACAACCATATTTAGCAGTTGAGTACAGTCAGTGACAATGAATTACAGTCCTTAGAATCAAGATCTTTGAGTATAAGCATGTTTAAGCTCATGTTATGGATGTTCTAGTTGTTTTGTTGCATAGATAAATATATGGATCATTGTACTCTCTTTTGTTGAATCATTTGATGACGATCTAAGAAGAAGAAGAATTTGCAAGGGTTTTCCTTGTAGTGGGTTTTTCCCTAGTCTCTGACCAATCCTGGTGTCTCTATGTGTGCATGATTTTCTTCTATTGTTCCTTTATGTTCCACTGCATTGATGATGATGATATTTTTCTTTCTACATAGTTGCATATGCTGATGAATAATAATGTAAATTTGAATAATGTTATAATGTAATGGGGTGAACTTAATGTGTTAATGAAGAAATGAAACTATCAAAGAAAAAAATAATGTATCCCTAAAGAAAAATTAACATGGTATTAGAGTTGAGCTGAAGAAAAGCCATGGAGATCACCCCGATGATGACACCTTTGATGGAAGCAAGAAGAGGGTGGTGGAGACCTAAAAAAATTCTAGGGTTTTAATAAAACTCTAGGCAACTTTATTATTAGGGTTTAATGGATTCTATGAGGTTAGGGTTGGAAAGAAAACCTTGGTATATGGAAAAGACATGAGATATAGCATGGTCAATATGAGGAGGCTCAAGCACATTTGAAAGGTTTGATGAAGGCCTAGATGGGATAGTCCTTAGCAGGTCTGGTTGGTTGATTAAAGGTAATAGTGTTATGTGGACTATGGATGGTGATGGTTGGTTCTAGAGGGAGAGGACCACCTCTCATTGAAGATAAGTATTTCTTGACTTATGATGCTTCTTACTTTTTGTTTAGATTTATGGATCTGATTGTTATGTTTATTTTTTATACTTTCTGCACATATATTTGAGTATATGGATGTTTCTAACCTCCTTGATGAGATGTGATGAGTGGATCCTTATTGAGCATCATTTGAAATGCCAGAAGGATAGCTATAACTGGAGAACATAAAGAGGCACTATATGAGTAGGTGACACAAGCTACCTATGTCTAATGAGAAGGTGAATAGGTATTTGAATAGTCTATTTGCCAGTTAGACTAAATACAACCAGTTTAACAAAGCTAAACTGAATACAACTCCATCAACTCCACCAAACTCAACTGATTGAGTTCTAACTGAAGTCATGCATGCAACAACTCAACTGACTCATAAGAAAAGCGTATTTCCTTCTGAAAGCTGCATGTGCCACCTCTGTAGCTCAAACTGAAGTTCTCCAAGAGAATAAGATTAAGTTTATAGTCCAAATATTATTGTGAGATAATAATATTTGACTTTTCTATTTTGATAGCCAGTCTAAAAATAGACTTTGATCACTCACACTGTGATCACTCACACTTTCATCAAAAATAGAAGTCCATCTATTTTTTCCCAACTTGATCAATCATCCATAAACAACAACCTGCAATCCATAGACATGATCCATATGTCTAAAAATAGACATAGTCTAAAAATAGACTTGCGCCAAAAATAGCCTGCGGGCCCACTTAGTGAAGGCGACTCTTTTCACTAAGCTCCATCATCTTGTTGCAATCTCAACACATAATTCACAATAAAACACGCATCATTAAATCTTGAAGGAGCTAATTCTTCATTACAAATACCATGACTTTTGCCGCTACACAGAAACCTTTTGTGTCATGATATGTTTACCCACACTTCTCCTTCAAAGCTTCATCAGTGATCCATATTGGAGTCCATTGATTCACTGCCTTACCATGATGACTTCATACATGACTACTTTTCTGAATCGCATACATTTTTGCCTTCTTTTCAGTTCATTTTTTTGCCTCACGAATAAACCATCCATCTCTCTACATTGCCTTATTTTCCTTACAATAAAAACTGTTTGACTGTGACATCTTTTATCTATAGTCCTACCAATCATTTTGTACGAAATCACATTGACTAATGTGGGATTCCTTAAGGACCACCTTTCAACAAGTCTTGACCCATTGACCTCAGCACCTTATCTGGGATAAAGACTAGAGTCATTATTAGTACCTTGAGGCTTGTATGCATTAATGAAAAGTTATTTCGCTAACAATCATGGGAATACATCAATGTCCCTTGATCGTTGGATCTTGCAAGTGGCTCAACGTCAGCTCATTTATTCGCACTTCACAAGATGTACTTAGGTACCTTGGCACTCATTGACATTAATGGTGAGTTTGCCTCGCATTGGTTAACGACATTCATCAATGGCCGATAATCCAATGACTTCTTTCCATGTTCGACATCGTCATATTTATTCACATGGAAATAATTGTGCCACGATATGGGACGACATGAAGACTATATGGTTCAGTAGCAGATTTAACAATATTTTGTACTTTGGAACAAATTCAATAGCAGATTCAACAATATTTTTTACTTTGGAACACATTTAGTAGTAGTAATAAAGGATCCACATTCACGACTTCATCCATCATGTATGCAACCAAGACGCAGATCACATTCTTGTATTCTTCATTCCATGATTCAGCAACAAGAGCTACATTTTTCTACATATACACAGTTTGTCCACTTAGGTAAGTAAAGGTATGTTCTTTTCTAGCTTTTTATCATATAATTCCTTTAATACTGAAATTATAATTTTTGGAAAATGCTTCACCATGTTCCCTTTCTCATTTCATAAAACAAAAACTGAAAATACCTTTAGTTGGGAGGGGGGAGGGAGAGGGGGAATTCATGTTCATACCTCATATTCACATTTCACGATATATATCACATTCATATTCCATTATCACCTTTCATATGTCATATATGTCCTTTATGCACATGTCATCCTAACCAACATACTTTTCCAAACAACTACTATTGCATTATGATTCAAACATTACATGTTTTGCAAATAATGATCGAAGAATGAATGGTTGATTAAATGTTTTCAAAGTCTTTTGATGCAACACAAAAACAACAAAAGTATTGTTACACAAGAACCAATACTAATCAAATTTTGGTTGTCACACAAGAACCAACCAAAATAATATGTTGCAATCGAATGTTTTTCAGAAAGAACACTTTGCAAAAAGAACAAAGTTGTGAAAAAAAATATGTGAAGTTTAAAAAAAATAAATATCGATATCAACCAAAGTTCATATAAAAGCAAGACAATTCAAAAAGATTAAATCATGATTAAGTGAATCAATGCAATAGATTGCATGAGGACATGCAATAACTTAAGTTGGGGGGTATGTTGGGCCGCTAAATTAACATTCACTTTCACTCTATTTTTCACCTTTATCCTCATTTTGTCACCTCATTCCGTCACATTATCATTACATAACCTTACATTAGCATTACTACATGAGTTCACATTTACATTTTCCAAAGTTGTTAATTGCATGTATTTAGAGTGAATTTATGATTAAAAGTTAGAAAAATAACATGTATTTGCTTATACCTAAAAATGTCTTGAGTTTGATGATATGTGTAGATCATTTGGAAGCTTCCAAGGCACCATTATGTGGCCTCCAATGTACAAAGTCGAATCTAAACTCAAGAGGTGGACCTTATTCCAAGGAGAAAGATCATGGAGATATTTTATGTCTCATGGGATTTGTATCTAGTATTTATGGATAAGTTGAGACAAGTATTGATCTAGTAGATATTTAAGGGATCTACATTTATTGAGTAGATATCCCTAATTCATGTATAAATAAGAGGAGCATCCTTCAAAGGAAAAAAAAAACAGTTGTCAATTATTCACTAGCATCAAATTTATGATTGTTCATTCAACATGAATAATATTATTTTCTTACAATTATGAGTTATGAATGTTGCTTGATTCTTAAGAAGTGATAGTTGTTCATGTGTGCTCATTGAGGAATGAACAGATCCCCATCAACCACAATTCACATACATTTGTAGCAAGTTTAATTTCTATTATTTATTAACATGCAGGTGTGATTTACTTTCCGCAAGTGTGTTTTGTTATGTGAAGATTGATTTCTTTTCAGTAGCTAGTTTTTATGTGAGAAGGACAACCGGGACTTTTGAACAAGAGACACTTCTCCATGAGCTAAGAACTGAACTGAAAAAAAAAATATTTACTTGCTTTCATTTATATGATTTCTTTTCTGCTTTCTTAGATGCAATGATAATGTTGTTGGAGTAGTACTGTGAGGAAGGACAACCAGGATCTCCTAAGTTAGTAGCCTCTTCTCTTGCTATTTACACATCACAAACCACTTCCCTTTAGTTTCTCTTCTTGGGGACAGTACTGTGACGAAGGATAACCAGGACCTCCTAAGTTAGGAGCCTCTTCTCTTACTTGCTGTACCTTGAATAAAAAAAAATTAGTTTCTTTAAACTTAGAAGTTATTTGTAATATGCATTTCCTTTCTTTCTTTCCATCCTAAACATACTTTCTACAATAGTTTCATCTGAGGTCCCATAGATTTTGGTTTGCTTCTAAGTTTACGAAACCCCCAGGTTGACATATCAAAATGACAAGGGATTTAACATACCATTAAATTGCCCTACACTAACTTAATCCTATTAATGATGATAAGCATGGTAAACTTGATGTTAGAGGTATAAACACGAGATTGATATTCTAGATCACTTACTACGTGTGGTTATGTCTTGATGGCATATGGTAAAACTAAATTCCCTAATTTGATGGATTGTCTTGATAGAAAGTCTTATTGTGTTCATATGATGTCACATCTGTCTGCTACCCTAATGAAATGATGTTGATGATCATCATAGATATATGTTTATGATCTAACATATCTACTGTTGCATGACACTAGTAGAGACATGTTGGTGACATGAATGAAGATGAATGAAGTAGATTCCCAGTTAGAGGGAGAATCTCTTCTCAATATTCTTACTCATATTACTATTTGAATTATATACTATTGAAGTATGATTTATGTGCATCTGACATTATTGATCTGCAGTAAAGTCTCAGATCTGAAGCTCGTACAAAAATTAGGGTTTCTATTATGTATGTAGGCACATAACTGGGAGATTTCGTCCCTGGACGCACACATGCTAAGGCCAATAGAGCGTCCAGGAAGCTCAAGACGTTCCCATGCTAAATTGAAGGGAGCATTCAAGGGTTTTACTACAATTGACCATCATCCGAAGTTTTCTGAAACTGTCTGAACTTTGAATCAAGGTGTCTCTAACATATTCTACCACTATAAATTGATTTTTGAAGATGCTAGGTTAAATTTTTGATCTTAGAAAAATGAAGTTTTGTGCATGAAATCAAGAAAAGCTTGAATGTTTTCCATAATATGAACATGAAGTTTGATCTTGTGTTCGCAAGTGACCGAGACATACATATAGACATGTCATTATGTTTTAAGTTTGTGCTACAATAGTTTGGCATGATTTGGCTGATTGATATAGATGAGCTATGTTTGGAGCTTTAACATGATGCTTGACAATGACTTAGAACTTTGAATTGATGATTGAGATATGTTTTGGAATATATATCTCTATACAATAACAAATTTGGACTTGACCTGATTACTAATGATTTGATTTGAAAATTTTTATGCAATGTGGGCATAGTAACCTTCAATGACTTATGTGAGTATTGAGAAAATTGGTTTTATATTAGCCTCCTTGTTCCTAGCACAATGGTTGAAGTATTTATAGTTGTGATTCAGTATGAAGATGGAACTTGCATGAATTATCCTTGGTGTATGCATTTGCATATAGTGACAGAAATGACTTGTATTGAGAAAGTCTTGGATTAATATTGCATGATAGATGACAAAACTGTCGGCATGATAATAAATGAAGTCAAGAAATGATATGAGATTTACCTGTCATTTGGTTGAAAGAATTGATATTGTGATATTGATGAGTTTGATAATAGTTTTGATTTGACTTCTAAACTTTGATGAGTAGGTTTTGTGGATGTGATGGTACAACATTGATTTATGTAAGGCTGATTATATTGGCTTAGTAAGGCATTATGCTTGGAGAGAGAATTACATGAAGTAAGCTCCTCGATCTAGATATGTCCATATTTGACAGTTATCTAATGAAGTTAGGATGATGAGTTCCAAGGTATGACTTTGATTTTGATTATGGTTTTGGTTTTATGCATTGGTAGTCTACTCTTGACAGGTGATGAGCCTCTGGTGAGCTAAGTAAGAGGGAGATGGATTTTGAAGCTCGAAATGATGTATCATGGCATGTTGAATCAATTTTAAAAATTTGTGTAAGAAATTATAAATTGCAAGGCTGTTGAAAAATGTTTTTGAATAACGAAAATGCAAATCCTTGGATATTTCGCTTGAATTACAAGATGTCAAACATGACTTGGAAACCAATAGTTGATTGAAGCATTGGTATTTGAATATCCACCTGTCTATATATATATATATATATATATATATACACACACACACACTTGATGTGCATAGAACCTGAATAAATTCATGATTGAGCTGCTTCATTCAGACATAATTGCCACCAAACATCCTTTGAAATATTTTCATGAGATGTTCTATTTTTGAGGTTGACATATTTCTCCTATGATATGTGACTGCATGGATGTATTGTTGTTAATAAATATTATTTTTGATGAGCACATATGAGTGATGCCTCAATATGTGATAGGCCATGATATTATTGATGACATGTCCATAGCTTTACACTCAACTGAGATTGAGTATGATGTTGCTAGCATGGCTAGCTGCGAGGCAGGATGTAGAAGATCCTTAGAGATCCGTTTGACTAGGATCTGAATATGACATGGATACATTGTGATGATAGAGAATCCCATATATATATATATATATATATATATATAGTTGGACTGAGATACTTCCATATATTGTGACCGTGCAACTGTTCGAAACAAGATTAGGCTTGTGATTGACACCTCTATGAGAGGGAGGATGATTATGGTATCCTTTTGTGATTTATATGATTTTCTATGATCTAACATGATATTTGATTTAATGTCCTATATGAACAAGAAATAACTTCTATTGAGACGAGCAGATACCAGATTTGAGTATGATGAGAGCAACGCTGATCAAGGACATTGAGCTAACTATTCCTCCATGTCTGAGCTCCCAAGGTGAGTAAAAAAAAAGAGGGCCCCTAGGGTTGAGGGTGTGAAAATTCCTTAAACTCGAGAATTCCTACTGCAACACCGATGATATTTCTTCTATGTGTTAGATTTACATGAACAAGTTATTTGCAGTTTCCTACGGAAAACATCGAAATACATACACTGTAGACTACACTATTTAAATAATATGTCTAAACAAAAAACTGAATAATAGAGAAAGATACAGACAAATGATATAATTATTTTTGGACAAACGTCCCCGGAAAAACCAAATGCGGGAAAACCTTTTCAACTGCTCTAAGGGTTTTATTATTATGCAGTAGTAAAATCTGAATACAATCACTAGATGCCCTCCCAACAATACCGTTACAGAGAATAATCCTGAAAAAGATATTTGTGAGATTACCTCTCACTATCACTGGGAATCCTGGCTGATCCAACCCTAGAAAGATTGCCGCCTGCTTCTTTGGCTGAAATTGCACTACCTCTACACAGTGTTTGCGTTAGCCCAACATCAAGCTCACTGGGGACAACGTCAATCCTTTGTTTGGTTGATTTGTTTCCCAAGCGATTCAATTTCTTCCTCCTGGTCTCACACCCTGGATCCCGGATTCTGAAACTCGAATTCCCTCTACAAATTTCAGATTCCCTCTTGGCTTCTGTGTTGCCTTTGCATGGCTCTATGTCATCCCCTCTAGCACAATGTTTCCACTACTGGATCTCCCTCTGCCTTCTCTACTGATTATTCTCTAACCGAGAAATATTTCCCTTTGGATACTATCCTTGCCCCTCACTGCAAAATCTCACTTCGAATTTCCCTTTTGGTAGTTCTGCTTCAGAAATTCGATCTTCTAAACTCTCTGTGTGTTTTCCAAATGACCCTCAAGCCTCCCTAAAAAATATTCTCGTTGACATTCAACGGCCTAGATTAGAATCTAATCAATGGCTAAGATAATTTCTGCTTGATCCTTGTCTTCTTCTAGAATTTACACCCACAGTTATATTAATACCCATTAATTATTTTATTTTCCTAAGTTTAGACTTAGGGTCCCATTAAAAATAATTAATTATTTTAATAAAACTGTCTCTCGGTGGAATTTCCAAAAATGCTTTTTGGGTTCTTTGGAATACATGCATCCAAGCCTCCCTGGAAAATTTTAGGCTTAGAACACATCCAAAGCTACTAGAAATCAACACTCCCTCTTAGCAAGGAATGTGCTCTAACAACGCCTCCCACTAAAGCATCACCTTGACTTCATAACAATGTCTTCTGCGTTGCTGATATTTGACATGTTTTCCACCAACCACTGCGTAAATGTTGCATCTGTATTGATGCTGACCATGCTATTGTCAAAACTGCATCTGTACTGCAAATCCCTTTGAATTTTTGCATCCGTGATGCTGCCGGCACTGCCATTACCAACTGCCTCTGCACTGCAAACTGCTGTTGTTACTGCATCAACAACGTAAAAACATCCCAAATTATTGAACTAACTGTGTTCAGTATGATACCATGTGAATGTTGGGCCCTGACTGCTGTTAATCTCTGCACTGACCCTTTGAATCTATTGCGATGCTGTTGACCTCTGCTCTCTACTATCTGCACTATTTCCAGCTCGGCTCTTCATTGTTCAGTCTCTAGCACTCCTAGCCACTGCAACTGTCTCTCTGACACTCCTCGGCACCATCCGACACTAGTCCATCCTGCTACTTCTGATCTGATCTCGCGTAGTAAGGAATTGATACAAGAGGTTGGATCCTCAAGGATCCTGCCCATCTGTAGCTCTTTCAAACTACACCTCCAAATGAGCCCACTTCCCTCCTGGAGTATCTCAGTTGTCATGGTGAACTCCTCTTCCTAGATCTTCATGGGCACAACCTTCGGATTGTGCTTCTCATCTTTATCCTTCTTCCCGAGAAGACACTGATTTGCATAGTGACCCATCTCACCACACCTGAATTACTTTATCTTCGATACGTCCTCCTTAAGTCTCCGCTGCTCTTGCTGCCCCTTTGATGTGATGGTTGCATTATCCTCCTCCTACTTGGGCTTCGACCCACTACTTCTACTTCCATCAAGCTTGCACTTGACCAAGTCTCTCCTCAACTCCTCTTGTTTGAGAGCTACCCACATCTCATCCCAATTCAGCAAAGCCACCCTACCCAGGATACTCTGGACAAAGATTTGCCACTCATCTAAGAAGAATTGAGAGCCAATCTAACCAACTCCGAGTCTTGATGTGTAGACCCCACAACAGATAACTCATCATGAGTCTCCAAAATCTTTGTGAGGAATGGATCCACACACTCCCCCTTCTGCATCTGAGCAGATCTTAGCTTCTGCTCCAAGTACATCTTTCATTTGCTCGAAATATCCTTGATGTAACATAGACAATGCATCCCACATCTCCTTATTAGTCCCTCTACTACCGATGTGATAGACCACATGATCCTTCACTCCATCGAGGATCATAACTTTTGCCTTCGCCATCTCAGCTTAGTACTTCTTCAACGGATCTGCATCTGCAGGTACAACCACCACACTATCGACATATGTCTTGAGGGCATGCTCATCTAGAAGGAATGCCATTCTAGCCTTCTAGATGACATTGTTGGATGCTCTATCCAACCTATCCTGATCCCTCAAGCCACTGGTTTCCATCTCTGCCACTGAAAAACGTCGAAAATCTCTTGTTTGGTTCTTACTACTACTTCTCATCTAGTAATAAAATGAACTTCTTGGCGGGAAGTATTATTGGGGAAAAAATTCCCTCATTTTGCTTCTCTTCTCCCTTTTGACATCTTTCAACCCAACAATCTGCTTGCTGAAATTCTGCATCCCGCTAGTTTCTCCTCATGCTGAGGCCTCAACGCTGCTCCCTCTACCCCAAAAAACTTTTGAACTAGGAGTCCTTTCTCTCGGTCGACTCACTCAGAGAGAGACTATCTTGAAAATGATCTCTCCAGCTAGGACTGAACAAACCCTCTGGGGTTTGAACTGCTTCCTCCTGCAACTTTTTTGATTTTCCACTTTTTCTTAGTGCTGGGTTATGTGGCACTGCTCTTCTTTTTCCACCTGCAACTCTGATACCATGTGAAAATTCCTTAAACCCAGGAATTCCTACTGCAACATTGATGATATTTATTCTACGTGTTAGATTTACATGAACAAGTTATTTGTAGTTTCTTATGGAAAACATCGAAATACATACACTGTAGACTACACTATTTAAATAATATTTCAAAACAAAAAACTGAATAATAGAGAAAGATACAGACAAATGATACAATTATTTTTGGACAAACGTCCCCAGAAAAACCTAATGTGGGGAAATTGGCGTAACAACTTGGAGGTTTTTATTATTATGCATTAGTGAAATCTAAATACAATCACTAGATGCCCTCCCGAAAATCCAATTATAGAGAATAATCCTAACAGAGAGATTTGTGAGATTACCTCACACTATCACTCGAAATCCTATCTGATCTAGCCCTAGAAAGGTTGCCCCTGACTTCTCTGGCTGACTCTGCGTAGTGTCTGCGTCAGCCCAGTGTCAAGCTCATTGGGGACAACGACAATCCTTTGGTTGGTAAATTTTCTATCTAGGTGATTTGATTTCTGCCTCCTGGTCTCACACCCTAGATCTTGGCCTCTGAATCTCAAATTCCCTCTGCAAATTTCAGACTCCCTCTTAGCTTCTATGTGGCTCTGCGTCAACCCCTCTAGCACAACACTGCCACTGCTGGATCTCCCTTTGTCTTCTTTGCTGAGTATTCTATGATTGGGAAACATTTCCCTTCAAATACTATCCCTGCCCCTCACTGCAAAATCTCACTTTGAATTTCTCTTCCGGTAGTTGTTCTGCTTCAGAAATTCGATCTTCTGAACTCTCTATGTGTTTTCCAAATGACCCTCAAGCCTCCTTAAATAATCTTCTCTTTGACATTCAAAGGCCTAGATTAGAAGCTAATCAATGGCTAAGATGATTTCTGCTTGATCCTTGTCTTCTTCTAGAATTTACACCTATAGTTAAATTAACACCCATTAATTATTTTATTTTACTATGTTTAGACTTAGGGTCCCATTAAAAATAATTAATTATTTTAATAAAACTATCTCCAGGTGGGATTTCCCAAAAGACTTTCTGGGTTCTTTGGAATACATGTGCCCAAGGCTCCCTGCAAAATCTGAGGCTTAGATCACATCCGGTGCTACTAGAATCAATAGAGGGAAATCTAGACAATAGGGTATGACCCTTATCTATTACCCATAGGGTTAGAGATGTTGATCCCATATCTTCACAGGGTTGGAGAATGTTGCTCCCCTATCTGGTCTTTGTGGAGTATACCCTAGTTGGCATCATACCCACAAGTAGGGCTTGTCGGTAATATCAGTCCTAGTTTGGACAACGAGTTGAGAGTGTACTTGGGGTGTACAACCCAAGTCGATTATGATGCAAGTGTCCTACCACATGACTATTCAGGTTCATCGATGGGAATATCAATAGGAAATAGGATGGGTTGAGATAACCCTATGCAATTCCGGGTTGAGATTGAGCTCCCTATTGCGATCCTAGGGTTGAGACATGCTCCCCTGTGTGTTTGGATATCTTATTGCTCGATATGGGGTTGTAGATGTATAGCTCCTCCATGAGATTCCGAGTCGAGATGTGCTCCCTAATGTGGTTACATGTTGAGATGTGCTCCTTTAGGACATGCTCTCTGATGATGATTGATGATGATATTTTGGGTAGTATCCCGTTGGCAGAGATTTCAGGTAGTAGCCTGATGGGTAGAAGGTGGTAGCTTAAGCTACCCTCCAGTAACAAATTCTTCTCCTTTTAGATTCGAGAATGTTCAACATACGAGCAGAAAAAATCAAGAGATAAGAAGGAATAAGCAAGGGATAAATTGAGATGTTCATTGATGATTTATGATGTTAAGATACTTGAGATGGTCATGGCATGACGACTACATGGCAGAGATGATCAGTGATGATACACGATGACACTTGAATATACTAGAATGACATATTGAATGATGAGAATATATTGGCAGGTGGAATTCTCCCTAGTTGAGAGGGAGTCTTAAAATTATGAAACTACGGTAAAATTCCACTTTGGACAACTCATATGATGACGATAATAATTGCAATAGATTCCTCTTTTCGAGAGGACCAAAATCGACCTAAAGATAACCTTATTTGGACAAGAAGAAGTTGCTTTTTGAATTTATTTATTTATTCATGTATATTGGATTAGGTCGGCCCTAAGCACATGTACAACTGGACAGGCCGACCTCAACATCAAGTGGACCCTCATGGAAACCTATATATAGAAGATACCTCAAGCTCATTTGGATAACCCTCAAGGAATCTCTTCTCTCTTCTATTATTTGGTCCACATAGGTCTAACAGAGGAAAGCTCATGCAAAGGCTCTAAAACTACAGGGTCGAAGCTCACACATGTCTGGGGTTTTTGAGTCTCAAATTATCACACGTAACTAAGGTTTTTCATCCCCAGACATTGGCACAATATGGTCATGGGAGCATCCGGGAAGTTGTGGACACTCGCACGGGTATCTAAGAGAGCGTCTGAGAGGCTAGGGTTTCCGCAGTGCAGTTGGACCCCAGACACCCGCACACAGTTCACCTGGGAGTGTCCAGATCAGTGCCAGATGCACTCATTCAGTTCTCTAGAGAGTGTCCAAATTAGTCTTAGATGCTCACACACATTATCTTTGAATGTGTTTGAGACCTAAAGATGAAGTACTAGTATTCCAAAGATTTTGCGAACAGTTGACTACAGTCAGTGAAAGTGCATTATAGTCCTCAGAAATAGGGTCTTTGAGTATAAGCATGTTTAAGGTCATTTTATGCATGTTCTAGTTGTTTTGTTGCGTAGATAAAGATATGGATCATTGTACTCTCTTTTGCTCAATCATTTGATGATGATCTAAGAAGAAGAATAATTTGCAAGGGTTTTTCCTGTAGTGGGTTTTGCCCTAGTCCCTGACCAATCCTGGTGTCTCTATGTGTGCATGATTTTCTTCTATTATTCATTTATGTTTCGCTGCATTGATGATGATGATATTTTTCTTTCGACATAGTTGCATATGCTAATGAATAATAATGTAAATCAGAATAATGTTATAATGTTGTGGGGTGAACTTAATGTGTTAATGAAGAAATGAAACTATCAAAGAAACTAACAATGTAGCTCTATGAAAAAATCAACTCCATGTTCCCTCTTAAAGGCCAAATATCCCATATAAAGGTCTTATGTGGTGCTTCAAATACTCGTTCATGTTCCTTCAACCTAAGAAGTTACCTTTAGGGCTTGAGGCCTAAGTTTCCTCCCCCAATGATCATTAAGGAAATGAAACTTGTACATAGAGCTCAAAACCTTCTAATGATGCCCATATTCTATTAATTTTCCATTGTTCTATGCTTAGTAAAATCACTTAGCCCAATATTTTCTTCAATAAGCAATCAAATTTAATCTTCCAATGATAAATAAAAATTGTAGATAGAACAATAAATGAAATCTACACTAGAAGACAATCAAGATCAATGAAAAGAGACGCAAGATTTGGTCAAAGAAGAGGAAAAAACCCCACAAGGGGGGAAACACTTTCAAATTATTCTTCTATTAGATTTTCATCAAATGTTCAACAAAGAGATTACAATGTTCCATTTCATCAATCAAGAGTCAAAGTCAAACATTTGACTAACCAGCAAAACTAACCAATCAATATCCAAAATATGAGACCAATAGTCAAATATGGTCAGCAAGTCAAACATGAATTCAAGTCAAAGTCAACAATAGTTGTAGCAGTCCCAAATGGTCAATGGTTGACATACCTCCAAAAGAGCTAGGTCAACTGTAAGAAAATGTGGCCTTAAATGAAGGTCTAAGTGTAGTTAAAACAATCCCAAAACAGTCTTCCAAATTCAGTCAAAGTAAAAGTAAAAGTCAAAGTTTGTTGAAACCCTAGTTGTAGATCTACATTCAACCAAGTTCAGAGTGCCTAGAAAATTTTGTAATCCTTGCCAAAGAATTTTTCCTCGAAAACAGATGCAAAAACTCAAGTCAAACCAATTCCAAACTCCAAAAATTCAACGCTAGTCAAAGGTTAGTCAAAGATAGAATTCGACCCAATCAAATATCTTCTCTCTCCTCCTCGCACGTGTGAAAGATACTTGCAATTTTCAGAAGAAGTCAAACCTCCAAGAGAAGAAGAAGATGTGTGATAATGATATCTAAATGAGGTGACATTTAGGTGTATTTATATGCTTCTTTGGAGACCTTATTTATCCTTTAGGCCAACCTGTACTTTTGTGTACTTGTGGCTTTTCCATTAAAAATAATATTTTTCCTTGACCAAATTAAATTCTTCGAATGGAAAAGATTGTCATCTCTGGATGAGGAAGGTTTTCCAAAGGAGGGAATTTGTCCTCGAGCTGCAAAATTAACACTCCCTCTCAGCTAGGGAGAAATTTCCGATTGCATCAAAAGTATCTTCATTTAAAATCATGTCATATCTTGTCTCTGCTCATCTTTTCTCATCCACTAGCACTCTTGAATCTAAAGAAGAAGAATTTGACATCATAGGGGAGCTCAAGCTGTCACCCTCTATCCAATAACAATAGGAAAGATACAACGTACTAGGAAAGGATCACAACCATCCTATTGTCTAATGATAACAGGTGAGATACAACTTTCTATGAGAGTAAGGATAACATCTATGCTATCGTCTAGTGACAATGGGCGAAATACAACTTAGCAGACAAGGATCAAGAGTTAGGTGGTAGAACAAGATACTCTCTGAAGACCAAGAACTTCCCTTTCAACAAAGCCTTAGTAAGAATGTTTTTTATCTGTTCGTTAGTAAAAATGTGATGGAGTCTCACTGTTCCTCTTTGCACAATGTCTCAGAGATAGTGATACTTGATCTCAATATGCTTGGACTTGTCACAAAACACAAGATTCTCTGGTAATCTGATCCCACTCTTTTTGTTGCAATATATCACCATCGTATCCAGAACCTGCTCAAACATCTCTCCAAAGAGCTCCTTAACCATATAGCCTCACAACTCACCATGTTGGTAGAAATATACTCATCCTTGAGAGTACAACGGGAAACAAACTTTTGCTTCTTGCTTATCCAAGATATCATGGAAGTTCCAAGACTAGGACAACATATTGAAGTGATTTTCCCATCAAAAACATTTCTAGCCTAGTTAACATTAGTATATCCATGGAGCCGTACATCTTTGATAGTATATCTCAGACCAAGGTTAATTTTCCCATGCAAATATATCAACACATGCTTGGGAAAAACCCAATGTGGATGAAGGGGCTTTATCATGAATTGGCTCAAAGTATTAACTGCAAAACATATGTCCAGATGGGTGTTCACAAGGAACGTCAGTGCCCCAATGAATTGTCGATACTAATAAGGATTCACCAAATCAGTTCCTGCAACATCTCCACATAACTTCTTGAAGTTAATCTCCATTGGTGTGTCTAGGGACTTGCATTCTACCATCCCAAATATTTCCAACAATTTCACAACATATTTTCCTTGAGAAAGGAAAATCTCTCTTAGTTTTTTCCACACCACCAAGACCAAGAAATAATGAATCAAACCAAGATCCTTTATTTCAAACTTAGTGGCCAGTTCCCTCTTGCACTCGAGCATCATAGGCTCACTACCTATCAAGAATAAATCATCAACATATAAAACCAAAATGAGAAGCATATCTTGGACCACTTAGAATTAGAGGTTTGGGTCAACATTGCTTCTTGTGAATCCAAGCTTCACAAGGTAGCTATCAATAGGGCATATAAAGCTCTGGGGGCTTACTTCAAACTTTATAGTTCCTTCTTCAACCTGCAAATGTGAGTCTTCATGTCATGTACTTCAAATACAAGTGGTTTCTCAATCAATACTTCTTCCTGTAATACGCCACGAAGAAACACAATCTTCACATCCATTTGGTGAAGTGTCCCTCCTTGACTTATAACAAGGGAAACAATATATCTAAAAGTGATATAGTGTGAAACTAGTGCAAATATTGTTGGCATTATGATTCAGGTGTTGTCCTTGATGGCAAACCCATTCAGGTGATAAATCAAGAAGGACGCAGGAAATATGTTCAGCAAGTGCGTCCCCGCAGGTATGCCATACAGAACCCGCGTCCAGGGACGCCGGCTAGCCGTTCAGGAGGTGCGTCCGCCCAGTGCACACACATTTCAAGGCAGAGAAAAGCACGTGGGGGTTTCTTGCGTGGTATCTAGCCGACGGTTTTGTGTTTCTATGGTGTCGGCTCGTGGTATTGTTCCATGTTTTGGGGAGAAGCTTGCCTATATAAAGGAAAGGAGTTCATTTGGATTAAGCATCATCTTGGTTGAATATCTTTTGGTGAGATCTAGTCCAGATCTATGAAGGCGAATCTTCTAATGGACTGTGATCTCTATGGCGCATGATCAGATCTGTGGATCTGAGTGTTTGGGTTGGTTCTGAAGTCCTCATATCTTTTATATCTGAAGGGACGCAGGTTCAGTGAAGGGAAAGTGCGCCGGGACGCAGTACAGTAAAGGCTCAGGTGCGTCTCTGAGGCAAAGGACGCGGCGCGACTGTGTTATTGGGTGCGTCTCTGAAGCAAAAGACGCGGCGCGATAGTGTTTCTGGGTGCGCCGGTCGCAGCAAAGCATAGAGGAACAGTGCGTCGGCACGCAGATCAGTGGAAGGTAGACTGCGTCCAATCGCAGGTCACAGAAAGAAAATATGCGTCCCTGTCTTAAGATGATCTGTTGACTGTATATTTCTGTTCATAAGGTGTTCTGGGTTATTTCTGTAATTACTGATCTGATATCTGTAGTGGACTGTATCTGTTGTATACTTGTTGATCATTTGATTCTTCATGAAAAGAAGTAGGGGGTTGTAGCTCCCTTCCAGGAGAGACTGGAAAACGAGAGAGAGTTGTAGCTCTCTGCAGGTTGCAGCTTGCGTGCTGGTAAAGGACTGCACCAGTACAAAATCATTGTAAAAAGAATTTCTTGAAAGAAGATAGAGACATATTGCAGCAGGTGGTTTTCTCCCGCATTGGGTTTCCACCTTACATCTTGTGTTCTTTGGTGTGACTGTCTATTTTCTTTATTCATGCTCATTATTTTATGGTACTGATATGCAAGAATAATTCAAAAGATCAAATAAGGAAGATTTGGTAAATTGCTTGATAACACTGATTCACCCCCCCTCTCAGTATTATTTCCAACAATTGGTATCAGAGCAGGTCCTTCAGAAAAGCTTGATCGCTTGAAGGTAGATCGTTCATCATGAGCAACTACGAGAGAGAAGCATCAATCAGGCCACCAGTTTTTGATGGGACAAACTTCAATTATTGGAAGGTAAGAGTTACTGCATATCTTCAATCTCTTGGTACTGAAGTTTGGGACATTGTAGAAACAGGCTATGCTTTTCCTTCAGCTACTCCTACAGATCCAGCTGAGAAAAAGAAGTATGAAACAAATGCAAAAGCAGTCAGTACTCTATTAGGAAGTATATCCCAAACAGAATTCATGAAGGTAATGCACTTCAAATCAGCAAAAGAAATATGGGACAAAATGATCACAAGCTATGAAGGAGATGAACAGGTAAAACAAGCCAAACTTCAAACTCTCAGAATTCAATATGAGACTCTCAAGATGTATAATGATGAAAGTGTGGCTAATTATTTTCTTCGGGTAGATGAGATTGTAAATTGTATGAAAAATTTGGGTGAAGAAGTAAAGGAGTCTCTAGTAGTTCAAAAGATTCTAAGATCATTATCCCCCAAGTTTGAATCCAAAGTATCTGCAATAGAAGAAAAAGAAAATCTCCGTGTTCTTACTATGTCTCAGCTACATGGAATTCTAACTGCTTATGAAATGAGAAAGGGAGGACCATCAGACAGAAGGGAGGCTGCTTTTAAAGCATCAGGCAAAGAAGATTACTATGAAGCAAGCCATGATCCAGAAGAAGAGGAAGAAGAATCAAATTTTGTCAGAAATCTTCAAAGAGGTTCTGGAAGGTTCAGAGGTAAGCTACCTTTCAAATGCTTTGCTTGTGGAAGAGTAGGTCATTATGCTGCAAAATGCTCTTATAAGGATAAAGGAAAGGAACCAGTTAGATGGAACAAGAAACAAAGCGCAAATAAGAAAAGCTACTACACCCATGAAGATAGTGATGGCTTATCAAACAGTGATGAAGATGAACAAGGTAATAAATATAGGTTGTTAATGGCATTTGAAGATGATGATTATGAGGATGCTGTAGATGTGGATAACCTTTATGATGAAATTACTAGACTCAAGAGATGCATAGAAGAAAAGAACATGATTATTGATACTCTACAATTTCAAATTGATGAAAAGGAAAAACATCTTGAAAAATTAGAAGGTGAAATTGTTGGTCTTAGAAAAGAAATTGAGAAAACAAAAACTATTAATCTCAAGTTTGTCAAAGGATCTGAAACTTTGGATGAGATTATCAGTGTGCAGCGGTCTCCACTAAATAAGACAGGTTTGGGCTATAATGGAGAAACTTCTCAAGCATCCACTTCAAAAAGTTATCTTGATGCAGCAAGAAGAAATGAGCAAGAGCACAAGGAAGATCATCAGGTAAAGCAGGGACAAATGTCAAGCAGAAACTATCAGGGGCAATCCAGCTTAAGGGTGAACAAAAGCCACAACCAGCCACAGGTAAAATCTTCTCAATTTGGTTCAAGAATAGATGAAAATAGAAATTACAATCAGTTGGCTGGTAGATCCAATAATCGCAGAAGCTTCTTCAATGGACAATGCTTTTCTTGCCATAACTTTGGTCACAAAGCAGCTCAATGTGTTGCGTATAAAACAATCATGACTAGGGAAGCTCAAAAACAAAGAAGTATGACAGGGATTACAAAAAGGACCTATAACAACTTTTCAGCTCTTGAAAATGAAGTTGAATGTTCTATTTGCAATAATTTTGGACATAAAGACTTTGAATGCAGAAGCAGGTTTCCGGAAAGAAAGGTACAAGAGCAGAAAAAGGAACAAGCCTCAGGCGCCAAAACATGGAGAATAAAGGAACCTCAAACAGAAAGATGTGGGATAGCATTTTATGCAGAAGGACAAGAAAATCTATGGTACATTGACAGTGGATGTTCGAAGCATATGACAGGTGATAAAGAAAAACTTGAGTCTTATTCTAATTTAGAAAAGGGAAAGAAAGTCTCTTTTGGAAATGATACTCCTGCAACTATAAAAGGAAAAGGTATTGCTCCTTTAAAAGAAGATGTTAAGGCTGGAAATGTTTTGTTTGTTGATGGATTGAAGCATAATCTACTAAGTGTCAGCCAGATGTGTGATCAAAGAACCGAGGTTATATTCAGATCAAATGGATGCCTTGTTCGTGATCTTGATACAGGTAAAACAGTTCTCAAAGGAAAGAGAACTCCAAATAATCTATACATATTTGATGAAGGACAACAACAATGCTATCTAAGCAAGAATGAAGAGCACTGGTTATGGCATCGAAGGTTGGGACATCTAAGCTTCTCACAAATAAGGAAAGCTTGCAAATATCAGGCAGTTCGCGATCTTCCAGATATCAAAATTCCTGACAACACCATATGCAGATCATGTCAGTTTGGAAAACAAACCAGAACTAACTTTCCAGAGAAAGAAGGATCAGCCAGCATGCCTCTTGAGCTAGTACATACAGATGTATGTGGTCCATTCAGAAAAAGAACACCTAGAGGAGAGGAATACTTGATATTATTTATTGACGATTTCTCCAGGTTTGTTTGGTTAGGTCTTATGAAGCACAAAGATGAAGCATTCGAAAAATTCAAAACCTTCAAAGCCTTGGCTGAAAATGAATCAGGTCACAAAATTAAGTGCCTCAGATCTGACAGAGGTGGGGAATTTACTTCAAATGAATTTTTCGATTTCTGTGATGAACATGGGATAAGGAGAGAATTCTCTACAGCTAGAATGCCTCAGCAAAATGGAGTTGTTGAAAGAATGAACAGAACAATCCAACAAATGGCTCGTGCTATGCTTGATGAATCAGGAACCCCCGCAACCTTCTGGGGTGAGGCTGCACATACTGCGGTTATTATTCTCAACAAGACAAATGTCCGGGTGAACAGCACTCAAACCCCTCATGAGCTCTGGAGTGGTAAAACTCCTTCGGTAAAGCACTTCAAAATATTTGGGAGCAAATGCTATATCAAGAATACTGAGGAGCAGCTTGGCAAACTTGATCCTAGAGCAGATGAAGGCATTCTTCTTGGCTATTCTCCACATAGCAAAGCATACAAATGCTACAATAAAAGACTTGGCAGAATTGTTGACAGCATTGATGTAGTGGTTGATGAAAAGGGATATATTCCTAGGCAAATACATCGTGAAGACATCGAAGAAGATGAGAGCTACCCTCAAAGACAGAATGATGAAGAAGAAGAACCTCAAGAAGAATCTCAAGAAGAACCTCACGAAGAAGCAGAAGAACGGACAAGAATAGAAGAAAAGACTCCATCCAGATATGTTCAGAAAAACCATCCAGAATCTCAGATCATGGGACAAAAAGAAGCAGGTATACAAACTAGAAGAACAGTTGCAGAAGCTTCAAGCTATTTGGCATTACTTTCCTCCACCGAACCACAAAATGTGAAAGAGGCATGCAAAGATGAATGTTGGGTGAAAGCAATGGATGAAGAACTTGAGCAAATCGAAAAGAACAACACTTGGGAGCTGGTTCCTAGACCAAAAGATAAGAATGTTATTGGAACAAAATGGGTCTTCAAAAATAAATTGAATGAAAATGGAGAAGTAATTAGAAACAAAGCCAGACTCGTCTGTAAAGGGTATGCGCAGCAAGAAGGAATAGACTTTGAAGAAACTTTTGCTCCTGTTGCAAGACTTGAGGCCATCCGAATGTTCCTTGCTCTCTCAAGTTTTCAGAACTTCAAAGTATTTCAAATGGATGTGAAATCAGCCTTTTTGAATGGAGACTTGGAAGAAGAAGTGTACATTGAACAGCCAGATGGGTTCATTCTTGGAAATGATCCAAATCTTGTATGCCGATTGAAAAAGGCTCTCTATGGTCTCAAACAAGCTCCAAGGGCTTGGTACTACCGGTTGGACAAATATCTTCATCAACAAGGTTTCTTAAAAGGTTCAGCAGATAGCAATCTGTATATAAAAGTTGAAAATGACAAATTGCTAATACTTGTTGTGTATGTAGATGACATTATTTTTGGCAGCAATGAAGAAGCTATGAGTCAAAGCTTTGCCTCAGTCATGCAGAAAGAATTTGAAATGTCCTTGCTAGGAGAACTGACATATTTCCTTGGTTTGCAAATCCAACAGAAGGAAGGAGGAATCTTTTTATCTCAAACCAAGTATCTCAAGCAGATTTTGAAGAAATATGGCATGGAAGATGCAAAACCAGTATGTACACCCATGGTCACAGGATGTAGTCTCAGTGAAAATGATGAATCTGCAGCAGTACATCAACCAACCTACAGATCTATGATTGGAAGTTTACTATATTTGACAGGTACCCGACCAGACATCATGCATGCAGTTGGAATAGTTGGAAGATTTCAGGCAAATCCGAAGGAGACTCATCTTCAAGCAGTGAAGAGAATTTTCAAATATCTTCAAGGGACTCAAAATTATGGCTTATGGTATCCTAGAGATACAGATCTTACTCTTCATGCCTATACAGATGCAGATTGGGCCGGAAGCGTGGATGACAGGAAAAGCACAAGTGGTGGTGCGTTCTTTATGGGTCCCAGACTGGTCTCTTGGTTCAGCAAGAAACAGAGTTCAATTGCCTTGTCTACAGCTGAAGCAGAATATGTTGCTGCTGCATCTTGTTGCACCCAACTCCTTTGGATGATGCAGAATTTGCAGGATTATCAAATCACTTGTACTCCTCCAATCCCTATCTTATGTGACAACACAAGTGCAATCAGCATCTCAAAGAATCCGGTTATGCATTCAAAAACCAAGCACATACCAATCAAGTACCATTTTCTCCGGGAACAAGTACTTGAACAGAAGGTCAAGTTGGAGTATGTTCCTTCTAAGGAACAAGTTGCTGATATTTTCACCAAACCGTTGCCCAGGGACACTTTTGAATACCTCAGGCAAAAGCTGGGGGTTGTTGATGCATCATCTTACTGTTGATCATCTTCCTATTGGTGGTATAGGCTCAGGGGGAGCACATAATGCATTGTTGGCATTATGGAGAAGGAGATCTTGGAAATAGCTGCAATATGTCTCTATCTCCTTCATGATGGATTTCTGGTTACAGATCTGGAGATGCATGAGTATAGGGGGAGCATACCCTTTGCTCTTGATGTCAAAGGGGGAGAATGAAGCTGAAGATTATGTGGTTGCCATCAAGTCCAAAGGGAGAGATTGTTGGCATTATGATTCAGGTGTTGTCCTTGATGGCAAACCCATTCAGGTGATAAATCAAGAAGGACGCAGGAAATATGTTCAGCAAGTGCGTCCCCGCAGGTATACCATACAGAACCCGTGTCCAGGGACGCCGGCCAGCCGTTCAGGAGGTGCGTCCGCCCAGTGCACACACATTTCAAGGCAGAGAAAAGCACGTGGGGGTTTCTTGCGTGGTATCTAGCCGACGGTTTTGTGTTTCTATGGTGTCGGCTCGTGGTATTGTTCCATGTTTTGGGGAGAAGCTTGCCTATATAAAGGAAAGGAGTTCATTTGGATTAAGCATCATCTTGGTTGAATATCTTTTGGTGAGATCTAGTCCAGATCTATGAAGGCGAATCTTCTAATGGACTGTGATCTCTATGGCGCATGATCAGATCTGTGGATCTGAGTGTTTGGGTTGGTTCTGAAGTCCTCATATCTTTTATATCTGAAGGGACGCAGGTTCAGTGAAGGGAAAGTGCGCCGGGACGCAGTACAGTAAAGGCTCAGGTGCGTCTCTGAGGCAAAGGACGCGGCGTGACTGTGTTATTGGGTGCATCTCTGAAGCAAAAGACGCGGCGCGATAGTGTTTCTGGGTGCGCCGGTCGCAGCAAAGCATAGAGGAACAGTGCGTCGGCACGCAGATCAGTGGAAGGTAGACTGCGTCCAGTCGCAGGTCACAGAAAGAAAATATGCGTCCCTGTCTTAAGATGATCTGTTGACTGTATATTTCTGTTCATAAGGTGTTCTGGGTTATTTCTGTAATTACTGATCTGATATCTGTAGTGGACTGTATCTGTTGTATACTTGTTGATCATTTTATTCTTCATGAAAAGAAGTAGGGGGTTGTAGCTCCCTTCCAGGAGAGACTGGAAAACGAGAGAGAGTTGTAGCTCTCTGCAGGTTGCAGCCTACGTGCTGGTAAAGGACTGCACCAGTACAAAATCATTGTAAAAAGAATTTCTTGAAAGAAGATAGAGACATATTGCAGCAGGTGGTTTTCTCCCGCATTGGGTTTCCACCTTACATCTTGTGTTCTTTGGTGTGACTGTCTATTTTCTTTATTCATGCTCATTATTTTATGGTACTGATATGCAAGAATAATTCAAAAGATCAAATAAGGAAGATTTGGTAAATTGCTTGATAATACTGATTCACCCCCCCTCTCAGTATTATTTCCAACAAATATAATGTCATAATCTTCTCCCTATTTTTTGGAGAAGCCTCTAGCCATGAACCTCGCTCTATATTTCTCAATACTTCCATCAACTCCATGCTTGATCTTGTATATCCATTTTGAAGTCACGATAGACTTTCCTTTGGGCATCATAACAACATCCCACACATCATTCTTCATAATGGATTCATACTTTTCAGCCATGGCATCATTCCAAACTTTATTTTCACTGCCTCATCAAAAGTGGTAGGCTTAATCTAGATGATAGTGATCATAGCTACATCGTATCCTAGGTACCAGCATGGATTCTTATTTTCTCTAAAGGTTCCTCTGGTAGTGGAATGTCTTTCAACATCTTGTAATATATCACGTAGCCAAAGGGGTCTCTTCCTGGCAGGAGTCCATAGGCTCCATGGGATCATCAACAATATCCTTCACAAATTTCGGCACAGAAGTACCTTCTAGTAGGTCCATGTCATCATCCCTCTTCTAAATAGGAGGTGGTGGAGGAAGGTCCGTTAATTTTCCAAGGGCAATGTATTCATTGAAATTCACGTCCCTACTAAAATTGATTTTACTTTGACCAAATATATATTCTAAAGGCTTTAGAATTTTCATAATCTCCAACAAACACCCCTTTCTCTCTGGTGGCTTCCAACTTGTTCCTCCTGTCCTTTGGCACATGAAAATACACGGGGCATCCAAATATCCTGAGATGTCCAACATTGGGCTTCACACCTGTGAAAAATTATTCAGGATTTTTGTCACCTAGGCTTGATGCAGAACCCTATTTTGAACATATAACGATGTATATGTGGCTTCTCCCCAAACAAACTTAGGTAGCTTTTGATCATGCAACATGGCTTAGGTAGCTTCCATGATGGAACTATTATTTCTTTCAGCCACACCATTGTACTCAAGATTATAGGGCATAATAGTTTCCTTCTTAATTCCAACCTTCTTGCAAAAGTCAACAAACTCATTTTAAGTATATTATCCACCATTTTTAGACTTGAAGACCTTAATCCTTTTCCCTGTTTGATTTTTTATCAATGCCTTGAAATCATGGAATATATCAAATGCTTCAACCTTGTTCTTTAAATAGAATATACATGTTTTCCTTGAGAAGTCATCAACAAAGATTAAATAATAAAAGTATCCACCAAGGGAATGCACATGCATGGGTTCACATAAGTTAGAATGAATGAGTTGTGGGAAATCACTAGTCTTGGTTTTTCTAGAGGGGAATACCCCCCTAGAATTCTTTCCATTGGCACATCTCAAAGACATTCCATAATGGCTAGATTGAACATTAGGCATTCCAGAAACCATCCTTCTAACTTTGGGAAAAGCTTCATAATGTAGATGAGAAAATATTCAATGCCATAGCTCACTTCGATGATTGGTAACATGAACCATTGCTTCTAGTGGTAATCCATTGACTCTATAGAGTCCTTCAACTCTAGATCCCGATGTGAAATCATCCCTCATGCGAGATTCCACAGGACAATTGAGTACCTTTCCTCTTATGAAGGAAACTCTCATCCATTTATCCTTCAAGGAAGATATAGTACCAAGTTTTTCTTTAATCTTGGAACATACATTACAACATGAAGAAGAACAAATTTGCCAAAGTCCAAATGAAATTTAATAGAACCAAATACCTTCAATGGATATGTGGAGTTGTCTCCAAGGATTATATTTAGATTGGTCTCCCTCTCAACCAGATTAGAGAGGAATTCCTTATACTCGGAGAAATGTCTAGAATCCCCACTATCTACCAACCAACTATCACACAAATATGGAGGAGAAGAAATAGAAAGAGTGGAAACAAGAATATATCTAGATTGATTGGAAACAACATTATTTCAATACCTGGAGTTCCTTGATCTCTTTTGAGGATGATTTCCTTCTTCATGATCATCAGGAGCATCTCTTCTTATTCTAAAATTAAAGCTGTTGTTATTGAAGCCATGATTGTTGTTGTAGTTGGACCTTAGAGCATTCCTCTTTTCAGGACAATATTGAGCATAGTGACCAAACCTATGACAGTTATAGCATTCAATCTTTGACATATCTAGATGTATGATGTCAACAATTTAAAACACATCCTTTCCTTGAAGAATCAACTCAAGGACATCAAGATGAATAAGGGGAAATCTGTGCAACCCTATGTCATGAGGATATCCCAATTAAGGGATCAATTGCAAATTGTTGGTGAACCTATATCTGATATAGAGCTGGTGTTTATCACTCTTCAAGGTCTTCCTCTTATTTGGGAAACCTTCATTACCACTATAAGAAACAATGAAAAATTTCTGACATTTGATAAGTTGGTTGGAAAATGTACTCAAGAAGAATCCAGGATGATATTAAGATGGAGGATTCAAACGCATGAAGGAGAGCCCTCTGCATTTTTTGCTCGAGATAAGAAAAGGAAAGGAAGAGAAGGACCATCTAATTCAATAAAATACAAAGATATCCTTAGACTTCTTCAATTTTCCAACATAAGCAAGAAAATAATGTTTCAAAGAATCAATAAGAATTTTCTTAGCTTTGAGCTCACCTTTATTATATTTAGACTTGCTAGGAGTAGGAGCTAACATGAACCACTGCTTCTAGTGGTCTTCCATTGACTTTATAGAGTCCTTCAACTCTAGATCCCAAAGTGAAATCATCCCTCATGCGAGATTCCATAGGACAATTGAGTACCTTTCCTCTTATGAAAGAAAATCTCATCCATTTATCCTTCAAGGCAGATATAGTACCAAGTTTTTCTTTAATCTTGGAACATACATAACAACATGAAGAAGAACGAATTCGCCAAAGTCCAAATGAAATTTAACAGAACCAAATCCCTTCAGCGGATATGTGGAGTTGTATCCAAGGATTATATTTAGATTGGTCTCCCTCTCAACCATATTAGAGAGGACTTCCTTATACTCGGAGAAATGTCTAGAATCCCCACTATCTACCAACCAACTATCACACAAATATGGAGGAGAAGAAATAGAAAGAGTGGAAACAAGAATATATCCAGATCGATTGGAAACAACATTATTTCAATACCTAGAGTTCCTTGATCTCTTTTGAGGATGATTACCTTCTTCATGATCATCAAGAACATCTCTTCTTATTCTAACATTGAAGCTGTTGTTGTTGAAGCCATGATTGTTGTTGTAGTTGGACCTTAGAGCATTCCTCTTTTTAGGACAATATTGAGCATAGTGACCAAACCTATGACAATTATGGCATTCAATATTTGACATATCCATGTCTTTTATTTAATTATATAGTCCTCCTCTTCCTTTCCTTTTCTTGTCTCGAGAAAAAAACGCAGAGGGCTCTCCTTCATGCGTTTGAATCCTCCATCTTAAGATCATCCTAGATTCTTCTTGAGTACATTTCCAACCAACTCATTAAATGTCGGAAATTTTTCATTGTTTCTTATAGTGGTAATGAAGGTTTCCGAAATAAGAGGAAGACCTTGAAGAGTGATAAACACTAGCTCTCTATCAGATATAGGTTCACCAACAATTTGCAATTTATCCCTTAATTGGGATGTCCTCATGACATAGTGTTGCACATATTCCCCCTTATTCATCTTGATGGCCTTGAGTTGATTCTTCAAGGAAAGGATGTGTTTTAAATTGTTGACATTATACATCCCAACCAACTTATCAAATATATCCTTAGACTTCTTCAATTTTCCAACATAAGCAAGAAAATATAACATAAATTAGTAATTGATTACTTCAAATATAATCATTTGACAATATTAAAATATAACCAATAAAATGCATATAGTTGTAAATCTAAACAAATAAAAAATTAACTCTAGGAATTATAGATAATATTATAGCAAAATTACTCACCAAATCTATTAGGATCAATTAATTAATTAAAAAATTATTTAATTAAATAAATAAATTAATCAATTAAAACATATTAATCAAATAAAAATAAATGAATAATTAAAAAAAAAATACATAAAATTAAATTAATAAGACATATTAACAAATAATAAATAACAAAATTAATTAATCAATCCATTCTTTTAATTAATTAAATCAAACAAATTAGTTAAGTAATTAAGCATATTAATGAATTAAGTAAACAAATTATTTAAAAAATTAATTTTACATAAAAGTGATAAACATAATAATTAAATCAACAAATAAGAAATTAAGTAATTAATTTATCCCTTTAACTTACTGATTAATTAATTAATCAAATTAATAAATTCATAAATTAATAAATCAATAAACATATTAATAAAGAATAATAAAATTAATTAATCAATCAATTCTTTTAATTTATTAATCAAACAAAGTAAGTAATTAATTAAACAAATTAATAAATCAATCAAACCAATTATTTAAAATAATTAAATTTATATAAAAATAAATTTAATAAACATAAAATTAATTAATTAATTTTTCCATTTAACTTATTAATTAATTAATTAATTTATCTATCTAACTTATTAATTAGTTAATTGAATAAAATAATAAATAAATAAAGAAATAAATAATAAATAATAATAATAATAATATATAATAATAATAATAATAAATAATTAAATAAATAAAAAACTAATAGATAATGACCGACCTAATTTCTTTCCTTAATAACACACACACACACACACATATATATATATATAATAATAACAATAATAAATAATTAAATAAATAAAAAACTAATAGGATACTGACCGACCTAATTTATTTCCTTAATAACACACACACACACACACATATATATAGCTCATGGATACATCATTAAGATCATAAGAATATCTATTGACGCATCCCCTGATGATGGACTCACTTGGTAGTCCGAAACGTTGGGTTCACAAAACTCTATAACATGTCATTCCTCCTCTATCTAAAACTATCCTCACTTGTATGGATTCATTATTTAACAACATCAAGTCCTAACATGGAAGGGATATGATGGACAACACATCAGAATTCGAGAAATTAAGATTATCCATAGCTAAACTCATTTCCAATCTAAATTTTCTTAAGAATTGTAGAGATAACAGTGTCGTTCTTAAATTTGTTGTCTCTTAATATTAGAATTAAAGAACACACTGCCGACTTAAGAAGAGAAAGGACTTCCAAATTAGTGTTAGTAGAACATGTTCATTCTTCCTCTCATTACATCTGCATGGAAGAAGTCAAACTAGTCAGAAAAGAAGAACATTATCTTAAAAGGAAAATCAAAGAAGCCATTGAAATAGAAAAAATGAAGAACAACTTGAACCGAGATGATGGATTAAAACTAAGCAACACCTAGAAACCTTCACTTGAAATCTTAAAAAATCAATAATCAACTCTTACCCCTTAAAATAACCTATTCCCTTCCCTCTTAAAAATCAATATAATAATTAACAAAAACATCAATTATATAACATCCTCCTTACACAATAAAACAATTGACAAACATAAACATAAATTAGTAATTGATTACTTCACATATAATGATTTGACAATATTAAAATATAACCAATAAAATGCATATAGTTGTAAATCTTAACAAATAAAAAATTAACTCTAGGAAGTATGGATAATATTATAGAAAAATTACTCACCAAATCTATAAGGATCAATTAATTAATTAAAAAATTATTTAATTAAATAAATTAATTAATCAATTAAAACATATTAATCAAATAAAAATAAATAAATAATTAAAAAAAAGAAATAAATACATAAAATTAAATTAATAAGATATAGTAACAAATAATAAATAATAAAATTAATTAATCAATCCATTCTTTTAATTAATTAAATCAAACAAATTAGTTAAGTAATTAAACATATTAATGAATTAAGTAAACAAATTATTTAAAAAATTAATTTTACATAAAAGTAATAAGCATACTGATTAAATCAACAAATAAGAAAATTAAGTAAATAATTTATCCCTTTAACTTATTAATTAATTAATTAATCAAATTAATAAATTAATAAATCAATAAACATATTAATAAAGAATAATAAAATTAATTAATCAATCATTCTTTTAATTTAGTAATCAAACAAAGCAAATAATTAATTAGCCAAATTAATAAATCAATCAAACCAATTATTTAAAATAATTAAATTTATATAAAAATAAAATTAATAAACATAAAATTAATTAATTAAATTTTCCCTTTAACTTATTAATTAATTAATTTACCTATCTAAGTTATTAATTAGCTAATTGAATAAAATAATAAATAAGTAAAGAAATAATAAATAATAATAATAATAATAATAATAATAATAATATATAATAATAACAATAATAATAATAAATGAACATCTGACTGATTGGACAGCAGATCTGAAGCAAGAAGGAGAAATCTGCTCCATGGAGAGAACCAGATCTCGGATCGTTGATTCGATGGCTCCTGTCATGCCCCCAATTCTTTTTTCGTTAATTGGCAACCGTGCGACACTACCTAAGTAGTTAACATGTTCCATTGTTAAGTTACTTTGCGAACTACGCCTAACATTCATCTTCATTCATTAACAATATTAATGTGCGGAATCCATTAATATTAAACATCATCATAAACATCATAAACCAGCAGTAGGAACACCATTCATATGCACATACAAATCTTTTATTATATATGAGAAGAGTTTTACAAATGACCGGGAGCGAAGCTCCACCGACATTATAACCGAATCGGGCGCCCACCTCGTGCACGCTTGCACGGTGGTCTCACCCTTCGTTCAAAACACACAAGACTTTGCCGAGTTGGGCGGGCGCGCCCTTGCATGACCCCTCACCCAAACTTACAACCGAACTCGTGTATCACCGGCGGGCGGGCACCCACACACACCCTCCACCCGCGGTTTCCTTCGAACGACGGGCGGGTGCCTCGTGCACCCTCCACCCGCACTACAACTCATCACCTGAAACCTTCATGCCAACCATGTAGCGCTGCTCGGCGAGCGGGCACATAGACCTGCGCTCCTCGCTGTGGTTCTGTCCACCTTCGCACCTCTTCTTGATGATGAGAAAGTTCGAATGATGCCTCCTCACCATGTTTCCATCGCATATGTATATGGTTTGGAACGGGGGTCGTGCCACCCGACCGACCCTCTGTTCATGCTCCAATCGACACGTCCATAAGCCAAACTCCGCCCGAAGTGTAGGTCGGCTCGCCCATGGCACGAGACAGCCCCACCTTAACTCGTATGTTTGCCATCCTTGCCCGGTCGACCCACGGTGCAAGCTCACCAACTCGCCCGTATAAACATAAGGCCACCAACTCGCCCGCATTGTAATGCCTCGCCCTCGGTTGCCTTAGCTCGCATATTTTAACACTTCGTTTGACGGATGGGCACGCTCGCGCGACTCACCTGCCACAGGGCGTTACATTCTCCCCCACCCGAAATCATTGTCGCCCTCGACAATCCTGATCTCCTCAATAGCTTCCTATCACACTTCTCAATCTTCTTCTTCCATCTCCAAAGTGAGTCCTCCATTTCCCAGCTTTCCTCCTCCGGTGCATTCTTCCATCTGACAAGAAACTCCCGTTTCATGTGGCAACCAATCCCTGTAGTTCTGAAGCTCAAAATATTCTCCAACTCCAAATTTGGCTTGTCCATAATCCCGGCTGGTCCTCTCGGTGGTTCAGCTCTCTCTGGATGATCAACGTCAAGTCTGCATCTCTTCAACTGACTCATGTGAAAAACTGGATGCTTCATGTGCATATGGTGTGGAAGCTCTAGCTCATAAGCAACTTCCCCCACTCTCTTCTTTACTCGAAATGGTCCCTCATACTTCCGTGTCAATTTACTCGCAGTCACTTTAGGTGGCTGAAACTGCTCCCCGGTAATCTTGAGAAACACCATATCTCCCACACTGAAGTGTACATCTCGTCTTCCCTTATCTGCCCATTTCTTCATTCTCCTTGCAGCTTTGTGCAAGCGCAACCATGCCAGCTCCAAGGTCTCATCCCAAGCCTTCATGAACTTCTTCACATGAGGACTCCTCAAAAAACCTCCTGTCACTACGGTATGCGGTGTGACTGGCATCTGTCCATTTACCAACTCAAATGGACTGTACCTTGTCGCAGAACTCTTTTGAATGTTGTAGCTAAACTGAGCAACATCCAAGAGTTCAGGCCAATTCTTCTGATCAGCCATCACATAATGTCTCAAGTAATCCTCCAACAATGCGTTGATCCTCTCGGTCTGTCCATCTGTCTGCGGATGGTAACTCGAACTCATCAACAACTCTATCCCGACTAGTTTGAACAATGTAGTCCAAAATCTGCTTGTAAAACGTGGATCTCGGTTTGACACGATGCTTAATGGCATCCCCCAATACTTCACTATGTTCTTGAAGAACAACTCCGCAGTCCGCTTGGCTCCACAAGGCATCTTTGTTGGAACAAAGACAACATACTTGGAAAAATGATCAACCACGACCATTATCCCATTATACCCTTGAACCTGTGGCAACTGAGTGATGAAGTCCATCGAGACACTCATCCATGGTCTCTCAGGAATCGGTAAAGGCTGCAACAGACCTCCTTGCCTCTGATTATCCGATTTGTCCTGTTGACAAATGATGCACGTATGTACATACTCCTCTACATCCTCCCGCATCTTCTCCCAAAAGAATCCTCTCTCCAACAATGCCAAAGAACGACGCATCCTTGGGTGGCCAACCCATGGTGAGTCATGGCACTCCTTCAAAAGGTGCCTCCTGAGCCCGGATGACTTTGGAACATAGAGCCGGTTTCCAAAGAACAAGAATCCATCTCAGAGAAAGAACTTTTGTGTCTTCCCCTGCTTCACCTGCTTCATTATATTCTGCACTTGAGTATCAATCTCAACACTTTCCTTGAGCTTATTCTGCATCTCTTCTGACATCTGAACCCAACTTCTACTCCTAGCTGCCCGGTCTTCCCCTTCCAATGCTGCAAGTTGTCCCTTCTTTCTAAGGGCATCTGCTACCGCATTGTGTCTACCCAGTCTATACTCGATAGTCATGTCAAACGCTGCCAAGAAGTCCTGCCAACAAGCTTTCTTTGTAGAAAGCTTCGGTTGTGATGCAAAATAACTTGCTGCAACGTTGTCCGTCTTGACAACAAATGGCTTCCCAATAAGGTAATGCCTCCACACATGTAAACAGTGAATGATTACAGTCATCTCCTTCTCATGGACCGGATACCTCCGTTCTCTATCCTGCAACTTCCGACGCTCATATGCCACTAGATGTCCATCCTGCATAAGCACCCCTCCTATAGCAAAATATGAAGCATCTGTGTGTACCTCAAATGGTCGCTTGAAGTCTGGAAACTTCAGTTTCGGTGTTGTAACCATCCTCCTCTTCAAATCATCAAATGCCACTTGACATTTATCCGTCCAACTCCATCTCTTGTCTTTCTTCAATAGGTTTGTCAGTGATGATGTTACCTTGGAGTACCCCTCTACAAACTTCCGTTGGTAGTTGGTCATGCCCAAAAACACCCTCATCTCATGGACATTCTTCAATTCAACCCAGTCCTCGATCGCCTTCACTCTGCTCGGCTCCATCCATATGTACCCTTGAGCCACTGTATGTACAAGGAATGGAATCTTGGTATGAGCAAACATACACTTAGATTTCTTCAAGTACAATTGATTTGCCTTTAGTGCCTCGAACACCATCGCCAAGTGCTTCTTATGATCCTCCATGTTGTCACTACACACCACTATATCGTCCAAGTATACTAATGTGAATGAATCCAAGTATGGTCATAGAACATCATTCATCAAAGTGCAAAACGTAGTAGGAGCATTGCACAGCTCGAATGGCATAACAAGGAATTCAAAACTACCATACCTCGTTACTATCGCAGTCTTCTTCTCGTCTCCTTTAGCTATCTGCACCTGATAATACCCATGCCTCAAGTCCAGCTTGGAAAACACTTGAGCTTTCGCAAACTTGTCAAAGCAATCAGCTGCCAATGGCAAAGGATACCTGTTCCTTACCGTCTGCTTGTTCAATGCACGGTAATCACAGCACATCCGTAGCTCATTTGAATCCTTCTTCTGTTGGAACAATACCGGAGCACCATAGGGGGACCTTGAAGGTCTGATGAAACCTGCATCAGTTAACTCCTTTAACTGTCATTTCAATTCCTCCAATTCGGGTCCTGACAATTGATAAGGTGCTTTAGCCGGAGGTTGCTTCCCTGGCTCAAGCTCAATGCTGTGGTCCACTGCATGCCTTGGTGGAAGTTTCTTTGGTAGCTCATCAGGCATCAAATCTACATATTTGGCCAGTACCTCATAAATCTTGGCTGGAACAGGCGTCCCCACTCCATCACCTTCGACTCCCTTGAACATCACCTCATATGTCTCGACTCTCCATATCTGACTCCTTCATAGCCTTCTCCAAACTCAGTGCGGAAACATGCTACATCTTGACTTCCCACCTTTGCCTATGAGTGGGCAAAGTCCAAGTTTGTGACTGTCCAACCAGCACCACCTCATCACAGAAGGGGACAACAATTGCCTTGTTTCCCTTCAATAAATCTTGCCCCAATATCATATCGAAGTTGTTCATCTCCATCACTGTGAAGTCCAACTGACCCTTCCAGTCTTTTATCTGCAGAGGCACTTCGTGTGCCAACTCCGCCACTTTAGCTCTAAAGTTCACCGCCTTGACTTCCACATTCGATGGGAAGATCATCAGTCCAACCTCTTTTGCTAATCATGTCGTCATGAAGTTATGAGTGGTCCTCGTGTCCACCAGAGCTTGAATGGTCTTGCCATGAACCATCAAGTCCACAAAACCCAGACTAGTAATCCACGATTTCTCCATAACTTTTCCCTGCATACATGTCTATTCACCATATCCTACTTTGATACCATCTGTCACGCCCCCAATTCTTTTTTCGTTAATTGGCAACCGTGCGGCACTACCTAAGTAGTTAACATGTTCCATTGTTAAGTTACTTTGCGAACTATGCCTAACATTCATCTTCATTCATTAACAATATTAATGTGCGGAATCCATTAATATTAAAACATCATCATAAACATCATAAACCAACAGTAGGAACACCATTCATATGTAAATAAGAATCTTTTATTATATATGAGAAGAGTTTTACAAATGACCGGGAGCGAAGCTCCACCGGCGTTATAACTGAATCGGGCGCCCACCTCGTGCACACTTGCACGGTGGTCTCACCCTTTGTTCAACACACACACAAGACTTTTCCGAGTTGGGCGGGCACAACCTTGCACGACCCCTCACCCAAACTTACAACCGAACTCGTGTATCACTGGCAGGCGGGCGCCCACACACACCCTCCAACCATGGTTGCCTTCAAACGACGGGTGGGTTCCTCGTGCACCCTCCACCCACACTACAACTCGTCACCCAAAACCTTCATGCCAACCGTGTAGCACTGCTTGGCGAGCGGGCGCATAGACCTGTGCTCCTCGCTGCGGTTCTGTCCACCTTCGCACCTCTTCTCGATTATGAGTGAGTTTGAATGATGCCTCCTCGCCATGTTTCCATCGCATATGTATATGGTTTGGAACGGGGGTCGTGCCACCTAGACGACACTCAGTTCATGCTCCAACCGACGTGTCCATAAGCCAAACTCTGCCCGAAGTGTAGGTCGGCCCGCCCATGGCACGGGACCGCCCCACCTTAACTCGTATGTTTGCCATCCTTGCCTGGTCGGCCCATGGTGCAAGCTCACCAACTTGCCCATATAAACATAAGGCCACCAACTCGCCCGCATTGTAATGCCTCGCCCTCGGTTGCCTTAGCTTGTATATTTTAACACTTCGTTTAACAGATGGGCGCCCGGGTGGCTCGCCAGCCGTAGGGCGTTATAGCTCCTATCCTGGCGAGATCAACGCTGGATCGAAGCACACTAGCACAATCAAGGGGAAAAGAAGAGATGCAGCGAGAGGAAAGGGCAGGGACAAAGATCGCAGATCTCTCCCTGATCGATGCCGTAGAGGAGAGAAGGGGCAGAGCAACACCGGATGGATCGAGCGATGGCAATCAGAGGCACAGTTTTGAGTGGGGTTTGGATCCGAGGGCCACTGTAACGTAGGGTGGAGCGCTCAAAAATCAAAAGAGCATTAGATCTGGGCTGGATCTGAAATGGCTAAGGTTACCTCTCTTTACAAGCAAAGTATATCGATCTGTCACAAACGCAGTTGGATTTTCTCCTTCTGTTTTTGACCTAGAAGCAGCCCCACGGACAAATCCGGTGCATGAGGAGATTAACACCTCGCTGTGGGAACCGAGCATCCGTAGGGGAGGAGTGGAGGCGGATCTGTGGTACAGCTTGACAGAATGGAGTCTCGTCCTTCCAGATCTGAGGTATCCAGTCTCTGGATTGACAACAATAGTGATCATGGCAATCGGATCCAGCCCTGTAATAGCCCACATTGGCTGCAGGCAGTGTTTTTTCATCCGCAGCGCATTAATGCTGGCTCGACCTGAGCAATCCAGAGTGCGGCGACTGGATCCCGATTCCGCTAGTGCAGATCTTGAACGGATTTTGCAAGGACCTGGATCGATCCCTCTCACTACAAAAGGGCACTTAGATCACAGTTATGTCAAGGATCCAAAAGATCTGGCATACAACATATGGAACAGCTTGTACCAAAACCAGATCGGGAGGCACATTCACCAAAACCAGATCTGGAGAACTGATAACAAAAAGTCTCCTCTCAGCTCTAGATCGCAGCCTCAGATCATAGAACAGAGCTGGCAACAGAGAGATGTGATGGTTGTGACAGATCAGCAAAACATCCCAACAATAGAGCCTGAAGCACCTGCATCGGATATGCATGAAGGAAGAAAAAGTAATCTCTTTATCAGATCCATGGGAGGGAACACAATATGCATCAAGATAGGGAAATGGGAGCCGACAAAAACACTCAAACAAAGGATACAAGAAAGGACTGGAATCCCACCATGCAAACAACTCCTGCTCTACACCGGGAAAGTACTGCAGGAGGAGCACAAGCTAAAAGAATATGGCATAGGCAATGACTCAACCATCTGTCTTAGCACAAGACTTCGCGGAGGTTGTTCCGGCACAAGCTCAAAAGGACCTGCTTCCTTCAAAGATGCAGTGAAAGGGAAGATGGAACCTCAAGCGAAAATAGAATAGCAAGCTACAACCCCAGGGGCCTACATTGTCGAGCAGACAACACAGAACCCTGCATTAACAATCGCCATACCTGAGGTAAATCAAATACATGCTGATTATTTAACTAAAGCAGTGATATGCAGGTTTAATGGTTTTTGGCCCAAACCGGAAGCCCTTCGTCAATGGATTTACTCCATATGGACAGAAAACTGCGATATCCATCTCTATTCAAAGGGATTTTTTATTGTCAAATTCGACACCATAAAAGACAAGGAATATGCATTGCACGAGGGACCATGGTTCTGGGGTAATGCTGGCCTTTTTATGACATCTTGGTTCCTGGATTTCGACCCAAACAACATGGTGGTTTCCAAAATGCCAGTGTGGGTAAAATTATATAATTTACCTCTACACTTTTGGCACTACAAAGTATTGGAAGGCATCGGCAATGCCTTGGGGACATTCTTAAAAATAGACAATGAGCGCCTATCCAAGGATATCTATACTTTTTCCAGGATCTGTGTGGAGGTTGATCTCAGTCAAGGCTTACCATATCACATTCTCTTACTCCATAACGAAAAGAAATGGGCACAACCACTTGATTATGAAAATACTGCTTTCCATTTTCGTATATGCCAAAAAACTGGTCATCTTCAAAATGCATGCCCACAAAACAAAAAAGATAGGAAAAGAAGACAACCACCAAAGCCGAAAGGATGGCAGTTTTCAGCCACATGGGTAGAGGATATAGAAGAGGAAAAGAATGCAGAAACCACCAGTATACCTCAAGAAGAAGAAGATGGAAGGAATAATCCAGAAATCAGCAAAGAAAGTTTTCCACACAACCTACAGAATGATGAAAATCTGATTGAATATGCAACAGATCCAAAAACAAGCAACCCACAGCAGCAATATGAGAAACACACCCCTGGGCAAGAAATTGGAGGCAGCAAACGAGCATACTCTACTGCAAGCTCAGATTCTGAAAAAGAAATCTTGGCTGCCACAAACGAAGCACAAATGACTATTGTAACAGCCATGCCTAACAATGAAGGCTGGCGGAAAGTGGAAAAAAAGAAAGGTAGGAAAGCATAGATAGACAACTAATGATTATTAGATCCCGTATTTTTCAGCGGGACAAGTTTTGATACAGCATATGCTATTACAACATCTACAACATGTAATTTTACTCAATATGAATAAAATTATGATTTTTCCAGTGGAAAAAAAAACAATAATAATAATAAATCATTAAATAAATAAAAAACTAATAGGATAATGGTCGACCTAAATTCTTTCCTTAATAACATATATATATATATATATATATATATATATATATATATATATATATATATATAGATATATATATATATATATAGATATATACCCTAAATATAGCTCATGGATAAATCATTAAGATCTGAAGAATATCTATTGACGCATCCCCTGATGATGGACTCACTTGGTAGTCTGAAATGTTGGGTTCACAAAACTCTATAACAGGTCATTCCTCCTCTATCTAAAACTATCCTCACCTGTATGGATTCATTATTTAACAACACCAAGTCCTACCATGGAAGGGATATGATGGACAACGCATTAGAATTTGAGAAATTAAGATTATCGAGAGCTAAACTCATTTCCAATGTAAATTTTCTTAAAAATTGTAGAGATAACAATGTCATTCCTAAATTTGTTGTCTCTTAATATTAGAATTAAAGAACACACTGCAGACTTAAGAAGAGAAAGGACTTCTAAATCAGCCTTAGCAGAACATGTTCACTCTTCCTCTCATTACATCTGCATGGAAGAAGTCAAACTGGTTAGAAAAGAAGAACACTATCTTAAAAGGAAAATCAAAGAAGCCATTGAAATAGAAAAAAGGAAGAACAACTTGAACTGGGATGATGGATTAAAACTAAGAAACACCTGGAAACCTTTACTTGAAATCTTAAAAAATCAATAATCAACTCTTACCCCTTAAAATAACCTATTCCCTCCTCTCTTAAAAATCAATATAATAATTAACAAAAACATCAATTATATAACATCCTCCTTAAACAATAAAACAATTGACAAACATAAACATAAATTAGTAATTGATTACTTCACACATAATCATTTGACAATATTAAAATATAACCAATGAAATGCATATAGCTGTAAATCTAAACAAATAAAAAATTAACCCTACGAATTATAGATAATATTATAGCAAAATTACTCACCAAATCTATAAGGATCAATTAATTAATTAAAAAATTATTTAATTAAATAAATAAATTAATCAATTAAAACATATTAATCAAATAAAAATAAACAAATAATTAAAAAAGAAATAAATACATAAAATTAAATTAATAAGACATATTAACAAATAATAAATAACAAAATTAATTAATCAATCCATTCTTTTAATTAATTAAATTAAACAAATTAGTTAAGTAATTAAACATATTAATGAATTAAGTAAACAAATTATTTAAAAAATTAATTTTACATAAAAGTAATAAACATAATAATTAAATCAACAAATAAGAAAATTAAGTAATTAATTTATCCCTTTAACTTATTAATTAGCTAATTGAATAAAATAATAAATAAATAAAGAAATAATAAATAATAATAATAATAATAATAATAATAATAATATATAGTGGCCATTTCTAGGGCTTGATGCCATGACCTTTGGTTGGAATCAGCCATGGAAGCCCTCCTGAACCTGCCCCCTTGACCTGCATTCTACCCGCACACCTGTTTTTTCCTTACCCGCACCAGTTATGAGTCTTGACCGACCCTAGCAGTTTACGGTTTACCCTCTCCCACTCTGGTTTTCAGACCTCACCGACGATAACCACAGTTTGCTATTGTTCTGCTGTCCTAGAATGGCAGCTGTCATAACTTTCCCTGACATTCATGGATGACTTGGGTGATTTCCTGGACCCATTCGAGGATGTGCCCTCATGGACCCCCACTAGGACCACCGATGTTGGTCTCTTCCCCTTCATGTCCGAACTGACTGATGAGGTTGAAACCCTACCTCCGCTAACCCGCCCTCTCATCCTGCTAGTTACCCTTCCAGAGGAAGCGACCTCTACTCCTGCTCTCATTTCTCAGGCTATCTTACCGTGTTCTAGGGCACTTTCTGCTCCGCCACTCAAGCCTAATGTATAAACCCTAGCTTCTAAATATGTTCGGATTTCTCAGTCAGTGGTTTCCGAGCACATCTCCCCTGACCTCCCTTAGGGCACGACAGTGGTAGGCACAGATAATATTGCTCTGCAGACATCCTCGGCTCCCTCTCGAGGGCATTTTACGAGCATCGGCCCCATCTCTAGAATTTTTGCTACCATCCCGCAGGAGGCGTCAGAAAACCCTAGGGTTTCTAGTTCGGGACTTTCTCTCCCTGCTTCGACACAAGAGGCGAAGGACATTGGGGTTTCGAGGCTTTCAAGAAAGAATCGGGGACCTAAGGTACGTGCCTGTACAACACCCCTAAACATTGTAGAAGATATAAAATTACTAGATGCTATGGACATTGCTGCGAAGGTCTTGGTTGGCCGTGTGAGAGGTAGACATTACAGTGTGGCCAAACTGCAGCAATGGGTCTCGGAGGTTTGGGGTGAAAATCTGAAGGAGATTCTGAAGGTGCAAACCCTGGTCAAAGGGTGGTTCACATTACACTCTAGCAGCTTGGAGCACACCAATTGGGTGCTGTCCATGGTTTGGCACATAGATCTTGCCCCGATCCTCCTCTGCCGATGGAATCCCCTTTTCGATGCGACGCAGGAGAGGGTGGATGCTGGGCCGATTTGGGTCCGCTTGCTCGAACTTCCATTGCACTTCTGGATAGAGGATGTTTTCAAGCATATAGGAAATGCACTCGGCACTTACCTCACATATGCTGACTCTTATCTTACCTCTAGGAAATTAGCTTTTGCAAGGATATTGGTACATTTGGACCTGTTTGAGGGTTTACTTAAGTTTATTGACTTACGCTAGAGGAACCATACCAGACGGCAATTGCTGGACTACGAGGGCATTCCTTTTCGATGCCATCGATGCCATAAGGTTGGGAATCTTTTCAAGGACTGTCCTTTACTGAAAAAAAAGAAAAAACAGGCCACAAAACAAGAGGTTGCCTCCCATCCTCACCAGGAGGCACAACATAGGAGTCAGGCTCCCTTGGGCACATAGGACCCAGATGTAGCTGAGATCCCGATCGGTCAGCAGAAGACTCCAGCAGAGGAGGCAGTGGCACCTCCACAGCCGAAGAAATGCAGGCGAACTCCTAATCGATCACAGCCTCCTACATCTCGTCCTCTGTCGCCATCTGAGGGCTTGCCCTCGACGGGTATGAACTCCGCTTCCATCCATTTTCCCTCTTGCAGTAATTCAAATTTTGACTGTTTTTTATCAAGTACTTTCTCTGCACTGCATGTTATAAACCCTTCCACCGATCATTTGTATCAGGTCTTCGGGGCTTTCACCACTAAAAATTCTCCCCTCACCTGCCCGATTACTTTCGCTCCCATATTCTCCCCTGCACCCGCCCCGACTCCATCTTCTATTCCCTTGCCTACTACTCCTTCCCTTTAGATTCCCCCTCTGAGAAGATACATGATGTGCTCGAAATCCAAGAGACAAGCTCAGGATCAGTTTGGGCTTGAAATCATACACTCTCCCCCCCCCCCCCCCCCCCCCCCAAAAAAAAAAAATTCAGAGGGGTTGACCCTCCTTCCTCTCAAAATCCCAAGGCACAGCTGAAGATGAGATAGCTTTGGGAGTACAATCCACCATCCCAGGGATGCTTAGAGCAAGACAATCCCAGCTTACCACCCCTCCATGAAGATTTTCTCCTACAACTATAGAGGATTGGCTAGGCCTGACAAGAAACTAGCACTTCGAAGATTGTTAAAAAATGCTCCGCTTGATATTATATTTCTGCAAGAAACCCTGGGATCTACTCTAGACATAGAACAGACTCTCAAAAAAATGCTCCCTGGGTGGTTCTTTTTTTGGCCTTGATGCGCATGGGAGGTCAGGTGGTCTTGCTTTAGGCTACAACACCCGTTCTATCAAAATACTCAATTGCTGGGGTGGGCCGGGTTATCCTGCAGCAGACATCTTTTTCGTTGATTTGGGGATACATGTTCGGATCTTAAATGTTTATGGCCTGTGCCTGAACAGACCAACTTTTTGGCAGAATCTCCTAAACTCTGACTCACTTTTGCCTAACCACCTGATCCTGGGTGGCGATCTTAATTTTTCCATTGGACATGCTGAATCCTAGGGTCTCAGAGCTTAGCGAGATCCTCTCTCGAATTAATTTTCATCTAAAATGGATGCCCATCACTTGATAGATATCCCCTCTGCTAAACCCCAAGCTACTTGGAGGAACAACAGGACTAGGGAAGATAGTCTGGCCCACAGACTTGACTGCTTCCTTGTCAAAGAACAGATTTTGGACATGGGACTCCAAATTAGACACTGGGTAGGTACAGGTGGAATATCTGACCACCTTCCCATATACCTGGAAATTGAAGGGCGCGAGCAAAACCTAAAGGACCCTTTAATTTCTGCTCTGTTTGGCTCAAGGATGACTCTTATATAAAATTGGTCTCTGATTTTTGGAGAGCAAACCCCCCTGGAAGAAGAGAAGATAGTACCAGAAGATTTATACAAAATCTTATTGTCCTTAAGAAGATGTCCAAAAAATGGGCTCATAACAAAAGAATTCAAGAGGACCAAACTGTTTGTAAAATTGAATCTGATATTGCTGATTTTGAGAATAATCTAGGAGGCATCTTCTCCTCAGAAGAACATAAGGACAGGATGGTCTCTCATTATGCAGAGAGAGCTAAAATTCTTAAGTTAAAGGAGGAATCCTGGCGGCTAAGGAGCAGATCCATCTGGATGTTGGAAGGGGATGAAAACACCAAATTCTTCCATAAATTAACCAATGGAAGAAAGGCGATAAACACCATTTGGCAACTACAGAATCAACAGGGGTAGGTATTAAATACATTTCCACAACTTGCTGAACTAGCCTCCTCACATTTCAAAAGTGCATACCAAGCCCCCAGGGAGATAAATCTTGCAGAAATCATCAGAGTGGCACAACTCTTTCCTAGATATGTGGACCATGAAGAAGGGGATGAATTAATTAAGGCAGTCACTTTGGAAGAATTGGAACATACCTTAAAATGGTTCAAAAAGGATAAAAGTCCGGGACCTGATGGTTGGTCGGTGGAATTCTACTTGGATTTATTTGACATCATTGGGGAAGACCTACTCAGAATTGTAGAGGTTTTGAAAATCAGAGGATTTCTTGAAAATTCTATAACCTCTACCTTCCTTGCACTCATATTGAAGAAGGACAACTCGGGCTCTTTCGAGGACTTTTGCCCTATATCTCTCTGCAACTGTATTTATAAGATTATTGCCAACAGGATGAAGCCCATCCTCTCTAACCATATCTCGCCGGAACAATTTGCTTTCCTACAAGATAGATAGATCCATGAAGCTATTGGCATTGCCCAGGAAGTAATTCATACATTACACTCAAGGCGAGGCAAAGGTATGATCTTGAAGGTAGATTTATCAAAAGCTTTCGACAGAGTAAATTGGCTTTATATAAGAATGTTGTTAACTCATTTAGGCTTCCCATACTCTTTCATAAAACGGATCATGTGTTGCATTACTAATATCCCCTTCAGTGTCTTGGTGAATGGAAGTGCATCTCCATTTTTTTACCTACGGAAGGGGGCTGAGATAGGGATGCCCCCTCTTGCCACTGCTCTTTTTTCCCGTCATGGAAGTTCTCAACAATCTCATCAAAGACGAGCATCAGAGGGGTAGACTAAAGGGCATAAAGATTACAGAAGATTGCACCCGGATACACCTTTTATTTGTTGATGACATCTTGGTCTTTATCAATGGCAGTATTGGGGACATTAGTATCATCAAGGCAATCTTCACCCTATTTCAAGTGGCAACAGGAATGATTATAAATGACAACAAGTCTACATTGACAACAATTGAATGTACACCATGTTATAGACATTTTTGTGCCTAACAGCATGAAGCATGAAATGTCAATAATCTGAGGGATCCAAAGTCCCTAAACATGTTGTTCTTACCCCTAGAGGAACAAGGTCAGCAAACCACAGCACTGAAAATCAGTTCTCCACCTGAAAACACTCAAAAACAAGCTATTTCTGGATCATGTCAGCTGCTCCACTAAGCATCTGCACTGAATGTCAACTGCTCCACTTTGTACCTGCGCTGAATGTCAAAAGCAATGAAGGCTACCTGCGCTGGGTGAGATTGGCCAAATGGCACAGTCATTCTGCAAAGTGTCAAATGCCCAGGAAGCTTCCAAAATGACACTTGGATCAGGGAATTCGCCTTGTGATGAGTAAGAGGATCTAGATCTCCAAGTGGAAGCAAGAAACTCCAAGTGGACTCAAGAACTAAAGTATAACTGAAGTGGGAGAGGACACTAGTCAGCTCCATGCTAGCCTCAAGCTGACTCATCCTTTCTCCAAAACTCCTATATATAGAGCTCTCTCATGAGGTCTAGGGGGGCTGGAATTTTGTGCAAGTAAGGAAGTGCTGTTGGTTTGAGTATAGAACTATTGGGTGATTTGCTTGACGGAGGTGAAGAGGAGATTTCTTTCTGCTGGGAGGTGTTGCTGGATTGGGCCTACTATGGTTGTAACACTCTCAGAACTTTACTTCTTCCATTAATAAAGTATTTGAGGTTCTTCTATATGCATGTGTCTCAATGGTGAATTGCTGCTTGTATATTTGATTTATTCTAATCCCTAAATCGATTATGGATGTATGCTTCTTGTAGTTTCCTTTTCTTGTGCTTTTACAGGATCTTTGTGTAGCTGGGCCGGTGAAAGAGCAAGAACCTAGGAGCAAGCAACAAAGAGGGAAGATTGGATCAACCACTAGCGGAAGATAACGGTTAGTGGATCCCCTTTCTCTTCTCTCTCTCATCTCATAAAGAAGTAATTTTGAATAGCTTTGCATTCAGTTGTTGCTGAGGTACTATCACCCTTAGAGTGGGATAGGGTCATTCCGTATTGGATACTTTTCCCAACAACAAATTGGCGACTCCACTGGGGATCGTATCTTGTTGGTTGTTTGTGTTTCTGCTATTCATTTCATAAACAAAGGGAGTACCGAATCGAACTGTATTTGGATCTCTCAAATACAAAGTAGAGGGCAGCTACTCTAGCTCAGTTTCTGGGCAAGTTTATAATTTGAAGAGCTGATCCACAAGGACTCTAATAAGCTCTTAGTGATAGCTTTTCATCCTCCTTTTCATCCCTTCAGTGCAGGCTGTACAAAGGCTGTCTGCTTTTCATCCTCCTTTTCATCCCTTAGTGTGTCCTTGAGTGCTACTGGGGTTTCCTGCTGTTTCTTGCCCTGTTTTCACTCTTGTTTTGCTGCCTGTTACCAGTCAATGTGCCTATCTGAAACCAACTTTCCTTGTCACTATTCCGCCTCGGTTGTATAAAGAAACTGTGTTTTTTCTTTGTGTATTTCTTGTGCATTTACAGTTTCCCATAACGAAAAGTGAACTAGTCTTGCTGTGGCCTCTTAGATCTAGACCTGTGATAAAGTGTCGTTTTGATCTTAAGAGTTAGTTTATTTGCTGTTCATATCTGATTGAGCTTTTGCTTTCGTCATATAGTTTGAATTTATATATTTCTAGTGTCGAAACAAGTAAATCTTAAGGTATCTTTCGATTTTGGACAAGCTTGTTTGCTTTCACTTGAAATTGAATTCGAAATTATACAACAGCTTTCTTTTTGTATCGCATAAACATTAAGAAAGAGAAACGAAATACCTGCATTTTGCATTTTGCATATAAGTTTGTATGTTGATTTAGGGAAAAAGTGCATTAGCGAGTGCTCTTTGATCTGTGTGAAAAGATTTTGTCTCTCTTTTCCCTCAGTAGTTAAGATTTTCATAAGTCGAAAAGATTGAAAAAGCTTGCTTCTCATCTTAGACTGCATTTAGGAATTTGTATCAATACATCTCATGGTGAACCTTGAAAGGAAAAATTTAAAAATATCAACTTAAAATATATTGAATGAACCTAACAACGCTTTGAAACATAATGCAAACATCTAGAGGTCTAAGCTAGAGACGTGTTCCGGCGTCGTTAAACGTAGTGACTGTCGATCTCGACGAAGGTGGGTGATTCCTCTTGAGAGTCGGTGGCACTAATACGGACTTGTGCTCCCACGTATCGTCGCGTATATATTGGGAGACCCCTATAGGAACAAAGCCTTTATCCATAGGAAGCTGTGTCGGCCGCCCTACTGATCGCAATGCAGTGAACACAACATTCACGAAGATCGACCACTCGTACCGTAAAACGTATTCTGTGGTTTTGCGAAAGGTTTGGCACACCCTCTGCCTAGATCTCCAGAGCAGTTTCTTTTGGCCTTTTTCAAACTCTATAACTGAAAAATTCCAACCGAGCATTTGTCACTTCGGGCTCGTTAATACATCGAAGGAGACTAGAGTCATCTTTAGCTTTTTCTCGACTCTTAAAAAGTGAAAAAGCAAGTTGTGTCTAAAAGCGTCTAATAAAATTCATTCAATTCGGAAACACAAATTTCCCCTTTTAATATTTTGGTTGATCGAGTAATCTGCAATCGTGGAAGAAAGTCAATTGAAACCCTGTCATTCGCGGAGGCTTACGAGTCAACCGTCTTTGTCTCCGAAATCGAAAACAGTACGGGCAAAGCGAACTCGTTTAATCGGTTCAAAATCTCCTTTGAAAGTTAGAACAAGTGTTCCAACTACATCTGAGGTTCCGGTTACTCCTAACATTTCTGGAAACCCTGCCTCTATAGAAGAAGTTCAACAACCACAGAAGGACAGTAATACTGATCCTAGTCTGGGGGCAAATACTTGTGTAACTGAACCAGTCCCATCTGTAACCGGTCCAGAGAGTTTTGTTCCTCAAACAACTGTCGCTGTCGAAGCAACCACTTCTTCGGCACCAGAAATATTTTACGGACTTGACGGTCTTCCTCTTCCACCGGGTTTGATTGCGATAGAGGAAATTGCAGAGGATCCGCAAGCAAGTACTCCAACTCATTTTGGAGTCGGGGTCACTCTATTTCCTTCATCAGAAGTTAATCCACCACAAGTGGAAGTTCCTGTAGAATCGCTAGGCAATCTATTGGATAGACTTAAAATGTCTGAACAACCGTCATCGTCTAGGATTGTGTCAAATGACACAGCGACAACAGAAGCCCCTGCCGTCACTCCAACGATGTTTGCCGGCATACCAGTTGTCCCAACTAGCTCTCAACAGCTAGAAGGAGTCCACCAAGGGACTACTTCGACAGTATGGTCTGTTCCAGTTTGTTCATCCGGAGTAATGCCCGGTAACTCTTATGTTGAAACTCGCCAAATTGATCCATTTGGAGGTCAATCTGGGCCATCAATCCCTTTTAGTTCCGGATTGCTACCGTATGGGGGGCAATATGCCTTTTCATTACCCCCTCCAGGAGGGTACCCATACGTGAGTTCACAACAATGTTCAGGTTATACTGGAATTGCATCAAGTAGTTGGGTACCTATGCTACCTCAACAACCAAGGATTGTATATTCTATGCAACAGTGTGTACCTGTGACGAACATCCCAACCACACCGGCTATTGTAACCGTGTCGCAAGTTCAAGCGATACCTGTTACATGTCAACCTCAGATCTCTCAGGTTGTAATGCAATAGTCACTTGACCATGGGTCACAACCATAATCGCCAACTGGTGGGGCGACACAAGTGCAAACGGGTACAATTACCCCATACCTTGGTACAATGGTTAGCATGGCGCAACAGAACATGGCGTCACAACCATGGCTTGTATAATACCAACAACCGCAATTCCAGCAAGTATACCAAGGTTCTGAGCAGCAGATCTTTGCGAATAGTGGACAACCGTATATCCAAAACGGTCAAAACCAACCACTTTACAGTGGTCAAGTCCAACAATCGTATTAGTCATACCAACATCAATTACATTATGCTGGTATGCAAAGACCCACTGCTCAAGCGATTCCATCGTACCCTGGTTACGCTTCGCCTAACCTGAATCAACAGTTACCATTCGTGGCAACTTTAGAGTTGCCTGATTTACATCGGTTAACGAACGATCCGATTGCTTATGCCCCTTGGTGGCCAGCGATTCCTCATAAACTTCCATCTGACATTCCTAAATTCAATGGAAATCCAGGTGAAGACCCGTCGAATCACGTGATGACTTTCCATCTGTGGTGTTCGTCGAACACCCTTAACGACGATTCGATAAGGCTTCACCTTTTTCAGAGGACATTGACAGGTCCAGCGGCTAAATGGTATATTGAATTGCCAAGAGCCTCTTTCGACAATTTTAGTTCCCTAGCCACGACCTTTTTAACCCATTTTCAATTACCGATAAGGTATGAAACGGGAACAGAAATATTAACCAACTTCAAACAGACAACTGCTACCCATATATCTGATCATATACATGAGTGGCGTCGTCGTCGTAGGATGGTGAAAACATATGTTCCTGATCAGCTGTTAGCTTAATGGTTTATAAAGTCGTTACTTCCGGCTATTACGAAAGATGTGGCCAAGGGGGGAGTCGTAACAGAGGAGCAAGTCATTGCTCGTGCGCAGTATTTGGACTTGGTTTATACCCAGTCCGACACGCTCTATGACAAAATACCTGACGCCCCTAGACCGGAATTTTCAATTCCTCCCCCTCCTAAATCAAATAGTGACTCTCATGCCGGTGATGGCGTGATTGGCACCGCAAACACGAAATCGATAAAGGCTTCTGCAAAGAAAGCCCGTAAGAATTCGGATCGAAATGCAAAAGGAGAAATTCTTGCTTCGGAAGTAAATGCCGTATCGGAAGATAAAGGCAAAGAAACCAATCAACCAGGAAGCAAGAAGAAAAAGCAAAACAAAGGGAAGAAGAAGAAACAGGGTGAGTCATCCCCTGGAAAAAATTCTTCAAACCCTCATGGCAAAGGGAAACAAATTTATCCATGTCAAATATGTGATGATGAGGATCATTACACAAGGAATTGCCCATTCAAAGCTGAATTAAAAAGGTTCTTTAAAAGTTCCCAAACCTCAGCGGTGTTAACTGATCCATTTCCCAACCCAGGTCAAAATCTGGTTGATAGTGGAAATGCTTCCCCGTCACAAGTACTTATGTTGTCGGTTTCGAAACAACAGAATGATGCTTTGATTTCGACAAGGAACAAAGATTATGGGAATCCTCAGATGTCGAACGAAAAAGGTAAAGATCAACCAAGTAGTTCGACAACAACTTCGACAGAAGTTGTACCACCCATCATCCCTGAATTAACAATAAAACCGCCAAAGGGTGTAGTACACAAGTCGACATTTAATCCTCGCGCCAGAGCGGCGCAGCATTATAACATAGTGGAAGATTTGGCTCAATCGCCATCCGCTATGTCGACTCTTGAGGTGCTACAAAATTGTCCAACCCAAAGGCAGGCGTTGTTATCAGCAATTGGTGGGGTAGATCCTAAGGATTCCAATCTTGTATCCTTTGATCACAAGGGATATGATCCTCAGTTACCGGCTCAACTAGCTTTCCTTATTCAAGTGAAAGCCCTCAACAAAACTGTTCACAGAACGATTATTGATGAGGGGGCATCGACATGTATTATGTCGATGAGCTGCTGGAAAACTTTAGGATCTCCAACCTTGTCTCGATCATCAACGACATTAAAGGCTTTCGACGGAAGGACTTATACCCCATACGGTATCCTTAATAACTTGAAAGTTGAACTAGGAGGAAAGACAGTAGAAATTGATGTAGAAGTCATTGATGGAAATCTTGACTATAACATCCTACTGGGAAGACCATGGATTTATGCCATGGCAGCTGTCGTGTCGACTTATTTTAGGAAGATCGCATTCCCGTTTGAAGGAGGGATTACGATCGTCGACCAACAGAATTTCCTCCCAAATGGTTCACAAGTTACGGGAAGCATTCCTATGATCCATGAAAGTAACCATTCAATTCAAGATATCGGAGTAGGATTATTGAAAGACCCCACATTGATGGGAACTTTCGCGCTATCACCTCCTATTAATACAGGAAATGTACCGTTTGTAGCAACCTGCAACATGATATCTTCCACGAAGGTCAACATGGATCATGCAATGGTATTGTCCCCAAGCCCTTTGGAAATATTGTAGCAATCAATGTTTCAGGCATGGGAGGCGAGCCCAAATGAACGCTCATCAAGCATTTGGGTAGATAGGTCTAGAGAATATGGAACCCCATTAGATCCTTGGTCGAAAGTATATGGGACTGACGAAGGAATCTTACAATCAATGATGATTGAGGGGGCACCATGGAATGATCACCACCATCGTTCCCTTCTTCAGGAATATGAAGAAGATACTCAAAGTGACCTTTATCACCCTTCAATATTTGAGTTCCTAATGAATACTGTAAATACGGTGGATTCCGAGCGAAACCTATCCAATATTGAAGAGACTATAGCCATAAATATCTCGACCAAGACAGATGTTGTAGAGAATATTTATGTCGGCAAAGGTTGTTCCCCTTCAGAACTGGAAATATATAACGCTCTTTTTCGCGAATTTAGAGATGTCTTTGCTTGGTCATATGATGAAATGCCAGGCATTGACTCGAGTATCGTTGAACATGAAATTAAAATGTATCCTGATGTCAAACCAGTAAGACAACGGCTTCAGCAGGTGCACCCGAAGAAAGCCTCTGCCATTAAGGCAGAAGTTGAAAAACTTCTCCATGCTGGGTTCATCTACCCGGTTCCTCTAACCGATTGGGTATCGAATATTGTCCCTGTTATGAAAAAACAAGGGACTATTAGAGTGTGTGTTGATTATAGGGATGTAAACCAAGCTTGTCTGAAGGACAACTACCCTACACCCTTCATCGACCAGATAATTGATGAATGCGCCGGATGTGAAATCTTTTCATTTATGGATGGATTTTCCGGGTATAATCAAATAAATATCCGCCCACAGGACCAGTCAAAGACTGCATTTATTTGTTCGTGGGGCACATTCGCTTATCGAAAATTACCCTTTGGTTTAAAGAACGCAGGGGCGACGTTTCAGAGGGCAATGAATTATGCCTTCCATGACATCAAGAACATTGTTCAACCTTATCTCGACGATCTTCCGGCTCATTCACGAAAGCGGACTGATCATCCGCAGCATTTAAGAGCGATATTTCTATGTTGCCGACACTACAAGATAAGACTCAATCCACACAAATGTGTGTTTTGCGTCGGTTCTGGTCGTTTACTTGGCTTTGTAGTCTCTAAGGACGGGATTCGTCTCGACCCCTGTAAGGTTCAGGCAATCATTAATTTGCCTCCACCTTCGAATTTGCTTCAGATTCAGAAACTCCAAGGGAAAGCAAACTTTCTGAGGAGGTTCATTCCAAATTACGCAGAACTTGCTAAGGGTTATACTCGTCTTTTGAAAAAGGATGTACCTTTTGTCTGGGACCAGGTGGCACAAGCTTCCTTTGATGCTTTGAAAGATTGTCTAGTAAAAGCATCATTAATGTACGCCCCAGACTATCAAAGAGATTTTAACCTGTATCTGGCTGCAGCGGATACGACCATTGCGATGGTTTTAGTTCAAGAAGTCGATGGAATTGAACATCCTATCTATTATTTAAGTAAAAACTTAAACGATACAGAAAGTAAATATTCTTATGTTGAAAAACTAGCGCTTGCAGCTGTTCAAGCGATTCAAAGATTTCGACATTATGTCCTCTTTCGGAAAACTACCATCTTGTCAGATTGCAACCCCATGACTTATATACTGTCGCGACAGTTGCTGGGGGGCAAATATTCAAAATGGATAGCGATCCTTCAAGAGTTTGATCTGGAATTTGTAAAATCCAAATCAAAGAAAGCTCTAGTTTTCGCAGAATTATTGTGCGATCTCCCATCATCATCCAACGATGAAACATCGGAAGAGTCAATCGTGGACGAAAGTTTGTTTCTGATATCTGTAAGTGATGAGTGGTATGGAGATATCATAGTTTATCTCCAAACCCAAAAATTTAGGTCTAATACCTCTCGCTCCGAACAAAAACGTATACGATACCAAGCAAAAGACTACATGATCGTCGATGATACACTTTACCGTCGTGGTGTCGATACAGTTCTGAGGAGGTGCCTTACCCATGAGGAGGCCGAAAAAGCCCTGAATGATTGTCATTCAGGCGCGTGTGGGGGGCATCAGTCTGGATATGCAACAGCACAAAGAATCTTACGAGCAGGATACTTCTGGCCAACCATGTTCAAAGATTGCATAACAGCAGTCAGAAGTTGCCATGCTTGTCAAATTTTTGATAGCAAAACCAGACGACCACCCGCACCCTTGCAGCTGATAGTCGCTGTTGGGCCCTTCGCCAAGTGGGGCATCGATTTCATGCAATGTAACCCCACCTCGACCGGGGGGCATGGGTATATTATAGTCGCTGTTGACTATTTTACCAAATGGGCCGAGGCGATGCCTACATTGGATAACACTGGTGAAACAGCTGCCCTTTTCTTTTTCAATCATGTAGTCGCCAGGTTCGGCGTACCACAGGCTATAGTTACAGATCATGGATCGCATTTTCGCAATCACATGATGGTCGAATTAGCTGCCAAGTTAGGGCTATCTCACGACAGTTCTACCCCATATTATCCGCAAGCCAACGGACAAGTTGAGGAAATCAACAAGGTCCTGAAGCGTATGTTGCAAAGGATGATCGGGGTTCATAATAGAAGATGGCACCTAATCCTGTACTTAGCTTTGTGGGCTTACCGGACCTCGGTAAAGAACGCAACCGGGTTCACGCCTTTTTAACTGGTGTATGGCCTGGAAGCAGTCTTGAAATTTCGTCGCTTAAACTCGCAATCGACCTCCTCCCCGGAACTTCAGAGGAAGAGGCTCGTTTCTTGGAATTAATCCAGTTGGATGAAACCCATCGTGATGCCGCTTTGGCTAACGAGGCTCATAAGAAACGAGTCAAGGCTCAGTTCGAAAAAAATGTCAAACCCCGTGTCTTCTCAGAAGGTGATTTGGTCTTGCTTTATGACCAAGAATCCGATAAATTGGGAGCAGGTAAATTCAAGTCCTTATGGATGGGCCCCTATATTGTTAAAAGGGTGTTAGCAAAAGGAGCCTACGAGTTAATGGATTACGATGGAATTCCACTGGCGCAGCCTCGCAACGGGTTGTACCTCAAGCGTTACTATGCTTAAATAGTAACCTGCATGCTTTTGTTGTATTTTGTTTTCGCTTAAGTATTTGTTCTGGTCGAATGATCCACCTTTTTCATTTGTGGCAGATGTCGAACCTTATGGAGACATGTGTTGGATATGCCGACAGAGCGAGTCGTAGTTCGCGGAACCTGTCTTCCGCGGCCTGGGCCATTTTTGATCCAAGCGGCGAGTTAGTAAGTTTCAGAGGTGTATGTATTGGGCAATCAACGAATAACATCGCTGAGTATATCGCGTTGATAGAACTACTCTCTGATGCCATCACACGTGGCATACGCCGACTAATTGTCAGGCTAGACTCACAGCTCGTAATACTACAACTCAATTGTGTATATTCTATTCGCAATCCAGCTATTTATCGCATGTTCCTAAGGGTTAATATCTTGGAAAGACGATTTGATTCAATTCAATATCAACATATTTCAAGAAATTTAAACACATTAACCGACTCATTAGCAAACTATGTGTTAGATAGACATTTGCAACACTTATAAAAAGGATACATCATCAAAGATTGTACATATGGATTACATAAATCAACCAGAATAAAACCCAAAAATCAAAATATATAAGTTGTTTATATAAGTTCATACATAATGTTCTGTAACCAAGACAAAATTGGTCATATGACCTAAAAACTCAAAAAGATGCTAAGGGGCACCCTAGCCTAGTGGTGCTCATGATAGTACGTCACGGCCTGTGCGATCATGCGCAAGAGACGAGTCCATCATCTAGGCACACCAATGGTATGCCGCTGCAGCTGTAAAGGTAACTCGTCAATCTGTACATCCGGAAGGCCACGAGTAAGGCTCTCAACCTGCTCCTGCACAGCTGTAAGGGTCTCAGTGTCGTCAAGATCGCGAATAACAACTCTCCTAGCAGGCTCCCCTGCCGGGGCAGCAGCTGGCGATCTCGGATGAACTGCTGGACGAACAGGACCAATATCTGCATGCACCCAAGAGTACAATTAAAAGTCTTGATAGAATAAAGCACAACAACATTATGAGTAAGAACAATAAACAATAATATGGTTAAAGAGTTTACCAATGGCACCCCACTGCTCGCCATCCGGTAGCACCAAATCCGGATCACCTCAGAAATCCATACCCACATATGGATACTCAGAAAACGCCATCTCCTGGCGCTCGAACCACCTAAAGAAGGCCTCAGTAAAAGTAATCTGAGGTTGACTTGCATGCCTAGACATGTGGTCAACCCACCTCTGCATGTGTGGCTCGGTCGGAGGAGGCAAGTCAAGTATGATGTACTAAGGCTGCATCAGTGGGATTTTCTCCAAGGCGAAGGCAGTCAGAATAGAACCAAATCCAAAGTTCTTCAGCTTCCTGTCCTTTACCTTGGTCAATTGACTTTTCATCTGAACAAGTATTGCATCACACCAGTTGAATACTTTCGGTTGGAGACACTCCAAGGCGTGCTGCATATAAGACCTGTTGGCAACATGTAGAGCTGCGCTGCCGGCCATCCTACCAATAGTGAACAGAATGGACCTGAGAGCCCGATCAGTAATCTCACGGATAACAATCTTGTCGTCTCTGCTCGGCTGAGAACCTTCCCTGCAATACTGGCGGACATAATCTCTGGTGGAATCAGTCCCCCGGGCCGTACCTGATAAGGAAACGGGGGCACCTCGTCTTGACAATCCAGTCAAGAAGTACATGTCCTCTATGGTCAAGGGGATGGTCTTCCCCCTAATCTGGAATACTTGGTTAACAGGATCCCAAGCATCAAGCATATACTGCAGTAGAGAAATCTGTGCTCTCATGCTAGAGATACGGAAGAACTTCAGCAGGCCACAGTTCCGCAGCGCGTTCACCGTGACCGGGTCATGGAGGGCAATCATGTCCTCCTCTTCATGTTCTCGTTCTCGCCATGTAAGGGACATTTTGTTCAAGGTTCCCTGCAAAGCAAACAAGAGAAAGAGTGAATTCCTGTTTTGATGAAAAACTGGTGAAAAAATCATCAAAAAAGACCTTGAAACTCAGTCCTTTTGAGCCCAGCGCAGGCAGAAGGTCCCCCACTTGCGCTGAGGGTCAGACTTCCTTAAGGCAGATTGACCTTCAGCGCAGGTTTCGAATGGGGAACCTGCGCTGAACCTAGGGCGCCCTGGCAAAACCCCAGGGGCTCAGAAAGACCGGAAAACAGGCAAAAAACAGGGAAATGAAACCATGAAAAGAAAGAGCTAGGGTTTAGCTCCTACCTGGTCCAGACGGCGCCGAAAATCGTCCGCAGAATCTCCCGGAATCAGCTGGTGAAAATCAAGGGGGAAGAGGCACCTCCAGAGCTCCAACAAACCAAATGCAAATGAAATGGTAAATGAGAGGTAAAAACACCTTTTTAATGGCTTTTTATGTAGTAAAAAGTGAAATATTAGGGTTATAATCTCATTTTCATGCAAATATTATTCATTTCTAACAAAATTTGTTGCAGCAATTGAAAATGCAGTACTATATTTGAAAAGAGAAAAGCTAGTAATGGTAAAAATTAAAATTTGACCATATAATCGAGCAGTTTTAGCATAAAGTTCATGCTCGTTAAAAAATAAACGCAAGATCCAAGCAGTTTTAACGCGGTCTTCATGCTCGTTAAAAAAATAAATAAAAGCAGTGAGCAATGTTTCCCCCAGAGTTTAAGCTCATTTTTATCTAAAAAAAGAACCTATTTCGGTAAATAACCATTGTGATCGTAAATTTATTAGCCATAAAAAGCTTTGGTTGTGTTTGCACCCGCCACCTCCATTCCATTTGGCCGATCGTTCACTCCCATATGATTGTTTACCCATTTTGAGGAACAGCTGCGAAGAGTGATTTCACTTAGCCATCCTTGTGACACTGCCGTGATTGGAAAATTCCAACCTGTACCTGGAATCTGCTGCTATCCCTGTTTATCACTCGTTCCTCAAAAGACGAGTCTTCTTTAAGCTCTTTTCAATTGACTCGTAAAATATGAAAAGTTTGCCGAGTTTTGGCCTTCCAGCTCGTTAAAAGGACCGAAAGAGCTATCCCTCCTCTAGATTTTAATCTTTTTGGACCTGAGGGATTATTGCACAAAAAGGTCGAGCGCTTGTTTTATTCGGCTCGTTAAAGTTATCGAAAATTCATCCCTTCTGTATTGTTTTATACTTTTTCGGACTTAAGGGATTAGATGACGAAAAAGGAATTTTGGAGTTAACTTTCTGTACCTTTTCAGACTCTCTAAAAATGAAAAGGACCGAGTTGTCTTTGTTGGTAGACTCGTTAAAATGATTAAATAGCGACAAACTTGTCTTTAGACGAGAACGAGTTTCCCTATCGCTAGGCTCGTTAAAACATAGCGATGGGCTTGCCCGAAGGGCAGGTTATAGAACAAGCATATGTTATCCTCCTCAAGCTTGACAAAAATAAAGAGGTACTGGTCAGAAATGACTGGGGAAAAATTGGGAGAACCTTAAAGCTTTAATGGTAGCGAGTCGCTCTTGAACATGACACTTTGTCCTCCGTATCACATCGGGTTGGGTTGTTTCATTCACCGGTCTCATCACCATGGTCCTCGCCAAACCATCCGTATTTGGGGTAATGCTACCGATCCATCACATCAGTGTCATTATATGTTCAAGAGATGTGTTCAGAAAGAGTCAACCGTGTCCCATCCACTGCCATACATTATCCTTCATCCACCCATGATCGCCACCCTGAATCATATCTCACAGATTGTTTTCACCTCCACTAAAATCATTAGCTCCGTTCCGTGTCACTGATGTGGGATTCATTAAGGCCCTCCTTTGATGGATCGCTTCTTGTCGACTTCAGCTCATTATCCAGGAAGTTGATCTAGGGACAAACCCCCCAGTACTTTGAAGCTTGCATGCCTCAATGGCAAGTTTCTCACTTCCGGCGACAAGTATACATCAATGACCTTCGACCAGAAGATTTTGCGTGGTGTTCGACGCCAAGTCCTTTATTCACACCACGTGAATTGTAATGCAGTACCCTGAGGGTCATTGTCATTATTGGTGATTCCTCTCGCGCTTGTTAACGGTTTACATTATTGACCGGTAATCAAGCGATGTCTTTCCATGTTCGACTTCAGCGCAATTCTCACATGGATCGACTTGTACTTAGAGTGAAGATCGAACGAGTTTGAAGACCCCGGATCTAGTTTCATCCATCCGGGCTACGATATATATTCAGGAAATATAAAGACATTTGATATGTACATTATTGCAGCAGATGATCATCCTACTCAAAGGATGATAATTTCAGCAGAGAATTATCAGTCTATCATCAGACGATCGTCTGTTATATGTACCAAAATGAATTTATAAAGCTGAGCATGGGAATGCCCGCCTCAGCTAGATCATGAAAGCAGAATGAAAAATAATGTATTGTATTGTATTTTATTACAGGGCACCTCTCAGCGATTGAATGAACTTCGGATCCTCCTGATAAAGCATTTCACCCGATAAAGGACCTCATACTTTAGGGGGCAACTGTTATAGACATTTTTGTGCCTAACAGCATGAAGCATGAAATGTCAATAATATGAGGGATCCAAAGTCCCTAAACATGTTGTTCTTACCCCTAGAGGAACAAGGTCAGCAAACCACAGCACTGAAAATCAGTTCTCCACCTGAAAACACTCAAAAACAAGCTATTTCTGGATCATGTCAGCTGCTCCACTGAGCATCTGCGCTGAATGTCAACTGCTCCACTCTGTACCTGCGCTGAATGTCAAAAGCAATGAAGGCTACCTGCGCTGGGCGAGATTGGCCAAATGGCACAGTCATTCTGCAAAGTGTCAAATGCCCAGGAAGCTTCCAAAATGACACTTGGATCAGGGAATTCACCTTGTGATGAGTAAGAGGATCTAGATCTCCAAGTGGAAGCAAGAAACTCCAAGTGGAATCAAGAACTGAAGTATAACTGAAGTGGGAGAGGACACTAGTCAGCTCCATGCCAGCCTCAAGCTGACTCATCCTTTCTCCAAAACTCCTATATATAGAGCTCTCTCATGAGGTCTAGGGGGGCTGGAATTTTGTGCAAGTAAGGAAGTGCTGTTGGTTTGAGTATAGAACTATTGGGTGATTTTCTTGAAGGAGGTGAAGAGGAGATTTCTTTCTGCTGGGAGGTGTTTCTGGATTGGGCCTATTATGGTTGTAACACTCTCAGAACTTTACTTCTTCCATTAATAAAGTATTTGAGGTTCTTCTATATGCATGTGTCTCAATGGTGAATTGATGCTTGTATATTTGATTTATTCTAATCCTTGAATCGATTATGGATGTATGCTTCTTGTAGTTTCCTTTTTTTGTGCTTTTACAGGATCTTTGTGTAGCTGGGCCGGTGAAAGAGCAAGAAGCTAGGAGAAAGCAGCAAAGAGGGAAGATTGGATCAACCACTAGCAGAAGATAATGGTTAGTGGATCCCCTTTCTCTTCTCTCTCTCATCTCATAAAGAAGTAATCTTGAATAGCTTTGCATTCAGTTGTTGCTGAGGTACTATCACCCTTAGAGTGGGATAGGGTCATTTCGTATTGGATACTTTTCCCAACAACACACCAAAGGAGATAATCTTTGTACTCCAACGTTTCCACTTCACTCAGCTGCATTTAGCAGATGGACTAAAATATCTGGGGTACAAGCTGAAATCTTTGGGTTATAAAATTGAAGATTGGACTTGGCTCATCTCCAAGATGGAGAAAAGACTAAATACATGGTACCTCAAGTACCTTTTGCGGGCTGTAAGACTCACACTTATTAAAAGTGTCCTGGAGGCCACCCCAGTATATTGGATGTCCTTGACCTGGATTCATAGAGGCATACTCAACAGAATTCAAGCCCTCTGCTGTAGGTTTCTTTGGCAAGGGAACAAATAGGGCAGGATTTTTGCTTGGGTTAGGTGGGAAGCCCTGAATCTACCAAAAAAATGGGGTGGGTGGGACCTAAAAAATCTAGAGGATTTATCTTTAGCTCTTGCTGCTAAACTTGGCTGGAAATTAGTAGCAACAGACATCCTATGGACGAGGGTCACTTATGCCAAATACATATCCCCCCTTCACATCATGGACTAGATTAGGAGAGCCCATCTAAGTACCTCCGGGGTCTCTATCATCTGGAAGGCGGTTCTTAAGGCTTTGAACCCAATCAGGGAAGGTATCACTTGGAGAATACAAATAGATCAATCTGTTTGAATTGGTCTTGACCCTTGGGTGGGATGCGGGGACATGCATCGGTTACCCAGGGATCTGATTCAGTATCTCTAGCAACAAAACCTCACATATATATCTTAGATTGCTGACCAGGAAAATTCCACTTTCCTTCAACAAGCCTGGAAAACTGCTGAACAGTTAAACATTCCTCCTATATGGTCATAGTAATGGGAGGATTTCACACAAGCCCTCATGGATGCCCACATCTGTATACTTGATGGGGATGATGAGATTATTTGTGCCCTTCAAAAAATGGCAGATATACCCCAAAGGATGGCTACTTGACCTTGGCAGCACCATGGAAGCCTCAGCTTCTTGTTGACTAGTGGAGACACCTTTGGAAACTTAAAGCCCCCCCCAGATCTAGACTCTTAATGTGGACCATCCTCCGGAACAAAATTCCTACTGGAGAAAACCTTATCAAGCGAGTGCAACATGGGCCCCATTGGTGCTGCTTATGTAAGCAGGCATATGAATCTACTTCTCACCTCTTCTTAGATTGTTTAGCTACATGTAACATGTGGAAACTGATTCTATAGCAAATCTTTCCTACCGCTACCTAGGCTGGGAACTCTATCCTTGCCACATGGAAAGACTGGTATCACACTTCCTCATCACAAAAGATTCATAATCTTCCTCTGCTTACCTGTTGGACAATTTGGATTACTAGGAACCGTAACATCTTCCAAGATTTAGTACCAAATTGGGCTGTTCTGGCAACAAAAGTCATTGCAGATTACTCACTCATCCCGGATGATCCTCCTCCCAGTAACCGGTGCATCCCATCTCATCTTCAAATAAACCACAACAAACCTTGGGCTTTTTTTGATGGTGCAGCCCAAGAACAAGGTTGTGGAGGGGGGGCTATACTTCACCTATCCCATCATCATTCTTATAGCATGCTGATTGGCTTCCGCATACGTACAAACAACACATTCGAACTCCTTGCCGCAAAACATATCAAACAATTCACTTTGGAGAAAAACTACACAGAATTACAACTATATGGGGATTCTAAAATAATTTGTGATTGGCTGAACAGGGAAACCAGATGCTCTACATATACTTTATTGCATATCTTGGATGAGACATTGAGATTGATCACATATTTTGACATACTCACTTGTTCACATATATACAGGGAGCAGAACAGAGCTGCGGACAAATTATCCAAAGAGGTTGTGCTCGGGGAGCCAGGCATCTGGATGATCAGAGAACAGGAAGGAGAATCATTCTATCAATATTACCATAGGCCTTTCACGGATATAAATGTTTAACATATTTTGTGATACTGATATGTTCATATTTTTTTGATCAGGCATATGCCTTTTTTGTTTTGTACATACTTTCTCTGTACATGCTTACAATACTTATCATATGACTCTTAGTTATGTTATTTATTTTTTGTTGCCATTTGCATGGAACAAAGGCAATATTTTATGTTATACATGATTTTGATCATGCATAGCATATGCATCAACATCTACAGTATGTAATTTCATTTTTTATAATGAAATTACGATTTTTCCTTACGGGAAAAAATAATAATAATAATATATAATAATAATAAATAATTAAATAAATAAAAAACTAATAGGATAATGGCCGACCTAATTTCTTTCCTTGATAACCTATATATATACCCTAAATATAGCTCATGGATACATCATTAAGATTTGAAGAATATCTATTGACGCATCCCCTGATGATGGACTCACTTGGTAGTCTGAAACGTTGGGTTCACAAAACTCTATAACAGGTCATTCCTCCTCTATCTAAAACTATCCTCACTTGTATGGATTCATTATTTAAGAAAATAATCTTTCAAATAATCAATAATAATTTTCTTATCTTTGAGCTCACCTTTATTATATTTGGACTTGCTAGGAGTAGGAGAATTTTCTGGTGGCTCAGGTACTTTTCCTTCCACATATTCAAAAACATCATTGTCATCCAGTGTGACTTCCAACCTGATCTTCCAAGCAACAATGTTTGATGAGTCACCCAACTTCTCTATGTCATTGAAGTAAGAAGCAGACAGCTTGAACAAGTCAAATAGACTCCCTTAGCTTCTTTCAAAGATGACTAGTCTTGTCTCTTGATTCCTTGGGATTGTCTTCACCTTAGCTCTGATACCATGTTAATTTTCCACTGTTTTATGCATAGTACAATCACTTAGCCCAATCGTTTCTTCAATAATCTATCAAAATTAATCTTCCAATGATAAATAACAATTGTAGTCAAGAAAAATTTTAAGGATGGAATTTATTTTAATGTTTAGAAACCTTGGCGAATCTTATTAGTCCCTAATGTACAAAGTTTAAAATTTTTGAAAATGTTTTTGTAAAAATATTCAAATTTATAATGATTTAATATTAGTCTCTATAAAATTTTAGTGATTTTTAAGGTAAAATAATAAATTAGGGTGAAACATTTTTAGAGAAAATGGAAATTTGGCGAATCTTTTTTTTTTTATAGAAAAAGCATGGAAAATTAGCCCACCCGTGAAGGTCGGCGGAGGTGGCTGGTTGGTAAAGTCGGACTCGTAAAGACGGTGAGGTCTTGTGGTCAAACCTGAGCGAGGTAGTTGACTAGTCGCAAGGAGTAACTTGCCTGGGCCAAGCCCGATCACCTTTTTAGCCCATGGGGATTTGGATTGGCGGTGAATGGGTGCACTGTTAAGGCACTCCTTGCGATAGGTCACTGGTTCAAATCCCCCGTGGGTGCTTACCTACCAAAAAAAAAAAAATTAGCCCACCCGTGAATATTAGCCCCTAAAATTTTCCATGATAGTAGATATAACAATAAATTGAATGTACAATAGAAGACAATTAAGAGAAATGGCAATTGACATAAGATTTGGTCAAAGACTAGGGAAAACCCCACAAGGGAGAAAACCCTTTCAAATTCTTCTTCTTTTAGATCGTCATCAAATGTTCAACAAAGGGATTAGAATGTTCCAATTCATCAATCAAGAGTCAAATTCAAACCTTTGACTAACCAAGAAAACCAACCAATCAATATCCAAAAGATGAGCCCAATAGTCAAATTTGGTCAACAAGTCAAATCTAAAATTCTGGTCAAAGTCAACAACAATTGTAGAAATCCAAAATGGTCAGCAGTCAATGGTCAATAGGCCTCCAAAAGAGTTCGATCAATTGAAAAAAAATGTAGCCTTAAATGTTGGTCAATGTGTAGTCAAAACAGTCCCAAAACAATCCTCCAAATTCGGTGAAAGTCAAAGTCTGCTAAAACCTTAGTTGTAAATCTGCAGTCAACCGAGGTCGAAGTGTACAAAAAAGTTTATCCTCCTAGCCAAAGAATTTTACCTCCAAAATAGATGAAAAAACTCAAGTCAAACCAATCCCAAACTCCAAAAGGTCAACACTAGTCAAAGGCTGGTCAAAGACCGAATTTGGCCCAATCAAAGATATTCTCTCTCCTTCTTGCACGTGTGCAAGAGACTTGCAATTTTCAGAAGAATTTGAACCTCCAAGAGAAGAAGAAGATGTGTGATAATGATATCCAAATGAGGTGACATTGAGGTGTATTTATATGCTTCTTTGGAGACCCAATTTGTCCTTTAGGATGACTTGTACTTTTGTGTACTTGTGGGTTTTCCATTAAAAATAATATATTTCCTTGACCAAATTAAATTTTTCCAAGGGAAAAGAGGGTCTTCTCTAGATGAGGAAGGTTGTCTAAAGGAGGGAATTTATCCCTGAGCTGCCACATTAACATATCCCAACTAAGAGGGAGATGATACTCTCAAGACACTACATGTGGTGATTTGAGGCCTTGCTCTTGAAGTTGGATTCCTAGAAGCTTACATGAGGTCCTCAGGCTCAATTTTTCTTAGTTGACCATGTATATTGCCCCATGACCTATAATTGGTGCTTAAAACCTTCTACAGGCATCCATTGTTAATATACCCACTTAGAGGGTAAGGATATCCTTAAGAAGTCATGTTAGTGGATCAAGGTGTTGTTCTTGAACCTTGATTCTTAAAATCCTAATTTATGATGTATGGCTTAGGTTTCCTCCTTTAAATATGTGTAGGTCCCAAAGAATTATGTACCTCGTATCAACATTCCCCTAGTGGCATCCATATCCCTAACTAAAGGAAGGGACAACCTTGAGAGGTCTTGTGTGGTGGCTTGAGGTGTTTTAAAAATATTAGTTTAGGGTCCAATCACCATGTCTCCTCCCACAACCATGTTAAGGGCCTCAAGAATCACAAATAATGTTCAAAATATTCTAATGATGCACATATTCCTAATCAGAAGACGAGGATGCCCTAAAGATGTTGAATGTGGTTGTTTGAGTTGTTGATCTAGGGACCTTTACATTTATAAGAAACCTCTATGGCTTAGGACTCAAATTTCCTTCCTTTTCCATGTTAAGGACCCTAGTATCATAATTAATGCTCAAATCATTTGATTTCATTGATTTCCTTAGTTGGATATTACGTTTATACATCGGGACAAATAATTTAGTCATAAAAGAACAAATCTGTACTTAAAAGTGTGTGATATTTTAGGAATAAATGCATGCTTTTAAGAACATATGCACATTCTTTTAAATTCAAACTTATTTTTTGGGTAGGAGTGACAACTATAACGTACATGTTTGTTGAGTTGGTTGCCTCAGAGATAGGTTTGGGATGACAAACATAGTGATTTGGTCTATAAACACATGAAAGCTTCATTTTTTAGAATACCCCTCAATATATTTATTTTGGATGTTATTTTTATATAGGCTAGACAAATCAGTGGTCCATGAAACTATAGACACATATAATGTCGACTATCTATATGTTAGATATATTATTATTGTTGTTGTTGTTATTATTATTTAAAATTAATATTTTTTACTATTTTTAATATAGTTGTTTCTTGACATATGTTAGAATTTTAAAATACATACCTCTTTAGAATTTTTTTACTCACTGCATCTCTATGTTTTTGTTTATATCTATATTTCATTTCATTCCTTCATAAATTTTAATTAGTGGTATTAGAGCGTTCTGCTCTTTCTCTATTTTTCTATGCTTGTCCCCAACGAGGTTTGGGTATAAGGAGTTGGAACTTGAATTGGTTGAACCCTTGCAAGACTGGCCTCACTGACCTAGATGGCCTCTCATGGCAGAAGAAAAGACATACAAGGGAGTAAGAGATCCTTTCAAATTGTTGCTCTAACAATCCATCATGCGACAAAGGAACACGATAATGGATAATTTTTTCCAGATCCTTCGATGGATACCAGTGGGTGAAGCATCCTCATCCAGTAGTCATTCAGAGGCGCCACCCCTTTTAACATACAAATTAATTTTGAAAACCCTATATTTGAAACAAATAGACACAAATTCTCTAGATAGATGGTTAAATATGTGGAAGGTTATTTTTCGATCCATAATTTTTTTGATAGGGAAAATATTGCTTTTACACTACTCAAGGCTATCCCCCATGTCAAGAATTGGTGTGAAACTTATTGTGAACAAGGGACCCCTTACTACTTTTAGTCGAACCCTCTTGGAATTATTTCAACATGTTGTGAAGGAACAATATTGTCTTATTGGAAGCTATGAAGATAAGTACATAAAATGGACCGCATTGTGGCAGGAAAGGGACCAAGAAGTGCTAAAGTTCACAAATACTTTTATACCCTATGCAAGAAGATGGGTATCAAGGACTCTAAGAGACATATGGTACTCAAGTACTATGGTTATCTACACAAATACATTTAGGCAAAAATGGAGTTCTTGAACATCTCCTTGCCTGGCACAACGTACCGATATGCTATTAAGATAGAGAAAAAAATTAAACAAAAGAAGTGAGACTTTGGATCTGCAAATCCGAAGCAGGGAAAAGGCACCTCCAAACCGCATAAAAAAGGACATAGCTAAGGAGGAACGACCCATGAAAACCCATCAAAGCCAGAAGCAAAAAATAACAATGGGAAGATGAAGAAAGATAGAGGGAAGTGGTGTGAGTTCCATAAGAGCCCCCACTCACAACAAAAATGAGTGTCATGCAAAGAAGTCACTGGTGGCAAAGTTAAAAGCTTTAGAGTCAAGTGCATGTTCTGATTCTGAGCCAAAACCTAACAAGGGGAAAAAAATCATTGATTGAGAACCTAGTGCCACCATTTCCAACACCAAAGTCAAGAAGATCGAGCCTAAAGATCTAGAAGAGGGTGAGCGACTCTTCCACTCACATATGTGGGTGAAGTGTTCTTCGCTTCAGTTCATTATTGATAATGGAATTCAAAAGAATCTCATATTAACAAAGGTTGTTAAGCGATTGGGCCTACCCACCACACCACACTTGCAACTATACACCATCGGGTGGCTCCACTAAGGGCGAGATCTCCATGTTCGCTAGCAGTGTCATCTTCCCTACAACATCAAGCCTTTCATGGACGAGGTATTGTGTGATCTTTCTCCCCTTGAAGTTTGTGATGTTTTATTAGGCTAACCATACTTGTGGAAGTTTCATGTTGTGCATGATTCTAGACCTCGTATTGTTATTACTATTTTGGGAAAAAATCTATATAGGATATTGGTAGTAGCCTCGCCTATTGCCATTTCTTTGATCTCTACTACACATTGTAGTAAGATCATCTCCTAGACTAGGATTTTGTTTTTCTTCTTGATTCAATCTCAAAGCAAGGGGAATATCGTGGCCACATCCATGGCCCCCATAAAGGGTTCTTCTGTGCAATAAAAGCAAGTTGACAAGGCCGTGGAAGAGTACAAGGACATCTTCTCCTCACCTACAGGGGCACCTTTGCACTTTCAAGTTAAACATTCAATTGATTTGAATCCTACAAAACCTCTACCCAAAATTCCAATCCATTGTTGATCTCTTTTGAAATATTAGGAAATCAAGCGACAAATGCAGCGGTCGCTACAAAAAGGGCACATCTGACCAAGTTCCTCACCTTGTGGGAGCCCTATTCTACCCGTACAGAAGAAAGATGGGACTTGGAGAAATTCTCCTTTGGCATTGATCGGGTCCAATATCTAGGCTACATAATCGATGAGGAAGGCATGCATGTGGATCCATTTAGGATTGGCCAACCCCAAAGACTTTAATAGAGCTTCATAGCTTTTTGGGCCTTGCCAATTTATATCGAAGATTTTTGTTAAGGTTTTCTTATACCACTTGGCCTTTGAGTGAAGTTACCAAGGGCATAACGAAAACAAAGTTTTTTTGGTCTAAGTCACAACAAAAGGAATTAATTAAGCTAAACATAGACTTTCCTCTATGCCAGTCCACACATTTCCAGACCTGCAACATCCATTTGAAATTGAGACAGATGTCTCTGACTATGCTATTGGTGCAGTTCTCACCCAACAAGGGAATCAAGTGGCCAATCACAATGATACACTCTTTGATACTATTTTCAAATACCCCACCTATGAAACTGAGATGTATTTCATCATGTAGGATTGTTGACAGTGGAAACATTACATTGTAGGGAAGGAGACGATCATCCACATAGATCAGTTACCTCTTTAGTTTATACAAACATAGGGAATGTTGCAAAATGATAACCATAAAAAATGGTCCACATATCTGCAAAAATTCCATTTGAACATGAAATAAAAGAATGGAAATACCAATAACATTACAAATTTCCTTAGTCGAGCCCCAGTTGTGGCACTGACCACTATTCTCAACTCTTGTGGGCATGAGACTTCTAAATCACCTCAACTATAAAAAATGATCCAGAATTCACCACCACATACTAGATGTTGATAGATGGAAATCAAGTTCCAGACTTCCACCTCTAGGATGCACTGTTATGCTATCTGGGACACCTTTGTATTTCTTCAAGCGAGCATGCTAAGTTGATTTGGCAGGCACACTATAGTCGGGGCACAAGGCACTCTGGTGTTGAGAAGATAGTTGAAGTACTGTAAAACTATTTTTATTGACTGAAACTCCAACAAGATGTTGGAAAATATATGAGATCCTGCACTACCTATGCCATCACCAAGCCAACCATTAAGAAGCAAGGCTTGTACACTCCTCTTCTTGTTCTTAGCCAGCCTTGGGAAATCATCTCCATGGACTATATATCTAGCCTTCCTTCTACTAAGCATGGTAATGACTGTGTATTTGTGGTTGTTGATATCTTTTCTAAAATGGCCATATTTGATGCTTGCAAGAAGAGTATCACAAGTGCGGCCACTGCCAAAATATTCTTCAAATGAGTGTGGGTACATTTTGGAATCCTGAAGATCATTATATTAAATCCGAATAGCAGGTTCATAAGTGAATTCTAGTCAAACCTTTCAGAATTGTTAGACACCAAGATCACCAAGTCCATTGCATTCCACCCCTAGAATGATGGCTAGATAGAGGTCGTCAATAGGATGATAGTGCACATACTACGCATGTAAAACTATAAGCATCCAAAAACATGGGATGAAAGTCTTCCCTATGTGAAATAGATCTATAATAGAGCCCTCCATAGCTTGACTGGCCACAACCCCTTTCAAGTGGGTCTAGGATTTCAACCATTGTGTCCCATTGATGTTGCAATGCCTGTTGCAACTACACAGGAAAAATCTACACATGTCCAATCTGAAGTTGATAAAGCCACCAAGTTTATTGAACACATTAAACACATCCATGAGCAGGTTCATGACATCCTAGATAAATCCAATGTTGAGTACAAACCACGCCATGATCAACATTTGTTGCCACATAAGTTTCAAGTGGGAAACAAGGTTTAGTTGCATTTACAGAAGGAACATCTTGCCAAAGCCCATCACAAGCTTTAACCACTTTGATACATAACTTACACTATTAATAAGGTCATGGGTGACAATGATTTTGAGCTAAGTATCCCCCCATTCCTTTTCTTGCACCCAATATTCAATGCAGACCTCCTTTGGCCATACTTTCCACTATTGTTGGACACATCAGACATTTCTGAGCAACTAACACCAACAAAGCTCAACCTAGATTGCATTGAACATGCCACAACTGATAAGATCATAGACACATATATTGAGAACAATCGCCAATAGAGGATCCAACTATATCAGGTTGTCAAAGCTGGCAAGCTCCTACACCAAGGAAAGTCGCTCACTAGGGACCAAGTTTAGCATAATTTTCCCCATCTCATGGAAGCACTCAAAGCCTTAGTGACCATTGCTTCCTGAGGGAGAACTGATCCAAGTGGATATTTGTGGTCACCCACCTATTCCATGTAGACCCCCAATATTATTTCCTTTTATTTTCCTATTCTCTAACACAGTTTCCTATTTTGACAGTTTTCTATATTTAGCAGTTTTTTGGGTCTTGAACTTCTAGAGTTGTTTTGAGGCCCTAAACGACATTGTTTGGGGAAATGGGCAAGTCAAATACAATGTTTATAGTCAAATTTTTTTTTCCTTAGAGATACCTTTCTAATGGGCTATCGTGTGTGCCAAATGGATATTGTATGCCAACGTTACGACCTTGGGAAGTTGATGTTCCAATTAACCCCATCGTGGCCCAAAAGCTTTTGGTGCTTCATCCCCTAGTGTTAGGTTTTTGTATTTTTAGGGTTTCTTATTGTTTCTTCATGATAAAAATGCCCCGTATCCTCATCATATCTCATTTCATAAGGCATGTAGTCATCGCATCTCTTCTCAGAGATAAACTAACATTTCCAAGCTAGTTTGCTTCCCTCCTATATGTAAACAATTTTCAACATTTTCTATTTAGTAATTGAAGTTCTAATTAATTGTATCTCTATGTTTTTGTTTAAATCTATATTTCATTTTGTTCCTTCATAAATCACGATGAAAAATAGTTGTGCACAAGAACAATATGTTCTTCATAATTTTACAAGTTTTTGTAGGGAAATTCCATTATTGATATACTCAAAGCTAGCACTAACAGAAACATATGCATTGTATTTTGTATTGAAAGATAACAAATCACCATTAGGAATACTCAAAATTTACATAGTCATACACAATTTTTATAAATAAAAATTATGTAATAAAAAAATTAACTCTTTTTCCTACATTTCATCTTTTTACATCATATTCAAATTCATTGTGGAAGTACCTAAAATCATCCTTCAATGTTAACAAATTACTATTTTTCCATGTTTTCATTGCCACTAATGTGTCATGAGAGACTATCATTAGCTTGCACCCACCCATATTTATGCATATTCGAGTCATGTTGTAAACAATCTAGACTATCTTTTTGATTCCAAGGGTCAAATTTCAATTTTCAAAATTCGATTGATTGAATCTCTAACTCGAAGAATTATATAAATATGTTCTATATATGAACCTCTTCTACTGAGAATTATTGTTATTAATTCTATCATTCTTGTAGGATTTGATGAGTGATAATTAATTATTGGGGATAGATGGACCAAGAAGACAATAGTAGCAATAGTAATTTTTAAATGCTATTCCTAATCAAAAGGGTCAAAATGCACAATTTTTATATGAACTCTTCAAGTAGGGATTATAATTGCTATTATTAGAAGATACTTATAGGATGTGGTGAATGATAATTTAATTATTTGGGCTAGATATATTGGCAAGACAACAATAGCTATAGATACCATTCTAAATTAAAATAATCAAAATGTAATCCCTCTATGTAACATTTTAAAAAAAATCTTCTTAGTGGCTTAGGTACTTAGTACATTTCATGAACATGGCGCAATGAAATATACCTTATGGCCCAATATATTAGAATATCTCATTCCTTATATAGGGGCAGCGTTATATGAATACTTCATGTATAAGAAACAACATACTTCAATTATTTATAATGATCTCTCCAAATAGTTATTGATGGGTTACCTTAGGAAAATTAAGCAAGGCTCATTTCTAAATGCAACGTTCCTTATCAATGCATTCACAATGGTCCTTGTATCACCTCACAAGCATCACGTATACAAAATCTTCAAAAACTATTGGTTGAATGGAAATATCTTCAATATTGAACTTCAATTAATGTTATTTTATTGAGTAATGGAGCTTATCCCTAGACAACACCACAAATACTATAGAAACAATATTTCACTCCTCAAGATAAAGTCCAAAAGCTCAAGTGAGAAACCTACCATACTAAGGAGGGGCCACTATCACCTCACAAAGCCTCCTCCTGCTTCTAGCCATCTCTCCTCTACCTTGGGGGGGGGAGGGGTTTCTCCCTAGTAGATCTTAAGGACCAAATTGCCTAGTCAAACTATTTCGAGAATCCCCTAAGGTTTCTACTTCAAATTCCATCAACCAAATGATTCACCAAAAGGGATTAAGTTGAATAGGATTGCTAGGGTTCTTTCTGGGTGATTTGAAGGTTTGAGGAAATATCCCTAAACACACATAACCAAGGAATCACCAAGAGTGTAAAACCACAACAAACTTAATTAAATGATTTACAAGGAAAAATGATGATTGAAAGATAGAATATTAATGTCTCAACTTGCTAATATTTTTTTTGGGGTAGATGGAATCAAGGAGTAATATAATTGGAAAGACAAGAGATGGATGTGGGTTTAAAGAAACAACAGTGACTAACTTATGCATGTTTGACCTCCAACCCTAAGATCCTTTAACCTTCAAAGGTGGAATAATGGAGCGAGCTTAACTTAGGTCATCTTAAAAGAGATTGATGAGAGTTTTAGAGAGGTTTGGAGAAAATTTATCCTTAAAGACCAGGGAAAACCAAATCATGTACCCTAGAGACTTGGGATAGACACCTTGCTTATTTCAAGGATAAACAAGGAATAAAGATTAACTTAGGTCACATGAAGAGAACATAACAAATAAACTTGTTTAAGGATAATAAGGAGATAAAATTACCAAAAAACCATGGTGGATATTTAATAGTCCTTATTCATCAACAACAAACATGATTGGAAGAAGATGACTCTAATTGAATAGTACATATAATAAATTTTCATTGGTAATCATCTATGAAAATAGTTCTATCCACACCAAACCGTTCTTGCTCATCAAAATCTATCAATATTCATCAAGAAGAGAGAGATATCCACATCATCAAAATCCTCCAAGAGGCCACTCTACTTATTCTAGTGAAAATTCCTTGAAATGCAGCAACTGGAAATTAGTCTTCTATCTGATAAAATTATTATGCAGTTTATTTTTTTTACGACAGAATAATGAATAATTCACAAAACAATTTCTTCACAAATAAATGCTACATAAAATAAAATGTTGGAAACTGAGAAATGCTAGCCCACACACAACAATTTGACACTATTATTTTTGGACAATTTTTCGCGGAGAAACCCAATGTGGGAAAACTAATGCAGAGGATGAGGGTTTTATTATTATGTAACAAAAAAAATATGAGAACAATAAAATGGACACCAAACTAGAATTTTTATCTAAGAGAAATACTGGAAAAACTTACAGAGGGAAATTAACCTCCTCCACAAGAAATCTTGCAACAAACTGTCTCAACAATTGGACCATCCAAACCCTTATGCAGGCTCTTCTGCACTGCCTTTGCGTAGGCCAACTCGCACTAGATGGAATCTACCATTGATGATGATGTCTTGCTTGTTTCTTCCTTTGGAAGTGATTCTCCTAGCATTCTGGAAATATTCTCGACCACTGGATGCTAAATTGACCTCTCCTTAGGCTGAATCGAATTGCATCTATGAGGTTACTGTGCAACATCCTGGAGAAATAATATGACCTCCTCTCTTGACTCTCAAGAACTGGAAACTTTAGAAATCTGCTACTCTTCCCCTATGCCACCAGCTACTTGATCACTGACTCGATCTCACTACTAAATCACCTGCTACTGGAAAATCAAACTGCCTTGATCACTGAGTATCTGCATTGGTGTGTGTTCTCCTCAACTCCATCGATCTCCTCTTATAATCTCCAGGTGATTATTCAATGACCACGATTAAATTTTCATCAATGGTTGAGATCATTTATGTGTTAATCCGTATGAGTTTCTAGAGAATTCTCACCTTTCTCAATTAATTCCTATTAATTAGCCAATTTTCCTAAGTTAGACTTGGGAAAAATTTAAATGATGGCCAGATAATTGGATTGAGCTATCTCCCCATGTAATTTCTAGAAACAATTTTTGGGTTTTAGAGATATCATGTGTTTTAGCCTCTCCACAAGTTTTGAGACTAGAACACCATCTGATGCTACAAAAACTAACACCCCCTCTTAGCGAGGCAGGTGTTCTAAGGATGCATTGCTACAACACTCTATCTTTGTATCATCCTCCCATACACATTGTTGATGTCTGACAACTGTAGTTGCTTTCCATTTTCCATTAATTACTATGCTAACTCTGATTCATATGCTATTGGTTGTAGATGAACCATGCTACATCTATGTTGTTGCTGCCATTTCTTTGTATAACTTGTATTGCTGCCAACTCTGCATCTGCAACTAACATTCCCTCTCATTGTTGTTGTTGCAATGACTACAACTGAGAATCATTTAGAATACTCAATCAACTGTGATCACATGCTTCAACTGTATCCTGAGTCTTTGATTGCTACTAGCCTCTACACTGTCTACTATGAAATATGTGTTGTTGTTGACTTAGAACTGTGCCTCCTGCATGAATTTCAACATTGTTTTGCGCCCCTCAACATCTGACTACAACTAGTATGAAAATATCACTTTGGAACTGACTGCACCAACTAACAATGATCCTCCTGATACTGAATATTGTGGGCCCTTGTAGCCAGGGTAATGATCCATGTGAGGAGTGAACTGCGACTGGTGCTCCTCTATGGACCCTGCCACACTCTGTGAAAATATGGAGTCTAGAATTCGATGTCTCCCCACCTCTCTCCTAGAGGTATAGCTGCGTACAAAGTGAATTGTTCCTCTAGTCTAGAGGAAATATTATTGATCTTTGTAGATGATGCCACCCGATCTTGCTTCTCCTTCTTTTCTTTCTTCCTTTGAGGACAATGGGTATTGTAGTGGCCAAACTCGTCACACCCTAAGCAATTAATCTTGGACATATCCTTCTTCTTATTCTTCTCTCCCTTCGAGCCTTGTCCATGATTAGGAACTTTTTAATTCCCTTTTGTTGCAAGGGCCACATTTTATTCCTCCTTCACACCCTTTGATCCTTTTTTGTTATTGCCTTGTATGGAGCTCTTTACTAGAGCTCGCCTCATCTCCTCTTCTATGAGAGTTGTCCACATACGTTCCCATCCAGGTAGTTCATCTCCCCTAAATTCCTTGGAAGAAGGTCTCCCATGTTGAAATATGTAACTAGGTTCGATCTTCATAATGTTTGATGTAACCTTGATTTTATGTATTTGATGTAAAAGAGAAAATAAAAATTATTATTGTTATTTTATAGCATGGGTTTCATGCTCAAGGTCAATTTATTTTTAGTTCAAGCACCCATTGTGTGCTTCTAGCGTTTTTCACAGAGTCAAGAAGTCAATAGATTCATTTGAATATGTAAAATACCCCAGTGGGCATCTTGTAAGAAGTGTTGGCTTGATGGGGCCTGACCCAGGTGTAGAGCTGTAACTAGGGTCTCTCACACCGCTAATTATTCCACATTAATAAGTCAATCCGGGAACGTTTTGTTATTGCAAGAAGTAGCTCAATCCGAGGCTATTTGTCCGAGTAATGCTTAGTAGTACAGGGTTGAGAAGATCAAAGGAAAACAGATGCTAAGCTGTAACTAAACTAACCTAAAAGATGGAATCACACAAAACAGTTGATCAGTCAAGGGTACGGAAACAATAACCCATCCCTCTAGAAACTGATTAAAGAAGGGAAATTAGAGCATGGACTTATAGGTCTGGGAGCTAAGCAGCGTCTTGCTGAGGCTCACTACAGCCTTAGGCCTTCTCTCACACCAAAGCAACAAAGGCAGGTAAATAAATCAGCGGAAAGTAAAATGGAACAACAGAATGGAAATGGGACAGCAATAAATGGAACAACAGTAAAATGGAACAGCAATAATCAAATGGAACAACAATAATCAAATGGAACAGCAATAATCAAATGATTTACGAAACAACAACCATCACCTGTATGTACATGTTCTACATTAATATAGCAATCTGAGAGTATTGAATGATACAACTATGTTTCTAAACAGAATGACGCTACTCTCAAATCCCACGAATATTGTTTAACATAAATCCAATGACAGTAACATTCATACCAGTACTCTGTTACAGAAATGGCTGAATAAAGATACAATTCGACCCTGTGTAAATCCAATTATACAGTGCAGAGTCTTTACATAGAGAAATCATTCATTCATTAAACATAACAGAGCATAGCGTATCATATAAAGAATTCATCAGACTGCTAAGTAATAAAGATAAACAAACCACACACAAATCATCGTATAATGATACAAAAGCAAGTGTCCTTCGGAGCCAGGCCCTTAGCTGCCAATGGTACACTGCCTTAGATTACTCCAGACGCAGAGACGGAATAAACACCAAGTCTTTTATATTAATCGCATTCACAAAAGTATAACAAAATCAGGTCTCAGTGAGACTCAATGATTAAAGTTTGTTCTGGAACTGTAAAATTACAAAAACAATCCTCCTCTTGCTTAATGATGCTGTGCCATTATATAAAAGAAATGACGGAGATATCTAGATAATCAGAGATAAGTAAAGCAGCGATCCCTCAGGATCGAAGATCCTCAGGGATTCGCTAATCGTTCAATCTTTCTTGCGTTCGCCGAGCCGGTATCCCGCATTCTTTTCCTGGACTATTCAATTCCGATTTTTCTTGATCGTGTCCGCATCCGGTTCCCTACTGGAGGAACAACAGTTATTTTTCCTCTGCTTCTCGCTTTTGGGCGAGAACTCCTTGCTCGCATGTCTTCCTGCATAGAAAACGTCAATTATTAGCACTTGAGCTTCCTTTGTCTATTTTTGCACATTTTATCAAAATCCTTTATCTTCTTTGAATTCCTAATGCAGAAAAGGTTACAATTATTATTGAAAAACCACTAGATTGCTTGTCAAAAGCATACCTTCCAGGTGCTCCACACACCCCCCTACTTACCCTGTTTCATGTCCTCATGAAAACATTGTAGTTGACATGCAAGGCGGTGAGAGAATAGGCCAGAGAAGGGATCTCGTGAGGAGGCCGACAACCGTGATGAGCAACTAGATTATCAAAGAACTGATCTATTTGATCTGCAGGCATCTCATATAAGGCCTGATATTCGGGTGCAGGGTGCCAAATAATTGGACTGCAAAATCGATACCCTAACCAGGATGGCCCTGCTTGCAGAATCCATTCCCCATAAAGGTTCAATCGGCTGGCAGCCAGCTCAAAATTCTCATATTTGAATGGTTCCCTGAGCTGGATGCTTGGACTAGAGGTCCGGTATCGAAATTTTGCAGCATCGAGGGCAAGATCTTTAATAGTCAGGAAATATTCCAGACCATTTCGGATCAAGTCTTCGTGCATGGGTCCTATTATCTCAATGACACCTGTGATCCTCATAAGACTCCTATGCTCTCTCCATAGCGTCACTGGGTCTCTAGGTTCAGCTCGTATCCACAAGTCTAGGCTATTTTCTTGTCTCTGAAAGGTGTTATAAGCTCTGAGCCATTTCATTTGATTAACCCCAAATGAGATGAAGGCTTGGAATTGTATATCGCCAACAAAAGGGCCAGGATTTAAATCAGTTTCCTGGTCTAGCACAAGGTTGTGCAAGTAAAACTCGCACAATAACCTTTGAACCTTAACCCCATAATGCTTGCAACAGTCTATAAAATCATTAACAGTGTTGATGTGGATAGGTGCTCCTGCCCTAACGGCTTTTATTTTCAATCTCAAATATCTTTCAAGCAAAAATAAAGCATAATTTTTAGCAGGGGCCCTACAAGTCAAAACGTCATTATATAAGGAACACACAGTGTCCATCTACTTAACAACACTATCTAATCGACGAGTTACCTTAGCAACCTTTTCTTGTTCCTTCTACCATCCCTCAAAGGCTTGGCTTTCGGATTGACTCATACTCCGAAGTTGCTGTTGTAATTCTTCGTATTTTTCCCGGGGGATTTCTTGCTCTCTTAGTTGTTCAGCTTCTTGTTGGGCTTGCTTCATCATCCTGTGCAAGTTTCTCGTTTTTGGATCCTTTTTCCATTGAGCGGGAGAGGCCGGGAATTTTGCATGAAACTTTTTGTTGTTCTGTTTAGAGTTCAGAACCCGAATAACCCCTGAGGGTGGTGCCTCTATTTGGATCTCCTTATTCTCTTTCTCCTTCTTGACACAAATGAAAGACTGCTGAGGTCCCCCTGCCATTGGAACATCTTGCTGCTCTTCTCCCTTAATTGGAATGTCAGTTTGTTCTCCAGGGTCAGATGGAACAACAATCTGTTCCTCTATGTTATTTGGAACATCACCCTGTTCCTCATTAACATTTGGAACAACAGACTGTTCCTTGGTAGTAGGTCTCCTGATGGGGTTTCGACCAACAAAACGGGTTCTTGTCCTCGGGGTTTTTGCTGTAGTGGCCCTCCTCCTTTTCCTTGAGGTCCTTTGTATTCTCAAATCGGCTTTCAGAATTCGAATTTACTGCCGGAGCCTGGCTATAGTGCCCAACAACCTCTGCTGTTTCTTTCTTAATTTCTTAATTTCCTTTGCCTCGGCAGAGGGTTTGGCCCTTAAGCCCACTCCTTCTTCATCTGGGATATCTTCCGGCGTCCTGGGGACAGATTGTCCCTGATTGTTGTCTTCAATTTCATTATCATAACCAGGCGGGTTTTCTTCTCCTGCCTTTTCTGCATGTGCTTCCTCGGGTAGTTCTTCCTCTGCGGGACTGTCTGTAGAAATTTTGAATAATATGACACATATTCAACAGAGATTATCCTGATCATACAATTTAAGCGGAACATGTATAATACATAATCTCCTCTACGTTGATCATCAAATTACAGAAGCAGAAACATCCACAGGCACACATAGAAGCATCAATCAAACTCATAAACACAGTATGTATCCCGGGGAAAGCATCTCGCTAAAAACCCCACACTATCTGTATATTATATTGATTGAATCATGTAACAATACAAAGCATAATACTTCTCACAAGTATCTCCACCTGTTACACACAATACAGCTCAGATTTGATCTCCAAATCTCTCCCGCTGCTTGCCTGCCTCCACTGCTCAAACCTGCTCGAGAACTGATGAGAATAGCTTCCCAAACTTGATTTTACACTGCAAAATAGTCACCCACACTATGTTGGACGTGAGCAACAGCTATAATATCATGAAGATACGTGAGCAAACTCATTGGCATACTCAATCCTTTGATTGTGCAAATCATCATGCACAACTATAGTCACAACTGATAGCAATCTGATCCTCTAACACCTGTCCCTGCTGAACTGAACATGCACTGACATGCAACTCAGTTAACTGATGTATTCTATAGTTGCATTATGAGTTAATAACTTGTGAATTAATTAATAACTAATTCACCCAACTCATCTTTAGTCTATTGATCAGTTAGACTAAATACAACCAGTTTAACAAAGCTAAACTGAACACAACTCCATCAACTGTACCTCCAGTCCACTAAACTCAACTCACTTGAGTTCTAACTGAAGTCATGCATGCAACAACTCAACTGACTCATAAGAAAAACGAATTTCCTTCTGACAGCTGCATGTGCCACTTCCGTAGTTCAAACTGAAGTGCTCCAAGAGAATAAGATTAAGTTTATAGTCCAAATATTATTGTGAGATAATAATATTTGACTTTTCTATTTTTGACTTTGATCACTCACACTGTGATCACTCACACTGTAATCACTCACACTGTGATCACTCACACTTTCATAAAAAATAGAAGTCCATCTATTTTTTCCCAACTTGATCAATCATCCATAGACATGATCCATATGTCTAAAAATAGACATAGTCTAAAAATAGACTTGCGCCAAAAATAGCCTGCGGGCCCACTTAGTGAAGGCGACTCTTTTCACTAAGCTCCATCATCTTGTTGCACTCTCAACAAGCATTTCTTGTTGCACACTTTTCAACACTCCCTCTCAACAAGAAAGGCTTCCTCTCAAACCTGATCCTGTAACTCTGGAATGTTCTCCATGCAACACATTTGGCCGGTCCACTTGCTCTGTCATCAAAGTCTCTGACTGCTATTGCCTCTGTCGACTGAAACTCTGCATCTCTGTGCTCTTCAGTATCTGACTACTCTAGCCTCTATCACTTTGATCTCTGACTGCATCCGTGCTGCTGCTGGTTCTATCTCCCAGCATTGCATCCGCACTGCACCTCCCAACTGACCTCCCTATTGGGATAGAAACACCCTCTGATGCTGAAGCTCTACCTGCTGCTGACAAGTGCTCCCTCTCTGACATCTGTGCTACTGCAACATCTCCATGCATCTCGCACCATTGCACACCTCTCTGTGCCACCTAGCACTGTGCAAAACACTTGTGCCTCTCGCATTGCTACAGCCTGCTAGCTATGCGCTGTCCTGGGATTCCCTGCACTGTCGCTCTCTCTGCCGCTCCATCCGCATCTGTCTCTACCCAATCAGTCAGTTCCTGCTACTACACATCGGGGCTCCCGTAGCAAGGTCTCATCCGAGAGGTTGGGTACCTCAAGGATCTTGCCCCTCCTCCTTGGGATAATTAATCCACATCACCCCACCTCCTACCTGGAGGTATGGATGCATGCGATCCCTCAGCCCACCTAGCTTGAAGTTTCCCCCTACTGGAGGTCTCTGGATGAGTAGATGTCTCTACTCGATCTCCTTTCAGCTTCCCCTGTTGTGGCTGCTCCACAACCTCCTGAAGCTGCTGCACCAATCGTGGCTCCTCCACAATCGTCTGAGACTTCTTCTGGCTCTGCATGTTGAGAGGTAATATACGCTCCCTCTCAACCACCAAGTCTCCATCAGTTGCCTCTCTGCTCAAGGCTTTGCATGCATCTTGAACCTCAAGAGCATACAGGTTCCTGACCCATGAACCAATCTCATGACAATGAAAGCATCTCACCTTCGACTTGTCAACCTTCTTCCCATCACTGGAAGAACAAGATTCGAAAAGAGAAACCTTCTCCTTCCCCTTCTTCGCCTTACTTGCTAAGGCACAGTTCTCCTCATCCTGCATGGATGAAGAACCGCCTCTGGTGCTCCGTCTAATCTCCTCCTGCATCAAATCCGACCATGGTCGTTCCCAATTTGGCAGTTTCTCCCTTCCATTCACCGAGTCCTGGTAGCTATGCCAACTCTTAGGAAGGTCAAGGTGTCCTAGACTCACCATCCTCATAATCAACAGTAACCCCCACACTTCCCAGCTCATCTCGACACTGAGTGAACCTCGTGAGATACTGGGGCATACTATCTCCATTCTCGAACTGAATGTTTCTGAGTTTTATCTCTTGCTTTGGAATTAAATTCGAATTCCACCAGCACAAAACTCAACTGCTTCCGATCTAGAATTCGTGACTGAATAGTAGATCTGATGATCAATCCTCGCTTGATATCCTGTAAAAATCTCTTCTACAAATCAAGCTGCTCTGATACCATGTAGAAACTTTTTCTACAATTATCTAGCTCTGATACCATGTAGAAAATTTTCTACAATTGTCTAGCTCTGATACCATGTAGAAATTTTGAATAATATGACACATATTCAACAGAGATTATCCTGATCATACAATTTAAGCGGAACATGTATAATACATAATCTCCTCTACGTTGATCATCAAATTACAGAAGCAGAAACATCCACAGGCACACATAGAAGCATCAATCAAACTCATAAACACAGTATGTATCCCGGGGAAAGCATCTCGCTAAAAACCCCACACTATCTGTATATTATATTGATTGAATCATGTAACAATACAAAGCATAATACTTCTCACAAGTATCTCCACCTGTTACACACAATAAAGCTCAGATTTGATCTCCAAATCTCTCCCGCTGCTTGCCTGCCTCCACTGCTCAAACCTGCTCGAGAACTGATGAGAATAGCTTCCCAAACTCGATTTTACACTGCAAAATAGTCACCCACACTATGTTGGACGTGAGCAACAGCTATAATATCATGAAGATACGTGAGCAAACTCATTGGCATACTCAATCCTTTGATTGTGCAAATCATCATGCACAGCTATAGTCACAACTGATAGCAATCTGATCCTCTAACACCTGTCCCTGCTGAACTGAACATGCACTGACATGCAACTGAGTTAACTGATGTATTCTATAGTTGCATTATGAGTTAATAACTTGTGAATTAATTAATAACTAATTCACCCAACTCATCTTTAGTCTATTGATCAATTAGACTAAATACAACCAGTTTAACAAAGCTAAACTGAACACAACTCCATCAACTGTACCTCCAGTCCACTAAACTCAACTCACTTGAGTTCTAACTGAAGTCATGCATGCAACAACTCAACTGACTCATAAGAAAAACGAATTTCCTTCTGACAGCTGCATGTGCCACTTCCGTAGTTCAAACTGAAGTGCTCCAAGAGAATAAGATTAAGTTTATAGTCCAAATATTATTGTGAGATAATAATATTTGACTTTTCTATTTTTGACTTTGATCACTCACACTGTGATCACTCACACTGTAATCACTCACACTGTGATCACTCACACTTTCATCAAAAATAGAAGTCCATCTATTTTTTCCCAACTTGATCAATCATCCATAGACATGATCCATATGTCTAAAAATAGACATAGTCTAAAAATAGACTTGCGCCAAAAATAGCCTGCGGGCCCACTTAGTGAAGGCGACTCTTTTCACTAAGCTCCATCATCTTGTTGCACTCTCAACAAGCATTTCTTGTTGCACACTTTTCAACACTGTCAGGGACGCCTGCTGTGCTGGAGGGCTGGCCATATTCCCCTATATTGGCCAGAACTGCTGCCAATTCCTCCTCACCTACAGGGTCCTGCAACGGGCTACCTCCTGGCTGTGCTATTTCTTCTTCTTGATTGCCTTGTTCGGTAACCCTTTCTTCCTCAGAGTGCTCATTTTCTTGATTGTTCTATCCAGTGGCACTTTCTTTCTCAGAGTGCTCATCTTCTCGGTTGCTCTGTTCGATAACCATTTCTTCCCCTTCCGGCTGGTCAGTCCCAGGCCCTGATTGCTCCATATTTCCTTCGGAAGGTCCTCCTTCTGGTTCTGGAGGTTCGTCCGCAATTTCAATTGGATGGGCCGTTGTTTCCTGAATTCTTTCCAACCTTCCTCGTATCCGGGCCAGCCGAGCTGACTTCCTTGGTCTCTCAGGAAGGTCGGGTGTGCCAGTAGGTTCTCTAGGTTCCTCTGGTCGTTCTAGCGTATCGGAAGGTTGTTTCCTTTTTGAAGCGGCATGTCTTTCTGCTGCTGACTTCTTGCGTTTCTCTAATCGTTCCGGCGTACTACAGGACTGTTAAGGTTTTGGGGGTGGTGCAGCCGATCCTCCTTCGACTATTGCGACCAGTTCCTCCCAAGTGCTTTGCTGTTGAGTGAGACTGTGGCTCACTATCAACCGAATCAGCCCATGGTGGCTAACGACTGCATCTATGTGCTGGGCCTTTTTCAGGCTTTGGGCCGCGTCATGTAGTAGCGAATTTAAAAGTGCAGGGAGATTTACAGAGCATTTTCCTTTCAAAACAGCTAAAAGTTTCAGGTGACGAGGTCTTACCACGTCTTTTCTCCCTTCGCAGGTGATATAACTTTGTACTATCCTCGCTAGCTCGGTCCAGGGTTCCCCTAATGTTGCCGACAGAACTCCTTTCCCTTTGATTGTCAAGTTTTGGCCTTCGTCCTGGAAAATTTCCATAGCTTTTTGTAATCTTTCCTTCTTCGGCGTCCATATGGGTCCAACAACTGGTAATCCTGAAACTTCTGTGATGATATCCTCTGTAACCGCTATCCGCTTTCCTCCTACTATGGAGTAATTTTCCTGCAAATTCTGCAGGAATTCCAATGCCACGGCTTCATTTGATTCTTGCAGGCGGCTGAAGCAATTCAACCATCCTACGTTTTCCAGGATTTTGCGAGCAGCAGCGGAAACTGTCAGCTTGTGAGGTTCGCTTCGGACCGTCTTTCCGCCCATGATTCTTCTCAGAAATGGAACAGCAACTGCTTGCGGTGTTTGCGACGCAGAGAGGATGATCACCGAGCATGCAACTAAATAAAAAAAAAAGATCGTGGATGGAAATTTCCATAGAATGGAAGCATCATACCGTTAAACCATGTCATTCCTTCGTACATTGTCTCGCCCGAATGGTGTGCAGCCACGTAATCATGGAGTAATGAGATTACCTTCCCCCCGCGATCTGATAGGCTGTCCCCAGCCGTCAAAGAGAGGAGCAACAGCTAGTCGGAGGTCCAATCATAAAGTACAACATATGAAATTATGCCATGTTTTAGAAAAACAACGAAATGCCGAAACCGAGGCAAAAAGGTAGATCGCGTTTTATATAAGAGCCTGCGTGATATAATGAGGAGCTAGGGGATGGGACATCTGTCAAGCGTACGAAGTCTTCAGTGGTCACCGTCAGTTCCGTTGCCATGATTGGTGGTAATAAATATTCATGCGATATATACATCGGGTGTGACATATGATCTTTGCAAAGGATAAGAGACAGAAAAATTTAATATCATACCTGTTGGTGTAATTATTATGACTTCTATGCCATTAACAGAGCTCTGCTGCCAATAGGTGTTCATAACCTTGGCAGAGTTGTTTATTTCACCCTCCGGAACCATGATCCTTTGTGTATATTCTGAAGAGTGCTTTGTCAAAATGCAGGCCATTATGCTGGCTTGGTGACCAGATGGCCATAATGCCATTCACAAGGTAGGAGCGAAACGTGGTCAGGCCGGCTCGCGATGAGACCCCCTGTTCCAAGGTTTACTTGTTAATTTACCTTCGGACCATATCCCTGGTGTGGTGGCCATTATGGGAATGCCACTTCGCTTCCATCCTTATGATCATGGTAGGCCGGCTCTTAATGAGACCCCCTATCCTGCATTTGACAATTTTCATATTTTGTTTTTGTTTTCTTTTGCAGAGCACCTTCTCTTATTTATTTTCACATAAGGGTGGTTCCGCACTCCTTAAGAGCGAGGAATGGAGGAAGAAGTCTTACGATCCCAACAGATAGATATAAATCGTTCGTTCTTACTCCTAAGTAATGATCAAGAAAGATTTTTAGGGGAATCGTCATGATAAAGATCACCAACCAGGGTACCGGTAAATGACAATGACAACGAAGATGAAAAGTTCATGTCCCTCCTCTTGTCCTCTTATACATACTGGCTTCATAATGATAGCGATTTATGATGTGCTGATTTCGGTATATCATGGTTTATGTTCACCACATAAGTTCATTGTTGTATCTACAAGATTGAGGAGAACATGGGGGCAGAGCATCCTCCATAAGGGCAAAAACATGTCGATGGCATTCATGAGAGAAGAATTCATTCGTAGGATACCATTTCTTTGAGAGGAACAACGGAAAATCGCAAATGTTGTTCCTTTTGAGAAAGGAACAGCAAAGACACTCAAATGTTGTTTCTTTTGAAAAGGAACAGCAGACACACTCAAGTGCTGTTCCTTTTCGCAAAGGAACAACAAAGACACACAAGTGTTGTTCCTTTTCGCAAAGGAACAGCAGACACACTCAAGTGTTGTTCCTTTTCGGAAAGGAACAACAGGAACACATAAGTGTTGTTCCTTTTCAAAAGGAATAACAGAAATCACACAAGTGTTGTTCCTTTTCGCAAAGGAACAACAAAAAGCACAAGTGCTGTTCCTTTCCGCAAAGGAACAACAGAAACTCGCAAAGGCTGTTCCTTTTGAAAAGGAACAGCAAAAACACACAAGTGCTGTTCATTTTCGCAAAGGAACAGCAGAAACACACAAGTGCTGTTCCTTTTCGCAAAGGAACAGCAAAAAGCACAAGTGCTGTTCCTTTTCACAAAGGAACAGCAAAAAGCACAAGTGTTGTTCCTTTTCACAAAGGAACAGCAAAAATACACAAGTGCTATTCCTTTTCGCAAAGGAACAGCAAAATCACACAAGTGCTGTTCCTTTTCGCAAAGGAACAACAAAAAGCACAAGTGCTGTTCCTTTTCACAAAGGAACAGTAGAAACACACAAGTGTTGTTCCTTTTCGCAAAGGAACAGCAAAATCTCACAAGTGTTGTTCCTTTTCGCAAAGGAACAGCAAAAACACACAAGTGCTATTCCTTTTCGTAAAGGAACAGTAGAAACACACAAGTGATGTTCCTTTTCACAAAGGAACAACAAAATCTCCCAAGTGCTGTTCCTTTTCGCAAAGGAACAACAAAAACACACAAGTGCTGCTCCTTTTGCAGAGGAATAGCAAAAACACTTGGAATACAAAAAATCAAGGAAACATATATACAAGATGTTATGTACAAATTATAAAAATGAATTTCTTAAATTATAGGTGAGGAAGATTTCGCTTCCTCTCCTAAGATTTCCATATCAGTATCTTGTCGCAGCTGCTGACAGAAGGATTCCCGAGTGAGTGGCTTTCGATAAAGGCGAACTCGGTGGCCATTTACTTTGAATGCATATCCAGAACCATCAATTGTGATCAGGGTAAGGGTCCCATTGTCATGTACCTTCTGGATTTCGTATGGTCCTAACCATCGAGTCTGGAGTTTCCCCGGGAAGTCCTGAAACCGAGAGTCGTATAACAGAGCCCAGTCTCCTTCATGAAAGACTTTATTCTTGATCAGCGCATCATGCCATTTAGCTCGCTGTTGTTGAATTAATGCTGTATTTTGTAATGCAGAGAGCCTGATTTCGTCCAATTCATTAATCTGTTGTAATCGATTGATTTGTGCCTCACTCAGATCTAGGCCGACTTCCTGTGCCGTTCGTAGCGTTCGGATTTCGAATTCTATGGGGAAAATTGGCTGCTTTCCAAACACTAATTGATAAGGTGAATAGCCTGTAGTACTTCTCCATGTGGTTCTATAGGCCCACAGTGCCTCAGGTAGTCGAGCGGCCCAATCTCGCCTATGCGATGCAATGGTCTTTGTTAAAATTGATTCTATTACCTTAGTACTACTTTCTACTTGCCCATTTGCCTGCGGATGGTATGGGGTAGTGATCTTATGTTGGACATGATATTTTTTAAGTGTTGCAGCTAATTTATTTCCAACAAATTGTGGTCCATCGTCGGTGATTAGTTCTCTCGGAAGTCCATAACGTACAAACAAATGGAACAAGAATTGTATCACAGAGTCTTCTGTAGCCTTAGGTAATGATTCGGCCTCGACCCATTTAGTAACATAGTCTGTCGCCACCAGAATGTATGTCCTCTGATTTGATGATGGATTGATGGGCCCAACGAAGTCCAGAGCCCATCGTTCAAATGGCTCAATGACCAATTGTGGTCTCAGAGGCATTTCATCGGCTTGGCCAGGTTTTCCTGCTCACTGGCAGCTGTCACAGGCTTGTGCAAATTTTTTCGCATCCTTGAAAATTGTAGGCCAATAGTATCCCGTCTGCAATATTTTATGTGCTGTTCTTTTTTCAACGAAATGTCCCCCACATGGCCCGTCATGGCAAGCTTTTAGAATGTCAAAGATTTCGTCTTCTCGAATACACCTTCTGATTTGCATGTCTGCCCCTGTATGGAACAAATGGCCTCCAATCCACGAAAACCGAGTGCTCTTCTGAACAATCTGCTTGCATTCCTGGGGGGTTAAGTGTTTTGGTAGCTTACCGATTGCAAGGTAATTGGCGACGTCAGCATACCAGGGTGTTCGAACAGCAACAGCAAACAGGTGCTCGTCAGGAAATTGATCTTCCACTGCTGCTGTTTCAATTGCTTTCGGTATTCGTGAGAGGAAATCAGCTACAGGGTTCTCCTTGCCAGGTCGATCCTTGATTGTGATGTCGAACTCCTGCAATAAGATCAACCATCTCATTATTCTAGCTTTCGTAACAGGTTTATTTGCCAAATATTTAATAGCAGAATGATCTGTATATAACACAACGGGATATCCTGTGATATAATGTCTAAATTTGTTAACAACATGTATTACAGCCAAGAATTCCTTTTCAGTAACAGTATAATTGAGTTCGGCAGAGGATAAATTTTTGCTGATATAGTAGATAGCGTATGGTCTCTTATCCTCTTCTTGCCCTAGGACTGCACCAATTGCTGTGTCCGAGGCATCAGATGAGATTTGAAATGGCAAATTCCAGTTGGGTCCTCGAAGGACTGGAGCTGTTGATAGAAGCTTCTTCAATTCCTTAAAAGCCTGGTCGCATTTTTCTGTCCACAAGAAATCAACATTGCCAGTTAAAGCATATAGAGGTGCAGCAATACATGAGTAATGTTCTATAAATCGTCTATAATACCCAGAAAAGCCAAGAAAACTGCGTACCTCCGTTTGAGTAGTGGGGGTAGGAATAAGCAAAAGAATCTGGATTTTAGCCGGGTCTACCTGGATGCCAGCTGCTGAGATATAGTGCCCTAGAATGAGCCCTTCTGTCATCATCATGTAACACTTTTCGTGACTCAGACAAAGTCTGGTAGCGATACAACATTGTAGGACTTTTTCCAAGGTATCTAGAGCTGGGTCAAAATCATCTCCATATGGTGTAAAGTCGTCCATATACACTTCAAGTCCGTCATTTATCAGATCTGCGAAAATACTAAGGACAACCCTTTGGAATGTAGCAGGGGCATTACATGGGCCGAAGGGCAAGACTCGATAGGCAAACGTTCCCCAAGGGCAAGTAAAGGTAGTTTTATCCTGGTCTTCAGGGGCGATTTGGATTTGATTATATCCGTTGAAGCCGTCCAGGAAAGAAAAGAATTTCTTTCCTGCCAAAGTGTCCAATACTTTATCTATAAATGGGAGAGGGAAGTGATCCTTTTGCGTGGCCTTATTTAACTCCCTGTAATCTACGCAAATCCTCCATTTTCCATTTTTCTTGGGTACCACCACCAGGGGAGAGACCCACTTACTGTCGGAGATGGGATAAATAAAATTAACATCTAGAAGTTTCTGAAGTTCGGCTTTTACTACCTCTTTTAGATGGGGGTTAAGTCTTCTTTGGGGCTGACGAACAGGTTTTGCATCTTTTTCTATGTAGATGTGGTGGGTGCATAATTGGGGATCGATCCCTTTCATGTCAGGGTAATCCCACGCAAATGCTCCTTGATATTTTCGTAACAGATTTACAAGTTTTTCTTCTTGGTCTGGTGTAAGGTTGGCGTTGATATTTAGGGCCTTACCAGGTTCAATTTCCACTACTTTACTATTGGCAACAACAGTCATTGGTATCGTTTGGTCATGTGCATCTTTCAAAGGGTCTTCCTCTAGCTCACTATCAAATGCTGCCTCTATCATAAAACACTGTGTGTGAGATCTAGATTCAGTTTGACTAATGAAGTTATTGATGGCATCATCTTCTATTTGATCTTTAAAATCTAAGCCTTCTGTACAGTCAATGGGGATATGATATTGTTAGTAAGGTATGACACAGGATACTGATTGGTTTTGATCATTGGCAGGCTTGGCTGTGCTGGAGGATATAGAACTAGATTTTTAACATCTGGTCCTTTAGTTATAGTCATGTTTCCCTGCCGACAACCAATGTAGGCATCGGCAGTAGCAAGCCAAGGTCTTCCTAATATTAGCGGATGTCCATCCAGTCGGGTTTTTGGATTAATTATCAGGAAATCAGTTGGATATTCCCAGGAGTCTACAGAAACCATGACATCGTATAGAGTGCCTTCTGGTCGAACTACAGATCGATCTGCCAATTCTAGCAAAGTAGAAGTAGGTTCTACTGATGTGATGCCAAGTTTTTGGCAGGTAGAGGTTGTCAAAATATTGATTGCAGCTCCTAGATCGACTAAAGCGTTAGTCAGGGTTTGGCCATAGATTTGGACAGTCACAATTGGATTTCCGGGATCTTCGTATTTGATAGGTGTCTCTTTTCCCGATAACAAGTCAGATAAGGTGCCGACTACTTGGACTCTTGGGTTAGTGGTTGTATTCCTCCTTGATTTTTTTATGCACAGTTCTTTTATAGTTTTTGCGTATATGGGAATATCTTGAATGGCTTGGAGGAATGGAATTTTTATGTACAGGTTTTGTAACTCTCCCAGAATGTCAAAGTCTGGATATTGTGCTGGTCGTGGTATGACTAATCGTTCCGGGAAAGGAGGAGAGGATGTATTTGTTTGTTGATGGGTCTGTTCCTTATTTACGCCCTCTTGTTGTGGTGGTTGTTCTATTGGTAACTGATCTTCAATGTGAACTGTTTTGTCTCCCTCTGTTTCTATGATACGTCCAGATCGTAACTGAAGGTCATTGCACTCCCTTAGGTCAAGTCCAGTTTTTGATGTTTCTATAATTTGGAGGGATTGGACTGGTCTATTATTAGGATTTGGATTGGGTTGGGCTGGGAGTTGCGGCCTTAGATTAGACTGGGGGTTTTGTTGTAAGGCTGGCAGAGTCGGTTGAGGGAGTGGAATAGTTCCTGTTGACTGATATGTCAATCTTGGCCAATTCGTCTGCCAGGGTGATCCTTGTGAAGTAGGGGGAATCCATTGTGGAGGGTATGAGTTATTCTGCCAATATGGTGGGGTGTAAGGAAAATTTGGCCATCCGAATTGGCTTGTCTGATTCATCCATGGATTTGGAGAAGGAAACGGCTGTGATGACCAATTCGGAACTGGGGGTGTAGATTGGTTTTGCCACATACCATATTGCTGAGCATTATACTGCGGAGGCTGGAAAGAAGAAGTTGGGTCTGAAAACATACCAGATTGCCTAGGTTGCCATTGGTGACGTTGGTTAACAAAGTATGCTGGTTCTGATTCTTCTTCTGCTTCCTTGTATACAGCCTTCAGTCCAGGAAGTGAGGGGCAGCTCTCAGTAAGGTGGTCTTTCGTACAGATAGCACATGTTTGAACTGTATCTAGCGGACATTCCTTGTGGTTGTGCTTTCTTCTGCATCGGGGGCAAAAAATTGCCAGATTTTGTTCCGCCTCCATTCGCTTTTGTTTAGCCTGCACAATATCAAGCTGAGTAGTTAATGTCCCCAGAATATCAGTTTTAAAATTTTCTAATAAATTCCCTAGTTCTACACGTGTTACCCCTTTTGTTGATATTTTGTTGTCTTTAAAAAACCTATCATATTCTGTTGATTTTATCCTTGTGCTGCCTCTTGAACTCCTGATGCATAAATTAATGATATCAGCAAAATTCTCTTGGTAAATATCCCCTTTTCCCATGATATTCAATGTTTCAATCCACTGCTCTTTCATTCCTCTAATCAATGCAGTTTTCAACACATTATCGGGCAGAGGTAGTGATGCATAGGGGGATCTCTGTAAATTATACTGGAAACGTTCTACGTATTCTTCCAAAGTTTCATTTGGTCTGGCCGTCATTTGGAAAATTTCATCTTTTAGCTCTCTCGACCTACAATAATCCTGATATTTTTTAAGAAAGGATTCTTTCATTTGCTCCTAGTTGTTTATGACTCCACCACCTAAACCCATGAACCATCTCAGAGCTGCTCCTTTTAAAGTGGAGGGGAACAGCTTTAATTTCTGGGGGTCAGTGGTGTAATCGTACCCTCTACATAGCACATCGAATTCAAATAAAAATGCATCGGGGTCTTCTGATGTAAGTCCATGAAACGTCGGGATGTGTTGAAGAGGTATTGCTTTCATGGGTGCATTTGCAGCAGAATCTACTATAGGATATTGCAATGTAGAAGTTTGAGTATTTGGCTGATTCTGCGCCATTGGATCAAATATGTGCCAATATCCTTCCAGAATTTCTAGGAGGGTGTTCCTAGGTTGAGAAGGGACGGCCTTGGCAGGAACTATTTTAATGACACTTCCCTTATCTGGGATTTCTGTCTGAGGGAATGGGGTGCCTTCAAGGTTAACTTTGGCCGCGCTCCCCCTGTCTGGGCTGTTTAACAATTGGATTATCCTAGAAGGAGACCTTGGTTCCTCTATTTCCCCTGTTTCCCCTTCTCCTTCACAAAGATTGATTAAATTCCCTTCTTGCAGCCGTTCTGACACAAAATTTCCAATTTCTTGGAAGTCCTGCTCATCAGTCTGACTATGCTCCTCAGCGTAGGCTCCAGATGGTGATGCTGTAGCCTGAAGGGAACTAGTAGGCTGCTTAGAATGAGTCTTTCTGAGGCCTACTGACGGCTGAGATTCGGTTTTCTTATAGATTTCGTCTATGAAGGTTGTTTGGCCAAGGGTTACCGATCCTTTGGCTTTTTCAGGTTTGACTGGAGGTTTGATATTCTTTTCTAGCTTTTTCTGCTTAGTCATGCACTCTAAAAACTACTAAATCCTATTCAACCAGCAATTCTGCTAAGAGAGCGGACAGTGGAGCAGGGCTTTTACATGCTCCGTACGCAGGTTCTTACCTTCCGTTTTTAAAATCCAACTCCCCCCTAGCAGCTTTGCGCACTACTCTGTAAAGGGCAAATGGCTATACTCCTTCCTCGGAAACGGCGCCAAAATGTAGAGCTGTAACTAGGGTCTCTCACACCGCTAATTATTCCACATTAATAAGTCAATCCGGGAACGTTTTGTTATTGCAAGAAGTAGCTCAATCCGAGGCTATTTGTCCGAGTAATGCTTAGTAGTACAGGGTTGAGAAGATCAAAGGAAAACAGATGCTAAGTTGTAACTAAACTAACCTAAAAGATGGAATCACACAAAATAGTTGATCAGTCAAGGGTATGGAAACAATAACCCATCCCTCTAGAAACTGATTAAAGAAGGGAAATTAGAGCATGGACTTATAGGTCTGGGAGCTAAGCAGCGTCTTGCTGAGGCTCACTACAGCCTTAGGCCTTCTCTCACACCAAAGCAACAAATGCAGGTAAATAAATCAGCGGAAAGTAAAATGGAACAGCAGAATGGAAATGGGACAGCAATAAATGGAACAACAGTAAAATGGAACAGCAATAATCAAATGGAACAACAATATTCAAATGAAACAACAATAATCAAATGATTTACGAAACAACAACCATCACCTGTATGTACATGTTCTACATTAATATAGCAATCTAAGAGTATTGAATGATACAACTATGTTTCTAAACAGAATGATGCTACTCTCAAATCCCACGAATATTGTTTAACATAAATCCAATGACAGTAACATTCATACCAGTACTCTGTTACAGAAATGGCTGAATAAAGATACAATTCGACCCTGTGTAAATCCAATTATACAATGCAGAGTCTTTACATAGAGAAATCATTCATTCATTAAACATAACAGAGCATAGCGTATCATATAAAGAATTCATCAGACTGCTAAGTAATAAAGATAAACAAACCACACACAAATCACCGTATAATGATACAAAAGCAAGTGTCCTTCGGAGCCGGACCCTTAGCTGCCAATGGTACACTGCCTTAGATTACTCCAGACGCAGAGACGGAATAAACACCAAGTCTTTTATATTAGTCGCATTCACAAAAGTATAACAAAATCAGGTCTCAGTGAGACTCAATGATTAAAGTTTGTTCTGGAACTGTAAAATTACAAAAACAATCCTCCTCTTGCTTAATGATGTTGTGCCATTATATAAAAGAAATGACGGAGATATCTAGATAATCAGAGATAAGTAAAGCAGCGGTCCCTCAGGATTAAAGATCCTGAGGGATTCGCTAATCGTTCAATCTTTCTTGCGTTCGCCGAGCTGGTATCCCGCATTCTTTTCCTAGACTATTCAATTCCGATTTTGCTTGATCGTGTCCGCATCCGGTTCCCTACTGAAGGAACAACAGTTATTTTTCCTCTGCTTCTCGCTTTTGGGCGGGAACTCCTTGCTCGCATGTCTTCCTGCATAGAAAACGTCAATTATTAGCACTTGAGCTTCCTTTGTCTATTTTTGCACATTTTATCAAAATCCTTTATCTTCTTTGAATTCCTAATGCAGAAAAGGTTACAATTATTATTGAAAAACCACTAGATTGCTTGTCAAAAGCATACCTTCCAGGTGCTCCACACCAGGTTCATAGTGTTTTAGCTAAACAAATCCCAAACTACCGGCCCTTTCAGCAACCGTGGATTGAGGTCTCACCTGAGGTAGTATGGGAGGGTACTAGAACTAGGTTTCCGCACCCTAGGGATGTCTTGATGAGATCTTGAAGGTCTGCGAATCGATCCCTCACGCTGCGCTACTTCCGCACATATGTCTATTCAGAGAAACTACCTTCGCGAGGCTTGAAGGATGAGCGTGAATGCTCTTTACCCTTTCGGTGCTTAGTATTATTATAGATCTTGAATTAATTTAAGTATGCACAATACTTTCAGTTACCAGTTAACATAAACATATATGTGCGCAATCATAAACGATAAACAGATGCATAAACAGAAACAAAGCCACAGACATGCAATATTCCAAAACCAGCTTATCTTTATTAATGCTTTTTCCAGTTAAAATCCACTTCCTACCCTGCGCACACAGCTGCAGGGGTCCACGCACATAGTTGCGGAATGTACTAGGCCTCTGCGCATGCAGCTGCAGAGCCTCTTCTAGTACTATGACCCGCGACTTAGACTTACAGACTTCGATCCAATATTACTTTCAGAAACCCATACACATCTAATCTTCCCATCCCAAGCTACCTTCTATACTTAGAGCCTTGCTCTATTTATACATTCCTATGGTCCGCGGACCATGGGTAGGCCAACACATTCTGGATTAATCTACAATATTTTACGGCGGACTACCCTAAGACTTGACCCTTTACAATTCGCACTCTACGCACTTCGCAGAGCTTTTACCATACCAATACCCCCAAAATGTGGGCTTTAAGCCCCAAAACCATTACGCAAGGGATCCCACTACCCAATAGGCCCCCAACACAATCATTGTGGCTTGTCCCGAGTCACTTATCGATGCGGTCGAGACGCGCTGCCAAGGCTTCGCTATCCACCATCCCTGTGAGTGACACACTACTCTTCGTTGCTCCATTCTTTCCTCCTGCAACACTTCTTCAAGTTCCTGCTCCATTGCCCTTGCTACTTCGCGTAACTGATGGTGCTCATTCTACTCTGCTCGGTTAACATAGAGTGGCTTCTCATAGGATTTTAGCTTTAGCTGGGATGCCAAAGCCATGAATTCTTTGTGGAAGAGCAACAAGCCTGCAATCTCTGGTCCCGTATATTCAATGTCTGTTGAAGCTTGTGTTGCATTTTTGCAAGAGAGATGTTGTTGTCCATGAGGTCCCAATCTTCAAGTTTCTTCAAGGGCACATGGCCCAGGGATGCACTTTTCAACGGAATTTTGTCTTTTATCCCAAGATTCACCATCTCACCCTTATCTTTCATAGATCGCTTACCAGACCACAGGTTTTGTGGCGACATTTGGACTAGTCCTGCTATCGGTCTGGGAATTTGTGGTATATCTCCCACCACTGATATTAGGCTTGGCACAATGACCTCGGCTGTCGGTATTACACTGTCCCGAAGGTCCAGCATCTCTTTTGGCAACGTTGCAACCACTGGGTGTATTCTCAAAGCATCGAAGTTGGATGGGTCCATATCTATCAGATAGCTCAATAACTTAGGTCTCACAATGCCATGGGTTGTTTGGTAGACGACTAGCTGTGATTTATAGGCCAGCCGATATTCAAATTCAACCGTTCCCTCCTTTTCTGGTTCATTAATGCGATACTAACGGGAGATTGTTTCAAATCCAATTCTGACTTCATGTCTTAAATGCCCACCGTCTGCTCCTCGTTGTCTCAGATTAACCATCTTGTCATGAACAGTGACCTCAACGGTCACTTTCCCGCCTTTCTGTGCAGCAGCGCAACCCTTTATACGCAACTGCGATTCTTGCTCTAAACGCACCTTACGCGGAACCCTGTTTCCGTGCAGCTTTCCTGCAGACTCGTTTATAGTCCCGTGCCTTCTTTCAACTACTTGGAGTGCTGAGATTGTACTTCAGTCGGTTAGTCAGTCAGTCGGCCCACTCATGTAGAGCTTCATGCAACTGCCATTTACTCTTCCTGGGAAGGGCTCTCCATTAAGTTTGTCGAGTTAGACCGCGCCTCCATCTGTGACCTCTTTGACTACATATGGTCCCAACCAATGCATTCAAAGTTTTCTAGGGAATTTATCGAACTTGCTATCATATAGTAATACTAAATCAATTACTTTGAATGTGCACAACTTGATATGGTGATTGTGCTAAGCTTTCTCGCGTTTTTTCTGTACCTGTTGATGGAATCCTGCCAGAAACCGTTCTTCCTCTAGTTCTTCCAATTGTGCGAGCCTCTCTTCCAAGGCTTCACGGTCTGCCATGCTGGTCATCACTGCTATCTACAAACTGGGTACAATTTATTCCATTGGCATGATGGCTTCTGTGCCGTAGACTAACCTGAATAGTGTCTACCCCGTCAATTTCTTGCATGTGGTTTTTTATTCCCATAGCACAACAGGTATGCGTAAATCCCAATCGGTTCGCTGCGCGTTACATACTTTGGTCAATGAAGTCCCTAGAATCTTGTTGAATTCTTCTACGGTCCCGTTCGCTTGCGGATAGTATGGTGTGCTTTGCTGATGATACACCTAGAATTCCTTAGTAAGTGCGCTGATAGTTTCATTTAGGAAAAGTGTTCCGCGGTCACTCATTAAAATATTCGGGCAGCCAAACCGTGTCAAGACGTTGTCGAATAAAAATTTCACAGCCATAGCGACGATGCAGTCCTTAATTGGTTGTGCTTCCACCCATCTAGTCAAATACTCTGTCGCAGTGATGATGTATCGCGCACCCGTCTTCCCTTGAGGTGTGATAGGCCCCACAAAGTCTATCACCCATTTTTCGAATGGCTGCAGCGTCATCTGTGGATTGAGTGGCATCTCATCCCTTCACGATGGTTTCCCAGTTCGTTGACATATGTCACAGGCCCGACAGTATGCTTTCGAGTCTTGATGTAGGGTTGGCCACCATAGTCTGGCGTGAAGAATCTTCTGTGTTGTCGCCCGTCCCGCATAATGTCCTCCTGCAACCCCCATGTGCTTCTGCAAGGATCTGTCCTCTTTCAAATTCCAGTACATATCTTCATGATATTTCGTCATTACCCATCTTGTAAAGGTGTCCTGCGATAACAGTAAAATCCGTCACGCGTACCACCAATTCTTTTCTTTGCTGAACTGAATATCCCTGCGGTGCAGTCCCTATGGTTAAGAAGTGGATTATATCCTCGAAGTGGCCGTCCACGACGTGCACTACATAAAGTTGTTCATTAGGTAGTCCTTCCTCCAAATTCGTTGGCTCCTCACCGTTCTCAATCCGCGACAGGTGATTTGGGCCTACGTTTAGGCATCCTGGCTTTACGATGACCTCAAAATCATATTCTTGAAATAGTAACAATCATCTTCAAATGCGCTCCCCAAACACAGGCTTGTTCACCAGGTATTTTAATGCGGAATGATCAATATACATCTTGAAGTGTCCCCTGAGTAGATAGTGGCAGTATTTTTGGAGCGCGTATACCATCACCAATCCCTCGCGCTCAGTAGTAGAGTAGTTCTTTTTGGCTTTGGACAATCGTCGACTTGTGAACACGATCGGGTGATCAATGCCTTCCGCTCCTTCCTGTGTGAGTACAGTGCCCAGTGCAATACACGACGCATCAACATGTACATGAAATTCGATGTCCCATTTTGGGAAAACCAAAATGGGGGTGGATGCCATATTTTCCTTGAGAATCTCTAGACTTTTCTTACAATCATCATTCCAACAATATGTAGCGTCCTTTTTCAACAACTGTTCCATTGGTGCCATGATTTGTGCATAGCCCTTAATAAACTTCCGATAGTAGCCAGTGTGCCCCAACATGGTGCAGAGTTGTTTGACACTTCGCGACACTTGCAGATTGAGTATGACAGCAATCTTCGCAGGGTCCACCATCAGGCCTTGTCTGCAGAACACATGACCGAGCAAATTTCCAAAAGGGATGAGGAAGGTGCACTTCTTAAGATTCAACACAATCTGGTGCCGTCGGCAAGTATCTAGCATCAACCGTAAGCTCGCTATTTGTTTCTTGACTAGCACAAATACAGTCCAATCGTCAAAATAAACCTCCAAAAACTTATGGATGAATTCCTTGAATGCGGTCAATACTACGCGCGAAAATATCGTTGGTGCATTCTTCAACCTAAAGGGCATAACGGTGTATTGAAAACATCCCCATTCAGTTGTGAAGCTTGTCTTGCTTCTATCTTCCGGCACGATCTTGATCTGATGGTACCCTGAGAACCCATCTGTGAATGAGTACGCTTCCTGTCCACCAACATTCTCCAGGACTTCATGTGTAAATGGTGTTGGGAATGGATCATGAACACATTCATCATTCAGTTTTCAGAGGTCCACGCAGATTCAAATTTCACCCTTCTATTTTTTCTCCTGCACTATCATAGGACTCACCCAGTTAGACTCTTCCACTGGTTCAATAATTCTTGCTGCAAGCATTTTGTCTAATTCTTCGCAGACCTTTTCCTTATACTTCAGATTCAAATGGTAAGGACGCTACTTAACTAGCTTCGCGTCCAGTTTCAGAGTTATGTTCATCATCCCTAGGTCACTGAGGATCCCTTTTAACTCCATTATTTTGGTCGGGAATAAGTCTTGATATTCACGAAGTAACTCGACGACGTTATCCACCATGGCATCATCCCAATAGTCCCCTAGCGTTGCGTACTTCGGCTTCGCATCTGTACCAATGTTGACCTGTTTCATTTTTAGTGGTGCGGTGATGTCGGGGTCCTCGATTGACGGTCCTCGAAATTTGCGACTCCCTTCTTTTTTCAGAATATTAATATTTTGGGGGTCATCATCATCATCCTCCACTTGCATGTTGTAACATTCTAAGGCATGGCTTAAATGATGTGACCATACTAGTTGAACTATTTCTCGTGGTTCCTGCGGTATTTTGAAAATGGTGGCTTTCACAACTTGCAGCGCATCATCAATAGTATCTGCCCATTGGTCTTCAAATAAGAATGTTAACAAAAATCCCTCGCGCAAGATATCCCATTTTCCCATACCATGTCGGAGTTCTGTCTCGGTATACCAGTTTCTTGGGATAACGCCCAAGGTATGATAAAATAAGTGTACCCATTCAGGTTGGGGCTCTTCGCCATAGGCTTTAGTCCATTTTGTGGGGGGCATGCGCGGGTCATCACGTCCATCATACTTCTTGGTTATTCGTAGTTCCAGCTTCCCAAAACTTGGCTGCATCATCCTTTTGCAGTCGCACTAGTTTTAAAAATTTCCTTCATGTGTTCCCCACCAACGCGCAGGTATTGTGTGCAATACCCACTTTAATGCATCGAACCTTTGGTGCTCTGGTACTGCACTCTCAAACTTGTCCAAGAATTCATCCACCATTGTCAATCCATCATATGTTGGTAGATCTCGAGCCTGGGTGGTTACGCAACGCAGTGATTTGGTCATCATATTACAATTTAGCGTCGTCACTTCACTTAACCGATTGTGCCATCGTTCATCTTCTTCGTTTGAATCCGCAAGGTAGGACTCTGCACGTTCCCACGAGACCCTTCCATTTGTAGTCGGATTTAGCTAATCCTGGTTTTGTGCGGTTATTTTGTAGATACAATCTAGCTCCTCATCGCCTCCATCATCATGCACGAGTTCGGTGTAGCGTTCTCCTTCAGCGGGATCTAGCGGAACTATCATGCGTAGGGACTTTTTCTCGAATATCATCTTCCGGCTTTTTAGGTTGATGAATCCATTCATATCCGTAGCCTAGTCTATTCCTAGCAATGCGGGGTAAGGATTACTGTCATCTACAATCTCTATTACCTCGAAGTCCATCTGCGTGCTCGCACCTTCGATATCCACTGTTACCCCTTGCAATCTACCCATGGGCAAGATATTTTGTTGGTTTGCCATCCGTAATTGAATAGGAGACCATTGTAACATGGGCTTGCCTAGGCGTTCCCAAGTCTTCTTTGGTAACATGTTCACGTCCGAACCCAGGTCTAAGATTACCTGATCCATCTCATATTCGTCGATTTGCGCCATCAATCTCATTTCCCTCTCGGTGCGCAGTGCATGCCTACCCAATTTTTGGACTACGTGCGGTTCACCCAGTCCTGCGCACTCAGCAATGAGCTCTTGTAGTCCCTTAACCGCCTTATTGTCGCGTAGCAACTTCATGCATGTCTCTAAAAAGGTAGTAAGCATAGAAGGATCCATTCCTATTTCTGGTTGATCCTTACTACCTGAAGTAGAGACCTCCGTGAAGCTCTTCTTAGCTTCCATAAATGTTTCTCTTGCACGTTCCAAGTCAAACCCAGGTTCCTTTGTAGGAGCCTTGCGTACCCATGTATCTTCTTCAGGCTGCTTCCCCTTATCTTCCCCTGTGGTCGCGCCACTTTTGAGCACCATGTTTACGTTGGGGTTTTCTTCGCGCATTTCTGACCTCATCATTATATTTTGGGTTGGAGTAGTAGGCTGTACTACCCATTTCTCTCGTATTTGTGCAATCAGTGTCGGACAATCTACCATTTCATGATCAAAATGCTCACAGTACGGACAAGATATTCTCGTCGAGTTGGTACAATTGCGCATGTAGTGCCCAGGTCCTCCACAATTGTAACATATTAGCTATCCACGCCCTCGTCCATGTCCCATTCCTCCTCGCCCTTGTTTGTGTCCTTGGAATCCACCGCGTGCCATTGCTGTGGCTGGATCCTGACCTCGCGCTTCGATCTGCATCTTGTAGGCAAGCGTTCGATCAATTAATAATTCATAGCTCTGACATTTTCTCTCATTGTGGCCTACTGATCTATAGAAATTACAAAATAGCTGCCGCGGAGTCTGTGTATACTTCTGCAACAGATGACAATTGTCTGTAGTGTGCTTTCCTCCCACCTGACAGATCGCGCACCAGAGCGCGGGCGCCACGCTTGGGCCTGCTTATGCCTCTAGCCTCAATGACATTGGTCCTCCTCCCACCAAATAGTTTGCAAATACAGGGCAGTGATCCCTATCGTGGCCCTGACCTTTACATTTTATGCACCACACTTCTTCACGCGCTTCCAGCCGGGGTGTCCTATTCTGCTTCAAACTCTACATTTCCCAGCATAGGTTTTGTAGCTACGCGTGGATTTTTTAGACTCCCAACCCTAGATCCTGTATCGGTGTTTCGTGCAACGTCATTGCCATTTCCAATGCCTCTACCTGGGTTGAGAGCTTCTATTGTGACAGTGTTGTCCTCAGGTGCGGCATCAAAGACGCCACAAACCACGCGTGGTGCTGCGCATTTGTTAGTGTCATATTAGCCTTGTGGATCGTACTTTTCAGCCTCTGATCCAGATCCCAAGGGGTTTCGCCTAGAAGCATCGTGATCTCCTTAAATCCGATGATCGACTGCGTTTCCAATTTCGGCCAGCTAAATTCTCTGTTCATTGCAATCTGGATCTTCGCTATTCCGACATTCGGGTGATCATTCTAGTGCTTGACATACCATGTTAGTGCGCGGCCCTGCAGTGTGCTTACCAATGTGGCCTTCTTAATATTATCATCCATAACCCTGTGTGCTTTCCATACTTCTCTTACTACGAACCAAAACTGATCTAGGTCTTCGTTTCCTACTCCTCTGAATATAGGCAACTTGATCGCACTCGCCATGCTAAACTGCTGGTTTAGTGGAGGCGGTGTGGGCAAAGTAGGAGGTGAAGAAGGTGACGGGAGTGGTGGCATTAGCGGGAATGATAACTATGGAATGCGCTGCCTGATCAAACTGACTGCACTCCTCGGAGAAACCTAAGCGCGCTCTCCGTCACTTGCTCGCGGAGGTGAAATTAAAGGACTGTTTCCTAACCCTTCGATCCCTTTGTAGACCTTTCCGCTTCTCGTTGTTCCACTCATTAATGTATTCGCATCACCCGTTTTTCACATAACAGCATCTTAATCCAAGTATTCAAAGACTAGATGTATTTACCTCGCGGTCCCTTGAGAAAACGTCTCTCTGCTTCACTGTAGCTGACAGTTGTGTCTATCACAAATTAAGTGATGGACCCTCCTATGATCCGATCCAGGTAATGGTCTACAGCCCATGCGATCTTATCTTCAGATGCCTCTAGCCTGTGCACCAACTCTGGAGTCCACACTATGGGTTGATCAAGCTTGCACCTTCCCTGGCTGTTTGCTAGCCTCGCGATCCACTCATACAGCTCTGAAGAGAAAGACACAAAGAAGATCTCGTGGATTTTTGTATATACGTAGCGATCCAGCCACCTATTCTCAGATATCTGCAGGGTTTTATTTTCCTGTACCATGAACTTGTGAAGCTTTTGATCCAACCAATCTTCAATTTCCTTCTTCGTAGGGTTCCAACGTTTTGACATCAGACATCCCTTAGGCAGATCCCGGTCCCGGCAACAGAACCATTATTTGGCTTGATGGGGCCTGACCTAGGTTCAAAGTGTTTTAGCCAAAAAAATCACAAACTACCGGCCCTTTCGGCAACAGTTCGTAGATCGCGGACTGAGGTCTCACCCGAGGCAGTATGGGAGGATGCTGGAACCAGGTTTTTGCACCCTAGGGATGTCTTGATGAGATTTGGAAGGTCCACGAATCGATCCCTCACACTGCGCTACTTCCGCATAGCCATCTGTTCAGAGCAACTACCTTTGCACGGCTTGAAGGACGAGCACGAATGCTCTTTACCCTTTCTGTGCTTAGTATTATTATATATCTTGAATTAATTTAAGTATGCACAATACTTTCAGTTACCAGTTAACATAAACAGATATGCGCGCAATCATAAATGGTAAATAGATGCATAAACAGAAACAGAGCAACAGACATGCGATATTCCAAAACCAACTTATCTTTATTAATGCTTTTTCCAGTTACAATCCACTTCCTACCCTGCGCACACAGCTGCAGGGGTCCGCACACACAACTGCGGACTCTACTAGGCCTCTGCGCACACAGCTGCAAAGCCTCTTCTACTACTATGACCCGTGACTTAGACTTACAGACTTCAATCCAATATTACTTTCAGAAACCCATACACATCTGATCTTCCCATCCCAAGCTACCTTCTATACTTAGAGCCTTGCTCTATCTATACATTCCTATGGTCCGCAGACCATGGGTAGGCCGACACATTCTAGATTAATTTACAATATTTTAGGGCAGACTACCCTTAGACTTGACCCTTTACAATTTGTGCTCTCCGCACTTTGCGGAGCTTTTACCATACCAATACCCCAAAAATGTGGGCTTTAAGCCCCAAAACCGTTACGCAGGGGGTCCCGCTGCCCAACAAGAAGTCCAAAGAATTTATTTTGAGTCAAAAGTGTCAAATTACCTCTTCAAGACCAAGTTGGCCTAGAAGTGAAGAAGTTAGTGTGATTGGGGTTATTCATCCTCCTTAGAAGACTATATATAAGAGATCATCCAAACTCATCAGAGACTCACTCACTCATTCAATGAAGGAAGCATGAACAAGAAGCAAGAAGCCAAGCGAGGGTCTAAAAGGAAGAAGGAAGACAAAAATTTCGATTTTCCTCTCTCTTAGTCTGTCACACGTGCGAAAGAGGCTAGGGTTTTTGCATCTATAAGGTTGAAGCTTCTTAAGAAGCAAAAAAGCGACAAAATCCAAGGAAGGAAGGTCAATTTGATCACATACTAGCATTTGAAGAAGGAGCAGTCCAAGCGAAAGAAGGAGGAAGCCTAAAAAGCCCTACTTCATCCACACGTGCATAGTTGCATCTTGTTGCAGGGAGCCAAAAATTGCATACCTGCAGTGAGGGCTGAAAATTTGTTGTTGGTGTCGAAGTTGTGTAGTTGGAAGAGATTTGACTCAGTTTGACTTGGTGAAGAGAGGCACATCCTCAAAGAAGGTTGACTTGGTCTTGGAAGGCTCTTGGTCTTGAGTCTAACGGTATCAAAATTCTTCATCTGAAAAATTTATAAGAAGAGAAGAGATTTTTGTGGGTTTCCCTCTCTAGGAGAGGTTTTGGCCTTGGCTATCAACCTACATCCTACTTGTTCTATTTATCTTCATGTTTTGGTAGTTGTTTGATGATAAGAACAACTTAATAATAAGAGAAGAAGAAGCTAATTATAAACAAAAGTAAAAGTAGATCACAAGAAATTTTCAAGTTAAAGAAAAATCGATCAAATCTAAACCTTATTTATTTCTCAACATGGTTTCAAAACTAAGGTTGAATAAGGGAATAATGAAGATCACTACATCCTTGAAGAAGTCATTGAAGTTCTCATTGAAGTAGTTTTTTATGATGACAAGTCATCAAAACATATAGGGATCTCTTATTATCTATTAAGAACTATATGACCAAGACTTTCACTACAAAGAACAAAGGATTATTCTTAGCACTCATAGATACTTTTGAAGATGACAACATATGGTAATAAAATAATAGTGGAAATAATAAAATAAGATTAGAATACATTATCATATTTTAAAGGGAAAAAAGAAAAAACTACTTTTTCAACTTGTATTTTCAGCTTATCTCCCTATGGGTTTACTCAAATTTTAATGGGGAACACTTGTTGGATGTATAATTTGATTCCTCATCCAATGAGTACCCATGTTGCATACTTTCGATGGACCCTTCTACATGAAAAAAGAGAAATACATGAAAAACATGATTACAATCACAATTTTTCATGTATTTCTCTTTTTTCGTGTAGTTGGGTCTATCCAAAGTAAGCAACATGGGTACTCCTTGGATGAGGAATTAAATTTTGCATCCAATGAGTACTCCTGCTCAAAATTTGAGTGAAATCTTAGGGAGATAAGTTGAAAAAGTAGTTTTATTATTTTATTATTTTTTAATCTTTTTACCTTTTTACCTTTTTACCCCTAAATGGTGAATCATCCCCCATTATTGACATCATCATCTTGAATGCTATTGGTTCTTATAAATTTTATTTTGGTTGTACATTTTTCTTCGAAGGTTCTCTAATGGATCCTATCAAAAGTAATATCTTCTCATTTTGTCAATCTTGGAGACAAGAAGAACTATGTAGTCAGAGGAATTGGATCAACCAAATTGTAGCTAGAATATGGAGGGAACATACATACCAACAACATCCTATATGTCTCGTGTTTGAAGAAAAAATTACTTTCTATTTCTTGTCTAGAAGATAAAGGAGATAGAATTGCATTTGTAGATGGAAAAGTTATGGTATGGGGTAAGGGATCTAACATTAATAATGCAAAAATCACTAGGATTTGTGAGGGGAGGATTTATAGATTACTTACACCTCACTCTCAAGTGTTGGTTCACCTTTAAATCAATCCATGTGAAATATGGCATAGAAGGTTTGGAAACCTTCATTACAAAATCATACCATATTTAAACTCTATTGTAACACCCCCTCCTCCCAAGTCTAACGAAGCAACTTGCCATCCAAGGTAAACATGCGACGAGAGAGGCTCTTATAAGGGATTCAACTTCCTTGGTGACCTTAAGGAAATGGAACCGACGGAACATATCAAACAAACCCATCCACATCAGCAATAACACCTTCAGGGGACATGTCAACCACATAGACATCCTGTCCCTGAGTCCCACTGATGATTTGAGCCTTTTAACCTAGAGTTGCTCTCATGATATATGCATGAAAACGATCAACCCAAAGTCGCTCTCAAAGGCCTATGTTCTAGTGACTATGGAATTTTCTCAACAGTCCTGTGCCAACGACCACGAGATTTGAGCCACTTTTCTAGCCCAAAATCCCAACCTCTACCCTGAAATTTCTACAACCTTCAGAATCCATCAAAGACATGATAAGCATCCCCAACCAGGATTGACATTTTGTCAAACGCTTGGCATCAATGTAACCTACAGGTCTAGGATACAAGATAGAGCATAAATGACCGAAAGAACTTATGAAACATAACGAGAAGGATCACCTCCTTCTCCATTAAACTATTATATCATAAATTAGGTCTGGCATCCATTCATTTAACAATTACAACTAAATACATGAAATAACCATGACACTAACTAGTCATTTAAACATGCTTATAACCAACATAAAACCATCTATGTAGGTTTTAACCCCGTACAAAAATTACCTGCATACGAATTCTAAAACACAGAAAATAAACAATGCGAGAGCATAACACATAAAACACATATACACAAAGATTTTCCCCTGGATCCCAAAACCGGGACTACCAGCTTGATTTTTCATTATTTTCCTTTCAATGTTACAATACATATTTATACATGTCGAAGCATCCAATACCATGGACCGAAAATCATCGCGTCCAAAACCATTGTGTCCAACCATGGACCGAAAACCATTGTGTCCAAAATCATGTGTGAAAATCATGCACAAAACCATAGGTAGGTCCCCCCAACCTAACATAGGGTCCAAAACCAAAATTTTCCAGGGCGCTACCCCGGGCCCCATAGAGTGGGGTTACCTGCACCCCTCAAACCCCCTGTGACTCCCCCCGCCCTCTGCTACGCAATCGACGCAACGAAAGGGGGGCTCTGCCCCCTTCTAACCCCCCGGTTAACTACGTGAGCTAGCCGTGGAAAGAATATAACACAACCCAATATTCTCCCACTTGTTGTTTTCTTTGCACATGGGGCCACAAGAGAGCTTAGTCATTTATCCAACCTTGCAACACCCATTGTTTCTCTACACCAAGAGAACTTATCAGAGCTCACAGATTTTGTTAATGCATCTACAGTATTCTTCAAAGTGTCCACCTTTACTAGCAACACCTTTTTGTCTTCTATCATATTCCTTACAAAGTGATACTAAACATCAATGTGCTTTGTCTTTGAATGATATGCAGGGTTCTTTGCCAAGAAAGTTGCACTTTGGCTGTCACAGTATATCCTTATATCTCCCTGTACTAACCCCATATTTGAACACAATCTCTGCAACCAAACTGCTTCCTTTCTTGCATGAGTGGCTGCCATGTATTCTGCCTCTATAGTTGATAGTGCCACTACAGATTGTTTCTTACTCATCCAACTGACTGCACCTCCAAATAGGTTAAACACATACCCACTTGTAGATCTTCTCTGATCCAAATCTCCAGCCCAGTCTACATCAACAAAGCCATGAATATCCAACACTCCGTTCAATCCTGTTCTTCTTTGGTAGCACAAACCATAATCGCTAGTGCCACGCAAATACCTGAAAACCCGCTTCATTGCTATCCAATGCTCCTTCCCTGGTTTTGACATAAACGTGCTCAATACTCCCACTGCATGTGTAATGTTTGGTCTAGTATAGACCATCACATACATCAGGCTACCGACTGCACTTGCATATGGAACACGGGACATGTCCTCTTCCTCTTCTTGTGTCTTGGGACACTGTTCAACAGATAACTTAACACCTACAAGAATAGGAACTTTCACTGGTTTACTATCCTGCATATTAAACCTCTGCAATATTGTCTCGACATACTTCCTCTGGTTTAACTAGAGCTTCCTCTTTGTCTGATCTCTTTTAATTTCCATGCCCAAAATATAGTTTGCAGCACCAAGATCTTTAATTTCGAACTTGGAGGACAAATGGGTCTTCAAATCCTGGATAATTTCTTTGTCATTTCCAATCAGCAACATATCATCTACATACAAGACCAGATAAATAACATGGTCACCAATTAATTTAAAATACACACAGTGATATGCTTTGCTTCTGGTGAAGCCAAGTCCTCATATAAATGTATCAAATTTCTAATACCACATCCTTGGTGACTGTTTTAACCCATACAGAGACTTCTTTAACTTGCGTACCAGTTCTTTCTTACCCTTCACCGCAAAGCCTTTAGGTTGCTTCATGTAGTTCTCATCTTTGAGATCGCCATGAAGAAATGTTGTCTTCACATCCATCTGTTCTACCTCAAAATCAAAAGCAGCAAAAACAGATAAAAGTAATCTAATAGAAGTTACCTTGGCAACAGGAGAAAAAATATCACCAAAATCAATTCCCAGCACCTGGGAATAACCTTTTGCTACCAACCGAGCTTTTTATTTCTCCACCTTTCCTTCTACATTTGTCTTCTTCTTGAACACCCATTTGATGCTAATGGGTTTCCTTACAGCCAGCAACTCCACCAGATCCCAAGCCTCATTTTTGTGCAAAGATGCCATTTCATCAACCATGGCCTCTTTCCAGAGTTTTCCATCCTCTGAATCTACTGCTTCCTTTACAGTTTTGGGATCATCATCAATAATAGATAAAAAAAAATTTGAATAGAAACCAGATGGACTATACCTTTTTGGTTGCCTTATTTCTCGAACTAATCTTCTCACACCCGGAGTTTGTGGCTCTTCATCTTCTGGTTCCTCCTCTGTTATAGAGTCTGATTCTTCCTCCTTTAGCTCAAACTCTATCTCCTCAGGTTCCTTTGGTTGGACTTCATGTTTAATAACATCTTTCACCTCTCTGAACACCACATTTCGGCTGTACACAACCTTCCTTGTTACTGGGTTCCAAAGCTTATAACCCTTTAAACCATCCTTATACCCAATAAAGATGCACTTTTTAGATTTACTATCCAACTTGGTTTGTTTCTCCTTTGGAACATGTACATATGCATCACATCCAAATACCATCAGATGTGAAAGAGAGGGTTTCCTACCAGTCCATACCTCTTGTGGAGTCTTATCCTCCAACGTTAATGAAGGTGATCTATTGACCACGTAACATGTTGTCTCCACCGCCTCTGCCTAGAATTCCTATCCTAACCTGACACCACTGAGCATGCTTCTTGCCCTTTCCATCAACGTCTTGTTCATTCTTTCTGCAACTCCATTTTGTTGAGGTGTATATGGAGTAGTATTCTGTCGTGCTATACCACACTTCTTACAGAATTCTTCAAATTTCTTACTGCAAAACTCTCCACCGTTATTTGTCCTCAACACCTTTATCTTCTTCTCTGTCTGGTTTCCCACCAGAGCCTTAAATTCTTTAAACCTGTCAAAGACTTCAAATTTCTTCTTAAGGAAATATATCCATGTATTCCTTGAGAAGTCATCTATAAATGATGCATAGTACATAGACTTACCCAGTGATGGAACCTTCACAGGTCCAAACACATCACTATGCACAAGCCCTAATATCTGTTTCGCCCTCTTACCACCAAAGGGGAAACTCACCCGATTATGCTTCTCATATACACAATTTTCATAGAAATCAAAATCCAAAGAGCTATTACTCATACATTTTACCATACCTTTACCATAAAGTATTTGAAGTCCCTTCTCTCCAATATGTCCAAGCCTTTAATGCCACAGCATGGTCTTCTCTCCAGAGACCACTAGCTTTTCTGTTCCACTTTCGAGTACCACAAAACTATTGCACCCATCAACAACAGTGCTACCTTGCAGCTTGTACAGAGTTCCAATCCGAACTCCCCACATCAATACCAGTGCTCCCTGAACCATATTACAAGTATCCTTCTCAAACACTGTTTTTACACCTGCATCATCCATCTTGCTTATAGAAATCAGATTTCTGGCCAATGCAGGAATATGTAGAACATCTGGAAGTGTTCTAACCCTTCCACCTTGCAACTTCAACTTTAATTTTCCACGACCAACGATTCTAGCCTTCCTATCATCCCCTAAGAAGACATCACCACCATCATATTTCTCATACTCGTAGAACCACTCTCTATGGGGAGTGAAGTGAAAGGATACACCTGAGTCAATCAACCATGCCTCATGATCTACATGCGTACTTGAAGAAGCCAAGTACACATCCCCACCTTCATTTGAGGTGGTTTTCACCTCTATAGAAGGAGCATCATCAGATCCCTTTCCTTTGTTAGGAGCTTTATATTTACAGTGCCTTTTGTAGTTCCCTTCCTTTTCGCATTTCCAGCACACCACCTTTATAGGTTTTCCTGGAGATTTAGATCTACCTCTAGATTTAGATCTCCCACTCGATGAATTATTTTTGTTTCTGTTCTGGGAACATCCTTGTATAGACAAGGCATCACCATTCTGGCTCTCCATATTTTTTCTGTCTCATCTCCTCCATCAGCAAGGATGAGACTATTTCATCAAACTGCAAGGCAATTGCATTGCTACCTATTACTATAACCAGACTATCCCACGAATCTAGTAGAGAACACAACAAACTAATGCACTTATCTTCATCTGAAATTTTGATATCAACAGACGATAACTAACTTACCACAGTATTAAACGCATTCAGATGCTCTGTCACCGAGTCTCCATCTTTCATCCTTAGGTTATACAGCTTTTTCCATAGGAATAGTTTATTCACCAGAGACTTAGATTGGTACAAATTCCCTAACTTGTCCCACAAAGCCTTCACCGTAGCTTCCCCTGATACATTCAGCAATACTGAATCTGAGACACACAATCGTATTGTGCTCTTTGCCTTCCAATCCAACTTCTTCCATTCTTCATCAGACACTCCCGTTGGTTTAGTACTCAGATCTACCACAATCTACTAATCTTTATCCACCAACAGATCCTCCATCTTGAGTTTCCACAACTCAAAACTCTAACCATTAAATTTATCGATCTCTATCTTTCCACTGCTCGACATCTTCTTTCACCACTAGAATCGATCCTGCAGATCTCCCACTGAACGGGGTCTACCACAAGCCCGAGCGAAACCCCTCAGCAACAAAGGCGTCCCCTTGAATCCAAAACAACTCTGATACCAAATGTATGTTTTAACCCCGTACAAAAATTACCTGCATACGAATTCTAAAACACAGAAAACAAACAATGCAAGAGCATAACACATAAAACACATATACACAAAGATTTTCCCCTGGATCCCAAAACCAGGACCACCAGCTTGATTTTTCATTATGCTCCTTTCAATGTTACAATACATATTTATACATGCCGAAGCATCCAATACCATGGAATGAAAATCATCATGTCCAAAACCATGGACCGAAAACCATTGCGTCCAAAACCATGGACCGAAAACCTTCGCATCCAAAACCATGTGCGAAAATAATGCACAAAACCATAGGTAGGTCCGCCCAACCTAACATAGGTTCCAAAACCAAAATTTTCTGGGGTGCTGCCCCAGACCCCATAGAGTGGGGTTGCCTGCACCCCTCAAACCCCCTATGACTCCCCCCACTATGCAATCGGCGCAACGAAGGGGGGGCTCCGTCCCCCTTCTAACCCCCGAGTTAACTACGTGGGCTAGTCGTGGAAAGAATATAACACAACCCAACAATATAAATATCATAGATATGACAACCATTGAATCCATAGGACTTAGCTTATATTAATCATAGGAAAATACGACTAGGTTCAGGACTTCCATGTACCACATGACCATAGACATGGCTGAACCAAAGCTCTCTTCCAGTCAGTCACCCCATTCCATATTCCAAGCATGAATGTGGGATCTCATAGAACAACCAATCCAAGAAAAACCAAGGGAATCTAGAGGTTAAACCACCTCCACCCTCACCAAATTGTGATCATACCAAAACGAGTGCTCTGATCACAACTGAACCGAATTTGGAATGCCATCCGAAATCCATCATATCCTTGAGGAAGTTTCCATCTCCTTGTCTCTCAGGATTTTCCATAATCCAATCCCAAATCACTAGGCCCTAAACTAAGACCAATCTCTCAGTCTTTACTGCAATCCAAACCCATATCACTAGGCCCTAAACTGATACTTCTCCCTCAATCTTTATTGTGTATCCCACCAAAACCATTCAAGGGATTCCTAGGCCTTTGGGAATGAACCTTGAGACCACCTCTGCCTCGTATTCTGAAATCCATCTGGAAAACCAAAGCTCAAAACCAAGATGAACCTCCCAACACCATGGCATCCAGAAAAAGGCAAGGCTAGGTTGAAAACCACTGTCATAACTCGGCAAAACCATGCCATTGACAAGAAGAGAACCATACACCAACATGAAAATATATGCATGTCCAAATCAGCTAGGAAATCACACATGAAAAAGGTTACATGTAAGTATTCCTGTTGAAGTTTCTTGATCCTACTCTTCTTCCTTGATCCTTGCTTTCCTTCCCTTCCCTTTTCTTGTTTTTCCTTCCTTGATCCAAATCTAGAGTGCTCCAAGAAAACTCTAAGTGACCAAGAGTGTGAGAGAGAGAGAATAATGAGAGAGCTCCAAACTTGAGCTGACAAAAAGTTACCAACTGATCCTCAAAAGCCTTTTATGAGTGAGGCCTCTATTTTCTTCATTTTCCATTATTTTCCTTCAATTTCCCATCACATGCAACATGTGACCTTTCACCTTACTTTTCTTCTAATTCCCTTTATTTTAATAAATAAATGTGCCAAAAGTTCCTTTTTTCCTTCTAATGCCTTTGCCTTTGCCAATTTTCCTTAGCTAAAACACACATCTAGTGATGCCCACCACGATATATTTTCCCAACATTCAGCTTGGAATAAGTATCCCTTAACCATGGTATTATTTTTCCTGTATTAACTTTTATTACATGAAATTTTCACTAGGGTTGTTACAGAACCCTCCCCCTTGGGGAACATCATCCTCAGTGTTAAACCACACCATGGCCTCAGAAAAACCGTTGAAAAGAAAACATACTGCCCATGGAGCGTTATACCTTAGTCATTGCAGTATTCACATTGAAAGACCCAATCAAAAGCAAAACATCATGACAACATGACAATATAAAAATCATAATAGTATGACACCCATACACCTATTGGAGCTTTATAACTTATCTCATGGCAGTATTTATATCCATATACATATACATGCATATACCAAAACATCAACAAAACATATGCCAAACATATACCAACATCAAACCAAAACTACTTTTCCTCAACTGACAAGCAATGAAGGATACAGGGCCCGCATATAATCCGCCATCTCCTATGTATCTTCTTCAAGCCCAAAGTGATTCCATTGCACTTTAACTTTCTTTATGGCTTTGTTCCTAAGCATGAGATGTTTCCGCTGCAATATGCACTAAGGCTATGGAACTATCCTTCTTACTCCACTTGCAATACATACCAATCAATAACATGATCAACATCCTTTATATACTTCTTAAGCAATGAAATATGGAAAACATCATGGAATCTCACTGTTGGAGGCAGTGCAAGCCGATATTCCATTGGTCCAATCCTCTCAAGGATCTTGAAAGGCCTGCAATACCATGGTGCCAACTTGGTACATGAATCGATCCTCAAAGAAATTTTCTTGGGCTTGATGTGCAAATACACATGCTCCCCAACCTGAAATTCCTTGAACAGCTTGTGCTGATTTGCATAACCCTTCTATCTATCTTGTGCTACCATTAGATTCTTCTTTATAACCTACATTTCCTGCTCCATGTCTGCCAACGTGTCCAGTCCAATAAGTACCCTCTTCATTGGATCACTCCAACTAATGGGAGTTTTACAACTCTGTCCATACAATGCCTCGAAAGGAATCATTCTCAATGAATCCGGATAGCCATTGTTGTATGTGAACTCGAGAAACGCTGGTGCATCATGTACATCCCCAATGTATCCTCCAAGATCTTGTTGACCCTCTCTACTTGTCCATCTGTCTGCAGATGATAATCTGTATTGAAGGCCAAATCTGTACCCAAGCCTGCAAATGGCTCCTTCCAGAACTTGGAAGTGAACTTTGCATCCATGTCCGACACAATCTTCTTTGGAACACCATGCAATCTCACTATCTCTTTGATGAACACTTTTGCTACCTCACTAGTTGAATATGTAGTCTTTACTGGAATGAAGTGATCTACCTTTCGCAACCTGTCAACCACGACCATAATAGAGTCATGCTGCCTCGCTGTCCTTGGAAGATCTGTAATGAAAGCCATGGAAATAACCTCCCATTTCCATTCCAAAATGGCTATAGGTTGTAGTAAACAACTTGTATGCTTACATTCTACCTTTACTTGGTGACAATCTAAACATCTAGCCACAAACTCTGCCACTTCCTTCTTTAAATTCAACCAATAGTAAAACTTATCTACTATTGTCAACTTCTTCTGATATCCTGGATGAGCCGAGTATGGCTTGGCATGAAATTCCCTCAAGATAAGCTTCTCTAGCTCACTGCAATCTGGTACATATATCCTGTATCTAAATCTCACCAAACCATCTCCCATGACACGGTAGTTTGCATCCCGATCACTTGTACATGTACATGCACATGTACCTATACCTGTACCTGCGTTATGTTGTAACATGTGCATAATATCCATGTATTTGTCATCTCGCTATCCTTCTTTCAAGATCTTATCCTATAAATGTATCCCATAAGAGCTCATAGTTGCTATATGATTTACCTGTACCTTCCTGCTGAGAGAATCTGCAACCCGGTTCTCCTTCCCTTTTATGTATCTGATCTCGAAGTCGAACTCACTAAGGGTAGCCAACCATCTAGCTTGTTTGGCATTCAGATTCATCTAATCAAACAAATATCTCAACCCACTGTGATCTCTCATCAATGTAAACCTCATGCCAAGAAGATAGTGCCTCCACATCTTCATTGCATTATAATCGTTGCTAGCTCAAGATCATGCATCAGATAGTTCTTCTCATGCTCATTCAGTTTTCATGATTCATAACACACTACCTATCCCTATTGCATGAGAATTTCACCATGTCATCTCTTGCAAGCATCTATACACACTAAAAACTCCTTGTCTGGATCCACAATCGTTAGTACTGGTGCATGTGTCAACCACTGCTTAAGCTTCTCAAAACTAGCCTCACATTCTTCTGTCCATTTGAACTTCTTACCTTCCCTCTGTAATGATGTGATATGATATGAAATGTGAGAAGTTCCTGATGAACCTCATGTAGTAACTTGCGAATCCCATGAATTATCTCACCTCATCCACATTCTTAGGAGTTGCCCACTCCATGATAGCCCTTATCTTTTCTGGATCTACTGCTATGTCATCATTGGAGACATCATGCCCCAAGCAATGTACCTAATTCTGAAATAAAATTCACTTTATAAGTTTCGCATACAACTAGTGCTCTCTTACCAATCTCAACACTGCTGCTAAATGCTCGGCATGTTCTTTGTCATTCTTAGAATATACCAGTATGTCATCAATGAGTACAATAAAAAACTTGTCCAGATAAGGATGCAACCCACTATTCATTAAATACATAAATGTAGTTGGAGCATTAATCAAACCTAATGGAACAACAACAACAAACTCATAATGCCCATACCTGGTCTTGAATGCAGTCTTGAAGATATCCTCTTCCTTGATGTATACCTGATGGTATCCCAATCTCAAGTCGATCTTCGAGAAAATCCTGCTCCCTTCAGCTGGCCAAACAAGCCATCAATCCTTGACAAAGGGTACATGTTCTTGATTGTTACCTTTTTCAGCTACATGTAATCAATGCACAATCTAAGAGTACCATCTTTCTTCTTTGCGAACAACACTGGTGTGCCGCAAGGTGATACACTGGGTCTGATGTATCGTTTTTCCAACATTTCCTTCAAATGCAACTGCAACTCTACGAACTCAGGTATGCTCATCCTGTAATGTGCTTTTGATGTCGGATTCCCCCCCTGGAACCAACTCAATAGAAAATTCTACCTCCCTATGAGGTGGAAACTTTGTAATATCCTCAGGGAATACATCTTGAAATTTCTATAAAACTGGGTACCTTCTCAACACATCTACATCCTCAACCTCCCTACCCTTGTCACTAGAAATGTGTACTGCAAAGATCACACAGCCTTTTCTGCAACTACGCTTAGCTTGCATAGCAGTAACCATCCTCACTGATGTAGGCTTCTTCTTTCCCTGCAAAGTCCTCTTTTCAACATTGTCATCCACACACTCAATGGCCTTGTCGAAGCAATCCACTTTGGTTCTATGAAGGTATAGCCAATCCATACCCAAAAGCATACCATACGACCCCAATGACAATACATTCAAATGTGTTGTTGTAGGCATACCATTTAACTCAAATGCACAAGCTCCTACCCAATGGTGAACTCACTTATTTGTACCTGTAGCCAACTGTACCAACCAAAATTCTGCATGCACTTCTTTTCTCAAACCACACTTATCCACCGAGTCGGGATTAATATAACTACAGTTAGATCCAGGATCAATCAAAATAGAAACAAATTGATCACAAAGCTTACCATCCATCTCAATGATCGATGCCTGATGATCTGCCTGCCTGTTGTCCACAGCTGCATAGATCCAAGGAATGTTATGACCAACATCACCAATTGTATGCGCCTCTTGAGCACTATATATCTGGGGTCTACCACCACTATGATACTACAGACTATCCCTCTTACGATGATCCTTACCACATATCCAACACTGCAATGGTTCCCTACCACCTCCTCTAGGCTGCTGCTCTCCACGTCCCTTCTCAGTTGCATTGAATCTCCTGTAAGGAACTATATTTTCTTTCTCACTTACATCTTGAGGTATTGCTCTCTTTGGTGGCCATATTCCTTTATCTTTCTCATTTCTTTTCAAGTGATGCTTAGGCTCAACTTTTCACTTCGACTTCTCATAACAATGCTTTAACTTTTGGATGACCTCCTCCAACGATCTAGGCTCATCGAAATTAATGCGGTCTCTGTATGCAACTGGAAATCCACTAATGAATCTATGAGCCTTGGCCTTCTCCTCCCTAAGGTAAGGTACATATCTCAACAACTCCAAAAATATGCTAGTATACTCATCATCTGTCATAGAACCCATCCGCAACTCATAAAACTCCTTAGCTCTGTCATCATAGTACCTCTCCGACAAGTACTTCTTCTTGAAGATCCTTTCAAATGCATGCCAAGTCAAATCCTCCTCATGTATACCTTTGACATTCTTCACGTCTTCCTACCAAATATCCACTTTACCTTTGAGATTGAAAGTGTCTATCTTTGCTTTTATGTTTTCTAAATAATCATGCAATTAGAAGAATTTCTTCATACAAAGCAACCATGCTTCTGTATCTTGTGATTTCTTCATCTCTCCATCAAAGATAGGTGGCTTTTCTTTCTTAAACTCATCCAGAAAGTATCCCCTATCACTCCTCTTGTCAGGATGATAATGATGACGATCATGATGCCTGTCAGAGCCAAAATTGGAATAGTACCTGTGTCGATCACCTCTCCTATCCAGAGTGTCCAATAACCTTCCATCTCTGATCGTGTCAGATCTATCCGACTTGTGTCTACTAGGAGACCTACTACCATATGCCCCATTAATTCTTTCCTCATTTCCATGGCTGATCTAAAGTGGTCCCTATCGTTGCAAATTTGACAAAATGTAAAGTAGTATCGCATTCAAGTTTGCTTTCTTCTCTTGTGCCTGCACGATTTTGTCATTGTCTTCTTTACAACTCCTTATTTCTTCTTTCAAGCTTCTCAATGTGTCTTCCAAATCAGAAGAGTGCCCCACACCATGATACCCATCTGATGCATAGGGAGATTATATGTAGTCTACCACCTTGCTAGCCATCTGATCTATTTCCTGCAAGGCATACTATGTCAGCTAAACCAAATCACAATAAACCAACGTACCTTAGCATAATTCAAGGAGGATACCTTTTCTTCAAGATCATCAAATCAATGTGATACATGTATAACATAATCATAACAACATATATACATATGTCAAATAAGTGTATCAACACATAAACATCATTCTAGCTAGGGTCTAGTCATCAATGCAAGGCCATATCAAGAATGCATGATATGACCTCATGCATGACAACAACCATTACTCCAATGTACACATTGCCACATGCAACTATCAACATTCATAAGAAATGCCTAATCAACTACACATATGTATGAACACATGTAGTCGAGCATAAGTGATCAATTCTTGTAATCAACCTACAAGACTGATACATGTAATCAAAAAATTCAAGAATGCACCTAACATACTAGGATATAGTCAAGTGACATATAATCAACATGATGTAATGCAACAACCACATGGAATGAAAGTGTAGAGACACACATGCAACTGAAATGCATGCATGACCAACACATTCACCCAAGGAGAGCGCAACCATGCTCTGATACCAAGCTGTGGTATCAGATATGACCTAAAAAGAGCGCAACCCACTCTGATACCAATCTATAACACCCCCTCCTCCCATGTCCAACCAAGAAACCTACCAACTGGGGTAAACATGCGACGGGAGAGGCTTCTATAAGGGATTCAAATTCCTTGGTGATCTTAAGGAAATGGAACCGATGGAACATGTCAAACAAACCCATCCACATCAACAACAACACCCTCAAGGGACATGTAACCACTTAGACATCCTGTCCCTAAGTCCCGCTGATGATTTAAGCCTTTTAACGAAGAGTTGCCCTCATGCTATAGGCATGACAGTGACCAACAACCCAAATTCGCTCTCATAGGCCTATGTGCTAGTGACTATGGACTTTTCTCAGCAGACCTGTGCCAACAACCACGAGATTTGAGCCACTTTTATAGCCTAGAATCTCGACCTCTTCCCAAAAATTTCTACAACCTTTAGAATCCATAAAATACATGATAATAATGCTGATAAATAAAAAATCAACCTCATGACTAGGCCTGAGCATCCCCAATCGTGACTGACATTCTGTTAAACACTTGGCATCAATGCAACCTACAGGTCTAGGATATAAAGCATAACATAAATGACTGAAAGAACTTATGAAACATAACCAGAAGGATGACATCCTTCTCCATTGAACTATTATATTATAAATTAGGTCTTGCATCCACCCATTTAACAATTACAATTAAATACATGAAATAACCATGACATTAATCAATCATTTAACCATGCTTATAACCAGCATAAAACCATATAAATATCAGAGATATGACAACCATTAAATCCACATATAAACCAATGAAAAAGTAAGAGAAATTAGCTTTTATTAATCATAGGCAAATCTGACCAGGTTCAGGACTTCCACGTACCACCCGACCATAGACATGGCTGAACCAAATCTCTCTTTCAGTCAGTCACCCCCATGCCATATTCCAAGCATGAATGTGGGATCTCATTGAAAAACCAATCCAAGAACAACCAAGGGAATTTAGAGGTTAAACCACCTCCACCCTCACCAAACCATGATCACACCAAAACCGATGCTCCAATCACAACCGAACCGAACTTGGAATTCCATCCGGAATCCATCACTATCCTTGAGCAATTTTCTATCTTTTTTTTCTCTCAGGGTTTACCATAATCCAATCCTGGATCACTAGGCCCTAAACAGAGACCAATCTCTCAAGATTTACTGCAATCCAAACCTAGATCACTAGGCCCTAAGCTGTGACTTATACCTTAGGCTTTACTGTGTATCCTGCCAAAATCGATCAAGGGATTCCTAGGCCTTTGGGAATGAACCTTCAGACCACCTTTGCCTTGGATTTTGAAATCCATCCAGCAAACCAAAGCTCAAAACCGAGATGAACATCCCAACACCATGGCATCTGGAAAGGCAAGACTAGGCTGAAAACCATTATCATAACCCGGCAAAACCATGCCATCGAAAGCAATAGAACCATACACCAACATGCAAAGCCATGCATGTCCAAACCAGCTATGAAATAACACATGCAAAAGGTTACCTATAAGTATACCTGCTGAAGCTGCTTGATCCTTCTCTTCTTCCTTGATCCTTGCTTTCCTTCCCTTCCCTTTGCTTTCTTTTCCTTCCTTGATCCAAAACTAGAGTGCTCCAAGAAAAATATAAGTGACCAAGAGTGAGAGAGAGAGAATAATGAGAGAGCTCCAAACTTGAATTGACAAAAAGTTACCAATTGATCCTCATAAGCCTTTTTATGAGTGAGGTCTCTATTTTCTTCATTTTCCATTAATTTCCTTCAAATTCCTCCTCACATGAAACTTGTGACCTTTCACCTTATTTTTCTCCTAATTTCCTTTATTTTCATAAATAAATGTGCCAAAAATACCTTTTTCCCTTTTAATGCCTTTTCCTTTGCCAATTTTCCTTAGTCAAAACACACATCGAGTGATGCCCACTAGGACATGTTTGCCCAATATTCAGCTTGGAATAAGTGTCCCTTAACCATGGTCTTATTTTTCCTTTATTAACTTTTATTACATGAACTTTTCACCAGGGTTGTTACATATATGGTGAATGGCATCCTTGAACTAAAGGAAGAGCATGAAGGAATTTGTAAGGTATGTGCATTAGGAAAAAATGTTAAAAAATATTTTGGGAGAAATACTACAAGATATAAATGTTGGAATTATGGTGTGCATGGTTCCAAGTAGTTGATGTTAACATTGGTTTCATGATGGCATTGATGTCAACCTTATGATGTCACTCATGATGGTTAGATGATGGCATTGGTGTGGTTGATGGCTCCTCATGTGCTAGTGGTGTTCATGGAGGTGTTTCCTTGTTATGCATTGATTGGAGGCATTGGAGATGCTACTATAGGTTGATGATGCAGATCTACATGTGATGGAGATGATGGCTCAAGTTTCATTCATGTTGTTGAGTTGGCATACTAGGTCTTCATTTAGGTCTTCATGCTTATGCTCATGGAGATGACTTGTGGTAGTGATGGTTTGGCCTCATGATGATGATGATGTTGTAGAGGTGCTACAAAGTGATGTTCAGAGGTGTTGCATCTTGTGCAGGTGTTTGAGGAGAGTGGAGGACTTGTTGGCAATATTGTCAACCCTTGTTTGTTGGTTTCTAGGTCCATTTGGCTATGGCACTTGGGAGACATGTTTGGCCTATTTGCAGAAGTGTCACAAGGCTTGGAAGTGGTTTGGAGGAATGTACAAATGCTAGAGAAGATGACCAAATAGGTGGCAGAGGTTCTGATTAGAGCTTTTTATGTTTTTACTTATCCTCTGCCCCAGTTGCATGGAGTTAAGATTGTTCATGCGACTGAAAGGCCTTTGGTTGCAGGGAAGCATGCTTATGAATGTGGTTAGTTGAGATAAGCTAGTGTTGTGCCTATGAATGAGGCTTAAAACAAAATTTCCCCATGCACTTTCGGAGTAATTCGACTTGGAAATTCCTAGAAGGTTCTATACTAATTGAAAAAGGTTGAAATGGGTTGAAAGAGTCCTCCAGTGGGTGTGAACACCTTAAGTGCACAAGTAGTGATGATGATGGCTTGATTTCATCAACTTTGTGTACTCTTGATCCCAGTCCAAAAGTGCAATTCACCCTTCATGGTTTATATTCTTCATTTTGGAGTTGAGTCATTGTTGATGGTGTGTGTATGTGAGTTAGAGAAGGTTTCATTGTGTGAGTATGCTTCAAACCTATTTGTGAGTGTGATTGCTTTAGTTTATGTGTTCTAATGGCAACAAAATGAGTAGATCTATTTGTTAAAGCAATTTTTTGATTTAGAAATTTAGATTGCATATTAGATAGGCAGAGAATAGTAGTAGAGTTATTGTAGAGATGGAGAGATTGATATAGCTCCAAGATTATGAATCTCACATTTGTTTTGTAGGTGCTATTGATGCATTTAGCACATAGCCATTGTGTTTTATGCTACTGATTCTATTATGCAGTAATTATATTTTGGAGTGAGAGTTTGATGTGATGGCTGAGTGTGTGATATGTTTATGCTACTGGATGATTGTATTGTTGTAGATTTGATGGTTGAGTTGTGGCCACTATTTTGCTTGAGTGGAGAGCATATTATTGTGGTGTTTTTATTTGATTTACGTATGGTGTCTTATTGTTGAAGATCGTATTGCAGAGTTGAATCAAGTTGAGTGGAAAGTATTGGGATCCATTACGAAAATAGATGAAATGATGCCCACATAGAGTAGAGGAGTAGTGAATTCATGGGTGTCGAGCAGTGCTTGTGAAGTTTCAACAAAAAAAAATAGTTTCTCCATCCAATGGTAGTTGTATAGTCCAATCAGATTTTGGAAAGGATCATTGAAAGTGGTGGATTTCAGTGGATGGTAGTTTGTAGATCCATCAAAGAACACAATTTTTCGAGTTGATCAGTAGCCCCGAGTCTCCTGGATGATTGGTGTTGGACTATTGTATATGAGGTCCAGTCTTCTAGCAGATGGGATAAAAGACACATTTTTATTAATAGAAGATTCAGAGCAGTGCAGCTGCAAAAAAGGTGGTTTTTTTCCTGGTGAAGGGTTTCCACTATATATATTATGTCTCTTGTGTGATGGTTTTTTTAGTTTTTTATGATGGTTTTGCTTCATATAGTTTCTCTCGTGTTTGTTTGACTTAGTTGCTTACATTGTTTATTCATGTGATGATATAACATGTTGATGGTGAATATATGTGATTCGGTAGAGAAGTAAATAAAATGTGAAAATTGGTAATAAGACACACTACTGATTCACCCCTCCTCTCAATAGTGCTCAAAGGTTTCCAACAATTGGTATCAGAGTGGGGCTCTTGGTTGCAACTTGATCAATAGAAAGTAGATCTGGGGTTTGTTGCAGAAAAAAATTGTTTTTTTCTTTTCTTTTCAGAATAGCTGTCCTTACTGCTGCAATTTTCAAGTACGGAGAAAAAATATTAAATATCAATTATTGTCTTGTGGATCTAATGTTAGGAGACTGGTATGTGAAGGATGTGGAAAGGATCCAATTGCAGCTAAAATTTTGCAACGGGATGCACAAGCTAGATGCATAATCTACAAGAATCTTCATGATGATGATTTGAAAAGACTAGTAGGTTTGAAATATGCCAAAGAAATGTGGGACAAGCTAGAGTCCATATTTGGAGATGGTAACAACAAAAATAAGGAGTTTGAGAAAAAGAGCAACAAGAATAAGAACAAGAAGAGGAATAAGAATAAGGGCTTACAAATGTTGATTTTTTGGGTAACATTGGATGTGATCTAGATACAAAATTTTATGGAGAGGATAGAACACATGAGATCTCCAAGACCCAGAATTGTTTGGAGAAATTCCACCTAGATTGTATTTTATTAAAATAATTAATATTTTTAGTGAGGTTCCTAAGTCTAAACTTAGGAAAATTAAAATATTAATGGGTATTAATGAAGATATGGGTGAGAAGCTTCTAAGAGATGAGGATCAAGTATAATTTAATCTTAGTCGTTGATTAGAGACTTAATCTCAGACATTGATTTCTCAACAGGAAAAGTATAAATGGAGGCTTGGGGTCAGTTGGAGAAGACACACAGAGAGAGTAGCACTTGAGCTAGATCGAAATTTTTTGGGCATGGTTTGCTGATAATTTTGGAGTAAGCTTCTAGTGATGAGAGGGGAAGTTCGCCAGTGGGACTTTTGTCCAAGGCCAGAAATACATATCAGAGAGGCAGTGCAATTTCAGGGAGAGACAATACAGCTCCAAGAGGGTGATGCAGAGGCTGGAGAGCTGATGCAGTCACGCAGAGACAACACTGGGGTTTCTGTGAGGCAAATCGGGCATCCATTCAGCATATCAATTTCTGAAACGGGAAGGCTCACGAGGAGGGTGACTCAGCTCCTAGAGGAGGTGACACAGTCCTAGTGCAGAGTTGGGAGTAGGCATCACTGCAAAACACTTGGGACAACGCAGTCACCTATGGGGTTTGTTCATCTAGTTGCTAGATTCACCAAAATATCTGTCTCCGGATAGAGGTAATTCTGTCGAGTTTATTCTCTATTGGGTGAGATGGATTTGGCACCCTAGATGTATTCATAAATCTGCTTAATAATAAAACCCTCATATATGTTGCACCAGTTTTCCCACATTGGGTTTTTCTGGGGACGTTTAGTCCAAAAATAAGTGTGTCCTTTGTGTGGTTGTCTCATTTATTTTTTCAGTACTTGATCTGTATATTGGTGTAGGCTGCACTGTATTTGCATTAATAATTTCTGAATATTTATGAAAATAACTTGTTAAATGAAGAACGCAAGTAGGTAATGCAAATCAGTTTACTGCAGTAGGATTTATGATTTGTTAGATTCATAAATTTTCACATGGTATCAGAGAGATTGCAGATCAAGGAGGACTGAAGCCATCATTGAAAGGACAAAGGAAAATCCATGTTCAAGACAGTTGTCCTCAAAGATAATGCACTTTCTGGCTGAGAGAGCAGAGGAGGGGTGACACAATCACCAAGGGAGGCTCATGCAGAGCCTGCATCAGCCTGATTGGGTGACGTTGTTGCTGTAGAGGGAAGTGTAGTGATTACTGGGCCATTGTAGAGACTGTTGAGTCTCATTTTTTCGGTTGTCGAGGCTAGAGGTGCAACACAAACTTCATCTGGATTTGTTGGTGGGGTGTTGATTTTGTTGGTGTAGAACAATAAGTAGTGGGGCAGAAGAAAAGTAGAGGGAATTAATTCCTTAGAATATTTCTTGCCAATAAATCTAGATCCAGTGCTAAGTAGCAGCAAAGAGAGATCAGAGATGGGTGGTTAGAGAGTGGTTGGTAGAAGGATTTTCGTGAAGGAAATCAAAATTTAGAGGGAGCTTGTTCCTTAGAGGATTTCTAGTGCCAAAGAATCTAGATCTGAGTTTTGTTGGGGCAACAACGAAAGAGGGAGAAGAGAAAAAATTCAACATTCATTTGAGAAGAGATGGTTGTTAACAGATTAAGGGATCAAGATAGGTTGGATGGAGCATCCAACTTTTTCATTTGGAAGGCTAGGATCTTGGCAGTTTTGGATAAAAATCTCATCAAGGATTATGCCTTGAAGATGGTTGTTGTTCTAGTTGATGTTGATCCTATCAATAAGTACGAGGAGGCTCAAGCTAAAGCAAAGTGCATGATCTTGGACGGGGTCAAAGATCATGTGATACTACATATTGTTAAGAAAGACATAACAAGGGAAATGTGGGAGGCCTTCACCACATTGTACGAGGGAACTTCCATTCAGCGGAAGACGTTGCTTGAGAGTCAGCTAAGATTAATTTGGAGTGTCTGCACTGATCACCAAGTCTGGGATGGTGGCTATGCACATCAACTCATCAAACTATGAGTCAAGCTCCAGTAGGACTTGTACCTTTGTCTTTTCCTGGGTGAGTTTCCCAATAGATGGGATCGCATGTGCATGCATAACAACATCCATACTCCTGAATACCCGTGCATGGGAAGCCTGTAGACTAGTGATGAGCTACGGGAGATCTTCATAGTTCTGGATCTGACTTTGGATGCGTGCCTTCAGCTCAACTGCTCTAGGATTCATCATCTTAGGCAAGTGTAGCAGGGCTATCTTATATCTCATTGTCCATATTTGCATGTAATCAACAACATCATCCACATTCAACAAGATACAGGATCTCCTAGCACATTGGTGCTGCCAACTGTTGATATGGACAATTTTCTTATGCACAGTACCAAAATTGGAATACAACGCCCACATGACTGTGTCAAGGGAAAATACTTCATCTACTATTGCCTTCTTCAACTCTGGTCGGGCGGATGCTGTAACCAATTCTCCTCCCTGCTTGGCTGTCTGTAACTCCTTATCCATTAGCTCGTTCTTAGCTATTAAGAAGCGAACACTTGAGCTAGTGTCTTCGGCATATGCTCTGGTAGCATCAGACAATGTTGGTGGATGTTTCCACATGTCAAACACAATCACTCGTTCCTCAAACTACGTGTGAGATGTGTGATCAACCGAAGTCAACACTCTACAAGATTGCACAACTCTATGTTGGGACTCATCAAATGAGATGTTGCGCATCTCTCGCTCCAGATTGTCTCTAAGGATTTCAGTGTCTCCTTGGTCGCTTGGGACTTTCTCCTCTTCTGGATGCAGTGAAGTTGGTGGGTCGACCTATTGGTGATGAGGCATGAGGTTTATTTCTTGCTCTCACTCCTGTTGTCCCATTGTCCGTATCCATCTTCTCAAGTGCTTGTTCAATCTCTCAAAAAAAGTCTTACTCCTGTGATTGTTCACCCTGTCTACCTGATGCTAGCTATTCAAATGAGTCAACTAATTGTACGGGCGCATTTTCATCTATATGTACATGTTGCGCTCCCTGTTGTAACTGTTCCTACTGCACTTCCTTCTCCTATCTACGCAACTCCTGTTCCTTCTGGAGTTTCTCCTTTAACTCATGCAACTCCTTCTCCATTTCCTCCATTCTCTACTTTTCTCTCTACCTTTGTGTGTTCCTCTTGTTTCACTGTTGCCTCTTTGCCTCTATTGCCAAAGCTTCTTTCTGCATAAGTGGGTTTGCTCGGAACTTGCAACTTTGCTCCTCCTCCATGTTGTCGAAAATCTTCCTCTTGCCCTTGTCGCGCACTAGTATGTTTACCACTATTGTTGCTGCTACTGGTGTTCTCCGGGATGCTGCTTCATGCTACTTCACTAACCATTCCACAGTGAGGCTGACCGATTCATTTGGTCTGGAGAAGCTATGAAAATATCTCCACAGGTCTTCCTCCGCCCAATGAAATACCCCGTGGATCCATGGGAATTGTACCCTCATGAAATGATCTTTTACAAACCAATTCGGGTCATACGGATTGTAACTTTGGGCGTCAAATGGATATTTCTTCATCTCCTCTGCTTTGAAATCCACATGATTGAAATTTCGCATCTCGTATAACTCGATCCGCAACAAAAGAGCAGGCCAAGGTGCCTTCTTCTTCCGATGCAGCCTAGCTGATAATCCTACCGAGATGTGATATGATACTTCCTGCATGAGGCTTCTCCACGTTGTACATCCATATGAAGGTACCGGATGGTGAGGCATACCAATTTTCTATATCGATCAATGCCTCCATTGCTGCCTTTGACCTGCAGGGTGAATATTGTTCAAATATCATCTTGTACACGAAAAAATGATCAGACAGTTGTGTGATAACTCCTCTGAAGCTGCATTCAGACAACATCTTTTAATAAGTGTTCACAGAGGTCTCCGGCGATGTCCATGCTGACTTCAAGCCCAGGAACTCCTTATGGGCATAGATTGCATCCAACATGTAAGCATACATGTAGATTTTTTCCTGTTGACCTTTGGGTGGCTATTGAGCTCTTATTACCTATTCCTTCAGCTAGTGAGCCAACATGTCGGACCAGTTGCATGCTTTTCCTTCTCTGGCTAGTTGGTCCAATGTGATCACCCAACTCTGTGGGAAGGTTTCCGTGCTCTCTTGGCCATACAAGTGACATGAAAAGATGACCAAGTATTGATACGCCTTCTGCAGTATCTTCATCTTGTAGACCTGGTTGGGTGTCATCCTAAATTTGGACAGCTCCTTCACCCAGTTCTTCAAGATATCTCTGGAGTTGGCATCGCTGATGGGTATGCTAAAGGGTGTCTCCATGGTGATTATTGGCTTCGACATATGATACTTATGTTCATAATCCTGTGCCCTGAAGGTAGCAATCTCCATCTCGCTGACACTTCTCAATGTCATCTTCTCGGGATCAGTGTGCGAGACAATCCAATGTATCATGTCCACATATGGGAGCACGGGATACCAATGCAATCCGGTGCAAGCCGTACTTGTGGATGTTCACATAGACTTGGCAGTCTTCAAGATATTCCCCAAATGTGCCTGCAAATGCATCATTGACCTCTTGCCATTTCCACTTGATGTCCTTGTCTACAATCAACTTGGTGTCTTCATAGAACGACAGACTTGTAGACACTCGCTCAACTACTGCTCCAATTACTATTCTGTTAGTTTCCATTGATGCTACTCTCCTGGAGGCTATTGATCCTGAACTATTGAGAGATAGGCGAACACCTGCTAGATCTAGAGACATAGTGACATGCATGGAAAGAAACCTGTCAGCTAAAACCAAGGAAAATTTGAGGAATGACATGCAACATACCTGGGGATTGACTAGCAAGGATTGCACAATTTTCCTGTGAGGTTGGGATACTAGCTGCCGAAACTACGCAAAAGGTAGTCCAGACTATCTAGAGGCTAGTTGGTTGCTGCAATTGTGCAATGCGTAATCTAGATTGGTCTGCTAGCTGCTGGAATTGCGTAATGCACAATTTCTGCTAGTAAGGGTTGCAGGCCCAGTGACTGCATTGCGCAATTTTCTGTGCCAGTAGTTACTGCCTCTCAAAATTGTGCAATGCAATACTGGAGGACAACCACTGTGAATAAATATGCATTTTCTAAGAGGAAGGCAGAGCCTTCCCTCTCAAGATTGCGCAATGCTATCTTAGTGAGGCAGATTTTGGGCCAAGGCTGCCTAGACCCGTTGACAGACAACTGAAAGTAAATGTGAATGTGAATGCATGAAGATATTGAGTGTGAGTAGGAGTGAATGATCGTGCATGCAAACAGTGAATCAAAGGTTCAAAAAATGGAACAACATGCATGTGTGTGAAGCGAGTCACTTAAACGATGACTGTTCATGCAAAACAATGTCACACATGCGAAAATAGTGAGATTCTAACGAAAAATGAAACGATGCTTGTACAAGTTAATATATATGCCAAAAATAGCAAGTGTTCACAGAAATCAAGGAAACAACACTCACACAAGCCAAAACACAAAAAGCGACATAAATGCTACAAAAGACAAGTTAAGAGGACTTACCCGTGAATAGCTGAGCTGGATGTGTCAAAGACTCCTGGATGTGTTGTGGGATGCCAAAGCTCCAAGATCGATGTGAATAAGTGAGCTATGAAGCGTCAAATAAATAAGTTTGAGGCTCATGACGCGCATGCCACAAATCTAGGAAAAAGTGACACTTGGAGGAAAGATTCTAAAATGATCTTTGCATGTAACCTCCAGCTGCTAAAAATAGCTCCCTAAAATCTAGGGATGCTTTTTGCATCTTTCTTTTTCTATTTCGGGATAAATCAGCCCATGCATGTCAAGTGTCCTCGGTCCTGGGTGGAAGCGGTCAACCCAATGGCAAATGCAACAACCTGCTTGACTAAGGGGAAAATTTGCGCATTTCTGGGAAGGAGCTGGGATGGCTGCCCAAAAGGATTGTGCAATTTCTGGGCTGAGCAGTTGACTACTACCCAGAATTGTGCAATTTTTGTGCTAAGCAATACTGCTAGGACAAATTGCACAATTTTTCCAGTGAAGGTTGACAAGCGGAATTGCGCAATTCTAGAGCCAAGTAGGTTGCCAGTCAAGATTACACAATTTCTGGAGGGAAGGCTGGTTTCCCTCTAGAATTGCACAATTTCTTGAGGGAGATTCTTAGCCTGTAGCTAGACCAAGTTCGGAGAAACAACCTGTGAGGGGGATGCAACAAGTTATCATGCACAAGCTAGAAATCTACTAGAAAACCACCGAAGCTTGTGTACTTGACAGTGTAAGACATGTTGCTGAGGATGGTTGGTAGGGAGGCTCCAAAATGAAGCTAAGGGAAAATTTTGGAGGGTGGTTGTTGCCACTACAACACTTGGCAACACACTGGTAGAAGTCCAGCTCTCTAAATGGACCTTGTTCATGAAAAGAAAGTCTAACACCTCTAGAAGTATTATTTAGTTCTCAGTTCATCTTGGTTTCCACACTTGCTTGATTGTAAGATGTAGCATCTTCCAAGCTCTTGGTTAGTCGACACACATTCCAAGCCAAGCCAACACAGTTGTTCTAATTGGGGTTGAGGGGTATATTGGTGCAGAAGAAGTATAGTTGTCAGAGTCTTAGTTTCATCTTTGGTGTTGCTCCACTGCTAGCAGGCCCGGACAGTACCCTGACAGAGTCACATAGGAACACAAGCATCGCTCCGCTGCTAGGGAGCCTAGTCAATACCCCAACATAGTTACTTGCATCACCGCTCTACGTAGGAAGCCTTTCTCTTCTTTCGCCTTATTCATTTTTCTTTTTTCATTTTTTCACTTTTCATTTTTTCATTTTTCTTAACTGTGCATAACACTTATTCATTTCAGAGGTAGAAGAGGGATCCCAACTTATTGAGAGAAGAAGAGGTTGTTCCTTCAGAGAAGTAGTTTATTATATATCTCTGATGTGTCTGTTAAGGTTTTCCCCCTCATCTTACTCTACTTGATTGAGCTGCCAAGGGTTAACCCAAAAACAACTGACTAGAGTAGGTGACATTAGTTAGCCTACAAGTGTTGTGTTTTCACCAAGGTTCATTTCAAACAATACGTATTTTCCATCGATGTATCATGGACTAAGGATAACAAGTTCTTACATAAGAGAGCAGACAATAGATAACTAGATGTTGATAGTTGTACAATTCCTCTTTTACTTTACCCATCTTGTTTCAAGAGTCATGCATGGTTTAAAGCGAACCTAACCTACGAGTGCAAAACAAATCCAACACACAGAAAAAAAAGCAGAAGCGAAAGTAAATGTGAAAGCAAAGCAGAAAGAAAACAAGCAAGCAGAAAAACAAACATGCGAAGTAAGTAAGCAAACAAGCACACAAGCAAACAACCAAGAGAAAACACTACTCCTACTCCTAAGCTAATGATGCATTGGTACGATCACATGAATTGATACTTCCAATGCAACCATCGACACATTGGTTGACCCATGTTGGTGAAGGCATGGTCCGTGAGCAACCCAGTTGTGTGAACCAGCAAACAAGAAATATATAACAATGAAGAAAAGCACACTCCATGTTTCAATGTGTCCACAAAACATAAGTGAGTGCAAGTACATGAAATTTAGTCCGTGGACTTGTCACGGTGTTGTGTGACACTATGTGCAGATGTGAAGCATACACATACTCTTGACTATGACGTGCAAGAAAACAAAAGAAACAAAGACAACTTGCATCGTGCACGTGTGCTTGCAATGTAAGATTTCTCCAATTCCTAAGCGATGGGATCATGTAGTTCGAGTGGAGTAAGTATGATCTGTGTGTGAGATGGATCTTCAATGCATACAAATGAGTGATGAGGAGCCTTGGGTGTTTCAACAATTTCCTGATCAGAAATGAAACCAACCTCAGGACAACGAGGGCCTAACATAACCATCAGCTCAAGCTAAAGTGCCTTGATAGTCTGGGGGGTTTCGACTTCGTCATCAGATAGATCATCATAAATAGGTGGATTCGAAAAATAAACTGCGATAGAATCATCGTCATGATCGAATATGGGAGTAAATAGATCATGACTGCTACGATCAACAAAATCAATGATTTCATCAACATCCTCATGATCTGATGAATCAAACAAAGGGGTAGATGAGAAGCAAAAAAATTCACCCTCTGTGTTTTCGAAAAAGGCAGATGAAAATTCAAGTGAATTTTCAATGAATAATTTATCCTCTATGTTGTCGGATGATGGACTGACATCCGGTGTGTCCTACGAGTGATCAACAATGGGTGCATCTGTAGATGGAGATACACATGTGAAATCATGGATGGCAGGTTCACCAAAGATATCAGGAAAGAACGAAGGAGGCTCAGATAGAAAGGAGTCATCCTTCATTGAGTGTTGATGCACAAGCTCCCAGTCATACTCTTCATGAATGACAGTGCATGTTGGTTGTGCAACACCAACTCCGCCAATGGCTTGATCCTCATTCACAACAAGTGTAGAGTTCAGAATGGAAGAACACAAGACAATATCATCCAGAGGACCATCTGAGTACGAAGATAAAGGTTGTGGTACAAAATGTATGTGACAACTCGGTGGACTCACAACCAAATCTACGTGAAAATTAAGTGAAGTGATGTTGAGAAGATGTGATAGTTGAACAAATGTGTGTTATTGTTCTCCCGCATCACTCTGGAGTGGTGGAGCTATTTGATGAGGGCATGGCAGACAGTCACTCGTGACAGTGACTGTATTCGTCTGTGATTGTGCAGCTCCATCACCGAAGTATGTTGTGTGAAGCTTGGGCTCAAAATTATTTTTGGGATGGATTGATTTTTTAAGACAATACTCGAATCTATCCCAAAGATAAGGAAATTTCATCTAGATTTTCAGAGCTTGAAACTAAAAATCACGAAAGTGCTACCAAAAAATCCATAGGCGATTCACGTGGAGCCTTCCGCTGTTGTAATAGTTTTTGGTCAAGATGTTTTGGATCAAAATGATGGAAAGTATCTTTAATGAGATCACATAAATTCTCAACTGAGTGCACGCTATCAGCCGGTTGGCTTCAACACCACCATCATGTGGATTTGCGTAATACGTGTGAAAGCAGCAGACTAGCCTGTTCGTCAGAACATCCATCTTCCTTGTAAGCATGGCAAGGAAGTCATGTAATAACACAGGCTAGGCCACTTCGTCTTCACCATCATACTTGAATTCGGACAAGAGATTAAAAAAATCCCTCATGATGTGGAGAGGTTCGGCATGTGAAAGACATCGTTGAGGGATGAGTGTAACAAGATCCATGATGGATGTGCAAAGTTTCAAAACAGGATTAGAGCACACAAATTTTCATATGGCCCTCCTTCTAGCACCAAACATTTTGGTGGTGCTAGACCCGCCAACATGTCAGGGGATCTCCCCGGTAAGAAGTCCCAATTAGACCTCAGACTGTTTGGTGTAGGAGTCCCAGCAATGGGTCGTACGATATCGCCTTGACCGTAGTTTCACACAGAGGCAAGTAAGATTTCCCTGTTGGTAGCAAGGGTGTGACAGCTGCGGCAAGTCAAGGAAGGTACATGAATAGTTCTAACACACAGAAAGTGGGGTGAGTGCACCCTTTGGAAACATGTGATAGCACACGGCTTGGAAGGGAACACACGAGCAAAGTTGCATCACAAACTGGAAAGAAAGTTAGCTAACAATCCAAAGTGATGGTTAAACCGATAACACATTTCAGTAAGATTCATACGCACTTATACATAATAGTCCATACATGCATGGCATAAGTAAACATATACATATATCATTTAGAGTAAACAATATAGCTAGAATACAATACGACATATGCATGAAACATATTGTCTTTGTTATATTAAGAAGTGTAAGTTCCATTCACACAATACATCCATGTCCAACCATTAGTTACGATACCGGAATGTTACAGTCACAACCGCCTGCTCCTCCAAAGAGATATACTAACTCTACACAGTGGATAAGCCAAGGCTCATTACAACACTGTCCAAGCTCTCTCTAAGATACTCCTATCGGAAGCTTGGCTGACCAAAATCCTATACAATGAGTTATGAGGGACTATATATAGCAAAGGGTGGGGTGGCCCTTGACATTCCCCTTTGTGATAGTTCATCTACCCTCATGATTCTTCATCTACTCTATGACTGTTACATCCAACTATCGACACTTGAACTTACACTTGACAAGACATATATATATATTATAAAGTTTAATTATATATTTTATAAAATTTTAACTTATATATGTTTATAAATTTAATTGTATTTATAAACTTAACATATTTATTGCTTACATTTCATCACATCTGTTTTATTATAAAGTTTAAAACCTTATATAATGGATCAATTTAGCGGGGTCGTTACATACACCCCCTAGAGTTCGACAGTTGAGGAACCGTCTGGTGGACCAAGTTAAGGTCCAATGGGACAAGTATAGTCCTGGATCAGCAACTTGGGAAAATACAGAGGACATATGTCAGAGATACCCTAATTTATGTCCATTTTGAAGAACTTTACAATATGTTTTGTATATATTTACTTCGTTACAGCCAGAGACACAGAAACATTTTGAATGATTATGGATAAACATGAAACCTTATGGCATAATATATGTTTAAATTTCTGCTAGTACATGGATACCAAAATGATATATGTAGTTCGTTTTACTAAATTATAGTTGTCAAGGTAAGGTTAAAGGCCGTTAAATGATTTTACTTCTGATAGAAATGGAAACAATATAAATCTGTTTTATTTATGCATGTTAAGGATGAGTAACTGAAATGGAAGACAGGAAGTGAATACATCCTAAATAAAAGTCAAACTACATGCATAGAATATGACAAATTATGTTATGTTGTAGTATCATATGTAGATAATACATAAGTTATATTGAATATGCTGATGCACATTTTACAAATGCATGGGTAAGTGTATGATTGCAGATAAACTATGATTGCAGCTAAATGATCCAATTTCCGGGACGACCACGTGATGACAGAACCTCAGATCAGTTAAAGCTCAAAGTGATTCTATGATAAGGTAGTAGCCCAAATTTTACTAGGAGGGGTGGAGGTGTTACCCACTGTTTATCCTTTGAACCCTGGAGTCATGGGAGGACTGTGCGAGTCACGCTCCCCTAGACGTGCGATGATGACTGCCGGATGCCTACTGAGAATCAGGTCGGTATAACCGACGCTGTCACCTTAGAGTTATGAATGGTTAGATCAGTGAAACTGACGCAACGGCATACTCCAGTAGAGGATGGATAGGATGGGAGCAGAAGAGATTAGGAAGGATAGGATGATTTTGAATAGCTTGGGGACCTGGATAGGAAAGGTCATGTCCATTAAAACCTTGAACCTAAAACTCTAAACTTCGGGACGAAGTTCTCTGAAGGGGGGGCATATGTAACGACCCCACTAAATTGATCCATTATATAAGGTTTTAAACTTTATAATAAAACAGATGTGATGAAATGTAAGCAATAAATATGTTAAGTTTATAAATACAATTAAATTTATAAACATATATAAGTTAAAATTTTATAAAATATATAATTAAGCTTTATAATATATATATATATATATTAAATTTACAAAGTATATATATGGAATTTTATAATATAAATTTTATAAAGTATATAAATAGAACTTTATAATATAAATTTTATATTATAAAATTCCATATATATACTTTGTAAATTTAATATATATATATATATATTATAAAGTTTAATTATATATTTTATAAAATTTTAACTTATATATGTTTATAAATTTAATTGTATTTATAAACTTAACATATTTATTGCTTACATTTCATCACATTTGTTTTATTATAAAGTTTAAAACCTTATATAATGGATCAATTTAGCGGGGTCGTTACATACACCCCCTAGAGTTCGACAGTTGAGGAATCGTCTGGTGGACCAAGTTAAGGTCCAATGGGACAAGTATAGTCTTGGATCAGCAACTTGGGAAAATACAAAGGACATATGTCAGAGATACCCTAATTTATGTCCATTTTGAAGAGCTTTACAATATGTTTTGTATATATTTACTTCGTTACAGTCAGAGACACAGAAACATTTTGAATGATTATGGATAAACATGAAACCTTATGGCATAATATATATTTAAATTTCTGCTGGTACATGGATACCAAAATGATATATGTGGTTCGATTTACTAAATTATAGTTGTCAAGGTAAGGTTAAAGGCCGTTAAATGATTTTACTTCTGATAGAAATGGAAACAATATAAATCTGTTTTATTTATGCATGTTAAGGATGAGTAACTGAAATGGAAGACAGGAAGTGAATACATCCTAAATAAAAGTCAAACTACATGCATAGAATATGACAAATTATGTTATGTTGTAGTATCATATGTAAATAATACATAAGTTATATTGAATATGCTGATGCACATTTTTCAAATGCATGGGTAAGTGTATGATTGCAGATAAACTATGATTGCAACTAAATGATCCAATTTCCGGGACGACCACGTGATGACAGAACCTCAGATCAGTTAAAGCTCAAAGTGATTCTATGATAAGGTAGTAGCCCAAATTTTATTGGGAGGGGTGGAGGTGTTACCCACCGTTTATCCTTTGAACCCTGGAGTCATGGGAGGACTGTGCGAGTCACACTCCCCTAGACGTGTGATGATGACTGCCGGATGCCTACTGAGAATCAGGTCGGTATAACCGACGCTGTCACATTAGAGTTATGAATGGTTAGATCAGTGAAACTGACGCCACGACATACTCCAGTAGAGGACGGATAGGAAGGGAGCGGAAGAGATTAGGAAGGATAGGATGATTTTGAATAGCTTGGGGACCTGGATAGGAAAGGTCATGTCCATTAAAACCTTGAACCTAAAACTCTAAACTTCGGGACGAAGTTCTCTGAAGGGGGGGTGTATGTAACGACCCCGCTAAATTGATCCATTATATAAGGTTTTAAACTTTATAATAAAACAGATGTGATGAAATGTAAGCAATAAATATGTTAAGTTTATAAATACAATTAAATTTATAAACATATATAAGTTAAAATTTTGTAAAATATATAATTAAACTTTATAATATATATGTATTAAATTTACAAAATATATATATGGAATTTTATAATATAAATTTTATAAAGTATATAAATAGAACTTTATAATATAAATTTTATATTATAAAATTCCATATATATACTTTGTAAATTTTAATTATATATTTTATAAAATTTTAACTTATATATGTTTATAAATTTAATTGTATTTATAAACTTAGCATATTTATTGCTTACATTTCATCACATCTGTTTTATTATAAAGTTTAAAACCTTATATAATGGATCAATTTAGCGGGGTCGTTACATCAACCCTTTAGTTTTGTGCTATTTTTCTCATGAATTTGACATAAAATTTGACAAAATTTACCTATTACATTCAAAAACACCGTAAGGGAACCTATGCACATGAAGAAAATGATAAGAAATGATTTTTAATTCTGAAGTTGAAATTAGCACATAAAAGCTAACATTCAACAATAGATGAAATTGGTGTCAGAGCAAAGGTTATTTGATTGCTTGCTTGAGTTTTGTGCAAGTAGGGTTTTATGGTTGAAAATTTGTGATGCTTACAAGGTTAAAGTTGTAGAGAGGAGAAGGGAAACTATTGGTTGCAACTACTGAGGTAATGCACAGAAGAAGGAAAGCCACAAGGCCACAATCTCCACCCAATGTTGCAATCCCAGCTGCACTTGAAGCACCTCAAGTTTTACCTTCAATTGAGATTGAGGAGGTACAAGTAGTACTAGAAGTTGAGCTTGAATCCAAAGCCATCATGACTGGAGCAAGAGAGGCTAAAGGTCTTTCAGAAGAGGAAGCATTCAAGAAATATTTATATGACTTAATTGACATGGTTATGACTTAACTGACATGGTTAGAGTCCTCTATGAAGAGAGGAATACTAGAATGGCTGGAGAGAATTATAAGCCCCCACATGGAGAGGGAAGCTTAGGAGATAAAAAAGATGAAAAGAAGGATTCAAAGGGTAATGGAGGAAAGCCTCCTCCATCTCCACCATCTTCATCTTCCTCATCATAAAAAACAACATCATCTTAATTTTTGAATTAATTAAAATGCATTTAACTGAAAAATTCAAATTTCCTCAAGAATTTATAATTTCGACGGATGAGATTAAAATAAATTTTAATCCTCATCAATGATAGAGATTGCTTTGACGAGGATCAGTTGAACTAGCCATTGGAAGATTTATATTTAAATAGGAAGTCATTTGTTAGTCAATTCACCTAACCTCTGAGTCGTGTGCTAAGCTAAAAGCTCTCCCATAATTTTTATTCGGATAACAAAGAAAGACTTTGGGATTAATTTTCGTCAGTGTTACTCTTCATGGAAGTACTGTAAGATGTGTCGCTTTTCATGTGTAAATTTTTTTTAGCCACTGATAATAACTTCTGAATAGTGATTTGAGTATAGGTATCTTGCTCAGTCACTGGGGTTTAAGTGATAACTTAAATTTGAATGTAATAGTAGGTATCTCTATTTATCTAAATTTTATAATCACTTTCTCACTCTATTTTGATGGCTGAATTGAGTTTTGCAGGAAAGTCTTGATTTTTTAGATCATCGAGCGTTCGAGGAAGTTTTCAGTTGGATTAGTCAACTCCCAACTCATGTTTTACTGAAGATCCCAGCTTAATTTGATCCCAGGCTTATCATAAGAAATTTTTTATTGGTGATGCATGAAGGGTTTTCAGCTCAGCACCTCCTTTAAACTTTAAAAAAATTAAATTTTTTATGTGTGAAATTGATGAATCTGGCTATTGAGAGCCTTAGATTTTCATATATGGGAGCGGAGTCGGACTCACACTCCCCAGATATGATAGATCTATCATTCCTGTCCATAAATCTATAAATTATTTTTGGTTTTCTGGCTTGGGATTTTTTAGGTTTTAGTTTTATCATTGTATATATCGTTTGGGCATTTTCTTGTTGTCGTGCAGCTACAGATTTGAGGAGGAAATTTATGTAGAGTCCAGATCTAAGCCCTGGAGGGTAAGATCTGGATCTCTGGGGTTTATCAATGTGATTTTCCAAGGATATTATTCATATTTTTTTTTGTGCAGTCCAGGGGTTTAAATTTAAATTTAAATTTTTAGATCTGGAAATTTTGTGAGGGTTTCACTGAAATCTTAAGTAGGAATATATCATTTTAATCAAAATTTTCTGGGAAATTTGAAGCAGGTCTACCGTTTTCTGCTGCGTTTTTTTCCTTCTCTAGAAAAATTCGAAAAAAAAAATAAATTGTTGGGTTTCCCTCTGTATGCATTTTGGGGTTTCCCTTCATCACTGCACCTGTATGCTGCCCTCAAACCCTGCAAGAAAAAATAAACCCACAGTCTATTACCCGCTCTCATCACAACCTCCATTATATTTTCTCCTCTGCATATCCACCTGCAAATCCTCTTTCTTCTCTCCAAATCGTCGCAATATATACGCAACCCTTCTCCCCTCGCTACTTCATCCCCACATCAAGCTCATTCTTTTCTGTCCATTGCCTCCTGCAAAACCTACATATTGCCTCCTTCGAATCCAACTTCCTCCGTCTAGCTAACTCCATTGTTGCATTTTCTCCCCCATCGCTTCCCACCATTGAACTCACAACTCTTTGCCCTCCCCCTAGCCCGGCTCCTTCTTTCCGCTGCAGCTCCAAGCTCTCCATGTTGTTCGTCGAGAATATGTCGAGTTTCATACCTACACACAAAACAAACAATAGTTCAATTTTTTTTTTATGTTACTTCACATAATTTAGGGTTCGACTTATTTTCATTTCATGATTTGTTTTGATTAGTTTAGTTTAGTTTAGTTTTTTTTTTTTTTTAATCTAACACATTCAAACAAATAAAAAATTTGGAATTCGATTTTTTTTTCATGGTTTTTCGATTTTTCTTTATTTTGATTTTACTTTCTTTTTCTTTTTACGTTTTTCAATTTTCATTAAACTCCTAAAAAATAAAAATTTTAAAACATTTCTGAAATCCTAAAAAAAAAAATTGAAATCTAAAAATTTTAAGAAGTTCTAGACATTTAAAAAACCTAAAAAGTTTATTTTGTGTGACTAGAAAATAAATCGAAATTAATTTTCACATTTAAAGATTTTAAATTTTTTATGTGGCCTCTGACCCATTAAAAAATAAAAAAATAAAAACATTATTAAATCAATTTGATTTGTTTTGGTCACATTTAAAAGAAATATCTTGATTGATCATTTACCGCATTGAGTCTTACTTCATAAACTTAGCACATCGAAAATTTTTCCTAAGGTCTAATTAAATTGTCAATTTAAAATTCCTTCTTGGTGTCCTTTTGTGCTAGGGGTAAAATCTAAAAGAGAACTTTTGTGGTATTGACTTTTTTTTTTTCATTTCTCTATAGTTAAATGCGCTTAAATTTTTTGTATCTAAAGATTAACTATAGGAAAGTGGTAAATTTTCCTAGATTTGGGTCACTAAGCATAAATCATTTAACTTCTAGGATTGGAGTTGATTAGCATTTAAATTTCATGGTTTTTTAAAGTATTTGGATCTCTAGAAATTTAACTGCTAGAACTTTTTGCATCCATTGAAATTGATCATCAATGCTTGAATTATTTGATGTGTGTTACATGTTAGATATATTGCGAATATTTTCAAGTGATTGTTGAAATACTCCGTCGTGGAATTGTAATAGATTGCATATCTTTGTTGCCTATGTTGGGTATATTTTGAGCATCTATTGATATTGATATTAATTGCAAAGAAGTTTTTGTTCTATTTAAGATATAATTGTATCAGAAAGATTTGAAATAAGCTTGTGGTTTAATTGTAATATTTTCAGGAGTTTACTTTTAAGTCTTCATCCATAAAGCGAACATTTAATTTTGGTTATTGAGGGCTTCTGCGACACAAGTGTTTTCTAATCCTCAAGTCTAACATCATCTCATCCTCTGGTGCATTTGCATCTAAGTTAGCTTTGCATAAATAAAATTTACTTCCAAGCATAAGCTTGGTCGATAGAGAGGTATGTATCCATCCATCTTTGCTTGAGAAGCATGTTTTTAATAGTCCTTAAAGCGGTGACCTTGCAGTTGTCAGAGCCACAACTCTCTGTAGCACTGGAGGCACCAAGTATGTTAGATTTTCAAGAGATGTATCGTTAATCACACCTTAGTGTGCTTCGCCTTATATTCTCCCTGCCAATTACTACAAAGTTAGGCTCAACATAGAAAGGATTGAAGGATTCACATTTAAATAGGCATTTAACTAAAATTAACCAAGATTCTTGCATCTCACATTAGTTTTAGGATCTACATTTCATATAAGATAGTCATTCATCTAAGCAACAGTCGCTAATCAATTACTTGGTCTTAATTTCCCTAGCAAGATCATTGACCCCATAAGGCACTGGTATGAATCATCTAAAATCTAATAAAATCCTATAAGTCTTGCTAAATCTTAATCAAGTACTTGATCGCTTCACTGTGTCTCCCGAACTAGTTGGTTCCCAACTAGTTCTTCATCATTCCATTTTCCATAGGGTCTACCCCCCTTAGCCTGCTATAAGGAGACAGCTTAAACAGAGATATTGGGGATCAGGGTGTCAACCCCCGATCTGAGCATTTTCTCAGTGCCTAGACATTCTGTGCGACAACATGTTGGATAGTCAATAATGCAAATTTACAAGTTACAAGGAAATTCTTATTCAGGTTTGCCATTACTGAAAAATTCATTAATGAAGTTGAGTTAGATGTAGTTCCACTTGACATCATAGGAATCATTTTGGGAAGTCCTTATTTGTATGATAGGAAATAAATATTTTATCACCATGGGAACAAATATTTATTTCTCAAGGATGGAGTGGAGTACATTGCGAGAGCCCATCACAAAAAGTTAAACATTTCTTTGGTTAATGCAGGGCAGACGAAGAGACTAGTAAATGCAAGTAAAAACTTTGTGCTTCTCATGATCAAGAAAAATAATGATATTGATTATGAATCTTTTGAAGATTGTGATGATAAGTTAAAACCTGACTTGTTTGATGTGGTAAGCAAGCATGGCGAGATGTTTCAGGAACCAAAGGGGTTAACTCCCAAGAGGGGAATTCAGCATGAGATACAGCTGCAACAGGATCTTCCACTTCCAAACATTGGCATGTATCACATGTAGATCATGGAGAGTATGGAAATCAAAAATCAAATTCAAGAATTTATGAACTAAGGTATCATACGCCCATATACTTTTCCATGTGGTTTACCCATTGTCTTGGTTCCAAAGAAGGACGAGACTTGGTGCATGTGTGTGGATTTCTGTGCACTGAATAAAATAACGGTAAAGAATAATTATACACTCCCAATAAGTGATGATTTGCTTGATCAATTGAGGTATGCAAATTATTTCACTAAGTTAGACTTACGAATTGGTTATCCTCAAGTTATAATATGATCTGAATTGGATCCAAGAAGAGTTAGCAGAGAACCATGACTGTATCAGGTCAGGACAGGCTTCAAATAATTAAGAGCAGCGATCAGAAACACCTCTAAATAGTGGCAGTTAGCAGCCAGCATGGAACGATGAGGACCTTGGTCAAAGCATGCTGACCGAGGCCCATGGAGACTGCGCAGGAGGCAAAACTAGCCCCTGGGAAGCTCGGATCGGGAAAAGGAGGCAGTTTTTGATGCGTGATTGCGCTAATCGGGCATTGCTGGGAAAAACCCCTCGAGAAGGAGAGGCCGCAAGCGCTTGGTCGCATGGGAGTTGGGGAAAACTGTGGGGAAAGGCTAAAGGCTAAGGTGGGACCAGCGCTCCAAAAAAAAAACCAGCGGTATTTATCTGGGGCACCCTTGGGCGGTAAGCAGATTTAGCGAAAATGGAGCGATTCCACTCAGCGCCCAACGTGTGGCAAACGGAGGAGAGATAAAACAGCCGCTCATCGTGCGCTAACAGTCAAGCAAGTCAACTGTGTGAAATGTGTGAATGGCGTTGGATCTAGAGGCCCCAGATCTAACGGCTGAGATCGCGCCTGATGGGGAAACCGGAATTGACAAGGGAATAAGCCGCAATCTATAAGAATTTGAGGTCCGATTTGACCGCCAAGGTGGCAGAGGACTCATTCCACGACGTAATCAAAGAATTGAACCGACGAGGAAAAAGCTGGCGCAGTTCATAGGAGGACAAGTGGCCACTCCCTGTGAGCCTGATGATGACGCCGAAGCAGGGAACTCCAAGCGAAGCTGCAGCAGGTGATTCGACGGAAGTGGAAGGGGAATCAAACAACCATGAGCTCGAATGGATTTAAAGCCATGAATAGACAAAGCAGAAGACACGGAAGACAGAAGACAGAGAAAACGAAGAAAGACAGTGAAGCAAAAGAAGCAGAAAGAAGACAGAGGGCCGAGCTAACCAAAGGCAGCGTCAAGCACCAAAGAGCTTGAGAGATTCAAGCCATCCCTGAGAGGATCTGTCAGGACTGAGCACCACACTAGGCTCCTTCCATTAAAGACCAGAGAGGTCAAAGAGATGGTGAGGAAAAGAGTCTGTGCACTCTAGTGGCTTGGGGAATTCAAGACCCACCCTGCTAAGAAAATTTTGTTTCAGGAGACTCATATTGAGCTCCTTCATTGTAATTCTCTGCTTTAAGACACAATAAAAGAAGGCCACCACTGAGAGCTGGACCGGAGATGTAGCTCTGGAGGATAGGGTGAAATCCTTATTAAATTATTGTGTTCTTATATTTTCTTACTGCATTTCTCTGCTGTTTTCCATTTCAAGTGTCTGTGTATTTGCAATCTGATCGATCCGTTGCCTAAATAACATAGACACACACCAGCACATGAGTCTGTAATACCTTCATTTAATAAATCTTTAACTGAGATCACTCATAGGGTGATTTTCAGATCAAGTGGTATCAAAGCTTTAGGTTGTAAGGTTAGACAAGCTTGTGCTAGTTTAGCTGGTGAATGCTCACTAGATCAAAGCTCAAATTAGGAGAAGGAGAGCTGGTTGAAACTAATCCTGAAATTGGCAGAGTCTATCCTCGGAAGACAATGTTAGAGGAAGGTTCTGTGGGACCAGACCCTCAATTCATAGAGAGTTTCTTAGCCATAAAGTCCATGGTAGAAGAAATGTATAGGGACTTTAGAAAACATAAGGATGAAGACTCATCAAGCTCTAAACAAGATAAAGAAGAAGATGAGTCTCAATTCCATGACCACTCCAACGGAAAAGGGAAAGAGGAAAGCTTCCTCACCCCTCCTAATAGCCCTGTGCATAACAAGAAGGCATCTTTAATCAAGCTAGATGTTAAATTTGATTTGCCTATATATGATGGAGAGTTAAATGCAGAAAAGTTGGACAATTGGATTAGACAAATTGATGTTTATTGCAGAGTATAGAACAACGACTCAGACAAGAGCAAGATTCAGCTGGCAAGCCTATGCCTAGGAGGCATTGGCTTGGTTTGGTGGGAAGGCGGAACCCAAGCTGACATGAAAATACATGGTAAGACTATCTCTGTCTCGATTGAATTTTTTTTTGCAATCAAAAAGCAGTTCTATCCATTGGCCTACATGCAACAAGCCATGATGAGTTGGCAAACTCTTCGCCAGTTGAAAGGGCAAAGTGTGCAAGGGTACACTCAAGAATTTCAAAAGAGAGCATTGACTCTAGGAATCTCATTAGACTCACTAGAGACTCTATTGAAGTACATTGGTGGTCTACACAGCTACATGAGGCATACCATCCTCATGTTTAATCCCACTAGTATAGATGAGGTATTTGTACAAGCTACTCATCTAGAAGCTAGAGGAAAGAATGGAAATCCAGAAGTTGGGGGACCATCCCAACCCACTGTAAGAAAGAGCAAGGAGAAAAGAAACCATAAGTGGAAAGAAAGGAAGGCTAACACTGCATAGAAGAGCAGAGCTTCATGCACCCACTATAAAAAGGATGGGCATGATGATGAGCACTACTGGATTCTGCATCCAGAGATGAGACCTAAGAAGTTCGAGGGCAAGAAGAAGACTATTGCAGCTATTCAGAAAGATTTGGGGTCAGACTCGAGAGATGAAACAACCATTGCAACCACAGGTATAAAAGGTAAGAATTCTGAAGCATCTACTAGTAATTCTGCTCAATCTATTATTGATGAAGAGAATGAGAGAAGAAGGCATGAGCTTTTCCATATTCAAGTTGTTTCCAAATATCAAAAGATCGATACTTTATTTGATAGTGGCTCACAAGTAAATTTAATTTCTGAAGAAATTGTAAAGAAATTGGGATTAGCAACTACACCTCACAAGAAACCATACCCATTAGGATGGTTGAAAGATAAAGCACAACTACAAGTGACTAGACAGTGCAAACTCAAGTTTTCTTTTGGGTCATCATTTGTAGATGAGGTTGAGTTAGACATAATTCCTTTAGATATATGTGGAATTGTTTTAGGAAGTCCTTACTTGTATGATAGAAAGGCTATTTTCTATAGAGCTGAGAACAAGTATCTACTTGTTAAAGATGGAATCGAATACTTTGTAAGAGCTCATAAGCTCAAGAATAATTATACTCTCATAAACTCAAGGTAGATGAAAATAATAATAAATTCATGCAAACAATTCTTACTGATGGTTGTAAAGGAAAAGAAACCTGATAAAACCAATGTATTTGAGGGTTGTAATGCTGAACAACAAGCTGATATAGAAAAGGTTGTTTCAGAGTATGATGTCTTGTTTCAAGAACCTAAAGGTCTGCCACCAAAAAGGAATTAGTACATGATATTATTTTGCAACAAGATGTTCTATTGCCTAACATTGGAATGTACAAGTTGTCTGCTTTAGAGAACGATGAAATCGAGAAGCAGGTGCCGGAGTTGCTCGAGAAGGGGTTCATCAGGCCTAGCACATCACCATGTGGGTCACCAATCGTTTTGGTGAGAAAGAAAGATGGCTCGTGGAGAATGTGATTTGACTACCAAGCACTGAATAAGATAACAATAAAAAATTGTTATTCCCTTCCTCGCATAGATGATATTTTAGATCAATTGAAGGAAGCTGTTTATTTCACCAAGCTAGACTTGCATGGTGGATACCATCAATTCAGAGTTGCAGAACAAGATGCATGGAAGACTGCTTTCAAAACAAAGTAGGGATTGTATGAGTGGTTGGTTATGTCTTTTGGCTTAACTAATGCTCCTGCTACTTTCATGAGATTAATGAATGATGTACTCAGACCTTTTCTTGATGATTTTGTTATTATGTATCTGGATGACATTCTGATTTTTAGTAAAACGTGGGAAGAACACTTAAAGCATGTTAAGCAGACACTAGATGTTTTGAAAAGAGAAAAACTTTATGTTAAACTCTCAAAATGTGAATTTGGCAAAACATCTCTGAATTATTTGGGTCATATAGTAGGAGGTGGTGAATTGAAGATAGATCCCTCTAAGGTGGCAGTCATTGTAAACTGGCCTAAACCCAAATCTGCTACAGAAGTTAAAAGCTTCTTAGGAGCAGCACAATATTGGAGGAAGTTCATTTCTAACTTTTCCTCAATTGCATCTCCCTTACATGCTTTAACAGGATTGAACAAGGTGTTTCAGTGGGGAGGCAAACATCAGAAATCCTTTGACACCTTGAAATAAAAGATTAGTACAACACCTGTAATAGCACTGCCTGATCTGCAAAGACCATTTGAGATCCAAACAGATGCTAGTGACTATGCCATGGGAGTAGTGTTGACACAGCACGGTAAACCCATATGCTATCATTCTGAGACTTTTAATCCTGCAGTAGTTAACTATCCTACACATGATAAATAATTGTAAGCATTAGTTCAGAGTCTGAAAAAGTGGAAACATTACTTAATGGGCAAAGAGACAGTAATACATACTGATCATCAACCACTTCAATATCTACACTCCCAAACTAAGTTGTAGCAATCAAGACATTACAAATGGATGGGTTTTCTACAACAGTTTCATTTAGTCATCAGATATAAAAAGGGCATACATAATAAAGTTGCAGACATGTTATCTAGACCCATTATAAATACATCTACTATACTTAAGCATAATTTTGTGCTACATGAAAGCTACATTGAACAATATGCTCAAGATATAGACTTTAGAGATGTATATGCAACTTTGAGTCAAGGCAAAAGAGTAGAAGAATTGGATTATCATGTAAAGGACTGACTCTTATACCATTGTGGGAAACTCTGCATTCCACAAACTGAGAGAATAAATATAATTAGGAAAGGTCATGATTATCTATATGTTGTTGTGGATAGGATCAGCAAAATGTGTATTTTGATACCTTGTAATAAACAGATTACAGCTGAACAAACTGCAAAACTGTTCTTTGAACATGTATGGGTTCAATTTGGATTACCCACTTCTATTGTATTTGATCAAGACACCCGATTTGTGGGGAAGTTTTGGTCAAGTCTGTGGGAACTGATGGACACCAAACTAAAGAAAAGCACAGCTTTTCATCCACAAACTGACAGCCAAACAGAAGTAGTTAACAGGACAGTGATCCAGTTACTCAAAGGATATTGCATCAAACATCCAAAGCTTTGAGATGAACATTTGTGTTATGTGCAACATGCTTACAACAGAGAAAAACATTCTTCTACAGAAAGATCTCCTTTTGAGACCTATTTTGGTTTCACACCAAGGTCTCCTTTTGATTTTGTCTTTGTTAAAGATACCACGGGTGAGGGACACAGTGATGTGAACAAGGCAACTAGGTTCATTGAACAAATCCAGGAGATCCACCAGGCAGTACAAGAATAGCTAGAAAAGAGCCAAGCCAAATACAAGGCTAGGCATGACAAGCATTAGATGGAGCATAGTTTCCAAGTTGGTGACTAGGTCTGGCTGTATATTAGCAATGACAGGATGCAAGGTGAAGGTAAGAAGCTAAAGCCTATCAGGTATGGACCCTTCAAGATACTTGAGAATATTTGTGAAAAATATTTTCGCCTTGATCTACCAGCTTACATGCACATCTACTCAGTCGTCAATGCATATTGCTTCAGATTGTTTGGACCTTCAATGATTGAGGATCCTGAAGAGCAAAGTCATTTGCCTTCTATTGATGACCTGCTACCTGAATATCTTAATGAATTGCAGGAAGACACAGTGCTGGACAGGAAGGTGAGGACGACGCGCAAAGGAGATGTTGAGTACCTCAGAGTAGGGCTCAAAGGTTCAAAGTCGAGTAGTGCAAAGTGGATTGAGATTAGACAAGTGAGACAACAGTACCCTCACTTAGTTGATGCTTAAAAACCAAATTTTGGTGGTCCAAAAGCTTTTAAGTGGGAAGGTCGTGATCTGAATTGGATCCAAGAAGAGTTATCAGAGAACCATGATTGTATCAGGTCGGGACAGGCTTCAGATAATTAATATCAGCGATCAAAAACACCTCTAAACAATGGCATTTAGCAGCCAGCGTGGAATGATGAGGACCTCAGTCAAAGCGCACTGACCGAGGCCCATGGAGACTGCGCAGGAGGCGAAACTAACCCCTGGGAAGCCTAGATCAGGAAAAGGAGGCAATTTTTGATACGTGATTAGCGCTTAGCACTAATCGCGCATCACTGGGAAAAACCCCTTGAGAAGGAGGGGCCCCGAGCACTCGGTCGGATGGGAGCCAGGGAAAATCGTGCGGAGAAGGCTAAAGGATAAGGTATGACCCACACTCCAAAAAAAAACCGGTGGTATTTATCGGGGGCACGCTTGGGCGGTAAGCAGATTTGGTGAAAACGGAGCGATTCCACTTAGCGCCCGATGCGTGGAAAGCGGAGGAGAGAGAAAACCATCGCTCATCGCGTGCTAACAATCGAGCAAGTCAACCACGCGAATGGCATCAAATCTAGAGGCCCTAGATCTAACGGCTGAGATCGTGCCCGATGGGGAAACAGGAATTGACAGGGGAATAAGTTGCGATCTATAAGAATTTGAGGTCTGATTTGACCACTAAGGTGGCAGAGGACTCATTCCACGACGTAACCGAAGAATTGAACCGACGAGGAAAAAGTTGGCGCAGTTCGCAGAAGGACAAGTGGCCACTCCCTGTGAGCCTAATGATGACGCCGAAGCAGAGAAATCCAAGCGAAGCTGCAACAGGAAATCTGACGAAAGTGGAAGGGAATCGAACAACCATGAGCTTGAATGGCTTAAAGCCATGAACAGACAAAGCAAAAGACACGGAAGATAGAAGACAGAGAAGACGAAGAAAGACAATGAAGCAAAAGAAGTAGAAACAAGATAGAGGGCCGAGCTGACCAAAGGCAGCGTTGAGCACCAGAGAGCTTGAGAGATTCAATCCATACCTAAGAGGATCGGTTAGGACTAAGCACCACACTGGACTCCTTCCATTAAAGACCAGAGAGGTCAAAGAGCTGGTGAGGAAACGAGTCTGTGCACTCTCATGACTTGGGGAATCCAAGACCCACCCTGCCAAGCAAATTCTGTTTCAGGAGACTCATATTGAGCTCCTTCATTGTAATTCTCTGCTTTAAGAGACAATAAATGAAGGCCACCACTGAGAGCTAGACTGGAGATGTAGCCCTGGAGGATAGGGTGAACTCATTATTAAATTCTTGTGTTCTTATATTTGCTCACTGTATTTCTATGTTGTTTTCCATTTCAAGTGTCTGTGTATTTGCAATATGATCGATATGTTGCCTAAATAACATAGACACACAATAGCACATGAGTCTGTAATACCTTAATTTAATAAATCTTTAACTGAGATCACTCATAGGGTGATTTTCAGATCATAATATCTGAAGAGGACATTTGGAAAATCATATTTAAAACTAAACAAGGATTGTTTGAGTGGTTTGGTATGCCTTTCATTCTTACAAATGCTCCAGCCACTTCCATGAGAGTTATGAATGATGTATTGAGACCATTTCTAGATGACTTTGTCATTGTTTACTTAGATGATATTCTCATATTCAGAAAATCCAGAGATGAACATGTCATGCATGTGAACAAAGTACTTGATGTCTTGAGAAAAGAACAATTGTTTTTAAAGATGTCAAAGTGTGAATTTGGCAAGACTTCTTTAGTGTATTTGGGACACATTGTTGGAGGAGGTGAGCTGAAGATAGACCCCTCTAAGGTTGAGGTCATTCTGAATTGGCCCAAACCCAATATAGTTACAGAGGTAAGAAGATTTCTTGGGGCGGCACAATATTGGAGGAAATTTATTGCCAATTTTCCTTCCATTGCAGCTCCACTACATGCATTGACCATTGTTAAGAAAGTCTTCCATTGGGGAGATGTATAGTATAAATAATTTGATGCTTTAAAACAAAATATCAATTCAACACTGGTATTGGCTTTTCTGGATCTTAGACAACCATTTTAGATTCAAATGGATGCTAGTGATTATGCCATGGGAGCAGTTCTTATGTAGCATGGTAAGCCCAATTCATTTCATTCTAAAAATTTTAATGGTATTGTGACTAACTATCCCACTTATGACAAAGAAATTTACGCATTGGTAAAACGTGTCAAAAAATGGAAACACTACTTGATGGGGAAGGAGGCTATTATCCATACCTACCATCAACCATTGCAGTACTTACAGTCACAATCAAAGTTGCAATGATCACGACACTTCAGATGGATGGGTTTTCTACAACAGTTTCATTTGGTTATCAAGTAAAAAAGGGAATCTACAATAAGGTAGTTGATATTCTTTCTAGGCCTATTGTAAATTCATCTATTTTACTCAAGCACAATTATGTTTTACATGAAAGTTACATTGAGAAATATGCATATGATAATTACTTTCAAGATGTGTATGCAAGGTTGGGGCAAGGACACCAAATTGAAGAGTTAGATTACCATATACATAACAGTTTGTTGTATCACTTGGGAAACTTATGTATTCCATAGGGAGAAAGAAACAATATCATTAGGGAGGTGCACACTTCATTGATTGCTGGACACTTTGGTGTAGGAAAGACAATAGCAAATCTCCAAAGGTATTGTTATTGGCCACACATGTTTGATAATGTATCTCGTTTCATTAGAGGATGTTCTTTGTGTGGAACAAGTAAGCCTAGCAATAGGAAATTAGGATTGTACACTGCACTTCTGGTACCTTAACATCCATGGGAGAGTATCTCAATGGATTTTGCAGGAGGTCTTCCATTGTTAAGGAAAGGTCATGATTATTTGTATGTAGTTGTAGACAGTTTCAACAAGATGTGTATTCTAACACCATGTAAAAAGAAAATTACATCTAAAAAAACAACTCATCTTTTCTTTCAAAATATTTGGGTTCATTTTGGTCTTCCTACTTCCATTTTAAGTGATCGAGATTCTCAAATTGTTGGGAAATTTCGGTCAAATTTGTGGGACATGATGGACACTAAGTTGAAGAAGAGTACAACCTTTCATCGGCAAACAGATGGAAAAACCGAGGTGGTCAATAGGAAAATCATTCATATTCTTAGAGGATATTGTAGCAAACATCCCAAGTCGTGGGATGAACAGTTGCATTACATACAACAGGGCAAAGCATTCTTCCATAAACACATCGTCATTTGAGGCATGTTTTGGGTACTTGCCATGATCGCCATTGGACTTCATCTTTGAGAAAGATGTCGCCATCGATGGTCATAGTGACTGATGCAGGAGCATGAGGCTTGAAGGTAAAAAGCTTCTAATTTATTCCAAAAATACAAAAAAAAATTACAAGCAAAGGAGTGGGATCCTTTAGCTATCAATTTACAGGTTTTCTAGATATGATTTGAGCTAGGATTTAGGGATTGAGTGATTTTGTAATTAATTCAAGTAGTTTAGATTCAGTTGAGATTCTCGAGGAGAAAATAAACCAGACTAGATATTGTTTAAGATTAGGCAGATTCGATCCAGTGTTTAAGGATTTGATTGTCAGGATGAAATGGTATTTATGTAAGTTTTGAATGATTGTAAGGGGATTTTGACTGATTTGGCTTGTTTTGGTCATATAAGATTAAGTTACAAAAATTATATCTCTGTGTATTTTTGTGTATAATTGGTCAATCCCGGAGGTGTTGTATCCCTCCGAAGTATCTCTGTGTAATATTGAATTTTCAATTTGGACTGAAAATTTAGAGTTCTGAGTAAACTGGTGTGACCATGTTTAATCTCTCTTTCACCGTGTTTTAAGTTAAATTGATTGTGTTTCAATCATAGAGTTTTAATTAGCTAAGCTTCGATTTACAAAGAGTAGAACTAAATATGGTGGAAGAAGAATGACGGAGTAAAAGATTTGGATGATCAGCAACTACGGGGGTAAGAGTGTACATATTTTTTTGATCATGATTGAAGCCCCGCACTCACTCCTAGTCGTTGATCTCATTTTCAAACTTTTAGGTCATAGTCAACTACGGGGGTTGAGCCATTTTTAATCTATGTGCTAGTTGAAGTCCCGCGAGCTGTAGATTTGATGGCCTCTTATATCCAACGGATATCGGGTCATAAAGTGATTGGACGTTAATTTCAAAACTGGACCCGAACTTTTATAAATCAAGGAATTATATTCCTTATCAGCTCCGTAAGGGCGGGTAAACGTCATGAAAGATTCCTATGTGATATCGCTACTGACCGTTGGATCAAGTGTGCCTTGATCAAACAGTGGAGGATCACCGATTAGTTTTGCATCACAACATTTCATGAGTCAATGAACCTTGGCCTTAAGAAAATACGATTTGCGATGTGCAATGATCGTCGATTAGTTTGGCATCGCAATATTTCATGAGTGAATGAACCTTGGCCTTCAGAAAATGTGATTTGCGATGTGCGATGCTTAGAGGACTTGTAAAGCACTTATAATTGCGGCTAAAATTAAGCAGTTCTGCTAATTTAGCAGTGTTGTTGGGAAAAGTGTCTACTCAGAACGCCCCTATCCCACTAAGGTGTGACAGTGCCTTAGCAACAAACAAGGAAAACTACTTTCATATTCTTCTTTATGAACTGTAAACGAAGAGGAATAGGATGAACCAACCGGTGTCTTGCACTAGTCCTTTGATCCAATCTCTCTCCTCTTTGACAGCTTCTAGCTACCTGCTCCCTTACTTGCCCAACTTCACCAAGTTCCTGCAAGATCACAGAAGAGGAAAACTACACAAAGACATGGATTTACATTCATAAATAACTTAGGATCATATTTAAGCTAAACATGCAAATATAACAAAACATCATTGATACACAAACATGTAGGAGAAACTCAAATAGTTTTATTGATATAACAAGAAGGTCCAGGAGGAGTTACAACCGATGATTCCTGACCCAGCATCAACCCCCCAACAAAGGAATCCCCTCTTCACCTCCAACAAAGCATAAATCACCCAATGCACTGATCTCTATCTCAAAACCAACAACAATTCTCTACAAAGTACAAAATTCCAGCCTCTGGATCTCTGGGATGAGGGATCCATATATAGATGTATGCAAAGAGGATGAGTCAGCTTATGATTTGACTTGTGGCTTCTCTCTGTCAGTTCTTGCTTCCACTTGGAGACTGAGAGCCTCTTACTCATCCTTGGTCGAACTCAGTGAGGCAAGTGTCATTGGGGAAGATTCTGGAAGCTTCCATTGTCTGTCCACCTCGCGGAATGACACTGCCATTTGTCATTTCCCGCTCAACGCACCCTGGTAGTGCATTTAGGTGCGTTGCAACGCACCTAGCTAGTGTACTGGGGTGCTATGCAACGCAGCTGGCTAGTGGAGCAGCTGAAATGATCCTGATTTGACTGATTCTGAGCAGTTTCTGGTGGAGAACTTCTGGGAGAAGCTGTAGTTTGTTGACCTTGTTCCTTTAGGGGCAGGAACAACACTTTTAGGGACTTAGGATCCCTTGGTTTATGGACATTTCATGCTTAGAGCTGTAAGGCACAAAAATGTCTATAATAGTTGCCCCCTAAAGTATGAGGCCGTTTACCGGGTGAAATGCTTTATTAGGAGGATCCGAAGTTCTTTCAATGCTGGGGGGAGACCTATAATAAGATACAATACAATACATTATCTTCATACAGTTTTCATGATCTAGCTGAGGCGGGCATTCCCATGCTCAACTTTATAAATTCATTTTTATGTACACAGGACAGACAATCGTCTGATGATAGACTAATGATTTTGATGAAGTCATCATCCTTTTGGTAGGATGATTATCTGTGCTGCAATGCTGTACATGTCAATGTCTTTATTTTTCCTGAATATATATCGCAGCCCGGATGGATGAAACTAGATCCGGGGTCTTCAATCTTGTCCGATCTTCACTCGAAGTACAAGTCGATCCATGTGAGAAATGTTTTGAAGTCGAACATGGAAAGACATCGCTTGATTACCAGTCGATGAAGTAAATTGTTAACAAGCGCGAGAGGAATCACCGATAATGATGATGACCCTCAAGGTACTGCAGTACAATTCACGTGGTGTGAATAAAGGACTTGGCGTCAAACACCACGCAAAATCTTTCGATCAAAGGTCATTGATGTATACCTGTCGCCGGAAGTGAGAAACTTGCCGTTGAGGCATGCAAGCTTCAAAGTACTCAATGGGGTGTTCCTAGATCAACTTCTTGGATGATGAGATGATGTCGACAAGAAGTGATCCGTCAAAGGAGGGCCTTGATGAATCCCACATCAATGACACGGAATGGAGCAAATGATTTTGATGGAGGTGAAAACGATCTGATGATATATGGTTCAGGATGGCAGTCATGAAGGAATGAAGTATAGTGTATGGTAATGGATGGAACACGGGTGACTTCTCTGGATGACTTCTCTTGAACATGTCGGCGACACTTATGTGATGGATTGGTAGCATTTACCCCAAATGTGGATGGTATGGCGTGACCATGGTGATGTGACCGGTGAATGAAACAACCCAACCCGACTCAGGCACGGAGTGGAAGTGTCATGTTCAAGAGCGACTTGCTACCAATAAAGATTCTTTGAGTTTCTTCCCAATTTTTCCCCAGTCATTGCTGACCAGTACCTCTTTATTTTTTTCAAGCTTGAGGAGGATAACATATGCTTGTTCTATAATTTTCCCTTCGGGAAAACCCATCTCTATGTTTTAACGAGCCTAGCGACAGTGAAACTCGTTCTCATCTAAAGACAAGTTTGTCGTTATTAATCTTTTTAAGGAGTTCAACGACAAAGATAACTCGGTCCTTTTCATTTTTAGGGAGTCTGAAAAGGTACGTAAAGGTAACGCCGAAATTCCTTTTTCGTCATCTAATCCCTTAAGTCTGAAAAAGTATAAAACAATACAGAAGGGATGAATTTTCGATAGTTTTAACGAGTCGAACAAAACAAGCGCTCGATCTTTTTGTGCAATAATCCCTCAGGTCCAAAAAGATTAAAATCTAGAGGAGGGATAGCACTCCCGGTCGCTTTAACGAGCTGGAAGGCCAAAACTTGGAAATCTTTTCATATTTTACGAGTCAGTTGAAAAGAGCTTAAAGAAGACTCGTCTTTTGAGGAACGCGTGATAAAAATGGGTAGCAGCTGATTCCAGGTAAGGGTTGGAATTTTCCAATCACGGCAGCGTCACAAGGATGGCTAGTGAAATCACTCTTCGCAGCTGTTCCTCAAAATGGGTAAACAATCAAATGGAGGTGAATGATCGGCCAATGGAAAAGTGGAGGTGACGGTGCAAACACGACCAAGGCTTTAATGGCTGAAATGCTTCATTCACGGTGGTTATTTATCGGGGAATAGTTCATTTTTTAACGAGCTTAAACACGGGTGGAAACACTTGCTCATGTCTTATGTTTATTTTTTAACGAGCTTGAACTATGTGCTAAAACTGCTCGATTAATCCAGTCATATGATAAGAATGTCTCATATAAAACGGCAACTTTTAGATTTTTGCCCCACATCCTTTCTTTATGCAAGTTAGGTGACGACTAATCCTACGAGTTTAAAGGGTTAGAGGTCCTAAAAATTTAAAAAATAAATAGCCGCCCCTCGCTTGCACTCCAAAAGGTTTGCATGCCCCCAGGTATAAAGTATGGTTTCAAGGTTACCCCTCAATTTGCAGACAAAACATTTGTTCTATCAGGAAAGGCCTACCTCTTACAGGTTACCCAAAGATTGTTCTATTTGCGGTGCAAACAAAACACTTCTTTGGCGGTGTTTACTGAGATAAACAAAGGTGATTGACTCAGTTCTGTCAACTCACATAACTTTGACAAAAGAATCTTGTTCTAGAATAACCCCTTTTCCACCGACGGACGGGGTACAGACTAGTCATATTCTCCCGTGGAAACCTACCCTATACCCGAAGTTTTCCTGCCGAAGCAGACCAGGATGCATGCCCCCTAGGTTTCAGTCATATCCCTCTGAATTACTCGCGCTCATCGGGAGGACGGACTGGAGATTGAGACATTTCTTGCGTGAAGAGACCATTTAGGGATGGTATATGACTATTTGCGATGCGTGATCCGGGAAATGAAAGCTGGTCCACGAGCTTGACCACTCTTCCTTCGTGCGGAAAACACATTACTCTAAAGAGTGAGGAGACGATGGCTCCCATGCAATAAATATAGTCTCGTCCAAGGAGTAGGTTATAATCCAAGGGTCCTTGAACTACCATTAAGTTCATTTGAATTGTCTTCCCTCTCAATGTTATGGGCACATTGGGAAGGATCCCTAAAGGTCGACTGGTTCCTTTATCAAAGCCTGTCAGATTTCTCATCTCAGGCAACAGCGATGGCGAACCAAGTGCTTTCCAAGCAATAGAGGAAAGGATACTCACAAAAACCCCCTCATCTATGATGGTACCAGCCATGACCATTCTATATATTTGAACGATAATTCGGAATGGTATGCTTGCTGGTAAACGGGGTCTGCCTAGTTGATTCCAGTCGAAGGAGACAACTAGGTTGCTTGGAGGTGGGACCGAGTAGACGGCCGGGTATGGCTCTGACGAATTTCCATCCTGTAGTAAGGGAATGGGTAGATTGCCCCCATGTTCGTCGGAGTTTGTGTTGATGAAGACAATTTGGACGGTGTCATCTTTGTTCTCTTCAGTGAATGTACCATCCGAAGATAAAACCTCTGAAAGCAAGACCGGGTCAACTGCCGTCTCGACCTTTTGACTTTCGTCTGGTATGGATTCAGATGGTTTATCTTCAATGATAGGCGCTTCAGCCGACCACTTGAGCAGGCCAGATGGATTCTCAACTAGCGACAGACTCGGCAAGAGTTTTTTATATCCAGGAGGAAGTCATAATGGTGAAACCAGACGATCATCCAAAACTCTTTTCGCCTCGTCTAAGAAGGGACAACGGTGGACGGCATGATTGCCTTCACATAGTTTACAGGGAAATCTAGCTTTCCCTTTTTGTCTTGGGGCTTCACTTTCGCTAGTTGACGGTGTGCTTTCAACATGATCATCAGAGGTTGATGACACCGGATTGTGAAAACGAGGAGACCAGTCCCTTAGTATCCGAGGGATGCAAGGACAATCTCTGTGAAAGTGGTCTCATCTACAAATCACACATGGCAATTTAGGCCTGGTTGGTGCAGTGTGTGGATTTTCGTTAGACGACACTCATTTTCCCCCATTCGCCTTCGGCTCCTTCTTCTTCTTCTCTTTCTTCTTCTTCTCCTTCTTCTCCTTGGGAACTTGACTTTTGGCTTTGCCAGCCCCATCAAGCGAAGAGGAAGGAGGAGAGGAAGAATTAGAGGAAGTAGAAGGTTGGTGGGAAACTCTGGATTCGTCTAATTGCTTATTCGATTGTTCAGGAATAGTGGTGTTCTAAATGACATTGGTTGAGAAGAGCCAGACTAGCAAGCCAATTGTCAGTCCTGGAAGCGACAATGTGGCCATATGGGGTACACCAACATCTCCCCAAGAGGAGAAGGGACTAGGATTTCCACCAAGGGGAATTCCTTGGTTGGTAGACTCCATTTTCTCAACCTAAGATCAACGTAGGAAAAGGGTATGAATATTCCGTTTAAAATAAATTTTAAGATGCTTGGACACAACTTGTTTTTTCAATTTTAAAGAGTCGAGAAAAAACAAAATATGACTCTAGTCTCCTTCGATTTTTAATGAGCCTGAAGTGACAAGTGCTCAGATGGACCTTCTCCGTAAAGGAGTCTGAAAAGGAACGAAAGGGACTTCTCTGGAGATCTAGGTAGAGGGTGTGCCAAACCAATCACAAAACTGCAGAATACGTTTTATGGTACGACAGTCAATCTTCCCGAATGTTGTGTTTGGTGCATTGTGATTAGTAAGGCAGCCGACACGGCTTCCTATGGATAAAAGGTTTTAAGCCTATAAGGGTCTCCCAATATATACTCGACGGTATGTGGGAGCACAAGTCCGTACTGGCACTTATCGTCTCACAGTGGAGGAATCACCCAACCATCAGTGAGGACAACAGTTACCAGGCTTTACGACGCCGGAACACGTCTCTAGCCTAGACCTCTAAATGTTGTGCGTTAAGTTCCAAAGCGTTGTTAGATTCATTCAGTTTATTTTAAGTTGATATTTCTTAGAAGTTTGCCTTTTGGGTTCACCACGAGATGTAGATGTAATTCCTAGATGCAATCTAAAGATGATAAGCAAATCTTTTATCTCTTTTCAACAATGAAAATCCTAGCTACAAGGGGAAAAGAAAGACACAATCTTTTCTCAAAGAGCAAAGAGCACACTGTAGATGCACTTTTCCTAAATCAAGCCAAACAAACTATCAATATGCAAATGCACATATGCATGTATTTGTTTTCACTTTCTTAATATTGATGCCTAAAAAGAAAGTTGATGTACAAATCTGAATTTGCTTTCAAGTGAAAAACACAAACAAGCTTCTTTTCGAAATCAAAAGGTAGAGAAGATTACGACACTTTATGATTTTGAAATAAACATTCGTTTCGACACTAGAAAGTTACAAATTCAAACCAAAGGTAAAAGTAAAAGTATAATCAACTGTCAACAGCAAACAAACTTTCTCCTAAGATCAAAATCGACACTTATGACAGATCTAAATCCAAGGACGACAGTATGACTATTCTACTTTTTCAATGGAAAACTGTAAATGATGTAACAAACACACAAAGAACATCTACAACCTTTTTGTACAAAGGAGGTGGAATTAAGGCAAAGAAAAGGAGTTTTCAGACAGGTACACACACTGATCACAGGCTGCAAAAATCAGAGACAAAACTGGACAAAATGAAGCAAAGAACCTCAGCTGCACAGGGCAAAGGCTGATCAGCGCACCTGTTGCACAGAGAAACTGAATTGCAGCGCAGGTAGCCCTCTCGGGAACTGCGTTGAAATGCAGAGTCTCTTCACAGTGCCTGCGCTGGGGCAGAAACGAGACTTCTATCCGGGTTCTGGGTCACGGTTTGCAGTTTAATCTATGGATTTTGGCCGAGTAAAAGCAATCAGTAATGCACAATCAGAGGGTGGATTTAAAGGAGGTCTAAGAGCTATCACAAAGGGTAATCAGATCATTTGTGAATCAGTTGTTCAAATCATAAACAAATCCAGTGAGTGGATTGAAGTAGCAGGTGTCTACTTTGCATTTGATAATGGCAAATGCGTTGCGATTGCTACTTCTGTGTTTATGAAACAAACAACAAGAGAAACACAAACAAACTAACTAGACACGGTCCCCAGCGGAGTCGCCATTTTGTTGTTGGGAAAAGTGTCTACTCAGAACGCCCCTATCCCACTAAGGTGTGACAGTGCCTTAGCAATAAACAAGGAAAACTACTTTCATATTCTTCTTTATGAACTGTAAACGAAGAGGAATAGGATGAACCAACCGGTGTCTTGCACTAGTCCTTTGATCCAATCTCTCTCCTCTTTGACAGCTTCCAGCTACCTGCTCCCTTACTTGCCCAACTTCACCAAGTTCCTGCAAGATCACAGAAGAGGAAAACTACACAAAGACATGGATTTACATTCATAAATAGCTTAGGATCATATTTAAGCTAAACATGCAAATATAACAAAACATCATTGATACACAAACATGTAGGAGAAACTCAAATAGTTTTATTGATATAACAAGAAGGTCCAGGAGGAGTTACAACCGATGATTCCTGACCCAGCATCAACCCCCCAATAAAGGAATCCCCTCTTCACCTCCAACAAAGCATAAATCACCCAATGCACTGATCTCTATCTCAAAACCAACAGCAATTCTCTACAAAGTACAAAATTCCAGCCTCTGGATCTCTGGGATGAGGGATCCATATATAGATGTATGCAAAGAGGATGAGTCAGCTTATGATTTGACTTGTGGCTTCTCTCTGTCAGTTCTTGCTTCCACTTGGAGACTGAGAGCCTCTTACTCATCCTTGGTCGAACTCAGTGAGGCAAGTGTCATTGGGGAAGATTCTGGAAGCTTCCATTGTCTGTCCACCTCGCGGAATGACACTGCCATTTGTCATTTCCCGCTCAACGCACCCTGGTAGTGCATTTAGGTGCGTTGCAACGCACCTAGCTAGTGTACTGGGGTGCTATGCAACGCAGCTGGCTAGTGGAGCAGCTGAAATGATCCTGATTTGACTGATTCTGAGTAGTTTCTGGTGGAGAACTTCCGGGAGAAGCTGTAGTTTGTTGACCTTGTTCCTTTAGGGGCAGGAACAACACTTTTAGGGACTTAGGATCCCTTGGTTTATGGACATTTCATGCTTAGAGCTGTAAGGCACAAAAATGTCTATAACAAGCAGAATAGCCAAGTTTGGAGGTAGATGACTGATACTCCAAAGGAAGTCCAAGAAGAAATTCCACCTAAACTTGCAGAAATCATTTCTGGATTTGAATGATTGTCCATTACACCTGCACCCAGGCCACCATTTGTGGTATCAAAGCAGCCTACTGACACTGAACAGGATCTCAAGGATCAGAAAAAGAAATCCAACATGGCTTTTAGAGTTGGAGGAAGAGGTGGTGGTCGAAGAAGAGGACGACTAGTTGCAAATGTTGAAGTGTTGGAAGCTATGCAACAGATGCAAGCTAGATTGGAAGCAATGGAAATGGGAAGAGATGCAGATGCTAGAGATGTCAGTGAACCTGAAGCTGAAGCTGTAGAAGAAGAACCTGCAGATGTAACTCCTAAAATGAGATTCTTTAAGTCAGTATTAAGATCCACATCCAAGCTTAGACTTGAAATTTCAATCTACACAGGAAGCTTAAGCCCTGAGGAATCGATAGACTGGATAAATGACATGGAGAAATTCTTCGATTATGAAGAAATAGATGAAGGAGAGAAGGTGAAGTTTGTTGTCACAAAACTGAAAGGGCATGGAGCACTTAGGTGGGATGGAGTGCAGGCAGAAAGAAGAAGACTTGGAAAACAACCAATTAAGAATTGGAATAGGATGGTGGCAAAACTAAAAAGTAAGTTTTTACCAAGTGATTATCAGCAAAAATTATTTAGACAGATGCAGAATCTTAGACAGAGGTCTATCATAGTAAAGGAATACACAGAGGAATTCTACAAAGTGAGTATAAGGGCAGGACAAATCCAAGATACAAATGAGAAGGTTGCAAGATATGTGAATGGTCTTAGAATGGAAATCCAAGATGAGATCAGTGTTCTGTCTCCTAAAACAGTAGAAGAGGCTTATCAAATGGTACTGAAGGCTGAAGAAAAACTCATGAGGAAGCAGTCTACTAGAAATAGAGGTACTTTCTGAGGAAGGGGAAGACAAGGTGGTAGAGGAAGATCTACACTACCTAGAGATGGAGCTAGCAACAGCTCAAGTCAACATGCACCTACAAGAGGTGATGCAAGTGGTACAGGGAGTTTTTCCAGAGGAAGAGGAGGCAGAGGTAGAGGAAGATAAGTTAGATGTTACAGATGTAACAAGATGGGACACAAAGATTATGAGTGCCCAGAAAATATAGGAACGAATCAGAGGAATGCAATTGTTGTAAAAACTGAAGAGGAAGCAACAAAGGTAATAGATGAAGAGAATGTTCCAGAGAAAGGGGAATCTTTGGTAGTCAACAAAATTTTGTTAAAACCAGCTAAGGAAATTTTTGAACCAGCACAAAGGAAAACCTTGTTCAGGACTATGTGTAAGGTTCAAGGGAAGTGTTGTCAGATGATAATAGACAGTGGTAGTACAAATAATTGGGCCTCAACAGAAGTGGTGGAGAAGTTGAAATTGAAAACAAAGAAACATCCAACACCTTTCAAGGTGTCATGGCTTCAAAAGGGATATCAGTTGGTAGTGAATGAGCAATGTGAAGTGGAGTTGCAATTGGGTAAATACAGAGACAAAATTATGTGCGATGTGATGCCTATGGATGTGTGTCATATATTGTTGGGTAGACCTTGGTAGTATGACAGAGGAGCTATGCATGATGGAAATAAGAACACATAAATTTAGCAAAGATGGTGTCAATGATACATTGCAACCAATAGAAGAAGAGGATACATCAAAGAAACATGATCCAAAGACCCTTTTGCTGAGTGGAAAGGAGTACTTGTAGTAGATGGAAGAAGATGAGGTAAGTTTTGCGTTGGTTTGAAAACCCAAGGTAATAATTACTTCCGCAAAATTTTATGATTTACCAATTGAAATTCAAGAGATGCCAGACAATTATTGTGATATCATTGTAGATGATTTGCCTGATGAGTTACCACCCATTAGAAAAATCAGTCATCACATAGATTTTATTCCAGGAGAAAATTTACCTAATAAAGCAGCTTATAGGATGACTCCCACAGAGAATGAAGAGATCAGGAAATAGGTTCAGGAACTGTTAGACAAGGCACTGGTTAAAGAGAATTTGAGTCCTTGTGTAGTGCCAAGAGTGTTGAGCCCAAAGAAAGATGGAGGCCGAAGAATGCGCACTGATTCGAGAGAAATCAATAAGATAAAAATCAGGTACATATTTCCTTTACCTAGAATCAAAGATTTGATGGATTGTTTGAGTGGAGCTAGATATTTTACAAAGTTAGATTTAAAAAGTGTTTATCATCCAATCAGAATTAGAGAGAGAGAGATGAGTGGAAAACTGCTTTTAAGACCAATGAAGGATTGTATGAATGGATGGTAATGCCTTTTGGGTTATCCAATGCTCCTAGTACATTTATGAGACTTGTGAATGAAGTTCTAAAGGAATTTATTGGTAAATTTGTAATAATATATCTAGACGATATATTAGTTTACATCAGATCTAAGGAGGAACATGTGAGACATCTGAATTATGTCTTATAGAAGCTACAACAAGAAAATTTATTGCTAAATTTAAGTAAATGTTCATTCATGAAGGAGGAGTTGGTGTATTTGGGCTTTGTTGTTTCTATTGAGGGGTTAAAGATGGATCCAGAGAATATCAAGGCTATCATGGAGTTTCCTTCACCAAAAAGTGTCTTTGAGGTAAGAAGTTTTCACAGTATTGCTAGTTTTTACAAGAAATTCATAAGGAATTTTAGTAAGATTAATGCTTCAATTATTGACACAATAAATAAGGACAGGAAACCATTTAAATGGATTGCTGAAGCAGAAAAGAACTTCCAACTGTTGAAGAGAAAGATTACTGAGAAACCTATTTTGATTTTGCCTGATTTTATTAAACCTTTTCAAGTGAAGTGTGATGCTGGTGGAGAAGCCATTGGAGCTGTTTTGAGTCAGGAGGACAGCCCTGTAGCTTATTTTAGTGAAAATCTGAATGAGACAAAGAAGAAATATTCTTCTTATGACAAGGAGTTTTATGCAGTGGTGCAGTCTTTGAAGAAGTGGAGACATTACTTGATGTCAAAGGAGTTCATAATGTATTCAGATAACCGTGCATTATAGTACATTATAAAACAACCAAAGCTTAACCAGAAGCATGCAAAATGGGTAGAATACCTGCAAAGTTTTAATTTTGTATTAAAACATATAACTAGTCAATCAAACAAAGTAGCAGATGCCTTAAGTAAAAAAAGAATTTTTGTTCAAGAAAGTCAAATTCAAGTGTTGGGTTTTGATTTTCTTAAAGAATTATATGAAAAAGATCTAGATTTTAAAGAGGCATTTGAAGCTTGTAGAAATCCTATTTTGTTAGACAGAAGCAAGTGGCTGGATTATTTCCTGCAAGAGGGACTGTTGTTTAAAAGAAATAAACTGTGCATACCAATTTGTTCTATGAGGGATAATTTGATCAAGGAGAAACATAATGGAGGACTTGGAGGGCATTTTGGTGCAGATAAGACTTATGAATAGTTGAACAGGTTTTATTTATGGCCAAAAATGAGCTCTGAAGTGGAAAAGTATGTGAGAAATTGTAAAGTCTGTCAGTATGAAAAGGGAAGGAGTCAAAACACAGGTTTGTATGTTTCATTACCTATTCCAGATAGGCCTTGGGATATGGTAAGTATGGACTTTGTTTTGAGTTTACCAAAAACTCAAAGAGGAAATGATTCAATTTATGTAGTAGTTGACAGATTTTCAAAAATGGCACATTTTATTCCATGTTATAAAACCAGTGATGCTACTCACATTGCTATCTATTTTTTAAGGATATTGTAATATTACATGGGTTATCTAAGAGAATTGTTTTAGATAGAGACACCAGATTTGCTAGACATTTCTGGAGGACATTGTGGAAGAAGCTTGGAACTAAACTGAGTTTCAGTTCTGCTTATCATCCTCAGATTGGTTGACAAGCTGAAGTTGTAAATAGAAGCTTAGGTAATCTTCTGAGAAGTCTTGCAGGTGAACATCCAAAACAATGGGATCAAGTATTGACATGGGTAGAATATGCATGTAATGATTCTCCTAATAGGAGTACAGGGCAGAATCCATTCCATATAATCTATGTAATGCACCCAAGAGAAGTGTCTGAATTGAGAGACTTGGGAAAAACTGAAAGGAAAAGTGCTAAAGGAGAAGATTTTGCTACAGAAGTTCAAGCAATACATGAATAGGTAAAACAACAACTACTAGACAACAACATAAAATACAAGAGTAGAGCAGATTTGAAGAAAAGAGAAGTTAATTTTGAGGTTGGATATTTGGTTCTAACACACCTGAGGAAGGAAATATTTCCAAAAATGGAGTATAATAAGCTAAAGTTTAAGAAAATTGGACCATGAAGAGCCTTGAGGAAATTTTCTACAAATGCACATGAAATTGAATTACCACCTGATATTGTAATATCTCCAATTTTCAATGTTGCTGATTTGTATAGTTATGAAAGTGAAAATGCAGATAACACGGCAGAGGATCAAGAAGAACAAGAGGTCAATTGGGTAAAATAGTTTCCTATAGCAAAGGAATTGAATCCAGAGAGGATTTTGGACATGAAATTGTTGAAGAAGACAAGAGGACAAGAGTATTTTCAGTATTTGGTCAAATGGAAGAATCAACCAATTACTGAAGCTACTTGGATGACAGATTCCATGCTACAGAAGTTGGGCAGTTCTGTAGAAGAGCTCATGGACAAGATCCCATGAAGAATTTTATCCTTAGGATTCAGATGCAGGAGCATGAGGCTTGAAGGCAAAAGGCTTCGAATTTATTCCAAAAATACAAAAAATGTTTACAAGCAAAGGAGTGGGATCCTTTAGCTATCAATTTACAATTTTTCTAGATAGGATTTGAGCTAGGATTTAGGGATTGAGTGATTTTGTAGTTAATTCAAGTAGTTTAGATTCAGCTGAGATTCTCGAGGAGAATATCAACCAGATTAGATATTGTTTAGGATTAGGAAGATTCGATCTAGTGTTTAAGGATCTAATTGTTAGGATGAAATGGTATTTATGTAAGTTCTCAATGATTGTAGGGGGATTTTGACTGATTTGGCTTGTTTTGGTCATATAAGATTAAGTTACAGAAATTATATCTCTGTGTATTTTTTTGTATAATTGGTCAATCCCAGAGGTGTTGTATCCCTCCGAAGTATCTCTGTGTATTATTGAATTTTCAGTTTGGCCTGAAAATTTAGAGTTCTATATAAACTGGTGTGATCGCATTTAATCTCTCTTTCGCTGTGTATTAAGTTAAATTGACTGTGTTTCAATCACAAAGTTTTAATTAGATAAGCTTCAATTTACAAAGAGTAGAACTAAATCTGGCAGAAGAAGAATGACGGAGTAAAAGATCTGGATGATCAGCAACTACGGGGGTAAGAGTGTATGGATCTTTTTGATTGTGGTTGAAGCCCCGCACTCACTCTTAGCAGTCGATCTCATTTTCAAACTTTTAGGTCACAGTCAACTGCGAGGGTTGAGCTGTTTTTAATCCATGTGCTAGTTGAAGTCTCAGGAGCCGTAGATTTTATGGCATCTTATATCCAACGGATATCAGGTCATAAAGTGATCAGACGTTTATTTCAAAACAAGACCCGAATTTTTATAAATCGAGGACTTATATTCCTTATCGGCTCCGTAAGGGCAGGTAAACGTCGCACAAGATTCCCGTGCGATATCGCTACTGACTGTTGGATCAAGTGTGCCTTAATCAAACGGTGGAGGATCGCCGATTAGTTTCGCATCGCAATATTTCATGAGTGAATGAACCTTGGCCTTAAGAAAATGCAATTTGCGATTTGCGATGATCGTCGATTAGTTTCGCATCGCAATATTTCATGAGTGAATGAACCTTGGCCTTAAGAAAATGCGATTTGTGATGTGCGATGCTTAGAGGAATTGTAAAGCACTTATCATTGCAGCTAAAATTAAGCAGTTCTGTTAATTTAGCAGAATAGCCAAGTTTGGAGGTAGATGACTGATACTCCAAAGGAAGTCCAAGAAGAAATTCCACCTAAACTTGCAGAAATCATTTCTAGATTTGAACGATTGTCCATTACACCTACACCCAAGCCACTGGTGACATTGATAAGGAAAGGATGTTCATTGAGAAAATTTAGTTGATACATCACACAATGCAAGAATAGCTAGAAAATAGTCAAAGAAGCTACAAGGGAAGGCAAGGTCTATCATTTAGTTCAATAAATAGATGTTTGAGATGCAAAGCCGACAATAATCTTAAGGAGTATTAATTTATTTATGAAACTAAATTTTACTTTTTGTATTTAAAATTCATCAAACAATGGCAACCCATCTTCTGATATCACCACACTTATTCTCAATTCTCCCACCCACACAAGACAAGACAACATGCTCCGCTCTCAACCCATAGGTCACTCATAGTTTTCTCAAATAACCACCAACAAAATACGTAGCAACTGCAATAAACCTCCAGACTTTAATGATTCACACATTGGGTCATATAATCCGCTCCCCAACAACGATGCAACAACAACTCTCACGCCTCCCAGGTTGCACAATTCGTTCCTTTCCTCCATGCATTTTACACCCCTCAACGTGTTATCCTCGCAGTCCAGCCATCTCCCATCACAGTGAACTACACTTCTGCTCCAACTCACACAACCCAGAGCAGACATTCTGATTCTCTCTCCCATGCAACTCAATAGCCCGATTTCCTCACAATCGAAGTCTCATTCAAAACATCTTAACCATGAAACTTCCACCATTAAAACTGAACTGTTTTCTTCCCACATCATAACTAACAATACTCCATACGCCCAATATAATCCATCAATTAATTCATTAATTAAATGTATTGCCCCTAGTGAAACTCTTATAGAAAACAATGCTTACAATTCTCCACCTACTAACACAAACCCATTTTATACCAACCCTTAAGATTACCCTAATAATACTAAACCTATTTCATACATTAATAATAACACCAACCCTAAGAATAACAATGACAATCTGGTTATCAATCTATCTAACCTCCAATTAAGTGAACATATCCTCAACTTGTTAAGAAAAGGTTTAAATTTCTCTATCACCCCTCGTAAGATCCCTGTTGAAGACATTCTTTGCAACATTGAATATGGCATTAAAGACCTTCCTGATACCATAAAGGAGCAAATCAGACAAGATTGTTCTATCACCCTTAGGAAATCTAAACCCCCTAAAAGTAACATCAGCAAACATGAATATCTGGCTCTCAAATCTTTGAACTCCAACCCTAATGTTGTGGTGTTGAAAGCAGACAAAGGAGGGGCCACTGTCATCATGAACAAAAGTGACTACAAAGAAAAAATGTTGGATCATCTAAACAATAGTGGTTGCTATAGAAAACTCAATAAAAACCCATTAAACATAATTTCCAAAAAAGTATGCAACTTAATCAAAACAAGTAAGATACAAGACAATAAAAATCTCCTAGTTAACAATCCATACACACCTAGAATCTATGGAGCTCCAAAAATTCACAAGGAAGGTGTTAGAGTCGGTCCTTACAGCCCTCCGTCAGAGATCTGTTCGCTTTTTTGCATATCATTCTTAGGTGTCTCATTCAGGCGCACGGCGCATAGAGATTTTTGGTCAAATTTTCATCTTCCAGCTTAGGAATTCGACCAGTTTTCACCAGTTTCACCTTCTGATGTAATATGTGACTTATCTTGATGTAATTTGATGTATATGATGTAACTTTGGCACCTATTTACCTATTCTAGATGATTCATTCACAAAATAGCAAAAATTTAATGTAATGAATCAGTTTCCCTTCTTTTAGAGGCAGGTTGTTTGGATGCCTAGTTTTCAGCTCTATGTTTGGAATTAGTTCAGACTGCTCCTAGAAGGAGGAGCTCGACCCCTAGAGGCTAGGAGATAGGTTGGCATGGTCTATATTATGTATATTTTCAGTCAGTAGAAAAGGTTGGACTTTTGGGAAAGTTTTGGCACACTATTGTACATATCTTCTGCATTTTGGCTAAGGAAAGATCAGAGGTTTTACAGCACCTGTTGGGATTCATGTGGTTTTCAGTTTTGATGGTGTGTTCTCTCAGTTATTTGTAAGTTCTTTAATGTTTTAATGTATGCCATTCCCTTCTTTTGCTTCTAAAACTAAATGAATGAGTAAGTGAGGTAGAATCCATTGATTTCAGTGCTCTGCCTTTAAATTTATTTAGTTTTATATGTTTTCACTAGTCTAGAGAGGATTCCTGTTTCCCCTTGCCCTTTTCAGCTCCTTGTCATTCTGATCCATCCATACATATGATCAAAAAGCATCAAAGCTACTACCTACCTTGCCCCAACTCGAATTTTGCAAAGATCTGGTCTCATCCCCGAGACCTGTTATATACCTAGGGGGGATAATATGGGGTACCAAGGGAGGTACCCAAGGTAATAATGTAATAATGGGATGGGCCATAGTAATAAATAAGGTGGTTAACCCATGTCATGTAAGGGACCACAAGTAGTTAATAATAATGTAATGGACCCATGGTATTAGTTGATGGTATGAGGAAACCATGGTAATGATGCATGGTATTGTATGTATGAGGCCTATATAGAGGCTAGAGACTCCACATGAAGATGAAGATGAAGAGAAGTATTATTGTATGAACAAGCATATGGCTTGTGGAGTGTTCTCCTTCCTTAAGGAGTGAATGTATGGTGTTGCCCTACCATAAGGGTTTTGATAATAAAGAAGCATTTCATATTATTTCTGGGTTTCTTTGCATTATCTTATACTTTTATATCAGATCTATAATATTCTTGGGTTAGATCTACAACAATTGGTATCAGAGATACAACAATTAGTATCAGAGCTACAACAATTGGTATCAGAGCACTTTCTTGGGCACAAAAGTGGAGATTTTTTTTTTTTTTTTGCAGGGTTTCGGGGGCGGCGAGTTTGCAGATCAGATCTATAAGTTTTGGTGCACGATCTGTAAATTGCAGATCTGGATTCTATGTGAAAAATACCCGATTTCAAAAAAAAAAATCGGTCGAATCGGAGTCCGGATGAAGGAGATATCACTGATCTAAAAATCAGTGGGGTTGCAGCCAATTTTCAGGGCAGCGATTTTGCGGCACAGATCTAGACGTCCTGGTACAAAACCTGCAAAATCTAATTGCAGATCTAGATTCTTTGGAAAAAAATACCCAACTTCAAAAAAAAATCAGTCGAATCGGAGTCTGGATGAGGGAGATATCGCTGATCTAAAATCATCTCTTTTTTGCAGAAATTTTGGTGACGGTGGGAGAGTAGTAGCACAGATCTGAAATTCCAAGTGTCTGGATCAAGATTTCTACCACATGGGCAGATGCAGAATGATTGTTCCATTTCTAAAAACAGGTTATAATAGAGATTCTAAGTAATATTGATGAAACTGTGGCCACTTTAAATTTTCGCCAAGTGAGGAATTTTTCTCAAACCCTCTTCATGGAGATGCTATATTTTATAGGGAAAGATGATCATCCTACTATTGAAGAATTCATACAGACACACAAGTCCATAAAAGGGAAATATTGGAAGGTTTCAATGTCGCTTAATCTGAGAGATGAGGCTGCAAATTGGTGGTCATCACTTGACCAAAAGCAGTTGAGCAAACTTTCAGATGCAAAATTTGAAAAAGTCTTTTTGGACAAATGGTCTAGGGCTAGAAAAAAGGAGAATGAGATACATAAGGGGTTAATTGCTACAGATGTCTCCTTATTGCAAGTTCATGGCTTGATTCAGAAGGAGAAGATCATTGTTTCTATCAATCCTAGTTGTAAACATAATTTTATCAATGTTAGCTTGGAAAAAAAATTGCAAGTACCAGCAAAACAAATTGAACATACACAGGTGGATGATAAGGATGTTCAAATCTATAAGGATTTGAAGATTTCTATGGATAAATATGTGTTGCATGGTGATTTTTATGCTTCAGAGATGGATAATATGGATGTTGTTTTGGGATATCCTTGGATGGAATCTGTGGGTACTATCAATATTAATGTGCAGAAGAAATTCCTGAAGCTATGGTATAAAAAGAAGAAAATTACATTACAGGATATTTCCATCCATAAATAGGTAGAGAACATGGAGGCTGAAGCAGAATATGTTCCAGGGAATGACACTTACACATCTGATGATGAGCCAGTGATGATCGACAATCAAACAAAAACAGAGGTGGACGCAGAAAAGGTAACAGGTGCTGACACATCTGATGAGGGTTCAGTGGTTGAAGTCATATTGGAAAAGAAGACACCACAACAGGCACCACAGCAGGGTGAATTAAAGAAAAAGACACCGTGGGTTAAAACTTCAACATATCATCACCCACATCACCCCGCAAGACAACAACCAACAAGATGGCAACCAATTAGCCACAAGTACAACAACCCCCGTATGACGGATAGTGAGGAGCGACGATCCACCTACTACACACAGAAGAGCTACCACGGTCAACTCCCATCTCAAGCGAGCGAGGCACCAACGAGATCGAGGGTTCACCTTTCTCTTGGCTGGCTAGATGCACGTGCATGGTACCAGTGGACTACTCTTTTGAGTAGATCTTATTATTTATGTTCTTCCCATGTTTCGGGGACGAAACATGCTTAGGGGGGTGGAATGTTATATACCTTAGGGGGATAATATGGGGTACCAAGGGAGGTACCCAAGGTAATAATGTAATAATGGGATGGGCCATAGTAATAAATAAGGTGGTTAACCCATGTCATGTAAGGGACCACAAGTAGTTAATAATAATGTAATGGGCCCATGGTATTAGTTGATGGTATGAGGAAACCATGGTAATGATGCATGGTATTGTATGTATGAGGCCTATATAGAGGCTAGAGACTCCACATGAAGATGAAGATGAAGAGAAGTATTATTGTATGAACAAGCATATGGCTTGTGGAGTGTTCTCCTTCCTTAGGGAGTGAATGTATGGTGTTGCCCTACCATAAGGGTTTTGATAATAAAGAAGCATTTCATATTATTTATGGGTTTCTTTGCATTATCTTATACTTTTATATCAGATCTATAATATTCTTGGGTTAGATCTACAACAATTGGTATCAGAGCTACAACAAGCCCGAATTTGTTTTTCCCTTTTCTCCAACAAAACTCCAAAAATTTTAAATCAAAATTTCCTATCCATTTACTAGCCTAAAATCAATATCCATTATAAGTCATCTCAGCTCCTTTGAAAACCTTTTACCGAGATAGACCGGAGAGAGCCCTCTCCTGTCCTCGTAGGGCTAGCTACGAGGCTGAGCTTGGTTTGATGTGGCCTTGAGTCTCGCCTTCCTTTAGCCTAAGGAAAATTCCAGTGCTAACAGAAGGCATCCCTCTCAGACCTATAGTAAACACTATTGGTGGGCCCACATACCATCTTGCCAAGCACCTTGCCAAGAAACTAAAACCTCTAGTGGGAAACTCTGATTCCTTTGTCAGAGACTCTACCCAATTCATTGAAGAAATTAAGAACATCAAACTTGATCAAAATGACATTTTGGTAAGTTTCGATGTTACCCTCTATATACCAATATCCCTATTGATGATGCCATGGAAGTTATCTACAAATTAATGGATCCTGACACATCAAAGCTAATTGAAATTTGCCTAAGATCCACCTTCTTCAGCTTTATGGGGGATGTTTATGAACAAACTTGTGGAGTTTCCATGGGGTCTCCTTTGTCCCCTATTATTGCCAATTTATTCATGGAAGACTTTGAAGCCAAAGCCCTCATGACTTCACCACTGAAACCTAAATTGTGGAAAAGATATGTCGATGACACATTTATCATATGGCCTCATGGAAGAGAAACCCTAGAAACTTTCAAGAAACACCTAAATAGTTTATCCTCTTCCATTAAATTCACTATGGAAGTTGAGGTCAACAATAGCCTCCCCTTCCTTGATATCCTCATCACCAGGAATGATGATGGCTCCATATCTCACCAGGTGTATCGCAAGAAGACTCACACCGAATAGTATTTACATGCCTCCTCGCATCATCATCCCACCCATAAACTCGGGGTCCTCAACACCTTAGCCACCAGGGCTCTGAGAATCTCTGACAAGGAACACCTAGAAAAAGAAAAAGAACATCTTATAAAAGTTTTCCTAAAAAATGGGTACAACAAACGTCAAGCTGTTAAAGCCATAAACAAAGCAAACACCAGACCTAAGAATAATAAATTTTTTGATAATATTGTAGGTAAAGTTAACCTCCCTTACATTCTAGGGACCACAGATAAAATCTCCCACATCCTAAAAAAGAACATGATTTTAACCACCTTCAATCCTTTAAACACCATCCGAAGTTGCCTCAATCTGGTAAAAGATAGAATTGATCCTAAGTGTCATAAGGGTGTCTATTTAATTCCTTGCTCGTGTGGAAAACCCTATGTAGGTGAAACTGGCAGATCCTTTAACACCAGAATCTAGGAACACTCTACTGATATTAAACATAATCGATCCAAAACATCATCTTTAGTAGAACATTCTAATAAAACCAAGCATCAAATTTGTATTGAAAATACCCGCATCTTAGCTAGAAGTGATCACTACTTCCTAAGGAAATTCAGAGAAGCCATAAAAATCAGCAAGCACCCTAATAACCTTAATAGAGACGATGGATGGACCATAAGTGAGAATTGGATTCCCACTTTATCATCCACTCTAACCCCTCCTTCAAAACTCTCTCCAAATTCATATAATTTCCCCCTCTAAAATTTTTAATAAGTATATTTATAATTGATTTTAATGAATTTTAACTTAATAATTATATTTATAATTAATGTTAATGAATTTTAAATCAAACTGTAATTTAATAAAAATTTTAATTTAATAACCCAAGTGATATAATGGTAAACTTCAATAACTAATTTTAATGAATTTTAATTTTATTTTATTTTAATAACCATATTTATAATTAATCTTAATAAATTTTGAAATAATAATAAAAATTAATTATAATCCTAATGAATTGTAATTTAATAATAAAAGTTTCAATTTAATAATTACATTTATAATTAATAATAAAAATTAATTATAATTAAAATTAATTTAATGAATTTTAATTTAATAATAAAAGTTTTAATTAAATAATTTGATGTCCAACTAATTTTTAGTGATTTTTAAATCAAACTATAATTTATTAAAAAATTTAATAATTATACTTACATAATGTTAAACTTTAAAATACCCCTCTAAAATTTTTTAATTTAATTTGTAAACTTTAAAATAAAATTGTAATAATTTTTAATAAAATTTTAATTTAATAAACTAAACAATTACATTTATAATTAATTTAATGAGTTTTAAATAAAAAAAGTAAACTTTAAGTTCATAAATAAATTAATACTCTTTAAGATTACTGTCAGCTTTGCATCTCGAGCATTTATTTATTGAACTAAATGATAGACCAGTCTTTCATAAATCTTTCTCATCCTAATGATGAACCACCGCAGTTGGTTCGAAACGTCGATCACAACAACAAACTTAATGCGATATGAATCCGGAAAATGATTTACACATAAATTTCAAGTTGGCAACGAAGTTTTGTTATATATTGGCAAAGAGAGACTTCAAGGGGAAGGTAAAAAGCTTAAGCTAATCCGTTATGGTCCTTTTAAAATTCTGGAAAAGATTGGTAACAATGCATTTAAGCTAGATTTTCCTCCTTATATGCAAATATACTCTATTGTTAATGTTGTAAATTTGAGATTGTTTGAGCCTCCTTTGATTGATGATCAAGGAGAGCATGTTCAGCTGCCATCAATAGATGATTTTTCGCCAGAATATCTTGATGAACTTCAAAAAGATCTCATACTTGATAGAAGAACTAGAACTTCAAAGAGAGGGAATGTTGAATACCTTCGAGTGGGATTGAAGGAAAAAAACCTTCTAAGGCCAAATGGTTGCAGATCGAGAAGGTGAGGGAATTGTACCCTCACTTGCTGAGATATGTGTGAAACTATAGGGTAGTATGCTTGGTATAGCATGACATGGAAAAAACCAATATGTATTTTCCATTAATGATGCTAACAATTGAATGTAAGTGGTAGTGCATAACTGATCAGGTGATCAATATTTAGCTTAAAAATAAAAGTGCTCAGAATCGCTCAAAACCTAAACTACCACGTCTGTCTCGGTGATACGATCCCAAAGCAACTCATTTCACTCAAAAATGAGCTCGTGTGAGGAAGATATCGTGTTCTGTCTGTTTTGCCAACCAAAAGATTTTTTGCAAAAAAAGATATAGTCACTACACAGTTAGCAGTCCATACTACTGATATGGCAGGTGACTTGGCAGGTCAATGGGATGGTCAACGTCCAACTAGGTCTTGCCAAGTGGTGCATTGCTATCGGTTTATTGTTTGGTGATTTGGCAATTTCTTATTGGTCAGAGGATGGACCAATGAGGAGGGGACAAGTGGCAAGCCCAGATGCTACCACTTGTCCATCCCCAAAGGTCAGATATATCGGTGCACAGTAAAATTTTTTGGTAGGCAAGGGAGTCAAACCCGGGACCTGCACTACACAAACTCCAAGTCTTACCACTACACCCGTGCTTTGGTTCTTAATATATTATGGTTTGAGTTTATATTTGATGTGATATGTCTTGGTGGTTGGGGGGAGGAGGGAGCCAGCCCCCTCCCATGTGAACACAACCTTGAAGACCGGTAGATATGGTTAATGGTTGACCAAAAACTGTGACACTTACCATAACCGTTGGCTTTTATGCCACCAGGTAACCACTACCATTTACACCGTGGGCTAACGACTTACCATAACCATGCCATTAAATGCATTTATATGTGTTAATCTAGATTTAACATTTAATTAAACTACGAGTTTAGTATGGCGGAACTTCTGGTGGACCGATAAATTCAGGGATTTCTCCAAAATTAGCAGGACTAACGGGAGTTCTCTAGTTTTAGTGGAGATTTACTAGGAGAAACTGTTTTTGCCATAACTTTTGCAAAATTCGACCAAATTGGGATCAGGAAAAGGCATTCCTAGTTGATTTTGATGTTCTGAGCACATTGAAGTAGGTTTTAGGAGTAGTAGAGCATTGTAAACAACATTTTTTTCCAATTTTATCTAGTACAGAGGCCCAAGCCATGGAAACTGGACCAAGGAGATGTAGCCTAGGAGGGGTGAACTCCTTCATCAAAACATTGTGTTAAGTGTTCATTTTCATGGTTTATTGTACATTTGTTTCATGTTGTTCAACACTTTACTTTCATGCTATTTTTCTAATGAATTTGACATAAAACTTGACAAAATTTACCTGTTACATTCACAAACACCATAAGGGAACCTATGCACATGAAGCAAATGATAAGCAATTGTTTTTAATTCTAAAGTTGAAATTAGCACAACAAAACTAACATTCAACAACAGATCAATAACAAGATTGGTACAACAAGAAAACAGTAGCTAGTAAGAGTTCTAAAAAACTTGATCCAACAAGGTATAATGTTGGAAGAAAAAATAAGAAGAGGAGGGGGAATTCCCTCACGACCCATTGACAAGCATTGAAGGATTCCTCCTAGGAGAAATTTGAGGGGAAGTACAAGTTCAAAAGGCTACCATGAAATATTGAAGAAGGTTTGGCATGAAATTTTATTCATTCACCATTGGAAACATAGGAAATCATGGGGATTAAGTTGTTAAATGTTTTATGTTTTCTGTTCCTTGATTGATTTTCCATTTTTACTATTGGTTTCTTCATGACCATGCTACCTTGTTTATGATTTTGTATTGTTGTTATTAACTTTTATGATTCTTCATTTTTCTTTTATTCTTTCCTTGTATGTCTTGGGGGCCTTGGGAAATTGTTTGGGTGCAGAAGAAAGGCGAGGAAGCTCTGGGAAAGATCTAAGTGGAAGCCAATGAGAAAAGTAAACACCTAGATGAATCCCAATGCATAAATGAAGGGTAATTGAAGGAAATAAGGAATATGATGATGTCCAAGTGGGATGGTCTGGTCCATGGGGATAATGGACAACAATATAGCAACCGTGAAAATGGTTCAAAGGAGTTTCTCTTGATTTTGACTCTAATTACATATGAAAATGTATGTTCATGATCATGTTGATTGTTGAAGTCCAAAATTGTATTCTTTTTTATAACCCTTTTGCATTCCTTACATTCATGGTTTATAATCTATTGTTTCTTTATGAAATTAATCAAAACATTCCTATTGTTATCGATTTGCACTCATTCTGCAACTAACCAAATATTCTACAACTACATTCATGGTTAGATAGGTTCTAGTGCACTGGAGAAGGAATAAAGGATATATGTAGATGGAAAATGACATATGGACATCCACCTATCACAATTCTCTAGCAATCTACTTGATTTGAGAGATCTAATGGTCAAACAAGAAGTCAACTCTGGTTATAATAATTCAATGGTCCACATGATTTGAAGGAAGATCGCAACATTATCAAGTGAGCATGGAATTGGACAAGAATAATTTGGAATCGATATGTCAAATAAAAATATTCTCATGATTTTCTCTTTCAGTAGCAAATCATGAGAAGAAAGACTCCAATTTCGATTTAATTTCTTAGTTGTCAAAGTAAAAACTTGCTTCTCGACTTATGACTCTTAAGAAAATTGTTTAATAAAGGATTATGAAAGGACTTGAGGTGAATTAATAGACATTGCTATTTTTTTAATTTGTAATAATTTGTTATTGAAGACTTCAACATTTAATACAAATCACTTTGTTCCTTTAGTGATCAATGCATGGCAAAATAGTTTTATATTCGATTTCATGCTTGCACTCAACAAGAGGGCCCCCTCTAGAGATGTAAGATTAGTTTAGTCTCTATTTAGGTTAATTTTAACTTATTTTCATGAAAAGTCTCTTCTTCATCATAGTTAATTTACACTTTTGACTGGTATTTTGTTCATTGGTTTCTAGTTTAATCTTCAGTATTTTGAATAGACTGAGCACTCATAAAAGACAAAAATATTTTATTTCCACAACATTTTATTAAAATATTTTTACTTTGATTTCATGAGTAATGGATAGAGAAATTCCAATCATAACTGCACACATAAGTAATCCTTCAGAATTACATATTATCTTGTTATTTTGATAAAGTAACTAGATTTAAATTTCATCTTTTGTTGAATAGAATATATATTTTGATTTGCAAAAGAATTTAGAATATTTCAATTTCTTGCAAGTAGTATTAGAATTTTGATTCTTCCATTAGACTAGATTTTTAAATTCAGTTCAAATATAATAATTTTTAATTCTTTTTGTAGTAGATTAAATTTTTATTCAGTTCAATTAGAGTAACTTTAATTCTTGTTGAAATAGATTAAATTTCAATTCAGTTTGATAGTTAGAATTTTCAATTGCATTGAAGTTTGATTTGATTTTAAAAGAGTAATTGTGATGCAAAGAACATGTGCGTAGGAATGTTTTGAGTCAATCTAGTTCCAATTATATCTAGCTCAATTTTCATCCTTTAAAATAAAAAATAGATCTTCTAGCATATATTTTGCACATGCACTTCACAAGTACACGAACCTTGGTTGACAATTAATGAAGTAATTTAGTCATCGATTAAATGACCCAACATTTTGGCGTTTTTGTTGGGGAAGTGTATAAAGGAAATTATTTTTGGTTTTCATATCATCCTAGATGCATTCATATTATAAATGCATAATTAAATCATGTTAAAAATAATCTAGAATGCAGGAATAGAGAACGAGATTCTAGGGGTAGATTTGTAAGTAGAGGTAGAGGATAGAGTTCGATACCAACATCACCACTCACCCCCACTAGGCTTCTTGAGGTGCATATATCTGAAATCCAACCTAGGGACTCACCAACTTCTTCCACTAAACTTGTAGTTGAAGAAGCTACATCCCCTATTGAAGGAGTTATATTTCTCTCTTCAATAGGAGAACAACTCTTAGTACATGAGTTAGAAGTACCTAGTGAAGAAGAGGAGGAAATTTATTTTGAAATGCCATTAATAGAAGAACCAGAGGAAGAGCTAGACAATCTTATTGTTGAACCTTATATTAGCTCTGAAGAGTCTACAATGGCAGGAGAAGGGGAAGTAGAATGTGAACTTAGGATTGAAGGAGGAAGAGGCTAAGGAGGAAATAGAGGAGGAGGTAGGGGAGAACCAGATCCTTATGGATTTCCTATCTTTTATGAAGATACCACAACCACAATGAAAAACTTCTCACTTTCTATTCTTCTTAATTTGCATGGCCTAAGAATTGAGGATCCAAAGACATTTCTTTTTGAGTTTGAATTATTATGTATATCCCATGACTATTTACTTGATACTAAAAAATTGAAACTATTTCCAGCTACTGTAAAAGATGGAGCCCTTAAATGGCTTATGGATCTAGGAACACATACTTTTAGAACATGGGAAGACATGAAGACTAGGGTGTTCCTATAAAAATATAAAGATTATTGCATGCCCCATAACCTTAAGGATGAAGTCTTTAAGATTATGCAAAAGGAGGATGAGAGCCTTGAAGACTTAGTGGAAATATTTGCCTACAATATTAAAAAGGCTAGAATGCATGATTTATATGAGGAAACATTGAAAGATCTTTTGTTAAAAGTTATAAGAGATGAGTGGATTGACCTTCTCAACGTAATGGGAAAAATAGATGTTTCCCAAATATCATTTGGTGAAATATGTGAGTTGTTCAAACATATTTCAAGAGGTAAGGCTAGATATGGTAAGAATCTAAGAGATCCAACCATGTCAAGAGTTAGTAAATCTGCATTTGGAACAGTGAGGAGAGCAGAATAAGGAAATTTTCTTGATAACTTCTAAACATATATTATTGGGAATCTTAGTGAACAACTAAATAATCTCAAAACACAAAACAAGCAAAAAGCTAAGAATGTTGCATTATCTATCTTTTTTCCTAGGTGTAGGAAAAAGCATGTTATAAGTGAATTTCCTTCAACACCTAGGCTTAAAGTTGTCTTTTAGGATGAAGTTGGATCAAGCCAATATGAATCACTCTACTTTATTGCTAAAATGTCGTGGCAATCCCAACATCTAGACATGACACAAGGTATTAACACTCAATATCAATCATATACACAACCACAAAATAATTGGATTGCACCTATTCCTTGGCAACCTTGGCCACCCCAACCTCTAAACCCATACTGGGTACAAGGTTAACAGAGTTCTTATGGTATAAATTGCCAATATCCTCAACTCCAACAACCTTACTTCCCTTATCCACCTTAATAATACCCTCCTCAACCTTAATTCCAGGACCAGCCACCAAATCAACCATTTTAATTACCATCCACTCTATTTCCTCAAAAATCCAGTCAACTACCTATTCAGCCACTCCCAAACCCATATAATAAAAATCAACAACCTCTGCAATGTATAAGGTCAAAATTTTCAAACTTGTATGATAGCCCCTTTAGGTCTAAATGATATCCAACTTACATCTAGTAGGGTTTTTCAAAAGAAGTCACCACTAGTTGTCATCCAAAAATATAAAGAGGTTGATTTTCTTGAAAAAGAAACACTTCTTGATCAAGATAAGACTCCTCAAAAGGAAGATCACTACAAGGAAAATACCTTCTTGTGGAGGTTATAACAGAGTTTTTTAGTGTTACAAAATTGAAAAAAATTATCAAAAAAACATCCACTAAACATCTGTTTGTGGTAGCGTATGTTTTAGCAAAGCTTATAAAAGACTTCATCACAACTGAATAAATTTGGGCAACCTAAGGTTTTAGCTGATGTTTTTTTTTTGCGGTGCACTTCATGGAACAAGTAGCCCTGATGCACTACATCTATAAATACATTGGATTGCATACATAACTAAAAGAACTAAGGCATTGAATCAAAAGAGCACCGATGCTTGAAATGTATACTTCCTCGGTGCTTACATATCAAAAAAACCTTGGGGCATTGAATGCAAAGAGAACCGGTGCCTAAAATGTATACCTCCCTGGTGATTACATATCAAAAAATCCCCGAGGTGTTCTTTGATGAAGGAAGGACACTGAGGCACACAAAAAATAATTGCAATCTCAGTGATTTTGTTTAAACACAACACCAATGCTTATTGTTCGTATAAATGCACCGATGCATTTGTTATATAAAAGGACCAGCGTTTTTAAGTTTAAAAGTGCACCAAGGATGGAAATAATATTTTGTATGACTGGCGTGTTAATTCTATGAAAGCACTTGTGCATTAAGAATTACAATGCATGGGGGCGTTAATGCAAACAATACTGGTGCTTGAAGAACTAAATGCCTCGGTGTTGTTGTTTTCTGAAAAGGCACTGATCATGCAAAACGATGATGTCACGGTGCTTTTATATAACATAACGCACTAGTGCATTTTTATGTTGTGGAAATATCGGTTTTGTGTATGAGAATTTCTTTTTCTGTAAACATCAACCTGTGACAGTGCAATTATTGTAATTTTTTAAATCCATTATTCATCGAAAAATCAACATATATCTTATAACAATATTCATATAAATCAAAATTTCATTAGTGTATTTGTATAAGATGTTTGGATTAATGTGTTATATTATCATACTTCTCACCTCTTCATTATAATATTTAATCATCCATATATTTAATCAGTGGTGTAACATTTCATAATGATATTAGATAACACAATAGAATAAATTAAAAAGTATTTTATTATATATCAATAAGAGGTTCTTTGTCCCCCGGATGTGAGTGGTAGATAGCCATTTGTGGAGCATGAGCAGACGGAAAAACATGCGGCCCATGCGTATGGCCACTTGTGCCTTCGCTTGTGCGATCTCAGGGCAAGTCATGGCTCTCAGACCGGCGCCATTAACTACTTGGAAATTTCGAGACATTCCCTGCAAATCCAGAACTATGGATCAAAGTAATCCTCATCCCCTCATTCAGCCCCTCAATTGCTCATGCCATCCATCCGTCTCTGAGCCGAGCCTTTGCACAGCCACTGGAAGACGTTGCAGACTCTTAAGCTGCGTCGACCTGGGCAATGGAAACCATTACTCCCAGTCCCTTCTTTGCCATCTGTAGACTGAGGTTTCAGCTCCTTTCTCTGTTCTGCCTGTGAATCCCATGGACCCATGCCTTTTTCCTCCCATGGCGCCTGGTTTGATTCCTGCCCAGGTTTCCTTCCGCTCTCAACAGCCTCACACCTTTAGACCCATGAGATATCGTCATAGAATGAGGAGCCGGCGCGGAGGCAATTGTGGTGGTGCTACTCGTCACGGGCATCGGCCACCTTCTGTCTCTTCCTCCCCTTCTGTTTCCCCTTCCCCTTCCCTCTCCAATCCCCGCTCCCTTGGCAGGTATCTGAACACTCGTAGCGGTCGTGGAAGACTAAGTACCAGTGAGGCTCGTTACTCTAAAAGCATCCCCCAGCAAGCAGCGACCAATGCCACCTCTCAGCAAGCGCACTTCCATTTTCAAAGCGCCTTGGACAAGCTGCTCATAATTGTCACCATCACTGTAGATTTTAGGGAAGTCCCTGCCTCCAATTCTGAACCTGCGCTCAGCAAGGAACTCAACCAGGACCCTCCTTTCAATTTCGTTCCCGGGGAGCCAAGCGCCAGAAGCCAGCCAAAGGACAAGGATATCCCTTCTAGTAGTAAACTGCAACCGCTGGAAAGTGCAACCACCCGGAAGGATAAGGGCATCCAAATTGAGGACAGTGCAGGTGGAGGACATGCAGAGAACATGGGTTCTGATGACTATGGGTGGTGTCCGATAGTGGAGGAAGAACCTACAGAGGACACTCTGTAGTTGCTTTCCAGGTCACGTGGCGAGCCATAAACCTGTCTTTGTTTTGTTTTGTCATATGTCATTCTGATACTTGCGTCCTGTCGGGTCTTTCCATGTCTTTTTCTCCTCTCGGGTGTCAAAATTTTGGAATTTTTCTCCCACTGGTCGACTTACTATGGAAAAGTCTGAGTCTAGTTTTGGATTTTTCAGTTTTTGCTTATATTTTTTGTATAATGGAACTATAGGCCCTGCGCGGGCAATTGGAACTCTCCTAATTTTGGGCTTGAACTGGTTTCCCCTTCTGGGGCAATCACAACTTCAACGTTGGATGCTCATAATGGTCATTCCAATGACCCAGTACCGCTGAGGTCGGAGCCTCCTTGTACATTATGCCTTCATAAATAGATTAATTTTACTTAGAAAAAAAATAAGAGGTTCTTTGTCATACAAAGTGGGATTGTTATTGGTAGCCCCTTGTCTTTCAATTGCAACACTATATGATTATATTAAACAAAAACTCTAATTTTCACAGACAATTATTTCAAAAAATACAACAGGTTTTATTGATATCCAAATAGATCATAATTCTTTGCTAGAACTGTTGTCAGTGCTCAAGCTACTTCTATGACTTGGGTTATTTGGATGAATGTTTTCTTGATTACATCAATTGTTTGCGTCTTATTGATCTTTCTCCATCTACAAACATAAAAATAAAGTGTAATGATTATATCTACACTGGTGAGAATAATGAAAATTGAAATAAATAATATACAACAATGTAAATCGAATAGAAATGTACCATAGCAAGAAGTGTCTCATAAATTGTGCACATGGTCTCAAAGCCAAGTCTCATTCCTTGTTGCAACAAGTCTTTTGTTGGCGTAGTTCCATATTTTGTTTCCTACATGTTTTAAACCCAATTATAAATCACAGATTTAATATAAATGATTTTTTTTCTATTAATTATAAAATCAAAGAAGTAAACTACATAGATACTTACAAATATCACAATTAATTTTTGATATGCCAACATATACTCACAACCCATATTTAACCTAATGTCAATCAATTTGTCTGATGGCTCTTTTTTGTATGTTAACACATATTTGAAAACATTCAAGGATGGTTGTTGTAAAACAACTTAAAATATACAAAAATGAAACCTCTAGTTGTTATAAGAAAATATTAACTATTAATCACAAACATTGATATCAACCCTTTTCTTCCTTGTCCTATTTTATGTGTTGAATGAGTTTCATTTTGTTTTCTTTTCTGCAATAAAATACTTGAAAATTAATATTTAATGCTAAATTATTTTTGTATATGTACAAATTAAATCATCATTGCATACATTTGAAGCACATTGTTATTGAGATGGCTCCTCCTGTGATGCAATTATGTCCATTTATTTCACCATCTCCTTGTACATTTTTTTGGACATTCCTACTAACATGTTTCGCATATCAGCTCGTTGATTATTTGGGATTTTCATAATCTTCCTGAAAAAAGTAATAAACACAAATTCAATCATGATTACATACATTTGAAGCATGTTGTTGTTGAGATGGCTCCTCCTGTGATGAAATTATGTCCATTTCCTTGACCATCTCCTTGTACACATTTTTGGACATTCCTACTGCAGGTTCCGCATACCAGCTCGTTGATCATTTGGGATTTTCATAATCTTCCTAAAAAAGGTAAAACTATTTTAATATTGATATATGAAAACTAAATATAAGAAAATTGATATTTATAAATGAATGGTTTATAGTAAAATATACATATAATTCTAGAAAATCATTTTAATTAGGAATATTGCCTTTTGAATGATTCTTTTTTGCTGGTGTATGATTATTCTATTAGAAGTATGATATGTCTCATTGACCATTTCTCTGGAAACACTTCCTGTAGTTTAGATATAATTTGGTTATTAGAATCAATGGATTGATTTTTGTATTATAAGTGGAAAGTACATTTATACATGTGTTCCACTAGATCCCTCATAGTTTTGTAAAAAATTTCCTTCATTCATTAACCTCCAACACCAGTCTAGATGAGATAAGGACCAATTCATCATCATTTACATGTTCTATAATTTTTCATTTCTTAGAACGACATTGATATTTTCCTTCAAACATTAAACATATATGAATTAATAGATTGTTTGAAACGTGTTATCTAAAAGTCTTAAGTATATTATTAATGAAAATTCAAAAAAATAAAACTCATTGAATAATATTTTTTTATTCACCTGATTCATCCTTCTGCAATTTTTCTATCAGGATTTTACGCTCTTCTACACTTAGATTAGAAATAATCTTATTGACCTTCTTCATTTTGTGGCTTTGCATGAAACACACTAACCAATACATATTAGTTAAACTTACATATAGTTCAAACATATTAATTTTGTAAATAATTTACAAAGAACTTGTCTTCTCTGTTTTTTTAGATGTGTTATCATTGTGTCAATCAATGTTTTTGGTACTTGACACTTTCTTAGATATTTTTATCAATATACAAACTATATCATTCAATAGAGAAGCCATTAAATATATTTTATACATAAATCAAATAATTTTCAGCGAAAAAGAGCTTTGTTAAATGGTGTGGTTATTTGAACAAAACGTATGGTGACTTTGATGTATTAAACACATCAGATGTTTAGTTGTTCAGTACTGACAATGAAAATTATTTTTTTTAAATTATGATGGTGTAATTTGTGGCAATAAAATCACCACCATCATAGTAAAAAATGAACACATAAAAAATTAAATACAAGTCACTTAACGGTGCTATTTGGTCAACTCGAGCCATTGCGTTATATTACAGCGGGCGCATCGATAAACATATCGCGTTTTGTAAAAAAAATAGGGTTGACTGGATTCAATGAGATAAAGGCACCACCAACACCGGTGCATTAGATTAAACATGGTGCACCCCAAAACAAGCACCGTCAGCGAAAATTAAATTTTTAAAATAATTTTAAGTTATAATGGTGCTATTTGGTAGAGGCACACTAGTGTGTTATGTTACACTAGAAGCATCGATGAAAAAATTGGGAAAAAACCTATAGTGTTATAATATACCGGTGCGTTGCGGGACATAGGGGGTACCGGTGCATTATTTTACATTACCGCACTGTGGAACATATATTTGTTTTTTTTTTAAATGACAGGCCGAGAGGGTTTAGATCTAATTCAATAAGTGATTCCCATACTTTACAAGTCAAACACTCTATATATAGTAAGTACACAAACTCATTAAATCTAAAATGCGTAAAATGAAATATCCTAAATGGGAAGTGGTAGAGGGAGTTAAACGCTAAGGTGAAATTTCGCAGTCCCATAAGGATGAAGCAAGGGTTTAAGGTAAATATTGATTTTTTTTTTTTGAATTTATTTTCCGAACTTTAATTAAATTTAAATAGGAATAGGGATCATAAACATTTTAATATTAAAATCAATAGTAGATTTTTTATTATACAGGGTTTAATATATATATATATATATATATATATATATATATATATATATATATATATATCATCTTCTGAATTGCGAATAAATCTAACAAAAATTGTAAAAATGTTTAACAGTAAAATTTAAAAAAAAAATCTATCAAGGGTTTTGAGTGAATCACCATACCTTTCAACTTCTGATCTTTTGAATATTTTTACTAGTCCAAAGTATTATGTTGTGGCATAGTGCTTCTGGTATATATATATATATATATATATATATATATATATATATCATCTTCTGAATTGCGAATAAATCTAAAAAAATTGTAAAAATGTTTAACAGTAAAATTTAAAAAAAAAAAAAAAAAAACTATCAAAGGTTTTGAGTGAATCACCATACCTTTCAACTTCTAATCTTTTGAATATTTTTACTGGTCCAAAGTATTATGTTGTTGCATAGTGCTTCTCATATGTTTCTCTTGCAAATCACTCCCTTGAAATTTCGGGAAAAATAATGAAATAGTGAATAACTTTTTACTATTTAAAAGGCTTTATGAAATTAGATTTCAAAGAATCAATTGTCGCTTGTTTTTTAATTTAAAAAAAGAAAAGAAAAGAAAAAAAAATAGTGTTATTTTTCCCACTTTATCTTAACACCAATATGTTCAATACTAAAGTGCACCGGTGCCTTTATAAGAAACACGCACCAATATCGTCGAGGCACCAAATTTTTTCAACGCATCGACATGATACATTTTTTTTTGAAATAGAGAAACGGTGTGATTAATTTTTTTAACACAAAAATGCGGTTTGTTTTTAAATGCATCGATATTGTAATTGTTAACAAGTGTGTACCAATGTTTTTTTATTTAAACGGGTCGTTGCATTTTTGGAAAAAAAACACCGATATGATAACATTTTTTTTTGGAATGCCATAAACCAGTGCAGGTATTATTTCAATGCCCTAATGTTGTTATTATTTAAATGCACCAGTGCATTTTTTTCTTATGAGCGAACCGGTAGGGTTTAAAATCTATCTAAAATTTTATTTTCACATAAAGTGACATATTAATTTAAAATTATCCTTTAGGACACATCCACATGAATTAAATTAATTCATAGTATACATTTTATGCTTAAAGTCGCCTTATTCTTGAAAATTGGTTTGAAAACTATATTGAAATTCATATTGTGGTTATATGGTTCTTGAGATTAATTTTAGATATGCACAAAAAAAATTATATCTAATTTTTCTCAATTGCAAGGACAAAGTATCAATAATATCAAATGTCCAATTCTTCAAGTTCCATCTCATTCCATATCGTTGATCAAAGTCCTTTGTGGAGTTCTCCCTCTCCATCTCCAATAAGTTCATATTTTATATATGTTTCGATTATTTAATTGATTTATTTTTTTAATCCATGTCCATTTGAATAAAAATGTATCCAAATTTGTAAGATCCTGATTCAGAATTGAGTTCATATGCTGAAAATATTCCTCCATTTCAAAAAACGTCGGAAGCTCTTATCAGGAGAAACATATCGCAAGAAGTTGGTAAATGAAAATGAACAACATCTTCACACTGCCAATTGGAACATGGCATCTTCCAGCCGCAATCTTGGATTAATGATGGTAATAATTGTTTGGTATAATGTAATTTCAACAAGCCAATTGCATTGACGTGCTTACTAATATCATTGATATTGTACTAATGACATTCAATATGTTTTGAAATTAGGATTCTAGTGATGATGAGTGACCCACCTACCATCTTCCAGGGCACCCCACTATAACGTGAACTTGATAGAAGGTTGCATTAAGAGCAAGACTCGAAGAGGACGCATACAAAGAATGGTTGAATCAGCCACCTATTCAATTCCCACTACATCCAAATTCACCAATTATGAATGACTACAACAATAGTAGTTCTTCATCCCAAGTTGGAAATGGATGTCATTAGATAGAGTTTAGTATGGATGATTAGTGGCAGGATACTGTTAAACACACATGGACAGCAAAGAATAGGAAAGATAAATCAGTGAGTACATTTTTTTATTAACAATAGATATACATTTATAGTACAAATATGTGACTCTTGGGTTTCGGATCCCAAGGTCTCTTGGACTGCTTTTGTCCATTCGACTTCCACACTAACCCATTAGGATTAGGTGTCCAACATTCCCCCCCTTAATCCGAAGGGTTATGTATGAGTCCAAGAAGAGAGCTGTAATACAAAATGTGCAAAAAATGCATGGCAACACTAGGCTGAATGTGCTCTATGAAATGTTGGTATAAAGGGCAGTGGTTTAAGGATGACCACCAACACTGGAACGCTTAGTGCAGTTCCCGGAACTCTTCCAAAACTGGGAAGAAGCTGGAGTCTTCTGCTAGAGGAAGTGTTCTTAATCTGTGATGGTTTAAGGATGACCAACAACTCTGGAATGCTTAATGCAATTCCTGGAACTCTTCCAAAACTGGCAAGAAGCTGGAGTCTTCTGCTAGAGGAAGTGTTCTTAATCTGTGATGGTTTAAGGATGACCAAAAACTCTGCGATTCCTGGAACTCTTCCAAAACTGGCAAGAAGCTGGAGTCTTCTACTAGAGGAAGTGTCCCAGATTTCCAACTGAAGGCATGTTCAGGCATCTTTGTCTCTGGCTACAACTCTAAAACTGGTGTGGCGGGTTGTGGCTCAGGCTCGCTTGATGTGACTTTGAAGCTTGTAGATGACCATCATTTCCCCCCTGTTAGGTACAAGGTGAAAAGATGGAGAAAACTCAACTGCAAGACTGTTCAATACTCTGGAACAAGTTCTGACATGTGTTTGGAATATCTTATTGGCTGTTGATGCCCATTGCCAAGAAGCGATCCATCCAAGATGAATCTTTGTTCTTGTAGGACGTTTATTTCTGAAGCATCTGTGTGAAGAATGGCTGGTTTTATGACAGTGCTTACATGGATGAAGATCAAAACAGTGATCTTTCAGATGGCCAACTCGGTCACAGTGTTGGCATTTCACGATCTGTTGTTGTTATTGCTGTTGTTGTGGAAGAGAGGCAGAGTCTAGAACAGCTGAAGCTGAACTGTCATGAGGAGCAGGTGAACTGTCATAAATGAATCCAGCACTCTGAAACTGAATGGGCTTTGAGTAGTCTGGAATATGAAAGGACAAGTCCTTATCATATACAAGACCAGTTCTATGCTTGTTGTGGACAAGCTGTTCCCAAGGTCTGATGATGGGCTTGGGAAGTGCAGACTAAGTTTCTGCATCTGCATATACAACTGCTGCTTTATTTGAATGAACTGTAACATTATTAACATGTTGCTGATGGGTGGTTGTCTCAATGTTCTGAACAAAAACAGGTTCAGAATGGTGTCTATTTTGATGTAGCTCTTCTTGCTGTAGCTGTGATTCAAGCTGCAAAAAATAGATCTTTTCTTGTACATTTTGCAAACAACTATGAATATCGGTGAGAAAATCCTTGCTGATTTTGACTGTATTATTCATACTAGAGAGTATTAGATTGTCCACTAACTCTAATATTGCACCGATTGGAGCCATTTCTAACCTCAAAAGATAGTAAAACAATGAGGAAAAGATGAACACCAAATAAACTTATGGAAACAACTTCAAATCAATCAGCTTGCAATACTATGTACAAGAATACTCTCCAGCAAGGTACCTTACCAACGTACATATGAATAAGACTTAACTCTTTGACCACATACAAAATTCCAAATCTACTATATTCTTGTTGACAACACAAGCATCATACATTATTCCCACTCAGCACCTAATACATGACTCGGGTTTGTACATGATATAAGGCTCACAATCATTGTACTATTGTAACCAAATTTCTTCAAATCATTTGAGAACAGGATTGATAAGAATTTCGAAGATAGAATTAGAAGGAAGAATATGCAGGAACCTGGGACTGCTTCTCTATTGACTTCCTCTGCAACAATATTCAACTCCGAAAATGAAGGTAGCCTACCAACAACACGGTTTCTTCAATAAGCTGCCATAGGACCTTGGTCTGATCTGAACATGAAATAATTTGTGCTGTGTTTTAACTTTTTCTCTCTGAATTTTTCTGCAAGAAGGCAGGCATTTGTATTTGAATCATCTCCACCAATGACAACAAGACCATCTAAATCAAGCTTCAGTACAGTCTCCTCCGCTTGCTTGAACTGTTCGGGAGTCTCAATTTTGTCTCGGCCGCTGCAAATAATGTCAAAGCCACCCTGGTTGCGATATGGATACAGATAAAGGATGTGAATGCTAGGAACTGGAATTGCCTCCTGTTGTCTTCATCGATTCAAGATGAGCAGTGCATTCCTCATGCAATAATGCGTACCGCTTCAAACTAGCCTGCGTCTCGAGAATGTCAACTTCTCGCCATTTTCCCTCCAGGATTTGAGCTATCAGTCGTCAATGTTGTTGTTGTCTCAATATCCAACTTCGCACGTTACCTATAGCTGGAGCATCGAGGGTTCACTGAATTTTATGAAAATGACGCCGCAAATGGGTTTGCGCGCAGCGTTCTTGATGAATCAATTTCACAGGACTAAGAACGGCATCTCCCACGGTATTTTGCAAAGGAACCAGAAGTTATATTCCAAACTCTATTCAGTTGCTTGATTTTGATCGCAGGTGGAAACAACGGTTCTATTCAGGTGTTCAATACCATCTTATTCCCACCGTTTCGACCAGCTCTAACACATCCCAATGTTCCAGTGCCCACACACAGTGCTAATAACTGGCGGAACTTCAATTCAGAACACAGCGTTCATTTCACGGGGACTTTTGTTCTATTCAAAGATAACGAAGCTGGCAGGACCTTATCCCAAAACACACATAGTTGTTCTCTTTCAGTTCAAAGAGCATTTCGGAGGAGACCTGTGGATTTCGAAGGACAGAGAAACGACATCCAAAAATGGAGACATGCGGATTTTAGAGGTCAGGGGAATGGCAGATGGAGTTACACCAATTCTGACAGGTTATAATAGAAGAGGCATTTTGAATCAACTCGGCTCCAAGAAATCTAAGGGAATGGACATTTGCTCCCGTGGATTCTGGGAAATGATGGTTTTGGGTTCTAATCCTGCTGTTTACAACAAAAGCTTCTCACACATCCACTCGGTTTGGACCATTGAATCGGGCATAGAGAAAAGAAATACTCGAGAGAAGACGACTTCTCTTCTTCCTTTGGAAATGAAACGACATTTTATAATAACCAAAAGCGTTTAAACTTCATATCTACCATAAACGAGATTGAAAAGGAAGGATAGCACTGTGCCTTGGAAAGTAAAGGATGTACGCACGCAATCAAGATACCTGGGGACGGCTATCTTCTCCAACAGCGACCAGTCAAACTGTGCATGTTTGAAGGGTCAGAGTTGACAAACTTAATTTTTTATTCAGCTCCACGCATACCATGTTAACATATAAGCTTGAATCAGGCTCTGGGCAGCAATGGTTGGAATCAGGAATTATCGGAGGCGCTCTGGACAATTTCCAACCACTTAAGAAGTTCTATCTGGTCTACGGTGAAAAGAAATTCGCCATGGGTGATGAAGTATCAGCCTCTAATGTGCACTGTGAACCTGAATTTCTTGATTATGACGCCATTGATATTAATACGGAGGCGCAAGAAATCTTTAAGCACTCCAAACTCGTATTAGCTGACTACCGATCATTCACGGCCAATGAGAATGGTAACATAGAATCGTCGCCTTGTCTAACCCTAACGGCCCTTCTTCAATCTCTCCATTTGGCAGGTTCCTCGGTGTATGGTCAGAATTAAGATTCTTGGCGTTACACAAGAACTGCGAATTGAATTGTAACCTAATCACCAACACCAACACAGCTATGGGATTCGAATCTGTTCTCAGTGCAGCACCTCCTCTCGATCTATCATCTTTTTTTTTTCAAGGTGGATTCTCAGTCCGTTTCTTAAGAGCGAAGCCATTTGGAGCCGACCTGTTGCAAACCGTAGCAACTTAATATTTTGTCAGACCCGTGGCACCAGAACAGCCAGATTCATTCTATACCAAGGCCCAGTTACATAAATAAAACCTCTGCGACATTATTTGACACCCATTGAATGTTTCTCGGACCAAACAAGGACAGTGCAAACGTTTCAGATCAGGTCAGGATGACAGCGTTCAGTGAGAACAGTGCTCAGGTCAGGGCAGGTGTGAATTCATTCAACATTTTCAAGCGTTAAACAACTACCATCAGCGCATTCTAGGGCATTTACACGCAGACCTCTGAGCACACAGCGCATGGTCTCACATTCATTACAATGCAGTCAATGCTCCAATTTCTGGCAGAGGGACAGGGAATAATGAGGCCAATGACAAAAAACTTGAGGGAGTTACAGCACAAAAAAAAACTAATTTGGGAACCTGGGACCTGTGGCAGCATCAACGCATAGTAACATGAGCGTTGTAATGAGCAGCATCAACGCATACTAATGTAAGACCATGTCAGACCAGTGTACAGCACACAGTAAAACTGGCAATTCTGATTAGGAGAAAGACAGAACTGACATGTAGGTAGAGACCACAAAACAAGTGGCTCAAATATGAGCAGGGCCAGAATTCACCCGCTCTGATACCATGTTAAACACACATGGACAACAAAGAATAGGAAAGATAAATCAGTGAGTACATTTTTTTATTAACAATAGATATACATTTATAGTACAAATATGTGACTCTTGGGTTTCGGATCCCAAGGTCTCTTGGACTGCTTTTGTCCATTCGACTTCCACACTAACCCATTAGGATTAGGTGTCCAACAGATACGACTACTATGGAGGTAATGTTTTTAGATGCATTCCAAAATGATGAGCTAGGGGATGATGCTCATATCACTAATACCTTATTCAAAAGCCTGAAATTTGCTTCCACCACCCCTCTCTTTGGACCTAGCGCTAAGTCAAAGTCTACTCAGCTAGGGATAACGATGTTGCTATACAACTTGAAAGAAAAGTTTAACATGTTGAATGCATGTTTCTCAGCTATATTGAGGTAGTTCACCTGCATGATCGATCAAGTTTGTTATATTCTGAGAAAAGTTATCACACAATCAACATTTAAAATGGTTGATTTTACGAACGTTAAATATTGACATTGTACAATTATATTCCCCACCAACTCCAGGTTATTCAAAGATACGGTTCTTTCGAGTGATAATGTCTTGTCAAATAGTTGCGAAGAGGCAAGGCAGTTGTTGAAAATGTTGGGTGTTGAGTACATATCATATCATGCATGCCCGAATGATTGTATTCTATATAAAGGAGAATATACATACAAAGAGATATGTCTGAAATGTGGGCATGACAGGTACTGTAATTAAAAAAAAAAGATAAATCACATGGTCCTCCTCATAATCTTTTTAGGAACATGCCTATAATCCCAAGGATTCAAATACTTTTATGTTGCAAAGAATTAGCTATGTTGCAGGCGTCACTTGCCTCACATAAATGTGAGTCTAGATTTATGTGAATACCAACATATTAAATAGTCATGAAGCATATAGAGGATACATGGCCTGAAAAATTCAAGGAGGAAGTACAAAGTCTATGACTCAGCATAGACATGGATGACATCAAACCATATTCCCTCTAAAACACCAACTATTATGTTTGGCATGTAGTAGTGATCAATAACAATATCCCCCCATGGTTTTACGTGAAGAATGAACATCTTATGTTGGCTCTCATAGTCCTTTAGAAGACAAGTGAAGAATATGGATGTCTACTTACAACCATTGATAGATGAATTGAAGGAATTATGGGAAGGGATACATGTGTATGATGTATCAAGACCCATCGTAACAAAGAGGAGTTTTTTGTTGTATGGTATATGTGCTTACACCATACATGATTATCTAGGTTTAGGAGTTTTCTCTAGTAAATTAATTTTTATTGGTTTGTTTATATACATAACAATATTGTTTCACACATATTTAATTTAATTTACTGCAATTGTTTTGATCTTCGTGATTGCTAACGTGCCAACTTGTATACTATAATTTCACAGGTCTTGTGTTATGAAACCAGCTCACAAAAAGATAGAAAAGATAGATCAACACCTTAGAAATAAGCCTCTTCGAGGGGGAACCTCCTTTACATTACACAAATGAACAATTCTTGGATGATACAAATGAAAATACCTCCTTTCTATATATAGGAGTCTAAGGGGTCATAATGTAATCAGAGGTGACATAACAATAATAATGTAAGTGCCCAACAATAACAATTGTGGGCTTCTCAACCCTAAGGGTTAGCTCAATTGGTCAAAATCAGTGCCTCACCATCGGGAGGTCACAGGGTCCAATCTCCGCGAAGCCCTTGGGGTCAGGCCTTGCTAGTGGGTCGCGAGGTTAAATTCCCTTCGGGGTCGATCAGCCCAGATTTTTCCATGAATGTAGCGCCACCCATTGACCAAGGCATCCGTGAACCACAACATAAAAAAAAAAAAAAAAACAAACAAACAAACAAACAAACAAAAAAACAAAAAAACAAAAAAAAAAAACAAACAAACAAACAAACAAACAAAAAAACAAAAAAACAAACAAAGACAAAAACAAAAACAAAAACAAAAAAAACAAAAAAAAAAAAAACAAAAAAAAAAAAAACAAAAAACAAAAAAACAAAAAACAAAAAACAAAAAAAAAAAACAAAAAAAAAACAAACAAACAAACAAAACAAAACAAAACAAAAAACAAAAAAAATAATAGTGGGCTTCTATGGGGCACAATAATAACAATATGGGGACTACATGGGCACAAAAATATAATAAGGGGGTGCACTAATAACAATAAGGGGTTACACTGGTAGTATAGGGACCTAACATGCCCCTCTCCTTCAAAAAGTGTTGTCCTCAACGCTTGAGTAATTATCGATGCTTCTGTATAAAATTCTTGTCCTCCCATGTGGAATATTTAGTGGGTAAGTTCTTCCATTTGATGAGATACTCTGAAATTGATCAATTTCATAGTTGTCGGTTTCTTGTTTCCATGACTGCTTCAAGTTCCAATATGATTTTTCCTTCCTTGTCAAGTTCCGACAATATTGTTTGAACTGGGAGCTTGTGGTGCAGAAGCATCTGGACTTAGCCAGAAATGTGATGTTTTGTTCACATGTTGTGGCTAAATGAGTTGAATTTCATTGACTTGAGTGGTCAAAAGTCAGTTTTAGTCGAGAGGGTTGGATCTCTCGAAAATGATATGTACTTCATTATTGTAATAGTTAGGAAATTGTCTTATTTTAGATTAAGGGATAAGTTGTTAGCATAGGTGTGTAATGGAGCTTGAAAATAGAGATTTGATTGTTAGAATGATTAAAATAGAGATCGAGTTGTTAGTACAGTTAGAATAGGATTCGACTCATAAAGAGAAGAAAATGTAATGAAGAGGGATTAGCTAAGATGATTGAGATTTGAGTGAGAGGTGAGAGTTGAGTGATAGAGAGGGTTTTGAGATTGAAACAGAGGTCTGTTAATTTGTTGTAATTGAGCCGAGAGGGCCAAGACTCTGTAACTATTATTATATTGAAGGAATTTGATTTAGTGTGCATCTATGTGTTAATCCTAGTGAAAACTCTCATTTACCTCCGTGTATTTGCATTCTGAAACTAAATTGGGTATTTTCCCCATTTTCATATTTTAATTGTTAATCTCAGTTTTTAAGTGTTAATCGCGGTCATTAGTATTAAGGACGGGGGTAGAAGAGCATAGAAATGTTTGATCATGGTTGAAGGCCCGTACTCCATCCTAACCATCGATCTAAACTTCAATTATGTCATAGTCAACTACGGCGGTTGAGCTGTTTGGTAGTCCGTGTGTTAGTTGAAGAGCCGCTAACCGTAGGATTTAATGTTCTCCGTTATCCAATGGATATCAGGTTTTAAGATGATCAGACGATAATCTCAAATGCGGACCCGAACTCCTATAGACCAAGAGTTATAAACCATATCGGCTCCGTAAGGGCAGTTAAGTGTCACGCAAGTTCCCTGTGCGATATTGCTGTCGATCGTTGGATCATTGTTGATGTTGACGGTTGGATTAATATCGCATTGCATCATTCATGAGTGAATGAACCCTGGCCTGGAGAAATTGTGATATGTGATGTGTGATGATCAAGTGATTATCAACCGTGGAATTAGATGACGAAATCAACAACGTAGAGTGAAGCGCCTGTGCAAAAAGGGAAAGTCAATGTGGGACTAATTTCTGTTCAATTGTTGTTCAATTCATGTTTAGTTTTTGTTCAATTGTTGTTCAGTTGCTATTCAGTTGATGTTCAATTGTCGTTCAATTTCCCTCCTGCGTCATTCTTGGTATCAGAGAACAGAGATTGAATTTGACTGTAGTAAACATGCCGCCAAGGAGAGGAGTTGGCATAGGTCAAGGAAGACCTGAAGCAAATGCAGTTCTGCTAGAGGAGATCTGGATTCTGCGTACAAGGATGGACATAGTATACACTACGCAAAGGAGAACACCCAATGAAGGAGATGCCAGTGCTGCAGAAGAATATTTTGAGGAAGAAGAAGAGGAGGAAAATGAAACTACCAAAGTTATCAAGATGTTGGCTAAAGTAGGTTGAAAACCAAAGGCAGAAATTCCTGTGTATGAAGGGAGTCTCAATGTAGAAGAGCTAATGGATTGGATCAGTTCACTGGAAAAATATTTTGACTATGAAGAGGTTGATGACAAAAAGAAGGTGAAATTTGCAGTTACCAGATTGAAGGGTCATGCAGTTATTTGGTGGGATGAGCTACAAACATCCAGAACAAGAAAAGGAAAGTCCAAGATCAAGCAATGGGACAAAATGGTGAGTAAAATGAAAGCTAAATTTATGCCAAAAGATTATCAGTTAAATATTTTCAAACAATTACAGAATTTAAGGCAAAAATGAATGTTTGTTAAAGAATACACAGAAGAGTTTTATAAATTGAGTATTAGAGCAGGACATGTAGAGGATGACATGGAGAAGGTAGCCAGATATATCAATGGCTTAAGATATGACATACAGGATGAGATTAGCTTGTTGAGTCTGAAGACCATTGAAGATGCTTATCAAGTAGGTTTGAAGGCAGAAGAGAAGATGTTGAGAAAAAAAATCAGAGGAATAGAGGGAAAAGTTTAGTAAGAGGTAGAGGAACTACCAGACCAAGGTTTTAGAAACATCAGAATGAAGCAGGAATTTCAAGTAGTAGACCACCACAGAGGGGAGATTTTAATAGAGGAAGATTTTCACCCAGAGGAAGAGAACGAGGAAGAGATATTTGGTGTTACACATGTGGAGAATGGGGACATGGATCGTGGGACTGTCCTCGTAATAGAAAAACAAGTCAGAGGAATGTGAATGTGGCTGAGGCAAAGCAAGAAACACCTCAAATTATAGAAAAGGAAGAATCCCCTGAAGTAGGAGAATCCCTGTTGTTGAAAAGGGCATTTCTTAAGGCAGAGAAAGAGACTGAAGAACCAGCTTAGAGGAAGAGTTTATTCAGAACTACATGCAAATCCAAAGGTAAATGTTGTAAAGTGATAATTGACAGTGGAAGCACTGATAACCTTGTTTCTACAGAGATGGTGGACAAGCTAGGATTAGTGAAGACAATACACCCTACTCCTTACAAAGTGTCATGGTTGCAGAAAGGACATCAGATTATTGTGACAGAAAAATGCAAGGTAGAGATATAGATTGGTACGTATAAGGATGTGATATTGTGTGATGTAATGCCAATGGATGTATGCCATGTATTGCTAGGAAGACTGTGGTAGTTTGATTGGAAAGTTATTCATGATGGGATGAAAATACTTATACTCTGGAGAAGGATGGAAATAAACATACACTGCTGCCATTGAAGGATGGCGCTGACAAAGGAGCACCTGGAAACAGTGTTATGCTGATGAGTGGAAAGGAGCTGTTACAAGAGATTGGGAAAGGTGAAGAAATGAATTTTGTTGTCGTAGGGAGACCTAAGGTAATTTTAACTTCCACAAACTTAGATGATTTACCTGAAGAAATCAAAACTCTATTAAATGATTTTGCTGACATTATTGTGGATGAGTTTCCAAATGAATTGCCACCAATCAGGAGTATTAGTCATCATATTGATCTAATACCAAGAGCAAGTTTGCCAAACAAAGCAGCGTACATATTAAATCCTCAAGAGAATGCGGAAGTTGGAAGACAGGTGCAAGAACTGATGGATAAGGGACTAATCAAGGAGAGTCTTAGTCCATGTGTTGTGCCAATAGTACTCAGTCCAAAGAAAGGAGTTGAATGGCGTATGTGTACAGATTCCAGAGCCATAAACAAGATCACTATCAGGCATAGATTTCCTTTACCACGCATGGATGATTTGATGGATTGTTTGAGTGGGTCAAAGTATTTTACTAAAATAGATCTGAAGAGTGGATATCATCAAATAAGAATTAGAGAAGGAGACGAATGGAATACTGCATTTCAAACAAACAGTGGGTTGTATGAGTGGTTAGTGATGCCTTTTGGACTCACTAATGCACCTAGCACATTCATGAGATTAATGAATGAAGTCTTGAAGGAATATGTAGGAAAGTCTGGTATTGTTTATCTTGATGATATTCTAGTTTTTAGTAGAAGTAAAGAAGAACATCTAGAGCATCTTAAATTGGTTTTAAGAACTCTGCAGGAAGAGAAACCACTGATAAATCTGAAGAAACGTAGTTTCATGAAAGAAGAATTAATTTACTTTGGATTTGTAGTTTCTAAAGAAGGGTTGAAAACGGATCCAAAGAAAGTCCAAGTAATTTGGAACTGGCCTTTTCCAAGGAATATATTTGAGGTAAGAAGTTTTCATGGTCTTGCAATTTTTTATAGGAAATTTATCAGAGGGTTTAGTCAAATTTGTGCACCAATTCTTGAAACAATCAAGGAGACTAATCAACCGTTCAAGTGGACAGAAGTAGCAGACAGGAATTTTAAGTTGCTGAAGAGGAAAATCACAGAGAAACCAGTTTTAGCTTTACCCGATTTTGGAAAAGTATTTCAAGTTGAAACTGATGCTAGTGGAGTTGCAATTGGAGCAGTTTTGAGTCAAGAACAGAGACCAATAGCGTACTTCAGTGAGAAATTAAATGAAGTGAAGAAGAAGTATTATTCTTGTGATAAATAATTTTATGCTATTGTACAAGCCTTAAAAAAATGGAGACATTATTTGCTACCAAAGGAGTTTATATTGTATTTTGACAATCATGCATTACAATTCATAAACAACCAGCCGAAATTGAACCAAAAGCATGCCAAGTGGGTAGAGATTTTGCAGAGCTTTACTTTTGTGATAAAGCACACAAGTGGTAAGTTGAAAAAAGTCTCTGATGCTTTAAGCAGGGTAAATTTCATTGTGCAAGAATTAAAAGTTGGTGTTGTAGGATTTGAAGAAATGGTTGAAATGTATAAAGATGATGCAAATTTCAAGGATATTTACACAGCCGTACAAAATCCAATAGTCCATAACCGAAGTCAGTGGTTAGATTATCTTATCCAAGGAGGTTTATTTTTTAAAGGCAACAAGTTGTGCATTCCCAAATGTTCTATGAGGGAAAACATAATAAAGGAGAAACATAGTGGAGGATTATCTGGTCACTTTGGACAAGACAAAACCTTTGCTCAGGTAAATACTTTTTATTATTGGCCAAAGATGCATACTGATGTTAAGAGATTTGTTGAGAAGTGCAGGATATGTCAACATGCTAAAGGGAGAAGCCAGAATACAAGATTGTACCCGCCATTTCCAATACCAGACCGACCATGGGATGTAGTCAGCATGGATTTTGTTTTTGGGTTACCTAAAACTCAAAGGGGGAATGATTCTGTTTATGTTGTGGTAGATAGATTTTCCAAGATGGCACATTTCATTGCATGTAAAAATACTAGTGATGCAACACATATTGCTAATCTATTTTTTTCAGAAATTGTAAGATTACATGGATTGCTTGTAAGTATTGTGTCTGATAGAGATACAAAGTTTGTAGGGAATTTCTGGAGAACCCTTTGGAAGAAACTAGGAGTTAACCTCAGTTTCAGTTCAGCATACCATCCTCAAACAGATGGACAGAGCGAAGTAGTAAACAGAAGCTTGGGGAACATATTGAGAAGTTTAGTGTATCAAAATCCTGAGCAGTGGGATTTAGCACTAGCTTAGGCTGAGTTTGCTTATAATGACACTCAAACCGAAGTACTGGAATGAGTCCATTTCAAATTGTTTTTGGGATGAATCCAATAGGTGTGTATGAGCTCAAAAAATTGGGTAAACAGGAGACAAGAAGTGCAAAAGCCGAAGAGTTTGCAGAGCAGATGCAGAGACTACAAGAAGATGTCAAAGGCAGATTGCAGGAAAGCAGTGGAAAATACCAACAGAGAGTAGATATGCAAATAAGAGAGAAATAATTCCAAGTGGGAGATCTAGTGATGGTGTATTTGAGAAAAGAAAGATTTCCTGCTAAGACTTACAAGAAACTAAAAATGAAAAAGATAGGACATGTAGAATTATAAGAAAGTTTTCAACTAATTCTTATGAAATTGAATTGCCAGAAGGGATTGGAATATCACCTATCTTCAATGTTGCATATTTATATCCATAGAAAGAGACGAAGACGGAGCTATAGGAGGAAACTACAGAAGATGAAGTTCAAACTTTGAACTGGGAAGGACAAATGCTAAAGACAGTTAAGAGAGAGGTGGAAGCTGTTTTGGAGAAAAAAGTATCTAAAAGAACCAGAGGACATGTTTATTTTCAATATATAGTCAAATGGAAAGGACATTTAGTGGAGGATGCTAGTTGGTTGACAACAGCAGAGTTGCAGAAGTATGGAGTAAACCCTGAAAGTCTGAGGGATGATTCTTTTCTTCCCCGGGAGTCTGATGCAGGAGCATCTGGACTTAGCCAGCAATGTGATGGTTTGTTCACATGTTGTGGCTAAATGAGTTGAATTTCATTGACCTGAGTGGTCAAAAGTCAGTTTTAGTTGAGAGGGTTGGATCTCTCGAAAATGATCTGTACTTCATTATTGTAATAGTTAGGAAATTGTCTTATTTTAGATTAAGGGATAAGTTGTTAGCGTAGGTGTGTAATGGAGCTTGAAAATAGAGATTTGATTGTTAGAATGATTAAAATAGAGATCGAGTTGTTAGTACAGTTAGAATAGGATTCGACTCATAAAGAGAATAAAATGTAATGAAGAGGGATTAGCTGAGATGATTGAGATTTGAGTGAGAGGCGAGAATTTATTGATAGAGAGGGTTTTAAGATTGAGACAGAGGTCTGTTAATTTGTTGTAATTGAGCCGAGAGGGACAAGACTCTGTAACTATTATTATATTGAAGGAATTTGATTTAGTGTGCATCTGTGTGTTAATCCCGGTGAAAACTCTCATTTACCTATGTGTATTTTCATTTTGAAACTAAATTGGGTATTTTCCTAGTTTTCATATTTTAATTATTAATCTCAGTATTTAAGTGTTAATTGTGGTCATTAGTATTAAGGACGGGGGTAGAAGAGCATAGAAGGTTTTGATCATGGTTGAAGGCCCGTACTCCATCCTAACCATCAATCTAAACTTCAACTGCTTATGTCATAGTCAACTACGGGGGTTGAGCTGTTTGGTAGTCTGTGTGTTAGTTGAAGAGCTGCTAGCTGTAGGATTTGATGTCCTCCATTATCCAATGGATATCGGGTTTGAAGATGATCAGATGATAATCTCAAATCCGGACCCAAACTATTATAGACCAAGAGTTATAAACCATATCGGCTCCGTAAGGACGGTTAAGTGTCGCACAAGTTCCCTGTGCGATATCGTTGTCGACCGTTGAATCACAGTTGATGCTGACCGTTGGATTAATATCACATAGAATTATTCATGAGTGAATGAACCCTGGCCTGGAGAAATTGTGATATGCGATGTGCGATGATCAAGTGATTATCAACCATTGGATTAGATGACGAAATCAATGGCATAGAGTGAAGCCCCTGTGCAAAAAGGGAAAGTCAACGTGGGAAGTCAACATGGGACCGGTTTCTGTTCAGTTTTTGTTCATTGTTGTTCAATTGTTGTTCAGTTGCTATTCAATTGCCATTCAATTGACCTCCTGCGTCAGCTTGTCACTTATAAACTTCTTTAAGCATGAAACATGGAAAACTGGGGGCACTCGGAAAGATGCAGGAAGCTCTAATTTGTATGCCATAGTTCCAATATTTTGCAATGCCTTGTAAGGACCATAGTACTTTGGTGATAATTTATTATCCTTCTTATCTTGATTGAGGGACATTTGTTTGTATGGTTGTATTCGTAAAAATACCCAGTCGTCTATATCAAAACTTCTTTCGCTGTGATGTTGATCTGCCTATTGTTTCATTCGATTTTGTGCCAAAGTGAGGTTATCCTTTAAGAGTTGGAGAAATTTTTCTTGTTGAGGATCTACCTTAACACCTTCATGAGATACAATATGACCCAAGTATTCCACCTCTTGTACTCCAAATAAACATTTAGAGGTTTTTTCATATAATTGTTTCTCGTTCAATAGTCTAAGCACTCTATCAACATGTTGAACATGATCCTTCCAAGACTGGTTGTAGATTAGTATATCATCAAAAAATACTAACAAAAATTTTCTAAGGAAGGGTTTGAAAATGGAATTCATCAAAACTTGGAATGTAGAAGGTTCATTGGTAAGGCCAAAAGGCATGACCAAAAATTCATAATGATCCTCATGAGTTCTAAATGTTATTTTTGGAATGTCTTCAGTCTTCATTTTGATTTGATGATATCCTGCATGAAGGTCCAACTTGTTGAAGTAAATTTATCCATTCAATTCATCCAATAATTCCTCAATGAGAGGAATGGGAAATTTATCTTTAATAGTGAGCTTGTTGAGCTCTCTATAATCCATACACACGCTCCATGATCCATCCTTCTTATGCACCAATACCACTGGAGCAGAGAAAGAACTTTGACTAGGTTGAATTATACCAGCCTCTAGCATTTCTGCAACCATATGTTCAATTTCACTCTTTTGTGCAAAGGGATATCTGTAAGGCCTGATGTTTGGAGGAACACTTGCTGGAAAATGGATAGCATGATCATGATCGAAAATAGGTGGGAGGCCTTTGGGAGTTTCAAATACCTTGGAATGATTGTCTAAGACTTTTTGAAGATCTGGAGAAATAGATAATTTCGACGTGGGAACCTCTAGCGAACATAATTGTGCAATTAGGCCACGTTGTTCTTCATTTAGAATCTTTGTCATGTCGTTAGAGCTCATTATCTTTCCCAATTTCCCCAAATATTGTAGCCATTGGACTCCTAGTACAACATCAGCACCACCCATTGGAATGGAAAGCCTTAAACTATTCAAAACATATTCTCCCATGGATAGCTTGATATTATGGCACTTTCCAAAGCAGTTTATGGTTCCTCCACTTGCAACCATCACTTGACACTCCGGTGCTAGATATAGGAAGAAATTCAATTCCTTGGCTATATTACAATGAACAAAATTATGGGTACTACCTGAATCAATCAACACTATTACCTTTTTCTTGTTGATATGTCCTTCTATCTTTATAGTTTGAGGAGTGGTAATTCTGGCCAATGCATTACAAGATATGGTCGGATTCATTTATTCTTTGTCTAGGGTTGGTTCCTGCTGAGTATCCTTTTCTTTTGACATTTCTTGATCCTTTTCTTCCTGATATTTCACTGCTTGAACCATCTTCTTCTTGATATATCCTTCTATCTTGAGAGTTTGAGGAGTGGTAATTCTTGCCAATGTAGTACAAGATATGGTAGGATTCATATGTTATTTCTCTAGGGTTGGTTCCTGATGTATATCCTCTTCTTTTGAAATTTCTTGATCCTTTTCTTCCTCCTCTTTACAATCTATGTAAAATAATTTTTTCTCAACACACTTATGACCTTTAATGTATTTGTTATCATAATCGTAACAAAGCCCCTTTTCTCTTTTTTCTTCCAATTGTTGTGGTGTCAACCTTGTAGGTTGTGGAAGGCTGGGAGAAACAAAACCTCCATCTTTATAATTGTGAGGGGTAGACTTCCTTGTTGCCATAATTTTTCTTTCCACTTTTCTTGCCAACCTATATGCCTTCTCTAATGAATCAGGTTCCCAATGGCAAACCTCATGTTGGATGTTATCTTTTAAAGTCCCTATGAAGACATCAATCCTCTACTTCTCTAGAATATCGTTTAGCCTTATATTCAATTTTTGAAAGTCCTCAATGTGCTCTACATTGAACCCTTTTGTTTTAGATTTATCAATTGGCTAAAGAAGGTGTTTCTCTTTGTATTCTCATAATGTGATATCATTTCCTCCGTGAAAATTGACCATGTGACAAGTGGTTTATGAGAACAAAGCCCTTTACACCATAAAATTGATTCGGTTCTAAATATAAATATGCAATGCATACCTTTTGTAACAGTTTCACCTCATGTAGATTAAAATATTGCTCCATCTCTAGTATCCAATTTATCGTATCTTTGCCATCAAACTTCCTCATATCGCTTTTTCTTGATTTTAGGAGCTCGATCTTCAAACAACTGTAACTCTGTAATTTCAGATGCTTAAGTTTTGAACTATTGGCTGTGATATCCATTTGAGTCCTATTTCTAACCCCGCATGTCTAATCACAACTGGATTCCCGAAGAAAGAGTTATGCCCAATCTCCTGTGATGACCCAATTATAGACTCATTCAGTAGAGCGAACTTGTACGATGTGCCACATGCCACTGTTTCACCCTTAGGTTCTGAAACTGATATCCAACAAACTAAAGTCCATCTTCTTTCTGCCACTCTTTACGAAATTTAAATCAGATGCTCCAAGAGAGATTTATGACGATTTTCCCAAGATCACCTGTTTGGGATGTAATTCGAGGGCCTACCGAAACTCAAAATGTCTTGGAGCATATCTCCAAAATATAGCGAAGAAAAATCTACAATTCGGGCCTAAGATTCACCATGATTTTGTCTCAAATGGGTTTTAATTTTAGAATCTACAAATTCATAGAAAACAAATTATAGTGAAAATGCCATGATGACCTATCTGAGATGGAATTTTGGAGCTTGCAAAAACCCTAACTTCCTCATGTCATATCTCCGAAAAGAGAGCGATACAAGATCTGAAATTCGGAGCCGAGGTTCAGAATGATGTCATATCAAAGGGTTTTTTTTTTCTTCTGAAACATCATAGAAAAAAATTATAGCGAAAATTCCATGAAGACCTATTTGGAGTAGCAAAACCCTAGAATCCAAAGCTCTATTACCAAATGTTATGAAACCAGCTCACAAAAAGATAGAAAAGATAGATCAACACCTTAGAAATAAGCCTCTTCGAGGGGGAAACTTCCTTTACATTATACAAATGAACAATTCTTGGATGATACAAATGACAAGACCTCCTTTCTATATATAGGAGTCTAAGGGGTCATAATGTAATCATAGCCGACACAACAATAATAATGTAAGGGCACAAAATGACAATAGTGGGTTTCTATGGGACACAATAATAACAATATGGGGACTACATGGGTATAACAATATAATAAGGGGGTTTCACTAATAACAATAAGGGGTTACACTAGTAGTATAGGGACCTAACATCTTGTAACAAAAGGGTATCATGTATGTAGATGTTGTGGACCTTCTCTGAAGGCTAGGTGCTTCGACCAACTATGAGATCCAGTGTATGTCTGCTCCAGGGTATTCCTCCCAAAAGAACACCCTTACAGAAGAGAAACATCCACTTTCAATGGTAAACCAAAGAGAACCCAAAGGCCTGCAAAAATGACACTTAGCTAATGTCTTAGAGAATATGAGAGAGAAGGATAGTGAGTTTGCAGAAATGTTCGATTCAAATGGGGAGCCTATGTTCGATGATCCAGAATTCTTCGACACCTATGTTGAGAAATCTCCCATTAGGATGAAAAGGAAATTTATCTTCTATGAGCTACCATATTGGGAGCATCTTAGGATTTCCCACTCACTAGATACCATGCATATATTTAAAAGTGTTTCATATTCTATATGGAGGCACATATCATTGAAAGAAAATGACATATTGGTTGTTACAAGAGATATTATTTCTTCGAAAACTAAAAAGAAACTTTTCCAAAGACAAGAAACTAGAGGAGAGGCTAGTCCCTCTTGGTCTTTCAAAGAAGGTGATGTCCTATGGATTTTAAAGAAATATGATCTTTCTTTGGAAAATGAAATTATAATGAGTGTGAGGGTGCCTTCTTTATTTGGGTCTTCACTATGATGTTTCTTCACATTGGAAGATCATTTTTCAGGGTTGAAATCACATGACCATTTTAACCTTCTAAGGTTGCATTCATAAACATGATTTTATTATTTTTCTTTTATTTTTATGTAATGCAATATTTTATAATTAATTTGTGTATAATGTGCTATTTACTATGCAGTTTCATTATCCTCTGCTCATGCATGGTGTGTGAACCATGACTTCCCCCAAGACCTATGATGTGCCTTATCTAAATTATTTGCATTGGATCACATCAAAGGAGATTCATATGGCTAGCTTTCCATGGAGGTGTCAAGGGATACCTGAGATTGTTTGTATGTTTGAGAAGGAATTATCAATGAGTTTCATGGACTTGCAAGTTCATCTTATAATTCACCTAGTGGATGAGGTTGAATTAGTTGGGGTGGTTTTTTGTCGTTGGATTTTCTTCTTTGAGAGGTACATGAAGAAATTGAAAGTTTTTGTTCGACAAAGGGAAAAAACCGAGGGGTCTATGGTAGAGGGGTATATATTATATGAATATTTCTATTATTCCAGTAAGTACATCAATTAAATCAACAACACACCAAGTGCGACAATTTGGGGCAACGAAACGGATGAAGACAAAAGAGAAGGGGATCTTCTCGAAACGAATGGAAAGAGGCGCATGATAAAGAGTAAGTGGCTTATCATTTTTCAAATTTCTACATAGTAACTATTCACATTGAACTTCATATTAATTCATATTTTAATCTCATACATACTCTATATGTTGGCTTGATTTCATCTGTGAATTCAGAAATTGAAGCCATAAAAAAATTCAATATTTACAATATGGCAGCGACATAACCGTGGGTAGCATTATATGAGCATAAGAGGAGGAAATGGGAAAGTGACAGGAAATAATTCAAATGGCTGAATGGTAGAAGTGTGAATATCCTTATCATTTAAAAGAGAATATGACAATGACATGCCCTAATAGTTGGGTTGTTGATCAAGTCAGAGAGAAATATGGTGCATATGGTCGTTACTCACGTCATTAAGAGGATTCACTAAACATAGGGATTGGATGCAACAACTTGATACTTATAATCTCTTTATGTACATTTTTAATTTCATACTACACATTTGAATTGTAACATCTACATATATTTTGTATTTTTTAATGATGTTCGGATTATTAAACACATAACACTTTTTTTCACTTATTTATAGGTGAATTTATTCCCATCTATGTGAGAATATGGACACCATTTTCACACGGAGGATGTTGATGATGGATGCCTGATACAAGACTATGGAGTGTAATTCGAGTTCGACCAATCTAGTCATGCTAGACACCGCGATCAAAATCTAATGCATGAGATGTTAGGTTAAATTGGAAAGATACAAGAGATCATTCAAGTGGACTTCTCTTCATTCCAATGTGTTATTTTTAGGTGCAAGTGGTGGGACACCTTTGATCGGAATAATGTAAAGGAAAATCGTGATAGTGGGTTGATATCTATCAAATCTAGAAAGATGTGGCATGAAGCTAGGGAGCCTTATGTTTTCCCAAAACACTGCAACTAGGATTTTTTTTTACACAGATGTGATGGATAGGGATTGGTGTTTCGTATTAAGACATGACCCTAGATCAAAACATATTTATGAGAACAAAAATGTTATCATGCCAAGTGAGGAAGATAATCAGGGTGAGGACAATAGAGAATGATATGTACTTGCGTTATTTCATCATTTATATTATTGTTGTATGATTTTTGTTTTCTTTATTTCATTAATTATATTGTTTTTTTATTCATCTTGTTGGCATTTTATAAAATTGGTAATATTCATGAATGTTTTTGAATGTTTTTTTTGTAGTGGAAACATTTTTACACTTAAAATGAAGTGTTTCCAATTGTGTACAATATCTATGATAATAAGGATGACAATATCTATTTTTTCTTCCTAGAACATGGAACAACTTTGTCTTTTATTTTAAATGGTAATTATAAATAAAAGTTGAATTAATAAATATTTTATGGCTAAGAATTAAATGATAAATAATGTGAGGGTGATTAAGAGGCCTTTCTTTGACTTTCTAATAGACTTGGACCTTGGTGATGCATTTTTATTTCCTATTCAGATTATGTAAAATAAATATATATTTTTATGTATTTATAAGTAAATTATTTAAAGTAGACATGTCTATCATTGTGAACATGATATAATATTAGCTAGGAGAAATGTGAAAACATGAATTTTAATAACTATCTCGTGATCAGTATGTGGAAAAAATAATATTTCTTGAGTTGTTCATTAAGAAATAATCAAATATATATTGTCAAAAGTTTAAAATCTAATATAGTATGATTTTTGTATTATTTAACTCATATTTATTATTAAAATGAGTAAATTTTAAACCAATACAATAACAAATAAAGAACCAAAATGTTATATCTTTATTACTAGAAAAAATTTCACTTGCCTCTTCAAGGGGGGACTTTCAATAGAGCAAATCCGCAACTACAAGTAACTTCACAAGCCTTATTTTACATTTCTTGATCCTCATCTTTTGAGAGACAAATTTATAATTTAAATTGGTAGGAGTTGCTATAAATATTAAATTTAAATTGCTTGAAAATCTCACAACTTTAGTGATAAATTAAATTTTATAAAAATATAAAATTTTAAGTTATATTAAATCTAAATTAACTATAAAAAAAAAGTATGACTTAAGTTTTTTAAATTTAACAATAAATTGAATTCTATAAATGGATATTGAATTTGTTAAATTGTATTTTTGAATAATTTATTATTATTAATATTTTATATTAAAAATTGAATGAGTTACACATTTTCATCTTATTAAGAACTAACTAAATTATTTTACCTTTAATTATTTTTTCCTTGTGAGTATTGAAATATTTTACTAATTAAGTTTGAATGAATATGAATGAACTATCTAAGCAATAGAAAAATATTTATCGTAATTTTACAATCATAGTTTCAACCATACTAATATTTGTAATTTATAAAAATAACTTTATATATATATATATATATATATATATTTTAAAGTAAGTCGCTTTGCATGCAATTTCATATATAAGAGTTTGATATGAGTTCACCAATACATAATCTATAATAAATATTATTTCATAAAAATAAACATCATGATGCTAACCATCTAACAAACATAAAAATCATCTAAGATACACACTTTCGAATTCACTACCATCATCTATTTATATACACCTGTAACACATACAAACATCATTAACTAGCACACAAATCTAATAATCTAATAGGGCATCATCATCATGATCACATCTAATAAAACAAAAACATTGTAATCTAACATCATCACCACACACATCCTCAAATTAATATACATCTCATGTCAAATAACTGCTATCAAATACACATCTATCTGCAAGCACATTAAACAAGCATATCTAACGTGACCTAACAATAAACACATCAACACCAACATATAAATTAAGTACATAAACATGAACAAAAAAATGCACCATACACACACACACACACAAGTCAAATAACTACAATCAAATATCTAATACAACAGATGTAGTAGTGCCAACTTGGTCTGCAGTAGAAGATGATGGATGGTCAATTACTGCCTCAATGTATGTCGAACTCTGACGAGGTCGGTGATCTACAACAAAAGACGATGGATGGTCAACAAGGATAATTTTAGGGGCGAATGTTCGCCCTTTGGCGAAATTAAGGGGTTTTAAATTTTTAGTGGGCGAATCTTTTGTATCATAGTACATTTTTACAAATCACCTCAAATAGCCCACCTTATTTTAAGGGAGAGGGTAAAAAAGGTAAATTTAGCCCTTGAAATTGTTGAAATTTGGTACCGGAGGACAGGTGGTTCCCTAAGGCTTTGATCTTTGGCCTAGGGAAAAGTGTCCAAAAGAATTTAATTTTTCTCCTAAAGTAACTTTATAATTTTTATAAAGTTAAATCTAATTTGAAAGTGACTTTAAGTGATAAAGTTACTAAGTCTAATTTTAAAGTGACTTTATAAAGTCAATGAAAAATTAGAAAGGAAAAGTGACTTTGGAAATAAATGACTAAGTGGGTCTTTATTAAAGTGGGGTGAATTAAAAAATAGAAAGTGAGATTTAAATGAGCATTTAATCTCAGCCATTGATCTAAATCTATTTCAGCCATTGGATTTAGGGATCACCCAAAAGTCATTTAGGGTTGGGTTAAGGGAGGAAAAGGAGAAAGAGATCATTCATTCTTTCATGAGCAGATTGGGAGAAGGAGAGCAAGAGAGCAAGGGAGATTTCTGGACAAGGAGGAGAAAGAGGCAGCAGTTTGGCACACACACCAAGGCAGCATTTCAGCAAATCTGAACAGCATAAAGAACAAGCAGAAAAAGGCAGATTTAGTGAGCAAAACAGTGAAAAAATTATTTTTCAGCACAAATATCGAGGAGGCGATTTTCTGCACTTTTCCCGAGGGCTGCCCGTACAAGTCCGTACGGCCGCCCGTACAGTCCGTACAGTCCGTACGGTCCGTACATCCGTACGTCCGTACAGTCCGTACATCCGTACGGTCCGTACAGCTCTTCCAGCAGTTTTCAGATTGTCGTTTGGGCTGAAAACAGATAAGTTTTGCTTGCTGGAAAAATTTCTGTTTTGCTGATTTTTTGCTGAAAATATTTTCTCTGTAAAAGGCATTTTCCAGAAATAAAGAAGAGCTCTCAAACTGGTTTTCCCCAAGAGTTGTAGGGGGTTTTTCCAGGGTCAAGTTGACCAAAAATCACTGAGTTTAAATGTGTTTTTATGGCTGTTTTAATTGCTGATTTTTTATTTCTGCAATTTCCAGCACTCTGAAAAATTTCCAGAATTTGTGTTTTCAGCAATATTTATTTTTTCAGTCTGTTAAATGTATGGCTATGGGAATGGGCATTTAACTATAAGGGAGAAATAAGGTGAAACTGAAAACCGGGGTGGGAAACAGAAAATTTTACATGGTATCAGAGCTTGAGTGCTGAAGGGCAGTTTGGGACAGCAAAAGGAAAAAAATACAGCTGCTGATTTTTTCACTCAGAAAATTCCAGCAAGCTGATTTTTCATAAACAGCAGTTTTATCTTTACCACAGCAGTGCTATTTTTCAGTTTTAGGACAGCAAGATGTCATTGGGATTGAGGGTGGAGGATAGGTTGGATGGGCATACAAATTACAGCGTTTGGAAGGAGAGAATGCAGAGTATCTTTGAGGAGGCAGAAGTCTGGGATATCATGGTGCATACAGCACAGCACCCTGTTGTTGTGCCTACTGATGCTACTCAGTTGGCAGCTTATAATAGAAAGAACAACAAGGGTAAGAGGCTGATTCTAGACGGAATCAAAGACCATTGCATTCCTCATGTGAGAGGAAAGAGCAATGCCCATGAGATGTGGACAGCATTGTCCAATCTCTACCAGAGTACCAATGAGAACCGGAAGATGGTCCTGAAGGAGAAGCTGAAGAACATTAAGATGGGGAATGATAGTGCAGCTGGATATCTCACAAAGATTACCAATGTGAGAGATGAGTTGGCAGCGATTGGAGAGGCCATTCCATCCACTGAGTTGGTGCGTATTGCAGTGAATGGCCTCCCCCGTTCATGGTTGAACTTTGCTAATGGGGTTTGTGCACGTGAGACCCTTCCCACATGGGAGAGGTTTTGGGATGATTGTATACAGACAGAGATCAGGAAAGGACAGCTTGGGGCAGCCAAGCCAGTTGAGCAGGATGAGGACGTAGCACTGATGGCAGGAGGCAAGAAAGGCAAAGGGAAGAAGCAGGCTTCCACAAGCGGTGGTGGAGGCAAAGGCAAAGGTAAAGGTAAACAGGGTAACTCACAAAAGGACTATTCCAAAGTGAAGTGTTGGAATTGTCAGAAGATGGGACACTATGCAGTTGTGTGTCCGGAGAAGAAGAAGAAGAAGGGGAAGACCCAGGATGTGGCAGCGTCAGCTGAGATTGAGGACTTTGCAGGTCGTTTTGACCGGGAGTTTGCGTTCACTACATGTGAGTCCTCTAGTGCAGGATCACCTGCCACACAGGTTCAGAGGGAGCATGCTTTTCCCTCGATTAGCGGAGCATCTACAGGTATCTGGTATGTGGACAGTGGGGCTTCACGTCACATGACAGGAGTCCGGGAGTACTTCTCAGAGCTTTCAGAGAGTGGCACTGATATTGAGGTAGTACTCGGTGATGACAGAGTTGTTAGAGCAGTCGGGGTGGGGACAGTGACATTTCAGAGGGAGTCCAAACCTCCCTTGAAGGTGTCAGAGGTTCTTTATGTGCCAGGGATGAGGAAGAACCTCATATCCGTCTCAGCGTTGGAGGACAGAGGATATGAGGTACTGTTCAGGGAAGGACAGGTGTTGATGTATCCCAGGGGCTCTCCAGCTGATTCAGCTAGAGTGATAGGTGTACGCCATGCAAAGGTGTACAAGTTTGCATTCCAGCCCCCTTTGGCATTGAGTTGTAGTACCGACAGCAGAGCTAGCAGTTCTGAGCTATGTGAGATTTGGCACCGCAGGATGGGGCACATGTCTCATGGAGCCTTGAGGACATTGCGGGAGATCACTACAGGTGTGCCAGATTTCAGTACTGATCACCATGATACTTGCAGAGGTTGTGCGATGGGCAAGTTTGCCAAATCCCCTTTTCCCAGCAGTGACAGCAGAGCGACGGGGATACTTGATTTGATTCATTCCGATGTGAGCGGTCGGATGTCTCATGTTTCCTTGAGTGGATATGAGTACTATGTCTTATTCATTGATGATCACTCCAGGAGGACCTGGATTTATTTCTTGAAGACCAAGAGTGAGGTCTTCAAGCGGTTTCAGGAGTTCAGAGCTCTTGTGGAGACTCAGACAGGTCGAAAGATCAAGTCCCTGAGGTCGGACAATGGAGGAGAGTACACCCTTGGAGAGTTTGTTGACTATTGTGCAGAGGCAGGCATTAGGAGGGAGTTCACTGTTCCTTACAACCCCCAGCAGAACGGGGTTGCGGAGAGGAAGAACAGATCCATCATAGGGGCTGCCAAAGCCATGTTATATGATCAGGGGTTGCCATTGTTCTTGTGGGCAGAGGCCTGCAACACAGCTGTTTACTTGCAGAACAGGAGTCCGCATCGTGCCTTGGGGCACATGACTCCGGAGGAGGCTTTCTTTGGGAAGAAGCCTGATCTTGGTCATCTTCATATCCTTGGATGCATTACATACTCCTATATACCCAAGGAGGAGAGGACCAAACTAGAGCCCACCGCAGAGAAGGGTATCTTTGTGGGCTACAGTGAGACCTCAAAGGCCTTTCGGATTTACATTCCTGCACAAAGGAAAGTTGTTGTCAGACGGGATGTGAAGTTCGAGGAGGACAGGGCCTTTAGGAGGTCACGGGAGTTAGAGTATCTGGATCAGCCAGACCCTCAGCAGCAGTTGAGTCAGTCGCAGGGATCCAGTGGGCAGGGATCAGGAGGATCCGGAGGTACATCTATGAGGATGTCAGGTCCATCAGTGAGCAGTGGCTCGCCGAGCCAGAGGGGTGGTGCTCCGGGCAGCATGCAGAGCAGTTCACAGAGCAGTTCACTAGGGAGTCCACTGATGGACAGTTCACACGGTACCTCAGCTTCTACAGGTTCAGGTGCAGGCAGGAGGACAGCAGACAGACAGTCAGGAGTTCAGACTACTGATGGGGATGAGGAGGAGGAGTTTCATTCTCCTATGGGAGAAGCATGCTCAGGGAAGAGGAAGCCCAAGTGGCTTCAGGACACCTTGAGAGATGCCACATCTGTTGCTGAGCCGAAGAGGCCGGTCAGAGAGAGTAGACCACCTGAGAGGTTTTGTAGCTATATGGCGATGGTTACCAGCATCCTTGACTCTGAGCCTTCTAGCTATGAGGAGGCAGCTAGCCAGCAGGTCTGGAGAGAGGCCATGCAGGAGGAGTATTCTTCTATCATGAAGAATGATGTTTGGGAGGTGATGCCGAGGCCTGAGGGCAAATCCGTGGTTACTTCCAGATGGCTTTACAAGGTAAAGCATGCTGCAGATGGCAGCATTGAGAAATTCAAAGCAAGGTTTGTGGCTAGAGGGTTCTCACAGGTAGAGGGAGTTGATTATGAGGAGACCTTCGCTCCCGTGGCTCGATATACTTCGATCCGCTCCATTATATCGATAGCAGCAGAGATGGGTTGGAAGATCCACCAGATGGATGTGAAGACCGCATTTCTCAATGGCTTCATATAGGAGGAGGTGTACATTGAGCAGCCACAAGGCTTTGAGGTGCATGGGAAGGAGTCCCATGTGTGCAGATTGAAGAAGGCCCTTTATGGCCTGAAGCAAGCTCCCAGAGCTTGGTACTCCAGGATAGATGCATACTTGCAGGGGATGGGTTTCACAAAGAGTGAGGCAGATCCGAACCTTTACTTTATTGTGATTGGTGAGGAGTCTCTCATTCTGGTGCTGTATGTGGATGACTTGATCATTACAGGTGCAGAGAGACTCATAGAGCACTGCAAGAGAGATCTTGCAGCGGAGTTTGAGATGAAGGACATCGGCTTGATGCATTACTTTTTGGGTTTGGAGGTGTGGCAGGAGGAGGGGCATTTCTTCCTGGGGCAGGGGAAGTATATTGTGGACATCCTTAGCAGATTCCACATGGAGGATTGTAGACCCATGTCGACACCGATGATCACCAACTGGAAGAAGCTTCATGCTTCGGATTCCGAGTTGGTGGATCCCACATTGTACAGGCAGCTGATTGGTTCCTTGATGTATTTGGTCAACACCAGACCAGATATCTGTTTTGCAGTCAACACGATGAGTCAGTTTATGTGTGAGCCTAGGAAGGTTCACTGGGTGGCTGCAAAACACATTTTGCGGTACTTGCAGGGGACAGTGGATTATGGTCTGGACTACAGGCAGGGAGATGGAGTGAGATTGGCAGGATACACTGATTCTGATTGGGCAGGTTGTGCTTCTGATAGGAAGAGCACTTCAGGGTGTTGTTTTGGGTTGGGTTCAGCAGTAGTGTCATGGTTCAGCCGGAAGCAGCAGTCAGTAGCACTGAGTTCAGCGGAAGCAGAGTATATGGCAGACAGTCTAGCTAGTTGTGAGGCCATCTGGCTTCGCAAGATGTTGTTTGGCTTATTTGGTCAGCCGTTGAGACCTTCAGTGATTTACTGTGATAATCAGAGTTGCATTAAACTCACGGAGAATCCAGTATTTCATGATAGGTCAAAGCATATCGGGATCAGATATCATTTCATCAGAGACCATGTTCAGAAGGGAGCTGTAAAGCTTGAGTATATTTCCACTGATGAGCAGGTTGCAGATATTCTTACCAAAGCCTTACCACGGGGCAAGCATGTCTACTTCAGAGACAAGATGGGTGTGGTGAGGAACACCTTCCTCGGTAAGAGGGAGTGTTGAAATTTGGTACCGGAGGACAGGTGGTTCCCTAAGGCTTTGATCTTTGGCCTAGGGAAAAGTGTCCAAAAGAATTTAATTTTTCTCCTAAAGTAACTTTATAATTTTTATAAAGTTAAATCTAATTTGAAAGTGACTTTAAGTGATAAAGTTACTAAGTCTAATTTTAAAGTGACTTTATAAAGTCAATGAAAAATTAGAAAGGAAAAGTGACTTTGGAAATAAATGACTAAGTGGGTCTTTATTAAAGTGGGGTGAATTAAAAAATAGAAAGTGAGATTTAAATGAGCATTTAATCTCAGCCATTGATCTAAATCTATTTCAGCCATTGGATTTAGGGATCACCCAAAAGTCATTTAGGGTTGGGTTAAGGGAGGAAAAGGAGAAAGAGATCATTCATTCTTTCATGAGCAGATTGGGAGAAGGAGAGCAAGAGAGCAAGGGAGATTTCTGGACAAGGAGGAGAAAGAGGCAGCAGTTTGGCACACACACCAAGGCAGCATTTCAGCAAATCTGAACAACATAAAGAACAAGCAGAAAAAGGCAGATTTAGTGAGCAAAACAGTGAAAAAATTATTTTTCAGCACGAATATCGAGGAGGCGATTTTCTGCACTTTTCCCGAGGGCTGTCCGTACAAGTCCGTACGGCCGTCCGTACAGTCCGTACATCCGTACGTCCGTACAGTCCATACATCCGTACGGTCCGTACAGCTCTTCCAGCAGTTTTCAGATTGTCGTTTGGGCTGAAAACAGATAAGTTTTGCTTGCTGGAAAAATTTCTGTTTTGCTGATTTTTTGCTGAAAATATTTTCTCTGTAAAAGGCATTTTCCAGAAATAAAGAAGAGCTCTCAAACTGGTTTTCCCCAAGAGTTGTAGGGGGTTTTTCCAGGGTCAAGTTGACCAAAAATCACTGAGTTTAAATGTGTTTTTATGGCTGTTTTAATTGCTGATTTTTTATTTCTGCAATTTCCAGCACTCTGAAAAATTTCCAGAATTTGTGTTTTCAGCAATATTTATTTTTTCAGTCTGTTAAATGTATGGCTATGGGAATAGGCATTTAACTATAAGGGAGAAATAAGGTGAAACTGAAAACCGGGGTGGGAAACAGAAAATTTTACAGAAATTAGGACTTACAACCTTCCATTCGCCCATTTTCAAGAATAGGTTTTATTTAAGTGAATCCATTCGCCCATTTTCAAGAATAGGTTTTATTTAAGTGAATCCTATGGGCCAAATACCATATTTATAAAAGAGGTATGGTAAATTAATAAAAATATAAATAAATGAGAGGTATGGTAAATAAATAAAACATTTTTTATATTTACTCCATAAGTCACCTTATATACATGTAAGGGTGTAAACAAATAAAAATATAAGTAAAGTGGAGGTATGGTAAATAAATAAAACGTCTTTTTATACTTACTCAAAAGGTATGGTAAATAAATAAAAATATAAATAAACTAGACGTATCGTAAATAAATAAAACCTCTTTTTATATTTAGTCCATAACCCTCGTTCTATTTATGAAGGCTCAAGAAAGAGGTTTTATTTAAGTGAATCCTATGGGCCAAATACCATATTTGTAAAAGAGGTATGGTAAATTAATAAAAATATAAATAAACGAGAGGTATGGTAAACAAATAAAACATTTTTTTTATATTTACTCCATAAGTCACCTTATATTTACGAACACTCAAAAAATGGGTTATATTTAGGTGAAACCTATGGCCAAAATACTATGGGACAAATACCATGGACTAGATTGTTATTAATACCATGCAAAAAACCATTATTAACCCTAATATTAGAATTAAAAAAAATAAAAATGGCACATGGTATTGACCCATGGTATTCACCAAAATGGCACATGGTATTGACCCATGGTATTCACCTGGAATGTAGCCTATTTAAATGGGGGAATTAAACCAGCATGTAGTATATGCTAAGATTCACTAGGACTTACAAGATTTTATAATTGAGTAAAATATTCGCCATGCCTGGTGAGAGATTCGCCAAAAAATTATATATACATATTATATTATTGATAAAATCGCCTTTCATTTTTCCTATATACCATGGAGATTCGCCAATTTATTATATTTATAAATTTAGGGGGGGTTCTTAAAATTTTCCCTAATGGTCAACTACTGCCTCAACGCAGTCTAGTGAACTATGAGGTGGAGGAGGAGGTGATTGGTCCGCTCTATCAGGAGAAACATAAGGCACATCCTCTAGCTTTGGAATCTCATCATCAGGTGACTGAGGATCACTGACTCCCTGACGACCATGATCCGATGGGGTAGTACTACCAAAAGAATCATGATCACCACCCTCATATGACATTTTTGTCGCTTCATGCTCTACATCCTTCATCACTTCCAGTAGCATACTAGCTCCAACAATATGACGCAGAAGAGACATTATCTCATGCGGACAATCCCTATAGAGATCCACAAACCTAGGATCCGTGCTAATATCTCAAGCCCTCACAAGGTGGACTCCATCCTACACCAAAACTCTGGCCAATCTATCGCAGTATTCCATTCGAAATCATAGACCATCCCTATGTCCCTGGATGCCCACGCCCACCTTAGGATGTGCCTCACCCTCTTGTGCCTCACCCATCTCCTCATCTCCTCCATCCAATGGGGGAGGAGGCATGTCCCCATCGAATGTGTCGATGTCTACAAAATATATCGTACACAACAATAATTAAACATTTTCATTAAACAAATTAATAAAGCAAGTTAAAAAATGTGATAGAATAATATTTATTCAAATTAATTAAAACGATAAAAAAAAACTATAATAATTAAAAAAAAACATTAATATTACCTCTATCATCTTGACGCTCAACCGCAATGAAGATGATGTTGGGACATTGTATCTAATTAATCCCCGCACACGGAAATGCCAATGAGAGAAACAAATGGTCATCCTCACTGGCTAGTAGTTCCAATTCCTAGGTGGAAATCCTGGCCAAAAACTCCGACGGGCTCCTCTTGGGAATCAAATGGGCCCACATGCCAATCTGGACCTCAATAATCGACCTAGGAGGCTAATGTTCAAATCTAGGCCTCGTCTTTGGAAACCTCTCAAAAAATAAACAAAAAATCTCTAATGTGAAAGGGAAGATCACCCTCCCGCGTATCAACACACAACATCTATCTAAAACCATACGACACTGAGTTAAAAAAATGGCAGACTATCTGATACAACATGGTGCCTAAATCAAAGAATTGAAATAATACAAAAGAGTACAAATAATGTGTTGCCTATCACTACTAAAGTGTGCGATGGTGGTGACTAATAACGAGAGGTGCCTAACCTTCTGTGTAGCAAAAGAAGAAATATGTATCTATCAACCACACACCTGAAAATCTATTGGTCAAACTATATGAGGCTTGACATATCTTTACGAGTAGGAAATTTGTCTCTCAGCTGCAACCCATGGGAGACATCAGGGATCTAGGGAAAATTCTCCCCTCTCCTAGATAGTCTAGTGATAAATTATATGTCCTCCTCAAAGGGCTACCCTGGGACCAATATGGAAACCCTACTCCTAGAAACTCCATTGATAGATCAGATGCACTAATAAGACAGAGTGCACCTTCAGGGATGTAGCCTCCTCATAATAGTTGAGGAGGCCTACATTCCTTAAGAGCAGTTAAGTCTCTGCAGTAAATGGCCGAGGGTATAAATCCATCTCCTTCTCTCTAGCCTTCCATGTTCATGCCATATTGTATTGGTCCACCATATGTTCCTGCTCCTACTATTTCTCCCTCTGTTAACGTCTTTGCTACATTATTTACATTTAAAATACATCAACCTCATACATAAAATACATTTTTTTATTAAATGAAAAAAAAAAATTATAAATATGAAAACGTAACTTTCAATAAAAAAAATTCATCGATGCGCCCAAAAAATAGTCATGCACCAACTCCAGTGCGTTGTCCAACACAAACACACTGTCATTGGTGCACACATATGTATGATGCATAGTTGTTGGTTCACAAATTTTAATTTTCATAGTGGTACGTCAAACGTATGCACTAGTGCGCATGCATAACATTTTCGCACCGGTATGGAATGTTCAGGTTATCAAACACACCAAGCTATAGCTATATTTTTAAATATTATTTTTGCGATGCGTTTGGTAAATATAAACACACCAGGCGTAACCTAAAAATTGTATTCACCGTTGTACAATTTATGGCTTTCCTGGTGTGTTTTCATTTACGAAAATCACCACAACAATAGCGTGCATTATGTTCACACACTGAACTGGGGCGCACCCTATAAATTTACAGGGTGCACTGCTATCAGTGTGAGCTGAAAATATCAAGCGCATTACGGAGGCTTTTTTTTCAAAAAAAGTCAAAGGTGTAAGATAATTTTCTTTTTTTTGGTAGGTAAGCAGCCACGGGGGATTTGAACCAGTGACCTATCACAAGGAGTGCCCTAACAGTGCACCCATTCACCGTCAATCCAAAGCCTTGTGGGCTAGTCGTAAGATAATTTTCAATTCTAATATGCTACAAAATTAAATTAGAGAGAAACATAGACATTAACTATACATTTGGTCATTGGGGAGGCCTTGTTGACACATAATGGAGAAAAATAAATTTTACCACTATTTAGAAAAAATTGAAAGTTAGATATTGAGCATGGTACAAAAGGATGGTGAGCAAGATAAGCACCGATGTTCGGGTGCCTGCATGAGGAAAGAGTGGCACTGGTGCTTCAAAGCTCTTCACCACTGTAGATGGTAAAAATGAAATTTATGGTCGGGAGGGTTTTCTTATTTAACTCTCCTCTCGTGCGTTACTATAACTGCATCAATGCAGAAGATATACAAGAGCACCATGTTTTTTTTAATTCAAAAATTTATGGAAGTGCGTTCTAATACACGTACAACATCGGTGCTTTGTTTTACTATAGCATTGCTCTTTTATAAAAAATTAAAAACCGCATAGCGGTGCTTTTTAAAAGATGCCCCAGTATGTTTTAATACATTTATAACATCGGTGCATCATTGGAAAATAACGCTGCATTTTTTCGAAATTTAAAAACTATAGCTATGCTCCTTCTTGGTATGCGTCAGGGCATTTTACTACATGAAGGTCACTAGTGTTGCAAGTGTATATAACACCGACAATTTTTAAAAGTTAACATTTTTCAGCGCTATCAATTATTCAAGCACTGGTGCGTTATGTTATTTAGTGCACCGTGTTTTTTTATTTTATAAAAATAAATTTCCCATGGGGCACCATGTTCTTTGCATCACTAAACAATGTAAACTTTGAAACGAGAACTGATACGATTACCCGTTTCGTTGAGTTAGAAAAAAAGTCAATCGATTTTGAAAAGTGGTGATGCTGAATAAATTTATTTTATTTTTTTATTTTTTTATTTTTTTTTCAGAGCATATTTTTGACACTTTAAATTTTCTTATGTATCAAATATAAATATTTGTTTTTAAATGTTAGTGATGTTTATGCTGATTTTAAAATGTGTTGATGCAGCATCAACCCTTTTTTTTAGAGGGCTTATTTTTGACACATTGAAATTTCTAATGTATTGTGGATATTTTTTTTAGATGTTACATTTTTTGACACTTTAATTTTTTTATGTCAAATTATTTTTTAATTCATGATTACTTAACAAATTTTCTAGTTGTCTTATTTCTCTTTTTTTAAATGTTGACTATTTAAAAAAAAAAACAAATATAAAAATATATATAAAAAAAGGACAAAAAAAACATTAAAAAGATAATAATAATAATATCTAATAAACGATAAAAAAAAAAAATGGATATATATATATATATATATATATATATATGAAAAAACTATAAAATCAAGTAAATAAAAATACAAAAATATTAAAAACCATTAACAAAAACCTAAAAGTTTAAAAAATTTAAATTTAAAAACAAACTTGACTATTAAAAAAAAAAAAAACTAAAACTACTATTAAAATTAAATTAAAAACATTTAAAAAACCACAATTTAAAAAAATAAATAAATAAATAAAATAAAATCGCGCCTCCGCTGCCCAAGGCCGCGCCCCCATAGAATCGGCCCTCACTCGCATAGGGCCCGTGGGGGCGCAATTTTTTTTTTTTTTGAAGTTTGAATATATATATATATATATATATATATATATATATATATATATAATGTTTTTTTTTCAAATTTGAGTTTATTGTGTTTTTTTTAAGTTTATTATAATTTTTTTTGTGTTTTTTAAATGTCTTTAATTTAATTTGAGTAGTTTTTTAATTTTTGTTTGTTTGTTTTTTAATTTTGTTTTTAAATTATTTAAGACGTTGTAAATTTTTTGGTTTTTTTCTTTTTTCTTTTTCTTTTTTTCTTTTTTCTTTTCTTTCTTTTTTTTTTAATGGTTTTTAAAATTTGTATTTTTATTTACTTAATTTTATAGTTTTTTTAAATTCTTTTTTTTCCAATTTCTTTTATGATAATTTTTTTTACATTTTTTTAATGTTTTTTTAAATATGTTATTGTTATTATTTATTTATTTATATTTTTAAAAAAATAGTTTGTTTAATTCTTATTTTTTATAGGTTAATTTTGTTTTTCTTTTTTAACATTTATATGGTTGATTTTTTTTCTTAATTTTTTTGTTTTTTATTTTATTTTTATGTTTGATTTTTTTTTTGGTCTTTTTTTATATATTTGATTTTTTTTTGTATTTTTTTAATTTTATGTTTTGTTTTTAATATATATTTTTATTTACATTTTGTTATTTTTATTTTAACTTTTTTTTTGTGTTTTTTTTCATTGTTTTTATTTTTACATTTATGTTTTAATTATTCTTTTGAAATTTTAATGTTTTTCAGAGTCATGATAAAATATTTTACGCCATTATTTCAAAATATTGAAAAATTATTTTGAAAATAAATATAAAAATTAAACTAATTAATTAATTAAAAACAAAAAACAAAGAGACATTATTTCATCAACACATGTTGAAAGTTTACCCTATAAAAAAAGTGTTATTCCAGCATCAACACTTTTCGTTTTCAGGGAGTTTTTTGCACAATTTTTGCAGAAAAAATTGGTTTTCAATACCATTTTGGAGTTTTTTGGCTAGAGATCCCGTTTTGAATTTATAGCTCTCATTTCAAAGTTTACATTGTTACTGGTGTTGTATGGATAGTAAAGCACCGATGCATTTGTAGATTGTATACGTACTATCCAAAAAACATATGCTTAAACATTTGCCCGCCCACCTCCGCTAGTGAATTCCACTACAAACGGATTTTTGGGCTATTTTTATAGGGGCTTCTGCAAAGACCTCTGCTAGAAGGTATTACCTTGTAGTGTATGTTCCTACACATTTATATGACAACCAAATAGACCCAACTTATACAATTCCTTTAATAGAACAACCTTTTGTTTCCCTACAAAATCCATAATTTCCTAAAAGGCTCAAAATTGATAAGGGAATAAAAGGGCAAATTGTTTTACCACAATATGATACGCTTAATTGAAAAATATTTTCTTCAAAATTCCTGTAATTGAGCTATAAATGAAATACCAATATTTGAAAAAACAATTAAGGAGACGTGTATTAAAAAACCAGGAAAAAAAATAAAAGATGTCAAGAAAATTTAATTGTTTGGAAAGATTGCAGATATTTTGATGGTGAAACCAATAGTTCAAAAATATCTATATCTAGGAAGCCCTATTGTAAAAGTTCACATTAATGGTATCGAAATTCCAAACACCTTGATTGATTTAGGAGCAACCATCAATATTATGAGGAAACAAGTTATGGATCAATTGAAGCTTCTAAATCTTCAATAAACCCTAACATTACTACAATTAGCAGTTAAATTTGTTATGAAACCAGATGGTATATTAGAAGATGTATCTGTATCTTTGGATTCATGGGAATATGCTATTGATTTTATGATTTTAGCTCCCAAGAATAATTTAGGACATATTGATCCTTGGTAGACCCTGGATAGCTACAATCGATGCATTCATAAGTTGTAGATGTAGTGATATTTATATCTCTGATGGTAGCTCTACTAATAAATTCACATTGTATCCGCCTGCAAAAACAATAACCAAAGTATAAAGTGAAGTTTAGATAGATGGTGATGATGAATACTTTAATGATATTCAACCAGTATTTACTCTTTCACAAATAGATGAGGAAGATCAATTAATAAATTTGACGAACAATAATGATTCTTCTTCATATTGTGAGCAAGATCAAATTTTTCAAGAACAATGTAATATTGAATATTTATCATCTCATCAAATGGCTTTACATTCTATGGAAAAGTTTGGCAACTCTTTAGTAGAAATATTTCTAGGTAAAACATTAAACATCAATAACAACTTGGAAGAATTTCAAAAGATAAAGTTGATAAAGATGCTACAAAAACATTCCTCTGCTTATGCATGGGAATACACTGATATGAAGGGAATTGATCCTAAAACATGTATGCATCATATTTATATCCAATAAAATTCCAAACCAGTTAGACAACCTCAGAGAAGGATGAACAGTAATCTGAGAAAAAATGTTAAGGAATTACAAAAGTTACTTAATGTGAATTTCATTTATCCGATATTAGATAGTTAATGGGTTTCACCTTTAGTTTTTGTTCAAAAGAAGAATGGAAAATGGAGAGTGTGCATTTATTATAGGGAATTGAATAAAGCTACTTTGAAATATCATTTTCCACTACCTTTTATAGATCAAGTACTAGATAACTTAGTAGGGAAAAAATACTTTTAATTTCTTGATAGTTTTAGTGGATATAACCAAAACCAAATTGGCACCAAAATATCAAGACAAAACAACCTTTACATGCCCATGGGGTACATATGCCTATAGGGTACTTCCTTTGGGGTTACGTAATGCACGTGGAACATTTCAATGAGCAATCTGAGTTATCTTTTCTGATCCAATTCATGATTGTGTGGAAATTTACATGGATGATTTTACTGTCTATCGAAATAATTTTGAAGAATCTTTTGAAAAATTAGAAAAAGTACTCATTAGGTGTAAAGAAGCAAATATTTCATTAAGTCATGATAAATGTTTTATGATGTTTAATGAGGGAATTTTTTTAGGCCATCATATTTAAGGTTATGGAATTAAGGTGGATATATCAATGGTAGAAGTAATTTCTAAAATTTCAATTCCTACTTATCAAAGAGATGTTAGAAATTTTCTTGGTTTTACTAGTTAGTATAGAAGTTTCATATAAAACTTTACAAAAATAGGCTCTCTACTTTTTAAACTTCTTACAAAAGGTTGTGATTTTGTTTGGAATTCTGACTGCCAAAAAACATTTGAGTCATTGAAGCAGAAAATCATTGAAGCACCAATTTTAAGGGGACTTAATTGGTCTCTTCCTTTTCAAATTTAAATTGATGCTTCAAATACAACTTTAGGCACTGTGATGGGATAGAAAGGTTTAAAATACTTATGCTATTTATTATACAAGTAAAAATTTGACTCCTGCAGAGTTAAATTATACTGTAACAGAAAAGAAGTTTTTAGCTGTTGTGCTTGCCATTAATAAGTTTCGACATTATATCATTGGTTATGAAACTTTCATTCATACATATCATTATGCTATTAGACATCTAATTAATAAACTAATTACTAATGTGGCATGATCACACAATGGTTTTTATTGTTGCAGGTATTCAATATTACTATTCTTGACAGACAAGGAAAAGAAAACATAGTTGTTGATTTCCTTTCTAGAATGAAGAATGATAATAATGATGTTACTGTAAAAGATAACTTTCCTTAAGAATATATTTTTGTGATATCTATTAAAATTCCTTTGTTTGCAAATATTCCTAACTATTTGGCTACAGGAAAGTTACCCCCACAGTTATCAACCAAAAAGAAGCAAAAAGTTATCAAATCAGTGCATCTTATTCTTGGATAGAGGGAGAATTATACAGAATTGGACTTGACTTAATCATCTGAAGATGCGTTCGAGAAGATGAAGTACCAAAAATATTGAAAGCTTGTCATGATGAACCATGCGGAGGACACTTTGCTGATAGAAGACTTGTTTATAGAGTCCTTTTGGGATATTATTGTCTTTATCTTTTTAATATGCCAAGGAATATGTCAAGAGATGTGATATTTTCCAAATAATGGGAAAGGCTATTTCATCAGACAAGATGCCTCTACAACCACAGGTACTTGTAGAGCCTTTTGAAAAATGGGCTATAGATTTCATTGGTCTAATCAATCCTCCATCTAAACAAAAAAGGCATATACTTGTTTGTACATATTATGTTACAAAATGGGTAGAAGCTAAAACACTTCATTTTGCTACCAAAAATGTTGTAGTTACATTTATTTTTGAGAATATTTTTACTCTTTTTGATGTCCCAAGGGAAATTGTGACAGATCAAGGTACTCAATTCACATCCAAGTTGGTGCAAAAAATAATGGAGCAATACAAAATCAAACATCGGAAGTCTACTCCATATCATCCACAAGCCAATGGGAAATTTGAAGCAATTCTAACCAAGAATGTGCATTTTCATAGAATAGATTGAGAAGAAAAGCTTCCAGAGGCACTATGGCATACTGTACCACATGGAGAAATATAAATGGACATACTCCCTATGAGCTTGTCTATGGAAAGAAAGTTTTTCTTCCAATTGAGTTCCAAGTGGATACCTTTAGAACAACAACAAAATTGGTCCTTGATCTATCTGAAGCTTAGAAACAAAGGCCAACATAATTGAATGAGATAGATGAGATTCGATAATAGGCTTCCCAAAGAACCAACATAGTTCAACAACAAATATCAAGATGGCATGACAAATTCATCAAAGCTAAAAGGTTCAAGCCATGTGATTGAGCTCTTCTTTTTTACTCTAAATTCAAATATTTTCAAGGAAAATTTCAAACTCACTGGCTTTTTCCTTATGAGATCGGTATTGTCTTTAATAATGGAAAAGTTAGAATCAAAACCATTGATGAAGAAAAAATACCTTCCTTGTTAATGGTCATAGATTAAAATTATATGATAAGCCCTTAACAAGAGAAGAATTTGTCAAACATTTGCAAGATACTTATGATTTCAAATTGGTTGAGAAAGGATATTTTTCTCCTCATCCTCCAACCCAATTGTAATTTTCATTTCTCAGATAAAAAAAATAAAAAAGGAGAGGAAAATATAAAATAATAAGTATAGAAATGAAAAACAACATTGTGGCATGTCTATACAGAAAATAATAAACGAAGACCAAAAATTTTTGGTGATTTAGATTTTCACATTCCTTGTCTTTTTCCCATCTTCTTGTTACTCCTCTTTTTCTAATAAATTTACAGGTCTAAAGAAGCAGTTTTGAGCGCTAGTTTTGTTCAAGCTTCATCAGGAAGTAGAAACAATAAGACCCCACTCCATAAAAACAACAAATTATTAAAATGAATAGCTATTGAATTCGTGATATTATGTATCCAACTTTATATCTTGCATCCAACTTCAAATTCTACAACCTATATCAACCTACATTGAAAGAAGCTTCCAAAACCTACAACAAAGGAAAATATATAAAAGAGGTATGTGCTAAGGTATGTTAGATTATTTTTCATTTAAGAGAATTAGATTTATAAACTCATCGAATGACCCTGATACATATAAAATTGGGAAAATCCTAGACCATGTATCAACACATACCATTATACCTCTACAATCATAACCCTTATAACCTTACATTTTCATCATACCTTGAGTTGTCACATCAAAATCTCTCCAAAATCGCCTAAATTCTAACGATCCTATAAAATTGGATCTAAGGATTGTGGCAATCATTGACATAAAAGGAGAAGTTTAATTATGAATCGAACACTACCAAAAGCAACTCATTTCACCCTCACATGACATCCTCAGACTATCCAGCCTTATCGACCATGATTCCATTTACCTTTGCAAACATTTTCAAAGAGAAACAATTGAGGATCAAAATTCTTCCCTCACCATGGGTGTCATTGCCATATCAAATTAGAACCCAGTGGAGTAAAATTCCTTCAAGCATATCCACAGGTCAAGGATCGGTTATAGTGGGTGGGCTGGCTCAATTTCTTTGAGAAATTTGATGGGCACGAGACAAAGGTTACAAAATCATTTGCACGAGATTTTGGTGGAGTAGAGGTGTAGATTGGGAAAAATAAGCTCATACTCATAGAGTCCATAATGGCGGAAGAAATAAACTTACATAGGAATGAAGAAAGCTGGTTCAAAAATAGGAAAATCAAAGAAAAAGAGTGGAAAATCTTCCTCCAAGACCCAGGTATGGATACTTCTATTTTCAAAAAGGTGATACTAGTGACTACATTGAAAACTAAGTGGAGGGATTTGTTTCTAGTCATTCAAAAATTATTAACTTGCGAGGGGAGATATGGCACCATGTTTTTCTACCATGTTCAACTCTTAATGCACTTCATTAATGGAAATGAACTAAATTTACTATACTTCTTACTTTGTAGTCTCAAGAAAATTGTTTCCAATGTACAATGAGAGTTGAAAACCCTAGACCACGCCCTATATCACCATGGATTAATTAAAATTCTCATTGAAACACATTTGAAGGCCAAGGGAGATAACTGGAAAAGCTTTTTGGTCTGCAATAATTTCATAGAAGCTCGGGAGGAAGAAATGGTTATGAAAAATAGAAGAAGTTAGTGCATAATAGTCTCAAACCCTAACCATGAACCCATTAATGAAGAAGAGGGTTTGATTGTTAATGAAGCAAAAAAAACAAAAACTTCACTAGAGGTACTTGAATATGACACTCCTCTTTTTCAGTTCTTGGAGAATATTAGATAGAAAAATGAAAAAGAACATGTTAAAAGGAAGAAAGCCAACACAAGTGTCAAGTAGTTTGAAGAAGAAAATTAAGAAAAACTAGTGGATAATAAACAAAGGAAAATAAGCAAAAGAAAAAGCATCCAAAAGACAGAGGAGCCATAAGTAAAACTAAGAAGGAGCAAAAACATTGTTAGGTGTTTAAGCATATAATCACCAAAAATAGTTGACCTTGAGGAAGAATATCATAGCATGAGTGAAGAAGCCATAGCATCACCATTTTATCAGACTCCAAGTCCAACCAGGAAGACACCTGAAATCGACCCAATCCAACAACAAATCTATGATTATGTGGAATCACTGGAGAAAAGAGCACAACAAAAGGTAAATTATCCTCTCCAAAATGAATATGAATATTCTTTCAATGAAGAATTTCCTTTGACTGTGATATTCCTAAAAAAGAATACAAGATTGAAGATGCTTTAAAACGGGATATATATGAGTTCGAAGCATTGAACAAACATCTCAAACAAGGTGCAGAATGAAATTCTGAGGACTCAAAATGATAATATACATTTGCATTTGTGCCATTGGTATAAGAAAAACAAGAAACTCAAGGATAATAACAAGTTTCTTAGAAGCAAAGTTAAAGGGTTGCAAAGCATGATTTTAATGAAGAAACCAAGAGTAACATTCAGTGTTAAGAAGAAAAAAGAAGACACTAGCTTGGATGTCTTGATCCAAGCTTTGGAGATAGTACAATGAATGAAATACTTGGAAATTTTTGAATTTTTTATGCATGAGGACATGCAAAACCCTTGGTGTGGGGGAATGTTGAATTCCAAAATTGTCTTCTTTTTTATAACCATTTTGCTTTACTTTTCATCCTTTTCATGATAGTTTTGCTACATTTCCAAGTTTAAAGGTCACCTCACATGTGCTCAAACATCATAAAAGGTATCAACTATTCATGGTTTATAATCTATTGTTTATTTATGAAATTTAATCAAAACACTCTTATAGCTATCGAATTGCACTCATTCTGCAACTAACCAAAGATTCTACAACAACATCCATGGTTAGACAGGTTCTAGTGAGGTGGAGAAGGAAAAAAGGATATAAGTAGATGGAAAATGATCGACATATAAACATCCACCTATCACAATGATATGGAAATCTACTTGGTTTGAGAGATCTAATGGTCAAACTAGAAGTCAAATCTAGTTATAATACTCAAATGGTGTGAAAGATTTGAAGGATGATCATGGTATTATCAAGCGAGAATGGATTTGGACAAGTAGAATTTGGAATTGATATGTCAAATCAAAATCTTCTCATGATTTTCTCTTTTAGTAGCAAATAATGAAAAGAAAGACTCTAATTTTGATTTAATTTCTTAGTTTTCAAAGTAAAAACTTTATTCTCAGCTTATGACTCTTAAGACAATTATTTAATACAAGATTATAAAATTCCCTAAGGCGAAGTAATAGACATCATTACTTTTTTTTAATGTGTAATCATTTTCTATTGAAGACATCAGCATTTAATACAAATTGCTTTGTTCATTTGGTGATTAATGTGTGTCTAAATAGTTTGATATTCTATTTCGTGCTTGCACTCAACAAGAGGGCCCCATGGAGAGATGTAATATTAGTTTGGTCTCTGGTTATGTTAATTTTAACTTATTTTCATGAATAGTCTCTTCTTCATAACAGTTAGTTAATGCTTTTGATTGGTATTTTGTTCACAAGTGTTTGGTTTAATCTTCAATATTTTGAACAGGCTGAGTGCTCATAAAAGACAAAAATATTTTCTTTCCACAACATTTTATTTAGATGTTTTTACTTTGATTTCATGAGCAATGGAAAGAGAAATTCCAATCATAACTACACACATTAGTAATTCCTCAAAGTTACATCTTAGCTTGCTATATTGCTGAAGTAATTAGATTTAAATTTCCTCTTCTATTGAATAGAATGGATATTTTGATTTGTAAAAGCATTTAGAATATTTCAATTTCCTGCAAGTAGAATTAGAATTTTGATTCTATCATTAGAATATATTGTCAATTCAGTTCAAGTAGAATAACTTTTAATTCTTGTTGTATTAGATTAAATTTTGATTCAGTTCAATTAGAGTAACTTATAATTCTTATTGCAATAGTTTAAATTTCGATTCAGTTTGATAGTCAGATTTTCAATTGATTTTTCCTTGAAGTTTGATTTTCTTTTAAAAGAGTAATTGTGATGGAAATAACATGTGTGTAGTAATGTTTTGAGTTAATCTATTTCCATTTATATCTAGCTCAAATTTCATCTTTTAAAATAAAAAATAGAACTCCTAGCATATATTGTGCACATGCACTTCAAAAGTACACGAACCTTGGTTGACAATTAATGAATTAAATTAACCTTCAATTAAATTACCCAACACTGATGTATATATATATATATATATATATATATATATATATATATATATATATATAGATATAGATATATGCCATTGTGTCTGACAGAGTCTTGTTAGGAATCATTCTTATGGAAGAATGATTGTATAATTTTTATTCTTTGATGTAAACGCAAATGGCCAGATAAATGACATAATAAGTTGTCCAATGAGATTAATGGTTGAAAGAGGAATGAATGGGGCAGGGGAAATCCCTGACTGATTGATGATTTTAATGTCATACGAATATGACTTGTATATGATCATGTATCTCGTGGATGAAAAGGAAGTGTTGATGGTTGTCGCAACAATTACATTAATTAATGATTGGAATCCTTGATTGCGGGATTGGGCATGTACTCCACTAAGCATCATTTTGACACAAGAAGAGATTTTGGTGGAGTAGATAAGCTTAGATGATAGTCTAGTTGAGAAGACCAAAAAGGCTTTTTGGTTGATAATCATTGAGTAGTGGTTATGCCTTACATGGCCAATAAATCCACTAGAGACTATGCTAGTTACCTTTAGGGAGGTAGAGGCACCTAGGGCTAGTGGGTTGATAACACCTTATGGTAGTTCTGCAAAGTTGGGCTGAGAACACAGGTGGAAGTTCCACTAAGCTACTGGAGATTTCACTCTTATTCCTTTAGGAGTAAAGTAGCTGATAAAAACTATTAATTATTAACTATATCTCTCTCTCCAAGGATTAATTGGGACTCTTTGTGCTCTGCATGAACCCTTGCATTGATTTATAGCCTTGTGATGTAACAGTGAGGAGTTATTGAGAACACCTGATAGATGGAATTTGTTAACAACATGTGTGTGAATGATTGAGCACCCATTCAAAGTACAATACAAGAGGTATAATTTATTTTTTAACAATTTCTTTATGACGAATCTCATGAGAGATTCCATTCCATGTTATAGAGAAGCATGGGAATTTCCCAATTTGGGTGAATGGAGTTCGATGTAGGAAAAACAAGCAACAACTTGAAGATATTAGAGTGCACAACAAAGGCAATAAGAAGATTGCAAAAGAGCCACTAGAAGATGACCAATTTAATGGGTATACATCCATTGAGTTCCTGGGAAAGTGATTGTATATGTGAATTGTAATTGTAGTTGAGTTGTAAATATAAATCTCCAAATCATTTTTTTTCTTAGTTTAATTATGTTTTCCTTTTTATTTGGGAATAAAAGCATTGATGACAATGTTCCTCTAAGGGGGTGAGGATTGTGACATCCCCTATGAGTTAAATCCCCTTGTGAACGTTTCTTTGTAATTATGTAACCATAAATTAAAATGGGGACACAGATTCCATTGCTTGAGGAATTAGATATTTTAATATCAGTCATGGGTTGACTGAGTGGCCTTAATGGAGCTTATTGTGTTATTATTTCAGTTGAAAAGCAAGGACATGTCCATGTTCTTTATGGGAAAAAACTACAAGCAAAGGAAAATGACAAAATTAATGAGTATGGGTTGTGTTGCTCATGAGGAGGGTTTGCGTAGACCCACGATATGGATAGATGGTCGGTTTGTGTAAAAATGGGAGGAGACACTCCTTTAGGAGTTAGAAAAACAATGCATTAGGGGAGTTTTGAGGTCTAAAATGGACCTCCTAAAGAAATTATAAAATAATAGTGGAAATAATAAAATAATATTAGATTACATCATCAGATTTTAGAGGAAAAAAAGAAAAGACTATTTTTTCAACTTGTATTTTCAACTTATCTCCCTATGGGTTTACTCAAATTTCGAGTGACAACACTCATTGGATGCATAATTTGATTCCTCATCCAAGGAGTACCCATGTTGCTTACTTTTGATGGACCCTGCTACACAAAAAATGAGAAATACATGAAAAATGTGATCACAATCACGTTTTTGCATGTATTTCTCATTTTTTGTGTAACAGGGTCCATCAAAAGTATGCAACATGGGTACTTCTTGGATGAAAAAATAAATTTTGCATCCAACGAGTACTCTTGCTCAAAATTTGAGCAAAACCATAGGGCGTTAAGTTGAAAAAGTAGTTTTATTATTTTTAAATTTTTAATTTTTTTTTACTTTTTTACTCCAAAAATGGTGAATCATCCCCCATGGTTGACATCATCATCTTGAATCATATTGGTTCTTATAAAGTTTATTTTGGTTGTACATTTTTCTTAGGAGGCCCATTTTAGACCTCAAAATTCGCCTAATGAGAAGGGGGGGCTAAGAGGCTTTTGTGGGAAGAAAGAAACGATGTGTGATTCACAGACACACAAGTATATAAGATGGAACGAGAGAAGGAGGCTGAGAGGATCTTGATGATAAATTTGATTTTCTAAGATGGCATAAAAGAATAGGAGGAATGTGATAGTTTAGGGAGAGAGAAGCTTAGATAATCGTCTAACTGAGAAACCCAAAGGGCTTGTCGACTGATAATCATTGAGAAGTGTTTGTGCCTTATAAGGCTAATAAATCCACTAGAGATTGTGTTGGTTGACAACCTTTTAGAGGTGGGGGAACCTAGGGCTAGTGGGTTGATAACACCTGATGGTAGTTCCATGAGGTTGGGCTGAGAACACGTGGAAATTCCACTAAGAAGTCGTAGTAGAGTGCACTCTTGTTCCTTCAGAGATAACACATCTAATGAAACATCCTTATCTTTAACTATATCTCTCTCTTCTCATCTGAATTAAGTCTCTCAATGTCCAAATCCCTAGAAATGTTAGGATGTTGTATTATAAGTCTCTCTATATAAAAGAAAGTGTTCAATGCCTGATGTGAAATTGTTGTATAGTTGGTGGGTGAAGGCAGTGTAGCCTTGAAACACCTTGATTTAGTTGATGATATTGATTTAATTTCTTGAGTAGAGGATGGTGGTAAGCGAGTGAAGTAAATCAATGAATTGATTTAATTAATTTGATAGCTGGTGGGTGGAGGAGAGGTAGCCTCGAGATGTTGGAAATACTGAGAGGGGGGTGAATCAGTATTCCTTAGAAATTGGCATTTTTAAAATCTTTCAGAGAACTAGTTAATCTTTAATTATTATTAATGTTTATGCAATAAAAATAGTAAACAATAGAACACAATAGGCACAAGAATTTTAGGTGGAAAACCCCCTCCAAGTCAAAAACCACCGAATGCTTTTCTAATAAGTTATTTAATCTCCAGCCCCAACTAAAATGAAAGTTACAACTTCCTAGAATTCTAAAAAAGCATTCTTCTCTAGCTCCCACTGGAAGGACGCCCCAATGCCATGGTTTCTTTAGTAGTCAACTGAATGGATGCCCCTACATCCTAGACCAACCTACAACCCTGATGTGTTCACAGGCTCCAACCTTTAGGCGACTTCATGCACCAACCTAGCACCTCCCTGCCACCCTATAATGACCAGAAATGAGACAAGAGTGTGGACTCCCGTACCAAGGACAATGATCCACGATACAATATGATTTACAATGATTTTTTTGTACTTGAATGAACATCAATCACACTATGACCTGCAACCCAACCACGGCATCATCCAAAAAATGACTCCTATACCTCCCAACAATGCCTCTTCGACTCTAAGCAAATTGACTCTTTTACAAAAATGACTCTTTGAATGATGATTCTTTTACAAGCACTAACGTTTAACAAGACCTGACACTTGACTTGATACTGCTTCTTGGATCACTTGTAGCTGTTGAGGTATTGTTGTGCTTGCTTCAAGTAATGGTATTTTGGCACTACACGTCCTTCGAGTATGTGTCCGAGTTGTTCTAAAGTGTCCTCCTTCCTGCACCTGCATTAACAAGCAAGACCCAAACAAATACAAAACAATATACTTACGTTGTCCTGCAAAAACATATGTCAAAGATGATATTCAAAATTCAAATACAAACACTAATTATACATACCTTGCTATAGCAGAGTTACCCTTGATTGTTGATGTGTGGTCCTTATTGTAGAGATATTTGAATGCATACTATAACACAACTATGACGATTCTATTATCTATGACCTAACAAGTGACACAAACTATCCCTCTAGACACAACCTTACATAAACCTAGAAGACTATACATACACCTTCAATACATATACTAGACAATCATCATAGTTCTATAAACCTTGACATATTTTCATACTTCATTATTATTCAATAATATAGTTTAGAATCCTTGAGCTACTTTAGATGGGTTAAGGGCCTACCTGATTTCAAAATCATGTGAACTAACCAAAATACCTTGTTGTTGCAAGATCTTTGACAGTGTTGACCAGGATATCCTTCACAATTATCCTCTTGTAACTGATTTCAGGGAGACCTTAATGAGAGCTTAACATTGTTGTAGAAACCTTGGTACAGAGGCATTGTCTTAATTGCTTTGATTTTTTTTTTCAGATAACCATTGACAGTCCTAATCTGCACCTCCAACGAATTTCAAAACATGTCAATTCTGAGTTGTAATAAGAGTTTTAATTCAGGCAAATACAACTAGACCTTCACATGTATTTTTATTCCCTAACCGCAGGGATATATGGTCGTATGAAAGAGAGATGTGTTAAAGATAAGTGCCTTGGATAATCATCCTTTGTTGGATCATTTCAACACCAGACCACGTTTTTCCACACACCAAGCCTTAGAGGGCCTCAGAAATGACACGCTGCCACAACCAACATTACAAAGATAATATCCTTACGCAGCCATAGTTTACTGCCTCATAAAACCCTCTCGCTGCCACAGAATTTATGCTACCAGTGCTTCATATTCCATAATTTCTCACGTTGCCATATCAGTCATACGCTGCAAAAGAACAATCATACGCTTTCCCAACGAATCACCAAACACAAATAAAATTGATCACTAACCCTATAAATTTTCTGCGTTGACCACCGAAGGGTTGGATGCATATTTTTGAGAGCCCTTTTCACAAGATCATACGTTACATTACATACATTAGGATATATCAATGTTTCCTTTTATAAATAATCTCTATGAATAGAGGGGGCTTTCAATAATGACCGTTGGAGGACAAATGAACATGAAGTTTTAATTTTTACGTTGGAGTTATATATATATATATATATATATATATATATATATATATATATATATATATATATATATATATATATATATATATATATTTGTTTAATTAAATAATATATCACCTTAAGCCTTAAGAAAATGAATTATATGTTGATTCTGTTTAGAATGTGTTATAGTGTTTTGGAGATGGCTTCATTAAGTGAATGTTGGAGAGGACACATTTTAATTTTCTATTTTTTTTAATAAAATTAATTTAATTTAATAGTTATTGATAAATTGTTTGTTTAATCTCTAAGGAATTTGTACACTGACCCTCTTTGGTGTGTTTTGTAGGTGACACATGAATGTATTAAGTCAATGATTGATTTATTGTCTTTGGATTTTCAAGTTATTCAACTTATATGAGGTGAGATTACGTGAGAATCCATGTCATATATTGACAACCATTGGTGAATAAGATGTCATGTCTTTACCCGGGGTTTTAACCCACTAATGGGGTTTCCAACTTCAAACGCAAATAACTCTTAAACCGTGAAGAACTAGGAGGCATACCATATATCAATGGAAACATCTCGACAAGTAGAATCCATCTAGAATATCCTTAACTCAGAAAAGGATGAGTTGTCAATTCAAAATTCCAATGAAATATTAGGGTAACCCCTGGTGCTTCTTGGGTTGACATCAATCACAAACATTGATCAACAATGGGTTATGGTGGTATGCGAGTGAAAACATCTAGTGAACCTCCTTATCTTTAACTATATCTCTCTCTTATCATCCGAATTAAGTCTCTCTATGTCCAAATCCCTAGAAATGTTGGGATGTTGTATTATAAGTCTCTCTATATAAAAGAAAGTGTTCACTGTCTGATGTGAAATTGTTGTATAGTTGGTGGGTGAAGGAAGTGTAGCCTTGAAACACCATGATTTAGCTGATGATATTGATTTAATTTCTTGAGTAGATGATGGTGGTATGCGAGTGAAGTGATTCAATGAATTGATTTAATTAATTTGATAGCTAGTGGGTGGAGGAGAGGTAGCCTCGAGACACCCTGTTGCAACTGATAATATCGGTTTAAGATTCTTATGGAAGAACTCTACCTCAAGCTTTGGAATCTAGCTCGGGGGTGACTACTTCAAGAAAGGATTTTTTGCAATGTGCCCATGGTTGGGTGGAGAGTTGAAGTTCTAATATCAGTTGTTGAGCACATTTTACCAGATAACTGTATACTCAAGCATTTTTACATTAATTGTCAAGCATATGTTTGATATGTTTGCTTAAGGCTTGTAATGGTATTGATTTAATATTTTGGTTTATTCATGTGATCTAATATGGAATGGGATTTCCTACATGTTAAGGAAAGTTGATTTTCTTGTAATATCCCTAAGTAATTGAATGGATTCTTGTATGTATTCATGAGCTTGTTTCCTATTTGTTACCAGTCTAAGAGGCTTGTCAACCTCTTAATTATTATGTGCTTGAATTTGGTCCAATGGGCCTAAGTATATTTGGATGGACATACCTTTGTCTTATTTATTATGTAACTAAGAGATTGGCTATCGGGCCTTATTACCATTTTCTAAGCTCAGGAAGGATAGTGTTGTGTGTGTGTGTTTCTATATATATGTGTGTGTGTGTGTGTGTGTGGGTTGGGTCGAGCCTTATCGAATCTCAGGAAGGTAGTTAATGTACCTACACATATATATCCATTTTAGGACTCATCCGAATTCTTTGCAAGCTCAGGGGGGATAGATATAATATATTTATAAAAATACATATACTCACATGGAAAATGAATGGGGGGTGAGCCTTAAAGAATTAAGGGCTTGGCATTCGAATCGTAATAGGAACATATGTACAAGCATCATGACCTAGTTTCGAGGGTGGGAATGGACCTACTAACGATGTTGGGCCCACCATCATTCAAGGGGATCTCCCTAGTAAGAATTCCTAACTATACCTCAGACCGTTTGGAGTAGGAGTCCCAGCAGTGGGTGGTAACATAGTGCCTTGACTGGAGTAGCGCCTAGAGATAAGTATGATGACTTTGGTCAGAAGAAAGTGTGTAACCTTGCAGCGAGTCAAGTGAAATGTATGGGCATTCTAACACACAGAGGGAAAGAGTAAGTGCATCCCTTAGAAGTCTGTAATAGTACACAACTTGAAAGGAACACACGAGAAGAATGACATCACAAGATGCAATGCGGAATAGTCCACAAAACAAAGTGACGAGTTAATCCAATAACACACCTTCAACCAGATTCATACAATTGCAAACAAAATAGTTCATAATAAAATGTGTAAGTTAAACAATATACATTGATAAAGAAACCATAATAGTCCAACTACAATAACAACATATGCATGAAAATGTGTTGGGTCAGTAATATTATTATAAGTGAAAGTTCCATCCATACATACACCATTAACAACCACTAGCCCCAATAGTGGAACATTACAGTCATGAAAACCTGCTCCTCCAAAGAAGTATACTTGCTCTACGTTGCGGAGAAGCCAAGGCTCGTCACAATACTTCCAAGCCTTCTCTAAGCCTAAGCCTAGCTAAAAGCTTGGCTCCCAAAAGCTCGTTCTATGATTTATGAGGTTCTATTTATAAGAAACAGTGGGGTGACCCTTGAAATTCCCCTTTGACTCTTTGACTACCCTCATGACTCTTCAACTTATTTACAAATAACTCATTACATTACATAGTGATTGTTCACATTCCACTAATGACACTTGGAATTTCACTTACAACATATTTACAAATAATATACATTTTCCACATATACCCATGTGAGACAAAATGGGCTAGAGGAATCCTAACAAGACAAAACACTATGACACTGAAGTATGGGAAAAGACCAACTCAGAAACATCCAATTGATGAATCTCAGTGATGTACTGATACCAAGCTTGGTACTATGCTATGGTGTCCCCATACTGCTTAATAATGTCTTTCTGGTAATGGACTCTTGCCTCCATAGCTTGTGGGTATATGGTCTGGGAACCTTTGTCCAAATCATCCTAAATCATGCACAACATGGTCTTGACTACGACAGGACCACCGATGTACTTCTACATGTTTTCTGCACTCATATCCTAGTCAACATTGGTGGACTCTCGCCTTAGCTTCTCCATTTACCTGTCAATCTCTAGTTGGACTTGGTTCTTCTCCCTACTATGGTGAGGGAACCGATTGATAGGATCATGTGTTTCCTCACCATCACATCCAAACTAATGAACAACCTTGCATATGAAGCTTGTATGTTATTGACGAACGGGGCGAGCTTTTCCTAGTTTTGGATCTACATCTAGATCTTTTCTTTGTCTAGCTCTTCCTGTGGCTTCATCATCTTGGGAAAGTGAAGCGGGGCTCCTTTGTATCTCATTGTCCATTCCTGCACATGGGCGATAGCAGTGTGTATGTCTCTAATAGTTTGTACAATATTTTTTCTTTGCCACTGGAAACGAAATAGATGGACAACTGCCTTATGCACAGTGACAAATACATCACAAAGTTTTTGCTTCGTGGCCTCAAGAGTTGATGCTTCAGTAAGTATCGCCTTCCTCATTTCTGCCATTATGGATCCTGCAAATTGTTTTGCTTTTTTCCTAGACGCTTGCAAGTTACTTTCCATATGTTTGTTCTCTGCTAACAAGAACTTGACATTTGAGCTCGTGGCTCCTACATAAGCCATAGTGGCTTCTGCCATGGAGACTGGATGTTTTCCAACATCTTGCACTATCACGGTTTCCTTCATAAATGCAGGTGATGCGTTATCATCCGGGAAATGATTTCTCTGCGCATGTACAATCCTCTATTGCAACCCATCAAATGACAGATTGTACACATCCATCATTGTATCATCATCAAGGATAACAGCCTCTCCTTGCTTTCTCAAGACTAGTTATAATACTGGAGGTGGTGGAGATTGCGGGGCGACCTTAGATGCTCTCGACATCAGATCGGTATCTTGGTCTTGTGGCTCCTATCCCAGCTCCATTCTGTTGCTTCAACCATTTGTTCAATCTGTTGAGCAAGCTCTCGATCCTACATCTGCTCACCTTCTTCTTCATCTATTGGTTGTTATGACTCCTCAACCTGTATGGGTGCAGTTTGCTCTATGATCACTCCTTTCCCTTCTTCTTGTTCTTATTTCTGCTTATCTTCCCTTTCTCTCCTTCTTAGTGCATGCTCTTCTTTCAGCTTCTTCTCTGTTTCCTACAACTTCCTTTCTACTTCCTCCAACCTTTGCTTCTCTCTCTTCCTTCGCTATGCTCTCTCAATGCACTATTTCCTCTTTGCCTCCACGGCCAAAGATGATTTCTCAATGAGAGGATCTTCTTTGAACTTGTAGCTTTGCTCAGCCTTTGGGTTCTTAGAAATCTTCATCTTACCCATGGTTTGAACTAGTTTCCTACTTATTGTTGTTGTTATGGTTGCTTCTTGTGGTGTTTATGCCTACAGAGCAGCTTTCCATTCAGTGGCTATGATAACTTGTTCATTCAGGTTGAAGTGGTTGTAACAATATCTCCAAGGGTCCTCCTCTGCCCAGTTACATGGCTCGTAGATCCATGGATAGTACACCCTCACACAGCGGTTCTTTCAAATCTCGTGGGGATCATACAAATTGTAATCTTTGGCGTCGAGCTCAAACTTTGCTATCTCCTTAGCTTCGGCATCCACATCCTTCAAGATCTTAATCTTGTACAATCCAATCCACAAAGGAAGAGCAGGCCATGGTGCCTTCTTCCTCCTATGCAGCCCTGCTGATAACCTTGTGGAGATGTGATATGTGACCTCTTGCATGACCAACTTGTCTGTGGAAAACCTTAGTAGAACATGCAGAGGCTTATCTCCACCAAACATCCTGATGAAGGTGCCACTGGGTGAGGCATACCAATCTGTAATGTTAAGTAATGCCTCCATCTCTTCTTGGGACATGCAAGGTGATGAAATGGTCAGATAGCCTTGCCATAACTCCTTGGTAGCTGCAGTCAGAAAGAAACTTGCAATAAATATTGATGACATGCTCTTGTGGTGTCCACATCCAACCCATGCCAGGAAACTGATGTTGGGCATAAATTGCATCAAGTGAATATGCAGACATGTAGAATATTGCTTGCTCATCTTTGGGTGGATTCTAGGTGTTAGTCACATGGAATTTCAACTGATGAGCCAATAGATCTTATTAGTTGAATGGTTTTCCATCATTCACCAACTAGTACAACACAACCACCCAATTCTGCGAAAAGGTCTTCGTGCTCTCTTAACCATACAATCTGCATGCAAAGATGATCAAGAAATGGTAGGCCTTTCTGAGTAACTTCGTCTTGTAAACATGATTGGGCATGGATCTGAACTTTGATGAATCCTTCATTCAATGCTTTATAATATCCCTGATGTTTACATAGCTGAGGGTGGCATAGAAAAGTTCATCCATGTGGTTCACCGGCTGAGGTAAGTGATACATCTAATGATAATTCTTCGTCTTGAAGGTAGCAAGTTGTGTTCCACTGGCACTGCTCAATGTCATAGTCTCAGGATCTATGTGTGAGACAATCCAGTGGATGATGTCCGCACATGGGAATGCGGGGTACCTGCATGCAACCTTATGTAATCCTGATTGGTGGATATTGGCATACACCCATCGATCTTCTAGATCTTCCTTGAAGTCTCCTACAAATATATACTTGATTTCCTACCATGTTAAATCCATGCCCTTCTCAATGAACAAATGAGTGTTTGCATAAACTGGTAAACTCTCTAACACCTACTCAACTGCATCCCCAGTGCTACTTTCAACAATATCCTTTGATGAATCTCTCTTGGAAGCCATGTTACCTGTAATTGTTGGAGATTTGCTCAACAATTTTTCTACCTGGAGACATAGAGGACACTCATGGCATGCAAATATTAGCGTGAAACCACAAGCACTTCAAAAACAGATCAAACAACAAACTGAGAAACTGCTGGGAAGAATTGCACAATACTCGCTCTCAGAGGTGACTGACTTCCAGTTGGTTTTGCACATTTCATAGTCCCAGCTACCAGTGGGGAGGTGCTATTGACTAGAACTGCGTAATCTACAATTCAGTCAGGCTCAGGCTAGCTGGGACTGTGCATTGCGCAATCCAGTGACCAAGGTTCAAGACTGGCTCCTGGAACTACGTAGTTCACAGTTGGATCTAGGCCTTGGAAAACTCTACACAATTCCCTGAGCCAAGGCAGAGCCTTGAGATCCAGAAATTCACAGTCCATGCCTGGGAAGAGCTAGATCAGGGCCAAGGAAGCCCAGATCTACCCAATGGCAACATGAAAACGAGCAGATATAAAAGTAGAAGTGAAGGTGAGTGAAAATCTGAGTGAATGATGATGCATGCAAACAAAATGAGTGTAGGAATCAATTAAATTGAAGAACAATGAAGCGTATGGAGAGAGTCATTGCAACATCGACCGTTAGTGCAAAAACTGGGTTATGCATGCGACACTTGGGAAAGGCAATGCAAAATTTAAAGCAACACTTCTACAAGATAAAACAAATCAAAACGCCAGTGGTCATTCAATAAAATGGTTAAAACAACACTCTCACAAGACAAGCAAACAAAAGCGACAGAAAAAGAAGCAAAAGGCTAGAAAGGCAAGACTTACCCGAAAAAGTTACGATGACTGCGCCAAAGGTTCCTAGATCTCCTGAGGAATGTCAGAGCTCCAAGATCGAATGTGAAAATAATCTATGGCTGCATCCATTAAATAGATTTGGTCAATTTAGGGTTTATGACGCGTAGGCCAAAAATCTAGGAATAAGAGATAATTGGCGAAAGTTTCCAAAAATAACTCAAGTGTAACTCTGACTGCTAAAAATAGATCCCTATTTTTTATGGATTCTTTTTTTCTTTTTGATTTTTTTATTTTTCAAGAAAAAGTTTCTATGCATGCACGGAGATATTGCATAGCTCCTGATGAAATGATGAAATTTGACAACTCACTAGCTCATGCATCGGGCAGCTATTGAGGGAAAGCTTGTGCGCAATTCCTAGGCTGAGTGGCCTAGGCTGCCTTTCATGCTCTATGCAGTTTCCTAGCTGAAGGCAAGTTGTCAGTTGGCACTGCGCAACTTTGGAGCTGAAGGCTCACTGCGGGCTTGGACTGTGCAATTCTTGGACTAAAGGTCGATTTCCCTCAAGGATTGTGCAGTTCATTAAGGCAAGCCTGGAATCGGGTTGAAACCAAGTCAAGAGATTGGCTTACGGTTTAGATAGAAAATAAAGTTGGAAAAAACAAGCCATAAGTAGAAGATAAAACTCAATTAAAGCACAAGTACATGAGTCAGTTATATTTGGGGTTTTTGTGGGACCAAGTAACCTATAAAAGGGTGACATGTGGCACTCTTGGATTTGTGCCACGTGGAAGGTGTGATGTCACCATGGCGATAAGGGATGATGATGTCACTTAGATGCATCTACCTCAATGATTTCTTGTGGAAATAGGTGCAACCCCATCAGTATTTTATTCCCAGGGTGAGGTGTTAGTGGTGGAACCCACATGCACACTTGTAAGGGGGCCCGACCCCATGCGATTGACGAGAGCACAATGCAACATATTGAGGCGTTATTCCATGTCATCCAGATAGTAAAGTTAATGACGACACCCTAATAGAGTTGTTCAGATGGCATAATAGAATGGTCAAGAATTATTCCCAGGGTGTTTTGGGACCCACTCAGAGGCGAAGTCGTAGAAGAGGAGGGGTCCACAATGGGTACTTGACCCATGTGATTGGTTAAGGAACTCTCCAGCAGAGTTGATGTGGTTGTTGTAGTGTTTTCTTCTCAATGATGTACGAAAAGAACCCACTTAAGATTGTGGATGACAAACGATCTCAACAATAGAAATGATTGTTAAACATTGTAGATCTGCAGCTATTGATAGAAACAAAACCTGCCAAAATCCTGATCTATGTTGCAATCATAGTTAAACAGTAAAATGAAGAGTAATAACCCTAAAACATCCAATGGAAACCAAATTTGTAAAGAATGATTTTATTATAACACTTATGAAGGGAACAAATATATGTTACCAGTCCCCCTCTATGGGATGGGTTCTTGGCAATCCTCAAATGCTTTCAGCTTCTGTAGAGTCTCTCTCCTCTATAATGCATAAACCCAACAAAAATATGGTGTGCGACAATGAAAATAATCAGAGTTACAACAGTGAGTGCAACAATGAAAATAATCAAAAGTGAATAATGAATGGAAAACCCTCCTATTTATAACAAAATATTGAGTTATCCTCGAATAATGAGCAATAATAAAATATTATTGATCCCATTCTTGGAATTACCACTTGGAATATTTTATTATATTTGTTTAGGAGGGAAAAAGTATTTAAACTTTTATTTAGAAATAATAAATAAATAAATGATTTATTTATTATCTCAAGGAATTAGTTAAGGAATAATAAACAAATAATGATTTATTTAATTATTCCCAAGGGATTTATTCAAACTTAACAAAGGATAGTAACTAATTAATGATTAAATAGTTATTCTTAGATAAGAATAAGATAAATAATGATTTATCTATTTATTTTTCATGATTGGGTCAAATTTAACAAGGAATAATAGTAAAATAGTGGTTAAATTAGTTATTCCTAGAAGAAAATCAAATAAATAATGGTTTATTTAATTATTCTTCATGGGTTTAACTATAAATTACTTAATAAAGGTGGTTTATTAGGTAATTTCTCACAGTGAAAGCAATTTTACTATGGTAAAATTGGCTTTACGTGGTGTACTTTGATCCATCTAGTAAATTAGACTAAATGATCAATTTTTTGGTGATAACAGATTGCCCCGCAACGTACGACTATCAGGAGCAAAACCTATGACTGAAGTACGTTGTAAAGACACAATCACTTAGACAACACAGGGGAGTCAAGGAGAGAGAGAGAGAGAGACCAATGAAGCTAAAGTTGAGAGAGGATAGTGACAGAGGGGGTGAGACTAATGCAAGTCTCCTTTTTTGTTGTGGTACCAGACCTCAATGAGGCGGGGGAGGCATACCCATACCCATCGAGATAACTTAGTACAAAAATAATGGTTCACCCAGAAATATGAAACTGAGTAATAAAGTACATGTTGAATGGTACATGACACGTTGGCATAACAGAGCCAGAAAATAATACAATGTGTCCCATATACATAATGCACCTGGTAAAAACATGAGCCAGGACTAAATACAATAATATCTGAGTACATGAGATACAAAGTCCCTTCCCTCAAAAAATGGGTGGGAGGGAGGGTAGAACAACCAAAGAAGCCCTGTTGAACAAGGAAGGGATCTGCAAAACTGAATGCATCATCTGGAGGAGACATTCATGCTATGGACACTGCGATCGGTAGGAACCAAACCCATCAACTCTGTGGAACTGCATCTGAGGCTGTAGCATAGTAGGTATGCATCTGGGCATGTGGGGGGCTACCTGAAGGGCCACCCCCTCATGAGGACTGAAACATCTCACACATACCCGGGAATCACTAGGACAATCTGCTGCATCATTGGACCATCAATTGTATTGATCACGAACATGAAACGGTCAAGGAAAAGGGAAATAATGGGACCCTCTTCTCGATCCAAGGCACCGAATAAGAATGGAAGTTAGAACCGAGATACACCACCCTCTAGGTCATTTTTCTAGAATAAATGAGCTGATGTCGACAGAATAGGGCCCGCGATAAATTATGTAATGAGGATCCTCAACTAAAGAACGAGGGAAAATAGTAATGTGACTGATGGACTAACACCAGGCATAATGGGGAAAAGGGGATTGACGGACAAACAAACGAATACCCTTTTCAGAGAACAAAGTGCATGGTTGACCTGGCAACAACTGACTCAACTCCATAGGGGATGGGGACATTATGAATGGAGGCAAAAATGGGCAACACAAGATGGATGGTATGCAAATATGGATGGAATACTATGACATGAGATGGTGGGACATGAAATAGACTCCAAGGATGCAAGGGTGACTCATCATGGATGCTTTGAACAAGGGTGACTCGATGACGCTGCCACATAGACTGACACTGATGGGGACCATGAAAACATGAGTAAATGATGGCTACTCATGATGAATATCTACATATGGTACAACAAGTATTGAGAGGAGGTGGACCTCAAAGTACAAGTGTCTCTTTATGGCAAAATTCGATTTTAAGAGGTGATGAAGTGACCCTTCTTGGAAAAAAGGCTTCGTGGTGAAGTGCCAAATCATCAAAAAACTTGGAAGACCCATTATAGATCTCAGTGAGAGCTTTCCAATGGTGTTGACGGTTCGTCAAACTGAGCTATGGTCTAGTCACAATGGGCAACAAAAAAACTATGGGTTTTCCTATAAAAGGCATTTTCCCTCTAATTTCGATTCATTTGCTAAGTGAGCTGAGGTGAATTTGGAGAGGAGGAAAAGGACCTAAATCTTGTGGAGATCGTAGCAGAAAAACTGACCATCGAAATTAGGATTTGCAACTTTCAGTTAAGTGGCCTTACTCATCTCTTCAATTTTAATGGCTTATTTCCTGATTTTTGGCACCTGGCAGCTCCCTGAGAGACCCTTGCCCTTGCCCACGGTCGCATCACACTTTCTAGGTCTAGAAGTGCGATCTAGCTCATAGGAAATAGCTGGAAACCTGTGAGCTCGCACTTTCTGGGCTGAAAATTGTGATTTGTGGTTGGAGGAAGGGTTGGTCTGCTAGCCTGGTGGGGGCTATAAGTTGATCAGTGTGGTTGGTTTTTTTCTATTCTAAACTGACAAGGAATGTTGTGTTTTGCAGATATGGCAAAGTTGAAAATCAACTGGCATGAATGAGACTTGGACACTTTTCGATCAGAGCTCCATGGGGATCAGGTGGTTTGAGGGGCATTGGATCGTCATGGGGTTCTCAAGTTGGTAGAGAATCCACTTAGGAGGGTAGGTGAGCCCTTGCTATCGAGAATTGTGAGCTATTGGGATCCAGACCAGGAGGTCTTTGTCATGCAAGGGCACAAGATCGAGCTCACATTACAAGATATTTACTTCTTGACCGGACTTCCTCCCCTCGAAGTGGTGGGGGATATTCATCCAGTGTTACCTCATGGGAGGAACATTATTGAGTTCGTGGAGCGCCATTGTCAATGGGGTGTTCGTGTCAAGGGCACGACTATCCCGCTTGTGGATTTAGAGAGGCTAGAGACACAGGCTATTGCAACAACTATGCTACAAGTCTTTGGAAGCCAGGTGTTCTACCACATCAGTGGAGGGCAAATGATGTTAGTTGAGAGTGTTCTGGATGGGACCTACTATGGGTGGGCCCAAATGATGCTATCATCGGTGAAACAATAGTTGAGTCTTTGTAGGAGGTAAGTGAATCATGACTGTGCTTTTGGTACAGTACTATGTGCATTCTTCTTTGAGAAGATACCCACTATCCATCCTCATGTACAGATCTAGGATGGGGGCCCATAGGAGCCCAGGATGCGTCGCTGGGGGCAGCTAATGTGGAGAGGAGGAGGAGGGGGAGTCGGACGAGTGTTTCGGCCCAAGTTTTTCGCACACTAGGACCAAATGCCCTTTTACATTGACGACTACCCTTATAGCGGGATGAACTATTATGGGGATCCTGAATTTCCACTTCTGCCTGGGCGAGCATGGGGACCAGACGATAAGTGTTAAGTTGCTATGTTTTATGGTGCATTTTATATTTATGTCACATGTATATGGTACTGAGTGTGAAATATGTTGTATGCAGACATAGCACTGGTGAAGCCGGCAGGATATGCAGGCTGAGCTGCAGCACCTAGGGCTACAGATCGGGGGACATCATTGTCACAGCATGGTCCAGAGGATATTGCGCTGCTTGTTGATTTGCATCATAGTTTTGATGTACTTTTGACCAGGGTTTCAGAGCGCAGATGGCACTACTTAGAGGATCGATACAGACGAGTGCACTGGTCTTCCCTCAGATTGGCAAGGTATTGTGCGGTGCATGGCAATGGCAGGTCAAGAAGTACGTGATCTACGTGCAGGTGGAGCAGAGCCTTTGGTGCGAGATCTGCCAGACAGTGACTAGATGCAATGACATGTGGGTCCCTTTGATTGTGATTTTTGTAACATTCTATGGGCATGTTGGATGTATTTAGAGCTATGGCTTCAAACACTTTTATGATACATAATATGATTATGCATTTTATATGACGATGATGGTTCGCCATTTGTGTGGTTATCTTTTGTGGTATACATGTGATAAATTCCAATCTAGAATGTTTTTTGCAATGGTATCTACATAGTGATTTTGGGCTCTAGGCACATGACTGAATGTAATGGTTTCAAATTCACGTACTAGTAGCTTGACTCATAGATATTTTCTAAATAGGACTTGGTTATGCACATGATACACACCATTCAATTGCATGACAAGTAGTAAGGAATCTAAATGAATATGAAGATGAAGGATGTAATGAGCGAGGGTATCGACTAACAAACCTATCACTGCATCATATTTAGCCTAATTATTGGTGGCAGATCCAATGCACACACCATTTGAAAGGACTAACGTATGCAAGGGGTAAAAATGGCTCAGGATGCCGAGGCTAGACTCCAAGAGAAGCGAATTTCACCATCGGCATGGCCGATATATGGTGTGGATGATGGATCCATCTGAAAGGTGAAAAATACAACAGATGAGAGGATGCAATCTACCTAACATCATGGCAAAAACAAAGACACACAAATCAAATGGATGTGTTGTGAGCAACATTTCTGTAGGTAGAGCGCATTGGGAGAATTAGGAAGGAGATTGCCTTCGAAATCCCATTGAAGGAATGCCCCCCTACTCAAGTGTAGGGGTTATCAGGGGTAGACATAGCTTCCATGGTGTCCTCATCAGGCTGGGAGATGGGTGGATAGGAGGAAGTCTGACTACATGATGCGACAGCATTACCTGGTGCATCAACCTGAGGAATAAGGTTCACATACGCATCGTCTTGGATGGCAGAGGACGGGCTGGTAGATGGAGGGTCCACTGATGTTGAGACCTCAGATTCTATCGAAAAAGGTAAAGAATGGGGCCTGTGTTATCCATCATCTCGACATCAGGGGAGGGGATCACAATAGAGGGGCCAGAGTTTCCCTGTTCTGGTTTACTGGTGGTACCAGAATCCACAGGTAGAGGAGTAGTGGCTCTACTACGAGTGGCCTCATATTCATGAATTGCCCCAAGGCAATCACAAACTCATCGAGATGAGGGAAAAAATGGGAATAGTGACCATGAATATCAAAAAGGGCACAAGGATGGTTTGTATGAAGCGTTTTGAGTTTGTTAGGTGGGACTGGTATGTCAACATGGACTTCTGGAATATTCGACTCAGGGAATTCTTCATGAACCAAGGATTTAAGTTGAGGAATTTCGAGACAATTGTTGGTGGCATTCCCAACAACTTCACACAAAGCACACGGCTTTGGGGCCTTAGGGGCTAGAGGAGCTTGGGGAGCCTTGTCCTTCAAAACTTTCTTTTTGGCTTTGCCCCCCTTGCTAGATGCTTTCGCAACATGAGTTGGTTCCTATTGAGGTATTGATGGTACTAAAGCAGTGGCAGGGGTCATGGGGACTGGTTGAACTAGGGTCAAAGCGTGATATGGTCATCATTGACCAGGCAGAATGTTTGTAGGGGGATCGATGTACCATACAGGGATCTCGAGAGTCATGTTAGGAAGGAATAGTGAAGCCATGACAGGTACAAAAAAAACTCTCAAAGGGGGGAATAAGAAAGGCATCTAGCCGACAAGATAAGGCCCCGGTGGAATAACTCCTGGATGGTTGAGACCTAGAGGAACAATTCCTGGAGGGAACATAAGAGAGGCACCCACAAACGAAGGAGGTCCTAGGGAAGTGGGTCTAGAGGGTTCAGATGGAAGAGCAACAGCAAGATACAAGGGCGTTGGTTGTTGATCAGGTGTACCAGACTACTTAAGGGCATCCCGTGATGCTTGTAACATGCAAACACTCATGGAAGTAGGTTCATAAATGGGAGGGGGAGGACCAAGGAAGGCACTTAACAATGATGAATCTTTATAGACTCTAGGTGAGACATTGGTACAAAGAGTGGATGACTATTTATTGGATACCGACAAGATGATGGACACAAGGAATGTCACGGATTCTGGCTCGTAGTAAGTCAACTGATCAATGGTAATGATCTTCCCTTCATGGGGGAAAGCACATCTTACGGAACACTGAAAACGTGACAGCTAACATGGAATATGTGTAACTATGACCTAAGAGGATATTATAATCCAAAGGAGCATCTATGACTTCGATATCGACATGGACAGTCTTAGCCACAAGGGTCACTAGACAGTTTTGGTACATGCCAAGGGGCTAGGAGGAGTGTCCATCCCATGCATGCAAGGTGATGGTGGAGGAGGAAAACCGGGTGACATGAGTTGTTTCCAAACAATAGCAGACGTCACACAGGTGGATGTGCCTTCTTAAATAATGCATCTAGAGATGATGGCATTATAGACTTTAACTGGTATCTGGAAAGCAACAGATGAAGGTAATGGGGGGTGCTTTGATGTATCAACTGGGAAGACAATCAAGCAATCATTGGAAGGGTCCATGGCACCCAAGGTGGTTAGAGCCTTCTTTTGGGAAGGGCACGACTGGAGGACTTCCAGTGTCGACATGACAGCAGGTGATTGCGCCAAGTCATCTACTATACTGTATGTATGGGCAGCTCTGTTAGAAGTTGCATTACGGCTTAATGGTCCCTTTGGTATCTTGGGAATGGCTTCAACTTTGGGTTGAGGGATCTATAAAGGACCACTTGGTGTCATAAGAGGCTCAGTGGACACTTTCGTTTTAGACTTGGTAGTCGACGAAGTGGAGGGCTTTTAATATTGACGTGACCGAGTTTGTAGGTTGATATTGGAGGGGTTAACCTCATTAGAGTTCATCATCAGGATCTGGTAGTCACCGGGACCAGAAGGTTGGGGGAGTTGGGATGCTTGACCTGGATGGAGTTAAGCAGCAACAAATCCTTACCAAAGGAAAGGATTTGTGAGCACGGTCGGTTGAGGTGGCACAGGATTCGGAGGCAATTATTGACCTCAAGAAGTTGGTTGAGCTTCCTATAGTTGGCATATCTGGGGTAAAAGGGGACACTCATGTGTATAGTGGCCATGTACACCACAACATGCACAAGGCTTATTCATATGAATAGCCTTGTTTTGCTTGGGTTGGCCACCCCGTTGCTAGTTGTTGGTGTTAGGTTGATTCCCCTGGGCTTCACTAGGATGGTTACCTTGTTTACCCTTGTTACCCTTCCCCTTATTCTTTTTCTTCAAATTTGGGGGATTGGTATCACTCTGTTGTGCAAACACTTGACCCTGAGGGGGTGGTGGCTACTAGGGTTGAGGATGCATGGGACGTTGTGGCACTAATGCTTAAGGGGATGGAGCGCCAGGCTGTGCATAAGAAGGAGCAACAATTTAGTAAATGGGTTGCGGCCCTAGAAACATATTGCTAGTAGGAGGGGAATAAATGTTGGAGGAATTGGTGCCCCCCTGCAGGTAGCCATAACTCTGCTAATAATATGGCGAAGAGTGTGAAATGGATCCAATGACACCGTCGATGGTGTGAGATGCCCTCAATGTATTAGCACTGCCAGGACGAGGGAGGTTTGGAATAACGGTATAGACATAACCAGATTGAGCATAGATCAGGTCATATCTCAAAGCAGTCTGGACAGCTTCTTCCTTAGTCTAAGGAAAATGGTGATCCGGATCTTGGGGGGAGGCCCCAAAGATCTTAAAGATTCAAATGGATCTTGGGGGGGGATGCCCCAAGATCTGAAAAATTGAAATTCCAGAAGAAAAAGAGGAGAATGCCCAATAAGCAAACCACAAATAATTTTTTTAATTAAAATAGTGAATAACTGTAAAAGCTACATTGTGGCAAACAAACTGTCCTTTTACAAATTTCGACTTGTTACTTATAGTATTGTTCAGTTACAATACCACGGGTCAATTCCATGGGTGAATGAATACCATGGGTGGATGTCACAATACCATGGGAAAATACCATGGGTGAATGAATACCATGGGTAGATGTCACTTACAATACCATGGGTCGATAAATACTATGGGTGGATGCCACTTACAATACCATGGGTAAATTCGATGGGTGGATGAATATAATGGGTTGATGCCATTTTCCATTCAGATCATTCCTCCCTCCTTAAGAAGCAATGGTCCCCATTGCGTGAAGTTCCTTCCTGCGAAGCCTTTGTTGAATATGCAGAGCCACTAAAGAGAACGGTTTTATGTGGTTAACCCATAACCACGATGAACGAAGATCCGAGGATAGAGATATCCTATAATTCTTGTGAAAAACTGTGATACTGATAGTGTGCGGTCTAGCAAATGGACTTCGATGAAGTGTGGGTTTGTGGATGATACATAACCATGATGAACGAATATCCGAGGATAGAGATACCCTATAATGCTTGTGACCAATTGTGATACTGACAATGTGCGTCCTAGAAAATGGACTTTGATGAAGTGTGGGTTTGTGGATGACCCATAACCATGACAAACGAAAATCTAAGGATAGAGATACCCTGTAATGCTTGTGACCAATTGTGATACAAACAGTGTGCAGCCTAGCAAATGGACTTTGATGACAAGGATTTTTTGTGGTTGACCCATAACCGTGGTGTTGGTTGTTGATGAAGTAGAAGGTGCATACATAGCTTAAAAGAATAGAACATCTCCAAAGAACCCAAGATGAATGCTGCTATGATAAAATTGATGAATGTGAAATAGGTGCCTACTAAAGTGGGGTGAGAGGACACGTCTCCAAAGGGAACCCACTCTGAGTGCTGCTCCAAAATTAAAATGGACATAACTCGGTCAATATAACTCAGAATATTTATCATAACCTATTTTTGGAGACAGAAGAACCATTTATCATCTTCCCATGTGTTGTAAATCCTTATCTGGACACTCTAGAATCTTAGATTCGCACTACAACTTTTCGCCGTCACAAAAATTTTGAAAAAATAGTTGATTTTAAATCAGCGGTATCTCCCACATCCGAACTCCAATTCGACCCATTTTTTTTTCAAATTGAGCAATTTTTTTAGAGGAGCTCAATTCTAAAATCACTTCTCTGAAATTATGCACCAGAATTGCAAAAATAGATAGAAGATCCGCCGTCCACGAATTTCCATCAGAAATATTTCTGTAACATAGCTGATTTTAAATCAACGATATATCTGTCATCCGAACTCCAATTCGACCGATTGTTTTTTTGAATTTGGGTATTTTTTCATAAGGAATCCAAATATGTTATTTTTTTGTAACTTTTTCACCAAAAATTTTATATCTGATCTGCAAACTTGCCGCCCCAAAACATATCTACAAAAAATGAAAAAAACGAAAAATTCTTCACGCTTGGCCCAAGAAAATGCTTTGTGGAGGACATAGAACATGTCTGAATTTTGTTGAATATTGCTGAAAATTTTGAAACTAAAATATGCATTAAACCCTCATTCCCATGGAATCATAACGTGCTCTGATAGCACTATTCCGGATCTTGGGAGGAGGCCCCAAGATATGAAAAATTGAAATGCCAGAAGAAAAAGAGGAGAATGCCCAATAAGCAAACCACAAAGAATTATTTTTATTAAAACAGAGAATAACTATAAAAGCTACATTGTGGTAGATAAACTGTCCTTTTACAAAATGTGACTTGTTACTTATAGTATTTTTCAGTTACAATACCAAGGGTCAATTCCATGGGTGAATGAATACCATGGGTGGATGTCACAATACCATGAGCAAATACCATGGGTGAATGAATACCATGGGTAGATGTCACTTACAATACCATGGGTGGATGTTACAATACCATGGGTAAATGAATACCATGGATAGATGTCACTTACAATACCATGGGTCGATAAATACCATGGTTGGATGCCACTTACAATATCATGGGTAAATTCCATGGGTGGATGAATACCATGGGTTGATGCCATTTTCCATTCGGATCAAATTGGATGCGGCACCTTCCCTGATGGGGGATAAAAGGCTCTTGAGAAACCAATCCATATAAACATGTCTTCGAAAGGCGGGGCACGACATGTGCTCCTTCTTCGATGCCACTCTTGAACATGGTCAAAAAGGAAAGTAACGGAGGATTGACGAAATGTGGTCAAAAACTCAGTACCAGTGTCATACCAGAGAGGTAACTGGAAATAGGATAATAATGCTTTAGCAAGTGTCACGAAAACGGAATGAGAGGTGGCAGGATGGTCTACATATCATTTTGCAACGTCTCCAGTGAGTGTGCATTGGAAGAGCTGAAGATGAATGGAGTCATCGGTTATGGAGTTGGACGAACACCACATGTGAAAGGATCTGACATGGTTGGTAGGATCCTCTCCAGCAATACCCTCAAACTTTGGGATGTCTGAGGGAATCTTAGTCGGCATGGAGGTCGAACCAGCATCATGGTGTATGGGGTAGTTTATCAACTGATTAAGATCTGGTAGGCTTAGCCCAGCCATAAAAGGGAGCATGGGGGCTGTCAGAACGGTTCCTGAGACTGTTCTGCCTGACGTGACCACTAGTATATTACCGCAGCCACCACCATATTGGGGTCCTGCACCAATTGTGGGTCTAGACATGGTGACAATATACGGTGAAGGAGGTTCGAAATCAAATGAGAAATCAAGAGAAGAGTCAAAATGGCGACTCGAAGGGCTATGATTTCTAACCCAATGGGGATGAGTACTATGCCCAAATGGAAACTGATGTTAAAGGCCTAATAGTCTTCGTGACTCACGCCTTTGTGGTGCAATGATGGAAGGAAACCCAAAACACGGAAATGGTGAAGGGAGATCAACAATATATCTTTTGTCTCTGATGCAGTGAGATAAATTTATTATGTCAAGTCTTGGCTTGGCGGTGTAAACCAACCGCCCTTCGCTTAAGGCGTTCTTGTGTGTGCAAGTGTATTAATTGATTAATCTTAGATCATGTTTGTAAAAAAGAAAAAAGCTTGTTCTAAATAAACTTAAATAAATAACAGAAAATAAGAAAAAAAACATTTAACTAAACCCCACCCAAACTGGGTTTGCAAACATTGTACTGCTAGGTGGCTAAACCGATGGAAAATACACTAAAACAGTCAAGAGATATGAATGTCAGTGTGACTGGGATCAAGTGACTCTAAGCTGCTAGAAAGTGGTGTAGCAACAACAAAAAACCAGAGGGGAAGATCGCTGCAAAAAGATAGGGAGATGGGTGAAACACTTAGGGCAACTGATGGGACCCTAAGGGAATGACCAAACAAGTTTGAATGTGAAACTATGGATGGTAGCAACCTATCTTATCAGATCTGAAACAAAAGGTTACAGATCTGGAAAATGTGGCTGAAAGTGCTGCAGAAACTCAAACTTCTCACTCAGCTAAACTCCTCCTAGAAAGGGGGAAGTGTATTAGAAGCCCTAAGGGAGGCTAAGTTCGACTTCGATGAGCCCTAAGCGGGATGAGACAGAGATCAGACACCCACTAGATAGCACTCAACAAAACCCAAAAATAGATATGAGAAAAACCCTAAAACCTAGAAATCGCAGTCTCTGACCTGTTTTTTGATGAAATTGCACTTTTTGGGTAGAAAGTTACTTTCTAGAGGCCAAATTGCACCTTTTGGGCTGAAAACTGTGATTTTTGTTCTGAGACTCTCGGTCTGCAAATTTCATAAAAAAGTGTCGCCTTTGCTGCGACTGGTTCTTGTGACCTACGAAAATGACTAGAAAGCTTACAGAAGTCATAAATTTATCAGATCTAGGGTTAAACACTAGGAAACATTAATAGAAGAGAAAAAAGAGGAAACCCTAGGCTAAAAACCAAAGGCCACCCAGGTTTCTATATCTGATGTATAAAACCCCGCGGAGTCACCAATTTGTAGTAGTGTTTTCTTCTCAATGGTGTACAAAAAGAACCCACTTAAGATCGTGGATGACAAATGATATCAACAATAGAAATGCCTGTTAAGCATTGTAGATCTGCAGCTATTGATAGAAACAAAACCTACCAAAATCCTGATCTATGCTACAATTACAGTTAAACAACAAAATGAAGAGTAATAACCCCAAAACATCCAATGGAAACCACATTTGTAAAGAATGATTTTATTATAACACTTGTGAAGGGAACATATACATGTTACCAGTCCCCCTTTTTGGGATGGGTTCTTGGGAATCCTCAAATGCTTTCAGCTTCTGTAGAGTCTCTCTCCTCTATAATGCATAAACCCAACAAAAGTATGGTGTGCGACAATGAAAATAATCAAAGTTACAACAGTGAGTGTAACAATGAAAATAGTCAAAAGTGAATAATGAATGGAAAACCCTCCTATTTATAACAAAATATTGAGTTATCCTCGAATAATGAGCAATAATAAAATATTATTGATCCCATTCTTGGAATTACCACTTGGAATATTTTATTATATTTGTTTAGGAGGGATAAGTTATTTAACCTTTAATTTAGAAATAATAAATAAATAGATGATTTATTTATTATCTCAAGGAATTAGTTAAAGAATAATAAACAAATAATGATTTATTTAATTATTCCTAAGGGATTTAGTCAAACTTAACAAAGAATAGTAATTAATTAATGATTAATTAGTTATTCCTAGAGAAAAATAAGATAAATAATTATTTATCTATTTATTTTTCATGATTGGGTCAAATTTAACAAGGAATAATAGTAAAACAGTGGTTAAATTAATTATTCCTAGAAGAAAATCAAATAAATAATGGTTTATTTAATTATTCTTCATGGGTTTAACTATAAATTACTTAATAAAGGTGGTTTATTACGTAATTTCCCACAGTGAAAGAAATTTTACTATGGTAAAATTGGCTTTACATGGTGTACTTTGATCCATCTAGTAAATTAGGCTAGATGATCAATTTTTTGGTGATAACAATGGTGGTATAACTAGTTGGACTTCCAAATAACCCTAGAAGTCCTTCCCAAGAAATTTTGAAAGGGTCTTTAAAGGAAATAGTCGGGATTTTATTCTTCGGGTGATATGGCCATGGAGGGGACCACATAACTCATCTACAATATATGCATATATATTTAGGTATTGTGAACCACAAAAAAGTTATAATGTGACACCGAACATAATGGGTTAGCAGATGGGGTAGTGCTACCAAGTGGTAGTGATGTGGTTATGACTGGGGTAGCCACGTGGGTGCCATGTGGCAGGTCAAATGATGTGGTGAGCCCTAATAGGGTAGACTTCGATATGCCATATCTTTTGATCTAGGAGTTAGATTGAGGAAAATTTTATATCGTTGGAAAGATCTCGATGAGATAAACACAACGATGTCATTGTTTTCAGTTTTGAGGAAGTTGAAAGAGATTGAAAAATTTAGACCCCATTTCCATAAACATACTTTGAAGGTTGGGTCATCAGAGTAATTGCCTCATTCTACCCTTAGTAGGGGTTAGGGATAGTAGGGGGTGTGTTACAAAAATCCCTCAATAATGATGTATCTTCTCAAATGAGAGGTATAGGTGGGATTCAACATAGTATATAGCCTATAGAGGCCCTTAAAAGTTGAATCACTTCTTTAATCTTGTCAATGTTACACTCCCAAAAGAAGGAACAAATTCCCAAAGAATCTAAAGCTTCATCTGAAAGGGCTCCAAAGTGGACCATTTAGCCTCAAATGTCCAATTCACATTTCAAATTATCTTCCAAACTTTTGCAAGAAATCAACCTAGGTCCTTTTTCATATATGGAACATGGACCTCCAAGTATGGAAAGTGGGTTTTAAATGGAATCTTCTATGCCCATAACATATTTAATTCATCTAACAAAACACTTTAAATATGGGTTTACATGTTGAACTTATAAGCCATCCCAATCATCATTTACGTAAGCCCTAAGCCCATTTCACATTATAGGTTAACCATATCCAATAATTTTTTTAAAGATTGTCGCATATGTGTGTGTGTGTGTATGTACATCTTAAATCATAATTATACCAACTCATTCAACATGGGAGCACTCCCTTAGAATCTGAAATAGATTTGTCGAGGCTCGAAAATCCTTAAGAAAATGATGATAGAAATATAGCATTAAAAAAACCCCAAGATTATTGTGCCTCTTATCTTATCATGCTCTTCTTTGAGCACTAGATCATGGTGGAACTCACCTGGTATAAGGGATTCTGGCTCAATTGATTTTTCCTTCTATGTACTAAGAGCAACAAATCTGTAAACACCTTTACACAGTTTCCTTTTCTAGACTTGAATAACTTATTAAATATGTTGTTTCCCTTTAATAATAAATCTTTCAAAACAAATTGTTTAGAAGTTGTGTGGAAAAATCAAGAGCTTTGGTGGCATGAGGCCATTCATTATATGTAGGAGGCATGCACAACATAGTTCTCCAAAATATAAAATATTAGGATGAATGTGCAAATAGTTTTACAAAGGTATAATGTGTCGAAATCAAGACGAGGCCAACAATTAGGTCTAACAAAGAATGAGGCTTCCAAGGATGCAACAATGAAAATATTGGAGTAATGTATATTTTGTGTGCTCTTTTGTTCAATATATTACACTTTCCATAATACAAGGACATCAAAAATGAAATAATTCACCTAAAATCAACAACAAAAATACACAAATTGATGTTTCATTCCACATTTTCCAATATTTTTAGCATCAAAACATTTAGAGATTTTAGTAAATGTATACCATCATTCATTAGTGGAACCCTTTGATTGAGTAACAAGAGGATAAACTTAGTTATGAGAATGCTATTTTAGAATGTTTGCATGAGGGTATTGTTATATATACCATTGAGCCAACATGCTAACTAGTTTGAGGTTCAAGTATTTCCACTTGAAACACCTTCTTATTTCCTCTTATCACAATTTTGTGTGAATTTACTTTAGTTATGACTTTTTAGGATGTTGAAGAGATTATGAATATAAATTATATTATGCTTTAAAGTTACAACTTAGTAACATCGTCAGTTATTGCTACTCAAGAAACATTTTGGCACCCAAAAAATGGTGGGTAACATGCCTCACTTACCTCTCATATATATAAAGGAAGAAGAGGATCATTTCCTAATCTTATTCATCATCACCTTGCGATAGAGATGTGAGGGGAAGAGCTCGCTTATCTCTCTCTCCCCTCCCTCTTTGATCATCTTTGTATTTTCTCTTTATTTTCTTGGTGTCATTAGGGTTCATTGGAGCTTATAAAGTGTCTTGAATATTGGATTTAGGCTTTTATCCCTTCAAGACATTTTCATTGTGGTTTTGTGATTAAACCCTAGATTTCATTTATGGGGAAGTGGAGAAGATATGTCTTGCCCTGGAGGACCTGCTATATGATGTTTTCTTGTTGTAGTTCCCCAATGTTAGCGAATGGTTTTCTTGGTTTTACTTAAATAGGATTTTGGTGAGTTATAGTATTGTACGAGTCTTGGGACGATGCTTTGATATGTACATGAGATTCATCATTATATCTCTATATATATGATGTTTTCATCTATCCAAAATTGCCTTATTATAGATTTGATTTTTTGCTACCTATTTCTTCATGCACATGTATATGTTCCTAATTTCACACAAGTTAAGGTTGAAATTGTTTAGGGTTTTAACATTAATCTTGAATAATATAGGGAAAATTTACTTCTATAACGACAATTTCCATAAAGCGATTTCATATCTAATTTATGCATGATAAGATTACATTGGAGGATAAGTTATGAGCATGAAATTAGTATATTTTCTCTTGCACTACCTTATTGATTGGGTTTGTTAAGATGTAAAATATTATACATTGTTGCTATTATTTTATCACATTTCATAACATCCATAAGGCCAAAAATTCAAGGGTTAATATTTAGGAAACCTTTAGGAAAGAGGTTTTAAAGTTGCATTAATGTCCCTTGTTTTGGAAACTTCTACAAATTTGACTTGTGAAGTTGATATGAATAACAAACAATTGTGGAAATGTCTTCTATCTTATACTTTAATACAAAATAGAAAATTCAAATCTTCGATTAGAGGTTTCTCTTATCCTAACTCTATAAAATTTTAAACTTACGATTGTTGTGAAATGTAAAGAAAAATAGTAGCAAAAAATGAACAATATTTCAATCTTCAACAACCCAATATTCTAGGCAATCTATGGAGAAATGGTGGCAAATTAACTTGATAATTTTTATCCCTCTAGGGGAAAATAAGGTTATCCTTCATTAAAACTTCCTTGAATGATGCTTACATGCCACTTGACTTCTCTCTAGCTAGGGTGCTCTTCTATTTTACCCTTAAAATCTTAAAATCCCTATGAGAGATAATGCACCCTTTGAACTTGCTCCATTATTTTCCTTGAGAAGTGCCTTGGATGCCATATTGGTTGGAGCGCTCTCCATCCTTGAGTCTTCATTGGTGGAAGTGCCTTCAAATACATATAATATGTCTCATGGAATGTGAGAAGGATCCTTAAATAAAGGTAGGGTGTGTGGTTTCGTTCCAATTTTTGAGCTAGTTGTAAGGTAGTTTTTCATTATTATTAGTAGAATAAAATGTAATAATAAGAGTTTAGAGTTGTGTGGACCTGTTGTCCATACTTTTTTAAAGTGGTGTGTTTATGGTTTAATTACTCACAATCTGTAGTTTTGATTAAGTTTAATGTTTCTATTTCCTATTTGTTAGATTAATTCTTAGCATAGAATCTAATTAACGTGATTTACTTACCAACTCCATAGTCACTTAACTGAAAATATGTTCTTATACTCATTTTTCTTTGTGCATGGAATGGTCATTAGTTGAAATCCCATAGTGTTAATTTTTAGGTGATCATTTCTTGCATTTGTATGCCTATTTAATATTATTGTGGGTAATATGAATTTAGTTGTTTCTTCTAGAATGGTTACTTTTTGAACTATTAATGCATTGTGTTTGATGTTACATTAGTCAATATTATCCCTTTAAGACAAGATAAACAAAATCTTAAGACTTCAAAATTAAATACATCATTACTAAAACCATAAAAAACATTACTACCTTATTCATTAGAACGAGGCCTCCTTGATAACCTCTTTACAAGAACCAGGAAATCTCATATAAATAAAAATCATAAGCTTCATGTACCCATCTACCATTTCATCCCCTATTAACTATAAATAAATAATAAACATAATTAAATTCTAGATATTTGCACTAGCATGAGGCCATGGTCCAGCAGATTAAACATTGGGAAAATATGTAATATCTAGTGAGGAAGTTTCTCTTAAGAACTCCTTTCATGTAGGTACATGAGCCCATTTCAATCCAAAATGGATTTTATAAAGAAGAAAACTTGATAAAGAATTGTGATGAATAGAATTCTCATGCCTAGATTCCTTCTTGAGATGGCACTTCCTTCCAAAATGTGTTTTCTCCAAGTACTTTTTTGTCACATGAAATGTAAGGTATATATGTATATGAAAATTTCCATGTTTTTATACTTCCTTATCTTTTCGTCCAAATAAATCAAAAACAACATATATACCACATTATATGGTTGGGTTTATAGTTTGCTTAACATAGGAAAGAACAAAATACTCCAATATATATTATTGTGTCCCTTCAAAATGGGGCCTTATCCTTGAGCGCCCAATTTTACAATATTAAGATGTCATTACACAACATTAACAATTTCAATATTTACACACATTTACAAAATTTATAATATGCAAATTGTCTTGGATATTCCAACTCCCAACTTGTCACAATAAATATTAATTATTACAATATAAAAATTCTATAGTCATATTCACATGGATTTTCCTTATGCTTAGACATGAAAATAAACACATAATTTATAAAATAATGCATTCAACACATCAACACCAAATTTTACCCACCACCCTGATAAATCCCAAGTGAAGTGAAGCACTATGTCTTCTTTATATAATTGATATTATAGAAATATAAGGAAATTACAAGCTCAGTGTGGAGTTAATGGAATGTATGATATCAAAAATCCCATTAACCTACCTTTGTGGTCATTTTCTATACATTAATAAAAATAGTTTTTTTTTTACTCCCCTTAGAACTCGCGTTAGTATGGAATATGGAAACGACATTATGAGTTGAACCTTTTTTTCTGCTTCATGTTCTTTTATCACCCTTCCTTGGAAGTTAAGGTTAGGCATTTTTAATGATTTTATGCTTTAGAAGTCCCTAGGAAATTTCATACATTACTAGCTTCACATCAATGAGGCCAACATAAGTTTTTTGAGAGTATAAGTTTCTCATATTTAATATAATAAACCATTGGAATTTTTTTGATGAGATATATTACGAGGATGTCAACTAAAATTCATTTCTCATTGAATTTAGATCCTAAAGATTGTTTGGAAATAGATGAATTGGGCCCTCACAATTTTGAACTTTAAATTATGAAATTCAGGTTCTAGTTTAAAATTTCCTATACAAAGCCCATAGGAGGAAGCTCAATTGATGATTATCGTGTCATGAAGTATTATGTAAACCATGAGGTTTAAATTTCAAATATCTTGTGGGTCAATCCAAAAAAATAAAAATAAAAAATGCCCCATACAAATTCATGACTCTAAATATCCCACTCCAAATAATTTTAGAAGAAAAACAAATGTAATGATCTATTTCAAATCAATCTATCATGGTATCAAAATCAGAGAGTTACAAATTTATTGGTTTACCTATGGACTTTTGGCATCATACATTCTTCCTATGAAGTATAAATTGGTAGGCTTCTACTTAATGACTTCAAAGATCACAAAGAAATGCACTCTCATAGTAATTAAAGGTGGTTAATATATGTCTTTTGACATCATACAAAGTTACACTACACATAACCTTTCAAAGAATATACAATATCTAATTTTAATATCTCGCTTATTGCTATGTGATATTATTGTTAAAAATGAATCTTACCTTTAATAACACTATCCATTATCAACCCAACTTTTCTTCACAATACCAAAAATAAATAAATAATTATTTGTTGTACATCTATAAATGGAAATAAAACAATTATTTATTAGGGAAGAATTGAGTAATTCAATAAGATAAGAATATACAAACATGAAAAAAAAAAAATCATACTAGGTTTTCTTCTTAGTGATTGGAACTCATCACATAGTAAGTTTTGAATTCAAGGCCCAAGAAACATAGTGCCATAGACAAGAGTCACAAATCCAATAGTATCTTTGTTGCTTGCCATAAGTGATATTGTAAGACAATAGATCGCAAATGAATATAAAAATATAATTTTATCGCCAATGTCTTCTTAATGGCCAAGGTTGAGAATGACTACACATTTTGTTAATGTGCATCGAAGTGGCCAAACTCCTTGCAAGAGAGAGTGAGCAGGTGCAAAGGATGGAGAAGTTAGATTGAAATAAATAACAACTTAAATGAAAACTACTTGGACACTTGACCAAGATTAGAAATATTGAAAATCATAAGGAAAAAAAATGAAAGCACAAAAGAAAAAATAATCAAGATTATCTTAAAATTTAGTCTTATGACAAAAAACATTTAGTGCCATTCACAAAATTATTATTATTATTATTATTATTATTATTATTATTTGTTGTGCCCATAGGCGCACTCTACAACCTAATATAAGGGAGATGTGTGATTATATTCGTGTTCAATGTGGAGTTGGCACATGTCCCTTTCAAAATAAAAATTAAATATACTTAAAAAAATAAAATAAATAAAAATAAAAATAAAAAAATAGTTAATTTTAATTAAAAACATTATAAAACATCAATAATCCTACTCTCACTATGCTTGTTCCGTTGGTTGTCAATATTATAAACCAGAATGAAGGAGACATAGTAAAACTATATAACTTTCATTATATGAGACACAAATAAAATATTTATATGTTAAGTCTTTGGAGAGATAAAGTAATTAAACAAAATCTTATATTGTCCTTTTAAATATTTCAATATAAGACTTAAATAATTTGTTTTAATGCCAAAAAAAGTAATAAAAAATAAAATAATTCAGTTACTTCCTAATAAAATAAAGATATGTAATTCATTTAGTAGTTAATATAAAATTTATATGTGGCATTTAAAAAATATTAATAATAACAAAAGTATTCAATGTGGGTCATAAATAAAGTATTTCAATATGCAAGATTAAATAATATTGACATGTATTTAAAACTATATTAATAACATAAAAACATTTTAATATAGACAATGTGCTCCATAAATAAAATATTTCAATGTCCATATTAAATAAAATATTTCAATGCCATTTATGCATATATGTATGTGTTATATAAATAAATAAACATAAAAATAAAAAATTATTATCGTTAAAACATTATAAAACATTAAACGTTCATTCTAATCTCAATATTGATCCTCATCTCAATTCTAACCCCTTATATAATCCTAACGTTAATTTTGATGTTAATCCTAGTCCTTCTTCCTCCTCTACCGCCTTTCATCCTTGTCTCCTCCTCCTCCCTCTCTTAATGCCAAATTGATTAACCTGTCCTCGGTTGAGATTGACGCTCCCTCCTTAAGCCTTTTTTAGGTAAAGGACTCAATTATGCTCTTATTCCCCATGCCATTCCCTTTGAGGATATTATTTGCTCCACTGAATCCATCTCCCACCACCTTCCCTCCCATGTGGCAGAATAACTTAGGCAAGAATATGGGGGCGTTCTCTAAGGCTCCAAGTTCCTCAAGCCTAACCTTATAAAAGAGGATTTAAATCCCTTCGTCAACTCAATTCCAATCCAAACACTCTCATTCTTAAAGTTGATAAAGGCAATGCATCTGCCATTATGAATTCCTAGGATTAACATTGTAAGATGCTTGATCTCCTATCCTCTTCTTCATACAAGCCTTTATCTAAGAACCCCCTCCAATTTGTTAACAAAAAGTTCATCAAAGCCACCAAATCCTCATTCCTCAACCCAGCCATCCAAAAGCTCCTTATCCCCCTTAACTCCATTAACCCCAGGATCTATGCTCAACTTAAAATTCACAAAAAGGATATTCCCCTTAGACCTATTGTTAGTTCCATTAGTGGTCCCACCCATGCTCTTTCCAGTTTCCTTTCCAAGAAGGTTCGTTCCTTTTTTAGCCACTCGTCCTCCATTAAAGACTCCTCTGATTTCATCCAACAAACCAAGCACCTCAAGCTTGATGAAAATGACATCATGATTAGCTTTGATGTCATTTCCTTATTCACCAAATTCCTATCCCTAAAGCCATTGATCTCATACCCAAGCTGGTAGATTATGAAACCCTCAACCTTACAAAAAAATTCCTTACCACCACCTTTTTCACCTTTAACGGTGTATGCTACAAGCAAACCGACGATAGTTCTTGTTAGAAAAAAGTAAAGGCATAAATATTTTCTTATGTTAATAACTACTTGAGGTATTCTTATGTTCTTATTAACTTTCTTATGTTTCTTTTATCTTAGTTTCATCTAGCAATTGTCAAAACAAAACGAGAAGATCAACAACACCATATGTAGGTACTCAGTTAGGGTTAAAACCCCTCTATAGGGGAAAACCCAGTCAAACTCTTCCATTAGTAAATCAAATTGAGATATACCATGACCTTACATGCAAAATACCTTCCTCCTCCACCAAGTCATCCTTCCAAGATGATCTAATAAACTCTTGTAGTCTCTTCTTGTCCAGCAGCTTCAACCCAGCTACAATCCATAATTTCAACTGCCAACAACTTCAGAATTCGACCCAACTACAATCCAAAATTTTGACCCTCAACAATTTTAGAATTTCTACCCTTCTAGTAACCCAACAACTTCGTACGTGTGAGAGAAAGAGAGAGAATTTTGACTCCTAGTGCTTGACAAAGACCTTCTTCTTCTTTACTAGCCCTTTCTTCCTCCTTTCTTGAATTTCACATTTTTTCTTGGCCCAAAATATTGTTGATCAAACTTGATGAGTGAGTGGTCCAAATGAGGTTGAGTTGTTGCCTTTATATAGGAGACGATGCCCCTCAATTAGGCCAACTTGTCTAGTTTGAGGCCGACTTGGTGGAAGAGGCCTAAATGACCTATTTTACACAGAAATAAATTTCTTCTTTGATAGATGAAGCCCAAGAACGGTCTTACATTATGACATGGAAAAAGACACTTGAAATAAACCCTAGAAGCCTACAATGGAGGCTTTGACCCAAGCATGAAACCCATGCTTTAATAAGTCAATTTCTTTTATAACAAAAATTCCTTTTTCTTTCTTTTGATAAATACATTACATCATGACTCAAATACACTTATGAAGACCAATACTAGTTAAATTTTTCAACACTCCCTCTTAACTAGGGAGGTATTCGTAATTACATATATACAGAGGTACATGGAAGATCTCAAAATGATGTACTTTATGAAGAGTCACAACACACACATGGTGCTAAAGATTAGATGCCGGCCTGACTAGGGTATTTTAATTAGGTGGGACTAAGGTGGAATCAAGCTCTAGCCACTATATGTACCATTAGGCTATTAATATATATCGTTAACCCAGGGATCTAGGTGCATATCCAAGGTCAAAGCTCTATAACCAATGCCACCCTACCTACTTTGGGATCTAGACATCAACACATAGGCCGACCATATGTTCTCCCAGGAATTTTGTATTACACATAATGCCTTATCTCTCCTTATAGATTAAACAAATATATACACCAGTCCAAGCATGCTTCAAAATGTTCAACCTTCTTGTGGAGATATTCACCTGTATAGACACAATCCTAATCAATAACAAACTTTCAAATACATATAGACAAGTAAACACAAACCTTTGGGGTTCTCAATCATCATAATGATGCTTATGTCATCATTAAGTTATCCAAACACATTTTGTTGGAACCTTTATACTTTCATTTCTTCAACAACACCAAATACAACCTCAATACTACTCAAGTATTTTGTTTACAACTTTGTGAACATCAATCTGTAGTACTTTCATTCTTACTTAAAGATATTTACTGTAACTGTTATAACATGCTCTCGCTCTCAACTAGGGAGATATACCTTTTCTTTTATCAATCTCCCTCTCAACTTAGGGTCATTATAATGGAAGTATCAAAACAACCAAGCCTTAGACATTAAATAGTAAGTTTCATAATCAATAAGGTTGCATCTTTTTATATTCTAGACTTTTTAGCAACTTGCCAAGCCTTTGTTACAAACACTAGACTTCATCTCCAAAACATAAAGCCTTAATTATTAGCAACCACATTAAGTTAGAAATTAATCATAATATTATACATCTAGGGTTTCAATAATGTGCATTTACATGTCAGACTCTACAATGATTTATTGAAAACCCTAGGTTTTATCATAAAATCTAAATTATATCAATAATAGAAACAATATCATCATGCCCTAGAATATCTATCTCTACTAGGGTTTTGTTTAATACCCTAGATACTGTTGAAAATGGCAACAAGAAAATCATGATTTAATTTTTCCTTGAATTAAATTAGGAGAAATTTGTAATTCCACATCACAAGACAACTTGTACAAGTTAACTAAGTTAGTTTCACTTAGTTGGCTCATTAAATTCGAGTTGAGGGCCTAACTTGAGTTGTGTAGAGTGATTCCTAAATTTTAGGAGCCTAGGTTGAGTTTAATTTGAGTTGTAAAAATTTTATTTAGTTAAACTGAGTTAAAGTCAGTTAAACTAGTTCCAACTGTTGGAGGAACTAGTAGGAGGTCTAGAAGTGGTGTGCAACTTCAGTGTTCAACCAGATAATTGATCAATCAACCTAAATTAACTCATGCATGCATCAAATTTGAGTTACCCAGTTGAGATTGGAGGTCAAGGGTAGTGTACTATCAGTTGTATAATTATCCAAGTTGTACAGGTGGTGCATGTAGTTAGAGAAGGGCTTATAGGGATTGCGCAGTTATGGATGAGGAATTTCCCTAAATAATAGGGGTTAATTCCCAAGGAAACAACGCAAGGAAATAGGGACTTGGGCAAGTAAAATTTTGGTTAAGTATTGACCAGAGGCAGCTTGTGAGGCAGTGAGATATATTATAATTGTGCAGAGATTGTTCAGGCTTGAACAAGCATTGTATTTCTTCTCTATTTTTTTACTAATGCAATACAGATAGGAAGGGATTTTGAGCAGTTTATTTTCCCTAGATATATCCTTGTGTATGTGTGTTAATTGATTCATGTCGGATGTGTTTGTTATTTCTTCTCAATCGTGAATTGATTTTTTCATATGAGTAGAGTAGATTTGAGTCTTATTTTTTAGAACATTACATGAGCAATATTAAATCTACAATTAATTTCTACATGGTATCAAAGTTAGATTCACAGTAGAGAAGAGAATTCAAAGTTATCTTTGTAGGAGGAATGAGTTTGCAGATCTATTCTTCAAAGCTAGTAGGATGATTTCTATGGTCTAAGGCTCAATTATGCCCTTGAGGGTAGCTCAAATTATATTTCTTGGAAGGACCGCATGGAAGCAGTCATGGAAGATAATGGGCTGATGGAATTCATTGATAATGATATCCTGAAACTAGCAACAGCTAATGCTTAGAATCTAGCAGATTGGAAGAAGAGTGTAGCTAAGGCGAGGAGGATCATATTGGAGGGAGTACGAGACCATATTGTCTCTAATCTCCATGAGAAAGAAACTCCATATGAAATGTGGTAGGTATTGACAGATTTGTTCCAGAACAGTCGTGACCACAGGAACTTGACACTCAAAGACAAACTTCGGAATATCAAAGTGCAGAAGGGCGACACGATACCATAGTACCTGAGTAAGTTCACGCAATGTCGTGATGAAATTGAGAGTGTTGGTGTTATAGTTGTAGAAGATGATTTGGTAAGCCTAGCACTTCTAGGCCTTCCCAAGAGCTAGCAAATATTCGGTCAATGGGAGGGAGAAGCTACCAAATGGGGAAAGATTGTGGTCAGATTTGGTATAAGAAGAGTTTAGGTGGAACACCAAAGATGGGACCTCATCCAAGGTTGAGGATGAGGAGAAATATGCCTTAGATGAAAAGGAAAAGAAAGGGAAAGGGAAGAAATCCCAATCCAATGGAGATTCTGGTCAGGCGGGAAAAAAGAAAGACTTGTCGAAGATTAAATTATTTCGCTATCATGAGTTGAGACACTATGCCATGAAGTTTCCACACAGGAAGGTCGACAAGAAGCCCTCCGAAGGAGCGACAAGTGAAGCTCTAGCTTCAAAATTCGAGTTGGATTTCACCCTCATTGCATGCATGGTGACATCCGTGATGGGTAGTGTGTGGTATCTGGATAGAGGAGCCTCATTCCATATGATGGGCAACAAAGAAATGTTCCACAACTTGGAGGAGAAGGACCTCCAGATGCACATCGAGATGGGATATGATGGAAGGTATAGCGTGACCAACATCATTATAATTAATTTTTAGAGTTTGGTTCCCCTCTCACATTAAAAGATGTCATGTATGTTTCGGGTCTGAAGAAGAATTTAGTTTCAGTTGCTATGTTGGAAGACCGTGGCTATGATGTGATTTTTAGAAAAGGAAATTCCTTCCTTAGAAACATCACCACGGAACAAGTGAAGTGGATTGAGGTTTGGGTGGAGAACCTCTACATATTGAATGCAGAAGACTATGATTCTTTGAGAACGAAAGCACAGAAGGTACAAAGATGAGACATCAGTGAATTATGGCATAGGAGACTTAGCCATTTGCACCATGGATCTTTGAAGATCATGCAACAGATCTCTACAAGAATTCCCAAGGGTGCACTAGAATAGTGAGATACATGCAAAGGGTGTACACTAGGGAAGTACACTAAATCCACCTTTCATGATAAGGACAGTAGAGCGCAAGCAGTCCCTGAAAGAGTTCACTCGGATGTGTGTGGACCTTTCTTGATAGCCTCCATGACCAAGCACAAGTATTTTGTTATATTTGTAGATGATTTCTCACCTAAGTGTTGGATTTTGTTCATGTAGAAGAAATACCAGGCACTCTCCAAATTTTGTGAATTTAAAGCTATTGTTGAGAAAGACACTAGCAGGAAAGTGAAGGCTATCAGGAGCGATAATGGTGGAGAGTATGTGATGAATGAATTCAAGAACTTTTTTGCAAAATAAGGCATTCAATGGGAGTTGACAACACCCCATAACCCACAACAAAATGGGTTAGCTACACGGGCGATGTTGCATGATCAGGGCCTATCGTTGCACTTGTGGGCTAAAGCATGCAACACAATAGTATATGTGCAGAACATGAGTCCTTATTGGATACTCGGGTTGAGTACACCAGAAGAATATTTTTAGGGAAGAATGTGTCACACTTCAAGATCTTTGGTTCATCATTTTACTATCATGTTTCCAAGGATGCAAGGAAAAATCTAGAGCCGACAATAGAGTTGGGAATATTTGTGGGGTACACTGATACACCTCACAACTATTAGGTGTACCTGCCATCTCAAAAGATGATAGTTGTTCATAGAGATGTGAAGTTTGATGAAGAGAAGGCCATGAGATGTTCCCTTGAGAGGGAGCTTCAGTTACATGCAAATGAGGAGCTTTTGGCTCAAAAGAAAGAACCTCAGGATGTTATGGAGAAGCCACAAGCAGAGAAGCAGAGAGTAGATGCACCCACTCATGTAGAGACATATATAGATGGAAGGAAGCGCACCAAGGAAGCTGATAGATTATTGCATGATGCTAGGGAGAATGTGGGAGCACCCACATCACAGCAAATGCATAAGAGGTCACCAGATAAGTACACTGGGTACATGGATCTAATGAGTGAGCTAGTTGAGATAGAACCATCCTCATTTGAGGAAGTAGTGCAGAAGCCAATATGGGCTTATGCCATGGTAGAAGAATATGATTCCATAGTTAGAAACAATGTTTGGGAAGTTGTCCCAAGACTAGAGAACAAGTTAGTGGTAGGTTCAAGGCGGATCTACAAGGTGAACCAATCAGCAGACGGAAGCATCGAGAAACACAAGGCAACATTTGTGACCAAGGGGTTCTTTCAGGTGAAGGGAATTTATTACGAGGAGACCTTTTCCCCAGTAGAAAGGTACTCTTCTATTAGATCAATTCAAGCACTTGCAGCGCAAATGAGATGGAAGATCCATCTGATGGATGTGAGGACAACATTCCTCAATGGAGTGATTGAGAAGGAGGTGTACATTGAACAACTAGAAGGATTTGAGACCTTTGACAGAGATTCACATGTGTACAGACTCAAGCGAGTATTGTATGGATTGAAAGAAGTACCCTGTGCTTGGTACACTAGGATCGAAATCTATTTCACTAGGTTGGGCTTCACAAAAAGTGAAGCAGATGCAAACCTTTACCATATTGTTGTTGAAGGTAAATTTTTTATTATAATATTATATGTCGATGATTTGATTTTAAATGATGATGAAAAGTTGATCAATCTTGCAAAGAGGATCTTGCAAGAGAATTCGAGATGAAGGACATGGGACTGATGTATTATTTCTGTTGGAATTTATTAGTCTAACTATTAGAAATCCTTCATGTACTTTTAGATTTATTTCTTCCTACTTGTTCTGTTAATTAAAAAGTTATTTACCATGTAAATACTCAAAATACATATAAGTACAGTCTCAACACATACAAATCATCAACTAAAGAAAAAAAACAAGCACACAAGTGACACCATTATTTTTTGGACTAATGTCCCTAGAAAAACCCAATGCGAGAAAACCGGTGCAACTATATGAGGGTTTTATTATTAAGCAGTTTCACAATACAATCTAAGTGCCAAAAATGGCTCACCCAACAAAGAATTCCCTCGACAGTACTACCTCCCATTCAGAGATAGATATCAGCCCCAATCTACCCCACGAAATCTCCCAGTGTTAACCTCTAGGGTCTGCTTCAACCTCTCCGACCCAACGTCAACCCAGCATCAGCCTATTTGGCCCAACGTCAACCTCTCGGGGCGCTGCGTCAACCTATGGAGCCTTTGCGTCTCCTACGTTGGCCCTTCGCAAGCCCTGCACAACTCCTAGATACCTCTGCGTGGCCTCTGGTTACTTCTGCGTGGCCTCTGGTTACTTCTGTGTGGCCTCTAGCTGGCTCTGCGTCAACCCTCTCCCGGTTTCTGCGCTGATGCTCTCGATAATATCTCTGCCTCTCTGTTGCTGCATTCACTACCCCTCAGCTACAACTCAGATCTCTCCTTCAATTTCTTCAGCAAGCCCTGCCCTAGAAAATCAAATTCTTGATCAGCTCGGTGTGTTCTCCAGGTGACCCTCAAGCCTCCTCTTATACTTTTCTCATTGACATTTCAACAGCCGAGATTAAGTCCTTAATCAATGGATAAGATTAGATTTGGCTTGATCCATGACTTTTGGACCATTCTATCTCAGTTTTATATTAATTCACATTAATATTTTATTTTCCCTAAGTTTAGACTTTAGGACTCCATTAAAAAAAATTATTATTTTAATATCTCCCAAGTTGGTTAGATTCTACCCAAACCATTTCTGGGTATTGGAGATCTCATGTGCTTTATCCTCTCCACCAATTTTCTTGGCTAGAGCACATCTGATGCTACCCCAAATAAAAAATTCCCTCGGTTTGGAAGTATGGAAATGAGATGGGGAATTGTTTGTCTCTCAGGCAAAGTATGCCAACGATATATTGAACAAGTTTCGCATGGAGAGTAGCAAACCCATGGACACTCCTCTAGTAGGTAGTTGGAGGAAAGAGGACGCCACTTCAGGTGAGGAAGTGGTGGCCACTATTTACAAGAAGTTTGTGGGTTCAATCATGTATTTGGTGAACACACAACCATACATGTGTTATATAGCTAACCAGCTTAGTCAAGCAATTGCTAAGCCAACCAAACTGTATTGGAAGGCAGAAAAACATGTGTTGAGACACCTTAGAGGCACTACTCAGTATGGTCTTTGGTAAAGACGGACAAATGGAGTGAAGCTTCAAGGCTTCACAGATGCAGATTGGGAGGGTAGTCCATCAGATTAGAAGAGCACTTGATGAGGAGTCTTCAGTATTGGGTCAACAACAGTTTCTTGGTACAACAGGAAGCAGAGATCAGTTGCACTCAGTTCAGCAAAAGCAGAGTACATGGCTACTAGTCAAGCAACTTGTGAGGCTATATGGATGAGGAAGATTCTTGTTGGGTTATTTAGTCAGATGATGGATCCTACTATGATTTACTATGACAATCGGAGTTATATCAAACTCTCTGAAAATCCAATTTTTCTTGATCAATCCAAGCATATCGACATCTAGTATCACCATCTACAAGATTGTGTGTAGAGGCAGATCATGTTTCTCAAGTACATTCCTACAGAGGAATAGGATGAAAATAATTTGACAAAGGCAATGTCAAGAGGAAAATTCGTGTTCCATAGAGATAGGATTGGGGTATCTAATAATCTCTATCTTGTTTAGAGGGAGTGTTGAAAATGGAAACAAGAAAATCCTGATTTAATTTTCCCTTGAATTAAATTAGGAGAAAATTGTAATTCCACATCACAAGACAACTTGTATGAGTTAACTAAGGTAGTTTGACTTAGTTGGATTAGTTAATTCTAGTTGAGGGCCTAACTTGAGTTGCGTAGAGTGATTCTTAAATTTTAAGAGCCTAGGTTGAGTTTAATCTGAGTTGTATTAATTTAATTTAGTTAAACTGAGTTAAATTGAGTTAAACTAGTTCCAACTCTTGGAGGAACTAGTAGGAGGTCTAGCAATGGGGTGCAGCTTCAATGTTCAACCAGTTAACTGATCAATTTTCCTAAACTAACTCATGCATGCATGAAATTTGAGTTACCCAGTTGAGATTGGATTTCAAGGGCAAGGTACTATCAGTTATATAGTTATCCAAGTTGTACAAGTGGTGCATGCAGTCATAGAAGGGCCTACAGGGATTACTCAGTTATGGATGAGGAATTTTCCTAAATAACAGGGGTTAATTCCCAAGGAAACAATGTAAGGAAATAGTGAATTGGGAGAGCTGAAATTTGGTTAAGTATTGACCAGAGGCAACTTGTGAGGTAGTGATATAGATTATACTTGTGCAGAGATTGTTCAGGCTTGAACAAGCATTGTATTTCTTCTCTATTTTCTGAGTAATGCAATACATATATATAGTAAGCAATTTTGAGAAGTTTCTTTCCCCTAGATATATCCTCATGTATGTGTGTTAATTGATTCATGTCGCATGTGATTAATATTGCTTCTCAATCATGAATTGCTTTACACAGATGAGTAGAGTAGATTTGAGTCATATGTTCAGGAGTAGTATTGAATCTACAATTAATTTCTACATATACAATTAATAATAAAGTTAGCATACTATACACATATCTAGGATTTAATTATCATATACTACAGACTTATATCAATACTTACTTGGGTAAGCCCTACATACAAACATCAATATATCAAAGTTAGATATGCAACAATTTTAATCAGGCTAGGGTTTCGATTATGCGGAAGAATACACACCTAGGGTTTCATTCCTAGGATCTCATTTTAGCTAATACAAGGGTCTTTCTCATAAACCTTAATTCACCAAACCCTAAAATATAGGGTTTTGACTTATTAACAACAAACCCTAACTTATCAAACTCTTAAAGATCTATGGTTTCTGTTAATAACTAGGGCAATAACAACAAACCTTAGAAGACTAAGATTTTGCCATAACAATACCAAATCCCAAAACATCAAAAAAATAAAATTTTCATTATAGGTTCTAGATTTTATCAATAACCCTAAGAGGACTATGGTTTCAACATTAATAACATTGGCATCTCCTTATCATCAGGAGGCTAGGATTTTACAGTGAACCCTAAAGGTTAGGGTTTCACAAAAATGAACAAATGACAAGAGATATTATAACAAGGGTAGATTCAATTTGATTATTAATCACCCTAAAAGGAATCTTTATGATTCAAAATCCTAAACATAAAGATGTTAGTAATATAAAGCAAATTTCAAATGAGAATAATCATACCTTTTGTATGCAAAAAACCTTGCAACAAAAATTGTGATCTAAGACATACCTTGAGTTGTTCTTTAACAAACCTTTTACTTTGAAGGGGATTTTTCTGAAACATAACTTCTTTCAAGATTCAATTCTATCCTTTAAAGTCTCCTCCGCAACCTTTGTATCTCTTGCAAGTTTTCCTACCAAGGGAAATGCATCAAAGGATTATGAGTATATAATACAAACAAATCAAGATGTGAGGAGAAAACCAAACATAAAAGAGGAAACAAAGAACAAGATACTTATCTTTGGTAAAATGGTGAGGGCTCCCTCTAATCCAATCCTATTGAGGGATACCTAAAACTTAAAAAAATAATTCAAGAACTTCTAACAAAGCATATTAGACCTAAGAATTTAAAAATCAAAACATAAAAGAAAACATTGCAACACTTAAAGTAGTAGACTATAGGAGAATACTTAATAGTATAAGTCTTTAACTTATGACTCTTAAATCTTGTTCTTCTTTGATGGAGCTTCTTCTGCGACATATGCATGATCTATTTCTCTCTTCTTGTTCCTTACATTCTCAGGACAATGACTTCTATAGTGACCCAGCTTATGAAAATTGTAGCATTCAAACTTGGATAGGTTAACTTTATTCCTGGGTCCTTTGAACTTCTTGATAACTCCCTTCTTCTTGTGTTGAGCAGTGTAGGCATTCAAAGTTTTGATTTCTACACCCTCCTTGTTACTTACTAATGCAAAGTGGGCTTCTTCTTGACTACAATAATTTTACATGTATTCAAAGTTATGCATGTCTTTCCAATTATTGATCCTTGAGGCAAACAAGCTCCAAGATTCTGGTAGACCTAGTAGAGCAGTGATTACAAGTTCCTTTTTTGGCACAACTTCATTGATGGATTGTATTTCATCTATTACTCTAGATATCCGTACAAAATATGATGATACAATGTCATCCTTTTTCATTTTCATTGTTCTTAGTTCATTCTTGAGACTAGCTGTTTGACCAATGTTCTTGATATTAAACAATTTGGAGAGGGGTTCATACATTGCTTGTGTAGATTCTATATTAGATATGTAAGGGATGAGATTTTCCTTCACTCCATTTACAATTAAGTTCATGGATAATATATTAGTTTCCTTGTACTTTTATCTTCATGCTTCATCTTTTGGTTCCTTGACTTTTCCTTGAACAAAATCCAAAACTTTATGTCTTGCAAGAATAAGATCCTTTCTTTGAGGTTTCTGCGAGTCTCATTATTATTTAGATTATCTTCTGGATACATCGCATAAGGTTTCTTTTTCATCGACGTTTCGAACCAGCAACGGTGGTTCATCTTCAGGATGTGAAAGATTATTGAAAGACTGGTCTTATTTTTCACTTATATATATAGAGATGCTTAGCTGACAAATACGAGGATTTAATTGAATTATTTCTATTTTTAATTTGTTTTAAAAATTGTGATAAAATTAATTTAATTATTCTTTTTTCCTTTTAGGTTTATGGTTATATTAATTATATAATTTAATTATTTATATTTTAATTAAAATACAAATAATTAAAATATAAATAATTAAATTATATAATTAATATAACGATAAACCTGAAAGGAAAAAAGAATAATTAAATTAATTTTATCACAATTTTTAAAACAAATTAAAAATAAAAATAATTCAATTAAATCCTAGTATCTGTCGGCTAAGCATCTCTATATATATAAGTGAAAAAGAAGACTAGTCTTTCAATAATCCTTCACATCGTGAAGATGAACCACCGTTGTTGGTTTCAAACGTTGATAAAAAAGAAACCTTATGCGATGTATCCGGAAGATAATCTAAATAAAAATAAGATCCATTCTCAAGCCTTGTAGTTGGAGACTCCTTCTAGCTTGTTTTCTGACTTCATTGAGTTTGTCATATTGCTATCTTATAATCCTTGAGACCTTCCTTGAAATCCTTTCCTTTATATCTCTCTCTTCATTTATATCATTTATTGCTTGAGACCTTCCTTTTTCCTTCTTCTCACCTTAACTCTTAAACCATGTTAGAAAACTGTAAAGGCGAAAAGATTTTCTTACATTGATAATTACTTGTGAGATTCTTGTGTTCTTATTAACTTTCATATGTTCTTCTTTTATCTTAGTTTCATCAAGAAATTATCAAAACAAAACGAGAAGATCAACGACACCATATGTAGGCACTTAGCCAGGGATAAAACCCCTCTATAGGGGAAAACCTAGTCAAGCTCTTCCACTAGTAAATAAAATTGAGATAGATCAAGACCTTAGACCCAAAAGACATTCCTCCTCCACCAATTCATCCTTCCAAGATGATCCAACAAATTCTTGTAGTCTCTTCTTGTCCAGTAGCTTCAACCCAACTACAATCCAAAATTTTGACCCCTAGCAACTTCAGAATTTCAACCTAGCTACAGTCCAAAGTTTTGAACCCCCTACAATTTTAGAATTCCATCCCTTCCAGTAACCCAACAACTTTTCATGTGTGAGAGAGACAAATATTTTCTACTCCTAGTGCTTGACAAAGACCTCCTTTTTTGTTGGCCCTTTCTTCCTCCTTTCTTGAATTTCACACTTTTTCTTGGCCCAAAAGATTGCAGATCGAACTTTGATGAGTGAGTTCTCCAAATGAGGTCGAGTTGTTGCCTTTGTATAGGATATTCTCCCCCCCCCCCCCACAATTAGGTCAACTTAGTGCAGGAGGCCTAAATGATCTATTTTACATAAAAATAAATTTCTTCTTTGATAGATGAAGCCCAATAAGGGTCTTTTACATTATAACATGGAAAAGGACACTTGATATAAACCCTAGAAGCCTACAATGGAGGATTTTACCTATAAGCAATTGACCCAAGCATGAAACCCATGCTTTAATAGTCAATTTATTTTATAATAAAAAGTCTTTTTTCTTTCCTTTGATAAATACACTACATCATGACTCAAATACAATTATGAATATCGACACTAGTTACATTTTCAACACAACTATGGGATCATTCTTGTTCCCTATTGTAGCTAACATTGTTATGGAGAACTTTGAAACATTAGCCCTTGAGACCTTCCATTTAAAACCTAGATTTCAGAAAAAGTTTGTTGATGACAACTTTGTTATCTGGTCCCATGGTTTATTAACACCCCAATAATTCCTTTCCCATCTACATTTCCCCTGACATCCAGTTCACTATGGAGCTCAAAGAGAACCATTCCCTCCCCTTTCTTGATGTCCTTGTATCTAGCCTCCCTAATGGCACCCTTATTCACCAAGTCTATCAAAAAAGGACTCACACCGATAGGTGACTTCATGCCAACTCCCACCATCATCCTTCTCAAAAATTTGCAATGCTCAAAACCCTTGTTACTAGAGCCATTCAGATCTAATCTTCCCAAATTTCCCATTGAAAAAGCTCATATCACCAAAGTCCTTAAATCCAATGGTTACTCCACATCCCAGATCAACAAGGCCTTTCATTATGTTCTCCACCCCCAACCTAAAAGCCATTCCAGTAACCCTCCCTTATCCAAAGTAACCCTGCCCTACATTCAAGAGGTTATCAATCATATTTCCAAAATTCTATCTAAAAAGAACATCAAGACCTTTTTCAAACCCCAAAAAACTCTTAGCCAACTTTTTAGATCAACCAAGGACAAGAATGAACCTATCATATGTCTTGGAGTCTATGAAATTCCTTGCTCCAATGGAATGTCTTACATAGGAAAAACTAGTAGATCCTTCAAATCTCGGCTCAAATAACACATGGTTGACACCTACCATAATCGTACGCTAAATCCGCCATTGCTAAAAACGCTCATTCTACAAATCATCTTATTTGTTTTGATAAAACAAAAATCTTAGCCTCTACCCCCTTCCACTCCACCCATATCATCAAGGAAACCCTAGAGATTGAAAAACATCCTAACAACATTAATTTGGAAAATGGATACCATTTAATCCATTCTTGGAATCCAACTATCCATTCCTTATCCTCTAAACCATGCCCTTCTAATCCCTCTAATAGAAATTCTAACCCGTCTTAAACCCCACCCCTTGCTCATCTTCTTCCTTTCCTTTTCTTAATCCTTTTCCTATCCCTTTCTTTCTTTCTTCTTGTTCATTTAATATTCTTTTTCATCCAAATTTTTTTATTAATTTCCACTCCCTTTACTTCCTTCTTATAAATAGATCTTCAAGTTTAAATTTAGGCATCATTTCTTTATTAATCTTAATCCTTTTCTATATATTTCTTATTTAATCATTAATCTTCCTTCCTTAATCAAAATATTTTAATATAATTCATCAATACTACCTTCACTCTATATTGACCCATTGTAATTTCACCAATTCAACATCATTTTAATTATTATTTTAATATATTCTAATCTTATCCCTTAATTAAATATAATATAATAATTTATAATCCATTAAATTTCATTCAATCTAATAATAAATTAATATATGTGTATGACTTATTATTCTCGTTTCTTAACAAAACAATTTATTTTTAAATATTTGATTATTTGACATTATTCTTTCATTTTATCCTTTTAACCATTTAATGTATTTTACCCACTTTCATTCCTCTATTTTTAATATTTTCACTTTTCCTTTCAATTTAGTCGATATTAATTATTTAGTCAATGATCAATATTAATTATTTAATTAATGATCGCATCATTTTCACTTACCCTAATGGTTATATTATTATTCCATTCTCTATTTAATTTAGTCTAATTCTCTTCACATCATAAAAAAAAGCTTCATGTCCCTGAAGATGAGTGAATTTTTCACCCGAAACATTGGGCACATCAATGAACACAACACACAATTTACCAGAAGTTTTCGTCAACATCAAGTTATGGACTGTGAAAATATTCATGCCAAAATTATAAAACATTTCAAGTAGTTCTTATTATTTTACATTTCGGTCATTTTTCAAGTATATTAAAAGGTCAATTTAGTTTAAAATCTAGCAAATATTTGTTGAAATTGCAAATTTAAATTGTATACTCTACATAATCCACATGTCCAAGGAGACTTTCAAAGTATTGTATTGATTAATGCATTCCAAAATGGAATTTAAAATCTCTTTAGGTGCAATTATTTTTTGAAGTTTTTCACTCTAAAAGAAGTTTGTATATCAAGAGATTTGATCCCTCTTGGCACATGGTAGATCCATGGTTAAGATGGATCGATTCTAGTATCTAGAGGAATCGACAACTGGGTTGGTCTCGTACTCGCATGCTACAAGGTCAATTCCAACCGCTGTCACTGTAACCTTTCATGAGGTGCAAATTTTTTTTCAAGTTTTTCACTCTAGAAGAGGTTTGCATATCAAGAGATTCAATCCCTCTCGACAAATGGTAGATCTATGGTTAAGATGGATCTATAATGATATCTAGAGGAATTGACAATTAGGCTAGTCTCATACTTGCATGACACAAGGTCAATTTTGTTGAGAAGTGTAGAAAGAAAGGCTCAAATTGACTTGCCTTAGTCAAATTGAGCAAATTCGAAACTTTGACATTAGCAGACAACTTAGAGGCAGTTAACTGAGGTGAAATGGCTCTTGTCACTTAGTTAACTCAGTAATTTCGAGTTAGTGAGCTTGGAGTTCAATTTGCATGTGTTGATTGCTAATTTATAGCAATCCGGTTCAGTTAGATTGAGTTGTACTCTGTTAAATTGGTTCTAACAGTTAATAGAACTAGTGGAAGGTCAGTTGTGTAGTGGGACAACAATCTAATTCAGAGATCATCCAATTAACTAATCAATCAACCAAAATTAACTCATGCATGTAAGTTATTTGAATTGCTCAATCGTGGTGGAGATTCCAAGGCAGTGTAACATCAGTGTAAACTAGTTCTGAGTGTACATGTGTTGCATGCAATCAATGATCAGTCCTTGAGAATTGCGTAAGCATTTTGGAGGAAATTCATAAGGAATAGGGGTCAATTTCCTCAGGGATTGTACAAGGATATAGGAGCTTAGGTGGGGGAAGAAATTGATTAAGTCTGGGTCAACGGGTTATCACTTGGTAGAGAGAACAAATATTCACTTGTAGGTGTTGCTCAGAGAGAGTAGGGACTTGTAATTAGTTTCTATATCAAATGATTAAGCTAAACAAGGCTTAAGGGGTTTTTAGTAGTTGCTTTCCCTTAGATACATCTGTGTTCTTATGTATGTGATTGATGAATGTTTGCAAATATTGTTCTAAATTGTGAATTAATTTCCGTAGAGAAGTAGAGTAGGATTGTGTATCATGATTTATATTAAATTTATTTAGTTGCAATTCTATCACCATATTTCCACATGGTATGAGAGAAAGATTCACATTAGAACAAGAATTTCGAAGTTCTTCCTTAGGAGGTTCGAATTTGTAGCTTCATTGTAGTAGAATTTCTTCAGAGTTGGGAGAATGACCTTCAGTGGACTGAGACTCAAGTATGCACTTTAACGAAGCTTGAATTTTATTGCTTGGAAGGATCGCATGGAGGCAATACTTGATGACAATGGCTTGCTAGAATACATCAAGAAATATGTTGTAAACCAGTGGAATCTGATTCACAAAACCATGACCAATGGAAGAAATATGTATCCAAGATGAGGAGAATAATTCTAGAAAGAGTGAGAGATCTCATAGTCTCAAATCTCCATGGGAAAGAAACTCATTTTGCAATGTGGACAACACTAACTGAGATTTTTGAAAACAATAGTGATGATAGAAAATTGGCCCTCAAAGACAAACTTCGAAATATTAGAATACAAAAGAATGAATCTGTGGTTTATTACCTAACCAGGTTCACACAAGTTTGTGATGAATTTGGAGGAGTTGGGGAGAATGTTTTCAGATGGTGAATGAGAGAGAGAATTATTGAATTGGGAATACTTATGGTCTGATTTTGTACAAGAAGAAATAAGGTGAAATACCAGAGATGAAGATTCATCTAAGGGAGAGGATGAAGAAAATTTTGCAATGGTTGGAAAGGGGAAGAAGGGAAAAGGGAAGATGTCTCAAACCAACTAAGGGGGAAAGAAGAAAAACTTATCTAAAATAAAATAATTCAATTATCATGAATTCAGGCACTGTGTGACAAAGTGTCCACACAAAAGTCTAGCAGGAAGAACTTAGGAGGAGCAGCAAGTGAAGCGTTGGCTTCACAGTTTCAGCTAGACTCTACCCTGATCGAATGCATTTCCAGTGCTGTGATGGGGAGTGTGTGGTACTTGGACTTCGGTGCCCCATTCCACATGATAGGGCGTAGAGATATTTTCAACGACCTAGAGGAGAAATATCTCTAGATGCATGTTGAACTTAGGGACGACGAAAGGTACAGTGCTACCAAGATTGGTACAATAACCTTTAAGAGGGATTTGAGATCCCCTCTTAGCCTCAAATATGTGATGTTTGTACTAGGTCTGAAAAGGAATCTCATCTTTGTAGCAGTGTGGAATATTTTGGCTATGATGTGATCTTTAACACAGGGAAATCCTTTCTGAGACATGTAGCTACCGGACAGGTGAAGTAGATCAGGGTTCGTGTGAAGAACCTGTACAAGATGGATGTGGAAGATTGCGTTGTATTAAACAATAAGGCAAAGAAAGTGCATAGTCGTGATGTCAAAGGACTTTGGCACAAAAGACTTGGTCATTTGCACCATGGTTCCCTCAAAATTATGCAACAAATAACCACTAACCTCCCTAAAGGATCAACTGAGAAATGAAATGTATGCAAGGTTTGTACCTTGGGGAAGTATGTGAAATCCACATTCCATGATCGAGACAAAAAAGAAAATGCAATCTTGGAGAGAGTCCACTTTGATGTTTGTGGACCCTTCTCGACAGCCTCCACTGCCAAACATGAGTACTATGTTATTTGTATTGATGGTTTCTCAAGAAAGTACTAGATCTTCTTCATGTGGAAGAAGGATGAGACATTCTCAAAATCTGTAGAATTCAAAGAACTAGTGGAGAAAGAGACCGACAAGAAGGTGTAGGCTCTCAAGAGCGACAATGGATGAGTATGTTTCCAATGAATTCAAGGACTTTTGTGCTAAAGACGGAATTCTAAGAGAACTGACAAGTCCCCACAACCCACAATAGAATGGGGTAGCTAAGAGAAAGAACCAGAGCATTGTGGGAGTGGCGAGAGCTATGCTACATGACCAAGGCCTACCATTTCATTTGTGGGCGGAGGCATGTAACACAACAATATACTTGCAGAACCAGAGTCCTCATCAGATTCTTGATTACACAGAAGGAGGTTTTCTCGGGGAGAAAGTCAGATGTGTCTCATTTCGTAATTTTTGGAGCCTCTGTTTACTACCATGTCTCCAAAGATTCAAGGAATAAACTTGAGATGACAACAGAGTTGGGATTTTTTATGGGTTACACCGAAACTCCTCACAATTACCGAGTGTACTTACCCTCCCTCAGAATGACAGTTGTGTGAATGGATGTAAAGTTTGATGAGGAGAAAGCGATGAGAAGCTCTCTTGAGAGGGAGTTTCAAATCCCACCAGAGCAGGGACTTTTGGTTCCAAAGGAGGACCCTCAAGAAGTTATGGAGCAACCAAAAATGGAGGAGAAGAGAGGAGACCGAGTGGATACAACCACTCAAACAGAACCATCCAGAGAAGGGAGAAAAAGAACTAGAGAAGTTGATAGATTGGTGAAGGATGTGACGCAGGCAAAGAAAGTCACCTGAGAGGTACACTAGCTACATGGCTCTAATGACTGATCTTGTAGAGATTGAGCCATCCTCTTTTGAGGAAGCAGTGGAGCAGCCAGTTTGGGTTGATGCAATGGTGGAATAATACGAATCCATCATAAAGAACAGTGTTTGGGAAGTGGTCCCAATACTAGCAGAAAAATCAGTCACGGGTTCAAAATGGATCTTCAAGGTTAAACATGTAGCAGGCGGAACCATAGAGAAGTATAAGGCCATATTTGTGGCTAGGATCATGTGAAGTTGAGGGAATTGACTATGAGGAAACATTTCTCTTGTAGCAAGGTATTCATCCATTAGATCAATTCTTGCACTGGCAGCACAGATGGGGTTGAAGATCCACTAGATGGATGTAAAAACAACATTTCTCAATGGTGTTATTGAGGAGGTGTACATTGAGCAACCCGAACGATTTGAGACCTTTGTGTGAAATTTTTTGAATCTAACACATCAGAAACCTCTACTGCAATATCTAGTTTATTATCTCCTACTTGTTCTTTACATTAACAAGTTATTTATATGAATAAAATATCGAAATAAACACAATTGCAACCTTCACAGACATACAGATTAGCAACTCAAATAAACTAAGACAACACAAGGGACACCGTTATTTTTGGACAATCGTCCCCGGAAAAACCCAATTCGGGAAAATCGGTGCAACATATATGAGGGTTTTACTATTAAGAAGATTTATGAATACAACTAGGGTGTCAGAAATGGCTCACCCTTCAGAGAATTTCCTTAACAGTAATACCTCTATCCGGAGACAGATATTTCGGTTGATCAACAACCGGATGAACAATCCCACAATGACTCCAGTTGTTCCTTGTGCTGGATAGTGAAAGCTAATCCACGCACTCCTTTGGAACTGCATTACCCTTCAAGGACTACGTCACCCTCCTATGACTCTGCGTCAGCTGATCAAATCTCAGTCTAGCCCACGAATTTACCTCAACGCAGCCTCTTCACCCCAACATCAACTTTGCATTCCTCTACGTTTTCTAGATCAGCCTCTTCGGCTTCTATGTCAGCCTCTTGGCCCTCAGTGTCCTCTGCGCTGGCCTCCTCAGCCTCTGTGCCAGCCTTCCTAGGCTCTGCGTTATCTCTCTAGCACTTTCTTTGCCTCTCTGATATGTATTCTCGGCCTCCTGCTAAACTACCCCTCAATGTAACACATCACTAACTCAATTTCTCAACAAACCTTGCCCCAAAAAATCGAATTGACTGATATCTCTTGGTGTCTTGGTGTGTCTCCAACTAACCCTCAAGCCTCCTCTTATACTTTTCTTGTTGATGATTCAACGGTCGAGGTTAAGTCCCTAATCAATGGTTAAGATTATATCTAGCTTGATCCTTGTTATTTAAAACTTTCTTACCCATATTATATTAATACACATTAATATTTTAATTTTCCTAAGTTTAGACTTAGGAACCCCATCAAAAATATTAATTATTTTAATATCTCTCCATCCGGGTGGAATTTCCCCAAATGATTTCAGGGTCTTGGAGATCTCATGTGCTTTACCCTCTCCACCAATTTTCATGGCTAGAGCACATCCGATGCTACCAAAAGATCAAAAATCCCTCTTAGCGAGGAATGTGCTCTAGTAATGCTTCACCATAGAAACATCACACTGATCCTCCGCATCGGTAGCTGTGTTGATGCTTGGCTTTCTGCCTCACATCCCCTCCACTGTTGTTTCCTATATTGCTGCCCATGACACTACCACTTCCATTGCCACATTTATATTTCATCTCCCTCTCAACATGCTACATCATGCTAATCATCACACCGCCACTGCTAACTGTTGCACTGCAACTCAGTTACTGAGAAGTAAGTAACTGAATTCACCCAAATACTGACATCTCGGTCAGTCTAGAAGCCTCGTGATGCTGAAGTTGCCTTTGTTGCTATCTTGTGCTCCCTCTGCTGCCACTGCACTGCTGCAAACACCTTTGTGCCCTTCGCATTGTTGCAACCTCTACCGCTCTACCTCAGATTTCTACACTCTAGCCCTGCCTTGCCGCTCCACCACACTCTGCTCCACCCGACACCTATCATCATGCTATTGTTGTTAAGGGCTCCCGTAGCCAAATGTGATCCAAGAGTTTGGGCACCTCAAGGATCTTTCTCCTGCATGTAGTCCTCCTGACTACAACTCGATGTCACCCCACCTATTCTGTAGAGGTGCATGAGCACTCATGGCACAAACGTCATCAGTATCGACATCCTTCTCCGCCTTAGTTGGAACTACCTTTGAATCAGAAGCTGCTCCCTTGCCTTTCTTCCTCGGGCACTGAGATGCATAATGTCCCAGCTCCCCATAGTTGAAGCACTTGACCTTGGAGATGTCCTTCTTCTTCCTCTTCCCTTACTGTCCCGCAGATGCTAGAGCCGCATCCTCCTCCTCCTCTTTCTTGACTCGAACTCCCTTACCACTACTCCCCGCCTTGGTCATCCTCCTTATCGCTTCATATCGAAGATTTGCCCACATCTCCTCCCAACTGGGGAGAGTCGCTTTGCCCAAGATGCTTGGAAAAATGTCTCCCAGTCCTCAAAGACTGCATTCAAAGCAGTCCTGACCATAAACTATGGATCCGGTGTAGACCCCACAGAAGTAAGCTAGTCCCAAATTTCTTGCAACCTGAGGAAGGGATCTATCTCCTCTCCCTTCTGCATCTGATATGAGCTCAGCTAATTCTCCAATAGCATCTTTCGCTGCATGGAAGATCCCTGGTATAAGGTGGTCAGGATGTCCCACATATCCTTTGTTGTGTTCTTCTCAGCAATATGTGTTATGACATGATCTTTGACCCCGTCTAGGATCATGCATTTCGCCCTCGCCTAGGCCTCCTCATACTTCTCATTCTCAGCTAGGTCAACTAGGATAGCTACTACTTTCCAAGCATAGTCCTTGATGCGATGTCTATCTAGGACTGCCAGGATCCTGGCCTTCCAGATGACAAAATTGGAAACACCGTCCAATCTGTTCTGATCCCTTAGTCCATTCACTGCCATCTACTCCTCTTCGGGACTCTCCCTCCTGTTAGTGCTTGAGATTTCACCATAGGCTGAGGAAGGTAAACCTTCAAGGCAACATCAAACCATTTCACCTCGTAGCTAGCCCTACGGGGTGTGAGAAGGCTCTCTCCGGTCAAACTCGGTAGATCGTTCAATAGGATGAGCTGACCCAATTAGGAACACTGATATTAGGCTAGTAAACTGATAAGGAGGGTTGATTTAAAGTTTTTTGGGGTTTTTGGTGGCAATTGGAGGGAGTGCAATTCAGGGTGCGAGGATTTGACACAGTTTCTGCAGGTAGGTCTTTGGGGCAAGGTAGGAGTTTGCGCTGATGCCTTTAGCTGAGATGGATGATCAAGGAAGAAAAAAAGAAGCTAAAGAGGGCAAAAAATGACTTTGAATCCTCTCTAGACAGTGGAAAACATAAACATTAAACAAATTTGAAAGTTGAGCATGGCAAGCATGAATTCAAACTTTATCACTTCATTTGTTTAATAAGATGCAGTAAAGAAAGAGATGGAACACATAAACACACTTACAATTACAATAAGAGAACACACCATCAACGCAAGAGTCCACAAGAATCCCAATGATGTCTGCAAAACCCTGGTCTTCCCTTTCCTCAAATTGCAGAGATACAAGTAAAATATACAATAGGAGCTTCTCCCTCAAGAGTCCAACCATGAAAATGAGCAAGAGAAGGCATAATATAGATGATCTAAATCCTTTCCCCACCTCTAGGGGTCGAGCTCAGCTTCCTAGGAGCTGTTTCAACTAATTCCAAACTAAGCACTAGATAATAGGCAGTCAAAACAACTTGCCTCTAAAACTTAGGAAACCTATCCATGCATTAAATATTTACCATTTACATTCAAGAAACTTCTAGAAGTGATCAAGGAGAGTAAAAGTATCTTAGAGCCATGAAAGTTACATAAAAATCCATGATTTACATGCCCAAAAAGGTAACCCAAGTCAAAAATGCACTTTTCTGGCCGAACTGGTCAAAATAGGCAAAATTCCCTGACATGTAGCGCACATGTGCCTGACGGGTAGCGCACATTGAGAGGCCTGTTTGAGGGCCTTTCCGGTGTCCAAATCAGGTGCAAGCTAGCTCATTGGAAAGGTCTGCGAGTCTTCTTTCCAACCCCACCGGAATTTTTGAATTTGGAGTTCATTTGACCCCTCAAAACTCAATTCTCCCAAGACAGCTTTCTGCAACTCAAAATAGGGGCAGAAAGTCAAAATTTGCGTGTGTTTTGACCTTTTGGAGGCCCAAATCTCCATAAAAACTGAAGTCCATCCATAGGTAGGTGTAAATTTGCATGAAAATTCCAAAAATGCTGATTTTTTCCCGTTCTGAGTTGCCCCCATGTAGCGTAGCGCACGGGGCGCTACCCGTTAAAAGGCCAAAACCTGTCAATTTCCCAAAAATGTCAAAAATGCCTCAAAACTCTCAAAATTTCTTGTGCTAGCTGCTAGGAAGAGGCTAATGAGTATCATGGTGAGTGAGAGAGGCCTCAGCCAAGATACGGAGTGGGTTGGCCTTCTTCTTCTTCCCAAGAGCTTCGGTCAACCTTCTTTGGAATATTTTCATCTTCGCCTTGCAAACATGCATCCTTGCCCAATAATGATTTTTCATGTTTCTCAGCAGCTTCTTCTCTTGGTTGGCCTTAGCCAACAGCCTCTCCAAGTGTGCATTGACCCGGATGAGCATGGATTCTCTCTCAGCAGGTAATAGATCATCGGGTCTTCTTCGGTTCAGGACTCGGTCAGTACGAATCCTCCATAACTCATCAAGTACTTTCTCCTCCTCTAACTGTTTGTTCCACTACTCTAGGTAGGTGATGGTCCATTGGGCACCCTCAAGTCTCCTCTGTAAAACATCATTTTCAGCCCTAAGATGCTGAATGATCTCCTTCACCTCTTGGCTAGGAGAACTGGCCTCGAGATCAATCACTGGATCCTCATGAATCATGGGCTCTTTGCCCCTCTGCAGTTCCTGTGCTGATGAAGAAAGTGAAGCCCCTTCCACCTGATGTGGAGATAACACTCGCTGATCTGAAGATGAAGGCGAGACCCCTTCCACTTGCTGTGGAGAAAGTACTCGCCGAGCTGCTGCAAACAAGGCCCTTGGGCCTTTCTGATAGGTGACCCGAGGTGAGGAAGCTACATGTCTTGGAACAGTGATCTCTGGCTGGTGAGATGGACCTCCCTCCTCATAAATGACCTCTGGCTCAGGCTGTGGCTGTGGTGGAGCTATGAATAATTCATGAGAGATGAACTCTTCCCATGGAATGCCCTGCTGGCTTAGCTGATGGGAAACAATGAGCTGGATGAGACCAAAGTGATATAAACTCGTAAATTGCTGGGCTGGGGTCTTCCTCTATAATATAGGCACCATCCTCTGAATATTCTGGAAGAATAAAACTGGGATGTTCATCATCCTCACTCGGGTGAAGTGCATCAACAGACGGATGTGATAAGAGTACACCAGTGAAAACCTGCCCTCACATGTAAAGTAACGCATGATGAGTCTCAAGATCGGAGCATACTCCCTCCGGAGAAATCTGAAAGGAAAAACCCCCGACAAGTGTCTCATGAAGGCTGGCATGACATATGGCTCAAAATGAACATAATCCAACACTTTGCGCTTGGGCCAAACCTCACCCACATTTGGTATCCCAGTAGCCTCTGAAATCACTTACGGAGACAACACAAAGTTCACACCTGCCAGAGTGACCTGCCCATCATGAAGGTGCAAAACAAATAAGCGGGCCAACTCCCTGTGGTGCTGGATCTGAGCAAGCCTCTCGCAAAACTGAAAACATGACATATACCGAAAGCAGCTCACTGCCAAAGGACAGGCCTGCAATTCTTCCAATGAGGTGGGTTCCTCTCTCTTAGGACGACCACCTTTGCCCCCCCTACGAGGCCTCCGCTGTACCTCAACCTCTGTAGAAGAAGACTGGTCATCACCTTGCCCATAGGTCTCGGTGGTTGACATGGTGCTTTTGAGAAAAGTGGAGAAAATAGACAAAGTAAACTGCTGCCCTTGCCTGCAAAAATGCTGAGTTGTATGTTGTTTTCAAGGGGAAAAAATCATGAAGGAAATGTTAGGGGAGGGGATTTTTTTTTAACAAGGAAAGGGAAACATATGAAAACAAGGAATTTTCAAGGGACAATTCACAAACTGTCAAACATATAATCTCATCTTAATCAGCGGGAAATCATTTGCAAAGAAATGTTTTTATTAGGGTAACATGGATAATAATAACCAAGGGAAATGACATGTATGCTCAACAGGGGAATGGGACAGCATAGATAACTCGCTCATTTGATTTCTGTCTTTCAATGTACATCATAAGGCACACTCTGTTTTTTCAAAGGGGTTCATGTACATTTGAGGCTAGGGGAAAAGGGCTTCATTGACATTTTGTCAAAAGGGAAAAGGGGTTTTATTGACAAGGATATTAGGGGATAAAAGGGAAAACATGGTTTTTGCTTTTTAGGACCACAGCAACATTAGTTTTGATCAAATATACATAGCAATATTTCCTTTGCTTTTGTTTATATACACAGCCACATTTTCTTTATTTTTTGTTTTGGCATTTTATCATCATATTGCTTTCTTTTTTTGCATAATCATTTTGTTTTTCTTTCATAGCATTTTGTTCTTTTTGCTGTGTGTGTTTTTACATCACAATGGAGGGTATTTAGGGTTTTGGGAATGTGTTTAGGGAGGGGTAGGGTTTGATACTTGGAAGGAGGAAAATTTCATATTCTTTGCAAATAAGATAAGATAGAGACATATGATGACAATTGTGAAATCAATCGGGAAACATGGAGGGAGCATAAATGGGAAATTAAAACCTTGAAAAGAAAACACCAAACCCTAGCATTATGCCTACATTGACAAGCAATCACCAAAATCTATTTTCTTTGCATTCTTAGTGATAAAACATATAAATGAAAGCTCATCATTCACCATTCATCAATTCATCAAGTGTATAGACCCTACCTCGGTCGATTTTGCAACTTAGAGGGCGTTTGGACAAAATTTGGGGCGATTTTGGTGTTAACAGTTTGACGAGTAGCGCAGGGCACTCAACGGGTAGCGCACAGCCTGACATGTAGCGCCCGTTACAAATTACCACTGCTGGGAGGCGCCTGACGGGTAGCGCACAGCCCAACACGTAGCGCACAACCTCTGACGGGTAGCGCCCCTGAAATTGGTTCAATTTCTTTGCACTTTGCCTCCTTTCGCCTCTTCGCCCTCTCACTTCTTCTTGCAAGCTCTTTGGATGCACAATGAGGGTATTGGGAGGGAATTTGACTCTTTATAAGCTCAATAAAAAAAATTTACTTACCAAACTCACTTTCTAATGTTTTGCCTTGACACTTTCTTTTAACACTGTTTTGAGTTTTCCTTTGTTCTGAATTTGATCTTTTGGGTGTTTTAGCTCCGTTCTTTTTGCAGGTAGACCATCTGATGGACTCTAGGGAGGAGACCAGGGTTATTGCCGGCATTTTGAAGAATTTTTGAAATTTCCTTATTGCTTTACAAAATTGACATGACCTTGGCTTTAAAAACAGGGTTTTTAAATCCAAGGTTTAAATAAGTTGTACATGATGAAAAATATCAATGAAACATATTCACACCTCTCCTTCTGGCTTGCTGGGGACTCATGGACCTCTGACTCATGATCTTGCAATGACATTTGACTGAAACCCTAGACCTAAGACTTTGGACTTCAACACAAAACAAAACAAGTGTGACACAAGTTCATTAACTGATATGACCTGATCCAGCAAAGCCAAGAAGGGAACAAGGATCAGCTCCTCCATCAGTTTTATGGCATGCCTAATGGAATGCAAAACTGACATTGATGAGACACCTACTTATGCATATGCAAAGAGATTTTTTGATCACTGATGGAGGGCATCATGACCGACACTAACATTGGCTCCAATGGGGATGGTGGCTCCTTGGAGGTGCCAAGAACCTTAGACATCTGGGAGAGCAGACCAATGCTTGCTACCATTGGGCGATGGAGTCATTATTTACACCTTTGACACAAAACTTTGACACATTTATTGAATGAAAACTTGACTGAAAACTGACTGAAACTTAACTGAAGCTTGACTCAAACCGAGTCGATGGCAAACTGAAATAACTTGAAAAAACTCACTCAATAGACCAAACACAAATGACTCATGACCGACTTAACTAAAACAAGAGAAGGGCAGCAGTCCATCAAGATGTGAAATCATGATGACAACCACCTGTGTCTCTTACAAGACAATATACATCAAACTATATCAAAATGCCAATGCAACCAATCAAGCAGGTGCCTTCTTGATTGATTCTCCTGATTAGATCTTCTGGTCAACAATACAAACCTATCACTGAGCATCCAAAAACATAGCTGACCATGATCTCCATCATCACTGAACACTGCAATAAACACTATCGATGATGGCTGCAACAAACTTGCTAGAGGATCGTGAAAAACATGAAGATTTGCCACTGCCACCTCCTGCTGAAAGAACAAGGTGTCTTTTGCTTCAATTTCTGATCTGCCTTCCACATGTGCTTCGGTGAAAGTATGCTCATGGGCTTCAAAAAATTCTGAACAAATAGATGAGCAGATCTCCTCTTGAAATAACATTTCAAAACATGAGACATATGAGGAAGAATCTGAAATGGAATCCTGAATGCTATGATCTTCTGTAGTCTGAATGTGTTGTAGGTCATTCTTAAACAAAAAACAATCTTCGAGATTATCAAACATGACAGCCTTATCATCTTTGTGAAAGAAAAAATTATCTTTTTGCTGGTCTACAAAACTGATTATAAGACAGTCATCTTTTTCAAAAGAGGAAGAAGTTTCTCCAACACTTTCCTGACTAGGTGTGCATTGCAAATCTGCTGTAGCTTGGGCTGTAACAGGACCTTTCAAGAGCTGATCTATCTCCTCTTCAGACAAAGGAGACAATGCCTTTTGTTTTCTTCTGCTTAAACAGTAATTATGTTCATATGATAGGGCACTCAAACTATCATTTATTACTGAGCGATTGAAAGGAGATTCATCACTTACTTGCACAAAGATCTCACCTTGCTGTTCATGAACATCTGAATCCAAAACTCTGTCTATGATCTCAACAGTAGAGCTCTCTTTGATGGGTTGCATGCTGCTGTCTTCTGTGGGCAGATCTGAAACAAGCTCTTCTCTTTCATCAATTACAGCCATATGGAAGTCTTCAGCCTGCTGATCTTGACAAGTATCCTCTAAGATTTCTATGTGCTGCTGAAATGGATTCTCATACAGGGCTTCCATGATCTCTTCATCCATGAAATTATCATCTTCATAAAAGTTCTCAAGGCTTTCAATAAAACTATAGGCATGCTTGCAACAGTCTTGAACTAAATTTAATGATGGATAAGATTCTTTATACTTTTCAAAGAACACGGTATGAAAATCCCTTAAACAATAAATTGAAGCAGATGGCAAACTTTCATACCAAGATTGAGCTGTACCTTCCAGAGTGGCCAAGAATATCTTCATCAAGCAATCTTCAGGAAAATCTACCTTCAACTTGCGAATATGCATATGAAATCTAACTAGATGTAAAGCAACATCCTTCTTACCATCATCATTAAATGTAGGCAAATTCCTTGACCAATCTACCTTCGGAATTTTATTTGGAAAACCTGAGATGTGATCTCGGCTCAAGGGAGCATATCTTCTTGCGATTAGGTCCATCATGAAAATCTCACAGCTACTGATCTTCCTGCAGTGAAGTCACCATGAAGCATAGGTTGTTGGATTCTTCAGTGAAAGGAGTCACCAAGTGAATGATTCAGCCTTTCAAGTGTCTGATCGTTGTCCACTATCAACAATCAGATCTGAACTTGATACATGTACTGGGATTAAGTGTCAATGAAGTGCTACGTTCACAAGCTCATGGAGATTGACTGAAGCAGTGTTTATCTACTCACGCTGATGTAAAACAAGAGCGTTTTCGAAGGCTACCTGGCGTAACTTCAGGCTCCGTCTAAGACTTATGAAATAACACGTCAATGAGAAAACGATCAGTTGTTCTCCCTAGTATGGTCGCCACTATGTTAGCGCTTGAGATTTCACCCTAGGCTGAGGAAGGTAGACCTTCAAGGCAACATCAAACCATTTCACCTCGTAGCTAGCCCTACAGGGTATGAGAAGGCTCTCTCCGGTCAAACTCGGTAGATCGTTCAATAGGATGAGCTGACCCAATTAGGAACACTGATATTAGGCTAGTAAACTGATAAGGAGGGTTGATTTAAAGTTTTTTGGGGTTTTTGGTGGCAATTGGAGGGAGTGCAATTCAGGGTGCGGGGATTTGACACAGTTTCTGCAGGTAGGTCTTTGGGGCAAGGTAGGAGTTTGCGCTGATGCCTTTAGCTGAGATGGATGATCAAGGAAGAAAAAGAGAAGCTAAAGAGGGCAAACAATGACTTTGAATCCTCTCTAGACAGTGGAAAACATAAACATTAAACAAATTTGAAAGTTGAGCATGGCAAGCATGAATTCAAACTTTATCACTTCATTTGTTTAATAAGATGCAGTAAAGAAAGAGATGGAACACATAAACACACTTACAATTACAATAAGAGAACACACCATCAACACAAGAGTCCACAAGAATCCCAATGATGTCTGCAAAACCCTGGTCTTCCCTTTCCTCAAATTGCAGAGATACAAGTAAAATATACAATAGGAGCTTCTCCCTCAAGAGTCCAACCATGAAAATGAGCAAGAGAAGGCATAATATAGATGATCTAACTCCTTTCCCCACCTCTAGGGGTCGAGCTCAGCTTCCTAGGAGCTGTTTCAACTAATTCCAAACTATGCACTAGATAATAGGCAGTCAAAACAACTTGCCTCTAAAACTTAGGAAACCTATCCATGCATTAAATATTTACCATTTACATTCAAGAAACTTCTAGAAGTGATCAAGGAGAGTAAAAGTATCTTAGAGCCATGAAAGTTACATAAAAATCCATGATTTACATGCCCAAAAAGGTAACCCAAGTCAAAACTGTACTTTTCTGGCCGAACTGGTCAAAATAGGCAAAATTCCCTGACATGTAGCGCACATGTGCCTGACGGGTAGCGCACATTGAGAGGCCTGTTTGAGGGCCTTCCCGGTGTCCAAATCAGGTGCAAGCTAGCTCATTGGAAAGGTATTCGAGTCTTCTTTCCAACCCCACCAGAATTTTTGAATTTGGAGTTCATTTGACCCCTCAAAACTCAATTATCCCAAGACCGCTTTCTGCAACTCAAAATAGGGGCAGAAAGTCAAAATTTGCGTGTGTTTTGACCTTTTGGAGGCCCAAATCTCCATAAAAACTGAAGTCCATCCATAGGTAGGTGTAACTTTGCATGAAAATTCCAAAAATGCTGAGTTTTTCCCGTTCTGAGTTGCCCCCATGTAGCGTAGCGCACGGGGCGCTACCCGTTAAAAGGCCAAAACCTGTCAATTTCCCAAAAATGTCAAAAATGCCTCAAAACTCTCAAAATTTCTTGTGCTAGCTGCTAGGAAGAGGCTAATGAGTATCATGGTGAGTGAGAGAGGCCTCAACCAAGATACAGAGTGGGTTGGCCTTCTTCTTCTTCCCAAGAGCTTCGGTCAACCTTCTTTGGAATATTTTCATCTTCGCCTTGCAAACATGCATCCTTGCCCAATAATGATTTTTCATGTTTCTCAGCAGCTTCTTCTCTTGGTTGGCCTTAGCCAACAGCCTCTCCAAGTGTGCATTGACCCGGATGAGCATGGATTCTCTCTCAGCAGGCAATAGATCACCGGGTCTTCTTCGGTTCAAGACTCGGTCAGTACGAATCCTCCATAACTCATCAAGTACTTTCTCCTCCTCTAACTGTTTGTTCCTCTGCTCTAGGTAGGTGATGGTCCATTGGGCACCCTCAAGTCTCCTCTGTAAAACATCATTTTCAGCCCTAAGATGCTGAATGATCTCCTTCACCTCTTGGCTAGGAGAACTGGCCTCGAGATCAATCACTGGATCCTCATGAATCATGGGCTCTTTGCCCCTCTGCAATTCCTGTGCTGATGAAGAAAGCGAGGCCCCTTCCACCTGATGTGGAGATAACACTCGCTGATCTGAAGATGAAGGCGAGACCCCTTCCACCTGCTGTGGAGAAAGTACTCGCCGAGCTGCTGCAAACAAGGCCCTTGGGCCTTTCTGATAGGTGACCCGAGGTGAGGAAGCTACATGTCTTGGAATAGTGATCTCTGGCTGGTGAGATGGACCTCCCTCCTCATAAATGACCTCTGGCTCAGGCTGTGGCTGTGGTGGTGCTGTGAAGAATTCATGAGAGATGAAATCTTGCCATGGAATGCCCTGCTGGCTCAGCTGATGGGAAACAATTAGCTGGATGAGACCAAAGTGATATAAACTCGTAAACTGCTGGGCTGGGGTCTTCCTCTGTAATATAGGCACCATCCTTTGAATATTCTGGAAGAAGAAAACTGGGATGTTCATCATCCTCACTCGGGTGAAGTGCATCAACAGACGGATGTGATAAGAGTACACCAGTGAAAACCTGCCCTCACATGTAAAGTAACGCATGATGAGTCTCAAGATCGGAGCATACTCCCTCTGGAGAAATCTGAAAGGAAAAACCCCCGACAAGTGTCTCATGAAGGCTGGCATGACATATGGCTCAAAATGAACATAATCCAACACTTTTCGCTTGGGCCACACCTCACCCACATTTGGTATCCCAGTAGCCTCTGAAATCACTTCCGGAGACAACACAAAGTTCACACCTGCCAGAGTGACCTGCCCATCATGAAGGTGCAAAACAAATAAGCGGGCCAACTCCCTGTGGTGCTGGATCTGAGCAAGCCTCTCGCAAAACTGAAAACATGACATATACCGAAAGCAGCTCACTACCAAAGGACAGGCCTGCAATTCTGCCAATGAGGTGGGTTCCTCTCTCTTAGGACGACCACCTTTGCCCCCCCTACGAGGCCTCCGCTGTACCTCAACCTCTGTAGAAGAAGACTGGTCATCACCTTGATCATAGGTCTCGGTGGTTGACATGGTGCTTTTGAGCAAAGTGGAGAAAATAGACAAAGTAAACTGCTGCCCTTGCCTGCAAAAATGCTGAGTTGTATGCTGTTTTCAAGGGGAAAAAATCATGAAGGAAATGTTAGGGGAGGGGATTTTTTTTTAACAAGGAAAGGGAAACATATGAAAACAAGGAATTTTCAAGGGACAATTCACAAACTGTCAAACATATAATCTCATCTTAATCAGCGGGAAATCATTTGCAAAGAAATGTTTTTATTAGGGTAACATGGATAATAATAACCAAGGGAAATGACATGTATGCTCAACAGGGGAATGGGACAGCATAGATAACTCGCTCATTTGATTTCTGTCTTTCAATGTACATCATAAGGCACACTCTGGTTTTTCAAAGGGGTTCATGTACATTTGAGGCTAGGGGAAAAGGGCTTCATTGACATTTTGTCAAAAGGGAAAAGGGGTTTTATTGACAAGGATATTAGGGGATAAAAGGGAAAACATGGTTTTTGCTTTTTAGGACCACAACAACATTAGTTTTGATCAAATATACATAGCAATATTTCCTTTGCTTTTGTTTATATACACAGCCACATTTTCTTTATTTTTTGTTTTGGCATTTTATCATCATATTGCTTTCTTTTTTTGCATAATCATTTTGTTTTTCTTTCATAGCATTTTGTTCTTTTTGATGTGTGTGTTTTTACATCACAATGGAGGGTATTTAGGGTTTTGGGAATGTGTTTAGGGAGGGGTAGGGTTTGATACTTGGAAGGAGGAAAATTTCATATTCTTTGCAAATAAGATAAGATAGAGACATATGATGACAATTGTGAAATCAATGGGGAAACATGGAGGGAGCATAAATGGGAAATGAAAACCTTGAAAAGAAAACACCAAACCCTAGCATTATGCCTACATTGACAAGCAATCACAAAAACCTATTTTCTTTGCATTCTTAGTGATAAAACATATAAATGAAAGCTCATCATTCACCATTCATCAATTCATCAAGTGTATAGACCCTACCTCGGTCGATTTTGCAACTTAGAGGGCGTTTGGACAAAATTTGGGGCGATTTTGGTGTTAACAGCTTGACGAGTAGTGCAGGGCACTCAACGGGTAGCGCACAGCCTGACACGTAGCGCCCGTTACAAAATACCACTGCTGGGAGGCGCCTGACGGGTAGCGCACAACCTCTGACGGGTAGCGCACCTGAAATTGGTTCAATTTCTCTGCACTTTGCCTCCTTTCGCCTCTTCGCCCTCTCACTTCTTCTTGCAAGCTCTTTGGATGCACAATGAGGGTATTGGGAGGGAATTTGACTCTTTATAAGCTCAATAAAAAAAATTTACTTACCAAACTCACTTTCTAATGTTTTGCCTTGACACTTTCTTTTAACACTGTTTTGAGTTTTCCTTTGTTCTGAATTTGATCTTTTGGGTGTTTTAGCTCCGTTCTTTTTGCAGGTAGACCATCTGATGGACTCTAGGGAGGAGACCAGGGTTATTGCCGGCATTTTGAAGAATTTTTGAAATTTCCGTATTGCTTTACAAAATTGACATGACCTTCGCTTTAAAAACAGGGTTTTTAAATCCAAGGTTTAAATAAGCTGTACATGATGAAAAATATCAATGAAACATATTCACACCTCTCCTTCTGGCTTGCTGGGGACTCATGGACCTCTGACTCATGATCTTGCAATGACATTTGACTGAAACCCTAGATGTTGTTGGGAAAAGTATCCAATACGGAATGACCCTATCCCACTCTAAGGGTGATAGTACCTCAGCAACAACTGAATGCAAAGCTATTCAAGATTACTTCTTTATGAGATGAGAGAGAGAAGAGAAGGATGATCCACTAACCGTTATCTTGCGCTAATGGTTGATCCAATCTTCACTCCTTGCTCTTTCACTGGCCCAGCTACACAAAGATCCTGTAAAAGCACAAGAAAAGGAAACTACAAGAAGCATACATCCATAATCGATTCAGGGATTAGCATAAATCAAATATACAAGCACCAATTCACCATAGAGACACATGCATATAGAAGAACCTCAAATACTTTATTAATGGAAGAAGTAAAGTTCTGAGAGAGTTACAACCATAATAGGCCCAATCCAGCAACACCTCCCAGCAGAAAGAAATCTCCTCTTCACCTCCTTCAAGCAATCACCCAATAGTTCTATACACAAACCAACAGCACTTCCTTACTTGCACAAAATTCCAGCCTCCATAGACCTCATGAGAGAGCTCTATATATAGGAGATTTGGAGAAAGGATGAGTCAGCTTGAGGCTGGCATGAAGCTGATTAGTGTCCTCTCCCACTTTAGTTATTCTTTAGTTCTTGAGTCCACTTGGAGATTCTTGCTTCCACTTGGAGATCAAGACCCTCTTACTCATCACAAGGCGAATTCCTTGACCCAAGTGTCAGTTTGGAAGCTTCCTGGGCAATTGACACCTTGCAGAATGACTGTGCCACTTGGCCAATCTTGCCCAGCGCAGGTAGCCTTCATTAGTTTTGATATTCAGCGCAGGTACAGAGTGGAGCAGTTGACATTCAGCGCAGATGCTCAGTGGAGCAGCTGACATGATCCAGAAACAGCTTGTTTTTTAGTGTTTTCAGGTGGAGAACTGATTTTCAGTGCTGTGGTTTGCTGACCTTGTTCCTCTAGGGGTAGGAACAACATGTTTAGGGACTTTGGATCCCTTGGATTATTGACATTTCATGCTTCATGCTGTTAGGCACAAAAATGTCTATAACAGTTGCCCCCTAAAGTATGAGGTCGTTTATCGGGTGAAATGCTTTATCAGGAGGATCCGAAGTTCATTCAATCGCTGAGAGGTGCCCTGTAATAAAATACAATACAATACATTATTTTTCATTCTGCTTTCATGATCTAGCTGAGGCGGGCATTCCCATGCTCAGCTTTATAAATTCATTTTGGTACATAGAACAGACGATCGTCTGATAGTAGACTGATAATTCTCTGCTGAAATTATCATCCTTTGAGTAGGATGATCATCTGCTGCAATGATGTACATAACAAATGTCTTTATATCCTGAATATATATATCGCAGCCCGGATGGATGAAACTAGATCCGGGGTCTTCAAACTCGTTCGATCTTCACTCTAAGTACAAGTCGATCCATGTGAGAATTGCGCTGAAGTCGAACATGGAAAGACATCGCTTGATTACCGGTCAATAATGTAAACCGTTAAAAAGCGCGAGAGGAATCACCAATAATGACAATGACCCTCAAGGTACTGCAGTACAATTCACGTGGTGTGAATAAAGGACTTGGCGTCGAACACCACGCAAAATCTTCTGGTCGAAGGTCATTAATGTATACCTGTCGCCGGACGTGAGAAACTTTCCATTGAGGCATGCAAGCTTCAAAGTACTGGGGGGTTTGTTCCTAGATCAACTTCTTGGATAATGAGCTGAAGTCGACAAGAAGCGATCTGTCAAAGGAGGGCCTTAATGAATCCCACATCAGTGATACGGAACAGAGCTAATGATTTTAGTGGAGGTGAAAACAATCTGTGAAATATGACTCAGGGTGGCGATCATGGGTGTATGAAGGATAATGTATGGTAGTGGATGGGACACAGTTGACTCTTTCTGAACAACATCTCTTGAACATATAACGACACTGATGTGATGGATCGGTAGCATTACCCCAGATGTGGATGGTTTGGCGAGGACCATGGTGATGAGACCGGTGAATGAAACAACCCAACCCGATGTGATACGGAGGACAAAGTGTCATGTTCAAGAGCGACTTGCTACCATTAAAGCTTTGAGGTTCTCCCAATTTTTCCCCAGTCATTTCTGACCAGTACCTCTTTATTTTTGTCAAGCTTGAGGAGGATAACATATGCTTGTTCTATAACCTGCCCTTCGGGCAAGCCCATCGCTATGTTTTAACGATCCTAGCGATAGGGAAACTCGTTCTCGTCTAAAGACAAGTTTGTCGCTATTTAATCATTTTAACGAGTCTAACGACAAGGAAAACTCGGTCCTTTTCATTTTTAGAGAGTCTGAAAAGGTACAAAAAGTTAACTCCAAAATTCCTTTTTCGTCATCTAATCCCTTAAGTCCGAAAAAGTATAAAACAATACAGAAGGGATGAGTTTTCGATAATTTTAACGAGCCGAATAAAACAAGCGCTCGACCTTTTTGTGCAATAATCCCTCAGGTCCAAAAAGATTAAAATCTAGAGGAGGGATAGCTCTTCCGGTCACTTTAACGAGCTGGAAGGCCAAAACTCGGCAAACTTTTCATATTTTACGAGTCAGGAGAAAAGAGCTCAAAGAAGACTCGTCTTTTGAGGAACGAGTGATAAATAGGGATAGCAGCAGATTCCAGGTACAGGTTGGAATTTTCCAATCACGGCAGTGTCACAAGGATGGCTAAGTGAAATCACTCTTCGCAGCTGTTCCTCAAAATGGGTAAATAATCATATGGAGGTGAACGATTGGCCAAATGAAATGGAGGTGGCGGGTGCAAACACGACCAAGGCTTTTATGGCTAATAAATTTACGATCACAATGGTTATTTACCGGTACTGGGTTCATTTTTTAAAGAGCTTGAATGCGCCAAAACACTGCTCAAAAGCTTATGTTTATTTTTTAACGAGCATGAACTATGACGCTAAAACTGCTCGGATCTCGCTTTTCTATTTTTTAACGAGCATAAATTCCGCGGTAAAACTGCTCGATTATATGGTCACATTTTGATTTTCTACCATTACTAGCTTTTCTCTTTTCAAATATAGTACTGCTTTTTCAATTGCTGCAACAAACTTTGTTAGAAATGAATAATATTAGCATGAAAATGAGATTATAACCCTAATATTTCACTTTAAACTGTGTAAAAAGCCATTAAAAGGTGTTTTTACCTCTCATTTACCATTTCATTTGCATTTGGTTTGTTGGAGCTCTGGAGGTGCCTCTTCCCCCTTGATTTTCACCAGCTGATTCCGGGAGATTCTGCGGACGATTTTCGGTGCCGTCTAGACCAGGTAGGAGCTAAACCCTAGCTCTTTCTTTTCATGGTTTCCTTTTCCTGTTTTTTGCCTGTTTTCTGGTCTTTCTGAGCCCCTGGGGTTTTGCCAGGGCGCCCTAGGATCAGCGCAGGTTTCCCTTTCGAAACCTGCGCTGAAGGTCAAGCTGCCTTAAGGCAGCCTGACCCTCAGCACAAGTGGGAGACTTCTTGCCTGCGCTGGGCTCAAAAAGACTGAGTTTTAAGGTTATTTCTGATGATTTTTCGCCAGTTTTTCATCAAATCAGGAATTCACTCTTTCTCTTGCTCGCTTTGCAGGGAACCTTGAACAAAATGTCCCTTATATGGCGAGAACGAGAACATGAAGAGGAGGACATGATTGCCCTCCATGACCCGGTCACGGTGAATGCGCTGCGGAACTGTGGCCTGCTGATGTTCTTCCGTATCTCTAGCATGAGAGCACAGATTTCTTTACTGCAGTATATGCTTGATGCTTGGGATCCTGTTAGCCAAGTGTTTCATATTAGGGGGAAGACCATCCCCTTGACCATAGAGGACATGTACTTCTTGACTAGATTGTCAAGACGAGGTGCCCCTTTTTCCTTATCAGGTACGGCCCGGGGGACTGATTCCACCAGAGATTATGTCCGCCAGTATTGTAGGGAAGGTTCTCAGCCGAGCAGAGACGGCAAGATTGTTATCTGTGAGATTACTGATCGGGCTCTCAGGTCCATTCTGTTCACTATTGGTAGGATGGCCGGTAGCGCAGCTCTACATGTTGCCAACAGGTCTTATATGCAGCACGCCTTGGAGTGTCTCCAACCGAAAGTATTCAACTGGTGTGATGCAGTACTTGTTCAGATGAAAAGTCAATTGACCAAGGTAAAGGACGGGAAGCTGAAGAACTTTGGATTTGGTTCTATTCTGACTGCCTTTGCCTTGGAGAAAATCCCACTGATGCAGCCTCAGTACATCATACTCGACTTGCCTTCTCCGACCGAGCCACGCATGCAGAGGTGGGTCGACCACATGTCTAGGCATGCTGGTCAACCTCAGATTACTTTTACCGAGGCCTTCTTTAGGTGGTTTGAGCGCCAGGAGATGGCGTTTTCCGAGTATCCATATGTGGGTATGGATTTCCGAGGCGATCCGGATTTGGTGCTACCGGACGGCGAGCAGTGGGGTGCCATTGGTAAACTCTTTGACCATATTATTGTTTATTGTTCTTATTCATAATGTTGCTGTGCTTTATTCTATCAAGACTTTTAATTGTGCTCTTGGGTGCATGCAGATATTGGTCCTGTTCGTCCAGCAGTTCGTCCGACATCGCCAGCTGCTGCCCCGGTAGGGGAGCCTGCTAGGAGAGTTGTTATTCGCGATCTTGACGACACTAAGACCCTTACAGCTGTGCAGGAGCAGGTTGAGAGCCTTACTCGTGGCCTTCCAGATGTACAGATTGACGAGTTACCTTTACAGATGCAGCGGCATACTATTGGTGTGCCTAGACGATGGACTCGTCTCTTGCGCATGATTGCACAGGCCGTGACGTACTATCATGAGCACCACTAGGCTAGGGTGCCCCCTAGCATCTTTTTGAGTTTTTAGGTCATATGACCAATTTTGTCTTGGTTACAGAACATTATGTATGAACTTATATAAACAGCTTATATATTTTGATTTTCGGGTTTTATTCTGGTTGATTTACGTGATCCATATGTACAATTTTTGATGATGTGTCCTTTTTATAAATGTTGCAAATGTCTATCTAACACATAGTTCGCTAATGAGTCAGTTAATGTGTTTAAGTTTCTTGAAATATGTTGATATTGAATTGAATCAAATCATCTTTCCAAGATCTTAACCCTTAGGAACATGCGATAAATAGCTGGATTGCGAACAGAATATATACCACTGAGTTGTAGTATTACGAGTTGTGAGTCTAGCCTGACAATTAGTCGGCGTATGCCACATGTGATGGCATCAGAGAGTAGTTCTATCAATGCGCTATACTCAGCGATGTTATTCGTTGATTGCCCAATACATACACCTCTGAAACTTACTAACTCGCCGCTTGGATCAAAAATGGCCCAGGCTGGGGAGGACAGGTTCCGCGAACTACGACTCGCTCCATCGGCATATCCAACACATGTCTCCATAGGGTTTGACATCTGCAACGAACGAAAAAGGCAGATCACTCGACCAGAACAAACACTTTAGCGAAAACAAAATACAACAAAAGCATACAGGTTACTATTTAAGCATAGTAACGCTTGAGGTACAACCCGTTGCGGGGCTGCGCCAGTGGAATTCCATCGTAATCCATTAACTCGTAGGCTCCTTTTGCTAACACCCTTTTAACAATATAGGCGCCCATCCATAAGGACTTGAATTTACCTGCTCCCAATTTATCGGATTCTTGGTCATAAAGCAAGACCAAATCACCTTCTGAGAAGACACGGGGTTTGACATTTTTGTCAAACTGAGCCTTGACTCGTTTCTTATGAGCTTCGTTAGCCAAAGCAGCGTCACGACGGGTTTCATCCAACTGGATTAATTCCAAGAAACGAGCCTCTTCTTCTGAAGTTCCGGGGAGGAGGTCGACTGCGAGTTTAAGCGATGAAATTTCGCACTGGATCGGTAAGACTGTTTCCAGGCCATACACCAGTTGAAAAGGTGTGAACCCGGTTGTGTTCCTTACCGAGGTTCGGTAAGCCCACAAAGCTGAGTACATGATTAGGTGCCATCTTCTTTTATGAACCCCAATCATCCTTTGCAACATACGCTTCAGGACCTTATTGATCGCCTCAACTTGTCCGTTGGCTTGCGGATAATATGGGGTAGAGCTATCGTGAGATAGCCCTAGCTTGGCAGCTAATTCGACCATCATGTGGTTGCGAAAATGCGACCCATGATCTGTAACTATAGCCTGTGGTACGCCGAACCTGGCGACTACATGATTGAAAAAGAAAAGGGCAACTGTTTCACCAGTGTTATCCAATGTAGGCATCGCCTCGGCCCATTTGGTAAAATAGTCAACAGCGACTATAATATACCCATGCCCCCCGGTCGAGGTGGGGTTACATTGCATGAAATCGATGCCCCACTTGGCGAAGGGCCCAACAGCAACTATTCGCTGTAAAGGTGCGGGTGGTCGTCTGGTTTTGCTATCAAAGATTTGACAAGCATGGCAACTTCTGACTGCCGTTATGCAATCTTTGAACATGGTTGGCCAGAAGTATCCTGCTCGTAAGATTCTTTGTGCTGTTGCATATCCAGACTGATGCCCCCCACACGCGCCTGAATGACAATCATTCAGGGCTTTTTCGGCCTCCTCATGGGTAAGGCACCTCCTCAGAACTGTATCGACACCACGACGGTAAAGTGTATCACCGACGATCATGTAGTCTTTTGCTTGGTATCGTATACGTTTTTGCTCGGAGCGAGAGGTGTTAGACCTGAATTTTTGGGTTTGGAGATAAACTATGATATCTCCATACCACTCATCGATTACAGATATCAGAAACAAACTTTCGTCCATGATTGACTCTTCCGATGTTTCATCGTTGGATGATGATGGGAGATCGCATAATAATTCTGCGAAAACTAGAGCTGTCTTTGATTTGGATTTTACAAATTCCAGATCAAACTCTTGAAGGATCGCTATCCATTTTGAATATTTTCCCCCCAGCAACTGTCGCGACAGTATATAAGTCATGGGGTTGCAATCTGACAGGATGGTAGTTTTCCGAAAGAGGACATAATGTCGAAACCTTTGAATCGCTTGAACAGCTGCAAGCGCTAGTTTTTCAACATAAGAATATTTACTTTCTGTATCGTTTAAGTTTTTACTTAAATAATAGATAGGATGTTCAATTCCATCGACTTCTTGAACTAAAACCATCGCAATGGTCGTATCCGCTGCAGCCAGATACAGGTTAAAATCTCTTTGATAGTCTGGGGCGTACATTAATGATGCTTTAACTAGACAATCTTTCAGAGCATCAAAGGAAGCTTGCGCCACCTGGTCCCAGACAAAAGGTACATCCTTTTTCAAAAGACGAGTATAACCCTTGGCAAGTTCTGCATAATTTGGAATGAACCTCCTCAGAAAGTTTGCTTTCCCTTGGAGTTTCTGAATCTGAAGCAAATTTGAAGGTGGAGGCAAATTAATGATTGCCTGAACCTTGCAGGGGTCGAGACGAATCCCATCTTTAGAGACTACAAAGCCAAGTAAACGGCCATAACCGACGCAAAACACACATTTGTGCGGATTGAGTCTTATTTTGTAGTGTCGGCAACGTAGAAATATCGCTCTTAAATGCTGCGGATGATCAGTCCGCTTTCGCGAATGAGTCGGAAGATCGTCGAGATAAGGTTGAACAATGTTCTTGATGTCATGGAAGGCATAATTCATCGCCCTCTGAAATGTCGCCCCTGCGTTCTTTAAACCAAAGGGTAATTTTCGATAAGCGAATGTGCCCCACGGAGAAATAAATGTAGTCTTTGACTGGTCCTGTGGGCGGATATTTATTTGATTATACCCCGAAAATCCATCCATAAATGAAAAGATTTCACATCCGGCGCATTCATCAATTATCTGGTCGATGAAGGGTGTAGGGTAGTTGTCCTTTGGACAAGCTTGGTTTACATCCCTATAATCAACACACACTCTAATCGTCCCTTGTTTTTTCATAACAGGGACAATATTCGATACCCAATCGGTTAGAGGAACCGGGTAGATGAATCCAGCATGGAGGAGTTTTTCAACTTCCGCCTTAATGGCAGCGGCTTTCTTCGGGTGCACTTGCCGAAGCCGTTGTCTTACTGGTTTGACATCAGGATACATTTTAATTTCATGTTCAACGATACTCGAGTCAATGCCTGGAATTTCATCATACGACCAAGCAAAGACATCTCTAAACTCGCGAAAAAGAGCGTTATATATTTCCAGTTCTGTAGGGGAACAACCTTTGTCGACATAAATATTCTCTACAACATCTGTTTTAGTCGAGATATTTATGGCTATAGTCTCTTCAATATTGGATAGGTTTCGCTCGGAATCCACCGTGTTTACAGTATTTGTTAGGAATTCAAATACTGAAGGGTGATAAAGGTCACTTTGAGTATCTTCTTCATATTCCGGAAGAAGGAAACGATGGTGGTGATCATTCCATGGTGCCCCCTCAATCATCATTGATTGTAAGATTCCTTCGTCAGTCCCATGTACCTTCGACCAAGGATCTAATGGGGTTCCATATTCTCTAGACCTATCTACCCAAACGCTTGACGAGCGTTGATTTGGGCTCGCCTCCCATGCTTGAAACATTGATTGCTACAATATTTCTAAAGGGCTTGGGGGCAAAACCATTGAATGATCCATGTTGACCTTCGTGGAAGATATCATGTTGCAGGTTGCTACAAACGGTACATTTCCTATATAAATAGGAGGTGGTAGCGCGAAAGTTCCCATCAAGGTGGGGTCTTTCAATAATCCTACTCCGATATCTTGAATTGAATGGTTACTCTCATGGATCATGGGAATGCTTCCTGTAACTTGTGAACCATTAGGGAGGAAGTTCTGTTGGTCGACGATCGTAATCCCTCCTTCAAACGGGAATGCGATCTTCCTAAAATAAGTCGACACGACAGCTGCCATGGCATAAATCCATGGTCTACCCAGTAGGATGTTATAGTCAAGATTTCCATCAATGACTTCTACATCAATTTCTACTGTCTTTCCTCCTAGTTCAACTTTCAAGTTATTAAGGATACCGTAAGGGGTATAAGTCCTTCCGTCGAAAGCTTTCAATGTCGTCGAAGATCGCGACAAGGTTGGAGATCCTAAAGTTTTCCAGCAACTCATTGACATAATACATGTCGAGGCTCCCTCATCAATTATCGTTCTATGAACAGTTTTGTTGAGTGCTTTCACTTGAATAAGGAAAGCTAGCTGAGCTGGTAACTGAGGATCATATCCCTTGTGATCAAAGGATACAAGATTTGAGTCCTTAGGATCAACCCCACCAATTGCCGATAACAATGCCTGCCTTTGGGTTGGACAATTTTGTAGCACTTCAAGAGTCGACATAGCGGATGGCGATTGGGCCAAATCTTCCACTATATTATAATGCTGCGCCGCTCTGGCGCGAGGATTAAATGTCGACTTATGTACTACACCCTTTGGCGGTTTTATTGTTAATTCAGGGATGGTGGGCGTTACAACTTCTGTCGAAGTTGTTGTCGAACTACTTGGTTGATCTTTACCTTTTTCGTTCGACACCTGAGGATTCCCATAATCTTTGTTCCTTGTCGAAATCAAAGCATCATTCTGCTGTTTCGAAACTGACAACATAAGGACTTGCGACGGGGAAGCATTTCCACTATCAACCAGATTTTGACCTGGGTTAGGGAATGGATCAGTTAACACAGCTGATGTTTGGGAACTTTTAAAGAATCTCTTTAACTCAGCTTTGAATGGGCAATTATTTGTGTTATGATCCTTATCATCACATATTAGACATGGATAATTTTGTTTCCCTTTGCCAGGAGGGTTTGAAGAATTTTTTCCAGGGGGTGACTCACCCTGTTTCTTCTTCTTCCCTTTGTTTTGTTTCTTCTTGCTTCCTGGTTGATTGGTTTCTTTGCCTTTATCTTCCGATACGGCATTTACTTCCGAAGCAAGAATTTCTTCTTTTGCATTTTGATCCGAATTCTTACAGGCTTTCTTTGACGAAGCCTTTATCGATTTCGCGTTTGCTGTGCCAATCACGCCATCACCGGCATGAGAGTCACTATTTGATTTAGGAGGGGGAGGAATTGAAAACTCTGGTCTAGGGGCGTCAGGTATTTTGTCATAGAGTGTGCCGGACTGAGTATAAACTAAGTCCAAATATTGTGCACGAGCAATCACTTTCTCCTCTGTTACGACTCCCCCCTTGGCCACATCTTCCATAATAGCCGGAAGTAACGACTTTATAAACCATTCAGCTAATAGCTGATCGGGAACATATGTTTTCACCATCCTACGACGACGACGCCACTCATGTATATGATCAGATATATGGGTAGCAGTTGTCTGTTTGAAGTTGGTTAATATTTCTGTTCCCGTTTCATACCTTATCGGTAATTGAAAGTGGGTTAAGAAAGTCGTGGCTAGGGAACTAAAGTTGTCGAAAGAGGCTCTCGGCAATTCAATATACCATTTAGCCGCTGGACCTGTCAATGTCCTCTGAAAAAGGCGAAGTCTTATCGAATCGTCGTTAAGGGTGTTCGACGAACACCATAGATGAAAAGTCATCACGTGATTCGACGGGTCTTCACCTGGACTTCCATTGAATTTAGGAATGTCAGATGGAAGTTTATGAGGAATCGCTGGCCACCAAGGGGCATAAGCAATCGGATCGTTGGTTAAACGGTGTAAATCAGGTAACTCTAAAGTTGCCACGAATGGTAACTGTTGATTCAGGTTAGGTGAAGCGTAACCAGGGTATGATGGAATCGCTTGAGCAGTGGGTCTTTGCATACCAGCATAATGTAATTGATGTTGGTATGATTGATACGGTTGGTGGACTTGACCACTGTAAAGTGGTTGGTTTTGACCGTTTTGGATATACAGCTGTCCACTATTCGCAAAGATCTGCTGCTCAGAACCTTGGTACACTTGCTGGAACTGCGGTTGTTGGTATTGTACAAGCCATGGTTGTGACGCCATGTTCTGTTGCGCCATGCTAACCATTGGACCAAGGTGTGGGGTAATTGTACCCGTTTGTACTTGTGTCGTCCCACCAGTTGGCGATTGTGGTTGTGACCCATGGTCAAGCGACTGTTGCATTACAACCTGAGGTTGACATGTAACAGGTATTGCTTGAACTTGCGACACGGTTACAATAGCCGGGGTGGTTGGGATGTTCGTCACAGGTACACACTGTTGCATAGAATATACAATCCTTGGTTGTTGAGGTAGCATAGGTACCCAACTACTTGATGCAATTCCAGTATAACCAAAATACTGTTGAGAACTGCCATATGGATATCCTCCCGGAGGAGGTAATGAAAGGGCATACTGCCCCCCATATGGTAGCAATCCGGAACTCAGAGGGATTGTTAGCCCTTGAGGACTAGATGGCCCAAACTGACCTCCATGAGGATCAATCTGTCGAGTTTCAACATAAGAGTCACCAGGTATTACCCCGGATGAACAAACTGGAACAGACCATACTGTCGAAATAGTCCCTTGGTGGACTCCTTCTAGCTGTTGAGAGCTATTTGGGACAGCTGGTACACCGGCAAACATCGTCGGAATGACGGCAGGAGCTTCTGCTATCGCTGTGTCATTTGACACATTCCTAGATGATGACGGTTGTTCAGACATTTTAAGTCTATCCAATAGATTGCCTAGCGATTCTATAGGAACTTCCACTTGTGATGGATTAACCTCTGATGAAGGAAAGAGAGTGACCCCTACTCCAAAATGAGTTGGAGTACTTGCTTGCGGATCCTCTGCAATTTCCTCTATCACAATCAAACCCGGTGGAAGAGGAAGACCGTCAGGTCCGTAAAATAATTCTGGTGCCGAAGAAGTGGTTGTTTCGACAGCAACAGTTGTTTGGGGAACAAAACTTTCTGGACCGGTTACAGATGGAACTGGTTCAGTTACACAAGTATTTGCCCCCAGACCAGGATCAGTATTACTGTCCTTCTGTGGCTGTTGAACTTCTTCTATAGAGGCAGGGTTTCCAGAAATGTTAGGAGTAACCGGAACCTCAGTTGTAGTTGGAACACTTGTTCTAACTTTTAAAGGAGATTTTGAACCGGCTAAACGAGTTCGCTTTGCCCGTACTGTTTTCAATTCCGGGGACAAAGACGGTTGACTCGTAAGCCTCTGCGAACGACGGGGTTTCAATTGACTTTCTTCCACGATTTCGGATTACTCGATCAACTAAAATATTAAAAGGGGAAATTTGTGTTTCCGAATTGAATGAATTTTATTAGACGCTTTTAGACACAACTTGCTTTTTCATTTTTTAAGAGTCAAGAAAAAGCTAAAGATGACTCTAGTCTCCTTCGATGTATTAACGAGCCCGAAGTGACAAATGCTCGGTTGGACTTTTTCAGTTATAGAGTTTGAAAAAGGCCAAAAGAAACTGCTCTGGAGATCTAGGCAGAGGGTGTGCCAAACCTCTCGCAAAACCACAGAATATGTTTTACGGTACGAGTGGTCGATCTTCGTGAATGCTGTGTTCACTGCATTGCGATCAGTAGGGCGGCCGACACGGTTTCCTATTGGATAAAGGCTTTATTCCTATAGGGGTCTCCCAATATATACGCGACGGTACGTGGGAGCACAAGTCCGTATTAGTGCCACCGACTCTCAGAAGGAATCACCCACCTTCGTCGAGATCGACAGTCACTACGTTTAACGACGTCGAAACACGTCTCTAGCTTAGACCTCTAGATGTTTGCGTTATGTTTCAAAGCGTTGTTAGGTTCATTCAATATATTTTAAGTTGATCTTTTTTAAAGTTTGCCTTTCAAGGTTCACCACGAGATGTATTGATACAAATTCCTAAATGCAGTCTAAGATGAGAAGCAAGCTTTTTCAATCTTTTCGACTTATGAAAATCTTAACTACTGAGGGAAAAGAGAGACAAAATCTTTTCACACAGATCAAAGAGCACTCGCTAATGCACTTTTTCCCTAAATCAACATACAAACTTATATGCAAAATGCAAAGATGCAGGTATTTCTTTTCTCTTTCTTAATGTTGGTGAAATGCAAAAAGAAAGCTGTTGTATAATTTTGAATTTAATTTCAAGTGAAAGCAAACAAGCTTGTCCAAAATCAAAAGACACCTTAAGATTTACTTGTTTCGACACTAGAAATATATAAATTCAAACCATATGACGAAAGAAAAAGCTCAATCAGCTATGAACAGCAAACAAACTAACTCTTAATATCAAAACGACACTTTATCACAGGTCTAGATCTAAGAGGCCACAGCAAGACTAGTTCACTTTCGTTATGGGAAACTGTAAATGTACAAGAAATACACAAAGAAAAAACACAGTTTCTTTATACAACCGAGGCGGAATAGTGACAAGGAAAGTTGGTTTCAGATAGGCCTACTGACTGGTAACAAACAGCAAAAACAAGAGTGAAAAAAAGGCAAGAAACAGCAGGAAACCCCAGTAGCACAAGGCAGGACTGGTCCAGCGCAGGTGGAACACTGCCTGTTTGACCTTCAGCGCAGGTAGCCCCTTCGGGAACTGCGCTGAAATGCAAACAGCCTTTGTACAGCCTGCACTGAAGAACGAAACTTTCGTTTCTGGTGGTTTCCGGGTCACAGATTGCTCAAAAATTCACAGTTTTTTCTCAAATCAGAAAAGCTATCACTAAGAGCTTATTAGAGTCCTTGTGGATCAGCTCTTCAAATTATAAACTTGCCCAGAAACTGAGCTAGATTAGCTGCCCTCTATTTTGCATTCGAAAGATTCAAATACAGTTCGATTCGGTACTCCCTTTGTTTATAAAATGAATAGCAAAAAACACAAGTAACCAACAAGATACGATCCCCAGCGGAGTCGCCAATTTGTTGTTGGGAAAAGTATCCAATACGGAATGACCCTATCCCACTCTAAGGGTGATAGTACCTCAGCAACAACTGAATGCAAAGCTATTCAAGATTACTTCTTTATGAGATGAGAGAGAGAAGAGAAGGATGATCCACTAACCGTTATCTTGCGCTAATGGTTGATCCAATCTTCACTCCTTGCTGCTTGCTCCTAGCTCCTTGCTCTTTCACCGGCCCAGCTACACAAAGATCCTGTAAAAGCACAAGAAAAGGAAACTACAAGAAGCATACATCCATAATCGATTCAGGGATTAGCATAAATCAAATATACAAGCATCAATTCACCACAGAGACACATGCATATATAAGAACCTCAAATACTTTATTAATGGAAGAAGTAAAGTTCTGAGAGAGTTACAACCATAATACGCCCAATCCAGCAACACCTCCCAGCAGAAAGAAATCTCCTCTTCACCTCCTTCAAGCAATCACCCAATAGTTCTATACACAAACCAACAGCACTTCCTTACTTGCACAAAATTCCAGCCTCCATAGACCTCATGAGAGAGCTCTATATATAGGAGATTTGGAGAAAGGATGAGTCAGCTTGAGGCTGGCATGAAGCTGACTAGTGTCCTCTCCCACTTTAGTTATTCTTCAGTTCTTGAGTCCACTTGGAGATTCTTGCTTCCACTTGGAGATCAAGACCCTCTTACTCATCACAAGGCGAATTCCTTGACCCAAGTGTCAGTTTGGAAGCTTCCTGGGCAATTGACACCTTGCAGAATGACTGTGCCACTTGGCCAATCTCGCCCAGCGCAGGTAGCCTTCATTAGTTTTGACATTCAGCACAGGTACAGAGTGGAGCAGTTGACATTCAGCGCAGATGCTCAGTGGAGCAGCTGACATGATCCAGAAACAACTTGTTTTTGAGTGTTTTCAGGTGGAGAACTGATTTTCAGTGCTGTGGTTTGCTGACCTTGTTCCTCTAGGGGTAGGAACAACATGTTTAGGGACTTTGGATCCCTTGGATTATTGACATTTCATGCTTCATGCTGTTAGGCACAAAAATGTCTATAACACTAGACCTAAGACTTTGGACTTCAAGACAAACAAAACAAGTGTGACACAAGTTCATTAACTGATATGACCTGATCCAGCAAAGCCAAGAAGGGAACAAGGATCAGCTCCTCCATCAATTTTATGGCATGCCTAATGGAATGCAAAACTAACATTGATGAGACACCTACTTATGCATATGCAAAGATATTTTTTGATCACTGATGGAGGGCATCATGACCGACACTAACACCTCCGAGTCTTGATTTACCTCGTGGAAATATTTTGGCCAACTGTCGAACTGCTCCTCTCCAATCCTCCTTTGCAACAACAACTCAGATCTGGATTCCTTGGCCAGAAATCTGACAAGGTAGTGATTCCCTCTACCTTGGTTTTGTCTCCTTAGACGTTCTGCACCGACAGAAACAACGTCCCACGAGCTCCTCAAATCACAATTTACACAACTCCCTTAGCCTTGGAAATTGAAGAATATGTCCCTTCAGGCTCTGCACAATCACAGGAAAGGCTTAATCTGCTCCTACGGCCAACTATGTCAATCCTACTTGGCTAAGAAGGATGGCGTGGCTCTGCATGATCCTCTTCTGCCTCCGCGTTGGCCCTTCCCTTGGCTCGAAATGCTGACGTAGGCTCAGCGTGAGCCTATGTGTCACCCTCTAAGCACTGCATCACCTCTTCTCTTGTTTCTTTAGCTTTGGAACAACGTTGTATATCGGGACAGTTGCTTCTACTGCAAATTTTTCAGATTTCTCCTACTGGCGTCTTCGATCATCCTATTATCTGCAATCGCTCTGATACCATGTGAAAATTTCTAATCTAACACATCAAAAATCCCTACTGCAATATCTGGTTTATTATCTCCTACTTGTTATTTACATTAACAAGTTATTTATATGCATAAATATCGAAATAAACACAATTGCAACCTTCACAAACATACAAATCAGCAACTGAAATAAAATGAGACAACACAAGGGACACCGTTATTTTTGGACAATCATCCCCGGAAAAACCCAATTCGGGGAAACCGATGCAACATATATGAGGGTTTTATTATTAAGCAGATTTCTAAATACAACTATGGTGCCAAAAATGGCTCGCCCTTCAGAGAATTTCCTTGGCAGCAATACCTCTATCCAGAGATAGATATTTTGGCTGATCAGCAACCAGATGAATAATCCCACAGTGACTCCGGTTGTTCCTTGTGCTGGACAGCGAAATCTACTCCACGCAATCCTCTAGAACTGTGTCACTCTCCTATGGCTTTGCGTCAGCTAATCAACTCTCAGTCTAGCCCATGAATTCACCTCAGCACAGCCTCTTCACCCCAGCATCAGCACTGTAGCCCTCTGCGTCAGCCTCTTGGCCCTCTGTGTCCTTTGAGCTGGCCTCCTCAGCCTCTGCGTCAACCTTCCTAGGCTCTGCGTTGTCTCTTTGGCACTTTCTCTGCCTCTCTGATATCTATTCTCAGCCTCCTACCAAACTACCCCTCACTGTAATAGATCACTAACTCGATTTCTCAGCAAACACTGCCCCAGAAAATCGAATTGATTGATCTCTCTTGGTGTCTTGGTGTGTCTCTAATTGACCCTCAAGCCTCCTCTTATACTTTTCCTGTTGACGATTCAATAACCGAGATTAAGTCCCTAATCAACGACTAAGATTAGATTTGGCTTGATCCTCGTTATTTAGAACTTTCTTACCCATATTATATTAATACACATTAATATTTTAATTTTCCTAAGTTTAGACTTAGTAACCCCATTAAAAATATTAATTATTTTCATATCTCTCCATCCGGCTTGAATTTCCCCAAACGATTTCTGGGTCTTGGCGAGCTCATGCGGTTTAGCCTCTCCACCAATTTTCATGGCTAGAGAACATCCAATGCTACCAAAAAATCAATGCTTTGATCGAGAGTCTCATTTGTGCAGACTCATGCGAGCATTGTATAGTCTCAAACAAGCACCCCGTGCTTGCTACACTAGGATCAACAATTATCTCACTGGTTTGGGCTTCACCAAAAGTGAAGCGAATGTGAACCTCTATCATATTTTGGTAGATGGTAAATTGCTTATCATTGTTTTATATGTTAATGATTTAATATTAGCAGGTGATGAGTAGTATATTAGCTCTTGCAATGAAGACCTTGCAAGGGAATTTGAGATGAAAGACATGGGTCTCATGCACTACTTCCTCGAGTTGGAAGTATAACAAGGCGATGGGGAATTGTTTGTGTCTCAAGGCAAGTATGCCACTAAGAATTGAGGAGATTTAACATGGAGAGTTGTAAACCCATGGAGACACCTTTAGCGACCAACTAGAAGGAAAATGCCACTTCAAGTGGAGAAGTTGATGCTACCATTTACTGTCAGCTAGTGGGTTCACTGATATATCTTGTGAACAAACGACCATATATGGGATATGCAGTCAACTAGATTAGCCAATCTATGGAAAGGTCGACCAAATTATATTGGAAGGCAACAAAACATGTTCTACGATACCTCAAAGGAATTACCCAATATGGATTGTGGTACAAACAGACAGAGGGGGTGGAGTCGTGTGGCTTCACAGATGTAGATTAGGCGAGGAGTCCATTCAACCGAATGAGTACATCAGGTGGAATTTTCAATGTTGGGTCCGCAACAATTTCCTGGTACTCCAGGTAGCAGAGGTCTGTGGTGCTCAGCTCAGCAAAAGTTGAATACATTTCTTCCAGTCAAGCAACTTGTGAGGCGATTTAGATGAAAGAGATACTTGTTGGAATGTTTGTTCAGGAGATGAATCCAACTGTGATATATTGTGATAATCATAGTTTCATTAAGCTCTCTAAGAATCTGGTATTTCATGATCGATCCAAGCATATAGATATCCGGTATCATCATTTACGGGATTGTGTGCAGAGGAGGATAATGTTGCTACAATACATTCGAATAGAGTAAAAAGATGTTGACATCTTGACAAAGGCTTTGTCAAGAGGGAAGTTTTAATTCCACAAGTGCAGGATAGGGGTAGTTGATAATCACTTTCTTGCTAAGAGGGAGTGTTGAGAAGTGTAGCAAGAAAGGCTCAATTTGACTTTGCCTTAGTCAAATTGAGAAAATTCGAAATTTCAACATCAGCAGACAACTTAGAGGTAGTTAACTGAGGTGACATGGATTTTGTCACTCAATTAGATCAGTAATTTCGAGTTAGTGGGCTTGGAGTTCAGTTTGCATGTGTGATTGCTAATTTATAACAATCCAGTTCAGTTAGTTCCAACTGTACTTAGCTAAACTAGTTCTGATAGTTAATAGAACTAGTGGAAGGTCAATTGTGTAGTGGGACACCAATCTAACTCAAAAAATCATACAGCGAATTGATCAATCAACCAAAATTAGCTCATGCATGCAAAGAATTCGAATTGCTCAGCCATGATGGAGATTTGAAGGCAAAGTAACATCAATGTAAACTAGTTATGAGTGTACTAACACAGGACCATTAACACAGATGTGGAATAGATGAAGATAGCCAGAGGCTTTGATTTATAAATAGGATTCAAATACAAGAATTGTTCTTTTACAAAAATCTCTTCCTCAGATTGACTGCTGGAGCATTTAGTAGATATGAGTTAGCTGAAGCGTAACAAATCTACAGGCTACCTGGCATACCAGCAGACTAAGTCTCAAGATTAAGACAAACTTACAGACTCGAAAGACAAACTAAGAACCGGCCACTTTAGGTTGACACTAGCTTCGAGAACCAATGCGCAGGCTTCTCAATTCTCCTAGAGACTTGAGCTCTTCCCGTGATGCAAGCAGTTCAGACTCTAAGTCCATAGATGCAGAGCAGGAGAAAATACCGACTCTAACTTCCCAAAACCCGAATGCCTTCTTACTCCGAAGTTCTCATTTATTTATAGATCTTGGAGAGAACAAACATCTGTGAGTGGGCTATGTACAAACTGACAAAATAAAAAAGCAAGATGCTTTGAAAGAACCAAATCCGGGCATGAGTGGACTACTCATGTTATCTCATCCCTATTCCGATACGGAAAGCCAGAGGCATATGGGGACCAGATTTACTTTATGTTTACACAAAGGAGATTCGTACAAGAGAATCCTCGAAAGACTGAAAAGACGAGATTTACACGTCTCAATATTTACACAATAGATATTCTTGATCGGGGAATCTACGTAAGACCTGTCCAACTCCATTGTCGGTTGGAAAGACTTTACAGCATGGTGTAATAATCTACTTGAGGCCAGCTGTAGTACTGGAGATTCCATCGTTCAATCAAGTAATTTGAAAAGTACTGGACCCATATATCTTTCTCGGTTTCCCAAGTATTCGTGTCATGATGGTTTGGTAATTCCAAGTAGCTAAGATGAAGAAATGGATTGTGTTCTACATTTATCTGCTGATGAAAATCTTCATAATTGGAATTATTGCTAGTACGAAGTATTCTTTCTTTGTAGTGATTCATTACAAACCAATGCACATTGCCACATCTTCGCACTCCTTGTAGAAAATCAAGATCACTCAGATTGAAAAGATCATTGATTGTTTTTCTTAGGACATCTGTCAGATATGGTGTCAGCGGAGTGAAGTTAGGAATCTTCAATAAGGTGAAGGAATATGGTTTTAAGATTAATGGAGATAATCCATAAATCTTCCACCAATCCATGAACCACTCCGGAAGTGGATCTTCTTCTTCCATATCTTCGACTGGCATATGCTCATACCAAAACGAGAACTGCACAGAGTAAAAGAAATTAGTTACAAAATTTTGTAATCCCATACCTGTGTAGAATGCATGTTCTTGTCGTTCTTCATCAAAGTTGTCTCGATCCAGAAAGTTGCAAAATCTTCTTAGAGTAATGTGACAACTAGTGATCCGAGTACTATCTTCTTCATCTCTTTCTAGCCTATAGGCTATACTTCCAATATGTCCGAGATAATCAAGATCTTCTAAGGCTTCTTCATTCATTTCATCCTGAAGTGGATTTGTCCATTTGTATGGTATACCAACTCTCTATCTGATTTCTTTGATTGGGATCCAGTTATGCTCATGATCTAACAAATTCTTATATAAATTGAAAGAAACCCATTCAGTTGATGTTTCAATTTCTATTTCTTCCAGATTTCTTCAGATAAAATTCAGGGATAAGGCATGCAATGAATGTTCTTCAAGAAATTCTCTGCTGAGCATGTCAGCAAATCTATTTTTATCGCCTTTGACAAACTCAATATCAAAAGAGTACTGGCTGAGTTGCATTACCTAGCGCACCATGGCTGCGTCTTCAAACTCACACTTTTGAATGGCAAACTTCAGGGCTTGACAGTCTGTTCTTACTATAAAGTATGTGTAAATAACAAAGTCTTTAAACTTGGAAATGCCAAGGCATACTGCTCGCAGTTCCTTCTTAAGACTAGACCAGTTCAACTGGTTTTTAGCCCAAAGTCCAGAGGAGTATTGACAAACCTCTAGTGCCCTTTTATCAGTGGGGTTTTCCTGACATAAAACTGCACCCCAGCCGACACTGCTTGCATCTGTCATTATGATCTTTTTCCATTCTTCTCTGATAGGAGAGAGGGGTTGTATATTTCGCACTCTTTCTTTAATTCTTCAAACTGCTTCAATGCTATCTTTATTCCAAGGAATAGGATCTTTCTGTAAACGCTTATTTAACAGTTTCCTTTCCTGAGCACAATGTTTCAGGAACTTTAAAATGTAATTTAAACTGCCTAGGAATCTCTGTAACTGATTTTTATTAGTTATCTCATCAGGAAAATGATCAACAAAATTGAGACTCCTTTGTATCACACTGTAGGAACCATACTAAATATTGTATCCAAGAAAGTCTATCATGGTTTTGAAAAGCTTCATCTTGGACGCAGAGAGGACTATTCCCATTTCTTTTACTCTTTTATAGAAGATCTTTAGATGCTTGATATGATCAAGAATGTTATCAGAATGAATCAAAAGATCATCTATATATTTCTTTAGAAATTCATCCATACCTTCAAAGGTTTCGTCCATAATTCTTTGGAAGGCGGATGGAGCATTGATCAAGCCGAATGGCATAATATTCCATTCAAAGTGACCTTCAGGAACAGAGAAGGTTGTCTTCCATTTGTCTTCTTCTTTGATCCCAACCTGCCAGAATCCAGACTTCAGATTGAACTTAGAAAAGATTTTTTATTTGGAAATATGTGCCAGAATGCTTGATGGTTTGGGTAATGGATAAGCATCATAATCTAAAATAGAATTCAGGGGCGTATAGTTAACAACTAATCTTGGTTTTCCCCCGGCCTGTTCAGCATGATTGTTTACATAAAATGCAAAGCAAGCTATAGGGCTCTTGCTTTTTCTGATTAATCCTTTTTCTAAGAGATCTTTGATTTCTGCTTTACATGTCTTTAGTTTCTCTTCATTCATAGCAACAGCTTTAGATCTTCTGAGCTTACCATTAAAATCTTTCTTGAGTGGCAATTCTACTTCTTGCTTCTTTATATGCCAAAATGCATTCGGATCATCAGAGCAACATTCTCTGAATTTGGATATAATATCTGCAATTTCTCTGGCATATTTTCCATTGTTAAGAAGTTCTTCTGCTTTTATAACTTCTTTCTTTACCTCCATTTTGGCTAAGAGGTGTTCCATCCTTTCAATCCCAGATATTCTATTTGGAGAATTAGGATTAATAAAAGGAAATAAAATTTCTTTTTCATCCAAGCTAACAAAATAACCATACCTTCCTGATGCTCGATCTAGCTTGGCGCCATGCTTCTCAAAATTTTTGAAGAAGGGAGTCCCAAGGTACATGGCACAGTCTATTCCTGGGACTATTGGACAGACAAGATGAACTCCAGTGGTTTCTATCAAAAATATATTTACATCTGATTCATGCTTTGTAGGAATAGTTCCACTGGCAGTTATTACCTTTGGACAGGCTGTAGGTCTCCTTAGATGGGTTGGCACTACTATATCACTGACAATGTTTAGGCGAGATCCAGTGTCCATCAAAACTTTCCAAAATTCTGTGTGATTGCCAATTTGTACTTTTAGTTTGACACAATACATTACATCTTGGTTTACATAGTGGCAACTCAAACCTGATCTTTCTACTTCAGGCTCATCATCTGAATCTTTCTTTTCAGGACCTGGTTTAGCAATATAAGTCCAATTTTCTTCTTTCTTGGAGACTTCTGGTTTTGAATATGAAGTAGAGGCGTCATTTGCATGAAGTAATTTGACAGAAATATCTCTGTGATTTTCTATGCATAGTATTTTATTCTCTTTTACCGTTTTTCTCAGTTCTTTAATGGCCATATGCATAGCAGGCAATGTCTGTGGTAGATCTTCGCCAAATTCTTCATTTTTGAATTGTCTCGTTAGTGCTTCTACTGAAAATAATGATGCAGGGGGAACATAACCTCGATTTGAAGATGACTTTGAGGTTTTCCTTGAAAGGTGATCTGTTAGCATAGATCTGTACATTTCTTTTAGCTGCTGATCACTTGCTGCCATCATCTAAGTGAAGAGATTTATACTAATCTCATCATCTTCACTTTTCATCATACTTATCATATTGCATTTGCAAACATCAGGGTCACTACAGTCACAATCATTGCAATTTGTGCAATAGGGGTCTCTGCAGTATTCTTCTTCTTCTGAGGAAGAGTCATCTGCAAAGTTCAATTCATTTTCTGATTCTGAATCAGAGGAGATTAGCTCTTCACAACTGCTTGGAAGGTCAAAGTAATTTACTTTACCTTTCTTGATCTTATAAGCAATTTTCTTCTTAGAGAATTCTTTCTTCTTCTCAGGGCATTTGTTAGCAGTGTGTCCTTTCTTCTGGCAATTGTAACAAATTACTTCTTTGGAAAACATTTCTGTTTTTCTGTATGGCTTCTGTTTTCTCTGTTGAACATCTTTTTTGTGGTGAAGCGGGGAATTCTTCTTGGAAAATCTCTTTTTCTTTCTTCTCACCCCTTCAGAATTGCCAACTTTGCCCAAATGCCATTGTTTACATAGCTACTGATAACCATGCAGCTTATTAGGATTGGTCGCTGCTCGAGCAATTTTCATTTGAGAGCACAGTTCAATGATTACTGCTTTGACTGCTTGACGAATGATGCCAAATTTGTAGTCGCCAATTTTTCCTGGAAGTTTTGCTACAATTGCTGAGGATACCCAGTTAAGTAGAGAGGCAACAAAAATCTCTTTCCATTTTGGTTCAAGAATTAAATCAGGAGAAAGAGTATGGAGACAATGCAGATATTCATTGAAATATTCATCAAAGTGCTGCATGTTGTGCAGTTTCATTGCAAGCAGAGTAATAACAGTTATATCGTTGGTGATCTGTGGAAATCCAATGAAATTAACTCTAATGCCATAGATCAAACAACCAATCATATTATTTACAGGAAGTGTAGTAACAGGGTCCATATAAGTAGTACCATCTGCGTTTAAAATAACTAATTGTTCCCACTGTGAAAGCAGAGTAGGCAACTTTAAAGTCTCAGCTTTAAGCCAAGAGTCTAATGTACCTTCAAAGCCAACTATTATTCTTCTTGTAGCATTTATTGGACCAATGTCATCAGCAAGGTAGGTGCGATAACATACAAGCATAGAATGCAGAACAGACATGACTTTAGCTTCGGTACAGTTGTCAATGATCAATGAATATGTGGAACTTGCTGACCAATCCTTATGATATTCTGATTTCATTAAATCACGACGGTCAGGAGCAGGGTTCCATGTTGAAGTCCAGGTGGACCTAGAAGTAGTAGCATAGACCTGTTGGTCAATTTCAGAAGTCTCTATTTCTTCAGAAGGATTCAATTCTAAAATACCAAAATTTTCTTTATCCTGCTGAGAGAAATTATTTATGCAGCTTTCTAGCTCTTCAAGTTTAGGTGTATCATCTATCTTATTGACACTGGTAATTGTTGCATCTAATTTTTCTTCTTCTTCATCATGACTAGATGAAGCAAAGAATTCTGAAAGACTTCCTCTGAATTCTTTAGATTCTTCTTCTTCTTCTTTCTTTGAACCAAGAGTGACTTTAGGAACTGACTTTGGAAGTGGTGTAAAGAAACTTGGATTAGCAAATAAAGAGTATGGATGAGAAGAAGTGGGAGGAGGAAAGTTTATAATACTTGGAGTTTTGATTAAACTTTCACAGAAGGAGAAATAGAATAAGGAACAGTAGTAACTGGATTGGAAAACAAAGTGGCAGATTTATAGCTTTCAGTATTTGGATTTTTCTTTAAAGTAGCTAAATTTGAAGAAACAGTTTTCACTTGTCCTTTTATCAAATCTAGATTGTTATTGACTTTAACAATCTCTCGTCCATGAGCCATTGCTACATCATGGATCTGCTTTTGTGTCTTTAAAGACAGCTTATCAAGACTTTGTGCTATAGTCTGATCATTTTCAGCCAAGGTCTTTACATGCTCATTTAAGTACATAGTATTGTAATCTTGCTTTTGCAAAATTCTATCCAGAAGAGCTTTCATTTCATTATTTTCTTTTTCTAAATTATCAAATTTAGCTCTAGCAAATCTTTCTAAGCTGGATAGAGCAAGAGTAGTCCAATTGGTAGCGGCTATCATTTCTTTGGTTGAAGAATTTGGATCATCTGGATGGGAAGGCAAAAGTTTATACAATTTCCCATCTTGTCCTCTAATGACCATATTTTTCCAAGGAGGAAAATCATTGTCTGCCTCAAAAATATTTCCATCTAGGAGTTCCCATTTATGCTTTGCAGGGGTTCCTGATCTTATCATGTTTATTCTAAGATTAGAACAAACTTCTCTTATTAATTCTTCTCCCTTTTTTCTGATATAAACCAAATTTCTAGGGGTGTTTGGTTTACTTATCATTTTCTGAACTTTTGGATCAAACTCTTGAATCCTTAGAGGAGAAGGAATTATTACAACATTTTCAGCCATTTTCTCATCAACAAAATTTTCTAGATCTCTCAATCTTTTCTATTTTGCTTGATTTCTGAAGGATTTCATCAAGGCATCTTCTACTTGATTAATTGAAGGATAATACCATTCATAGAATGATATCCACTGATTATTGATAGTCATCCAGGCTTTCCATGACTCACTATTTTGCTCATTAAATTTCCTGCGATCCTTTTTCTCTTGGAGCAACATTTCTTGCATATAGAGATGCTCTTTTTCATGAGTAAAAATATCCCAATGGAACATTTTCTTTTTCCAAGGATCAGCTGGATCATAAGGGCCAATTCCTTTAAAGATTTTCATAAAAGAGAGGATTTCTTCATCAGACGGAATCTCTACAGACTTTGGAATCTTGTCTATAGGATGTCTTCTATATTCTGGAATTTGAGAAGAATGTACAAAACCTAAACCTGAAGTAGAGGTTGGGCTGACTGACTGAACAAGCATTTCTTCACAAGGGTTGAAGAATGCAACTTCAGTATAACTCTTATCAGAACAAGTTGAATCTTCAGCTAGTATAAACTTGATCATATTGATATGAAAGTCTTGAGATGAATTTCCATGAGGGTTAGGAGGGTCATTTGAAAACTGACAATATGTCTTGGAACAACGAGGATGATCGCAAACTGAAGATAGGGCATTTTGAGAAGACGACGATTTATTGAACAGATTTTTTAAGGCTTCAAAAACAACAAGGTCAATGACGATCTACTGAGGATTTTGTACAGAACGAATGATATTTGACAGATTTGTATTTACAGTAGGTATAGAAGTGACAACAGCTAAGTCACCGTATTCGTCCTAAACCCCCTGCGAATCCCGAATCCGGCAAATCCGACACGATTTAGTCCGGATTCGTGTCCAAATCACAGGACACGTCGTGTCCGAGGGCGTGTCGCGATTTTAGGACACGTGTCCGGTTTCCAGGACTTGCTAAGCTCAGTGCGGAAAAGAAAAGGGCGTGTTTGCTCATTAATATTTTCATTTGGAAAGTGATTTGTGCTGTTGCAGCAAGGAGTAGAGCATTTTGGCAGCTTCATGATCAAGTCTAGGCCCTAGTATTGATATGCTATTCATGGTAATGTTAAATTCTTAAAGTAAAAGTGACATTCTCCTTAATCTTCATTTTCCTCCTTTTACTTAAATTTTAAAAATTACCATGAAATGACTCAGGATGTTTGAGAGTGGTTCCGGCCTCATTGGATTTCATATGGAGAAAGTAGAATTTTAGATTTCATTCAAAATCCAGCAGACTTATCAGTTTTTCAGGATTTTAGGATTGGGGGATTGCAATGTTTCCATTGAATTTTGTCATGTATTAGGGTATGGAACTCGTATTTAATCAAGAGCACCAAACCAAGAGCTTCTGAATATGTCGCTCCCGCTCTCGTTTTCGCTCCCGCTCCCAAGTAACACTGTTCCTAATGATATGGGTCTAGACACCATTGTTGAGTTGGCATTGGCCAACATGAATCTCAATGATCCGGTGCTAGAGCCTGTTAGATTTGATGCCTTAGAGGGGTCAACCTCCATAACAACAGATGTAGAGGCGACTATGGATACAGGAGAGGAGGAGGATGCAGAGGAGAGCAGTGGGGACCATGATGATGGGGACAGTGATGCTGATTCTGATGTTGATTGATGCCTTGAGGCTTGTATACCTGTAGTTGTTTTATATTTTCTATTTCTATTTGCCATTGGGATTGCACCAACACTACCTATGTAACACATTTTGATTTGATGACTTAATGAGAAAACTACAATTGTGAGTGTGTTTTTCTTACTATCTTGTAGTTGTAAGTTGTCTTTCAGTTATGAATTATGAATCATGATTTAAATTTTTAATAGATTTATCATTTATGTGACTAGTACCACTGACATTTATTTGAATTTTGTATGTACTATGCATGCTAATAGCTATAGATGAAGATCTATGTTTGAAATCAATAAATTTGTATCATTAATTAAAATTTGTGTAAGAAATATGATAATATCTAATTTTTAATATATATATATATATATATATATATATAATAAAATAATATATAACGTGTCCTGTTCCAGGGGGTCAGCGTGTCCGAATCTGACACCACGAACCTCGAATCCTACGTGTCCCGAATCCCCGTGTCAGGTGACTTAGGACAATAGTGTCAGAGGGATTTGATCTGGGAAATCTTGTGACAACTTTATCATCCATTTCGGTTATTACAGATTGAGTGGCATGTACTATTTTTCTTGCAGGCTTTTTCCAGTTAGTAACCCAATCATCTGGAGGACACAGACGTTTTCTTGAGACTAAGACTGGGGCAAATGGGTTACAGGATGAATCATATTGAATAAGAGTAACTTTTCCATCATCCTTGTCTGGAGTATGCAGAACTGCAGGAATAGTAGTATTGTAAAACTGAATACAAGTGATATAGAATATGGCTAGATTTTTGGATTTAGACTTAAAATTCTCATAGCCTTGTGTCTGTATACCAAGAGTCAAACACTGTAGAATATTTACATCATCAAGTGCAACAGAAAAATATGGAAAAACATCATACTGTACAGGGCCATCAGACAAACTTGTTTCTATCCCACCTATCAAGGCTTGTGTAAAGGATGACCATCTATTATCAAAGAGGGCTGAGAAAACATAAGCTTTTTGGCCTTTTTGATGAAGTGCATTCAGACCAACTCACACCATCCCTAGATGGGCATACTAATAACCTGCCTTGCGGGCTGCTTGAATATGGCGAATTTCAAACATAGGGATTGTCATCATAGTATTGAGGTTTAATTCAATCTTTATGGATTTTTCTTTAATCTTTATTTGACTGTACGCGCGGAGATTAAAAGGAGTTAATCCGCGGTAAACCTCAGAAGGAGATACAAGAGGAAGTCTCCGATTGACAGAAGGGTTTGGTTCTTCTTTTTCTATGAGAGCGGAATTTGTAGGGGTTTCTTCTTCAGAACAAATATTTAAACCACTATGCAATTCTTCTTCATTTTGGATATTTTCTAAATGCTTAGAACCAAATCTTCCCATAAAAGCAGAGGAACTAGAACTTGCAGAATCCATTTGAAAATGCAAAGAGAAATACCCGGAAAATAATTTCAACAACACAAGTATTGCTTGCTGATTTCTATGAAGAAATTGCGGCTTCCAACTACGAACAAATCGCAGCTTCTTCGACTCTAGCTCTACGCCGAATGCTACCCTTCAACGCCTTCAATGGCTCCGCATGGGCTTTACGCACTATTCACGGCCTCAATGAAACTAGTGATCCACTCAAACGATATGTTACCAATAATCTTCTACTCAGACAATATCTTACCAATAGAAATCTTGAAACAACAACTCAAGCTCTGATACCATTAACACAGGACCATTAACACAGATGCGGAATAGATGAAGATAGCCAGAGGCTTTGATTTATAAATAGGATTCAAATACAAGAACTGTTCTAAAGAATAGGGGAAAATTTCCTCAAGAATTGCATAAGGAAATAGGAGCTCAGGTGGGGGCATAAATTGACTAAGTCTGGGTTAGAGGTTCTCACCTGGTAGAGAGAATAGTTATTCACTTACAAGTGTTGCTCAAAGTGAGTAGGCAATTGTAATTAGTTTTTCTATTAATTGATTAATGCAAACAAGGCTTAAGGGGTTTTTAGTAGTTTATTTCCCCTAGATGCATCTATGTTCTTATGTATGTGATTGAAGCATGTTTGCAAATATTGTTCTAAACTGTGAATTAATTTCTGCAGAGCATTAGAGTAGGATTGTATCTCATAATTTAGATTAAAGTTCTTGAGCAGTCACAATTCTATCACTATATTTCCATAGATTCCAACTGTTGCCACTATAACCTATAGGTGTCTACACATGCCCCTTCTACAAACACAGGTGAATTGGGAGATTTGAATCTCGAACCTTCTCGCACATAGCAATTCATTTTCAAGGCATCACCAACTAAGCAAGTTGCTTTTGAGAGCTCACAGAATATTTATTATTAATAACACCTATAACTTCATTTTAAGTATAAAAACACTTATCAACATAATTACTTTTATTATTATTTACTGTACCACACAAGAGAAAATGATTCCAAGCTTTACATCTCCGATTTGAAAAAAAAACAAAAACAATTGCCAAGATTGGCCATAACATAACATGACCCCAATTTGGGAGTTACAGTCTTAACCTAACATAACAAAGGAAGTAGAAAAAACAGATTTATTTCTTCTTAAATTGCAGAATAACGCTTAGTAAATTGTGGGTCACAACCCTTAATAGAGGAAAATGTTTGGCTTGGCCTGCTTTAGTTTCTTTAACAATGCTAAGGCAGGACAATGTTGTGAAATTGTAACCTTTGGATATGTTCATTGATAAGGCAAGACAATTTTGTGAAATTGTGACCTTTGGATATGTTGATTGATGCATGCACTCATCAAATCAACTAAAAGCCTCATCTACATTTTTAGAAAATATATAGGATCTTTTACATTACAAAGCCTCGGTTTATGTCAGATTTATAACACCAGAAAACTTGGTGTGTCATGGCTTGGTTTTGGATTTGTGTCCATAAATGAGTGCATAAAACAAAAAACTCGCTCACTAATTATGGCAGTCAATATAGAATACAATTAATAACTACACTGGTTTAATAGATTGAGAAGGTTATTGTAAAAAGCCAGAGATCCATGAAGAATTAGACATTTTCTGCCTTGCCAAAATTCCCAGTCCTTGCTAAAGGAGAGAAATTTATTCCCTCAACTTGAAAAAAAATCGATCAAAGTGAAAAAGATGTCTTCTTATACGATATGTATGAAGAGAATAGAGAAGCGCTGCACATGAAACTGATAGGAAGGAGGCAAGTATTAACACTCCAAAGTCCTACACAACAAAACAAACATGAATTAGATCAACAATTAATTACTTGTAAATTTCAACACATGTTCTAGCACAAAGAATTTCTTCAGGGATACAATTTAAAAAAAATGTGTTTGTAGCTTTCTTGATGGATACAATTTTCAAAGAATGTGTTTTATTCAAAAACACAGTTTCAGGAGAAAATGATAACAAGATGTTGATAAAAGCAGCTGCAATTTAAAAATAATCACGGCAGACAGGAACGAATTGTGTAATAAAAACATGTATTTAAATTTTCAATATAGATTTCATAAACTTTTTTTCTTTATTTTGTCTTTTATGATTTTAGGTTTTATATATAATTTTCACACAAAGAGTATCTTAATAGTACATTTTATCACAACTATTTCATACGTCATCGAAAAATCAACCCACAGTATTAAATACCATTTTTTGCATATAAAAAATGTGAAAACCTTTTACATATAAAATTTCATGTAATTTTTTTTGAAAATACCCAGTAAAAATATGATCTATCGACACCATCCAGAGAGTACATCATCCTTACTTGGGGCATATAGTAATCATACATCTTTAGACAATACTAGAAATATAAATGAGAGGATGAATGTCCCCCTGTCAAGGTAGGGAATCACCATGCCAAAAGAATTTGGGATTCTATGGAGAAAACATGGTTTGGTAAGCCCAGCTACAAAGAGTGCATCATCTCTGGTTGAGCATGCAGCTAATTAGAGATTCTTTGGTAAGGCCAGCTACAAAGAGTGCATCATCTCTAGTTGAGCATGCTGCTAATTAGAGATTATTGGGCAAGAGGACAAAAATCCCATTAAAGACCGCTTTGATAAGGCCAGCTACAAAGAGTGCATCATCTCTAGTTGAGCATGCTGCTAATTAGAGATTATTGGACAAGAGGACAAAAATCCCATTAAATACCAAGACCAATGTTGTAGTACAGATTAATTAAATTATGAATTTTATGAAGTTATGTTTTTATATCATTAAAGTAGGGCAAGTTAAAAGAAAATGGTGTGTATCCTTAACCTCAGTTATATCAAAAATTTTATAATGTTTATGAATATCGATTCTGATTTTTGCAATATATAAATATTTTTTTTATCAAAATGTTTGAAAATGATTTTAATTAACAAAATTAGGATTTACACAATCTTGGTAGTATTTCAACTTCCTCTTTTATATATATATGTATATGTAAAGTTTCAAGGAATTTTGAGCTGTGGTTAAATTGTTGAATCCAAGCAACCACACATTACCTTGTTATTGCTTTCAGCATGAAAAAAAATACCTTTGTCAAAAGGGGTTGGAATTGGGATTTCTACGACTAATTTAATTATTGGAACATAAAATAAATAATTAATGATGTCATTCATAGTAAATCTTAAATCTTTATGGAATCATTAATAATATAAGTTGAAATACTAAGATTTTTATCAATCATAATTTTGTTGATGATAACTGATTGACCAACATTACGAGTCTAAAAAATAAAATGAATATTGTTAAATTTGAGAATACATTGATGAACTTGATAGTGAAATTGGTCACTCAATTAATAGAAAAACACCACGAAATGAATGCAATTGTAATCTTTCCATACAATGGAGGGTTTTGGTTGTCCAAGGAACATTTTATGAGAAAACTCCCAGGCATTCCCTACATCATTGGATGACATCCAATGAAACTCGTCAATGATGATTAAAACCCTAACCTAGTAGGGATGTCAAGTGAGTGAAGCAACAATTTATTCGACACAAGGAATCAACCTTGAGGACTACATGAAATTCAAAGCACTTGTTACCCCTTATGTTGACATGAGTGGTAAATGGACTTATGTAGATTAATTGGATCATTTTAGCCTTTAAAAGGTTGGAATATTGGTGGAGGTTGCTTCAAGGGTGTATTATTTTCTTCACAGATCATCATGGTGGTCACCTAGTCATATCCTAGTTATTGTTACTTAGTGTTGCATATTTTCCCTCTAACATGATGATGCATTTACCTAGTTCTATTCATCTTCATGTAATTTCCATAATTTTACCTAAGCAAATTGTCTATTGCAAACATGCCATCACTTTTTCCTAAGTGAAATCCACTTCACATATACATTATCATCACTTTCCACCATTTTTCCTAGGTGATTTGTGTATCATGACACATCTTAACATTGCACCTAAGTAAAATTCACTTTATATCTACATACCACTTCACTCCATCTACTAGAAGGCACATGATACCTTTTGTCTATAATTTCCTAAGTTTAAATGATATTAACTCTTAAAATCTCATATTTCCACCCCCAAAAGTGCAGGCTTTAGGTAAAAAAAAAAGAAGAGAAAGAAAGAAAAAAGAAGTCATCAATTGGAGCCCAGGGGCGTATAGCTCAGATGGTAGAGCCTTAGCGTCGCAGGTTCGACTCCTACTATGCCCATCAGTCGGGAGAGTCCAGAAGGGGTAGTCATTGGCTGGGTTGATGAGCTGGCCCCATGGACCCACATGCTTGTATCCTTAGCTTGTGGAGTCATCTATCACTTGGCAAGCCAGTGCCTTCTGCCCTAACCTTCTGGGTTGGGTTGATGAGCAGGCCCCATGGACCCACATGCTTTTAGCTGGAGCTTGTGGAGTCACCTTGAACCTGGCAAGCCTGCTTCCATCAGCCCTAACCATGATGGACACCCTCAGCAATGGGGCTGAGAGTCATGTCTATCCCCTCCAGGCCCACACGTTCATTTACCACCGTGTGGTAAACCTCCCATTGAGGCAAGGCAGTCCCCTGGCTCCCTAACATCACCCGTTCAGAGAAGGTCGTGGATGAGTGTGTAATGGGCTTTGAGTTAACCTGTGATGGTCTCCTAGTGAGGATGGTTCATCTTTTTTAAAGAAAGGAAAATTTTGTTAATATATAGATTCATGCATTATGCCAAACTGTTCTCTAGGAAATAATATTCAATTAGAAATACACGACATCGTTGCAAAGTCGATCCAAATTAGGGCATAAATTATGACTAATGAATATCACAAATCTCCCAAATTTGATGATTACAAATGAAATAGATTTGGTCATAGACTATCGTAAGGTAAACATGACAATTTCACTAACTCTCCAATCAACCCTTGTGGGCATCTTTCATTCAATGTCGTCCAAAGGAAGGGGTATGACCGCTACCAAGAACTGCTCTCCTGACATTCACTTACTACTTGAGAGTTACGCTCAGTGGAAACATGCTAAGTCGACTAGCTAGAATTAACTTTTCTATTATGCTGTGTCGGTAAAACCTGAAAATTTAATGAATTTATTTCCATGGTCAAATCTTGGCAGCGCTAAAGTCAGTTATTCTAATGGGTATGCAGCAAAGTCTTTTTATTCAAAACGTATCCTTTCACTTTTTCACACTTCTAAAAATACATTCAAAACCGAAAATGACTTCGGAGTGTCCAGCCCTAAATCTGCCATTATATGCCATTTGATGTATGATATCGCAGCCAGAAAAGCTTCGGCATTAGAGGTGATCGCGACTATCTAGGATTTATGTTGTTTTAAATTATCTACAGAACCTTTGATTATCTTTCTCAGACGGTGTTGCGCTGGTATTGTCGTTAGGGAACTCCAGTGAGAGAAGAAATTGTCACAGATTTGTGAATATTCACAGATACTCTATGTACTGTCTTTGAGAAAATTCGTCTTTGGATTTGTCGGTGTGGCATAAAAACGTAATCACAGCAATGGAACTAAAAAGGAGAGAAGCTATATTAATCTAAATAGAGTCAATTTAATCACAAAGTGCGCAGAATACTGTGAAAACAGTAGTATATGACACAGTTTGCATACTCAGTGATAAAAATGCAATGGGTCTACAATAAGATATGATCCCAACAACCTTGGTAAGGTCCGAGAGTTTGCAACCTCGCTCTGATACCATGTGTGGGGACTGGTATTAAGGTTCAACCAGATGAACAAATTTCTTGTAGATTCTATCAAATTAAATGCAATTGCATACCTGATTCTCCCGTCCGGTGTCGATCCACATTGCTCCGAGTCTTCTGTTTACATTACCAAACCAACCGATTCCTCCCTGCCTATCTGGGATCAACCTCTGCAGTTCCTAGATCCAGAGGACTTCGAGATGGAAGTCCACTGGCCCCCATGCCCAAAACTCCAAGAACAACTCAAATTTCCCAATTTTCAGTTCAAAATGAAGCCCCAGGCTCATCCCTCAAACTAGATTCCTTTTCCATCGTGATTTTCTGTATTTCCTCCTCCCTGCACTATATTTCAAAGGTCAAGACAATCCTCTGTTTTCCCAAAACTCATTCTCTTCCCCCCCTTTCATGCTCCCCTTTTGTCTCTGTATATCATTCCTTGGCGGTGACCGCTCTCTCTACCAGCAAACCCACCGCTCCCTTACATGGTGACACCTTCCCTCCTTTGTAACGTGTGACTATATTCATTTAAAGGTGTTGGTATATTGACATGTGTATTAGGTTTAGCTTTAGGATTTTTATTCATTTTATATAAATGCCCTTGGTTCATAATATGTACTTTATTTTTTATTTACTTTATCATTTTGATAATTTATTAATATTCTGGGATATATAAATATATAACCATATTTATAATTAACTTAAATTTTACATTTATTTCTTTATAACCATATTTACTTTATACTTTTAAATTTATATCATTGAAATTATTTAGGGTATTTGCTCATTAATTATGATGCATTAAAAAATATGTGTGGTGATGGGTGAAGGTGTAACTTCTATTTGAAGGAATGTCATGATATTTAACATTTATAGTTAATTTAAAATATATTTGCTAGTGCAGTGCATGTGATACATGCATATGCAGCTATCATATGCATGAATCATATGCATGCTAATATTCTTGTGCTCTCTATATTAGAGATGGGTCATTACAGCACTAATCAGTCTCTAGTCTCAAGCTACTGCATCTATCTCTCCAACCAACCCACTGCATCATCTGACACTACGTCCATCTCGCTACTGCTAAAGCTCGGCTAGCAAGGAATTGATCCAAGAGGTGGGTTCCTCAAGGATCCTACCCACATGTAGTCTGCCCGACTATAGTTCTATATCGCCCCATTTCCCTCCTGGAGATGCGTGGGAACTCATGGAAAACTCATCTTCGTCAATTTTTGCTGGAGCAGCCTTAGGATCATGTTTCTCATCCTTATCCTTTTGCTTCAAAAGACATTGGGATGAAAAGTGGCCCATCTCGCCACATCTGAAATATTTCACCTTCGAAATGTCCTTCTTTCGCTTCTGCGTCTGTTGTCCCCTTGATGCTAGAGTTGTGTTCTCCTCCTCCTCCTTAGTCTTCGTGCCACTCTTACTGCTGCCATTGAGGTTGGCCTCAACCAGATCCCTCCTTAATTATTCCTGTTGAAGGGCTGCCCACATTTCCTCCCATGATGGTAGTCTTTCCCTGCTCAATATACTTTGGATGAAGACTTGCCATTCATCCGAGACTCCATTTAGGGTTGTCCTTACCATCGCGGTAGAGTGAGGAGTAGAGCCCACTACAGCAAGTTGGTGTCTGGTGTCTTGAAGACATTGAAGATAGGAGTTAACCCCTTCTCCCTTCTGCATCAATGTTCGTTGCAACTTTTGTTCTAGGTACATCTTCCGCTATTCAGAAGAACCTTCATACAGTGAAGACAAAGCTTCCCACATTTCTCAGGCTGTATCTTTGCCTTACAAGTGTGATACTACATAATCTCAAACTCCATCAAGTATGTACCTCTTCGCCTTTGCTTGCTTGGCCTTGTACTTCTTCTTCTGATCATTGTCTGCGGGAACAACCACAACACTCTTGACGTAAGTTTAGAGATTGTACTCCTCCAGAACAGCTAAGGTTCTGGTCTTCCATATGACATACTTGGAATCTCCTTCCAACCTGTCCTGATCTCTGAGCCCATGCAATGCTATCTCACCCAAAATGTCAAAGTGACTCCTCTAGTCACTGCGCAGCACTGGTTTGATGCCCAACAAGTGAAACATTCGAACTTTTGGCGAGAAAAGTCTTCTGAGGAGAAAAATCCCCTTCCATGTGTCTTCACTCTTTTCCGACGGATTTCTGCCCCGATAGAAACTGCACCCTTCAAGAACTGCACTGAGGCTCTGTGTCACCCCCTCTGCCTCTGCAAGCTCAAGAACCAAAAATCGTACTTCTTTGTCGACTCTCTTAGAGGGAGATTTCCTCAGAATTTCTTCTTTCCTGGCAAGGACTGCGCAATCCCTTCAAGGGGATTCGAATTGCTGCCAAATGCAACTATTGGCCTCTCTACTCAGCGTTGGATTTGCTCTCCCTGTATCAAAATCAATGCTCTGATACCATGTGAATATTCCTACACTCAAGGAACCCCTACTGTAGTAAAGCTGAATTTACTTCTCCTACTTGATTTTGATATACATTATCAAGTTATTTTATGAAAAATACTGAAGTAAATTACTTTTGCAGCCTACACCAATTTAATTTGATTACATGAAACAAGAAACTCAGCAAAGCACAAGATACATAGGACACTGTTATTTTTGGACAAAATAGTCCCTAGAAAAACCCAATGCGGGAAAACCGTTTCAACAACTCTGAGGGTTTTATATTATTAAGCAGTATTTATGAATACAATGTTGGATGCCCTCCCGGCAATCCAGTTATAGAGAAAAATATAATGATGGAAAACTGAGTGAGATTACCTCACTTCACCCGGCAGTTTCCGATTGATCCGACAGCAGAACTGGAAAACCCCTGACTGTTGGTTTAGGGTAGCATCGGATGTGCTCTAGCCATGAAAATTGGTGGAGAGGCTAAAGTACATGAGATCTCCAAGGCCCAAAAATGGTTTGGGAAAATTTCACCCAATTAGAGAGATATTAAAATAATTAATATTTTTAATGGAGTCCCTAAGTCTAAACTTAGGAAAATTAAAATATTAATGGGTATTAATATAAAATTGGGTGAGAATGTTCTAAATGACATGGATCAAGCCAAATCTAATCTTAGCCGTTGATTAAGGACTTAATCTCGACTGTTGAATACTCAACGGGAAAAGTATAAGAGGAGGCTTGAAGGTTAGTTGGAGATACACCAAGAGATCAACATTTCGACTTTTTGGGGCTGGGTTTGCTGAGAAAGTTGAGAGAGTGATCAGAGTTGCAACTGAGGGGAAGTGAATATAGAAGCAGAGAGGCAGAGATAGCACCGGGAGGATCAACGCAGTAGCCAGAGAGAGCTACCGCAGTCCCTAGAGGCTGACGATGGGGTTTCGTGGGGCATATTGGAGCTGTCGATCTGCCAGAGTGTTTATCCGGGGTTTTAGCCATAATATCTGCTTTCGAGTAGAGAGGTACTAGTGCCGAGATTTTCTCTGTTGGGTGAGCTGGATTTGGCACCCAGATTGTATTCTGAAACTGCTTAATAAATCAAACCCTCAAATAGCTGCACTGGTTTTCCCACATTGGGTTTTTCTGGGGACATTAGTCCAAAAACAACGGTGTCACTTGTGTGCTAGTTTCTGTTTCCTTCAGTTGATGATTTGTAATATGTTGAGCATGTACTTGTATTTATTTCCAGTATTTACATGGTAAATAACTAGTTAATTAACAGAACAAGTAGGTAGGAATAAATCAGTAAAGTACATGAAGGGTTTCTAACAGTCATACTTAGAAACTTCAACATGGTATTAGAGGGTAGTTGCAGATCACAGGAGAACTAAGGACATTAGCCGAGCAGAGTAGCAACAGCAGAAAACAGTTGTCTCGAGTGACAAAAGTTGTTCCTAGCAGGGAAGCAGCAAGGAAGGGGTGACGTAGTGCTTATGTCATCAAGTTCAAGCCAAGAAGAGGCAGCGCAGAGGCTGAGGGAGGCAAAGACAGGTTCAGGCAGAGCCATGCAAAGGCCAGGAGAGTTAACACAGTTGGTTGAGGAAGTTGATTTGTCGACGTAGGGATTGCGTAGAGCCTAGGAGCTCTAACCTTCAGTTTGCTGGGGTTTCGAAGGTTGTGGGTAAGTTGCAGAGTGGAGCTGGTGGGGTAGTGTAGTCAGAACAGTACCTAACAGGGGAAGGCTAAGGAGGAGGGAGTTGCTACCGAGGATTGCTAGCTGAGAAATCCCGATCAGTGGTGCAGCTGCACTAATGATCGGAGTGGGGGCATCTTGACATTGGCAAAAAGGTTTCCAGGAGGGAAATCGAGGCTCAGAGGGAGTCACACCAAGAACTTCTAGGAGGGAAGTAGAGGAGCAGCAAGATGGCAATGAACGGGTTAAGACACTAGGACAGACTGGACGAAGCCTCAAACTTCGTAGTCTGGAAGGCCACAATCCTATCTGTTCTAGATAGAAATCATGTCAAGCACTTCGCCTTGAGGACGATAGCTATCCTAGTTGACCTAGTTGATAACGACAAGTACGAGGAGGCAATGGCGAGGGCCAAGAGCATCATTCTTGATGGAGTCAAGGACCATGTGGTACCACATATTACCGAAAAGGACACGGCAAATGAGATGTGGGAGGCCCTAAAAAATTTGTACCAGCATACTTCTGTGTAGAGAAGGATGTTACTAGAAAATCAGCGACGATCATACTAGATGGAGAAGGGAGAACAGATCGACCCCTTCCTCGGTCGATTGAAGGAGATTCGGGATCAGCTAACTTCCACAGGGGCCACGCCGGATCAAGAATTGATGGTGAGAACAACCCTGAATGTAGTCTCAAAAGACTGGGAGGTGTTTGTCCAGAGCATACTCGGCAGGGAAACCCTTCCAGATTGGGAGGAAATGTGGGTTGCTTTTCGCCAACAAGAGATCAGAAAGCTGAGCAAGGCGGGAAGCAGCGGCAAGGGGATCAGAATCAAGAAGGAGGAGGAGGTGGATGCTGCCCTAGCATCTGAGGGAAAGCGGGAGAAATGGAAGAAGAAGAACCTCTCCAAGGTCAAATGCTTCCACTGTGGGGAGTTGGGTCATTATGCGACCCAGTGCCCAAAGAAGAAGAGCAAGGGAGAGGCCTCCGAGACCAAGGCTGCGCCAACAAAGACAGAGAAGGAATTCGAGAGAGATGATGACTATGCCATGAGTGCTCACACGCCACTTGAGCGGAAGTGGGGAGACATCAAGTTGTAGTCAGACGGACTACAGACGATGAGGGGCAGCATCCTCGAGGTACCCAACCTCTTGGATTATACCTTGCTACGGGAGCCCCGAAGAGGAGTAGCAGGACTGGTGAATGTCAGTAAAGACAGATGCAGATGAATCGAGAGAAGGAGCTACAATGCAGGAGTCCCAAGACAACATGAGGCAACAGTGCGAGATGCACAGAGTTGTGGCTGCAATGCAGAGGCAACAGAGGGAACACAGGATAGCAGTAGAGGTAATTTCAGCATCAGGGGGATTCTAGACTGACAAGGATGTTAGTAGTTGGGTAGATCAGTTACTTACTTCTCAGTAACTGAGTTGTAGTGCAGCAGTTAGCAGTGGTAGTGCTATGGGCATCACGATGCAGCGTGTTGAGAGAGAGTTGCAGTGCAGATGCAGTGTTGGGAGGAAGGACCAACAGCAACACGGATGCAGAGGGAGCTGCAGTACAGATGTAGTAGTGGCAGTGGCAGAGCCATGGGCAGCAGTACAGGAAGCAACAATGCAGTGGATGTTGGGCAGCAGGCCAAGCATCAGCACAGGTACCAGTGCCAGATGATCAGTGTGATGTTCAGTGGTGGAACATTACTAGAGCACATTCCTCGCTAAGAGGGAGTGTTGATTTGGGGTAGCATCGGATGTGCTCTAGCCATGAAAATTGGTGGAGAGGCTAAAGCACATGAGATCTCCAAGGACTAGAAATGGTTTAGGTAAATTTCACCCGGTTAGAGACATATTAAAATAATTAATATTTTTAATGGAGTCCCTAAGTCTAAACTTAGGAAAATTAAAATATTAATGGGTATTAATATAAAACTGGGTGAAAATGTTCTAAATGACATGGATCAAGCCAAATCTAATCTTAGTCGTTGATTATGGACTTAATCTCGGTCGTTGAAGACTCAACGGGAAAAGTATAAGAAGAGGCTTGAAGGTTAGTTGGAGATACACCAAGAGATCAAGATTTCGACTTTCTAGGGTTGGGTTTGCTGAGAAAGTTGAGAGAGTGATCAAAGTTGCAATTGAGGCACAGTGAATACAGAAGCAGAGAGGCAGAGATAGCACCGAGAGGATCAGCGCAGTAGCTAGAGAGAGCTGACGCAGTCCCTAGAGGTTGACGTTGGGGTTTCGTGAGGCAAATTGGATCTGTGGAGCTGTCGGAGTGTTTATCCGGGGTTTCAGCAAAAATATCTACTTCCAAGTAGAGAGGTACTACTGTCGAGATTTTCTCTGTTGGGTGAGCCAGATTTGGCATCGAGATTGTATTTTGAAACTGCTTAATAAATCAAACCCTTAAATAGTTGCACCGGTTTTCTCGCATTGGGTTTTTCCGAGGACATTAGTCCAAAAACAACGGTGTCACTTGTGTGCTTGTTTCTGTTTCCTTCAGTTGATGATCTGTAATATGTTGAGCATGTACTTATTTATTTCCAGTATTTACATGGTAAATAACTTGTTAATTAACAGAACAAGTAGGTAGGAATAAATCAGTAAAGTACATGAAGGGTTTCTAACAGTTAGACATGGAAACTTCAACACTGGCTATCTCTGCACTGGCCCTGGGTAGGCCCTGTGTCAGCCTCAGAGGCTCTGCGTCAGCCCTGCCTTGTCTCTTCTATCTCTTGGAGCTTCTGCGTCAACCTCTCTCAGCTGTTCTGGCAACTCCCAGGTAGTTCCGGATTTTTGCGTGAAGGCAGCTTCCCTTCTACACTGGCCCTTCTAGCTCTGTGTCAAGCCTGCGTGGGCCCAGACTGGCCCAACGTCAGTCCCTCTATGTGTTGCGCTACCTCCACTGGTGGTTCTCCGCCTCTCTTCCAAGTATTCCCGAACTATCCCTACCCATCTGCTGTAGAATGATCACCTAGTTTGAATTTCTCATCTTCCTAGCCCCAGAAATTTTGAAATCTAGATCAATTCGTTCTCTCGGTGTGTTCCTGAATGAACCCCAAGCCTCCTTATACTTTTCTCGTTGAGACTTCAACGGTCGAGATTAAGTCTCTAATCAACGGCTAAGATTAAAAACTTGACTTGATCCGCTTTCTAGAACATTCTCACCCATATTTTGATTAATACCCATTAATACTTTAATTTTCCTAAGTTTAGACTTAGGAATTCCATTAAAAATATTAATTATTTTAATAAAATACAATCCAGGTGGAATTTCACCAAACAGTTTTTGGGTTCTTTAGAACTCGTGTGCCTTATCCTCTCCACCAATTTTCATGGCTAGAGCACATTCGATGCTACCAAAAACTAACAACAACTACATGACAACTTTAGACTTTTATAATTCAATAACAATTATTATCGAGTTTCAAGGATGCAAATGCAAATAATCACCTAGGAATATTCATTCATTCCTTGTCCAATCTCCAATAGTTTCAATGATTCAACTAATTCACATTAATTAGGGCACATTATTTCACCATAAGAAAATAATTCCATGCATTAGATATCCATTAAAATGGAAATATAACATTATATTGCACTTACAAGACAAAAAATATATCCATCCACAATCTTGCCAATGAGAAGCTCCAAAAGAGATAGCTAAAACTTTCCACACATCAAAATGCATTTAATCATCCAAAATCATTCCACAATTGCAGGTCCGAATTCTTTAGAGAGTGATATCCCAAATCCAAGTGATGATGAGTTACAAATTAGGCCTCACTTGTATTTATATGAGCCTCCAATAATTCAAATGGGTCTAATTAGCCTAATGAGCCCCTAAAAATGACTCTAATGTGAAAATTAACAATACAATTGGTGACAAGCCCACCAAATGGCTCCAAAAGTGAATGACAAGCCTCTCAAGAGGGTCGAAATGATAGAACAATAGTCGTTGGAAGGCCAAATCAAGTCCCTCATGTGCCATAACGAATAGGAGGGCTCCAATAACAATGATAAAGGGGGCTGGCCCCTTAATCTCCAAGCAAAAAATATGTGGTGCTCCCAAGTGGTTGTGGGGCACAAAGAATGGCCTATGGGTCTCCAACTAAATCAAGAAAGCTTGTGCACAGTCTATAAGGGTTGGAATGATAATGTGAGCCCTCCCTTGTCTCCCTCGATAAGACAAAACTAAAGAAATTTCAACCCCCACTCCGGTTATCAGTTTTCCTTATCACTCCATGCATTTAGTTTTAAATCCAAGCACGATAAAAATTCTAAAATCTGGAAATGACGATAATTTTCTGAAAACACAAATTTAGAGATTTCACAACTGCTGAAATTGCAGAAATAAAACACAGCGAAATTATGACAGACACACACAGAAAATAACACAGTGATTTTTGGTCAATGTGACCCTGGAGAAACCCCCTACAACTCTTGGGGAAAACTAGTAAGAGATCTCTTCTTTATTTCTGAAAATGTTTTTACAGAGAAACTAAAATACACACTAAAAATTCCAGCAACCACAAATTACAACTTATCTTGATTTTCATGCTTGGACTCCACCTCGAAAATCGTGCCAATCAGCGAACAACCAAAACATAATTTTTTACAACAATAAAACAGCATTAAATGTTGTATGGCCAGCCTTGAAAAATGTGCCCAAAACTTCTTGTCCCTCTTCCTCGATTTCTGTGCCTTTCTCCTGCTATACGATTTTTCCTTGGGATGCATGCCAATAAATGTTGCTGCCCAGATTTGCTGAAATGTCTTCTTGCTGCTCTCCTTCACTTCCTCACTGCTCAGAAATTTTCTCCTTACTCTCTCTTCTCTTTCTCTCAAATGCTCATGAAAGAATGAATTGATCTTTTCCTCTTCTCTTCTCATTTTATTCTCTAAATGACCTTTTGGGTTACCCTAAGATCTAATGGCTGAGATTCATTTAGATCTAGGGATGAGAATAAATGTGCATTTAATTCTCACTTTCTATTTTTTAACTCACCCACTTAAATAAAGACCCACTTAGCCTTTTATTTCCATAGTCACTTTTTCACTTTCTAATTCTTCATTCACTTTAATAAAGTCACCTTTAAATCAGAATGTAACTTTACCACTTATAAAGTCACTTTTAAATTAGAATGTAACGTTACCACTTATAAATTCAGTTTTAAATTAGAATGTAACTTTAGCACTTATAAAGTCACTTTTAAATTAAATTGATTTTACCACTTATAAAGTCACTTTAGGAGAAAAGTAAAACATAAATTTGGACACTTTTCCCTAGGCCAAAGATCAAAGCCTGAGGGAACCACTTGTCCTTTGGTACCCAAATTTTAACACTCCCTCTTACCGAAGAAAGTGTTCCTCACCACTCCCATCTTGTCTCTGAAGTAGACATGCATGCCCTGTGGTATGGCTTTGGTGAAAATGTCTGCTACTTGCTCATTTGTGGAAATGTACTCAAGCTTAACAGCTCCCTTTTGGACATAGTCTCTAATGAAGTGATACTTGATCTCAATATGCTTTGACCTGTCATGAAAAACTGGATTCTCCGTGAGTTTTATGCAACTCTAATTATCACAGTAAATTACTGAAGGTCTCAATCCCTGACCAAATAGACCAAACAACATCTTGGGAAGCCATATGGCCTCACAACTAGCCAAACTAGCAGCCATATACTCTGCCTCAGCTGAACTCAATGCAACTGACTGTTGTTTCCGGCTAAACCACGACACAACTGCCGAACCCAACCCAAAACAACACCCGGAAGTACTCTTCCTATCTGAAGCACAACTTGCCCAATTTGAACCCGTGTACCCTGCCAATCTCACTCCATCACCCTATCTATAATCCAGACCAAAATCCACAGTCCCCTGCAAGTAACGAACACTGTGTTTTGCAGCTACCCAATGCACTCTCCTGGGCTCACACATGAACTGACTCATAGTATTAACTGCAAAGCATATATCTGGTCGAGTGTTGACCAAATACATCAAACATCCAATCAACTGTATGTATAGAGTAGGATCCACCAACTCAGAATCAGAAGCATGAAGCTTCTTCTAGTTAGTGATCATAGGTGTAGACATGGGTTTGCAGTCCTCCATGTTAAATCTGCTAAAAATATCCACAATGTACTTCCCTTGTCCCAGGAAGAAATGCCCCTCCTCCTGCCACACTTCCAATCCCAGAAAATAATGCATCAATCCGATATCCTTCATCTCAAACTCTGAAGCAAGATCTCTCTTGCAGCCCTCAATGAGTCTCTCTGCACCAATGATGATCAAGTCATCAACATACAACACCAGAATGAGTCTCCTCACCCACCGCAATGAAGTATAGGTTCGGATCAGCCTCACTCTTTGTGAAACCCAACTGCTGCAAGTATGTATCAATCCTAGAGTACCAAGCTCTAGGAGCTTGCTTCGGGCCATAGAGTGCCTTTTTCAATCTGCATACATGGGACTCCTTCCCATGCACGTCAAAGCCCTGCGGTTGCTCAATATAAACCTCCTCCTGAATGAAGCCATTGAGAAATGTGATCTTCACATCCATCTGGTGGATCTTCCAACACATCTCTGCTACAATCGATATAATGGAGCGAATAAATGTATACCGAGCTACAGGAGCGAAGGTCTCCTCATAATCAACTCCCTCTACCTATGAGAACCCCCTCACCACAAATCGAGCCTTAAACTTCTCGATGCTGCCATCTGCAACATGCTTTATCTTGTAGAGCCATTTGGAAGTAACAACTGATTTACCTTCAGGCCTCAGCACTACCTCCCAAACATCGTTCTTCATAATAGAAGAATACTCCTCCATCATGGCCTCTCTCCAGACTTGCTGGCTGGTTGCCTCCTCATAACTAGAAGGCTTGGAGTCAATAATGCTTGTTACTAATGGCATGTAACTATAGAACCACTCAGGTGGCTTACTCTCTCTAACCTGTCTCTTTGGCCCAGCAACTGATGTGGCCTCAGGCAAGGTATCTTGAAGCCACTTGGGCTTCCTCTTCCTTGAGCATACTTCTCCCACCGGAGTGAAAGAATCCTCATCATCATCAGAAGCCTGAACTCCTGAAGGCCTGTCAACTGACCTCATGCCTGAACCTGTGCTTGTAGATGCTAAAGTACTGTGCGAACTGTCCATTAGTGGACTACCCTGTGGACTGCTCTGCAGATTTCCCTGCATGCTGCCCGAAGAACCACCCACCTAACTCTGAGAGCCACTTCTCACTGATGGACCTGACACTGTAATCGATGTACCTCCTGATCCCTGACCACTGGATCCCTGTGACTGACTCAGCTGCTCTTGAGGGTCTGGTGACTCTGGACACTCTAACTGTAATGACCCACCTATACCTATAAATAAAATACAAGTATTAGCATATATACAAGGCCTCCATACGATAGCTACGTATGCATGGACCCGTATGTAACGCACTATATATATGATAAACCCTCAAATGAACATAAAATGTTAGTTTTAATGTTAAAATTTTAATTTGTAAATTAAAATTTATGAAATTAAATAAAATTAATTAAATTAAAATTATAAATTAAATAAATTAAATTAAATCATTAAAATAATAAATAAACTTTATCAAATCAAATTTAGATATTCGAATAAAATCACCAAATCAAATTAGATTTTGTTTTATAAAATCAACACAAATCAAAATTAGGACACGGAGATGGAGGGAGGCGATGAATGGAGATTTAAAATAAGGAAGGTTATCTTGAGAGTGGGGGGGGGAACGAATAATCAGAGGGCGGTTGGAGGAAGTACAGCTGAGAGGAGAAAAATTTGTAACAGGAAGTTATCAACAGTAAGGACTGAGCCTTGTTTGTTCTGAAGTTTTTGGGCACGGGGGAACAAATTGCAGCAATTGAGAAGCAATCTGGACTGAGTATCTAGGTTGTACTTAGTTTGGCTGGGAGGTTATGGTCTTTTGGTAACGGGAGCGAGAGTTGGAGCAACTCTGAAGCCTCTTCATCCGCAGGAAACCAGGTAGGTACTTCTCATCAAATCAATCAATTTGATATATGAAATTTTGTTAAATTTTAAAGCAGGTTCATGAAGATTTCATATTCTATTCAGAGTAAATAGCTATTTAAATTATTTACAGTCCTTACATTTGGTATCAAAGCAGGTTTAAACTCTCAGACCTATTAAAATAAGGTTACAGTCATAATAAATGAGAAGTATAAATACTGTAATTAGCATTATTCTTGAAATTTTATAGTATTTTTCTGAAGTATTTTCATAACTTTCAGACCAGGAAATCTTATGTGCATTGGTAGTATTATAGACTTCAATTAAATTTTATTAGAAATCATTTTATAGTGTGCTTCCCTGCCCTTGATTTTAGCAGAAGCTTGCTGCTTGTTAGCGCAGAAACTTTAAAAGGGGACAAAGTCAAACATTCCGGTTCAGAAAATGACCATTAAAGGAAATCCAAAGTCATTTTGATATAAACAGGATGGAAAGATACATATGTACAAGAGAACATAGAGGGAGCTGGTATATAAATATAAGAGAAATTCCAATCCTTCATTCTCGGACCTGGCACGCTCAGTTCCATGATTAGAGCTTCATTTGTCTGTGTAAAAAAAAAATAGATAATTTGTTAAGTCATGTGAAAAATAGATAATTTGGGTAGTGATAAAAATTGAGAGGATAAATATAAGTATAAAAGAACACAAGAATTTTGCAGATGAAAACATAATTATATTACAAGTAATCACATTTTATGAGAACAAAATTGTTACTATTATTTTTCAAAAAACTTGTACTGATAATGACTTACTGGTAGAGGGATGAATTCTTGTATACATCTGCAAAATCAGTTCCAAGACGCAATTCTGCACCCACAGAAGACACTTCAAGCATCCATGTCGCAGGATTGTACCCCTTCGTGATTTTGGGAACGCCTAGAATGGCCCATGATTAAACCCCATACACTGCTTCTCTATGTCCACGTAGCAATCAGGGAACGCAGAGCAGACATTCTCCATGAACTCGAGTTTATAAGCCAACTCCTCCGATATTAGGCAGCCAAATGCATAGTAGTGCTTTGTAGAGACTGATTAAATCTTTATTCTGGCTTCCTCCTCACTTCCGACAATCTGGGCAAGAGTCTTAATATAACTATCAACGATTTCATCTCTGGTAGGATTGCCCTGTGGGGACTTCATGGAAATGGTCCAGTGCTCGTAATCCAAACCAGATAGCTGCACAGTCACCGACGAAGTGGTATGATTAGCCGCAAAATACCTCGTATTGTTCAGGACTAGGGCCTTAGGTCGGGTGATAGAAACAGCTCTCAAAAACCTCCCACCACGAAACCCCATGGTCGAGACTCTGCCATTGAAGGCACTCTGAAATGTGGCCCGTCAGTCTCATCGTCGTGGTGGCTTGGCCATCAGTCTTATCACCTCCCATTCGAACATCTCGTGCCATTGCCCTCAGCTGCCTTGGTCATGGTATATGTGATGTCACTAACACGCACCTTCAGATTATTGTGTATCTCAGTCGGTAAGGCGTGAATGCGACCTTCAGTCTGACGCTCTCCCAATCGTGTACTCAACTAATTACAAATAGGATATAACTATACACCAAAAGTATTATTTACTGTGGAGAGGGTATGGCGCGACATTGATAGTTTATCTGACGCGTAATGGATTGCCTCGTGGGCTCTAGCATTGAAGACCATAAGTCATAATATGAATTATCTAAACTATCGTGTCAATAAATTATGAACGACGGAGGTCATGGCACCTATGAGCGATTATAAGTCCGATATTACATTAATAAACGGGATGGGTGCCAAGAGATAATATTTCTTTTAAAAGGTATAGGACTACATTATATATATATAAAAAAAAAAATTAAATTAATTAAACACCTTTTTTTTTTTGACAAATTCGGTTGCTTTTATAAATCTGAAAAAAAAGAGGGAGACTGAGCTCCTGAAATACATGTTGAGGTGCCAAGAAGAGCTAGGGAAGAAGGAGTTACAGCTTAAACAAAATTCCTCCTTAATCCTGCCTTTTGGGCTTCTAAAAATCAAAGACCAAAGGTAAATCCTAACAAACTGCAGTAATAAATAACAGCATTTACAAAGCATATCAATCTATATTACTGTGGCTGATGTGTCGAGCAATGGACTCTTCAGGTTTGTCGTCGGCGCCGACTTGCTTCAAGCTTGACGAACTTGTTGGCGTTGCGTTTTTCTTTTCTGTTGTTCCTTCGGGAAAAAGGAACAACAGAAACCAAAGGTGTTGTTCCTTTAGATCTATGCGGATCTTAGTCACAGGCGGAATGAGGACAATCTTTGACCAGGCTATCATATCGGATGAACTGAGATGTTGTTCGGATCCAGGAGGTCTCTTCATTATGGTATATGTTGAAATGATTCCACGCCATTGCAGATAAGGCAACCCAGTGATCTGGCACAAGCTTTGTTGGCTTGACTGTCAGCAATTTTATTGAGCGATCGCAAAACATGATAGTAGCACACATCTTTCATGGTGTGTCCTAAGATTTGGCACCGTCTGATAATCTGCTGAAGGAGAGCATTGGGAAGATCCCTGTTCTGAACCATTGCACTGACGACTATCGCCGAGTCTCCCAATATCGTGACTGTGTCTATACCAAGCTTCCCAAGTTGGATAAGACCTTGGTAAAGGGCCAAGGCTTCTGCTCTGTTATTGGAAGTGTGGCCAAGACCCCACTCGTAAGAGAGTATGTTATCCCCATTAGCATTAAAAATAACTCCTCCCGCCCCTGCTGCCCCGGGATTCGACTTTGAGGCCCCATTGAAACAGAGATAATGCCTATTGTTGTTTTTAAGCCAACCTACAAATTCTTCCTCTTTTAGCCTGATCTTCCAGTTAGGGGAAACATTGTTGTTTCTGTTGCTAGCAGCGTTGCCCTTTTGATTGCTGGTGTTTTGGTCTAACAGGTGTCCAATGAAAATGCGTTCTTCTATGCTGAGTTCACTAACATTTATACTTCTCGGATTCTTAACTGAGATGATCTCAAGGGCAAGACTCCTTGCCTTGGTGCAAAGGCTTCTAACAGTTGAGTCCTTATCCTTAAAAACCTTCCGATTTCATGCCAGCCAAATATTCCATAGCATATTACGAGGAAGAATATCCCAGACTCTCTTCACTGTGTTATTTTTCCTATGCTGCCAGGGGTAGTTTTTTTTCCATTTGTAAAGAATTTCTCCTATGGTGTTTTGGGTGTCCCATGGGATTTGATTGTCATGAGACAAGTTCCTCGAGCAATTGATGGCAAAAGGCCATTGAATAAAGAGATGATGCATTGATTCTTCAACAGCTAAGCAATTAGGACAACGAGAGGGGCCATTAATTACCCTCTTTTGCAAATTTTCGGCCGTGAGGACTTTCCCTTTGAGGAGGGTCCACAGAAAAAACTTGATTTTTGGAATTGCCTCGGATTTCCAAACCACCTTCCAGTGGTTCCAACTTGGCATGGGGTAGCTGATGTTGCAAATATAATGGTGAGCAGCTTGGATGGTGTAAGAGGATCTGGATGGGTCCCAACGAAACCCATCAAGATCGTTCTTTTTTATAGGGGCTATACTGTGCAAATGGGATTGAAGGACAGAAAGACTTGCATTAAGACTATTGGGAATGGCTGGGACGGCCCAACCTGACCAAAGAAGGGTGTGAGGATCCCATTGGGAGATCTGGTCCAGGAAATGAATGCTTGTTCTTTTAAAAAAAAGGATAGGGTGGACTCCCCCATGTTTGTTTATTCGCTGCTGACCCATGATTCTGTCTGCCCCAATATTGATGCTTGCACCTCCCTTGGGTATTTTTGAAGTATTTTGAGCGATTAGTGGAATTGCTCTCTTGAATAATCGCCAAATTTTGGAGGATTCTCTATTGGGAATATCTCGATCAAGAAGTTGTTGTCTAGGAAAATTGAGGTATTTAATTTCCAGAACTTTTTTCTACCATGTTGGGAGTCCAGTAATGAGTCTCCAGACAATTTTGCCTCCAAAGGCTAAATTGAGAAATTTAGGAGATCTAATTCCAGACCTCCTCGGTCTTGGGGCTGGATCATCTGCTTCCAATTAATCAAGTTGAATTTCTTTTTATCATTTTTCCCCCCCTGCCATAGGAATTGGCGAAGGACGATTTCCATTTTGTTGTGGAAGGAAGCCAGAGCTTGAAGAAGAGAAAAAAGATATAGGGGGAGAGAAGATAGACCTGACTTAAGAAGAGTGAGGCGACCAGCTGGGTTGAGCCAAATAGATCCCCACTGCTGCACTTTTCTTTTCATTTTGTCGACTACTGTGTCCCAGACTTCTGCTCTCAAAGGTCTAGTACTAACAGGCATGCCCAAGTAAGAGAAGTGAGTCCAATCATACTTGCATGTGACTCCAAAGATGTTGGCGATATTGTGAAGCACTTGTACTGTTGTGTTCCAGCCATATATGCAGCTTTTCAAGTTATTTACCATTCCGCCAGAGTATCTCATGTATTTGTCAAGGAGAGATTTGAAGCGCTTGGCTATTGTGGTGGAGGCCCCTCTAATCAGCAAGGTGTCATCGGCAAATTGTGAATGATTTATGTTCTTGACCCCGTCCCCAAATTTTATTCTTGTGATTAAGCCAACCCTCCGACTGAAATCCAATGCCCTGCTGAAGGATTCAACCATTAGAATGAAGAGATAAGGTGAGAGGGGGCAACCTTGTCGGAGGCCTCTGGAGGATTGGAAAGCTTCTCCAAGCCTGCCATTTACAAGAGGGGAGATCCATGGCCCCGAAATGCAGGCTCGAATGAGGTTGAGAAAGCGGTCATCAAATCCCATCTTCTTCAAAGCTGCCAAGAGGAAGGAGTGTCTCACTCTGTCAAATGCATTGGCCAGATCAAGCTTGAGGATAAACCCTTTCTCATTTCTGGTTTGACTCGAATGGATGGCTTCTTGCACAAGTAAAATGGAATCAGTTATTTGTCTGTTGGCTAAGAATCCCCCTTGATTTTCGGAAATGAGAGAAGGGAGCAAAGGCTTTAGGCGAGTAGCAATGATTTTTGTCAAGATTTTATAGGAGGAGTTACAAAGTGATATGGGCCTGAAACAAGCAAAGGAAGATGGCCTATTTTCTTTGGGGATGAGTGCTAGATGAGTAGCATTGGTATATCCTCCTATTTTGCCTTTTCGTTGGATCCAATTGAGCATTTTTGTCAAGTCTTTTTTAATAATTCCCCAAAATGCTCAATAAAAGAAGATGGGAAAGCCATCTGGTCCCGGGGCTTTATCAGGTTGAAGAGTCCAGATTGATCTCCTGATTTCCTCCTCATCTATCTCCTTGCTTAAAATGTCATTCATTTCCCTGCTTATCCCTATTGGGAGATGCTGCAATAAATTTGTATAATCCTCTGCTTCCTTTGTTTCAGTTAGCAGGTCCCAATAGTGATCTGTAGCAGCTCTTCGAATAGCTTCCTGAGTGCTTTTTCTATCACCTTTTGCATCTAGGATGGAGCTAAAATTATTCCTTATCTTTCTGGCTGTTGTTTGCTTGTGAAAAAAAGCTGAGTTCTTGTCACCCCCTTGTAACCATAATTGTCTCGACTTGAGCCTCCATTTTGTTTCCTCTTCTCTGCTAACTCGGTATAGCTGTAAGTAGAGTTCATTTTCTTGCTGTTTGTTCTCTTGGGAGAGGCCATTTTCCTCTATTGCTCTGTGGATACTCTCCAGTTTGTTCTTAATTTCTTTGTTTACCTTCTCTGGTTCTTGATACTTTGTTTTAGCCCATTCTTTGATGGCTTGTTTTGTTTTTTGTAGTTTTGTTTCCCAAATGAAACCGGGAGAGCCTTCCATGTGTTGGATCCAAGAGCTGTAAACAATTCCTGCAACTGTTGGTATATCATTCCAGAGAGAATTGTATCTGAATGGGATGGGCCCAAGTGGCCTATGATTTTCCAGCGTTAGAGTTATTGGGAAGTGGTTGGAGGCAGAGCACGTTAGAATGTTAGCATATCCAACGGAGAAAGCCGAAGAAGTGTAATATTGATGAGAATTCTGTCCAATCGCTCCATGATGTTACCAGCACCCATCCTGCGGTTGTTCCAGGTGTATCTATGGTTTTTTGGAGGGACATCCATAAGATCATGCTCCTGCATGATATTTTCCAACTGTATTCTATATGGATCTGGTGTAAAACTGCCTCCCCTTTTCTCATTGGCGTGGAGGATTAAATTAAAGTCACCTCCTAGAATAATATTAGTGTTCTCTTCTGCGTCTATACTGTCTTTTAGATCATGCCAACAACTATCCTTATCTCTGCAGTGATTCGGCACATAGATGTTGTAGATGGTAATGGCTTACTGTTCTGCTTTATTTTCCAGAGTTTTTTGATCCAGTGTTGATTTATTGTTTCCGAAATACAGTTCCATATACCTTGATTCCAAATTGTTGCTATTCCTTCTGAGGCTCCTCTTGCCTCACTAATGCTTCCTCTATATTGTCTCTACTGCTTAATGACTTTACTCAATTCCTTGTGGTTTTGTTTTGTTTCTTGTAACATAATAATTCCTGGCTTCTCAGAGATGATAAAATCCCTTAGGGCTACTACCTTAGAGGGGTGCCCAAGTCCCCTGATGTTCCAAGATAATATTTTCATCATTGGATATGCAGTGTGCGAGGAGGTGCTCGCCCCCCTTGGTCCTTGTTGATTGCTTCTTTGTCATGCTGTCCCAGGATATAAGTTTCTATGGGTGTCTGCGTTCCCATTGCTATGTCCTTTTGTGCGTTCTCATCCCTGTGCTGCTTAGCAGATTTCCTACCTAGGCCAGGTTTCTTGGAGGGTTCATTGGAACCCCCATGATCTTTAGATGAGCTTCTGGTAATTTTGTTGAGGGGAGGATCAAGAAGAGGCTGAGAGGAAATAGTAAGAGGCAATGAGGATTCGATAGTGTCTTGGCGTTGGCTTTCAGGGAGAGGGGGCTCCTGGGGATCAGGGGTGGAGAGGACAGAGAAGGGGTTGGATGAGGGAAGGGTCTGAGGACGGGAGAGGGGAGGTGGTTTGGAGGGAGCAGGGGAGGAAGGGGTGGGATGGGCTGCAGAAGAAGTCGAAGGGCCTGAATCAAGGGGAGCTTTTACTGAAGAGACCGTTTTCTTTTTTTTAACCATTTCCCATTGTTCTTCTTGTGATCCATTTTCTACATCAATAAGCTTAGTGCATCTATTGGCAAAGTGGCCATATTCGTGACATACCTTACACTTAAAGGGGATCTGCTCGTAATCCAGTTGCTGTATGTGGCTCCAGTCGTCCACTTTAAGCTTGATGGCTTCCGGGAGGCCTTTGCCGAGGTCCACTTCAACACAGATCCGCACACAGGCTTGCATATTTTCTTTTGGTTCACTGCAATCAATATATTTGCTGACTGCATTCCTGATGGCACGAACCGATTCATCTCCCCAGCAATGAAGAGGGAGGTGAGGGAGCCGGACCCAAACCGGGACTGCACTAGGAACATCCAGCTCTGGATCGAAATCTGGGGTCCATTTGTTGAGATACAGGCCCCTTGAGTCCATGAAATAGGGCCCATTTCTGAAGATTAAATCCTTATCTTCTTTAGTTTCGAAGTGGAAGGTGAAGTACCCTTTCCCACAGAATCTGATGGAGATTTTCCCTTGTATTTTGTCGGACCAGTTCCTTTCAACCCATCTTTGAACAGTTTTTGGAGATGGCCAGAGGCCTGTGAATTGACCTATAAGTCCTCTTTCTGCCAGGGACAGGGCAGCCATGCGTGGGAGAACTGGGGGCAGGCTGACCTCCTGAAGAACATCCAGCTTTTTGATAAATTTCGAGACTGCTGGTCGGGGGCACTGTGGGGGCAACAATTTAATCAGTGTTGAAAAAGCCAGCTGAGGATCGATCCCCTCCGGTGGAGCTTCTAGAGGGGCCATGAAGGAGGGCCGAAGCTCAGTCCCTGCGCTGTGATCGCCTAGGTCAGTCGTGCCGCTGCAGCTCGGGCGCTCTAGGGCATCAAAACACATATAAATTAATTAAACACCATTATGTTACAAACTAGTAAGTATTCTTCTAAGTATATAAACAAACTATTTTCATATATATATATATATATATATATATATATACATTTTACATTGCACATCACATCTCTATTCTTACTCTTTTTCATTCGTTTTAATTACTTCACATTATAATGCCATTGCAAGTTGAACTATCAACGTCAACTGAGGTGATCGAAGGATTACAATTGTACATTCTGTTGCCTTCACATTGTTCTCTCATAACTTACAAATTTTATATTAACATCATAGAGTTTTTTTTTTTGTCATAAGGAAAATAACAATTGGTCTTTGTTTTTATTCTGTTGTAAAGTATATGTACTCGTTATAAATTAAAAAAAAAAATGCATTATTACATATTAGGATAGAATATCTTGCATTAGGACAAGGAGGTCGCGAGACCACCCTCCTTGACCTTGATACCAGTAAGACCTGCGTAGCAGGTAAAAATAGCAAAAAAACTATACCCGTTTCTAAATTCAAAATTGCAAAACTATATGTTAAATCTGAAAGTATACCTCAAATTTTTACAATTTTATTATGTATACAGAAAACACAACGATGGTAAGGACATATCAGCGACAATGATGTGATCAGGCAGCATCACCGTCATTAATGCCACCACTGTCGTCATCACCATCTCCATCACCACCACCATCGAGACCATCATCAACACCAATCGCTCCAGCACCGGAGTTGACCGTGATAATGCACTCATTAGAAGCTTTATTAGAAACATTAAAAGGGTCAACAATGGCTAAGACCAAAGAAGAACCTTAACCCTTAGCAACCAATTCAGCAGAACCAAAAATTTTTGAGTATAAAAGATCAAAGGAAGATATTTCTAGGGAGCTACAGAAAATTAAACTCCTAGAATTTTTAGGAGGACGAGCTGGAGAGCGTGCTGAGGCATGGTTAGAAGGAATGAACAGATGTTTTAAATTAAGAGAGTACTCTTCTTCTTCAAAAACAAAAAATGTTGTATTTCAATTAAAGGAAAGTGCCTTGATTTGGTGGGGAAATCTGGAGAAACAACTACACCTCACAACGGATAATGTCCCTTGGGAATTGTTCGAAGAAAGATTCTGTGCTAAGTATTTACCTCCATATTTTCAAGAACAACAAGCCGGAGCCTTTCATACATTAATTCAAGGTAATAAATCAATGGAAGAATATGAAATAAGGTTTATGGAGCTTGTGAAATACATTCACTACTTAGATTCTGATGAACGTCAAGCTGAACGCTTCATATTTGGGTTAAATCCTCGCATCAGGGCCTTGGTTAGGATGTGGAAACCATCATCAGTAGCCGAGGCAGTAGAATGTGGCCGCTATGCAGAAGATCATCTAGGAACCAAAAAGGATGTCAGACTAGCAAAACCTCTACAATCAGGGTTTTCAGGAAAGACTCCCCGAAATTTCTTCAGGGGAGGTAGCTCAAGACCACCTTATGGTAATAGATTTACCCCAAGAAATGTAGGAACAAGAGCTCCCATGGCAGTTAATACTATAGCCACTGAATCATCAAACACGAGTCCATGGAAATCTCGTGGAACTGCTAATAGAGGAAGAAATTCGAGAGGAAGCAACATGAGAGGGTGAAGCCCTTTATCTAGAAATTTACATTATGATTTATGAGGACTGCCCATGTTAATTGTTGGGGATGTGGAGGATCGCATTTTCAACGTGATTGTCCAGAAGCTTCATCTAGTATATTGCATGGGACAGGAAGGGAACCAATACCAAATACCCAAGGCAATCATAGAATCCATGCATTAGTCAACAACAATCAAGCAGCACATCAGTCCACTATAGTGGAATCTTCAGGTATTATTAATGGTATAAAATTCAAAATATTATTTGATACTGGTGCTACAGATAGTTTCATTTCGTCATATGCATTAAATAAATGTGGGCTGGCAACTCACAAGCAAAATGATTTCAGACGGGTAGAAATGGCCTCAGGAGAATTCCAATCCGTAGACTTAAGTGTGGATCAATGCAAAATTGATCTAGGGGTTGTTCGACTAAATTGAAAGTTTATGTCACAACCCTAGGAACTTATGATCTTGTCATAGGTATGGATTGGTTAGAAGCTCATCAAGCTTGGGTAGACTGTTATGGGAAAAGAATTCTGGTATAAATGATAAAGGAGAGGCAATCCAAATTCAAGGTATCAAGAGAAAAGTATCTTTACGCTATATATCAGCAATGAAAATGAAGCGTTGCTTAAGGAAAGGTTATCAGACATATGTAATTCAAGAAGTAAAGAAAAAGGACCATCCTTAGAACAATATCTAGTGTTAGCCGAATTTCCAGATGTATTTCCAAAGGAACTACTAGGATTACCCCCCGAAACAAAGCTAGACCTCACAATAGAATTGAAACTTGGCACTCAACCAATTTCTAAAACACGTTATACAATGACAGCTCCGGAACTTCAAGAATTACAAATTCAATTGAAAGAACTATTGGATATAGGACATATTCGACCCAGTATATCACCTTGGGGTGCTCCTGTAATTTTTGTCAAGAAGAAAGATGGATCCTTAAGATTATGCATAGATTATCGAGACTTGAATCGAGCTACAGTAAAGAATCGATATCCTATGCCTCGAATTGATGACCTCTTCGATCAAATGAAAGGAGCTGCTGTCTTTTCAAAAATTGATCTTCGATCAGGCTATCATCAGCTAAGGATTTCTGAAAGCGATATTTCTAAGACTGCATTCCAAACACGCTTTGGGCATTATGAATTTACTGTGGTACCATTTGGATTAACTAATGCACCAGTAGTATTCATGAATCTTATGAACAGTGTTTTCCGCAAATATCTTGATCAATTTGTACAAGTCTTTTTAGATGATATTCTCATCTACTCCAAGAATGAGAAAGAGCATGAAGACCATTTACGGATAGTATTATCCTACCTCAGAAAACACCAGTTATATGGAAAATTATCCAAGTGTTCGTTCTTTCAAGAAAAGATTCATTACTTAGGTCATATCATATCAGGTGAAGGGATCTCAGTAGACCCTGAGAAGGTAAAAGCAATCATGGAATGGCCAATACTGAAAAATGCACATGAAGTACGAAGCTTTATGGGTTTAGCCGGTTACTACCGAAGATTTGTGGAAGGATTCTCCAAAATTGCAAAGCCGATTACAACTCTTCAACGTAAAGGTGTTAAGTATGAATGGACTGAGGAATGTAATAAAGCATTCTTTGAATTCAAAAGGTTGTTGACCAGTGCACCAATCTTAAGAGTCCCTGATATGGACAAAGATTTTACAGTATGTACTGATGCATCCAAACATGGGTTAGGTGCAGTATTAATGCAGGATAGAGGAGTAATAGCGTATGTCTCAAGAAAGTTAAAGCCTCATGAAGAACTCTATGCTACTCATGATTTAGAGTTAGTCGTTGTAGTACTAGCTTTAAAGATTTGGAGATATTATCTAGTGGGGCGAAGTTTTACGCTTAAAAGCGACCATCAAAGTCTACAATATTTGTTCACCCAAAGAGACTTGAATGCTAGATAAAGACGATGGAGTGAATTCTTAAGTGAATATGACTTTGGAATATCATATATTAAAGGAAAAGAAAATGTAGTGGCAGATTCTTTAAGCAGAAGACCCCGGATATTTTCTCTCATACCTATTAAAGTAGACTTAAGGCAACGAGTACTAGAACATCTCATAAAAGATCGCTGGTATTTAAAGGTAAGATCTAGTCTTGAAAGTAAAAAGCCAAAAGAATCTAAGTTTGAAGGATATGAACTAGAAGATGATGGAATCTTACGATTTCATGGAAGGATGTATATTCCTGATAATAGGGATCTTCGAAACACCATCCTTAAGGAAGCCCACAGAGTAGTATATTGTGCACATCCTAGAGTAAAGAAAATGTATACTGATACCAAGAAACTCTTCTTCTGGTTGGGCATGAAACGTGATATCGTTCAATTCGTTGCAAGATGTTTGGAATGTTAACAAGTAAAAGCTGATCATTGTCATCCGGCAGGTCTCTTACAACCTCGCGACATTCCTATGACCAAATGCGAGATTATTTCTATGGATTTTATCACTGAGCTACCTCTTATTTCTCAAAGACACAATGCTATTCTGGTGGTAGTGGATAAATTAACGAAAAGTGCCCATTTCATTCCGGTAAGAGATACTTACAAAGTTGCTGACGTAGCTCGAGTATTCATAAATGAAATTATCAGATTTCATGGAGTACCTAAGAAGATCATATTAGATAGAGATTCACAATTCACCTCAAGATTCTGGACTTGCATGTAGTCAGCCTTAAGAACTCAACTAAATTTGAGTACAGCTTATCATCCTGAAACTGATGGACAAACAAAAAGGGTAAATCAAGTACTTGCAGATATGTTGAGGATGTATGTTATGGATCAGCAATCGCACTGGGAAAAGTACTTATCCTTAGTCGAATTTGCATACAATAACAGTTACCACAACTCAATTGGAATGCCTCCATTTGAAGCATTATATGGCAGACCTTGCATAACATTGTTAAGTTGGGACAAGTTAGAAGATCGAGTGATAGTAGGGTCAGAATTAATCCAAGAAATGACGGAGTAGGTAAAACAAATTAGATAACGGTTAAAAGAAGCACAAGATAGATAAAAGAGTTACGCTGATGCTCACAGAACTAACAGGAAGTATGAAGTAGGGGATCAAGTTTTCATCCGCATCAAACCAAATAAAAGCACTATTCGATTCGGAAAAGGGACAAAGTTGTCACCCCGATTTATTGGACCATTTAAAGTCATGGAAAGAGTTGGACCTATCGCCTATCGTCTTGCACTGCCACCTCACTTGCATAAAGTTCATAATGTATTTCATGTATCTATATTAAGGCATTACATAGCTGACCAATCTCATAACCTTCAATGGAAGGAACTGCAGGTATCAGACGAAGGAATCATATCGGTTGAACCATTACGTATACTGGAACGTAGGGTTCGACAGCTCAGGAATCGTCTGGTAGACCAAGTTAAGGTCCAGTGGGACAAGTATAGTCCTGGATCAGCTACTTGGGAAGATACGAAAATCATATGTCAAAAATACCCCAACTTGTGTCAATTTTGAAGAACTTTAAACCATGTTTTGTATATATTTACTTTACTTTAAATCAGAAACTCAGAACCATTTTGGAATGATCACATATAAACGTGAAGTTTTATGAGATGTTATCTGTTTAATTCCATTGGTACATGGATACCAAAACGGAATATGTTATTGATCTTACTGAATTATAGTTATCAAAGTAAAGTTTAAATATTTGAGTAATTTTGCTTCTGATGGGAATTAAGATATTATAATTTTGTTTTATTTATGCATATTGATATGATTGATGAGATAGAAATAAAAGAATGATTACATTTTAATATGAAAGCTAATAACATGAGTAGAATATGGCCAAATATGTTATACTGTAGTTAACATGTATGAATTATACATAAACTATTTGTTTTGAATATGTTGATGCATATTTTATAAATGTATGGACAAGTGTTTATGTTGCAGATAATATCGTTACCAAAATGACCACGTGATGACAAAAACTTCAGAACAATTAAGGCTCAAAGAGATTCCATGATAGGGTGTTAACCCTGGTCCCACTAGGAGGGGTGGAGGTATTACCCACCGTTTATCCTCCGAAACCTAGAGTCATGGGAGGACTGTGCGAATCACGCTCCCCTAGACGTGTGATGATGACTGCCAGATGCCTACTGGGAAATCAGGTTGATATAATCGACGTTGATACCCTTAAAAGCCTATGATCGTTAGTCAGTATAATTGATGCCATGGCATACTCTAGTAGAGGACGAATAGGATGGAAGCGGAAGAGATTAGGAAGGATAGGATGATTATAGAATAGCTGGGAAACCAACTGGGGCAGAACATGGATATTATAGTTGTAAAATTTAAAAATATTAAAGAAAACAAATTCAATTTTGTAAATGTAAAGACTTATATACTCATAATAATCATTAATATATTCTACAAACCCTAACTTCGGGACGAAGTTTTTTGGAAGGAGGGATGTATGTAATGACCCAACCATAGCTATAAATAAAATACAAGTATTAGCATACATACGAGGCCTCCATACGATAGCTACGTATGCATGGACCCGTATGTAACGCACTATATATATGATAAACCCTCAAATGAACATAAAATGTTAGTTTTAATGTTAAAATTTTAATTTGTAAATTAAAATTTATGAAATTAAATAAAATTAATTAAATTAAATTATAAATTAAATAAATTAAAATAAATCATTAAAATAATAAATAAACTTTATCAAATCAAATTTAGATATTTGAATAAAATCACCAAATCAAATCAGATTTTGTTTTATAAAATCAACACGTATCAAAATTAGGACACGGAGATGGAGGGAGGCGGTGAATGGAGATTTAAAAGAAGGAAGGTTATCTTGAGAGCGAGGGGAAGAAACGAATAATCAGAGGGCAGTTGGAGGAAGTACAGCTGAGAGGAGGAAAATTTGTAACAGGAAGTTATCAACAGTAAGGACTGAGCCTTGTTTGTTCTGAAGTTTTTGGGCACGGGGGAACAGATCGCAGCAATTGAGAAGCAATCTGGACTGAGTATCTAGGTTGTACTTAGTTTGGCTGGGAGGTTATGGTCTTTTGGCAACGAGAGCGAGAGCTAGAGCAACTCTAAAGCCTATTCATCCGCAGGAAACCAGGTAGATACTTCTCATCAAATCAATCAATTTGATATATGAAATTTTGTTAAATTTTAAAGCAGGTTCATGAAGATTTCATATTCTGTTCAGAGTAAATAGTTGTTTAAATTATTTACAGTTCTTACACTAACTCCTGTCACCTCATGAAATCTCTCTCCTCCTCGAACTTCACATCCCGCCTGACAACCACGTTCCTCTGCGCAGGAATATAAATCCGATAAGCTTTCGAGGTCTCGCTATAACCCACAAAGATGCTCTTGTCTGCAGTGGGCTCTAGCTTGATCTTATTCTCCTTGGGGGCATAGGAATATGTAAGGCACCCAAAGATATGAAAGTGCCCAACATCAGGCTTCTTCCCAGAAAAAGCCTCCTCCAAAGTCACATTCCCCTTGGCACGATGTGGACTCCTGTTCTACAAATACACAACAGTGTTGCAGGCCTCTGCCCACAAAAATAAAGGTAACCCTTGATCATGAAGCATGGCTTTAGCAGCCCCTGCAATGGATCTGTTCTTCCTCTCTGCAACCCCATTCTGTTGGGGGTAGTAAGGAACTGTGAACTCCCTTCTAATGCCTGCCTCATCACAAAAATCAACAAACTCACCAAGGGTACACTCCCCTCCATTGTCCAACCTGAGGACCTTGATCTTCCTACCTGTCTGGGTCTCCACAAGAGCTTTGAACTCTTGAAACCGCTTGAAGACCTCACTCTTGGTCTTCAAGAAATAAATCCAGGTCTTCCTGGAGTGGTCATCAATGAATAAAACATAATACTCATAGCCACTCAATGATACATGAGACATCTGACCACTCACATCGGTATGAATCAAGTCAAGGATACTGGTCGCTCTGCTATCACTGTTGGGAAAAGGGGATTTGGAAAACTTCCCCATAACACATCCTCTACATGCATCAAGGTGATCAGAACTGAAATTTGGCACACCAATGGTGATCTCCCATAATGTACTCAAGGCCCCATGATACATGTGCCCCATCCTGCGGTGCCAAATCTCACACAACTCTGAACTGCTAGATCTGTTGTCGATCCTGTCTCGGGTGCTGCTACTCAATGCCATCAGGGGCTGGAATGAGAACTTGTACACCTTGGCATGGTGCACACCGATCTCTCTCGCTAAAGAAGCTGGAGTTCCCCTAAGATATATAAGCACCTGCCCTCTCCTGAACAACACATCATACCCTCTATCATCAAGTGTTGAGATGGATATCAGGGTCTTCTTCATTCCAGGCACATATAGAACATCTAACACTTTCAAGGGAGGTTTGGGTCCCCTATCAAATGTCAATGTCCCCACACCGACTGCTCTAATAATGTTGTCATCACCAAGTACTACCTCCATATCAGTATCACCCTCTGAAAGCTCTGAGAAGTACTCTTTGACTCCTGTCATGTGGCGGGAAGTGCCACTGTCAACATACCAAATGCTAGAAGATGCTCTGCTAGTAGCGGGGAATGCACACTCCCTCTGAACCTGTACGACAGGTGATCCTGCACTAGTGGCCTCACAAGCTATGAACCCAAACTCCCAATCAAATCCCTCTGAGAAGCTCTCTATCTCAGCAGAAGCCGCCATGGGTTTGTCTTTCCCTTTCTTGTTCTTCTTCTCCAGACACACAATACATAGTGTCCCAACTTTTGATAATTCCAATGTTTGACTTTGGAATAGTCCTTCTCCTTGCTCTGTTGCTTGCCTTTACCTTTGCCTTTTCCTCCACTATTGGAAGCTTGCTTCTTTGCTCTGCCCTTCTTGCCTCTTGCTAACAATGCCACATTGTCATCCTCCTCCACTTGTTTGGCTGCCCCAAGATGGTTCTTTCTGATCTCATTTGAATGCAATCATCCCACAACCTCTCCCAATTGGGAAGGTTTTCCTGTGCAACAATGCCATCCACAAAATTATACCAAGTTTTGGGAAGACCATTCAAAGCAATTCTCACCAACTTAGTGGGTGCAATGATCTCACCTAAGACTGCCAACTCATCTCTGACTGAAGTGATCTTTTTGAGGTATGTTGTAGCATTGTCAACCTTAACCATTTTAATGGCCTTCAGTTTCTCCTTTACGACCTGTTGACCATTACCGGTCAACTGCCCATAGCAGTACATCCCCCTTTTCTTTGCAAAAGGGGTAGCGCTTGATCGACATGCCCGTGCCATTCTACAGTCATCGACAGCTTGATCAATTTATGTTGTAAACCCAGTCTGCATGTATAAATTGTAAATAATCTTAGCATATATGAGTCATGTCTGTAAATTTCCTAGGTGGACCTAATTTTCTAAGTGATAATCTATGTCCCGGAAGGTTTTTCGTCTCACCGATCCATGATCAGTAGAGTTTTCCTTCAGCCTAACCCCAAAGCCGGGATGGATTTTGTCACTAGAATCTTAGGAGAATCCTAGTGTGTTAATCTGCTAGATTATAGTTGTGTCGCAGAACTGAGTGGTTTATGAGGGTCTATGTCAAATGGGTTTTCCCCCCCTTGGGATGTAAAGTTGTAAAAGTCATGATGTAAAGTGTCTTGAGGGATAAGAAATGTTTTAATCCCCTCATAAGTCCTAAGTCCTAGGTCCTAGGTAATTTTCCCAAAAGCTAAGTTCAAGGATCCATTTAAAAATAAATTAAAAAATAATAAATAAATAAAAATAAAAAATAATAAAAAAATATAATAAAGTAAAAAAACCTAAAAATAATAAAATAATAATATTTTGAGTCAATAAATGCAGAATTTCAATTTTTTAATACATTAAAAATTTGACGGATGAGATCAAGAGATATCTTGATCCTCATCGACGATCAAGATCATTTTGACATGGATCACTTGAACTAGCTGTTGGGATCTTTTCCTTTAAATAGGGTGCTAGGGGTCATTTGAGATCATTCGATCTGTGAGTCTTGTGCTGAAGAAGCTCTCTTGTAAACTCTTTCTGGTTAATAAAAGAAGACTTTGGGGTTCAAATCTTGCTGGTGTTACTCTCTGGAAGTGCTGTGAGCTATTTTATTTTCTGCATATTTTGATTTTCAGCCATTAGTAACAGCTTCTTATAGAGTATTGTTGAGCACAGGTATCTTGTTCACATGCTAGGGTTTGAATGGTATTAGGTTTTCTAAAGTAATGGCAGGTATCTCCATTGCTGTTGAGATCTAGTATTGTTTTTTCTCTCTTTATTGACGGTTGAAATGAGCTGTGCAGGAAACCCTTATTAAAGAAGACCAGTGGGCGTTTGGGGAAGTTCTCGGCTGAACCAGCCAACTCCCGCAAGCATTTTTTGCAGAGCCCAGCTAGTTTTTACCCTAGGTTAATCATTTAGTCTCTTTTCTAAATTTGCATGAGAGATTTTTGAAGTTCTTCATAATAAAATCTGAAACTTTCAATAATATTTCTGCTGTTATTGCTAAATCTGGCTATTAAAAGAGTCAAACACTATAATTCTATTTAGATCATTTAGGGTTTAAATTTTGTTTCATGCACATATTATTAGGTTTTTTTTTCTTTCCTTTGCAGGTTACAGGTGCATGTGATTGAGAAGTTTTCGGGGTTTCATCAGGCAAATTTCGAGCCGGGAATTTCAAATATAAATTTTTGGAGAGCTGCAGTTTTTTGTTTCTAAGGCAATCTATTTTCTGTGGCCTGGAGCTTTCAATTTCTTTAAAAGTTTGGCTTTGGACCTGCGCTTCTCCATTTACTGTTGTCCAAACCCTCGAATCTGTATCAAAGCTTTACTGGAAGTCATCAAAATTTTTCAAAGTGCTGCTATCCCTATCCACGTTGCCATCATAACAAAACGTGCTCACTGTGGTTTTATTTCCTTGCCCAACCGCTTGCATTTCTCCCTGCACCTACGCATACTCACCACGAAAAATTTGATTTGCTTTAATACGCTAAGGGAAAGCATTATAAATCATTCCATCTGGCTACGCCCTTCACTGCATAACACCTCCGTTTTCCTTCACGCAGACAGCATAGTTTTCTTCCTTATGCGCTGCCCATCTTTGCATAACGTCGATTCTCCTCCTCTGTTGACCCGCAGCTCCATCTCCACCTGCCGTCGGGCTAACCAGTACATTAAAAGGCAGTAAAATTGCACGCGAGTGACATATCTGGTGTTGAAGTATCTAAACTCTGTTACGTCTTTCTCTACCTGCAAACGCTCGGGATCTTACTCTCTTCGCCGTCGAAGTATTCCGCAGACAAAAGAGGGAACACGTTTATTTTACGCAAGCCAAGCATATCACTGTGTCCAGCGTGAAGAGTTCCTGTGAATGTGCGTTGGATATGCTGCGTATGGGCATCAGGTAAGAGAAGCATTGACTGAAACGCTTTCACGTGAACCATTTTTCTCCATCGAACGCCAGGTAAGAAATCCGATTTGTGCAAAGGGTCTCAATCGAATCGCTCCATTCACGCATGTTTTCAACGTGCTTAGGTAATTTTAACGTAGGTTCAGTTTCCCCTTTTTTATTTAGTTTTTTTTTTTTTTTTAATAGCGTAAATACCTTTCTTTGATTCGTTTTTTCCTTTATAAAAATTAAAAAAAAAAAAATTGATACGCTTTAGATTTTTTTATTCGTATTAAATTTTCATTTTTATTATTATTTTCTTTGATTTAAGTTATATATTCATGTATATATGTATGTTTTAGGTCTTGATATTAGAATAGACTTTAATTTAGGATTTTAAAAAGTTTTGTTTAAGTTTAGAAATTTAATCTTTGATTTAGTTTAGTTTGATTTTATTAATTTGACTAAATAGTTAGATTTTATTAATTAAAAATCATAAAAAATATTATTTTTGCCAGATTCAGTTTTTTGTCTCGGGAACTTATCACGTTCTATTCTCTCCTGCTGAGATTCAAATTTTCGATATTTATCATTTTATGCGAGTCTGCACATGAATGATCATCTTGAAGATTTAGCTGCATGAATATGATATCTGGTTAATGATTCATAATTGCGTGGTTGTTTAAAGCATTTATCTTTTCGAAATTTTTAATTACTGGATATCGTTATTGAGCTTTAATCATTATAAGAACTTTGTGGTTTTACTGGATATCTTGCATCGTTCAAGTTATTTGATGATAAATGATTGCTATACATGGTTTACATCTCTGCAACATCTAGTAAACAATCGTTTAAACATCAAACCCACAAGGCACTGGTCTATTAATTCAGCAAAATCAATCTAGTGCTTGTTTCTTCGTGTCTCCCAACCCAACTGGTCGACAGTGGGTCTTCATCACCTCATAGGGTCTACCCCCCTTAGCCGCGGGAGACAGGCTTAAACGGAGAGATCGGGGATCAGGGTGACAGCCCCCGGTCTGAGCGTTGTCGTGTCAATCTGTGCGAAAACAGGACCATTTCTCTGTTTTCATTTGAGCTCTGGTAAAGACTGGTCAAGGCTGTCCACATCTCATGTGCATAAGTCTTTCCTCTCACATGAGGAATGACATGATCTTTGACTCCTTCCAGAATCAATCTTTTTGCCTTAGCATTCTTTTTGTTAAACTCTGCCAACTATACAGAGTCAGCAGGTACTACTACTGGGTTCTGTGTGGTATTTACCATAATGCCCCAGACTTCTACTTCCTCAAAGATGCTCTGGATTCTCTCCTTCCATGCACTGTAGTTGTTCTGCCCATCCAACCTATCTTCAACTCTCAAACCCAAAGACATGTTTCACTGTCCTACCAAACTGAAATTTTCAAATCTGTGGTAAAAGTTTCTGTTTTCTGTGTAAAAATCAGTTTGCTATAATTTTCACTTTGTTGTCCCAAACTGCACTTTTCAGCCAACCAAGCTCTGATACCATGAAGAAATTTCAACCCCCACTCCAGTTATTAGTTTTCCTTATCACTCCATGCATTTAGTTTTAAATCCAAGCATGATAAAAATTCTAAAATCTGGAAATGACAATAATTTTCTGAAAACACAAATTTAGAGATTTCACAAGCACTGAAATTGCAGAAATAAAACACAGCAAAATTATGACAACCAAGCACAGAAAATAACACGGTGATTTTTGGTCAATGTGACCCTGGAAAAACCCCCTACAACTCTTGAGGAAAACCAATTTGAGAGCGCTTCTTTATTTCTGAAAATGCTTTTACAGAGAAACTGAAATACACAGTAAAAATTCCAGCTACCACAAATTACAACTTATCTCGATTTTCGTGCCTGAACTCCACCTTGAAAATGGTGCCAATCAGCAAACAGCAGAAACAAAATTTTTTATAGCAATAAAACAACATTAAATGTCGTACAACCCGCCTTGAAAAACGTGCCCAAAACTTGCTATCCCTCTTCCTGGATTTTTTTGCCTTTCTCATACTGTATGGTTTTTCCTTGGGATGTGTGCCAATAAATGCTGCTGCCCAGGTTTGCTGAAATGTCTTCTTGCTGCTCTCCTTCACTTCCTCACTGCTCAGAAATTTTCTTCTTGCTCTCTCTTCTCTTTCTCTCAAATGCTCATGAAAGAATGAATTGATCTTTTCCTCTTTCCTTCTCCTTTTTTTTTTTAAATGACCTTTTGGGTTACCCTAAGATCTAATGGTTGAGATTCATTTAGATCTAGGGATGAGAATAAATGTGCATTTAATTCTCACTTTCTATTTTTTAACTCACCCACTTAAATAAAGACCCACTTAGCCTTTTATTTCCATAGTCACTTTTTCACTTTCTAATTCTTCATTCACTTTAATAAAGTCACCTTTAAATTAGAATGCAACTTTACTACTTATAAAGTCACTTTTAAATTAGAATGTAACTTTACCACTTATAAAGTCACTCTTAAATTAAATTGACTTTACCACTTATAAAGTCACTTTAGGAAAAAAGTAAAAAATAAATTTGGCCACTTTTCTCTAGGCCAAAGATCAAAGCCTTAGGGAACCACTTGTCCTCTGGTACCCAAATTTTAACAAAAACCCCATCTGCGTCCTAGATCAACTGCCAAGTGTGTAACCGTCTGGGCAATGTGGTCCAAGTGCATCATCATCATTGAATAACCGGGAAAAGAGCAAGCAATAGGTAGCGTTGAAGGATCCCATGGTGGGGATATATGCCCCCTACTACGGTGGAGGTCCATGGCTCTCAACGCTCACCCTACAAGTGCCATCATGACACTCTGAAGGGCTTTGGTCCTTGTATAGGGAGACCAAACCCCAAAATGAAAACCCACCTGAAATCCCGTATAAGGTCGAATGCATCTACTCGCCTTCCAGTACAACAATTAATTAGTGCAATTTGAGTAAATGAGCTTACAAATCATGGAACCAAGTGGGCACTTCATAGTGGCATGCTCTTCCATAATTAACTTTAGAATGTAGAGGTGTCTCCATGCTCAAGAGGGAGGTTAATCAAGGACCCTATTAGGTGGTCTCAACCTCTAAGGGAGTGATAGGTCCATGGTACATCCATTAAATGGCACGTGTCATATGAAATAACGATGGAATAGAGCGGGGCAATAGGTAAGGCTCCAAACCCCATGCCATGGTACAAGGGTAGCTATAATGAGGGAATCCCATAGTTGGGGGTATAGATGTAGCAGGGAGCAATCATGGTACATGAGACATCCCGGCCTTTGTTTTTCCACCCTTCTTCATATGCCTTTTTCTTTTTATTGATTTTTTCTTTCATTTGATTGCTCAAGGCTCCAAGGAATGAGAGCATGATGTGAATGATATAGCGGTGGATACCCCGTGAAGGTTGGGCAATTTATCGTTCACTAGGGGTTGGGACAATCATTGGTTCCTTAAGGATACAGGGGGATCACATAAGGGGTACTAGGAACTAGGGTGATGGCCATAATGATAGGGGTGGAGCTCATGCTTGGATTTTTCCCATGTGCTAAATTTTTATGTCTCGACCATCTTTTGCATTTTATGGTACATTTCCTGTTGTCAGTGCCCAAATTATGCTTTTAGCTTTCTTTTTAGCTACGTCAACTTCTAAAGCATATTAAAAGCTCGACCCAAAGTGTGGACAAGGGGAAGGCTAACTCCTTGTGGACCCGGATGGAAAATATGTGGAAGGAGTTATAATGAGCGGAGCGGAGTGATGTATGTGGTATTGGGAAGTGGGACAACATAACCAAATTTTGGGTTTCCCATGTAGTGCCACTCCTAAAGCTAGTAGCCAATAAGGAGATCCCATAGGACTAGGATACAAGGTTAACCACCAAATTGGACAAGGGGACTGTGAAAATTCCAAACTGGAACCCTATTGCAGCAACTGGAAATTATTCTCCTAATTGTTAATTTTATTTAATAGTTTATTTGTTGTTTCCTACGACAAATACTGAATAAATCAAACTGCAACCTTGACAAACAAAACTGCGGAAAATAAAACGTTGGAAGAAATGCTAGCAGTGACATAAAATAACACAATTGTTTTTGGACAAAAGCCCCCTGAAAAACCCAACTTGGGAAAACCGGTGTAGCAAATGAGGGTTTTGATATTATGCAGCAGTGAAAAATCTGAGTACAATTTGGATGCCTAAAACTGGAAATCCACAGCATGAAAATATAGGAAAAATACTAAAGGGAATTTCCCTTCTCCCACAGGCAATCTCTGGCACGACTTGCCTTCAGCAAACTAGCCATCCAAACCCCAGCGTGAGCCCTTTTGCATTGCCTCTACATTGTCTCCCACACATGTGGCTCAAAACAACCTTTGAAGAAGTCGTTCTACCTCCAGCTACTAAGAAAATCGTCTCTCCAGCCTTCTGGAACCTTTGCCTGGCCTCTGGAACTAAGAACGATTTTTCTCACCAACAAATCGATCTGCCTTGTTGAAGCTACTGTGCAGAGCCTTTGCACTACCTCTTTGGGATAACTCGTGCCCTATTGCTGCTGCCTCTCTGGATCTGGAAATATTTCCTTCGGACTCACTGTATCTGCCCCTCTCACATTGCTTTGATCTCTATCTCTCTCGCCAACAACTGACTGTTGCTACTCTGGAAATTGATCTGCTCAAAAATCAAACCTCTCAAGTGTCTTCTCCATCACCACATCAACTTCCTCTTATAATCCTATGTTGGAGCACCAATGACCAAGATTAAAACTTAATCAATGGCTAGGATCATCTCTAGATCAATCCATGTGAGTTTCTAGATGATGCTCGCCTTGACCTAATTAATACTGATTAATTAACCATATACCCTAAGTTTAGACTTAGGAAATATTTAAAAACTAGTTAATAATCTAATTAAGTCATTTCTAGGCAGAATTTCCAGAAACAATTTTTGCGTTTTGGAGATCTCATGTATTTTAGCCTCTCCACAAAATTTCGTGGCTAGAACACATGTGATGCTACAAAAAATAACACTCCCTCTTAGCGAGGAATGTGTTCAAGTGCTACTGCACACCCTATGGCAGCAGCATGTCTCTACATCATCTCTTGTCACACTACTGATGTTTGGCCATACTACCTACCAACCGCTATGCAATTCTGATATATGCTGCATCTGTGTTCTTGTTTGTAATGACTGTCCTAAGTTAAAGAAGTTCTTACCGAAACTGTAAAGATTAATGAAGCTGTGAAACTGTATTAATTGATTTGATGGAGTACTTACCTGATCTGCTACGGCTGTTGCGCTGATCTGCTGCAGAACTTCTCTCGTTACCGAATGACCAAACCACCCAGCCGAACCGAGTATACCTGGATACTCAATCCAGTATGCCTCTCAACCGAAGCATACCGTTCCCCCGTGCCCAGAGACTTCAAAACAAGTAAGGCTCAACAGTTCCGAATTACAAGCAGTATGGATAAATTCCTCTCCTTCTTCCTTCAACAGCACCCTGTTCAGTTTTTCCACTCACACCTTCAACAGCACCCTGTTCAGTTTTTCCACTCACAGTAATTACCACCTTCCCCCATCCACAGGTATTCCTCCCCCCCTTGAGACATAGAACACCCCCCCTTTTTATAGCAGAGGTTCCTCCCTCTCTACGCATCAGTCCACCGCCTTTATGAAAGGATAAGATTTTGTAAGCGGTGACCGCTTTGTCAAGATATTTGCCTTTAATAGAATCAGATTTGATATTTGCCTTTAATAGAATCAGATTTTCACAACATCGGATGGTGTCACTTTAATTTATGACAGATGGTACTTTAATTTAAATAGTATAAAACCATGATGATTTAAATATTACCTATTATTTTATGTCTTATAAAATATCCAGTTTAATCATAAGGTTTATGGGTTGAGTTTTATTAGTACACCTTTTGGGTTATATATATGTAACCATATGAATAAACTCAACTATATTTCTTAGTGAGTGTGTATTTCTTCTAATTACGAGAATTAGGTACTTAGTTACACCTTTGATAATTAATTCAGTTATCTTATAGACATTCTCCATGAATAGTCGATATATAGTCGATGTATATATATATATATATATATACTTATACTAGTGCATTGTATATGATGCATGCATATGTAGCTATCACATGCATGCCTCACATGCATGCTAATATTGCTATGTTGTTCGGGTTTTGAGATGGGTTGTTACATACACCCCTCCTTCAAAGAACTTCGTCCCGAAGTTAAGGGTTTATAAAGTATATTGATAATTCCTTTAGAGTATGTAAGGATTGTATTATGTGATTGAATTTTCATTTATGATCGTGAGGACACTTTAAAATTTGAGATTTTGAACGCTGATAGATTTCCAATTTTAATAGTCATGCCTTGCCCAAACCAGGTTCCCAAGCTATTCTAAAATCACCCTATCCTTCCTAATCTCTTCCGCTCCCATCCTATCCGTCCTCTACTGGAGTATGCCATGGCGTCAGCTATACTGACCTAACCATGCATAAACTCTAAGGATGGCAGCGTCGACTATATCGACCTGATTTCCCAGTAGGCATCCGGCAATCATCATCACACGTCTAGGGGAGCGTGACTTGCACAATCCTCCCATGATCCCAGGTTTTTAGAGGATAAACGGTGGGCAACACCTCCACCCCTCCCAGTAGAATCAGGGTTAATACCCTATCATGGAATCTCTTTGAGCCTTAATTGTTCTGAAGTTTCTGTCATCACGTGGTCATTTGGTAACGGATTTTATCTGCAATCATAAACACTTGACCATGCATTTATAACATGTGCATTAATATTTTCAAACAAAACACCTAGCATATGTATATTTCATACATGTCATTTAAAGTATAACATACCTTGCCATAATCTATTCATGTCATTAGCTTTCATATTTACCATATAATCATTCTTTCGTGTATCGCTTTGTGCATAAAACTCATGACTTTAAATTGCTAACTGACACTTGATATTGATCTTACGAGCACAAATCGTTATGTTCCAAACTTTCATTGATCTGCATGTGTTTGCTCAGTAACAGCTAACTGGGTTATTATCTTACTCGGTAACGAAATGCAACATATGGACAGTCATTAGCAAGGACAATTCTCAACTCCTTTTAACAATACTGTTAATTGTTGTGTTCTTCTATATATAAATTGATTGAAATACCTAGCTCAAAAGTATGGTATGCAACATATTTGGGGAACATATTTTGAACTCAACATTTCCTTTAACAATAATACACCGAACATTGCTCTATGTTTTAAATGGTAGAACTCTTTCAATACCAGAACTGTCATAAAAAAAGAATTCCAGAATTCTGAAAACTTCAATTGCATAAGCAGTCAGTGCCTTATTTTAGGAGATATAAGCTTTGGGACTGTCCTGGCACTAATTTGCATCATATTAAATTGTCTGAAACATAACTACTGCAGCATTGTTAAGGATATGAATTTTGCACCACCTTATTTTGGTAAATTTAAATCTTTTAACAAACTTAACAGGTCCGAAAGTTGAACCAGCTCTGATACCATATGTAATGACTGTCCTAAGTTAAAGAAGTTCTTACCGAAACTGTAAAGATTAATGAAGCTGTGAAACTGTATTAATTGATTTGATGGAGTACTTACCTGATCTGCTACGGCTGTTGCACTGATCTGCTGCAGAACTTCTCTCGTTACCGAATGACCAAACCACCCAGCCGAACCGAGTATACCTGGATACTCAATCCAGTATGCCTCTCAACCGAAGCATACCGTTCCCCCGTGCCCAGAGACTTCAAAACAAGTAAGGCTCAACAGTTCCGAATTACAAGCAGTATGGATAAATTCCTCTCCTTCTTCCTTCAATAGCACCCTGTTCAGTTTTTCCACTCACACCTTCAACAGCACCCTGTTCAGTTTTTCCACTCACAGTAATTACCACCTTCCCCCATCCACAGGTATCCCTCCCCCCCTTGAGACATAGAACACCCCCCCTTTTTATAGCAGAGGTTCCTCCCTCTCTACGCATCAGTCCACCGCCTTTATGAAAGGATAAGATTTTGTAAGCGGTGACCGCTTTGTCAAGATATTTGCCTTTAATAGAATCAGATTTGATATTTGCCTTTAATAGAATCAGATTTGATATTTGCCTTTAATAGAATCAGATTTTCACAACATCGGATGGTGTCACTTTAATTTATGACAGATGGTACTTTAATTTAAATAGTATAAAACCATGATGATTTAAATATTACCTATTATTTTATGTCTTATAAAATATCCAGTTTAATCATAAGGTTTATGGGTTGAGTTTTATTAGTACACCTTTTGGGTTATATATATGTAACCATATGAATAAACTCAACTATATTTCTTAGTGAGTGTGTATTTCTTCTAATTACGAGAATTAGGTACTTAGTTACACCTTTGATAATTAATTCAGTTATCTTATAGACATTCTCCATGAATAGTCGATATATAGTCGATGTATATATATATATATATATATATATATATATACTTATACTAGTGCATTGTATATGATGCATGCATATGTAGCTATCACATGCATGCCTCACATGCATGCTAATATTGCTATGTTGTTCGGGTTTTGAGATGGGTTGTTACATTGTTGACCCTATTGTACTACTGCCAACATTTCATTTTCACTGTAACTCCCTCTCAGTTGTTGCTACTACAAATGCAACATTTGCAGCTGAAAAGACTCCAAAATACTAAATCAACCATGATTAGTATAATGCATCTGCCACCCGAGTCTCTGACTGCTGCTAGTATCTACACTGTCACTGAAGAATATGTGTTGTTGATGACTCTAAACTGCGCTCCCCAGCATCTGACTACTACTAGTCTCTGCAACTGTCACCCTTACATCTGATTGCATCAACTGCCATTGATCCATCTTGCTACTGAATACTGTGGGCCCCGTAGCTAGGTAATGATCCATGAGGTGGACTCCTCAAGGATCCCACCCATCTGCAGCACTCTGGGGCTACCAACACCAAGTCACCCCACCTCACTCCTCGAGGTATATTAGAAAACATGGCAAAGTCTTCCTCCAGCCTGGAGGAAAGCCTATCAATCTCTGCTAAAGTTGCCTGTTGGTTTTTTTTCTCCTCCTTGTCCTTCTTCCTGAGAGGACAGTGGGTACTGCAGTGACCAAGCTCACCACATTTGAAGCACTTGACCTTCGACAAGTCCTTCTTCTTCTTTCTCTGCTCCCCCTGTCCCTAACTGGGACCCTTAGATGTGAGGGCCACATTCTCCTCCTCCTTCACCTGCTTCGATCCATTGATGCTACCACTGATGGAGCTCTTCAATAGAGGTCATCTCAACTCCTGCTGCAAATCAGCCCACATCATGTCCCACCTTGGCATGGTATCTCTACCCAAGATACTTTGGATGAATACCTACCTCTCCTCTAAGACATTGTTGAGTGCCAATTGAACTAGCTCCATCGGTTGAGGTGCCGCCCCAACAACTAACAACTGGTATTAGACCTCCTAAATCTTGGTGAGGAAGGGATCTATGCCTCCCCCCTTCTGCATCCTGATGCATCTCAGTTTCTCCTCTAAGTACATCTTTCGCTGCTCGAAAGTACCTTGGTATAGCGTGGAGAGAGTCTCCCACATCTCTTTGGTTGTTCCCTTGGCCGCTAGATGTGAGACAATATGATCCCAGAATTCATCTAGGATCAACCTCTTCGCTCGTGCCATCTCCTTTCTATACTCTTTCAAATGATCTGCATCTGTGGGAACGGCTACCACCGCATCAATATAGGCTTTCAGGCCATATTCATCTAGAAGGAAGGACATCCTTGCCTTCCAGATGACGTAGTTGGAAGCTTCATCCAACCTGTCCTGGTCACGAAGCCACCCAGTAGCAGCCATCTCAATGATCTATTGAAAACTTCTTCTTTCCTTCTGCTCAGTTGTTGCTCTCCTATTCGCACTCCCTTTTGGAGTGAGAACATATGCTCACAATGACTTCTAATCTACAAATAAAAAATGAACTTCTTGAGACTAGAAGTTCCCTGATGAAAATTTTCCCTTTGTGTGTGCTCTTCTCTCTTCCACTCGACACTAGCTCTACTCTAGCGTAACGTTGCAAAACCTCTGCGTCCAGCGAGAGATTTGCTCAACGAAAAATAGGAGATGCTCCCTTTGCCTTTGGAATCACTCGATCTAGTAGGATAAAATTTTTCTGCCCCACTCAGAAAAATCGAACCTCCACAAGTACCTCTGCCTCCTCGCAGAATGACTGTATCGCCCTTGGGAATTTCGGCCTACTGCCCACACTGAGTAGCGAAATTCCTTATCTTGTCGCCTCTGAGCGCTTCGACTGATCAACTATTCTCAGATACCATGTGAAAATTCCAAACTGGAACCCTATTGTAGCAGCTAGAAATTATTCTCCTAAATGTTAATTTTATTAACAATTTATTTGTTTTTAAAGAGAGAGTCCATACAGGTTGGTAGAATTTTATGTTTGTGGAAAAACCTGTGAACAGTTTATGAAACCAACGTTTCGGACTAGCTTAGTGAGTCCATCATCAGGGCAATGTGATTTGTATTTTGAGAAGAGAGAGCATGAAATTATGGAGCTATTAATAGTTATTTGAATTTCTAGCTCTGGAAATTCTCATCTTCTCAAAATTTAGAGCATTGTTCATTATGTCCCTTCCATGGTGGGACTTAATGGTGTTAAAGAGAGAGTCCATACAGGGTGGTAGAATTTTATGTTTGTGGAAAAACCTGTGAACAGTTTATGAAACCAACGTTTCGGACTAGCTTAGTAAGTCCATCATCAGGGCAATGTGATTTGTATTTTGAGAAGAGAGAGCGTGAAATTATGGAGCTATTAATAGTTATTTGAATTTCTAGCTCTGGAAATTCTCATCTTCTCAAAATTTAGAGCATTGTTCATTATGTCCCTTCCATGGTGGGACTTAATGGTGTTAAAGAGAGAGTCCATACAGGTTGGTAGAATTTTATGTTTGTGGAAAAACCTATGAACAGTTTATGAAACCAACATTTCGGACTAGCTTAGTGAGTCCATCATCAGGGCAATGTGAAATGTATTTTGAGAAGAGAGACCGTGAAATTATGGAGCTATTAATAGTTATTTGAATTTCTAGCTCTGGAAATTCTCATCTTCTCAAAATTTAGAGCATTGTTCATTATGTCCCTTCCATGATGGGACTTAATGGTGTTAAAGAGAGAGTCCATACAGGTTGGTAGAATTTTATGTTTCCTACATCAAATACTGAATAAATTACATTGCAACCTTCACAAATAAAACTATAGAAAAATAAAACATTGGAAGAAATGGTACCACACACATAAAATAACACAATTGTTTTTGGAAAAATGTCCCCGGAAAAACCCAACTTGGGAAAATCGGTGCAACAGATGAGGGTTTTGATATTATGCAACAGTGAAAAATCTGAGTGCAATCTGGATGCCTGAAACTGGAAATCCACAACAAGAAAAAATTGGCAAAATACTAAAGGGAATTTCCTTCTCACACAGGCAATCTCTAGCACGACGTGCCTTCAGCAAACTAGTCATCCAAACCCCAGTGTGAGCCCATCTGCACTGTCTCCCACACGTGTGGCTCGAAGCTGCCTCAGATGAGGTCATTCTGCCTATAGCAGCTGAGGAAATCACCTCTCCGACCTTCTGGAACCTCTGGTCAGCCTCTGGAACTGAGAATGATTATTCTCACCAGCAAATGGATCTACCTTGCTAAAGCTACTCTGTAGAGCCTCTGTGTTGCCTCTTTGGGATAACTCGGCCCTCTTGTTGCTGCCTTTCCGGATCTGGAAATATTTCCTCCAGACTCACTATCTTTTCCCCTCTCACACTACTTCGATCTCTAGTTCTCTCTCTGGAAACTTATTGCTGCTACTCTGGAAATCGATCTACTCAGAAATCGACCCTCTCAAGTGTCTTCTCCATCACCACATCGACTTCCTCTTATAATCCTTTGTTGGAGCACCAACGACCAAGATTGAAACTTAATCAATGGATAGGATCATCTCTAGATCGATTTGTGTGAGTTTCTAGATGTCTCGCCTTGACTTAATTAATACTGATTAATTAACCATATTCCCTAAGTTTATACTAGGAGATATTTAAAAACTGGTTAATAATATAATTAAGACATTTCTAGGTGGAATTTCCAGAAACGATTTCTGGGTTTTGGAGATCTCATGTATTCTAGCCTCTCCACAAAATTTTGTGGCTAGAAAATATCCGATGATACAAAAACTAACAGGGGCAAGAGTACAAACCAAGCCCATTCTTTCTGCTAAATCCCCCCACTAATCCATGTTCAGTTGTGTCCGTGATAAGTAAGAAAAAATACCCAATTACATAATGAAAATCAATACCTTTAGGGTTGAAAGTCCCACCTTCAAACATACAATCATAACAGATGGGGGAGGGCACATAATGGCAGGCTCAAGTGGTGGAGAATTGTGGCACATCGAGCTATTTGTTGGCTACAAAGGGTTGTTGGATGCCGGTTGAGGACCATCTAGGAGAAAATTTTCTCCTATGGGTGTCACCCATAGATGGTGGGTGATAGGCCCGCAACAAATTGTTGTTGATTTCACTGCTTGCTGCCTACCATTATGACTCCTCTAATGCAAGGTAATAGTATCGTTAATGGCTCTTTGTCGTGGTCGTTGTCTTGGCCCACCAAGATTGAAATTCGGCCCCCTTCCTTTAATTAAATCGATCAAGTAATGCGAACCCACAATTCAACTTCCAGAATACCCTTTTTGCCTCAAGAAATTTGATATGTATATATATGTATATATATATATATATTTATTACGTGCAATTTGGTACTCATCTCGACTTGTCCAACCACTGAGAAATTCTTGTACCATGAACACTTAGAAATCTAAGCATCGATAAGATTATCCTTCAAACCTTCTGATCCAGGTGGATATTGGTGGCCACCTGCCTATTCCACTTGGACCCCCACCGTTTCTTTTCAGTTTCCTTAATTGTACGTTTCAATTTCATTGATTGTAGTACAACTTACAATTTTTAGTAGTTTTTTGGGTCCTAAACTTCTGAAGCCATTTTGAGGGCCCAAAAGATGTATTTTGGGAAAACACAGAGACCAAAAAAGTGCCAAACCAATTTGCTAATTTGTTTTCAGCCTCCTCTTAGAGATACTGCCGAAGCCATTTTGAGGGCCCAAAAGATGTATTTTGGGAAAACACAGAGACCAAAAAAGTGCCAAACCAATTTGCTAATTTGTTTTCAGCCTCCTCTTAGAGATCTTCGAAATGAGGTATTATGACAGTCAAACAGAGATTGTATGCCAAAGTTACGATCTGGGAATTTGAAGTTCCAACTAACCCCAATGGGGCCCACAAGTTTTTGTCGCTTCATCTCCTAAGGTTAGGTTTTTCGATGTTTAGGATTTCCCATTGTTTCTCAATGATAAAAAGGCCACTGAGCCTCATTGTAACACAGTTCAGAGGCATGTAACCACCACATCTCTTCTTAGAGATAAGCTACCATCGCCTGTGTTGGTTTATTTCCATTCTACTTGTAAGCATCTTTCAGTTCTTTGATATTAATGAAAAGAAGATTTATTTCTATTGCATCTTTGTGTTTATGTTTATATCTGTATTTTGTTGCGTTCTTACATAATTCTAGATTAGTGGTATCAGAGGTGTCTGCTCTTTCTATGTTTTTCTTTGTATGTCCCCAACAAGGTCAAGGTATAAGGAGTTAGGGCTCGAACTAGTTGAACCTTTACAAGACCAGCCTCGCAAACCCCGACGGTCTGCCATGGTAGAAGAAAAGAAAGATGAAGAAGCAGGAGATCCTTTCAAAATATTGCTCGAGGAAGCCCTTGAGCTACAGAGGAACGGAATGATGGATAACTTTGCCCAGATCCTTCGACAGCTACCCACAGGCGACACATTTTCATCCACTGATCCAAATCTTTCAACTTCAAGGATGCATATAGAATTGGATATAAAAGAGCATGTAACCAAGTAACTTAAACACATGAAAAGAAGCGCAAATCATAAAGCAACCATGAGATCAAAGGCACACAAACAATTTGATTATGGAGTTCACCCAATGTGGGCTATGTCTCTGGGCCTTGCTCAAAGTGGGGAGGCCTTCTTTCATTAAATGGCAGCAAAGAAATGAATTACAATCAACTTTACATAAATGACCCTTATACCTCGAATCTCAGTCATGGATGAAAAAGGCAGAGCTTAGATGCAGAAACGGACATCGCCATTGGATTCGTGTCATGAAATTGCATAAAAATGACTATAAATTTGTCAAATTCTAACATTGGCACCTCTGGACCCCAAAGGAATCTTTTCGGCATCCCAAAGATTCCCCTCTTCATGGTTTCGCCCCCTTTGCCCGCTCCTGGTTCTACCACTCCGCTCCTCCGCCGGTTGGTCGAATGGAAATGATTGAGGCTAAATATATTTTTGTGGGTAGAGTTTACACAACCAAGCCGTTGGCTCGTTGGTAAACAGTGGCGCTTTTAGAATGTTAGTTCTAGGTGGTCCGAGTTCAAACCCATCGCACCCCAATTGTGGCTTGGCCCGTGCATTAATAAGCGATTCGTTGTTTTTTTTGTTACGGTTTAAATATAATGCGGGGTCGCCTGATTGATGGGCTAGCCCACATGGGCCGGGCAAGTACAAACCCCGCAACCCCATAATATGGTAATAGCTGTCGGGTGGGGTCGAGTTCGCCAGCGAGTGGCCAGCCCACCACGTTACCATATATATATATATATATATATATACGTATTTTGTTTGGTTGGCAGTGTTAGTGGCCCGCCAATCCAAAACTTTGATTTTTATTTTTATTTTTTATATATCCAGTTAAAATTTAATTGTCAGTTTTTAAGGGTTATTAGGAAAATTAAAGAGGTGACAAATTCGCCCCTTCAGATCGCCGGATTTCGTGCGCCATCCCTTCGCTAAATTGTTGCCTCGTTAGTAACTGCACTTGGCCAAGTTTGACCAGAACTTTGGCGTGCTATATCTTGAGCATATGAACTCGGATTTAAGTGTCGTTCACACAGTTCGAATCAGGACAACAAGCACCTACGATCTGGTCCTAGTTTCACTTCAATCTTAGGAATTTATTTTTCAGCGATTTCAAGGCCACTTCTACTTTTGGAGCCACTCTAGAGGTGCCACTCCTTTTAAGGTACAAGTCAACTTTGACATTCCCATATTTGAAGGCCATATAGATACAAACACTGTAGATAGATGGTTAAATCTGTTGGAAGGATATTGGTTCATGACTTTTCCAATCGGGAAAAGATTTCTTTTGCACTCCTCAAAGCTAACTCCCATGTCAAGGACTGGTCGGAAACCTAATGTGAACAAAAGGACGAGAGGGGACCCTCACTGTTTTTAAATGCACCCACTTGGCAATTCTTTCCGAGATTCCATCAAGGAACAATATTACCCTATCGGGAGCTATGAAAATAAATATATAATGTGGACCACGCTGCGACAGGGAAAGGACCAGGATGTGTCGAAGTTCACAAATATTTTTCACACCCTTCAGACGAAGTTGGGTATCAAACATTTTGAGCAGTATTTGGTACTCAAGTACTACAGTTGTCTACACAAGTACATCCAGGACGAGATGGAGTTCCTAGACATCTTGCTTGGCGTCGCCTATCGATACACTGCCAAGATCAAGCAGAAATTTAAACAAAAGAAGCGAGACTTTGTATCTACGAATCTGAAGCAAGGGAAAGTCGCCCCCAAACCACAAAACAAGGGACAAAGCCAAGGTAGGGCGACCCAGGACAACCCGCCGAAGCCGCAAGCAAAGAACAACACCACAAAGACAAAGAAGGACATAGGGAAATGGTGTGAGTTCCATAAGAGCTCCACTCACAACACAAGTGAGTGTCGAGCTAAACAGTCACTAGTGGCCAAGCTTAAGGCTTCCGAATCAAATGCATGTTCCGACTCTAAGTCGAAAATCGACAATGGGAATGACAAAGGGAAGCAGATTATTGATGCAGACACCAGTGCCACCGTTCCCACCACCAAGATCCAGAAGATTGAGCCCAAAGATCCAAAGAAGGGGGAACGACTCTTCCACTCACAGATGTGGGTGAAGGGTTGTTTGCTACAGTTCATTGTGGACAACGGAAGCCAAAATAACCTCATTTCAACAGAGGTCATGAAGCGGTCGGGCCTACCGACCACACCACACCCGCATCCATACACCATCGGGTGGCTTCACCAAGTACAAGATATCCGCATCACCCATCAATGTCGCCTTCCCTACAACATCAAGCCCTTCACAAATGAGGTACTATGTGATGTTGCTCCTCTTGAATTTTGTGATGTATTATTATGCCAACCATACTTGTGGAGGCGTCATGTTGTGTATGAGTCTAGGCCCCGTACTGTTATTATTTCTTTGGGCAATAAGTCATACAGGATACTAGAGGTAGCGCTACCTACCACCATCTCTTTGATCTCTATGAAGCAATGCAGTAATATCATTTCCCAGACCACGAAATTTGTCTTCCCTATGATTCACCCTCAGGGCAAGGAGACTATGGCCACATCCACAGCCTCCAGACAGGGCTCCTCTGCACAACATTAGTAGGTGGACAAGGTCGTGGAAGATTACAGGGACATCTTCACCTCACCCATAGGGGTACCCTTGCACTGTCAGGTCAAGCACTCCATCGATCAGACCCCGGGCATGTCGCTACCCAACAAACCGATCTACTAACGCTCTGTTATGGAGAACGATGAAATTAAGAGGCAAATTCAAGAGTTGTTGCAGAAAGGGAACATCAGGCCAAGTTCATCACCCTATGGGATCCCAATCGTGTTTGTACAAAAGAAAGACGACACCTGGATAATCAATGAATGAATTGAATTAATTTACAATGAACAGTGAAGCTCAATAAATAGTACAACTGTATTTACAGAAACAACAAGTTTCTAATAAGAAAGTAGAAACATCAAATTTCTACTAAGAATATAGAAACAACAAGTTTCTAACAAGAAACTGCTAATTACAATCATAGATGAGTAGTAAAAACTAAAATAGCATTATTCTAATACCCTCCCTTAATGCTCAATCTATTTACAACACCTATAGACCCTCTGAATTTTACAAACTTATTAGGACCAAGAGGCTTGGTGAAGATGTCTGCTGGCTGCTCCGTTGTGGGAACATATAGCAACTGAATGCATCCGTCTTCAACAAGTTGGCGAATGTAGTGACAATGAGTTTCCACATGCTTTGTTCATTCATGGAAGACTGGATTCTTGGCGAGTTTGAGCACTCCCTGATTATCACAGAACAAGGGAGTAGGACCTGCCTGGGAAACATGCATGTCCACAAGCATACATCGAAGCCAAACTGCCTCGCAAGATGCCTTAACTGCTCCTCGATATTCTGCTTCTATCGAGGAGAGAGCCACTGCTTGCTGCTTCTTACTAGCCCATGTGACAACGTCGCATCCCAGACTAAACACATACCCAGCTGTAGATTTACGGTCATCAACTGAACCAACCCAGTCTGAATCTGTGTAACCACTGAGTGTAGGATCTGAACTCCGAATGTACAGAAGTCCATAATCGGGAGTGCCACTCACATAACGCAGCACACACTTCGTTGCTATCCAATGATCAGCCTTAGGAGCTGACATGAAGCGTGAAATGTAGCTCACTACAAAACTGATATCAGGTCTAGTGGCAGTAAGGTAGATGGGGCTGCCCACTAATTGCCTGAATAAATTTTCATCACAAGTGGTGAGGATGACTGAGCTGAAAGTTTGAGCCCTGGTTCCATAGGAGTCATGGCAGGTTTGAAATCCTACATTCTAAACCTGTCCACAAGATTTCTGGCATACTTGGACTGAGAGAGAAAGATGTTGGGCTCAGTCTGCTAGACTTCAACCCCCAAACAGTAATGAAGAAGTCCCAAATCTGTCATATCAAAAGTGCTGCACAAATCCTGTTTGATCCCATGGATCAAATGTGCTGAACTGCCAATTATGATAAGATCACCCACATAGACAACCACAAACAAAATATCATCACCAGTATTTTTGATATACAAGTTTGCATCAGATGGACTCCGTTGAAAACCACGATCCGTTAGGTACTTATCAACAAGCCCGAGGGGCTTGTTTCAGACCGTAAAGTGCTTTGACTAATCTACAAACTTTTTGTTCTTGACCGATAACCTTGAATCCTGGAGGTTGCGTCATGTAGACTTCTTCCTGTAAGTCACCATTCAGAAAAGCACTCTTTACATCCATCTGATGGACTTTCCAACTGAACTGAGCTGCTAAGGCAAGGACAAGCCGTATGGTACTCATCTTGGCTGTAGGAGCAAAGGTCTCCTCATAGTCTATGCCTTCCTTCTGTGAGAATCCTCGAGCAACAAGGCGAGCCTTATACTTGTCGAGGGTCCCGTCAACTTTGTATTTTACTTTATACACCCATTTGCAGCTAATGGGCTTCTTCCCTATAGGAAGATTAGAAAGGGTCCAAGTGTGATTCTTCTGAAGACTCTGGAATTCTGCTTCCATAGCCTATTCCCAGTCAGGTATACTCTTAGCCTCTAAATAGGTTTGAGGCTCAAAAACACTGTGTAAGTTTGCCATAAGAGCAAAATTAACTGTAGGTTGGTGTTTGCTCTTATTTCAGGAAGTTCTACCTTCAAGGAGCTCATTATCCCGGAGATCACCAATATTTTTAGCCCACCATTTAGGCCGGAGAGTAGAAGAACCAATATCAGGAGTGGATGAAGGAGGCTCAGGAACAACAGGAGCAGCAAGAAGAGGATTATTTTCTAGAGGAAGCTCAGGTAGTGCATCATCAAATACTGATGTTGCATCATCCCTCCCATCAAGTAGACCTAACAGAAGAAGAACACTGTGAGGCTGATCCTCAGAACACTGCTCAGAAGTAGGAGACTGAAGAATCCTCTGACTTCATCAAACACTACGTCTCGACTAAAGCTAAGACGACTAGTGTTTATATCTATCAGCCTATAGGCCTTGTGGTGGTCACTGTACCTGTCATCATGAGTTTCTGGCTTTTGGAATCCAATTTAGAGCGCTTGGCGGCTGGAATCCAAACATATGCAATCGAGCCAAACACTTTGAAGTGACTGATCTGAGGTTTGCGACCAGACCAAACCTCTTCTGGAGTCTTCCCCTTAACAGCCTGAGTAGGTGATCAATTAAGAAGATAGATAGCAGTAAACACTGCATCAACCCAAAATTTGTTCAAAACACTCCTATGTTGTAACATGGAACGAGCCATTTCAACAACCGTATGGTTGCGATGTTCGACAACACTATTCTGCTGAGGAGTGTAGGGTGTAGTTAACTGGAGTTTGATGCCATGGGTATCATAGAAGTTGGAGAAAGCAGAAGAACAAAATTCCCCCCCATTATCTGTCCTAAGAGTTATGATATTGCAGCTAGACTCTTTTTCTACTAAGGACTTAAACTTCTGAAAGATACTAAATACATCAGATTTATTTTTTAGAAAGTACACCCACATCTTTCTACTGAAATCATCTACAATAAGCAAAAAATATTTGCAACCAGTAATAGAAGATGTATTCATAGGACCACAAATATCAGCATGAATTAACTGGAGTACCTTAGATGCGTGCCAAGATTCTCCATCCTTGAATAAAGACCGATGTTGCTTGCCAGCTTGACAGGCGCCACACACTCCCAACTGCTGAGTCTGAATATCAGGTAACCCTGACACAAGTCCTTCCCGAGATAGCTGAGAGAGATACTGAATGTTTAGATGCCCATATCTTTGATGCCACAGAGCGCTAATGGGAGAAACACGTGCTGCTAGAGCCACTTCTAGAGAATCACCAGTGTCAAGAAGCCTGTATAGGCCATGGTCTTCTAGGCCAACAACAACCGTAAGACAATTTTCCCTATCAATAATGGAGCATTTGTGTGCACTGAACACTACATCAAGCTGGGGAGAGTTCCTCATAATCTGGCTGACAGACAGCAGATTAATTTCCATACCAGGAACATAGTACACATTCAAGAAGATGAGTGTGCGCCCACCAGACAGGATCTGAACTGTACCTCTGCCAACCACTGTGTACTCTTCACCTCCACCGAATACCACGGAATCACTGAAAGATGAGAAGTCAATAAACCAGTCACGCCTATGAGAGAAAAGACGTGATGCACCAGAGTCAATGTACCAGGCAAAAGACGGGACATGATCTAAGGACTTCTTAGCCATAAAGGCATAAAAAGCAGATTCCATCTGCTCGGATGTTCTGCAACATTCGCTATCTGATGAGATCCTCCCTGTTTCTTCTGTTCAGAAGCAATCCTCTGTCGGCAATCTTTCTTCATGTGGCCGAACTTGTGACAGTAATTACACTGCACATTTTTCTTCCTAGCAGGATCAAAAGGCTGAGAAGAACCTTTCTACTGAAGCACTGATATTTGGTAACAAAAGCATTTTCTGAGGAGGTTGATGAAGCACCACTACCAAACTGTTGTTTCCAACGATCCTGCTGACATAAGTTTGGTGCATAACTCCGGAAACTTTAGATCAACATTAGTGGAGGTAATGTTGAGTGTTTCTATGAAGTGCTCATAAGGTTTCGGTAGACTTTTCAGAGTGATGACTACCATATCTTCTTCCTCCATGGTCCGACTAATGGCTTCGAGTTGATCTCGAATGTCTTTAATCTTGTTAAGATGTTCCTATAAAGACATATGTTCGTCCATTATGATGGAGAACAACTGATTCTTTAGAAAGAAAGCTCTGCTCTTGTCAAATGTCTCGTGCAATTCCTTCAAATGTTGCCAAATTTCGGCAGCTGTCTTGCTGGAAGGAATATGTGGTAACTAATCATCAGTCACAGAGAGTTTAAGAAGCATAACATTCTCTCGATTTCAATCATCAAATTTATCTTGATCGGCACCATCTGTACCAGGACGGAGTTCTTTGCCCAAAACGAGCTAGTCAAGACGCCTATATTCAAAAATGGTCAACATTCTCTGTTTCTAGATGTTATAATTGGTGCAATTAAAGTGTTGTCTGCCTTCTAACATCAGATTGGTTAGCGAGGCCATCTGCACGTTTCCCAAGACACAGAAAATAATAAAGGAGGGCACAGATTTTAATGCAGATGCCGGCTGATCTGGACAAAATCTGACAGATGCTGGTGTAAATATGAAATAGAACCAGAAATCGTTCTGAGAAGCTTAGGCAGGAAGAAATGCCAAATGCTGATTCTCCCACGCCGGATTGAACACTGAGAAGCACGATTCACTTACTGAATTGGAATTTCTGAGGTTGCGCCACCAGTTCTAGTTAATTTGGAAGTGAACAATGGCCACAAGAACTAATATCTCATCTCTTGGTAGCTTCCCACCTGCACAACCCTTTGGAAAAAATACCACAGCTCTTACAAAGAAGTAACACGACCCACCATACAAATCTGGAAATGAGGCTCGGCCTATACACCCAAATTTCTGAAAGTCTGCGTGGCCCTCTTAGGAAGCCTTCTGACAAGAACTCAGACCCACCTGTGGGTGAAAATTCACTGCCAAAAACTCAGTCGGGGTGCAATGAACTCGGCCAAGGAAAAGCTTTAATTTTAAAGACAGCAAAAAATGAGCCACAGAGCAACGTGCAAACTAACCTTTGAATCCACGATAAAAAAAACTTCCACACGAAAAAATGCGGATTTCACAAACACTGGCCGTGTCTACGATGAAATTCAAGGTCAGCGGAACAGGGGATCCTGCATCAGAAATTCTTCGTCCCCGGCATTAATCGGACTGTAGGAATGACTCTTGGATCGTCGGTCGAGACCGCCGCATTTTGGGCAATGAAAGATTGCAACTTTCGAAGCCTGTGGTGGCTCCTTTCAATAGCTCAGGTTACTCGTTGTGCAGGTGAAAGGTTCTGCCCGTCGATTAACGGAGAGAGAGGGGAGTCTCTACGTATGAGATCCACTCGTAAAGCTTCAAGGGTCTGCTTTGATGAAAGACCAGTCACGGCCTCCACTGTCGCCCAACTGCCCAGCGATAAAGCGAGAGCAGCGATAATTAACACAACACGTGAAATAATGTTAGGTCCTTCCAAACGTCAAGGAATTCCAAATATCTACCAGTGAGCAGGAACCAAGGTCACGGGGCTGCCAAGCACGCGTTGTTCCGACATGCAACAACTAGATCGTTCGTGTTCGGGCAAAGAGCATTCATTCCCTAAAAAAATATATCCCGCGGCAACAGAATCGGAATGAATCCCTTGCAAAAAAAATCAACGCACGCACACTGAATCGTTCAATTCAACCACAATCGATCGTGTCCGGGCAGGTATTTTTATCAGTGTCCCAAATAGAAACTAAAAAAAATCCTCCACAGAAGAGCAATTTTGAAATGAAGCACGAAATTTTTCAACCTATGAAAAAATATTTTGAAAAATACCCGAGCTCTGATACCATAATCAACGAACGAATTGAATTAATTTACAATGAGCAGTGAAGCTCAATAAATAGTACAACTGTATTTACAGAAACAACAAGTTTCTACTAAGAAAGTAGAAACAGCAAAGTTTCTACTAAGAATATAGAAACAGCAAGTTTCTAACAAGAAACTGCTCAATCATAGATGAGTAGTAAACACTAAAATAGCATTATTTTAATACTGGAGACTCTGTATTGACTATCGAGCGCTAAATAAGATCACTATCTGGAATATGTATCCAATCCCACATATTGATGACCTTATGTACCAACTCAAGGGGCCAAATATTTCAACAAGATTGACTTGAATTCCGGTTATCATCAGGTACCAACTAAACCCTCTGATGTGTGGAAGACCACCTTCAAATCCAAGGAGGGCCTTTTCGAATGCCTATTCATGCCTTTCAGGTTGACAAATGCCCCCGCAACCTTCATGTGGCTCATGGATGACATGTTGTGGCTCTTCACCAACTCGTTCGTGGTAGTGTTCCTAAACAACATCCTTATCTTCAGTCGGAGTTGGGAAGAGCACATACACCATATCCAACAGGTTCTCCAAACCCTATGACAACACAACCAATTTGGAGAGATGCACTTTTGGTATGACCCAGGTTTAATATTTGGGGTACATCATTGATGAACGGTGTGTGCATTTGGACCCAACCAAGATACAAGTTATTCAAGATTGGCCAGCCCCAACCACTCTAACAAAGCTCTGCATCTTTCTAGGTCTTCCCAATTTCTATCGCAAGTTCGTGTTGGGATTCTCTCATATCACTTGGCCTTTGAGTCAAGTCACCAAGGGCGAAGTGAAAGCAAATTTCTTTTGGTTTGAATCCCAATAGAAGGCATTTGTCGAGTTGAAGCATCGCCTCTACTCTCCATTAGTAATCGCATTACCAGACCTACAACAATCATTTGAAATTGAGACAAACGCATCTGACTATGCTATTAGTGCGGTTCTTACCCAGCAGGGGCATTCGGTGGCATATCACAGTGAAACACTTTCAAATACAGTCCGAAAGTATCCCACTTATTACAAAGAGATTTATTTATTGTGCAGACCTATCGACAATGGAAGCATAACATTCTAGGGAAGGAAACGATCATTCATGGAGACCACCAACCCCCACAATTCATACAGACACAAGGGAAGTTGCAGAACGATCGCCATGGTTCACATATTTGCAACAGTTCCATTTGAACATCAAGTACAAGAAGGGAAACACCAATAATGTTGTAGACTATCTCAACGGACAACCGGTTATGGAACTGACCATTGTGCTCGACTCTTGTGGACATGAGACTTCGGGGTGGCTGCATCTTTACAACAACGATCCAAAATTCGCCCACACATACCATATGCTCCTAGAAGGAAAGAAAGTTCTTGATTTTCATCTCTAGGGTGCACTGTGATGCCACCTAGGACACCTCTATGTTCCTGTAAGCGAGCGTGCCAAGATGTTTTGGGAGGCGCACTACAGTAGGGTCGCTGAACATTTCGGAATGGAGAAAACAATGGTAGTGTTGCAGAAGTATTTTTATTGGCCAAACCTTCGACAGAATGTTGGGAAGTACATTAGATCCTGCACTGCCTGTGCCATTGCCAAACCGAAAATCGAGAAGCACGACCTATATACTCCTCTTCCTACTCCTAGTCAGCCTTGGGAATCCATCTCCATGGATTACATGTCGGGCCTTCCTTCTACTAAGCATGGCAACGACTGCGTATTCGTGGTCGTCGATTGATTCTCTAAGATGGCCATTATGCCAGCATGCAAAGAAGAGTATCACATGAGAAGCCACTGCTAAGCTCTTCTTTGAACGAGTGTGGATACATTTTGGGATCCCACAATCCATTATCTTAGATCGGGACAACAGGTTCCTGAGTACATTTTGGTCAAGCCTTTGGTCAATGCTGGATACCAAGATCACTAAGTCCACGACCTTCCAGCCCCAAACTGATGGCCAAATAGAGGTCGTCAACAAGATGATCGTGCACATTCTGTGCATGTACAACTCGAAGCATCCATGCACATGGGATGAAAGCCTCCCCTATGTCCAGCACAACTACAACAGAGCTCTCCATAACTCAACTGGCCACAGTCCTTTTCAGGTGGGGTTGGGATTCCATCATCTATGTCCCTTTGATGTGGCCATACCATTTGTAGCTACTCACGCAAATTTGACTCATGTCTAGTCTAAATTTGACCAGGCAAACAGCTTCATTGAGCGCATTCAACACATTCGCCAGCAGGACCATGACATATTGGACAAATCCAATGCTAAGTACAAGCAGCGTGATGATCAGCATCGAGTGCCACACAAGTTCCAGATGGGTGACAAAGTTTGGTTACATTTGCAAAAGGAGCGCCTCACTAGGCCCCACCGCAAGCTTCGCCCGCTCCGATACAGGCCATACACCATTACCAAGGTTATAGGGGACAATGCCTTCGAGTTGAGCATTCTATCGTTCCTTGGCCTGCACCCAGTATTCAATGTGGACCAGCTGCGACCATACTTTCCCCCATTGTTGGACACATCCAACGTTGCTAAGCAACTGACACCAACAAAGCTCAACCCAAGTTGCAACAAGCAGAACACAACTGACAGGATCATGCACACACAGATCAAGAACACTCGCCAACATAGGATCCATCTATATCGAGTTGTCAAAGCAGGTCAACTCCTTCACCAAGGCAAGTGGCTCACCAAGGAGCAAGTTCAGCAGAAGTTTCCCCATCTCATGGAGGCAATCAACACAATGGGGACCATTGCTTCCTAAGGGGGGAGGATTGATCCAAGTAGATATTGGTGGCCACCTGCCTATTCCACTTGGACCTGTTGACCACTGGAGTGGCACCTAATGATTAAATTAAAGACTCCATGCCAAAGGATAATCCAGAGGACACTTGTACCATCATATATCATCAGTCAATAGAGTTTTTAACTCCACTTCTATCTTCTCATCATCTTTCTTGTACCCAGATTCCACACTCTGCAGGGAATTGTAATAAGTGATACTAGTAATGATGAGTTTTTGAGTCTGTAACAGGCATAGGATGTTGGGACTCGACTAGCAAACGAGTACACCTTGGAGTGTTTTTTTATGGTTAATTATCCCTTCTTTTCTAGAGGCGGATAATTTTCTGGGTTTTTTCACTCACTTTTTACCCCAAGCTCGGGGTGACGGTTTAAAGGTTAAGGTCCTAACACATCTTAGTGTCTAGAGACGATGTATGTTACCATATTAGATCACACAAAAAAATTTGTAGAATTTGGCTAGGTCTAAGTAGGATTTTTTAATAATTAAAATTTTCCCGCAAAACAAGATTTTTTAATTATTTTCTATGTAATGATGTAAATAAGTGGTCTTGGAAAATGTCTGGGGCGTGTGACTACTCGAAATTCATCTTTAGCGACCCAGCATTATCATAGGACCCACTTTGGGGGTCAAAAAATGACTTATAGTCCCTCGAAGGCCGATTTTCTTAATGACAGTGGCAAAAATGAGGAAAAAATTCAATAATTGGAAAAATTTAGAAATTTTTACAAAGTCAAAATAAGTCAAATTTTGACATGGAAATTATGTGGAGAGTCAAAGGTGATGTGGAAATCATGTAGGGCCCACCAAACAAGACTCAATTACAAAGTCAAAGCAAGTCAAAAGTTTCCATGTTGAGCTCATGAGGAATACATATGGGTAAAAGTTCAAACTTTGATTTAATTCAAATCAAATGTTATAAAAGTCTAAGGTGGAAAGTAAATGAGTGGGGAGGGGGCCTACTTCACCCTCCACTTTTGTCTCAACGTATGGTTAACATTTATCAAACTTTTATCAAAGGGAAATACGCTATGCTTGGGATAATACGCACATGCCAAATGAACTCCACGTTGGCCAGTCAAAGAATTGTCAACGCAGAGATATACTACAGCAAGACAAAAATCAGTGTATGGCAAGGGATAGTTGAAATACTCGAAGAATTTAGTGGAGGCTTGTCCCCGCTCGCCCAAACACAATCACCTATACACAGCACATGTTTGGGAGCTTCCACGTAGTCACCACCACAGTCCACACAGGCACAATCAAACAATAGCCAACGCAAGTGTATTTATATATGCCAATTCACAGTTTTGTTATAGTTTAAGTCGTGACTAAGCTACCACAGTGGACAGTTCTTGTCTCCCACTAACATCCAGTCACAAGAGGATACATAGAGCATGTCTCACAGCCCATACACACAGCTAAATGCAGTCCAGAACAGGATACAATTAGAAGTTTGAATAGAGGTGTCATTCCTTTGATGGATTTGTTGAGAAATCAAGGGGAATGTGCTCCCTATTCAGCTCCTACACTCCACACATGGCAGCCATCAAAGGAAATTAGAATTTGGCACATGAGTATGTTGTCCAACCTCACAACTTACACACTTTTCAATGGAGCTCCATCTAACAAATTTGAATTTCCCTTGGATCATCATTAGCATGCCACTTGCCATTTCTCTTCTACATTGGAATCTTCACCATTGCTACACTTGTCATTTCATTTTTAATTGGGATTGGCTCCCATAGTTCTATTTAGATGAGTCTTTGGCTCTCATATTGCATCTTTAGAACGAGCTATTGCGCTTACGAAGACTACTGGATTTGTATTCATTTTCATATAATAAAAAGACTTTGGAGTACTATTGTGTTGGTGTTCTCATTCCATTGCTTGAGGTGATGTTATTTCAATTGTTGTGCTTTACATTCTACATGTATGTTGGATTATGCTAGTTATCATTTTACCACTTGTTTGGATTAACATATGCAAACTATCTTGTATGGTTTTTGATACTCTAGGAAGAAGAGCACTAGAATATTTTTGGTGAAATCTCTAGTCTTCTCCTCCATTGTATAATCTAATTCCTTTATGATTGTTGACATCTTTTTCCAAGTGTGTAGAGATATTTAGATTTGGTTGAAGGGTTTACTTGGGCATGGGGTAACTCTCCAATAGAGGAACTAACTCTCAAGATCAAGAATAGAAGGACCCAATCAATTTGCCTCAAGGATCTCATCAAACGATTTTGAAAGAGGGAGTTTCCTTTCCTCTAACCTACTAAGATCACATAAATTTAAATTCAATATTTTTCTTGATCAATATCTTGTGTTTTCAAGGATTTTATTTGCTAGCTAGAGCATGGTTTTAACTAGACAAGTATGGAGTTCTACTTGCATGTCTTGATCTAGTCCTTGTACACTAATTGTAGATTATTATTTTGACTCTTTCATGTCATATGTCTACTCATTTTTTATCTCTTTTGTAGCCCCTTTTGAGCAGATTTACTAATTCAATCCTTGTGGCAGCTTGAGGGAACATTTAACAAGTTATTTGCAGGACCTTTGGAGCATTTTGAGACGAAAATTCGAGGTTGTGAATATTTGAGGCATCATTTCTTGAAAAGCCGAGTTCTACTTTGAGGCCAGCATCCTTCTCTCACTAGGTTGTGAGCTAGAGGAGGCTTAGCCTCTCTCCTTAGCGCTAAATAAAACTCTCTTGTGGCTGATTTGATTGCTGCAAATTTGTTCCTTGGATTTTCATATTTTGTGAAAGACTCTCCTGTAGTGTTACTTCAAGAGATCTAGCCCTTGGAAGTGGCATGTTGTAAGACTCCTTTGGTTTCCTTGGGAAGTCTTCTCAAAAGACTTTTCTTTTCTCTCTTTGTAAACCAATCTCTAATAAAAAGATTATTTTTTCTTGTGAGGGGGCTTGGGATTTTTCCCATGGTATCATTTCTCCCCATTTAGAGGGAGGATCATTGCTTGTGGGTGGACTAATCTCTTAGTTTAGTTACTCCATTTTTCTTTGTTAATCGCATTGCTAAGCTCATTCGTGCATGATTAGTTTCTTAACATAATGCTCACATCCATTCTCATTTTAGCATACATTTGAAATTGGTTTATGTTTGCCATTTCCATTTTTTCAATACTTGTATTGGGCAATCTACTATAACACATGCAATTTTTCTTTTGATGCAACCAAGTATTTTATATTTATTGGGCAAGCATAAACTAATTTAATTTATCCATCTACTTTGGTTTCACAAGTCTCTTTAGCACATTGCTTTATCATTGTCAATTTATATTATGTAGCATTATAATTATTGTTGGGTCTTTCTTGTGTCACTCCATTGAAGCAATTTGGCATTGACTTCATATTTGGAACTTGTGGAGCTACATTGAGCTAATTGTTTCACTTTCCCTTTCCATTGAAAGATATTGGTATTGTTTATTTGAGCATTGTCTTTTATTTTGAGCACTAATATCAATACTTTCTTGAAAGCAATAGCACTCACTCATGCATTTCATCTAGGCATTTTAGTATAAGAAGACTTCTAAGCCAGGCCCCAAGCCTCACTAAAATTAACCTCTAAGCATAAGCTTGGTTGATAGAAAGTATAGGGAAAAAGTCTTTCTTGGAAAGCTCTTCCATTTGGTATGAAGTAAGGTAAAAGCGTTGTGAGCCTGCAATTATGAAGGTGACTTGTCCCCTTGTAGGTACGAAGGCACATGCTGGCTCGTAAGACTCAAGGGACGGATATTGTTAAGGACACCTCCGTGCCCTCGCCCCCTCTTTCTTACAATCACCCCAAATTTTACCCTTTGGTAAGAGCTCAAGAGGAGGACTTCTCATTTAGATTAGACATTTTAAATTAAAATAACTAAGACTAATTGCATTCAAATCTAGTATAAGTGCATCTGATGCTAATAGATCTTATGATTTCACTTGCAATTGTCCATTTTACGTGTCATTATTGAATATTTTATGTTGGAAGACATTGTTTCATTTTCCTTTTCAAGTAGAACACTAATTGATTTTCCTTTTGCAAGATATCCCTATATGCTTTGATTGAGGCACTGATTATATTTTAAAAGCATTTTATATCTTGTATTGATTATCATGCTAACATCTTTGTCTCCATTTAAGGATTGCTTCACTTTAATTTTTTGAAGCATTCTACTTTTGTTTTGAGCAAATATATCTTTCATTCCTATTGAGAAATTTATCTTAAGGCACTGGTTTTATGGTTTTAATATGTTAATGACTTTTATTGCTCATATCATATTTTGCTCATAATTCTTAAAAGTAATCCACTTTCACTTTAACATCTCTCCTAAAACCTCACATTTATTTTATCTTAGTTTTCCATATTAGGGACCACCCCCTATAGCTAACCTAGGAGATAGCTTAAACAGAGAGAGAGGGGATTTAGTGTGACAACCCCTTCTCCTAGTTCCTTGCCACCAACCACACACCTTCTCGGGTTGAAGGCTTTTCTCACTAACTTTTAGGTAGGTGTAGGCGGAAGGGTTAACAAGGCTCTCGCCATTTCTATTCAATTTCCTTAATTGTACTTTTTTGTTTCCTTGATTGTAGTACAATTTAGTATTTTTAGCAGTTTTTTGGGTCCTAAACTTTTGAATCCATTTTGAGGGCGTAAAAGACATTTTTTGGGAAAACAGAGGGATTGGAAATGTGCCAAATCATTTTATCTATTTGTTTTTGGGCTCCTCTTGGAGTTATTTGAAACGAGGTATTATGATAGTAAAACGGATATTGTATGCCAAAGTTACGACCCCGGGAAGTTGACGTTCCAACTAACCCAAACAGGGCCCAGAAGTTTTTGGCACTTCATCTACTAGGGTTAGGTTTTTGGATGTTTAGGATTTCCCATTGTTTCTCAATGATAAAAAGGCTACCGAGCCTCATTGTAACACAGTTCAAAGGCATGTAGCCGCAACATCTCTTCTCAGAGATAATCTACCATTGCCCGAGCTAGTTTATTTCCATTCTGCTTTTAGCATCTTTCAACCCTTTGATATTAATGAAATAAAGGTTTATTTCTGTTTCATATCTGTGTTTATGTTTATATCTATATTTTATTGTGTTCCTGCATAACTCTGGATCACCTTCAGGCTGGTAAGATGCTCAATTCTAATACCACTGTAATATTACTTTCAGAATATTTAGCTAACATCTTCGACAATTCGCTCAAAAAAATACACCATATTAAGATTGCACAACACAGATAAAATTGCAAGTGTAAACAAAACTAGAAAAACAACAGCTTAGAATAAACATGGGACATAAGAAACAAACCCAACTCTATTTTATTATCTAAATATTAGATTACATAAGAATAGTTGAGGTGAAGGCCTCCAAAGTAGTTGCAACAATATTAAATTTGGTCTCCCAATCTACAAATAGAAATGAAGCTCCAACTGGAGATCTGGATGATCCCCACTTCAATCCACAGATCTGCTCACAACTGATGTTTGTTGATTTGGGGTAGCATTGGATGTGCTCTAGGCCTCAAATTTTGCAGGAAGGCTTGGGTAGATGCATTCCAAAGAACCCAGAAACCATTTTGGGAAATTCCACCCAGAGACTATTTTATTAAAATAATTATTATTTTTAATGGAGTTCCCAAGTCTAAACTTAGGAAAATTAAAATATTAATGGGTATTAATCTAATTGTGGGTGTAACTTCTAGAAGAAGGTGGAGATCAAGCCAAAATGATATGAGCCTTTGATTAGGAGTTCATCTAGGCCATTGGTTGTCCAACAGAAAGATATAAGAAGGAACTTGAGGGTCATTTGGAAAACACACCGAGAGAGATCAAGAAATCGAATTTCTGAAGAGAGAAGTTCTCAGGAGGAAATTTCGATCGAGGAGATTTCTTGCAGTTGAAGGGCAGGGATAGTTGGGTTGGAGGATCTTCTCCAGAACCTTGAATACTCAACAGAGAGGCAGAGAAGCACCAGTGGAGGTAGTGCAGACCCAGGGAGGATTGACGTTGGGCCAAGAGGGCCACGTAGTGCTTGACGTAGAGCCAGAAGGGCCAGCACAGAGACAAAGTTGTCTTCCAACAGAAATCTGAAACTTGTCGGGGAGCTGTCGGATTAGCTAGGAGGGTTGACGTCAGAGCTCTAGGAGGCAAGGAGATCCAACACAGAGCCTCAGAGAGCTCCAGCTCAGTGTAGCCGTGGATAGTCAGTTCAGCTACCGGATTCGCCAGATTTGCCGGGTGAAGTGAGGTAATCTCACTAAGTTTTCTGCCAGTGTCTTTTTCTGTAACTGGATTATCGGAAGGGCATCCAAAGTTGTATTTAGAACTACTACTTAATAATAATAAACCCTTAGAGTTGTTGCACTGGTTTTCCCGCATTGGGTTTTTCTGGGGACATTTGTCCAAAAATAATGATGTCTATTGTGCTGTATTTTCTTTCATGCTCAATCTCTTGTTTCTGCTTATAATTTAATTAAGTGAAGGCTTCAGTAGTATTTACTTCGATATTTGTCGTAGCACACAGTAAATAACTTGTATGAATTAACAAGTAGAAGTAACATCAGTTAGTTGCAGTAGGGATTCTGGTTCTGGAATTCTCACATGGTATCGAAGCTGCAGGTGAAGCAAGAAGAGAAGAGCGTGTGAAAATTCCTATATCTAACAATCTCAGGAATCCCACTGCAACCAACTGAATTTACTTCACCTAGATTGTAAATTACATTACAAGCTTATTTCAGATTTCTTCATGAAACATTGAAGTAAATAACTGAAGTATCCTACACCAATTTTAAATATGATTCTAAAACATAGAAACTGAGCAAGGAAAATAGAAACAAATAGGACACAGTTATTTTTGGACAAAAGTCCCTGGAAAAACCTAATGTAGGAAAACCAGTGCAGCAACTTTGAGGGTTTATTATTATTAATCCGTAGCAAATTATGAATACATCACTGAATACCTCACAGGGTTATTCAGTTACAAAGAGAAATACTGACAAAATCTTTATGAGTTTACCTCACACAATCACTGAGAAAAAGTCCTGGTTGTTGGATGAAGTGCCCCTAGAAGGCACTGCGCTATCTCTACGCTGTCCCAATGTCAACCCTTTCAAGCACTGCGTCACCTAGCTGAGGAATCGATCAGTAGCCCAGAGTCACTACTCTCAGCCTCCCGGTCTCATACCCCGACTTCCGATTGCTGAAACTGACCCTCTACTCTGACTTTCGCCTTTCTCTCTCTCCCTCTACGTGGTCCTTCTGGCCCTGCGTCAAGGCTTCTAGATCACTCATTGCCTCTCTCTACTGATGTATCTCCGACTGAGAATCTCTCTCTCCAGAAGCTACTATCCCTGCCCCTCAACTGCAAGAGATCTCCTCAATCGTTTTTTCCTCTTGAGAACTTCTCACTTTAGAAAATCGATTTTCCCAATCTCTCTGTGTGTTTTCCAAATGACCCTCAAGCTACTTCTTATATCTTCCTATTAGACAACCAACAGCCTAGATTACATCTTAATCAAAGGCTTAGATTGTTTTGGCTTGATCCGTGGCTTTTTCTGGAAGTTTCACCCCTGATTAGATTAATACCCATTAATATTTTAATTTTCTTAAGTTTAGACTCAAGAACCCAATTAAAAATATTAATTATTTTAATAAAATCACTTCTGGGTGGAATTTCCCAAAATGCTTTCTGTGTTCTTTGGAATACATGTGCCCAAGCCTCCCTCCACATTTGAGGCTTAGAGCACATTCGATGCTACCCCAAATCAACACTCCCTCTTAGCGAGGAATGCGTTCTAGCAATACACTGCTACTGCACACTGCTCTAACTCTGAAACATCGTCCACTAGGTTGCTAATGTCTGACATGTTGTCCACCAACTACTGCATTGTTGCTACTATTGTATTCTTGCCTTTGACACTACCACTGCCAATGCTACATTTGTACTACAACTCCCTCTCAAATGTTGCATCTACTATGCTACTAGCACTGCCACTGCTAACACTGCATCCGTACTGCTACTCAGTTACTGAGAGAAGCAACTGAAAACACCCAAAACTGGACAAGTATCCAGTTGATACTCCTCGGTGCTAAAATCCTCATTGTTGCTAGTCCCACGCTCTCTTCTGAAGCCACTGCGCTATTGAGGTTCTATATTGTGCCTCCCTTCACTGCTGCCTCTCTACTCTGCACTGCTCACATTCTGGTGCTACTAACCACTGCATCTGTCAAATCAACACTCCATGGCACCAACTGAACTCCACCATCCTGCTACTCCTGATCATGGGCTCTCGTAGCAAGGTGATGATCCAAGAGGTGGGCTCCTTAAGGATCCTGCCCATCTGTAGCTCTATCGAACTACAATTATATATCATCCCTCGTCCCTCCTAGAGGTATCTTGGCTGTCATGACAAACTCCTCCTCCTGTTCAACCTTTGTGGCTGTAACCTTAGGATCATGTGTCTCATCCTTTTCCTTTCTCTTCTAAGGACACTGGGATGCATAGTAGCCCATCTCGCCACATTTGAAGCACTTGACCTTGGAGACGTCCTTCTTTCATCTCTATTGCCCCTGTTGTCCTTTCAATGCAAGGGCTGTGTTATCCTCCTCCTCTACTTTGGGCTTCAACCCACTACCGTTGCTGCTCCTGTCAAGTTTGAACTTGAGCAGGTCTCTCGTCAGCTCTTCTTGTTTTAGCGTTGCCCACATCTGGTCCCAATTTGGCAATGTCGCTCTGCCCAGGATACTCTGGACAAAGATTTGCCATTCATCCGAGACGGAATTTAGAGCCAGTCTCACTAACTCTGAATCCTGAGGTGTATGTCCCGCAGCTGACAGCTCATCATGGGTCTCCTTCAGTTTCGTGAGGAATGGATCCACATGTTCTCCCTTCTGCATCTGAGTAGATCTCAGCTTCTGCTCTAAGTACATCTTCTGTTGCTCGGAAGATCCCTGATACAATGTGGCCAAGGCATCCCACATCTCCTTAGCAGTCCCTTTGCTAGAAACGTGGCACACCATGTGATCCTTGACTCCATCCAGGGTCATCGTCTTCACCTTAGCCATCTCAACTCTGTACTTCTTTAGCGGATCTGCATCCGCCAGGAGAGCTACCACATTATCAACATACGTCTTGAGGGCATGCTCATCTAGAAGGAAGGTCATTAAAGCCTTCCAGATGGCATAGTTAGAAGCCCCGTTCAACCTGTCTTGATCCCTCAAACCACTGGTTGCCATATCCTCCGAAAAATGTCGAACAACTCCCTCTTTCTCCCTACCGCATAGCTCTTAGGTTGCCTTACGCACTCCCTAATGGAGCTAGTAAGTTGTTGCTCCTCTGCTGCTCAACAAATGAGAAATATTGATTCCCTCGACAAGAAATCACTGAGGAAGTATTCCCTCACTATGCGATATGCTTCTTCCTTCTAATGGCTTTTCTGCCCAGCACTCGGCTTGCAGAAAACTATGTCCCTCTAGCTCTACATGGCTCTGCGTAGCTCCCTTTGCCTTGGCAAATTCTCGATCTGGCAGTCTTACCTCTCTGTTAGCTCACTCAAAGAGAGACACCCACGAAAATATAGCCCTCTTGGCTAGAAATGCGCAATCCCTCAAGGGATTCGAACTACTGCTTGTTACAGCAAGTTGGCCCTTGCTTCAGTGCTAGATATGCTCTCCCTGTTTCACATCAACACCTCTGATACCATGTGAAAATTCCTAGATCTAACAATCTCAGGAATCCTACTACAACCAAATGAATTTACTTCACCTAGATTGTAATTTACATTACAATCTTATTTTAGATTTCTTCATGAAACGTTGAAGTAAATTACTAAAGCAACCTACACCAACTTTAAATATGATTCTAAAACATAGAAACTGAGAAAGAAAAATAGAAACGAATAGGACCATTATTTTTGGACATAAGTCCCCGGAAAAACCCAATGCGGGAAAACTGGTGTAGCAACTCTGAGGGTTAATTATTACTAAGTAGTAGCAAATTATGGATACATCACTGAATACCTCACAGGGTTATTCAGTTACAGAGATAAATACTGGCAGAAGCTTTGTGAGTTTACCTCACACAATCACTAAGAAAAAGTCTCGGTTGTTTCAGCTGCTGGATGAAGTGCCCCTGGCAGGCACTGCATTATCTCTGCGTTGCCTCTACGTTGTCCTAGCATCAACCCCTTCAAGAACTGCGTCACCCATCTGGGGAATCGATCAGTAGCCCAGAGTCACTGCTCTCAGCCTCCCGGTCTCACACCCCGACTTTCGACTGCTGAAACTGACCCTCTACTCTGACTTTCGACTCTCTCTCTCTCCCTCTGCGCTGCTTCTACGTGGCCCTTCTAGCCCCGCATTAGCCTCTGCATTAAGGCTTCTGGATCACACTACCTCTCTCTGCTGATGTATGTCTGGCTGAGAATCTCTCTCTCCGGAAGCTGTTATCCCTACCCCTCAACTACAAGAGATCTCCCCAATCGATTTTTCCTCCTGAGAGCTTCTCACTTCAGAAAATTGATTTTCCCAATATCTTTGTAGGTTTTCCAAATGATCCTCAATCCCCTTCTTATATCTTCCTGTTGGACAACCAACATCCTATATTACATCTTAATCAAAGGCTCAGATCATTTTGGCTTGATCCGTGGCTTTTTCTAGAAGTTTCACCCCTGATTAGATTAATACCCATTAATAGTTTAATTTTCCTAAGTTTAGACTTAAGAACCCAATTAAAAATATTAATTATTTTAATAAAATCACTTCTAGGTGGAATTTTATTTTTCCTCCGTAGAACTTCTTACTTCAGAAAATCGATTTTCCCAATCTCTCTGTGTGTTTTCCAAATGACCCTCAAGGCCCTTCTTATATCTTCCTGTTGGACAACTAATGGCCTAGATTATATCTTAATCAAAGGCTCATATCGTTTTGGCTTGATCCGTGGCTTTTTCTAGAATTTCACCCTTGATTAGATTAATACCCATTAATATTTTAATTTTCCTAAGTTTAGGCTTAGGAACCCCATTAAAAATATTAATTATTTTAATAAAATCAATTCTTAGTGGAATTTTCCAAACCACTTTCTAGGTTCTTTGGAATACATGTGCCCAAGCATCCTTGCAAAATTTGAGGCTTAGAGCACATCCTATGCTACCCCAAATCAACAGAGTCGGTCGAACCAGTGTTGAGCAGAAGAAGGGAGTTCAAAAAAGCTACAAGAGGCAGCAGTTCGGAACCCCCAGAGGGTTGATGCAGTTCCAAATCGAGATGCGGATTTTCGAGGCAGTCTCTCTCTGAGTGATTCAAAGGAGAGAAGGACTTCAAGTTCGAATTTTTGTAGGGGCAGAGGGAGCAATGCTGAAGCCTTAGCGTGAGAGAGATAGTGAGACGCAAATTTTTCAGCAGGATGTTTTTTGGGTTGAAAAGCATCAAAAGAGAGAAGAGAAGCACCTTGAGGGAACTTTTCCTCAGCAAACTTCCCACCGAGAAGTTCATTTTCTCATTCGCTGAGCAGCAGCAGTGAGAAGCAGAGAGGGTATTTTCGACATTTTTGGCAGATATGGCAACTAGTGGCTTAAGGGATCAGGACAAGCTGGACGAAGGATCCAACTACGTCTTCTAGAATGCCATAATGTTTTTCCTTCTAGATGAGCATGCCCTCAAGACGTATGTCGACAGCGTGGTGGTTAAACTAGCAGATCCAGATCCATTGAAGAAGTACAAGGCAGAGATGGCGAAGGCCAAGACAGTGATCTTGGATGGAGTCAAGGATCATGGGGTGTGTCACATTGCTAGAAGAGAAATTGCTAAGGAGATTTGGGATGCCTTGACCACATTATATCGGGGATCTTCCATGAAACGGAAGATGTACTTGGAACCAATGTTACTTGGGAGCGGGAGCAACATTTTCAGAAGCTCTCGGTTTGGTAGTGAATCCCGGAGCGATTTTTTAAAAATATATATATTTTTTATATTTTTTAATTTTTGATACATATATGTCAACAAAAACATGTAAAACGATGAATTAGATATAAAAAACATAAAAAAACATAGATTGATCATTGAACCATATCACATCAATCATCTAGAAGTTATAATCTTCATCAACCATGTCCACAAGTTAGTAACATGCATATTACAACTGCAACATATTGAATCTCATGAATCATGATTCATCAAATTCAATCTTAAAGTTTCAACTTCAAGCTTTCAAAATTGAAAATTCAATATATAACATTTATCATCATTGATCACCAAAGTTGTACTTGTAAGCTAAGTTTAACCATTACAAGAAATAATATCTTAGATATTTCTAAGTTCTAACTTCTAACTGTTAACATGAAATGAAATGTTATAAAATGAAATATGAATAATGAAATGAAATGAAACAACTTTAGTCTTTCACGAAGCATCATATTCATAATTCACAATCATTACCAATGAGTTATAATTGCCAACTTGGCAACTTCAAACTTCAAACTTTCATTGTCACAGTTATATATTGTTTACAAAAAATATCATTATGATATGAAAGAGTCAAGAGTCAAGAATCAAGGACTCAAGACTCAACAATTATGAAAACTGATAGAAACTAGAAAAGACAAGTAAACTGTAAATCTACATGTGGCCCTTGCCACAAGAGTCTCCTGTATAAGCAGGTCGTGGTGGTCTTCTAGGAGTCTCCCGCACAGACCGACGACTAGAACTAGAAGGCACATGCCCTCCACGTGAGGGTGTAGATGGAGGTGGCGACAGCAAAGGAACAAGACTCGGAACTCGAGCATTGCTACTGGATGGTGGAGGTGGCATGGCTGCTGCAGCTGCTTCATCTTCATCCCTTATAAGTTCCTCTTCCAGTTCTTCAAGATGTATAGTGCCATCCTCCAAATTGTCATCCTCTGGGTGGTTGTCCCAAATTTTATATGTGGGATCCTCATAAGCCCGATCACAGTAATGACTCAACAACCTCAAGTTGTAGTGCACATAAACCAAGATTTCTGCTCGGTTTTCATTGAGTCTGTTTCTTTTCACATTATGTATGAAGCTGTAGGTGCTCCAACACCTCTCTGCAGAAGAAGTATTTACAACCTGTGATAGAACTTTTTTTGCCAATTTTGGCAAAAGTCCCTAACTGCCATATGTTTCCCACCATGTGAGAGAATCAAATCTGTCTCTGCCTTCCATTGCATGGAAGTTACCAAACAAACCAGTGCCACTGAAGTATCTGCCTATTTCAAGGTGCATAGCTGCACATTCCTCCCTGTCAGGTATCAACTTTTCTAATGCTTCCAAATATCCTCTAGTTACCTCTGCATCTAAATGGGGTTTGGTCCTAATCCCACCCCCTGGTGCAAATTGGCCCAACCAAGATGTAGAGTTGTATTTTGGAATAAGGATATACGCCAAGCAATGTAGTGGAAGATTAAGTTCATTCCACAATACACACACACAATCGTGAATCAGATTGTACAAGTCGGGATCTCTGTTATGAACAATATCTTTTATTTGCCCCAACATGGTATCCATCTGCTCATACACCTCGCCAATCACTGGTTTATCTGTATCTGCAAACCGAATCATGTGATAAATGGGCTTGGTCAAATCCAATACTTGCCTCACACTTGACCAAAACATACCATCAAGAGCGGCCTCCTCCACCAATTCAAAACCTCGTCTGTCAGCTGCATTTGTAGCCCTTTCCTTTAATACCTGCCACTGTGGACTTGATACCATGCTAGCCAATGACTCTCTTACCTTCAAAAAGCACCTGAAGGTGAGGTAATAGCTACCAAATCTGGTCTTCGCAATCTTCAACAACTCCAATCTTGAGTGACTGCGGAAAAGGCCAAGGGTATTTTTATGATTTGTAATAAATTTTATCATTTGTTTTCCTTTCTTGTACAAATCACGAATCCATTTGTATTGTGCATTTTTGTTCTTGACACCATCATGCATCAAAAGGTTCAATGTGTGAACCAAACACCCAAACCAAAATATGTTGGAGTATTTATCCTCAATAATTGGTCCCGCTGCCTTACAATTAGGAGCATTATCAGTGATGACTTGGATGACATTGTATGGCCCAATATGGTCAATTGTTTCAAGTAATGCTTCTGCAATGTTGATGGCGGTCTTGAACTTGTATGAGTAATCATATGCATTTAGAACGATGGCACCACTAACAAACACAGCAAGAACACTTATAAATGGCTTGCCTTTTACATTTGTCCATCCATCAGATACAATGGACACCCCATGGTCAGTCCAAGAACTTGTCATTCTATTCAAAGAATGTGATATTTTTGCTTTTTCATGATCAAGTCCAACGGTTCTTGCCTTGTCATACCTAGGGCTCTTGTATCCTTTAGGGGCATCATTTATGGCGGAAACCATTTCGTGCCAATAAGGTGAGGGAAGAACATTGAATGGTATCCCACATGCATAGAGAAACCTGTAAACCTTTGAAACATCATTCTTACACCCCTCATCAAGGAAATCTGATATGGTTCTACGCCTTAAAGCTGGTGACCCTGTGCCTCCATATCCACTGCCTTGGGAGGATGCTGAAGGAGTTCTTTGTGCTTGTGATTGTGAGCTTGGTTCAAAGAAACCCCTTGATTTTTTAGATTTGTATTGGGCTTCCTCCTCTTCCCTTATGTATTTGGCTCTATCTGCTGCTGACACAGCTGCACAAGTTTTGATTCCTATTTGTTTATCTCCATCCCATGGCCTTTCCCCGCAGAGGTGTTTTCTAGCATGGGTGTATGAACCTATGTAATTATTGTTGAAATGGGGGCAATGAAATTTAGTGGTTCCACCCCTTTTCCCTGCTTCAAGCCTGTTAACATATTTCCACAATGGGGTTTGGTCTTGTTAGTTTTTTGAGAGTCATGTTCACCCTCCTCCAGCTCCTCCTCATTGGGGTTTTCATCAAATCCATTTCTTTCTCCAGCTTCTTCATCCCCCTCACATTTGGCCCCTCTGTTTCCTACTCTCCAACACCATAATAACCAAAAAAGAGACCAAGAAGAGGAAAATGCCAAGAAATATAGCCAGGTCCATGATGTTTGATATTTGTAGGCTTTTGAATCTGCAAAATTTAATGGGAATGGGAATGGAAATGGAATGAGAAAATTAATTTAATTATTTAGATTAAATAATTTAATTTATTTAAACTTCACAATTTTTTTACTAAATAAACTAAACTAAACTAA